>CM049439.1:67588466-68892148 GCA_026929855.1 Poa annua | reverse complement strand
TAGTACATCTATACTTCTATACCTAATAATAAAGTCAGTAAGGCTTCTGCCCAGATTTTCGTCGTCCCTTTTTTTGGACGGTTTTACCCTCCCACCAAATAACAAATTACAGCGTTGCCACCGCTAAAAAAACGGTTCGCTCAGCAGCGCAATCGATCCCCTTCCCCAGTGCGACCCGGACGCCTCCGCCTGCGTCTTGCCCGGGCCCTGCAGCGCCGGTTTGTCGGCGAGTTGGTTCTCCGCGTCAACGGCTGCGGTCTAGGAGGAGCGTGCGAGGCGGGAGGCGATGGCGGAGTGGTATATGGCGTCGTGGAAGCTGTCCATCTCCGACATCCGCGCCCGCAGCTGCCGCGCCTTCTCCTCCATGAGGCCGCCCACGAAGTACCTGGCCGCCACCATCTCCTCCCGGGCCACCGCCGCCTCCGCCGGCGCCTCGCCCGGGCCTTGCGGCGCGGTGGCGGTGCGCGGCCCGGCCGCGCCGCCGACGAATTGGCCGCCGCGGCGGGGCGAGAGCGATGCGCGCCACGACGCCAGCTCACCTCCCGCGCCACCTCACTCCTCACCTCACGCTGCTGCCCCCAGAACTACCACGCACCGAGGCAATCTCACATCATGCCAAGAGGCTTGCCGGCGTCCGTGCAGGACGGCTCGGGAGTGGCGGCGAAGCTCCACGGTGAGGATGTCGGAACTGACTACGACGGCGTAGGGCAAGGCGTGCGCGCGCAGAACGCTGGCCGCGACAGGGGAAGAGAGCACCTGGACCGGCGACGGGGATGGTGGAGTAGGTGCCGCTCCCGACGCGCACGGGTGTGTAGAGGCGTGCGCGCGCAGGACGCCGGCCGCGCGCTAGGGGAGGAGAGTACCTGGACCGGCGGAGACCGCGGAGTCGACGGCGCTCTGGACCTGCATAATACTCCAGCAAACACGCACTCTATTCATCACTTTTTGCAGAGAAAAAGTGCTCAGCTCGGCAGATTCCGGAAAAGATTCACACCACTACAAAGACATAACAAATTCCCCTTGATTGTGAAGGGGATTAGGAACAGGGTATGAGACAATTCACCAGTAATTGACGGCCCTGCACTGCTTGCACCGGAACGTGGTCGGCCTGAAGCAGACCACCGGCGCGGGAGCCCCCACGACATTCTCCACCTCAGCGCCGGAGCCGCCACCGGCCGCGGCGCCCACATCGGCGCCTCCGGCACGTCCGCTGCGTGCACCACGCTCGGGAAGAGCAAGGAGTAGTACGCTCCACCAGCTCGGACTCCTTCACGGCCAGCAGCGCAAGGCGCCGCACCTCATCCCTCTGCGCAGCGTCGCCGCTGGCTCCGGCGAACAAGCAGCGCCATGGCCGGCACGACTACGAGCATCAGAACCGCCCACGCGACGGCCACGGTCGGTGACTGGCCTCAAGGGAGAGGCGAGCTGGGACGGCGGCGCACGCACAGGAGAAAGCTGGAGGTGTTTGGGACGTTCTGGCCAGCGCGTGATATTGCAGTGGGGATCTTGGGTGAATTGAAGAACGGGAAAATAAAAGTGAGTGAGTAGAGAGACACATCTGGACTCTGAGGACTGACGGTGGAAAGGCACGTGAACCAGATATTGAGAGGATAACTCAAGTTTATTTACAAGTCAGCTCATGTCTGTAATGTGAAGGTTACTAAAAACCAATTTTAATTGGCTCGCACTAACGATTTTGATACAATGTAAAAACTTTAAACAATATAAGAAGTACAATTCAGAGGATGGAGAAAAAAGATGTTAAGATATTCGTTACACCCCTTTTCTTGTCCGTTGTCCAATCCATCATCCATGTCAATGTGGATTGAAATTCATGAGAATTTATCGGCGGAAATAAAATGTCGTCTTGAACTACACGGAAATTTATCTCCTACTGCAACACGCGGTCCCGTGAATTAATCGTAGACGAAAACCTTAGTGTCGCCAGTGTTTGAGTGAATGGTAATGCAGTTTAACGACAGTTTTTTTTGTCCCGGTGCAACGCACGGGCATTTTTACTAGTACTTATAAAAGACCGTACTTGAATTTTTCTACAGCCACCCAGGTTATTGTACACGGACTAACCAGAGACATCCGATCTTAAATCTAACAGCCAGAATTTGTTCGATGGTGGCTCTGGGTGCACTTAGCAATTACCGGCGGAGGACAGACGAAAACCACCAAAAGGTTATCCCTGTGAGCCTCGCTTGGAAAAAAAAAGGAAACACAGCCGTCCTCTCGGCGGTGGAGGGCCGGAGGTCGGGGATGGGGGCGGTGGCCTGATTGGGCAGCTCCACACCCACCCAATCCCCTCCTCTTCTATCATGTGCGTGCGGCGGCTGAAGCAGAGGAGCGGGTCATGACGGCGACGGTGGAGGAGCGGGGTGCGGCGGCGCGGGCGGGCGCGGAGAGCGGAGGTGGGCCGGGGCGCAGGGGCGGCGTCGGCAGAGGAGTGGGGCGCGGCGGAGGCGCGGAGCAGGGCGTGGTGGCCAACAAGCACGCCCACGCAGGACGCCTGCACGAGGAGACCAAGCAGAGCAGCGAGCGCGCCGCCGCCGAGTCCGCCCGGCCGCAGCGCCCTGTAGTCTCGCGGATCTCAGTCGCCGACGCAGTCTGCTCGCTCTAGATTTTCTGCTCTGTTCGCTGGAGGTGTCCGGCCCGAACAGGCCGCTTTCAAGAAGTTGAGGAACAGAGCGGCGCCATAACAACTAGCTAGCTCTCTCTCTATTAGATCGATTGACCAGGCCTTCTTGTGTTCGCTGCTGCGTTTTTGTTGGTCGTGTTTTGCTACCGCCGGCGAGAGATTGAGCGGAATTGCTGCTGCTTGTGAGAGGTTCAGAGAAGAGATTGGTGTGGATATTTGTGCTTTGCTGATGTTGCTGACTGCTAGCTCTCTGTGTTTTGCTGATGATTTAGGTTCATCCTTTCCGGGCGAGCAACCGAGACGGGCCGCCGTTATATTTTGGTGAAAAAAGCGACTGAACATTCTGCAAGGTTTGGAGTAGTTCAGGCATGTGGACGTTTTATAAATTCCTACTGCTGTGCCCATGCTCATATTTAAGCGGAAATACTGTTGAAGGAATCTGTTTGGCCTGTTCTGAAGAAGGTTCTGAATTTTGCTATGCATGTGCAAACCAGAGGCTCCTTTTCTCCCTTTGGAAAATTACTACTGTTGTGCCGATGCTGATCTTCAAGGGGAGATGCTACTGAAGAAATATGTTTTATGGCTCCTTTACTTCCTCAGCAGCCAATTTTAGTGATGGGATAGCATCAGAACGGTGAGGAACAGAATATGATTTGTATGGGGTGACTGATTATGTAATGATGATAGTACACTTAAGCATGTGAATCTTTAATGAGAGAAAGATAGCCGTGAAACCAAATTACGCAAGCAAAGGAGTAATTATGGTTCTTTCCAATGGTCACTGGGTTGTGCTTTTGGTTAATTCACATGTTCATTTGATTAAGTAACTTCTCCTTTATAATATCTAGAAACTCTGCAAATTATCTAATTTCAGGAATAAAATTATATGTTTATTATAACATTCTCCTTGATTGATTTGTATTTCATTAGTGGACTATTAGCTACTTTCATGTGCTTTTGTATTGTTATTAAAGAACCTTTTCGAAAGAGAAATAAAGCACAATTTCTTTTTTTTCCATGATATAAAAAGCTTGAACTTGCAACAGGGTTAATCAATGTACACAATTACAGAAATCAATGTTTTATAATTTACACTAACACAAGTACAAAAGACCAAGTCAATCGTACTCACCAACTATTTAACAAAATGGATATCTTGATGTTCTTTGTGTAACAGTAAGCAGCTTTTCTTTCAGCTTGCTTTATTTAGTCATTTCTGGTCATAATTCATAGTGTGTTTCCTTTAAGTTATGCCTTCCCACTTTACTATGATTGTTTTTATACTCATGCTAATTCTGAAGTATAGTCATCAAGATGTCTTGAGCTCGCTTTGACATTTGATCCTTTTCTGTTTTCAGTGTCACTATTCTCTGTGAGAGATTACATGGTATACACAATATAGAGAAGAGCCAAGGAACAAGGTTTATTCTGCTTATAGAAGTCGTAATCAACACTGATTACTTATGGAAGCACCCACCATGCAGTTGAAAAAAGGGTTGCTCAGATGAAAGGGCCAAGTTGAGTAATCAGTGTGGCCAATAGTTTGACGCAAAACACGGAATTGTACATTTGACATTTGATCCTTTTCTGTTTTTTATTGCTATAGATGTGCAGTAGAAACTTAATATGATATATTTTTTTGCAGGGGATGAATGGTCATCTTAATGCCCAAATTTCGTTTCTAATTTCCAGAATTCAAAGGAGAGGTACAAGATAAAGATACCATGTCAGAGGATTGCAAGGTTAAGTGGTGCAATAATCATTCAGTTCACACTTTTAGGCAGCCGAGTATATGGTGATGTAGAGCAAAAAAAATGAGGTTCAGATGCTCGAGTTCAAGGTTGTATCTTTAGGTGAGTTCTCCATTTGTTTAACATTAGAATATTTTTTTATCGCTATGATTATTTCGCTTGTCAGCCAAAGTTATCATGTCAGTAATGGTCTATCGTCTAGCAAAGGCATTGACAACTCTTAATTTAGCAGCAAACTATTGATAGTTAGTTGGTAGTATTCGCCAATTTTGTTTGGTCTTGATGATGTTTGTCAGATTAAATATTTCGTTTCTGTGTGTGTACCACTTTTAACTTGAAATAATGTAACGTTTGTTGTAAGCCTGAAGGGAAGCCCAACAATCATGATCAATGTGTTGGTTTCTATTGCTTTCAATATTCAGAATTTATCTTGCATTAGCCAACACGTGCATTGCACGTGCACAATTACTAGTCATCTAAAAACGATGTCAAGAAATTAAGTTTTTTAACGCCCACATGAGATCACTCGGGGGTGAGTCAATCTGCTTGCAGACGTATTCATGCGTAGGCAACTTGTGCACTGCATGCAAAAATTAGTAGCAGAATTGAACAACCAGATTCTGTTTCGAAAGAGTAAATTTAGTGCAAACCATGTCCCCAGCTTGCCATGGTAGGGCACGAGGACAGCATCTTCTGTGCAACCGACATGATATCGTTCAGAGTCACTTCATCGATGCCATCTAGGAAGTGCTGGCTTGCCTTCCTGTTGTAACATCGATGGAAAAGTAAGCATTAAAGGTTTCCCTTAGTTCTCCACAAGAGAAGCAAGTTTCCTTAGAAAGTAAGGGTCATAATAGTTTTACCCTGAACTATCGATCAGGATTTGCCTCCCGATATCTTCTGTATGACTTTTCTGCGAAAATAAGAAATCACACTGAATATATACCGAATAAAGTAAAGAACGAAATGGGGAGCAAGATTGCTCAAAAAGATAACAGATAAAGAAAGGTCGAGGTACTCTCTGCTTTACCCTATATTCGAGGTTCTGTAGAACGGATGAAACCATCGATTTTTTCGCTCGATTGAGCTCAGCTTCTGTAACTGTATTACAGAGACAATTTGACAGGTTTCAGACAGAAAGATATGGTGAATATGTAAGCAAGGCATGGCCAACTTGTACCTTCACCAGGTCTTGCAATTGCTGTCAATTCTTTTATAGCAATATCAACAGCCTCAGCGACAAGATCGGATGGCTGGATCAGTTCAGAATGAGAAGGCAGTTCAAATGACCTGACAGATGTTGCCGTATCCAAACCTTTCTATAGCATTACAGTTCAAGTCACTTCTAACTACAAGGCTCATTCGTATGGTATCTTTAGTGAAATGATTGAAACAAATGCCACATCAAGTTCAAGTGAATATAATATTAGGATGAAGAAAAAGATTTATCTCACCGCGGGCAAATGAATACCAAATAGACCAGTGTCATCATATACAGTACTAAATGCTGAAATTGCTTGCATCCAATCATGCTCAATCATAACCTGGAGATCTGAAAATAAATAATGATGTCCTTAGCCAATGTGCAGAAGCTATCCATTTTTCTTTAAAAGGTGCAATGTAACAAGAAATGCAGCTTTGAGTTGTAAAATCCAAGCAAAAGACACAAATCACCAGACATGCAATTGCACTGTGATGAAATCAGTATCCTAATTAATAGCTATAGTGGGTTCACAACTTACAAAGCCGGGACTGCATCCCTTTCCCAGGACCACCACTGGAGTATGAAGCTCCGCCACCCATCAATGTCTGTAGATAGTTTTACCAAATAAGCTCATACGTTCCTATTTACAATCACACTACAGTAGCTAATGAGTTAATCAATAACATAATTCGTTCCAGGACATCTGCAATGTCTACCAAATGCTGGTGGTTCACGCCTGATGCAGCTAAAACCAAGCGGTCAGCAGTATAGTTTTCCTGTTACAGTAATGATCATTGCTCTTCTACATTTATTTAACAATTGGCTATAACTGTACAGTACAAGAACGCACAGTAATCTTCTTCCTGGCAGGAATCAATATATTAATCACTGAAATGCACATACAAAACCATTTTAGAGGTCTTCATGCTATTAGAATATTGCCATTATTGTTGTTAAGGTCTACTAGAAGTCTAGAATGGAAAATCCCGCTGAACTTATACCATACGAATAATGTTGTAGAACTGTACCACTGTACCGAGTCTTAATCTGCCACTTTCAGGAGCTCATCAGAGCAATTCATAACAGAATGATTCTGGATGATGATATGTTTTATTTGTACAGAGCTGACACCGAATAAGAGACACTATATGATCAATGTGATAAACACAGTTGAATACAAATTAAGATAGAATAGAAACTTACGGAGTAGAAATTTCGAATGGCGCCACGATCAATCCTCGCGAGGGTTTCCTTGGTAGGGAACAGCGGGTTTCCGAGAGTGCCTGAATAACCAACGCGGTGCAGCGATTCCCGGAGAAACAATTCGGGATTACTCTCCAGGAATGACAGCTCCTCCCGAGCTTCAGCCACCTGAAGAACAACAAATCATCTGAATCAATCGGCAGAAAATCAGACATCCACTGCAGATACATTCCAAAGTGATTTATCTATCTACTTAATCTTAATCTGCAGATGATCACCTTAGAAAAAAAGATGATCACCTTACACCGAACTTGGCTGCGGAGGAATGCTGGGTTGCGGACGCAGTCGAGGAGCACCTCGACGGCCAGCGGCAGACTGGCCCTGAGCGCGCCGTACCTGTAGAACATCCTCTCCCTCCCGGCCGCCGCACCGAGCTTGCCCCCGGTGGCCTCGACGCTGAGTGCGATCTCCCCCAGGCCGCGGTTCTGGCTCTCGCAGAAGGCCAGCCTCTCCAGCATGTGGGCGGCGCCTTCCGACGAGGGGGTCTCGTGGACGGAGCCTGCGGCAACCGTCACGCCGACGCAGCACATCGGACCCTAAGCGCCGCCCCCAAATTATACAGCAGTGGTCAGCAACGGCAATGAGGAAGAGGAAGGCGGAGAGGGCGTTCGTGGGTGTAGGTACCGGGATGTACTGGGAGGCGATCCTGACGCCATTGGGAAGCGTGGTGACCTCCGTGCGCGGCGTGGGTGACTGCTGGTGATCGTCGTGGAGGCCTGGCAGGGGCTCGAGCAGGGTAGGGAAGCGCTCCGCGTAGCTCCTCCTCCTCCCGCCGGCGAGGCTGCAGAGCCGCCTCATTGAACTCGCTGGGTTGTTTGCCGCCGCCGTTGGAGTTAGCTCTGTGCTTTTCGCTGCTGCCGCCGCCGCACTGGTGGTGGGAGAGAGAATGATCTAGTGGGCCTTTGTCACGTTCTGGGAAAGGCCCAGTACCAACCGGCTTAGCACCAGCGGGAAAAGAAAATTCTTTCAATCACTTTTTTTTGGCTTCACTTTTATCATTTTTTCTTTAAAGAACCAAATTTGTGGAATAATGGAAAATCTGCATTCCTTTGATCAAATCGCAGTAGATACCCAAGTTATTACCTCAACCTAGTTTTCTCTTTAGTAATTCGTTTGATAAAGTCACACCTACTAACCCTAGTACTACTATTACTTTCCAACTCGCAATTAAACATGGGTACATAGTATCCGCAAATGAGTTTCTCGATATGTATCCTTTCGTAATTCAGAGGATAAGCGGCATATGTTGTTTCATTTCAGAAAAAAAGTGGCGTATTTCGTCGTTCTATTTATTTATTTTGAACGGGAAAAAGTTACATAAAGCACCCGCAAGAAAAAGGAAAATACACCATAGTCCTTGCAAAATTCAAAAAGGACCTTACAGAAAATTCTCAACGCGATTTTATCCTTCTCCACCGTAGCCATTGCCGGCCTCAAAGCAGCGGCCGCCAACTCCATCTTTGGGACGATACCACTTGGGTTGGCGTCAACGTTAAGACGTCGTGGAGGGCGGTGGAACGTGGATGCATGGCAGGGCGAGCAGGTAAAGGAAGCGCTCCGTGTAGCTCCTCCTCCTCCGGCCGGCGAGGCTGCGAAACCGCCTCATTGGACTCACTAGATGTTCACCGCCACCGCGGAGTTAGTTGTGGGCTTTTCGCTGCTGCCGCTGTGGAGGTGGGAGAGATAATGATCCATTAGGACTTTTTTCACTTCCTAGGAGCGACCCAATAGCAATCAGCTTAGCACCAGCAGGAAAAGAAAATTCCTCCAATTTACTCTGGATCATTTCTTTTTGAATCATTTTCTATCCAGACTCGAAATTAGAAAAAATAGATAGAAGAAAAATGTTTCCCACTTCACTTTTATCAATTTTTGTTTTGAAAATCAAATTTGTCGAATAAGGGAAAATATGCAGATGTAACTACGTTTTCGTGTTACCGACTCATTTAGATTTTGTCCCCTAGTCATTTGGTCAAATCGCGCATGACATAACCGATTGATTACCTCAACCTTGTTTTTTCTTTAGGCCTCGTTTGGATGGGCGCCATTTTGTAGGAAAATATTTTTGGATATTAGCTGAGATTATCTACACCGAACCCTGATTTCCCGGATGCCCCAAAAAAACTCGTATTATACTAGAGTTTTGGCCAGTTATAACCCACACTTTCCCAAGACGAACCCGGAACGGTGTGTATCGCTATACCACGACCCACACCTCGCGTTTTATCCCAAGAGAGAGGGGCGTGCAAAACGAAACGCATGGGCCCTCACCACCGTCTCCAGTTTGGAGTTGTCGCCCCCGTCTCGCCAGTATGCCCCCCGCTCCTCCTCTCCTATCTTTTTTCTTATTCCCAGCGCTGACTCCCCGGCTCTAGCGCCGCCTTGGCCACGCCCCAATGGCGAATAATTTGCTTTGGGGTTTAGTTTGCTTGGTGCGTCTATAGCAATGTTGTAGTTTACAAGTTCATACCAGATGTAAAAGGGGATTGGAGGGGAAGAGGGTTGAAAGGGGACATGAGGGGATTGGGTGAAGGTAGGGGTTTCACCAAATCCCGCCGAGGATTATCCCTCACTAAAACTCTCAAAAATTGTAGTACTAAATCCATTCCAATGAATAAGGTTTATATTATTTTTTAAAATTCAAACATATAAAGTTTGATAAGTTTTTACAAAAAAAAACATTATCATGCAAAATGCAGAATACAAAATCAATAGCAATAAATACATCATGACATCTAATTTCATACATATCTTTTTTCAACAAGGGAAGGGCCTAGAGGCCATCGAAGCTTCATTGATAGCGGTGGGATACAGTTACAAGAAGGACCCAAAGATAAAAATAGAATACACCATAGTCCTTGCAAATTGCAAAGAGGACCTCGTAGGAATTTCTAAAATGCGATCCGGTCCTCCTCCACCACCGCCATTGCCAGGCTCGAAGCAGCGGCCGCCTGCCGAAGATCGGTGAGGAAACCACTTGATCTGGAGCAGATGTTGAAGCGCCGCGCTGGAGCCAAAGATCCTCCCTTCTTGGAGGAAGAAGATTCCTTTGAGCAAGAGCTGCAGAGGTGCCGAGCTCCCCCCCTCGGCCAAGGATAGCGGCGACGCACCTCGCTGTTGCTTGGAAGCTTCTGTAGCACAAGATTCATCACTTCCCTTTGTCGCCAAGCTTGAGCATCTGCCAGAGCGCCAACTTGACGTCACCCCTCGCCACCACGGCCGGTCGGAGAGAGAGAAGATGCAGATAGGTAGATCCCAGACTTGGTAGAACCACAATTGGCCTTATTTATGGAGTTCTCCGCTTCCCTCCACCGCCGCTCATACGACTCTGGCCACCGGAGTACCAAGAGTCACCGAGGCAGAGAAACAAGACACCGCCAGATCCGGCCGAAAGAATCCGGTGCCTACCTCCTGGAATCAAAGCCAAACACTACATGAGACAAGCTACTAGACCTAGATCTAATCCTAACTACTCCGGCGCGTCTCCTGGACCAATTCCGGCCGGCTATTCCGGCGAAGAGGCCATCGGAGAGACCCGGCCTTGAGTGGACGACTCTTGACGGAACGGTAGCACGTTGATATCTATAAAATATAATATTTGTTAAAAATGATCAAATTATACTTGTCTTACCTTTCGTTAATTAAATCGCTTGACCAAATCACACCAACACCAACCACCCCTGCTTGCCAAATGCCGTGCTCTTCTTCCTCAATGGCACCGCGAGGGGATCACGACCGATTAGTTGATAGGACACACGCACAGAGATAGATATCAGCCACATTGACGAACGGACCGACCACTCCCCGCTCCGTCCTCTCCTCACCTCCCCGCACGTTCGTCCTGTCAGCGTGGATCCTCTGCAGTGATTACGGTGCTGTTGCTGCCACTGCCGGGTGTCCCCTCCCCGCCTCCCGGCGCTCCAGGCTCGACCATCTGCCAATTCGAGAGCTCCCCCGCGGTGCCCCGCCGTCAAGGGTCAGGCCGGTGATCCAGCGCGACTGGGATTTGTCCGGTCCTGTCGTCTCTGAATATTATTCCAGCACCCGGATAGATCCAAAAGCGGCGGTGGTGACTCGGCTCCAAGGTACTGCCTTTCTTACTCCTCGTTATCATTGGTTCCTCGTCATGTCGCCTGCCCGATCTGTATGCTTTCCTTGCACCATGACTCTGTTGCGCATCGCTACCCAAACCGTGCCAAATACGAAGCTGCAGCGACGCCGGCGGTTTTATTCACCGCCGATAGCCAGAAGCTGCTCATCGTTGTCTGAAGCTAACCTGTCTGCCACACAGGAACCGAAAATGAGGGCGTCTGTAAAGTTTATCCAATCATCAACAGCAATTGATCATGGCCTGACTCAAATCTGTTTGCTGCGCACAAATGCACAATCATGATGCCTGTAGATTTTGTTCGATTGAACTGCAAAATGTGGGCGGGCCCCCATCTCAAAACAATTGAATTCCAGTAGTGTTCCTTCTTAATTTGAAAGAAAACTATTTAAGTCCTGCAAGTTCATGGAAGGAGTGCCACCAGTCAGTATTTTTGTCTGGGCCTGCCCCTGAATGAGGGCGCCTGTACATTTTATTCACTTGGATCCTTTGCAGAATCGGCAGAACCTGCCACTGTTTGTCTTGCTAGCTTGATGTCGATTTTCCTCTTGTTTTCAGTACGTAATCCATTCTTCAGTTCAGTATGGAAAATAAGGGTTCTTTCCACAGAGTAGTACATGGTGTGATAGTTCACTGAATGTTACCTTGCCAACACATGAACAACTGAATTCTCACCCCCCGGGCAGTACTGAAACGAAGCCATTTTTAGAATGTCATAGCTATGTGCACAATTTAACTACTTTTCAATTGACCCTTTTTAAACTCTGGGTTGGGGTCAGGTGGAGTGTCCTGTCCAAGTTTCAGTTTCCGCATGACTTCTCTACATTATGCTCATACTTTTTCTACATACCAGGCATGTCATCTAAGGAACTAAGGTTTTGTTTGCTGGAATGGTTGTAGGGGTCAACGACGTGAAAGGAAAGGAAACCAAGAAGGCGACACACAAAAAAAAAGGCTTCATTGGGAGTGGATTGATATAAATAAAGATACATATATAGTTGCATCACAAGAGAAATTTGGACAAGAATATGTTTGGGATCCAGCCCAGGGATGTGATAGATGATTTCAACCCGAGGAGGAGGAGGTGGTCATTGTGGACCACGCCCCCTGCATCCATGCCCACCACCAGCCACAACATCAGGTACAAAGTACCCCGGAAGGGCCATGCCAATGCCTTCCACCTGTCGGTGAAGTTTGAAGATCTCTGCGGATTCATGGTGGAGGGAAATGTGGATGATGTCAATGTGCTGAATGATGTGAGGGAGAGGATAAGGGAGCAAGGGAGGGTGTGGTGGGCGCTGGAAGCCAGCAAGGGCGCAAACTGGTACCTCCAGCCGAGGATCTCATCCAACAGCGGCGAGGGTATGATTAGGGTCACGTCGCTCAAGCTGTCAGTGCTAACTAATTCAGTTACGTTCAAGAGGCTGATCAGGAAGGGGGTGCCGCCGGCTTTGAGGCCGAAGGTGTGGCTGTCAGTGTCAGGTGCAGCCAAGAAGCGATCGAAGGTGCCTGAGACATACTATGACGAGCTGATAAGGGTCACAGAGGGGAAAACCACACCGGCCACTCGCCAAATTGACCATGTAAGTTTTCATATGCTGTTATTATTTGTTCTTTATAATTATGTCATCCCTTGGAATATTATGGGTAAACTAGTGGGCATGTCTGAAGATTTATGATCGATTAACAAACGTTTTACCAGTTCAAGATTTGTCTTTGTTCTTTAATTTCTGACAGTGTTTCTTCATACCTTGAACAAATTAAGAGTACATAATATCTTTCTATAGAATGATTATATTGCCTGTTAAAATTATTAATGAGCAACATCCTGCAAGCATCAGATGGCTTCATCCATATGAATACTTGGTTTCCATGTGCTTCATTTGTTCAAGGATGTTTAAGCAGGATTCTTCATATTTGCGTTCCGCTGCCAGATTACTCTATGTAATTGATCCACTTTCTGTTTTATCTTAATATGTAGCTTCAACGGTTTTATCCAGGTCATTATCATCTTTTATTAGTATATATTGGGCTTTATATACTTGTTTGGTGGATCCATGAAATAAAAAGGTAATGCTTTGCCATTATAGGATCTCCCTCGCACCTTCCCTTGCCATCCTTGGCTGAACAGCGAGGAAGGCCAGGCATCTCTTCGACGTGTACTTGTTGGGTACTCATTCCGTGATTCAGAAGTTGGATATTGCCAGGTAGCCATAGTGCCAAGTTTCTTGTTCATCAGATGTAAGTTATCTCGCATAGCACTTCCTAATAGTGTGTACTACAGGGTTTAAACTATGTAGCTGCTCTGTTGTTGCTCGTTATGAAGACGGAGGAAGATGCATTTTGGATGCTTGCTGTACTGTTGGAAAATGTTCTCGTCAGTGATTGTTACACAGATACTCTTACTGGATGTCATGTTGAGCAGCGAGTATTCAAAGATCTTCTGGCTAAAAACAGCCCGAGGTAGTACTTTCCCGCAACTTTCATGTTATTCTTTCTCACTGATAACCATGATGCTTTGGTTGTGAACTACATTGGATTGTCCTAATGATGCAGAATTGCTGCTCATCTTGATGCAATGGGGTTTGATGTTTCACTTGTTGCCACAGAATGGTTCTTATGCCTCTTCTCCAAAACTTTGCCTTCAGAGGTTAGAAAATAGTTTACCTGATACCTGCGTTTATCTCGTCCGTCAGTGATGTCCCTGAACTCACTGTAAAATGACTTCGCATGTCATGTGGGGCCAGACCTATAGGCGCAAGGGCCCTGTGCCACCTTAGTTCTTTCCTAGTTTGTTTAATTATAGAGTCCTTTTAGATTTAGGCTAAAGAGTCTGGGTAAGGTTACCCTGCCAACACCCAACTAGAGTTGGAGTCTGTTACGTCTTTGTAATCTGCTACTTATAGCCACCCTTGTACGATCAATGAGGCAAGCAGAAAATAATCTATCTCCTCACCTCCTGCACCTGCGCCTCAGCGCCCTCCTCCTCACCTCTTCCCCAACCATAGGTCGACGAGAGTTTCGCCCTCGTCCTCCAGCCTCCCACGAATACAACCTCCGGTCCAATCCACCCCCAGCCCGTGACAACTTGGTATCAGATTCATCTTCGATCCCAGCGGCTGCCATGGCCACTCCGCCGCCCCTTCCGCAAACCCTAGAAGAACTCGCCACCAAACAGCAGAAGGACCATGACGCCGTGATCGCGACTCTCACCAGCCTCTCCGATGAAAATCAAACTGCGAGGGCTGAACGCGCTGAGGACAGCGCCACCCTCAAGTCCATCGCCGCGGCGCTCCAAAAGCTCCAGGGCCAACTCGACGATACGTCGCAGCAACAGCGCGCGCAGAATCTGGCCCTCCTCCGGCTTGAAGGGAAGGGCCCGCCTCAACTTGGCGGCCTCGGGCTCCTGCAGCCACCTGCGGCTACATCCAGAGCCGGGGACAGGGCAGCCCTGTCGGATCCGTCAGATCGTGCTCCGCGACTCTACAAAATCGACTTCCCTCTCTTTGACGGGGCGAGCGATCCACGGCCGTGGTTGACACGCTGCAACCTCTTCTTCCTCGGCCAGCGGACGCAGGATTCAGATAAGACGTGGCTCGCCTCCTACCACCTCACCGACGTTGCAGCCTTATGGTACGGCCATCTCGAGGCAAAGTTGGGCCAGCGGCCGTCCTGGGGAGAGTTTCAAACACTCATCTCTAACCACTTCGGACCGCCGTCACGCGCCAACCCCTTTGGCGAGCTGATCTCGACACGCCGCTCTGGCACCGTGGCGGAGTACTCCAAGCGCTTCCTCGAGAACCTCTCTCGTGTGCACCCAATTGCTGATGCCGAGGAGCGTGATATCTTCACCAACAATTTAGGCGAACCCATGAAAACTCAGGTTGAGATGCTGAAACCTGCGACTCTAGATGCGGCTATGGACTTGGCAATTTCGTTCGAGCACCTCAACACCGTCACCGGAGCCACGGCTGCTGCTGCTCGACCGAGCCGCCAAATTCGTCCCATGGCCAGCCCTGGTGTGGCATTGCCGGAGTCCTCCAGCTCAACGCCAGCGCTCGTATTCAAAAGGCTTACCCCGGCCGAGATGGACGACCGACGCGCAAAAGGGCTTTGTTTCAACTGTGACGAGAAGTTCGTTCGAGGCCATCGCTGCAAACGTCTTTTCTACATCCAGTCAGCCGATGACGGAGAAGAAGAGCCATTAGCGGATTTCCAGGAGGCCACCATCTCGCTTATGGCTGCCACAGGGATTCCCACCAGCGACACCATGCAGGTCGCTCTTCGCGTAGGGGATCGTGACCTCGTCGCCTTGCTTGATTCCGGTAGTACTCATAACTTCATCCACGAGGAGCTGGCCACCGTCGTGGGCATGCCCTTCTCCTCCGACCGCCGCCTTGGGGTCACGGTCGCTAATGGTGATAAGGTTACTTGTCGTGGACTCCTCAAGCATGCTGCCATTACGATTGACAAGGAGCGCTTCATTGTCGATCTGCACGCCATACCGTTGGGCGGATTTGACATCGTCCTCGGCACGTGCTTCCTCAAAACCTTAGGGCCGATTCTGTGGGATTTCAATTCCCAGTGGATGTCGTTTTGGCACACGGATCACCGCGTGGAGTGGTCAGGACTCGGCTCACCAGCACGGCCTTCCCAATTACATGTGTGCGACGGCAAGGACTTACTCGACAGCCTCCTGGCTGCATTCACAGACGTCTTCGCCGAGCCCCAGGGACTACCGCCGCCACGCGCCCATGACCATCATATTCACCTTATTCCAGGGACGCAGCCTGTTGCCGTACGGCCTTACCGCTACCCGGCTATTCAAAAGGATGAACTGGAGAGACAATGTGCTGAGATGCTGGCTCGTGGCCTTATCCGCCGTAGTTCGTCGGCGTTTTCGTCACCCGTCCTACTCGTAAAAAAGCATGATGGTACTTGGCGTTTCTGTATCG
This sequence comes from Poa annua, assembly GCA_026929855.1. Lineage (NCBI taxonomy): Eukaryota > Viridiplantae > Streptophyta > Magnoliopsida > Poales > Poaceae > Poa > Poa annua. Next base: position 68,876,223 of record CM049439.1, on the reverse strand, counting down.
ACTACCGTGGACTCAACCTTGTCACCATCAAGGACAAGTTTCCTATTCCAGTCGTCGATGAGCTGCTGGATGAGCTGAAAGGCGCCCGTTTTTTCACAAAACTGGACCTCCGATCCGGCTACCACCAAGTTCGGATGGCCCCTGAAGATATCCACAAGACGGCGTTCCGCACCCATGAGGGTCTCTTCGAATTTGTGGTGATGGCATTTGGTCTAACCAATGCTCCAGCGACATTCCAAGCGCTAATGAACGAAGTACTCAGTCCCTTCCTTCGTCGCTTTGTGCTGGTTTTCTTTGACGATATTTTGATATACAGCTCTTCCTGGTCGGATCACCTTCGTCATGTCAAACTCGTCTTGGAGGCTATGCGCACACATCAGCTTTTCCTCAAGCGCTCCAAGTGCTCATTTGGGGAGGAATCCATGGCTTACCTCGGACATGTCATCTCTGCAGCAGGAGTAGCCATGGACAGCGATAAGGTCCTCGCCGTGGTTGATTGGCCAGTTCCGCGCACTGTCCGTGATGTGCGTGGTTTCTTGGGTCTTGCAGGCTACTACCGGAAGTTCATACGTGGTTTTGGCACCATTGCAGCACCCCTCACAGCGCTGCTCAAGAAAGGTGGGTTCCTCTGGACCTCTGAGGCGGCCAACGCGTTCGACGCTCTCAAGACTGCACTCACCACCGCACCGGTGCTCCAATTACCTGACTTTGCAGCTCCGTTTATTGTGGAATGTGATGCATCTGGGTCTGGTTTCGGTGCGGTACTGCATCAAGGTGGAGGGCCAGTTGCCTATTTCAGCAAAACCATAGCTCCTCGACATGCCTCTCTAGCCGCTTATGAGCGGGAGCTCATTGGTCTTGTTCAAGCCGTGCGCCACTGGCGGCCATACCTCTGGGGGCGCGCCTTCGTCGTCAAAACTGACCACTACAGCCTCAAATTTCTGCTGGACCAACGCCTTGCCACAATACCGCAACATCATTGGGTGGGCAAGCTCTTGGGCTTTGACTTCACCGTGGAATACAAGCCAGGCCGCCAAAACATCGTCGCCGACGCGCTCTCTCGCCGTGATGTTCCTACAGGCACCGCATGCACCATCACCGGGACTTCTTTTGATTTATTTGACGCCCTCCGTCAAGCCGCACACACAGACCCTGCGCTTGTCACATTCAGGGAACAGCTGGAATCTGGCAAGTTGGGGCAGCCTTGGGCTCTCGTAGATGGCATTGTTACCTTTCAGCATCGGGCTTATGTGCCGCCCTCGTCACCACTGGTAGCGGAGGTCCTGGCTGTGGCCCACGATGACGGCCATGAAGGCATACAGAAGTCATTGCATCGTCTACGCAGGGATTTCCATCTGCCTCAAGCACGGTCGGCGCTTCAGCAGTATATTCGTGCTTGTATGGTTTGTCAACGCAACAAGACGGAGCAGGTGCATCCAGCTGGCCTGTTACAGCCTTTGACAGTACCATCTCGTGTCTGGGAAGACATCTCTATGGATTTCATTGAGGCATTACCAAAGGTGGGCGGTAAAAGTGTTATCCTTACAGTGGTGGATCGTTTCTCCAAGTATGCACATTTTATTCCTCTAGCGCATCCATACACTGCTGAGTCCGTTGCTAAGGCCTTCTTCTCCAACATCGTTCGTCTTCATGGTTTTCCAACATCCATCGTTTCAGACAGAGATGTGGTGTTCACTTCAGGATTTTGGAAGGCTTTGTTTGCAGCCGCGGGCACACGATTGCATATGAGTTCTGCCTTCCATCCGCAGTCTGATGGTCAATCGGAGGCAGTGAATCGCGTCATCACTATGTACCTTCGTTGCATCACTGGGGATCGCCCACGCCAGTGGCTCCAATGGTTGCCGTGGGCAGAGTTCTGCTACAACACTTCATATCATTCAGCGTTGAAGGACACTCCTTTCAGGGTGGTCTATGGGCGGGATCCCCCGTCTCTCCGGGACTATACGCCAGGCGAAATTCGCAATCAGGCAGTAGAACGGCAGATCATCGACCGCGACCAGTTCTTAATAGACGTACGCGAGCGTCTCCTTCAAGCAGCGCAGCAGTACAAGCATTACTATGAGGACAAGCATCGGGCTCTTTCCTTTGATGTTGGGGAGTGGGCTTGGCTCCGTCTGCAGCACCGCCCAGCGGCATTCCTCGGAGCAGGCGCAAAAGGCAAATTGGCACCCAAATACTATGGGCCTTTCAAGGTCCTCGCTAAAATTGATACGGTCGCTTACCGTCTGGAGTTACCCCCTCGCGCCCGCATTCATAATGTCTTCCATGTCGGGGTACTGAAGAAATACCATGGTCCTCCTCCTGAAGGTCCGCCGATGCTTCCTCCGCTGTTTCAGGGTCGAGTACATCCAACTCCCGTCCAGGCATTGCGTGCTCGTATTGCTCGCGGTATACAGCAGGTGCTCATTCAATGGGAGGGACAGCCTGCGTCTGCTGCTTCTTGGGAAGATGTCACAGCCTTCCGCGACCGTTACCCAAGTTTCCAGCTCGAGGACGAGCTGTTTCAGAATGGAGGGGGAGATGTCATGTGGGGCCAGACCTATAGGCGCAAGGGCCCTGTGCCACCTTAGTTCTTTCCTAGTTTGTTTAATTATAGAGTCCTTTTAGATTTAGGCTAAAGAGTCTGGGTAAGGTTACCCTGCCAACACCCAACTAGAGTTGGAGTCTGTTACGTCTTTGTAATCTGCTACTTATAGCCACCCTTGTACGATCAATGAGGCAAGCAGAAAATAATCTATCTCCTCACCTCCTGCACCTGCGCCTCAGCGCCCTCCTCCTCACCTCTTCCCCAACCATAGGTCGACGAGAGTTTCGCCCTCGTCCTCCAGCCTCCCACAAATACAACCTCCGGTCCAATCCACCCCCAGCCCGTGACATCGCAATTACCACTGTTGTTGCTGTGAACAGACAACCCTGCGAGTGGGATGTTTTATTCAATGAAGGAGCAAAAGTCTTGTTCCATGTCGCTCTAGCAATTTTCAAGGTGTGTACTCAGGAAATTTCCTTCCCTGCACACTTTTCATAAAGAGTTTGGATTCCTTGCCTATATGGTTGAAATAATGCCTTCTGATTGTTTGGCATTGTTTTGATTTCACTTTTCATAAATTCTCGAATACTTGCAGATGAGAGAAGATGATCTTCTACGAATCCAACATATTGGTGATGTAATTGATGTTCTGCAAACAACTGCTCATCATCTATACGAGCCTGATGAGCTACTCACGGTAATTATCCGCTCTTTTATACCAACAAATACTCAAGTAGCCAGTGATGACGCATACTGTTATAAACTTATAGTTGAGAACTAAGAAATTACATTTAAGTGAGAGTCAGAACTTCTGCTCTTTATCTGTAGTTTATCAAGTAGGTGGTTCATGCTGAAAGCACACAATTATCAAACTATTGGAATCTGATTTATCCATCTTTAACTTTTTTCCTTTCCTAGTTTGCATTTGACAAGATTGGGTCGATGACGACGAACACAATTACAAAAGAAAGGAAAAAGCAGGAGACGGTGGTCATGGCCGAGCGCGATCTAAGAACTAGACGGCTGAACTCACTCAAGTTGGATGCATGATGATGTGTAAAAAAAGATATATTTTAGGATGCTGAGCCCTGTTTTTTTTTTAAAAAATTACAAAGATGACAGCGGTGAGTCAGCACTCGGTTCCTCGTTAGACTGGCTGTCTCGACGAGTAAGAAAATGTGCTCATGCTCCGCCGAAAATAGAGATTCTGAGCCGATGCAAAAACTGCAATGTGGGTTTGTTTTTGGAACTTAATGTTTTGTGTGCGTGCGTGCGCTGTCCGTGTTGGTGAGATTTGATGCCGTGGGAACTGGTTTGAAACATCTGTAAATCTTACAGCTTGTTGAAATCCTTTGGCAATGAGCCCGAAGTGCTTGTAAATTGGTACATGCATGAAATGGAGCTTAAAAAAAGTTTGTTTCTTTACCATAAATCTGGGTTTCCTGAAAAAGCATGCTACCGATGAATCATGTACTGGGAATCATTGTACGTCATTGCCATTACCGAAACAAAACAATGTGCACACTGACCAAGGCGAAATAAAATGGTGTGAAAAAAATGGTTAACCACAAAAGTTGATAAAATTGTCTGTATCACAGCAACCTTAGATTTTTAATATGAGAAGTTGGCTACATGGGAAATAGTTATCATTTACATACACATTGTTTGGCTATGACATGTGCCAGAATTTTTAGACTTGGCGTCTTGGTTGTCTTTTCTCGTGTTCAGGGTTTTCTCTGCATTTGTGGGTTTAAGTACCTCATTATTGTGTCGTATCAGGTCCATATTCTTGACAAAAAAAACTTTCTAAATATACAGCTGGACCATATTTTGCATATACTCCCTCCGTCCGTAGAAGAGTGGACGTATAGGGTCCAACATTTTTCCGAAAATAAGCGTACGTCTACATTTGCAGAGGTAATTTTGCATCTACCACCTCAGCCCACGCCTTGAGACCAGCCCAGCGTAATGACTCAATTGCGGGAACCGTGCAAACTGAAGCTAAATTAACTGGCGGGACGTGATTCTATTTCTTGGCTTGTGATTAAGGATGCATGCACATTAAATTCATACGAGTATCGAAACAACACCACTGCTGGCTGGTGGCATAAATGAGAGGAGGAAGGGGTTTTGTAAAAAAATGCTAATTTGTATTGGAAAACTCAGGCGTACACTCTCTAGCGGACGGAGGGAGTATATTGGCTTGTTATATTTAGGAGTGCTACATACGCAAAAGTATAAACATAGAACAATGACGGAGGGTAAGGCACCAAATAGGGTCTAATATAAATACCATGACAAAGCATAAGATTTTTCGAAGGGTCACCCAGAGGGATAGACTCCCCACCTGAATTTTACTTCAAATAGGAGAGCTACAAATTACAAGATGAGAGGTGATCACCCTAGAGCGGTGCGCTGACTTCAGTGGCGAAGGACGGAAATAATCTGAGGTAGGGAAGCAAAGCTCTATATTCCTGAGACTACCTTGAATCCGTGCTCTCTCGCATCGCCCCTCTAGGCGACCGGGGGAGGTAAACGCACACAGATTAGATAGGACACACACAGAGAGAGAGGCCATTGAGGAAGAACACGGCATTTGGCAGATACTCAGCGGTGGCAGTATACCTATTGCACCAAGAGGAATGATTACTATCTTAAATATACTGAAGTATTATCATTTGCCTTCTTATATATAAAAGAAATGACACATCATATTGTAGCTTACTATAAGGAAACACCACCTAGCAGATATCACAGTCATACCTTAAGATTTGTTCTTAATAACTTTTGCAGAGCAGCTTTTCTCCCATTGTCAATCATTTTCATTTTCAGTAGTGAGCATTGGGAATTAGAAGACCTTTCTTCGGAGAGGCTGCAGAGCTTGTTGATACTATCATGTTATGATTTGTACTTCCAGCCATTAAGGTGAGCTTAAGTATGTGATGCTTAAATGTATTAAATATTGTCACAAGGACCATATTGATATATTTTTCTATACCTTGCTCCCCAAAAAATCAGATTTACTTGAAATATTGTTCAGGAGCTTTGTATATTTGGTCCTTGGGTTGACGATCTTTTGATGGATGATTCATTTAAAGGAAACAAAACAATATCCAGATGATTTGCACACATAGTCAAATTGTTCTGTAACTATTTGCATTATTAATGTATACTATTTGATAATTGAGAGCAACAGTGTAACCCAATATATTCTTTATGTAGGTTCAAGCTGTTGATGCAAACCCTTCATGAGTTTGGATCTCGCATAGCAAATTCAAAATCCCCAACAAGCCAAAGATGGCCTCCATCTGTCACTACACCTGAGAAGTGAGAATGAAGGGGAAGGCATTTAGTCAACACACAGTGCCACGACATGCCAGTTGCAACGGTCCAGTTGTTTGTGAAACACCTGTCTTGGGATGGATTCAAGTTCAGGAGGTCTCCAATTGCTTTGGGTTGTTCAGGTCAATTATGTGCATAGATACCATTGAGAGTAGGAGTTATAGCTGAGAAAGAGAGAAACCATGATCCAATTGTAGCTGTGTGAGGACATATTTGCTTACTTAGCAAATTTGATCTATGATATATATGTTGGCATTGCTATATATGTTTATGCTCAGCATTGGCTACTTGAATTGATTGTCACCATTCAGATATTTGAACTTGGGATAGTTGGACAGTTCAAGATGGAGTTTTCTTATAGCAACAGTTGTTTGGAAGTTTTGGCATAGTAGCGGGACTTGTAAGTTCAATTTGTTAGTTTTGACTTGTGAAGAGTGAAACTTTAAAACAAACTGATTTTGCACAAGAATAATCATTGTTCATACATGTCCACCGAACCATCCTAACTGAAAGTAATTGCAAGTTGTACCCTAGCACAGAATGAGAAAACAGTACCCAAGATACATATATTATTTAAAATCCATAATCAGTGGCGGAGGACGGAAAAAAAATGAGGTCGGGCGAACTCTTAAGGGGAAGAAAAAATTGATGCAAGAAACTAAAATTGACTAGACATATCAATACTTATATTATACTAACCATCAATTAGTTCGTACAATGATAACAACAACGTATTTAAATCAAAATAGAACAAACAAACGTACCAATAATGAAATATCAATGCCTTCTAGAAGTTCCAGGCAATGGCAAAGCTCTACCTTTCTTCTGAAAATCCTCCTTGATTTCAGCAAGATCAATACTTTTAAATATCTCTCGCTCGATGTAGACCACCATCAAATCATTAAGCCAACCATCGGACATCTTGTTACGTAACTCGGTCTTGATGATCTTCATAGCTGAGAAGGCCCTTTCAACGGTTGCTGTCACCACCGGTAAAAGCAATGCCAACTCAATGAGACGGTAAACTGTAGGAAACATGATGTGCCTTTCAAGTTCAACCATCTTTCTAGCTAGGCTTGCAATATCAAGACAACCTCTGAAATCGTCAATTCTCCTCATATGAATAATAAAAAGATCAAGAGAATCTCGTATATGCTCACGCTCACAATCAGAAAAATCTTCAAGATAAATCTCTGTAAGCCGAGCAAGTTTGTTCACATTGAATCTAGCAAATGAGTTTGTTGGATCAAGACAAGAGAAATTCTGAATAACCTCTGTGGATGCCTCATTAAAGCGATGATCAAACTCGGTCATAATAGAGTCTATGGCAGCATAAAAGGTGTCAACACGGTAAAAGTGATCAGTGGTAACCTGGTGATGTCCCCCTTTTCTTGTTCTACCCCATTTTGTTACCATTGTATCCATACTTGGGATTTCGATCTCATTTTCAATGCAAAATGATTTGACATCTTACAAGAGTGACTCCCAACCATCATTCCTCCAATTGATCAAACGTGTTCGAACATCCATAACCAAAGACAATGCCTGAAATGATATTAGAAATTTAGATCAACAAAATATACATATTAGAAGTAGATTGGTAGAACTATACAACATTATGCATCGCATATACCTGAACAATATTTTGATCCTTCTTTTGCAATAGCTGAGATACATCATTTGTCATACGAAGTAGTTTTAGCATCATCTTCATGATGAACACAAAGCTAAAAGCCTCCATTTTATGCACATAGCCTCCTGCCTTACATGGAACACGCGCGTCATCATCAACAATGCCCAAAATTTCTATCACTGCCTCCCACATTGATTCAATACGACATAATGTTTTGTAGTGAGAACCCCATCTTGTATCTCCAGGTCGGCACAAGTGAGTTTCTTGATTCTGTCCTTTTCCCGTGGGCATCTCACCTTCCATAATCTTAGCTAAAAGGATCTCTTTGTGCCTATCAAGTAATATATCCATCCTCTTGCAGGATGAACTACAAAGGTTGGCAATCATGGCGGCATCATCAAAGAAATCCTCAAGACCTTTGCAACATCTTGATAGAGCAACAACTATCAATTGCAACTGGTGGGCAAAGCAATGAACATAGAAAGCATATGGGTTTTCATCCCGGATTAATTTTTGAAGGCCATTAAATTCTCCTCTCATGTTAGATGCTCCATCATACCCTTGCCCTCGCAGCCTTGCAATAAGTAGACCGTGAGTATCAAATTTTTTCAAAAGAGCTTTCTTTAAAGCTACAGATGATGTGTTGGGGACATGTTGAATACCCAAAAATCTTTCAACAAGAACTCCACTCTTGGTCACGTACCTAGAAAATGATACAATTAGTTAATTTACGCTATATATAAAGAATGAAGCACACAAGTAAATACATAAATAACATTAACACAATAACACGTACCTCACAACTATGGCCATTTGTTCTTTGATCGATATATCACGAGATTCATCAATAAGAACAGAGAAAAGACAACCATCCATCTCTTTTTTGATGTAGTTGGTCACCGCTTGGGCACAATGGTTGGCAAGTATTTTCTGAATAGTTGGAGAGGTCATTTTGGCATTTTTAGGACATAGCTCATCAAATGCAAGTTGCACTTCCTTACTCCTTGCTTTATACCAATCAAGCATCTCCAAGAAATTGCCTTTGTTTAAAGACAAAAGAGATTCATCGTGTCCACGGAATGGTTCACCTTGCAATGCTAGATGACTTGCAATGCCCAAAGAAGTATCCACACGAGTTTCATACTTTACAAGTGAATCATTGGAATAAGTTGTAACTTTGCTTTTCACACTTGTCTTTTGATTCTTAAAATCATCACATGCTGCCCTTGAGATATTATGGATGCTACATGGCCCACCCACATGCTTGCGGAATGCATCTACCGCATTCTTCCAATGGTCAAACCCAATTTTGTTGTACACATCATGCCCAAATTTCTCATCCATCCGATCATGCTTAAAAAGATAACAATAGAAGCAATAAGCCTTATCCTTTTCCACACTATATTCCAACCAATCAAATTTCTTATACCATTGTGGCCGAAAGGATCTATTATCTCTATTTAGTGGGAAATTATGGACACTTGGTTGAGTTGGACCATTGTTAAGATAAGCAAATCTAACATCTTCTATAACATTAGGGGCAAACCGATCCATTTGAATTCGAAGTCCAGGATCAAGGTGTATGTATTCTATGAAATCAGTTATACCTCCAGCTCCTAGACCCTCAGCATTCTCTTCCACTACGGCGTCAACAGAATTGTGCACTTGTTCCGTATCGGTGGCCATAGAACCTCCAGCCTCTCCTTCCACTTCTTGCTCTTCATGTGCGGTTCCACTTCTGTTTGCACTTTCCCGAGTGCTTGGTTTGGAGCTACTGCCACTAGCAATTGGCATAAAAAATCTCTTCAAATCTGCAATTAAAAACAGTAAAAACCATCAGTACTTTGCCTTGCCCATTAGGCCATTACAGTAGCTCACAACACATAATTTCAGTTTTCACAATTGAACAAATCTTACCTCCCCCCTTTGCAGCGGCATGTCTTTTTCCCTTCCTGTCCATCTCCAAAGAAATGCCTCCAAATCGCCGTCGGGGAGTCGCCGGCAGGAAATCGAAACCCTAGAGGCCTACCCGCCGGCCAGGAAAGTGGGGAAAGGGGCAGGCGGGCAGCAGCTTGCCGGCGAGCTGGGGAGGGACTGAGGGAGGAGCAGGGCTGCAGGGATCAGAGGAGGAGGGAGGCGACGAGCTTGCCGGCGAGCTGGATGCGAGCATGGATCAGAGATTCAGAGGAGGAGGGGCGCTAGATGGAGATGCGAGCGAGCTGCGGGCGTCTCGCTGGAAGCCTGGAACAGATGAGCGAACTGCGAAGGGATGCGAGGCGAGATGCGAGCGAAGCTGCGGCCTGCGGGCGAGATGCGAGCGGGGCGACGCGAGGAAAGCCCAGTTCGCGGCCCAGTGGCAGCCTTTTCCCTTTTTTTTTCAGAACTTCAGAAAATACAGGAAATGATATGTATATCAGAGAAATGCCTATATATACTCGATTTTTTGCCAAAAATCAAGGAAGGGCGGCTGCCCTACCTTGCCCTAAGGGGAGCTCCGCCACTGTCCATAATATCATCCAAACATAAAGGGTCCAAGAAATACATGGCAACATTTGAGAGCTACCCCTACAGTTCTAAGCTGTTTGCCACGCCCCTAAGAAATACTCATCACAACAGTCACGAGCTGGCAAGAAACAGCTGATAGTCTACTCATCAGAATCAGAGAAACAAACCGGGGTCGCCAACAGAGCGGTGACCAGCCGGACCAGCCACGCGACACGCTGCTCCCGAAGCCAGACAATGTTGTACTTACCTTCCAGTACACGAACAGTGGTATCCTTTAGCAATATGCTCAGGTCTTGGACTTGGGCTGAGACCAGATACTCGTCAATCAATCCGGCCAAGACTAGGGCTTCCTTAAAGGCCTTCCCCAGATGTGAGAGCGTAATTGCTGAGTTCTTCATGAGTAGGACGGCTTCCAGGACGTCCCGTTCCAGCTTGGCCTCCGGATCCATGACCTGGGGTAACAGATCATGCTCGAGCTTGTGGAGTTCCAGCGCCAAGCCTGCCACGACCGAGAGGGGACCCAGCTCGGAGCATACCCAGGACGTCGGGTCCACCAGCGGGCGGAGGAGTGCATACGACTCGGCCGCCACGCGCACGGACTCCAGAGAGACAAGATTCACAAGCATGATCTCATCGGAGCGGGCCAGCTCATCGGAGCGGGCCTGCAGGGATTGGATTTGGGCATGGGAGTGGATGTTTTCGTAGAGCATCTTTTCCTTTTGGCGGCGAAGAAGACGAGGAGGGGTGGTGGTTGTTGCGGCGGCGGCGGCGGCGGCGAAGAAGACTAGCCAGCCGCTGTTTATATAGCCCTAGGGTTTCTTCGGTAAGATGGCCTCTACCGCCGGACTTCGGACTCCCGCAGCCCACGGGCCTACTTTACTACTGGGCCTCCCACCTGCGACGCCGTTTACTTCGACTCACACTCCAGCACCCGGGGGCGCCTGCACACCGCTCGTTGCGGCGTGAAAGAAAACTATTGCCCAATACGGCTTCGGTGACCATGTACGTTCCCGTCATGTTTCGTTGGTGGCTTGCTTTTCCCGTGATGTACGTTTCTTTGGTCACGTTTGACAGTAAACCTTTTCAACTCAATCTGCTTATGTAGTGTGCAGTGCTATGTACAGCGATCAAAAATGTGCAATTTTTCTTCAGATCTGAACATTTTCTTTAAAATAGTTTTTGAACATTTTTCGAAATTTGAACAAAAAAATAGTTTTGAACGTTTCCGAAATTTGAACCCATTTTTCGAACATTTTCCAAAACTTGAACCATTTTTTTTCGAAATTTGAACAAAAATAAGTTTTGAACATTTTTTGAAATTTGAACAAAACTAAATTTTGAACATTTTTTGAAATTTGAACAAAAGTGTGTTTTGAACATTTTTCGAAATTTGAACAAAAATAAGTTTTGAACATATTTTTGCTTTGAACCTTTTTCGATTTCAACGAAAACCGCCAGAAAACCAGAGTAGAAAGAGTAGAACAGGGAAATGAAGAAAAGCAGAATGTCGCTGCACATAAAGAAAAACCGAACGAACATCGACAAGGCGACAAAAATTTGGAAATGGTGAACCAATATTTAAAAGTGGTGAACCAAAATTCGAAAGTGGTGAAATAATATTTAAAAGTGGTGAACCAAAATTTGAAAGTGGTGAACCAAAATATAAAAGTGGTGAACCAATTTCTGGAAGTGGTGAATGTTTTTTTGGACCCGCTGAAGATATTATGGATCAGTGAAAAAGGTTTATGAACGGAAACTAATTTTGAACGATTTTAAAAGTGAACAAAAATTATTTTTGAACAATTTTTAAAAATGAACAGAAAAATGTCGGTGATTTTTATTTATTTATTTTAATAAGAACAAAAGAAAAACAAAAAAGAAACGAAAAAAGAAAAAAAGAAAAAAGTAAATAAAAAGAACCAAAAATAGAAAAAAAGTTAAAAAAAGAAAAACGAAAAATATAAACAGAAAAACGAAAAAATAAAAGAAAAAAGAAAAACGAAAAAAATAAAAAGAAACAAAAAACCGAAAAAGAAACAGAAAAAAACGAAAATGAAACACATACAAAACAACCAAAATCACACTTAATGGGCCCGCCCATCCCCGCGACCCGGGGGTACGCGGAGCTTCGTACGCCCCGCGGTACGCGGGGTATAGGATTTCCGCTGACACTCCAGCACCCGGGGACCTCCTGTACGCCGCACGTTGCGGCTCGGAAGGGACACACCGCACACACGGCTGCGCCATTCTTCTTCCTTCATCGAGACCAGCCGCCGCCGGCCCGACGGATAGATCCTCCTCCCCGTCGACCCGCCCACCCGCCGCCGGCCACAACCGCCTGCTACCGCCTCCCGCGGCCGGCGGCGCTCCCGCGCCCGCCTCGCCGCCCCGCCCTGCCCGAGCAAGTCCAGCGAGCCATCCCCACCCCACCCCCAACCCTAAGTTTTCTGCCTCGCCTCCGCCGGCGGCGGCGCGGCCGGCCGCGCCGTCCCCGTCTCCGGCGAGGTCCAGCCTCGCCCTTCTCCTCCTCCGCCGCAGCTCCCTCCGGTCGCGGCGGCTTCGTCGTCGCCGGCCTCGTCGCCCCTAAGCTCGCCGGCCGTCGCGAGGAACGACCTCACCGCTAACGGGCCCGGCCCACGGCACGCTCGCTGCGTGCGGCGCGAGCCTTCCGCGCTGCAGAGTGCGGTGTATAGGGTTTGCCACCCAGTACCTCGTCACTGTCTTTTTCCATTATCCATAACAATTCCTTTTCTTCCTTACCCGCGCCGTTCCTCCTCCAGCTCCAATGGCGCAAGCCATCTCCCTCCCCGCGCTCCCCACTCCTTACAACCGCCACCACAACGCGAGATCTACGCGCGCGCCGTCACCGTCCAAACTCCGAGCCGAGTCGCCGCTCTCCGCGGCGGTACGTGCCGGAGACGGCTCCTCCTCGTTCCGGGATGCGCGGTTCTTGGTCTCCCTGCTGCGCCAATGCGGCGACCTCCTCCAAGGCGAGGATGAGTCGGCTTCTCATTCGGCAGAGAAGACCGACCTCGTCGCGGCGCGGAGGCTCGCGCCGCAGCTGCACTCGCTGGCCGTCAGGGCGGGCCACGCGACGCGGGAGCCCCACCTGGCGTGCGCGCTCGCGGACCTCCTCGCGCGCCTCGGCCGCGCCGCCTCCAGCCGCCGCCTGCTCGCGGAGGGGGACGCGGAGGCGAAGGACGCGGTGCTGTGGAACAAGCAGGTGGCGATGCTGGCAGAGGCGGAGGACTGGGGCGGGGCGATCGCCGCGTTCCGGGAGATGCAGGCGCGAGGGGTCGCCGCCGACGGGTACGCGTGCGCGAGGGTGCTCCACGCGTGCGGTCGTGCCGCCGGGGATCCGCACCTTCGCCGGCGGGAGGGGAGGGCCGTGCACGCGCACGCGCTCAAGGCCGGGCTCGTCGACGCGCACCCGCTCGTGCCCGGATTCCTCGCCGGCATGTATGCCGAGGGCGCCGACGTGGATGCGGCCACGACGGTTTTGCTCCGGTCGAACATCGAGAGCGCTGTCGCGTGGAACGCGGTGATCGCGTGCTGCGTCCGGCTCGGGCTCGTGGACGACGCCATGGAGCTCGCGGAGCGCATGGCGAGGACAGGGACCACGGAGCCCACCCTGGCCACCTGGAACACCGTGCTCTCAGGCTGTGCGCGGCACAGGCGCGACCGGGAGGCGGTCGCCGTTGTGCGGAGGATGCTGGAGCAGGGCCTGTCGCCGGACGCCACCACCGTGACCAGCCTCCTCAAGTCCGTGGCCAACGCGGGGGCGCTCGACCATGGCACGGAGATCCACGGCTTCTTCCTGCGGCACCAGCTCGTGCCGGACGCGTACACGGGGACGGCGCTCGTGGACATGTACGCCAAGTGCGGCCGTCTCGACTTCGCACAGAGCGTGTTCGATGGATTGGAAAACTGAATCCTGGCCACCTGGAACTCGCTTGTCGCCGGGCACGCCAACGCCGGCGAGTTCGAAAGAGCACTGGAGCTGGTGGATACCATGAAGAGGAACAGGCTAGACCCGAACGTGACCACCTGGAACGGGCTGATCACCGGGTACGCCATGAACGGGCTGAGCTCACAGGCGATGCTGCTGCTCCGGCAGATCAAGGCTGCCGGTCTCACCCCCAACGCGGTCTCCTGGACATCCCTCATCTCCGGAAGCTGCCAGAACGGGGAGTACGAGGACGCCATCGCCCTCTTTGCGGAGATGCAGAACGACGGCGTCGAGCCCAGTCTGGTCACCACGCTGGTCCTGCTCCGGGCCTGCGCCGGGCTCGCCCTCCTAAAGAAAGGAAAGGAGCTGCACTGCTTCGCCCTACGAAGAGCCTACGATGGCGAGATGGTCGTCGGGACGGCGCTGGTCGACATGTACTCCAAGGCAGGAAGCCTGACGAGCGCCAAGAGGGTGTTCGGGAGGATCCAGAGCAAGAACCTTGTGTGCTGCAACGCGATGCTCACCGCGCTGGCCGTCCACGGGCAAGCTCACGAGGCCATAGCGCTGTTCCACGACCTGTGGAGGTCGGGGCTGAAGCCGGACAGCATCACCTTCACCGCGCTGCTCACCGCCTGCAGATCCATGGGCCTGATCGCCGAAGCGTGGGAGTACTTCGACGGCATGGAGACAACGTACGGCGTGACGCCGACGGCCGAGAACTACGCCTGCATGGTCGACCTGCTGGCTAGGACCGGGTACCTTGACGAGGCCATGGCCTTCATCGAGAGGTCGCCGGTCGAGGCAGGCACGAGCTCGTGGGGCGCCATTCTCACGGGTTGCTCCATCCATGGCAACCTTGATCTGGCAGAGGAGGCCGCCAGAAATCTGTTCAGACTAGAGCCGTACAACTCTGCCAACTACCTGATGATGATGAGCCTGTACGAGCATCACCAGATGTTTGATGAAGCAGAGAGCCTCAAGTACGCCATGAAAGCCAGAGGAGTGAACACCAGGCCCGGTTGGAGCTGGATACAGATCGAACAGGGCATCCATGTCTTCGAGGTCGAGGGGAGCCCGCACCGGCGCACCCGGAGACAGCAGAGATATACGAGGAGATGAGCCGTCTGATGTGCCGGATCAGGACCGTGGGGTACACACCGGACACGAGCTGCAGTGCGTTCGACCTCCCGGAGGAGGAGAAGGAGAAGCTGCTGCTCTGCCACACCGAGAAGCTCGCCATCACCTACGGCCTGATCCGCTCCGACGCGAGCCGGATGCCCGTCAGGGTGATCAAGAACACGAGGATGTGCAGCGACTGCCACGAGGTGGCCAAGCACGTCTCTGCGCTGTGTGACCGGCAGATCATCCTCCGGGACGCCTCTAGGTTCCACCATTTCGTCGACGGCAAGTGCTCCTGCAATGACTACTGGTGAATACTGAATGCCGACAATGAGATCAACTTCAGTTGCCATGGACACTCCTACAATGGTTTGGCTATCCAGAGTATGCGATTAATCCGGCAATTTAACACAGTGGTGCTCACTGCTCAGCATGAAGACAGTAACCAGCTATTCCTGCCTAATTAGGTTCTAATTCTTGAGATAATTGCAGCTCGTCGACACTTCTTCAGTTACATTCATCGATACAAGAATTGATCATTTCTGCGAAAAGAACGGGATATTGTTGCGAACTCACGAGAAGGAGCAATATTCACCTGGATATAGGAGTTTCAGAGCAAATTTGCACAGAAGTTTGTCCCAGATGTTCTAGTCAGCTCTGTACATGGCAATGGTTGCACATGAGTGCGACGCCACTGATATCCGCTAGGACGTTCGAAAGCGACACCATACTCAGAACAGCCACTCTTGATGGAAACCATGTCGTCTCCTGTGGAAATGTAGCTGTTGCTGCTTGAATTTGCAGTATTTTCGAGCCGAATATTCATCTTCAGAAAATCAGAAATATTAACTTTTTTTGCACTGATTAAGAAAGATGAGATGAACTCTTTTGCCTGGATCAATTCCATCTGTGTCTGGGGAGTCATGTAGAGCCAACAGTCACATTGGCTATCGCCACATTGCTCCAGCAAAGGAACCAAGAATTTAGATTCAGATGCATCTTTGTAAGTTGTAAAGCGACATTGACTGACAAAAGAGTAAGATATGCAGAGAACGGAGCTCATTGTCACTGTTTAAGATAATCGGTGAGATTCCTGTGCGAAATGTGTCATGATTTTCCACTAACAGTAGATTGTAACGACGTGAATATAAGGTTGAGGTTCCTGTAGCTATAAACTGAGAGAGCAGTGACATTATACTTGAGTCAAGCACTGGCTTAGTGAGGGAGTTTTACGGTTCCCTAAACTAGGGAGCAGTATATTGTCACCCCACACGCTGCCTTGGCCATCGATGGTTCCATCTTCACCTGCACAGGAGCTTCAATTTTTGCAATGTGATATGCAGAGCAGCAGGAACTTGTGGCAAAGACATCCTCCAGGCCGTCGCCACTGATCAAGATCCTGCCCTCTTCAGGATTTCCCTCCATTCGCCCCATCGACCCCTGATCTCTCAACAGCATGCACGACTGTGATACTATGTCCAATCTATCTCTCGACCATGCACAATGGGTGCTTACCAGTGGCCGCTGGCGCTTCTGCAAAAGGCCAGAGCACCGCCGCTGCATTCACAACCGGCTAAGAGAAGCACTTGTCTCCGCAGCGTGAAAACCAACCGACGGTGGTCCGATAAAGACTTTCTGTATTCGCCCGCAAATTTCGGGCATAATATACCTTGAATGTATATAAACCATGCTACATTTTTCTGATACATATGGACTGGGCCCCGCAGATCTACAGACAAGGCGCCCATTTCTTGGCCTAGCCGAAGGCCGGACGACGACATGTATAACCGACCAACGAATAAGTTCAGCTCTTGTCGCCTGAATAAGTTCAGCTCTTGTCGCCCGAAGGTGAGGGTGAGTCGCCGTAAGGCGAGGGGGAGTCGGCATAAGGCGAGGGGGAGTCGCCGCCCGTCTTTTCATGCTGGAACTTCATGACGACACAGGTGATGTTGTCGCCACTCCCGTGGCCGAAGGCGGTCTCCGTCAACTTCCGGGCAGCCGCCTCGGGATCCTCCTCCTTTTTCACGAGCATAACGGCATCCTGGGTGGACAATAGGAGAAGACCGTGAGATTTTTTACAACGATATGATGTAATATGAATTTCTTCAAAAGTTGCCAAAAAACGACTTAGCATGCATCCTGTTGGCTACTTAATGATTCTACTGCCAGAAATCCAACTAAGCTCCTATCTCTGATAGAGTTTATTCTGCTATGGTGGAATTTGTGAACGCATATATATCTACACCTCGAAACAAGTAACAACGTATTATTAATATATAGAATAGCAAACTAACCTCATTTGGAACCACGTCCCACAGCCCATCGCTAGCCAAAATCAGAAACTCCACTTCATCGTCTATTTCTTGCTCCTGAAAAGATAAGAAAACCTTGAGCATTGCTAGTTTGACATATAGCATGGAAGCACCAATCTATGTTTTTTGGGGGGCTAGAATCAAACACAAGCATACAAGCGCAAGCTACCTGTATCTCTGGTTCTGCAACAACAAATTGCTTCAGCAAGCGGTTGCCAAATGGTCGAGACATTGCAAGTACACCTCCTACCCTCCATGTTCCTGCAAAAGCCCATTTGCCACTATCAGATTTTCAAGCCCCACACCCAATGCACATGTTACTTCTGCTAAATAAAAAGATACTACCTCCATCCTAGAAAAAAGCTGCTCAACTTTGTCTAGTTACGGAGGGAGTACATACAAACTACAGCAACTTGTGTTGAAAGTTGAAACACAAAATAAGTAAAATCAAGTGGTGCTTTGTGTGATGGATGCATAACTTACCAGCCCACATAACAATCCCACCAGCACTCTCAATTCGTTTCCTCTCGTCAGTTCTGTTCGGCTTGTGATCATCAGAGAGTGCAATAGCTGTGAACAAGAAGAAGAAAAAAAATATCAACATTTCAGCAAGCATATGCGTCTGGATTGTTAACATCCACACCGTGCGAAGAAGTAAAGTGAGCGCAAATTTGGACGAGACCAAGAGAGCAATTTAGCAAGTCCCAGAGCACATCCCCTCTGTGGACTAAATTTCACATATTATGCTATGCATGTGCAAGTTGGTGTCATGTCCAACAACCAACTTAGTCCAGAAAGCCAAGTTTTGTTAAGGCTGACAAGGAATAAGCAAGTTGTATTCCAAAGAGGGGCCAAAGCCAATACATATACACAGGTATGAACAGTAAACACTATACACATCTAACACCCCCCCCTCAAACTCATGGTGGGTCAACAACACTGAGTTTGGAGAGGAAGAACCCATGCTGCGCTCGAGTCTGTGCCTTCGTGAAGAAATCCGCCAGCTGTAACTCGGAGGGCACATAGTGAAGAGCAAGAATCTGATCCTGCACAGCAGCACGCACAAAGGAGGCATCAACGCCGATGTGCTTGGTGAGCTCATGCTTTACCGGGTCACGCGCAATGCTGATGGCACCGGTACTGTCTGACAATAGAGAAGTCGGTGCAGCAGCAGAAACACCAAAATCTGCTAGCAACCATCGCAACCAGGTCACCTCAGCCGTCAACATAGCCATCGCCCGCAACTCCGCCTCTGCACTAGAGCGGGAAACTGCCTTCTGTTTCTTCGTCTTCCAGGCAATGAGAGATCCTCCAAGAAAAACACAATAGGCAGACAGCGAGCGGCGATCAGAGGGATCACTCGCCCACGTAGCATCAGAGTAGGCCTGGAGCTGGAGAGAGCTGGAGCGAGGAAAGAAAAGGCGGCGAGAGATCGTGCCACGAAGATATCGTAGAACACGGAGAAGGTGACTATAGTGGACAGAACTGGGAGCAGATACGAACTGACTCAGAATATGGACAGGATATGATATGTCTGGACGAGTGACAGCCAGGTAGACAAGACTCCCAACAAGATGGCGATAGCGTGTCAGGTCTGTGAGGGGATCACCATCGGTAGCACGAAGCTGAACATTGAGCTCCATAGGAGTCTCAGCAGTGCACTCATCACCAAGAGCGGCGCGAGCAAGAAGATCCTGAATATATTTTTCTTGGGAGATGTAGAAGCCATCAGAAGTCGAAGAAACCTCAATCCCAAGAAAATAGCGAAGAGGGCCAAGATCTGACATCAGGAACTGCTCATGGAGGCGGGCCTTAACAAAGGCAATATACTCAGAGTCATCGCCAGTAATGATCATGTCATCAACATATAAGAGTAGGAGCGTCCGACCACGAGGTGAGGTGTGGACAAACAGCGCAGGGTCATGGTCGCTAGGCACGAAACCAGCGGCAGTGACCACAGAAGCGAAACACTCAAACCTGGTGCGAGGGGCTTGTTTAAGGCCATAGAGAGAGCGCCGAAGACGGCAAACCATACCATCAGGAACAGAGTACCCCGGTGGTGGCTGCATATAAACCTCCTCACGCAACTCACCATTGAGAAAGGCATTCTGGACGTCAAGCTGAGACACAGACCAATGACGAACAGAAGCCACAGCGAGAAGAGTGCGAACAGTGGTCATGTGGGCAACAGGAGCGAATGTCTCATCATAATCGCGTCCCTGCTCCTGCTGAAAACCACGAGCCACAAGACGAGCTTTGTACCGCTCAAGAGAACCATCGGAGCGAGTCTTGATCTTATAGACCCACTTGCAAGTGATGGGGCGAACACCGGGAGGAGGAGAAACAAGATCCCATGTGCCAGTGCGCTCAAGTGCAGCAATCTCCTCAGCCATCGCAAGCTGCCATTCAGACTGAGCCATGGCATCCCGATAGGAAGTGGGCTCAACAGCAGCAGAAAGGCCGTACTGGGAAGGAGAATAGCGAGCAGGAGACCGTAAGGAAGGACGAGAACGAAGGTTATGAACCGGTGTAGACGGGGAAGGTGGAGCTCCGGAAGTAGAGGGTATGTCAGAGGAATCATCCACAACACGAGGACGACGAGTGTAGTGGAGAGGAAAGGGGGAAAGGGGAGGACATGTCGGAGCGGTAGGTGGAGAGGCAGGTGAAGGAGGAGGGGAGGGTGGTGTCGGAGGTGTATCAGAAACCGTGGGACTCGGCGGAGGTGGAGGTGGAGGAGGAACAGTGGGCACAGAGGGAGATGTGTCGGGGAGTATAAGGAAGGAGAGGTCATCAACTGAAAAGGGGGAGGTGGTAGGACGCGGATAGTATGGACGAGACTCATCAAAAGTCACATCACGTGAAATACGCAGACGACGACCAACGGGATCCCAACATCGGTAACCCTTGTGCTCATCGCTGTACCCGAGAAAGACACACTCAACCGACTGAGCAGTTAGTTTGGTGCGTTCACGCGGAGCAAGAAGAACATAGCACACACACCCAAACAGACGAAGAGCGGAGTAGTCAGGAGAATTACCAGAGAGACGCTCCATAGGAATACCACCCTGTAAGGCAGCCGAAGGCTGAATGTTGGTAAGGTAGGTGGACGCGGAAATAGCCTCAGCCGAAAAGTGGGGAGGAAGAGAGGCGGCGATCATCATCGCACGAGTTGTCTCAAGCAGGTGGCGATGCTTGCGCTCAGCAACACCATTCTGAGCATGGGCACCAGGACAAGAGAACTGGGCAAGAGTACCCTGCTCGGCAAGAAAACCACGCAACATGCGAGAGATATACTCACCAGCCGAGTCAGCACGAAAAACACGGATGGGCGTGGAAAACTGGGTGTGAACCATGACAGCAAATCGCTTGTATATGGAGAGAACCTCACTGCGAGATTTCATCAAATAGAGCCAAGTATAGCGAGAGAAGTCATCAATAAATAGAACATAGTAGCGATGACCCCCTTTCGAATCAAAAGGAGCAGGACCCCATACATCAGAATGTACTAAGTCGAAAGGACGTTGAGAGGCTGACTCACTAGTAGGATAGGGTAACTGAGTCTGCTTGCCAAGTCTACAACCATTACAATGTAAAGAAACATCACCAGAGACAGACCCTAAAACACCTTGGCGCACTAAAGAAGACAAGCGAGAGCCACAAATATGACCTAGTCGATGATGCCACTGCTGGAAGGACGCCGAAGAGGAGGCAGCAAGAGCATGAGAACTGGCGGGTGTGGTGGCAGCGGAAGGAACACAAAGCCAGTCAACCTCCCAAAGGCCCTGAGCATCATGGCGCCGAGGGCCAGCTCCAACTAGAGCCTTGGTGCAACGATCCTGAACAGAGCAAGAGTCGGGATCAAGAATGACACGACAACCAGAATCAGCAAGTTGAGCAGCAGAGAAAAGATTCATGGTAAGACGAGGAACATGAGAAACACCAGGAACAGAGAAAGACGAAGTAGAAAGAGTGCCACGACTAGCAACAGGAAGCGGTGTGCCATCGGCAGTAAGAACATTGACAGGATAATCAATAGGTCGAAGAGAAGACAGAGCAGAAGAATCAGAAGACATGTGAAAAGAAGCTCCAGAATCCAGAACCCACGGAGATGTACCTGACTGTGTAGGCGGTGGTGACGAAGTAGCAGTAGTGGAAGCAGTCAGCGAGGCAACGGTGCCCGTTGAAGAAGAGCCAGAGGAAGCCAGCATACGCTTGAGCTGGGCAATATCCTGGGCAGTGAAGGACTGTGCAGACGGAGGCGCACGAACCGTAGGAGGGGAGCGACCCATGTCACGCTGCTTCTTGAAACAATCAGACTCTGGATGGCCCGACTTCTTGCAGTAGTCGCAGAACATGTGAGAGCGAGGCCGACCCCCCCTGCAGAGGGCCGCCCGCCTACCCCCCGTGAAGGAGTGGGTAGCAGCGGTGGAACAGACGACACCGGAGCGCGGGCAGCAAGCACAGTGGGAACCACAAGCAGTCGAGCAGAATGGAGGCGAGTCTCCTCAGCGCGAAGCTCTGCAAGTACCTCTGAGATGGGAACACGTCGACCACGGGCAAGCAAGTGTGCACGCCGAGGCTCAAACTCGGGACGCATGCGAGACAAGAACTCATGGACACGCTGAAATTCCAAGTCTGACCTCACTGTCTGACAGCATCGACAAGTACCACAAACAACAGTCCTCAGAGAGTCAAGCTGACGCCAGATGGTAGAGCACTGTGTGTAGAACTGATCAACAGTAGAGTCACCCTGCTGAAGATCATGCTCCTGACGCACCACAGACAGGTAGAGAGCATCACCAGAGGGCTGATAGCGCTGACAAAGATAAGTCCACATCGCAGCAGTGGTGCCCAATCCCATAAACTCAGAAGCAAACTAGGGTAGAACACTAGCAGTGAGGACAGCAGCAGCACGAGCATCATCATTGCACCACTGAGTGTAAACAGACAGAGCATCCCGATAAATAGAGAGAGAGTCCGAGTAATCCGATACCTGCTGGTCATAGGCTTGAACGGCAAGATCATCAGCATCCTTGGCGGCAGCACGATCAGCCTCAGAGGCATCAGCAGCAAGAACAGGTGGCACCGGTGGAGTAGGAGGCACAGGAGCAACGGCGCACGGCGGACAGGAGACCTCGCCAGAGAGAACGCCCCACAACAGGAGACCACGCATGTGGATGCGCATAAAGCCCACAAACTCGGCGTAGTTGGTACCATCAAAGATCACAGAGCACCGAGGAATAGCAACATAGCCCGAAGAGGACATCGCGGGCTCTCTGATTTTTTTTTTACAATGTCAGCGCAGGAGAGAGAATATGGATCTCGATCTCAGCCCGACGGACGGCTGCAAGAGGAAGAAGCCGGCCACGACTGGCAGCGGCTACCGGGGGTGGGACGGCAGCGGCCGGCGGCGACCGGGGCGGCGGTGGCCGGGGCGGCAGTGCCTGGGGCGGGGAGGACCGGGTGCGGCAGCGGCCGGGGCGGCAACAGCGACCGGGGGCGGCGAGGGCCGGGGCGGCGAGAGCAGCGGCGAGAGCCGGGGCGGCAGCGGCCGGGGGCGGCGAGGGCCGGGGCGGCGAGAGCGGCCGGGGGCGGCAGCGGCGCGGCAAGCCGGAGACGGCGGCAGCGGCACGGCAGGCCGGCGACGGAGGAGCAGCGGCGGCGGCGACGCTGCAGGCCGGAGACGGCGGCAGCGGCGCGGCAGGCCGGCGACGGTGGAGTTGCTATGGGTGCGGGGAGGAGGAGAGCAAACCTTGCTCTGATACCATGACAAGGAATAAGCAAGTTGTATTCCAAAGAGGGGCCAAAGCCAATACATATACACAGGTATGAACAGTAAACACTATACACATCTAACAAAGGCAATCCAGAAGGCCAACTTAATTCAAACACACCTTCTTGTGCTGCATTTGTTCTGGATTCATCCAACCCCTAGCATGCCATTTATTTGAACCATTGTTATATCACTGGTGGTAAGTTGGCTTACATGTTTCATACCAAATAGGGTAGTGTTTTCCACCGTATCCTGCTTAGTAAATTATTAGAGCCATTACCGATTGATCATCACAAACATACTAACTAAAGGAAAGCACTGATATGAACTATGAAGTACATGCCTTCTATCCTAGCATGCCATTTTATTCGAACCATTGTTATATCACGGGTGGTAAGTTGACAAACATGTTTCATACCAAATAGAGCAGTGTTTTCCACCGTATCCTGCTTAGTAGATTATTAGAGCCATTACCTATTGATCATCAGAAACACTCACTAACTAAAGGAAAGCACTAATATGAAGTACATGCATGTCTTCTGTCGTCCACGTATAGCCTAGTGCACGGAACTGTCTATTCACTGTTCTATAATAAGAGATGATGATGCATGAGGCCATGAGCACAAGTTCTAATAAGCAAGAAAGAGACATGTGCCATACATTCTCCCAAAAATGGAGAAACATCTTTATCCTAAATTTGATGGAAATTATTTAGATCAATTAGCGTTAACATTAACTATTAAATTGTATTCATGACATATTTAAGCTCCATATGATAGGAAGAGACATCAATAAATACTAGATGTCATCAACACCATAACTGAACTCAAATGATAAGAAAGTGTTCCAAATCCTAAGTTTTATTGTCCAGTTACCATGTTAGGCCCTGCTGTGCACGGGCTAACAAATCTAGGTGCATTCAGTTCTGACCATTGAACAACGTAATTCCCATAAAGAAGTAATCACCTTTGCCTGACTTTGATATTACAGCCCGAGAGTCGCCAACATTTGCCACGTAAAGATGGTTTCCAACCAAAACTGCTGTCGCTGCAGTTGACCCATCATCCCGATGAGTGTTGATTTCAGATTCCAAGAATTCTGAATCAGTTTTTTTTGTAGGTTTCACCTGTAAGTGGTAAAAAGACTAATTAGATAGTCTATCACAATAAAGATTAAGGGTTTCTCCAAAATGGAATTAGCAAAATCATACTTATTGCTGTTCTGGAAAGAGAAACATACTTATTGCTAATTTTATATCTGTCATGAATTCCGGATGTTTAATGAGGTTCTCAAACAAGTGCTCCTTCAAATACTCAGCAGCACGTGAACCGCCATGACCTGCAGGAAAATAAAAAAATTAGATAGAGAACCATTAAGAAAACATAAGTAGTCTACAAGAAAGAATCACCGACCATCAAATATTCCGAAGAGATTTATTTGTTTATCATCAACTTTAGAAGATTTTATGTCAAAGAAGTCTTCCATGCTTGCTCTTTTTCCTCTAAAACTTGAATATCCACAACTCAAGCTTCCATCATCACTGCAAATCAGTCATAAACCCAAAATATCTGTTGTCAAAATATAATTAGCTTATAATTCATGTATAAGGAAAGAAAAATAAATTGTAAAAACCCTGATATCAGATGTGCATATACAAAATGGCTGTCTACTGGAAGTAACAAAAGGAATCTGTACATGTCAATCAAAATTAGGTACATGTATTTGACTTACACGCTCTACGTCTAACAAATATGGGGTGCAAAATGCTATCAGCCACTTGGATGGCAGAAACGCCATTACTTTTTTTTGTAAAACAAACTATCCAAAAATATTCAAATAATAGTCTTAAGATGGCAAGATCAGAATCCTGGAAATTGCAATATTAAAATAGAGCATACTTAAAAAAAGAAAAAATACACAATTTTTAAGAATACAAACTATGCTTATCACTAAGTCAAAAAGAAATTTATCTTCAGAACCATTCTTGCACGGTTACTCCAACGTGGCTTGCAAAGATAATTGCAACTGTTGTACAGTCAGTCAGCTCAAGATTTATGAAGGTCCAATTGTTCTATGTTATACAGAGTACACTAATACGACAAAATAGTAGACTATTCCTGAACCCTGAGTTGCTTCAAATCAACTTTTGGGTGCAGTAAACCGTCAACTCACAGTTCCAGGCTTCCAGCAACCGGAGAAAAATTATATCGGACCTGGTCCACGGATTGATAGGCGTGGACCATCTCCAAAGATTTACACGTGGCACACCTAATCTTAAAGCACACGATCCAAATCATTCACGTATTTTTCTGCCTGCCATCGTTTTGTAACGTACAATGAAATACGATACACCTTGCCGGTTTCCCTTCGATCGTCTAAGGCGACATCCGAGAAATACGATCAGATCCGAGAAATACGACAAGGCCATCGTTTTGTAACATACAATGAAATACGATCAGATCCGGCCGCGTGGCGGTGGCGTTTCCGGCGGCATCTCCGGCAACGCGGCGACATCACACGGAGGTTGGTGCATGCCCCATCAGGCCGACGGCGAGATGCGGCAAGGATCCACGGTCCCGACGACTACAAGGCCATGGGAGGATTCTCCGCCCAGCCCACGGATCGTCCATTACTCATCAATTAAATTTCACCGAAGGAGCTAATGCATCTGTCATCAATTAAATACGATCAGATCCGGCCGCGTGAGCTAATGCAACATCCTCTGTGTGATGCCGCCTCGCCGCCGGAGATGCCGCCGCCCCCGGAAACGCTGCTGCCGGCGCGGCCGGAGATGACCTGATCGCGCGCCTTAGACGATCGACAGGGAACCGTCAAGGTGTATTGTATTTGATCGTACACGTACGGTACGCTACAAAACGACGGTAGGCAGAAAATACATACTGATTTGACAGAATGAGGGATCGTGTGCTTTGAGATTAGATATGCCACGTGTAACTCTTCGATGATGGTCCACGCCTATCGATCCGTGGACCAGGTCCGATAAAATTTTCTTCCAAACCCTAAGCTGAACATCACTGACGTGGGATGGATTGATGTCACAAGAGAGGTTGGCGGATGTGAAAATGGGGGCAACATGCAGGGAAATCATCACTGAAATGAAGTAGCCATGTTACTCTAAAAAAGGCATGTGCATTGCTGATCCCACACAATGATTCCAAGAACAGTTGGTTTAGTTGAAGAAAACAAATACCTAGTTGAGTAGTTGACCCACTTAATGATGAAGACATGTTGATAGAATATGCACAAGCATCTTTGAGATATGATGATGAAGAAATGTTCTATTAACATCAAACGTTCCTTGTAGAGCCATCCTTTCCCTATGATATGTTGTTGGTTTTTTTTTTGCAGAATAACTTGCCAAAATCTAACTGAAACATGTTTCTGAAGTTCTATTATTTGTATCACCAAAGAGTGCTATCATAGAGTAGATATCATTCTCACTTGATAAACAGCTTTTACAATACAATATTGCGCTCCCATTTGTAGTGTTCTCCTCTCAAGTTTCTGTCACAAAAAAATATTGTGTTCTCCTTATTCAAAAGATGGCATTAATATGGTGAGCAACCACCAGTTAAATGGAACTTTGTAAGATACAGAATTATGCTTTTCCACTACGCCGTCTAAAAGTGATCCTCCGTTACTCTTTAACAGCAGCATGTGTAAGTACTATGTAATGGGTTCACTGGCCGCTACCGCCAATCAGCAAAAACCACATGTGAACTTTTGAAATAGGCAGAATACTATAATATTCTAGCCAGAATACTATAACATGCGATCCGCCGCTGATGACCACGGCCAACGTCACCGACAACCGCGCCGGCGCGGTGGCGGACGAGGCGGAGGCCGGGCGCGCGGCGACGCCGTTCGACTACGGCACGGGACACGTCGCGCTCGGCAGGGCCCTGGACCCGGGGCTGGTGTACGACGCCGGGGACGAGGACTACGTCGCCTTCATGTGCAGGATCGGGTACGAGGCGAATGCGATACAGGTGATCATGCACAAGCCCGTGGCGTGCCCATCGACGGCGGGCAGGAAGCCCTCGGGGTCCGACCTGAACTACCCGTCGATCTCCGTGGTGCTCTACGGCAGCAACCAGTCTAGGACGGTCATCCGCACCGCGACCAACGTCGGCGCCGAGGCCGCCGCAACGTATAGGGCACGGGTGGAGATGTCGAGCAGCGGCGTGTCCGTGGCAGTGAAGCCGGAGAAGCTGGTCTTCTCCCCGACCGTGCAGACACTGCAGGAAAGCCACGCTACGCCGACGGCCGGAAGCCGTCGGCGTATGACCCGAAGCCGTCGGCGTACCTATACGCCGACGGCTGCCGTCGGCGTAGAGCCGTCGGCGTTTCCCTTCGTCGGCGTATAAGTCAGCCGTCGGCGTATGTTAGTGGGGCCCACAAGACGGCATCCGTCTCCGTTTCCGTCAGCCTATGATACGCCGACGGCAATGCCGTCGGCGTATCTGCCACTTCCTGACAGCCCGGCCCCACACCTGCGCGTCTGGCAGGCCTCCTACGCCGACGGCAATGCCGTCGGCGTATGGGTGACCATAAGGCGACGTGGCCGCTTCCTGTGAGCCTGGCAGGCATCTGCCGTCGGCGTATGGGTGACCATATTTTCTGAATTCAGGTTTACAACCCTATTTAAATTCAAATAAATTTGCAAACATATAAAAAATCACAGAAACTCACATAATATCATATATACATATACCAAAGCATCATACAAACTTCAAATCACACATATAATCCAAAATTGCACTTATACAAAGTCGAACTCATCCAAAATGGCACAACATTGTTCGAACTCATCTATTTGTCGCTCGAGGTACCCATCTCCGACCGCGTGAGATTAGGCGACCGACCGCGTGGGCCAGCCGCCGTCGAATCACACTGGGAACCCGGCGAGGGACGGGAAGGTGTGGAATCCGGCGAGGGACGGGACGGTGTGGCATCCAGCGAGGCATCACCACCGCCATGCTGCACGAGAGCGCGAGCGGAGGCCGGTGAGCCAGAAGCACGACCAAAGGGTGCAGTCCTGGAGCATCCCGTGCCCTACATGTTTGAGTCCAAGTTAGCAACTTTGAAAGCACAGTACGGCAGTAACAACTGGTTTGGCAATAACTTACCGGAGTCCTTTGCTTGTATGTGAGGGCGACCGCTTCCCTCGATGGGCACTTGGGCGGCATCCCCACGCTAGGTGGACGCGGAGGCAGCGGCTCCCGCTCTCCAGTGGCAAAAAACTTCTCATGCGCCTACAAGATAGTTTAGATGTCAGGAGTTGTAGAAAAAGAAGGTTCAAACTAGAGGAAATGAGACTTGTCATATTGCAAATATTAAGGTTGAAACTTACAGCATCGCGCAACTCTTGCCACTCGTCATACGCCGCTCTCTTCTGCAGCCACACGTCATACTCCGCCTCATAGGCCGCGTAAGCGGCCTCGAAGGCTGCCTCGAATTCAGGCTACAATTTCAAAATAGAATGAAGCTCATCAACTTAGCAACTTAGCTAGGAACGAATGTCGGAAAGAGAATGAAATTGAGGAAAACTTACATCGGGGCGAGCTCGGGAAGGCTGTCGAGGAGGCATGACAGGGGGGTCATCGGCGGTGAGTGTAGCCTTGACACACACGAGGCCCAACTCAGGAGTACGCAGGGTTACCGCATTAAGACAGTTCAAACGGCCATGCTCCCAACCGTGCCCGGCGAGGACCAACGCTCTCTTGTCGGTGTCATGCTCAAGAGGGTCATCCACCTCCGGATTAAGACCTCTGAACGACTCGACGTACTTGCTTATGTTCTCGTCGGCGTTGTTGTAGTAAGTGGGAAGCAAGGGCTGAGGCTCGGATAGATCGGGCTTCTTCATCTTCATCCTCTCCCATGCTTGCATGTCCGACATAGGACCTATATCGGCCTCCTGCATTGCCAAAAAAGTGGTATGCGTATCAAATTAGGAACATGAGGGGAAATGAATGAAACGTATCAAATAAGGACCCATACCAGCTTTTCCTTGAAGCGCTCATGGTTGCGGGCTCCCGCACAATGTGTCCCCCCCGTCCCGCGGTTTGCCTTGTTCCGCTCGCTCAAGGCTTTGAACGCGGCGTCCTCCCCAAGCCAGCTCGACGCCAACGCCTCCCACGCGTCAGCCTTACCATAGGCCCATTCTGGCATAACCTGAAAAAACAATACTCATGTGAAGAACACATAATGCAATTGCAACTTAGCAGAAACATGTAATCTCATTGACAATTTACTTACCGATAGGTAATCCTCCATGGTCATATCAGGTGGTTCGATCACATTCTCATGCTTCGGCGCCTTCTTGGATAGCTTCTCAGAACTGAAATGATTGATGGCGGTATGCTTTACATTATAGAATTGTTGACGTGTCAACTTCTTGCAACCCCCCTCCAAAGTCCTGTCCGCCGTATGAACGAAATTCGAAAAGTTCAACTTACCCAAAACTTGGTGATCACGGCGTCAGAACATTTCCCGAAGCCCGGGTGATCGGCGGCCTGATAGTCTAGCCAACTGGTGGCTAGCTTCCTCTCGCCGTTGGGGACCGTGCTGTACAAGCCCGGCCAAAACTTTCTAACCAAAGCGCCGATCATGGTGTTAGGCGCACGGGCACCTTGAGGAAATTTCCAATTGCTGCACAATAATTAAACATTAGTACATGTCAAATTGTACTGACCACAATGAAATTTCCATGTTCAAAGTTAGGGTAGTCACTTACTCAATCCCATTAGGCGTAATGAGGATTTTCTCCTCCTCGGTAGCAGGTTCCTTTGACTCGGGAGGGACCATGGATTCCCCACGAATCTTTGGCTTCTTCTGCGACGCGGAGGACCCCGTCCCTTCGCCTCGAGACTCTGGAGCATCGTCTCGAGACTCCGGAGCATCGTCTCGAGACGACGTCTCCTCGTACGCCACGTCGCCAGAGGCGGAGGGTATGTCCGAAGACACGTCGCCCCCACCTCGTGCTCGTCCTGCACCTCGTGCTCGACCTTCCGCACCGCGTGCTCGACCTCCACCTCGTCCCCTCGAAGGAGGTGCATCGGCACCTCCCCCTCGTACAGCACCTCCTCTCTCACCACTGTCCTCCAGGTACCGCGAGTTCGGAATCGGCTCCCTTCCACTTTTAGTGGCTTTCTTCGCGGTAAACCTCTTCAGCAAGGAGCCCGATGATTCTTTGCCTTGGCTCATCTTTGTCAATCACCTGCATTGAGAAAGGGTAAACAATTAATAAGCATGATAAAGACATAATAAAATGTAGAAGGGCAATTAACAAGCATAATAAGCATGTAGAAGGGCAATTAATAAGCATGTTGAAGGGCAATTAATAAGCATAATAAGCATGTAGAAGGGCAATTAATAAGCATAATAAGCATGTAGAAGGGCAATTAATAAGCATAATAAGCATGTAGAAGGGCAATTAATAAGACATAATAAAGACATAATAAGGACATGAAAGACATAATAAAGACATAATAAAGACATAATAAATAAGAGAGGCGAAAATAACTTCCGGATGGGATCTGACTCGGGTTACGCGACTGACTTGGTGATCTAGACAAAAATAAACCTATGCAACAAGAGAGGCGAAAGATTTATACCCTCGATGCGTGATCGGTGGCCGGAGAAGGTCGAGGACGTGCTTCGGAAGCGGGGCGACGAAACAGCCCTCCTCAGCTGGAGAAGAAGCCCCGCAACGACACGTGGGACCGACGGTGCTGGCTGGCGAGAAGCTACGTCGTCTGAAAAAGCACAAACAATAAATATTAGCACACTATATATGGAAGGACCCACATATAAAACATTTTGCATTTAAAACACTATATATGCCGCCACACTCACCTCACCGGCGGCCACTCACCTCACCACCGTCGCCACACTCACCTCACCACCGTCGCCACACTCACCTCACCGACGGGAAGCTCCACCACCGCCGTCACACTCACCTCACCTCACCTCACCCCACACTCACCTCACCGCCGTCACACTCACCTCACCTCACCCCACACTCACCTCAACTCACCGCCGTCACACTGACCTCACCTCACCTCACCCCACACTCACCTCACCTCACCGCCGTCACACTCACCTCACCTCACTTCACCCCACACTCACCTCACCGCCGTCACACTCACCTCACCTCACCCCACACTCACCTCACCTCACCGCCGTCACACTGACCTCACCGCCGCCACACTCACCTCACCGCCGTCACACTCACCTCACCTCACCCCACACTCACCTCACCTCACCTCACCGCCGCCACACTCACCTCACCGTCGGCACACTAACCTCACCGCCGCCACACTCACCTATTAAAATGTGCTATAATCTGTTAAACTAAAATGAACTATAATCTGCTACAATAATTTAAATTGTGATCTAAATAAAAATAAGCACATACTAAAATGAAAAAAAATAATACCTGCCGGAGAGGGAGGGGCGGCCGGAGAGGGAGGGGCGGCCGGAGAGGGACGGGCGGCCGGGGAGGGAGGGGCGGCCGGGGTGGAGGTGGGGAGGGAGGGGCGGCCGGGGATGGAGGGAGGAGAGGGGCGGCCGGGGAGGGAGGGGCGGCCGGGGAGGGAGGGAGGAGAGGGGCGGCTGGGGAGGGAGGGGCGGCCGGGAAGGGAGGGGAGAGGTGGGGAGGGAGAGGTGGCCGAGGAGGGAGGAGAGAGGGAGAGGGCGGCCGGGGAGGAGGGTGGATAGGGAGGGGCGGAGGCGGGCGGCGGCCAGCGATGCGCGCGTGCGTGCGTGCGGCGATGCGCGCGTGCGGGGGGGCGGCGATGCGCGCGTGCGGCCGGGCGGGAGGGCGGCGGCCGGAGCGATGCGCGCTGGCGGCGACCGGACAGGGGCGGAGGCGACGGCGCGGGGAGGAGGCGGCGGCGCGGGAGGAGCGGCGGCGCGGGGAGGAGGAGGCGGCGCAGGTGAATCGAGCGGGCGCGGGGAGAAATAGTTCTTTTTTTTTTTTTGCTTTGAATCTCCCGACCAGGTGAAAGGCATTAACTAGGGTTGCCTATACGCCGACGGCAATGCCGTCGGTGTATCGTTTTTTTAATTGCTATTTTTCCTTTCTAATTGCTATAAGTTAATCATAATTTTAATTGTAGTACACAATAATATTATTAAATATTCCAAAACCAAAAAAAAATATTCCAAAAAATTTGGTCGGGTTCCGACGCTCCGGAGCCCCTCTCCGGCGAAACCCTAGACCCGCTGGAGAAAACCCTACATTTTCCGTCTACGGCCGGTACGAGCGTCGAAAGGGGGTAGCTCAGTGGATCTTTTTTCTTGGTTGGGTTAGGTTAGTCACTAGGTACAATAAAAACACACATATACCCCAACTCTTGCAACGATTCCCCCCCGTTCGCCCCATGTGGGAGTTTCTAGCTATATGCCCAGAAACTCGCTAAGGAACCAGTGACGCTCGTGAAGCCGGTCGCACCTCGGGGAAGGATCTTGGACATCTACAACCCAAAACACACTTGTACACATGTGATATGGCACCCCCTAGCTTTTGGTGGGGTTCCGACGCTCCGGAGCCCCTCTCCGGCGAAACCCTAGACCCGCTGGAGAAAACCCTAGCTTTTCCGTCTACGGCCGGTACGGGCGTCGAAAGGGGGTAGCTCAGTGGATCTTTTTGCTTGGTTGGGTTAGGTTAGTCACTAGGTACAATAAAAACACACATATAGCCCGACTCTTGCAACTCTTGAGAAAACCCTAGCTTTTCCTAGTTTATCTGATTCATTCTCTTGACTTGAGTTGTGGCAAGTGTCTTCATTTCAGAAGTGGATACCGAAATTGGGAACGTTATTTTATGTTGTTTCCTCATTTCAGCTTCTTCCTTTTCACGGACAAGTATGTTTCGGGGTTCGGTGCAATTGGGAACGTTATTTTATGTTGTTTCCTCGTTTCAGCTTCTTCCTTTTCACGGCGCTTCTGTTCTTTTAGTGTTTCTTCTTCCTGCCTTTTATGTCGTTTCTTCGCTTCAGCATCTTCCTTTTCACATCTTTTCTGTTCTCTCAGTGCCTCTTCTTGCATTTTCTTTTGTTGTTTCATCAGATGTTGTTCCTCTTTCTCCTGGCGTTTTGTTTCCTTCTCAAGTTGTTTTTTCTAGTTCCTGAACCACCTTCTCCTATAATTCACTAGCGTGATTAGTGGACTGTTCTACAACATTGTTCTCGCTAAACAACAGATAACCTAATTTATGTAGGACCGTTATACAAAAACAATATATCTCCCGAACCATTATAGTTAGTTCAAACGTTATTTCATGCGGGTTCCGGAAGAATCAAACCGTTATTTTATGCGGGTGGGATACAGAAATAAATAAATCTACAACCCAAAACACACTTGTACACATGTGATATGACACCCCCTAGCTTTTGGTGGGGTTCCGACGCTCCGGAGCCCCTCTCCGGCGAAACCCTAGACCCGCTGGAGAAAACCCTAGCTTTTCCGTCTACGGCCGGTACGGGCGTCGAAAGTGGGTAGCTAAGTGGATCTTTTTGCTCGGTTGGGTTAGGTTAGTCACTAGGTACAATAAAAACACACATATAGCCCAACTCTTGCAACTCTTGAGAAAACCCTAGCTTTTCCTAGTTTATCTGATTCATTCTCTTGACTTGAGTTGTGGCAAGTGTCTTCATTTCAAAAGTGGATACCGAAATTGGGAACGTTATTTTATGTTGTTTCCTCATTTCAGCTTCTTCCTTTTCACGACGCTTCTGTTCTTTTAGTGTTATATTCTCTAGGTGTTTTGCTTAAAGTCTTTCTTTTCAATTTTCTAGTCATTTTATTTGCCTGGTATTGAAGATGTGAATGACCAATCAGTTGAAGGGTGGAATAAATCTGCACCGCCCCTCTATTTGTGGAGCCGTCCTGATTGGACAAAGAAGCATAAGAAAGTAGCTGAGGTTACTCGATCAGATGAACCCCTTGTGAAGAAACGGAATATATTTGCAGAAGAGAAAGCCAAAGCTGCTTGCCATGTGAACCTTGCTAGATCTGGAGAAGAGAAGAGTACATCATGTTATGTAAGGGAGGAGAGCGCCCACAGCCATGCAGCAGCGCGCAGGTCGCCGTCGTCCTCAGCCTAAACAAACCTAAACCTATGAAAAACTAGGGGTGCCTGTCGGAGATACTCTAAGAAAATTCTAGTGCATGAAAACATTTTCCGAGGACAGTATATATAGGTGGGCTATATATAGTGTTGATCCAACAGCTCACCCCTCAAAAGAAACACACACCGCTGATCCAACGGCTCACAAGGGCTCCAAAGAAACACACCGCTGATTCAACGTCTCACAAGCGCTCGAAGGAAACACACGATCCGTGTGCTTGCTGCTGATTGGACATACTACATGCCCGCTGATCGATCGGCTCACAAGCGCCAGAAAGAAACACACCGCTGATCCAACGGCTCACAAACGCTCGAAGGAAACACACGATCCGTGTGCTTGTTCCTAATTGGGCATAAATACCCACGACCTCGTCCCCGGTTCGAGCCAACCCGTCGCCCTCCTCCACGCGCCGCCGTCTCTCCTCCACGCGCTGCTTCTCCTCCGCGCCGGCCTTTCCGATGCCCCTTTTGATCAACCCGGATGGCGATGTCCGGGACTGGCATCCGCCGGGCTGGCACTGGGAGGTGCTACCTTCCGAGGCGCGGACCTTGGTGAGGGATCCAGGTCGCATCGTCGATCCGGATCTTCTTTGGTGGTATTGGCCACGGAATGTGCAGAGAGCGCCGGCCCCCGAGGAGGTGGTACGTCGCCGTATCAGGGAGGAGGACGAGCACGTCCTTCGCTACATGTATTTGTTCGATAATACAAATAACAGGTGTTGGTCGCTACTTCAGAATCCTTATGACGCGAGCGAGTCTCTCATGGTTCCGGCTCTTTGGAAGCAGAGCGTCCGCAGCTCAGCGCCGCGCGGCTTAGGACCTGGTCATAGTTAGTTTGAGTACCTATGTTGAGTACTGTGTGTTCTCATCTATGTTGAGTACCTATGTTGAGTGTTGTGTGTGTGTGTGCCCACCTATGTTTTCTTCATATGGTGTTCCTCTTTCTCCAGGCGTTTTGTTTCGTTCCGAAGTTGTTTTTGTATTTTCTGAACCATCTTTTCCTAGAATTCAATAGTATAATTAGTAGGTTAAACTTGTTGACGTATGTGAAACCTGGTTTTCCATTTGTCTAATGCCTAAACAAACCTAAACTTGTTCCTCGATCTGGAGAAGAGAAGAGTACATCATGTTATGTAATGGAGGTTACTCGATCAAATGAACCCCTTGTTCCTCTTTCTCCTGGCGTTTTGTTTCCTTCTCAAGTTGTTTTTTCCATTTCCTGAACCACCTTCTCCTATAATTCACTAGCGTGATTAGTGGACTGTTCTACAACATTGTTCTCGCTAAACAACAGATAACCTAATTTATGTAGGACTGTTATACAAAAACAATATATCTCCCGAACCATTATAGTTAGTTCAAACGTTATTTAATGCGGGTTCCGGAAGAATCAAACCGTTATTTTATGCGGGTGGGATACAGAAATAGGGACGGGAATTATAGACCCAATTTATACATAAATTATACCTACATTAAATATTATATACAGAAATAAATAAAACTAAATACAGAAATAAGTAAAACTAAATTATTAAAAAAAACTACGTATCTTCATAGGGAGACGGCCGTTCCAGCGCCGTCATGGCGGCCGTTAGTGGGGGCTTCTACGCCGACGGGAGTTTGTACACCGACGGCGGCCGGCGGCGTATGAATGTCTACGCCGACGGGGTTTCGTACGCCGACGGCCCGTTCGTCGGCTTCCCAAACTCTACTTGTACGCCGACGGCCCCGACATTTGGCCGTCGGCGTATAATACGGCCGTCGGCGACTTGTGTATTTCCCGTAGTGAGAAGTGACGGTGGCAGCGGCCTCCCCTCCCGCCGCCGCGGCGCCGGTGTACGGGCACGTCGTCTGGTCGGACGGCTGCGTGCACGACGTGCGGAGCCCCATCGTGGTGACGTGGCTGCAGCCAATGTGATTGACTGGTGGGCACACACACCATGCGCGTGGACCTGGTCACGCACAGAGCGATTTGCCGGTTGACGCCCCATCGTGGTAACCCGGCGCGACGCTGGAGAACGGAGAGGGCGGCCGGCGCAGCGCGGTGGAGAACGGAGAGGCGGACGGCGCAGCGCGGCGTACCTCGTCGGCGTCGTCGCGGAGCAACCGACGGAACGGCGCCGCGGATGGCTCTCCGTCACGCGCGCCGCGGGGCGTACTGGCCAGGTCAAGACCCGGTGCGGCTCTCATCTACCGATCGGTTGCGACTCAACCTAGTGCGGCTTGATCAGGTTGCCAACGTGTCCAAACAACAGTCTGATGTTTCCAAAACCACCTGCAAAACCGCCAATTAGCAGTCAAGGGGGTATTTTGCCTGGTTTTGCTTAGTTAGGGGGTGATTTGCCCCACTTAATAGTTAGGGGGTTACTGTCCCTAACCCAATACTTGTGGTGTTATGTGGACTTTTTTCTGGGTTCCACGCACGTGAAGATTTACTTAGCTTGTTTTTTCTGCTATGAATGGTACAGAGCTAATTACATCCCAGGTACAACAACTTGCACCCCATGTGCAAATTAGTACACTAACTTGTAAAAGGGGAACCCGGGGTGCAACAACTTGTACTTCGGTAGCAGATTAGTCTCCATCCAATCGTCTTCTGCCGCGTGTGAAGCCACGGTGGCAACAAAGAACCGCTCTCTCTCGGGAATCTTGCGAAACCACCCTGGATCTTTTGAAGTTTGCGTTGTGGTCCGCGACTGCAGTCAACAGAACAGGACGCGACGGCGACCGAAGCTGGCGATTTCCCAGTCCAGCCTAACCTAGAGAAAGGCGATCCCGCCATCGGCCGGCCCGTCCCCGCCCGTGGCCAAACCGGTGACGGCGCCGTCTTCCTCCTCCGCGCCATCTCTCTCTGCCTCCTCCGTGTGCCCTCCCTCTGCCAGTCTGCCTTTTCCGCGAGCCATCCCTGCATGCACCCGCCTTCGGCCGGCGCGCCCCCACCCGTGGCCAAACCGGCGACGGCAGCGTCTCCCTTTGCCTCCTCAGCGCCATCTCCCTCTGCCTCCTCCGCGCGCCCCCGCCCGTGGCCAATGGATGAGTAGGGCGGCCACTGGAACACCGGTGAGCCTTGAGCACTGTCATATTTATTTGGCTTCTGCTTCGATGTACCCCCCTCCCCCAAACTAAAACACAAGGACGGCTGAGATCGTACCATACCCCTTCGTAACGAAGGACATGATGGTCATTATCAAAAATATTAAATCGTAACCGTACCGAGCTGTTTTTTTCCTTAGCCAATTCGATTTGGCTCGTCGAGCCGGGAAATATCTAGCCGAGCCGTTCGACGGAAAAAAGAAAGACATATGTGGCCGTAGGGAGCACAACCACTGCCTCACCACCGCTCGATCCCCTTTTTCCGGCCGCTCGTCGCCGATCGAATCAGGCCACCTCCGGCCACTCCCCACGGTACAGACCACTGCCCCGGCACCACCTCCCCCCCTCTCCCTAATCAACGGGGTGGAATCGCCGTTCGCGTCCCCATCTCAAGCCCTAGCTCCTCAGATGCAGGGCATGGCGGCGACGGCGGCGGCTGGAGTCAACGGAGGAGGCGTGGGAGGGCAAGGAGGCCGTCTGCCAGGAGCTAGTGACCTACCCGGGTTTCTATTGCCGGCTGCGTCCGCCTGGAGCTGATGCTGCCGACGGCCACCACTCCGGCCATCCATCTACAAGGGCAAGAGGAGGAGCCCCGACCTGTCGCCAAAAGAAACCGGTGAGAAGAGAAACTCCTCCACCATCTCCTTGCACTATTTCATTTCCAATCGCCAAAAGATGGTGAATTCTTGCTCTGTGGAGGGTTCCGTTTCATGTCTGCACGTTTTGTTCATCCTGCTCTGCCGCAACCAGGAAACTGCAGAGTAGTATTCGCTAGCCAGTGTTCACAACCAGTAGTAGTATATACGGAGTACTACTGAAAGAACGTATGGTCGACTAGAGGGGGGGTGAATAGGCGACTACCAATTTTAATTCTTTTTCTTTTAATTAGGTTTTTAGCAAGATAAAAACTTGTTATCTAGATGTGCAACTAGATGAACAACCCTAGGTGATAAGATACACAGAACAAGTAGAAAGCGCAACGGAAAGTAAAGGAAAGAAGTCACCGCAAGAGGACACGAGGAAATGATTCCCGCAGTTCCTTCCCAAGGGAAGTACGTCTACGTTGGAGGGGTGTGGAGGCTCCTTGGCCCTCCTACAAGCACGTCCGTGCTCACCCTATTCTCCGGTTCCACTATGAGGCCGACTTGAAGGCGTTGACCAAACCTTTACACCAAGGTTGGGGCTCTCCACAATGAGTTGGAGACTCCCAACAATGTCCCGGAGCTCCTCACAACTTATGAAGCTCCGAAACCCGCTCTTGCTCCTAGAGTTCCCAAGAACCCTAAGAGCCCACAAGATCCAAGATCCACAAACAACAAGTGGGGGGATTCGAAATTCCTTCGGTGGAAGGCTAGATCTAGGTCTCCTACTTCACTCCACAAAAGATCAACGAAGTTGGGGCAAGGGAGTGGGAGATCTAGGAAATTTTAGCTTGGGCTCATTAATGGAGGAGAGAGAAGCAACTTGAGTCTAGAGCCTTAAAGACGAAGGAGGGAGAAACCCTCCTTTTATAGTCCCTTCCTCCTGTGAGCCGTTGGGGGAGAAACTGCTCCACTGCAGCGGTACTACCGCCGCTCCTGGCGGTAGTGCCGCTGCAGTCTTCTCTTCCTTCGCCAACGGCTCCCTCTGCCTGGGAGAGCCATCCCGCATCACCGGCACTGCCGCCGGGACGGCGGCACTGCCGCTGCATGCCCACAAAGAGCCTCCTGGGCGGCACTGCTGGCGGCAGTGCTGGCGGCACTGCCAACCCTAGGAGGGCTCTCACGAGCCCAGCTGCGGTACTGCCGCCAGGGGCGGCGGTACTGCCGCTGCAGGCTCACAGAGGGCCTCCTGGGCGGCACTGCCAACCCCAGGAGGGCTCTCACGAGCCCAGCTGCGGTACTGCCGCCAGGGGCGGCGGTACTGCCGCTACAGGCTTACAGAGGGCCTCCTGGGCGGCACTGCTGGCGGCACTGCTGCCAGCACTGCCAGCCCCAGGGAGGGGCTTGCACTCCCAGGCACAAGCGGTACTGCCGCTGGGGCAGATTTTACTCTTTTACAGACCTGCACCAACTTGCAAACCGATATTAGAAATAAATTGTTATGTTATCATAAATACCAAAACATATTAGGGGACTAGATGCACTTTCAATCTCCCCCTTTTTGGTGTTGATGACAACATAACAATTTAGCAAGATAGCCATTAGGGAGAGACTCCCCCTCAACATGTGCATCACTAGACAAGAGAAACCAACACAAGCACAACACCATGAGGAGAGACTCCCCCTGCAGCAAATATAGTGCAACAAAGAAAGATACATAGAGTACTTTAAACATAAAAGGGTTCACATGTCTCACACCATGCATAAGCGAGGTCCACAAAGGAAGAAAGTTTCACAAGCTTAAAGACGCAACAAAGAGAAGCAAATAGCTTGTGACTCCCATAGCAAATACCCCGAACAACCTAATAGATATCTCTCCCCCTTTGGCATCAAGACACCAAAAAGGAGAGAGACCGATGCTAAAGCGTCCCAGCTCACACGTCCGAGAGATCATCATTGCTTGGGGGGGCGAGGACGACGGCGCGAGGAGATCTCCGGTTCTTCATCTGCGGAGGACCACTGGAGAACAAGACCTTCAGAATCACGAGCTTGCCAACGGCCATAGGTGGTGATACTCGGTTCCGCCACATCGGGCACATCCTCTCCCGCATCACGACGACGTTGAAGAGCCGCTTGACCTTCCTTGCGACGATTGAGTTCCATATCATAGTGAGCTTCCCACTGACGTTTCTCAATTGACTTGTTGAGCTTGAACATTTTCTTGAGAGCACGAGCCATCCAAGCAAATCCACCCTTAGAGGGCGGGCGGGAGGGACCAACATCATCTTCATCCACAATCTTCTTATCCTTTGCTTTTCCACGACGACCTTGCCTTGGAGGAGAAGGAGGCTCGGTGTGATCCTTG
This sequence comes from Poa annua, assembly GCA_026929855.1. NCBI lineage: Eukaryota > Viridiplantae > Streptophyta > Magnoliopsida > Poales > Poaceae > Poa > Poa annua. The sequence continues at coordinate 68,835,848 of CM049439.1, read as the reverse complement.
ATCCTAAGCCGCTTCTCCTTGTGAAGAATCCAACCATCTGGGTCACTTAGTTCAACTCCGGGAAACTTCTCCTCCCAAGCGGCCAAGATAATCCTCATAATAAACGGGCCATAGCAAGCATTCCTCTTGCACACAATAACAGCCCACATCTCATGCCAAAGATAATCCATCACATCAAACTTCTTTCCTTTGCCTCTATTTTCATGCACGGCAAGCAAAAGATCCTTAAGATAGCCCATAATCTCATCCAAATTGCCTACTTTGGGATTGACGGTTTCACGAAAGATACGGTGCAAAATGTCATAAGTGGGATGAAGACCTTTAGAGGCACCACAAATGTAGGTCTTCCACGAGTAGAGAGGCTCAAGAACATCCTTTGCTTTGGACTTCACATTGTAGTGAATACGGATCCACTCATCATCAAAGTTGGGGGGGAGCATAAGAGACGGACCAAAATCTTCGAAACCAAACAGCCCACCAACTTTATCCCAAGTCATAGTCAACTTCTCGGTCTTGGTCATCCAAATGATATAGCGCTCGGTCTCATTGGCAAAGTGCACGGTGGCAAGAAACTGACACACAAGGGCTTCGTCAAAATTCTGAGAGAAAGTCATAAGCGGACGAAGACCCAACTCATCAACCAACTCCATAGCTTCGGAGAAATACTCCGGATTCCTCTCAATGTGGCCCATATTGATGGAGTGTTGCGGCACCACATTCCCTGAAGGCTCGGTCATCAACACCTCGCGAAAGCATTCGGCTTGAAAAACTGTGTGGAAACGGGGATCATTGCCACGAATAGACGGGATAAGATGCATCCTTTCAACCACATAAGGATTTTCCTTCCTCCGCTGAACATACATTGCATCGGGCATACTGCTAGCTGTCTTTGGCTTATTTGAAACCTTCTCTGCATTCGCCGGAATCTGCTTGCGTCTTGTAGAAGGAGCCCGTGGGGGTTCATGGGGTCCAAACTCAGCCTCTAGCTCTTCTTCAATCTCATCAACGGAACGAGGTTTCTTGCGCCCAACGGTCTTGGTGCGAGATCTCGGACGAGAGCTACCCGAACCTGTGACAAGCAATGGATAGGGAGGGAAAGGAGATAAGTATGCTCACAAACACAAGTCACATTGAGATGGAAACATGGATGCGAGATTCACATGGAAACGGAAACCCTAGATGCATGAGAGCAACCCTAGGGTAGTTTCTATACGGATCTAGCAACCTCATATCCATATCAAGGTGAAACCACCACTACCCTCCACCAAGCCAAGGACAAAGAGAGTGGAACTCCTAGTGCATCCCCATCCATCAACTAGATGTGAGAGAGAGGGAGAACCGTACCGTCGTCCATTGGAGGGGATCGGAGGAGGAGATGGTGGAGGAGCTCGAGGGGGCACCGAAGAACGAGTCCCGGGGCCGGGGGAGCTCCAATCCGGCGGCTGCACAAGGGGAGGTGGTGTGGCGAGAGAGAGAGCTTTGGGGCTCGGTGGGGAAGATGAGATCTAAAAGATCTCTCCCCACGCGAGCCCTAAAAGGGAACTCCCCAGAACAGCACGAGCGGCACTGCCGCCCGACCCGGCGGTAGTGCCGCCCCTGGCACTGCGGCCAACACTGGGGTACCCCGCATGCTGCAAACCCGCAGCAGCGGTAGTATCGCCGGTGTTGGCGGCAGTGCCGGCACCTGGGCACACTGCCTGCCCTGGCGGTACTACCGTGCGGCAGGACAGTTCTGCAGCGGCGGTAGTGCCGCCAGGTCTGGCGGTAGTGCCGCCGACCCTCTGCACAGCCAGACCAAAACTTGTGTTTTAGAGCATTTTGAAGGGAAATGGCTTGTAGGAAAGATGTGTTGGCATGGGATAGAAAGATCAAACTGTCATAGAATGGTACGACACTCATAATTGCAAGATGCAAATCAAAAAGGCCAATTTATGAGTGTTTTTCCACAAGACGCACATATTGACACATATTGGTCTAGGAAGATCCAAAAGAAACCAAACCAAAAAAAAAAGCAACTCCTCACGTGAGGAGGTCGGTGGCCGAAGCCACCATGTATGAGTAAAATAGAGTAAGACACCGCGAAGATATATCTTGGGTTCTTACTCTAAACTCATCATTGAAGCACAATTTGTCACAAAGTGACTATAATGCAAGATTTGTCTATTTGCGCATAATGGAGAGAGTGTTGGCTCATGAATTGAACCACACTCCCCCTATATCCATGCCTACATCTAAACTAGACAGAATGACTAACATGGGCATGTGCGATACGGTCACTCAAAGTTACTCGAATCCACGACATTTAGTTCATTCCTTAACTCTAGAAATCTTTGGACATCAAGGGCCTTCGTGAAGATGTCGGCAAGTTGATCCTTGGTGCCAACGTACAATAGCTCGATGTCGCCTCGCTCCACATGTTCCCGGATGAAGTGATGACGAATCTCAATATGCTTCGTCTTGGTGTGAAGTACCGTGTTGTGGGCGATCTTGATAGCACTTTGGTTGTCACAAAGAAGAGGCACTTTGTCAAAGGTGATGCCGAAATCCTTCAAAGTTTGCCTCATCCATAGCAATTGAGCACAACAACTTGCGGCGGAGATGTACTCGGCTTCGGTGGTGGAGAGGGCGACACAATTTTGCTTCTTGGAAGACCAACACACCAAGGACCTACCAAGAAATTGGCAAGCCCCGGAGGTGGACTTCCTATCCTTCTTGTCACCCGCATAATCCGCATCCGAGTACCCCGTGAGAGAGAAGCTCGAACCCTTGGGGAACCAAAGACCAAAGTTTGGGGTATGAACTAAATATCGAAAGATTCGCTTAACCGCCGTAAAATGGCTCTCTTTAGGAGCAGATTGATACCTTGCACACATGCCCACGCTAAACATAATATCCGGCCTAGATGCACAAAGATAAAGCAAAGAGCCAATCATGGAACGGTATACCTTTTGATCCACATCCTTCCCGAGATGATCCGGATGTAAATCGGTGGAGGTGGCCATAGGAGATTTGCAGCCCTTTGCATCTTCAAACTTGAACCTCTTGAGCATGTCTCGGGTGTACTTGGCTTGATTGATGAAGGTACCTTCTCTCAATTGTTTGATCTCAAAACCAAGAAAGAACTTTAATTCCCCCATCATGGACATCTCAAACTTATCTGACATCAACTTAGCAAACTCATCATTGAATCGAGTGTTAGAAGAGCCAAAAATGATATCACCCACATAAAGTTGGCATATGAACAAGTCACCTCCGACCCTTTTGGTAAAGAGAGTAGGGTCGATTACTCCAACTTGGAATCCACAATCTACTAGGAACTCTCTAAGGTGCTCATACCAAGCACGAGGTGCTTGTTTAAGCCCATAGAGAGCTTTGTCTAGTTTATAGACATGATCGGGAAAGTTGGGATCCTCAAACCCCGGAGGTTGCTTGACATAGACCAACTCATTTATGGGTCCATTAAGAAAAGCACTTTTAACACCCATTTGTTGTAATTTAAAGTTATGATGAGAAGCATATGCAAGCAAGATACGAATAGATTCTAGGCGAGCTACGGGAGCAAAGGTTTCACCGAAGTCAATTCCTTCCACTTGGGAAAACCCTTGAGCCACTAACCTCGCCTTGTTACGGATCACAATACCGTTTGCGTCTTGCTTGTTCTTGAATACCCACTTGGTTCCAATGACATTCTTGCAATCCTTGGGTCTTGGCACTAATTTCCACACCTTGTTCCTCTCGAAGTTGTTGAGCTCATCATGCATGGCTTCAAGCCAATCTTGATCTTCAAGAGCTTCAAATACTTTCCTCGGCTCGATGACGGAAACAAAGGCGTGATGAGAGCTAAAGTTTGCCAATTGTCTTCTTGTGGAGACCTTGCCTCGAACATCTCCAAGAATCTTGTCTAAAGTGTGTTCATAACGCTCGAGACGACGATCTCTTGCCCTTGCTCTTCTTTATCGTGTTTCATCGAGGGACTCTTGTGACAAGGCTTGATCATCACCTTCATCATTGGGGGATTGAGGATAATCATGACGAGCTTGATCTTCCGTGTCATCTTGAGCTTGGCCTTGGACATCATTTGGTGAAGAGGAGCCACTAGGTGGATCTTCAACGTCATTGGAATGATCTTGTCCTTGGCCTTGCACACTAGCTTGAGGGCTTGGCATTTGATCTTGATGGGCTTCCGGGGGCACAATAAGGATGCTTCGAGTTGGTGATGGCTCCATAGGGGTAGAGCATTGTCCTTCTCCTTCCGCCACAAGGGGTTCCTCAACGGGGCGGATCTCTCCCACACCCATTCTTCTTATGGCGATTGGAGGAATTACATCACCTACAATCAAAGGATCTATACGTGCTCCTTGGGAGCCATTATCCTCATCAAAGTGCACATCCCAAGCTTCTTCAACTTGTCCGGAGGACTTGTTGTAGACTCTATAGGCATGTGACACCGTGGAATAGCCAACAAATATACCTTCAAAGGATCTAGCTTCGAATTTAGATACACGAGTACCTTTCTTTTTGATGAAGCACTTGCACCCGAAGACACGGAAATAGGATACATCCGGCTTCTTACCGAGGAGGATTTCATAGGGAGTCTTGTTGATGATTTTTGGGCATTGCAATTTTGTAGGCAATTCTCTTCTCCATAATTAATTAAAATGGCAAGTATTTTGACTCGTTTTTATAGAAAGAAAAAAATTGTCACCAGTGAGGCAGTGACTGATTAGGAATTGGGTATGATGTGTATCTCATACTCTCGGTCATATCCCCGTAGCCTCACCTAGCACAGTTAACAGTGACACCGTCTGGATTCGAAATAACATATGTAATTCTAATTTCTAATAACGTGATGAGTTGTCGAGAAAACAGTAATGACCTTGGAGGTGATGAAAAGATCCTGCCTCTTGACAAGTCCAGTTTGGAACGCCTCGGCAAGCGCATCACCAACTTGAGCTTCGTTTTGATAGAAAGCTTCAGCAGCACCAGAAAGCAAGCTCGGTTAGTAAATCATCCGAGACAACTCTCTCTCAGATCTGATCGGGGCAAGAACATGACACTGTTTGTGCATAATAAGAACTAAGAAGTGAAGAGATCCACAGTAATAGGACTAGATGAGTACCAGCGCAATCGAAGTGGCGGTATCCAGCGCGGAGGGCGGAGTGGATGACGCCGCGGACGGCGTTGGACTCCATCCGCCACACGCCGAGACCCGCCGCCGGCATCTCGTGCCCACTGTTCAGCATTAGCACCGGCACCGCAGCCGCCGCGGCGCCGCCGTGGCCGCCATTTCTTGCACGGCGCCGCAGCCAACTGCTACGGCCGCTCCGCTCCGCTGGCTGCTTGACCTCGTGCGACCCGGACAGAACCAGCGCGATTCAGTACCCTTCTCTTTTGCCTGCCGTGGCATCGACAGAAGGAAACATTTGTCTACAGAAGAAAGCAACGACATTTTTGGAGCCCCAGGAGCTTTGGTGAAGAGTAGCTTTTGAGTCAGGATGCAGGCGGAGGCGCCGAGGCGGGCTTCCCGCTCTTTCGCTTCGTACGTCCGCGCAGCTCCAAACGCATGTGCATGCTATGTCACTTACACCAATCTTAAATATGCATGCGTATGTATAATAAGCTGGCTCGTTGACTCCATTCAGTGTTTAATTAATACTGTTTCCATGTGCACGTAAGAGGTTGTGAATGCAAGCAAGATCCAAAAATTACAGAGCGTCAGCTCTAGTGTTTGTATCAGGCTACAAGACACAGACAGCTCTAGCGTCGGTCAGCTCTAGTGTTTGTATCAGGTTGTGAATGACAATCGAGGCGGCGTTCTCCGACGAGCCCGACCCCGAAGAAGCCTACGCCACAGGGGTCGTGGGTTTCACCACTCCGAGGACACACGTGCCGCCGCCCCAGGGATCTCAAGCGCCACCCTGCCTGCTCGTGAAGAGTCGGACTCCGAGGAGTTCGACTTCGGCTCGAAGGAGGAGGCTGAGCCCGGAGTTCAACTTCAGCTCGAAGGAGGAGGCTGACCCGGAGATGGCGAAGGCCGTCAACCTCTCCCTCGAGAGCTCTGAGGAATAGCAGCTCCAGCAGAGGAGGCTCAGGCTGGCCCGACATTTTCCGACACCCCAGAAGCGGTCTAGTATTCACTGGAGAAAGCGGCGCCAACTCCCAGCAACCCTAGACGATGCTCGCCACATAGCATATGAGATGAACTATGCCTGGCACATACGCCATATGAGATGATCACATATCACCTTTGAACAACCTTTGAACATGGGAGTAACAAAGTGCAGCAAGCATATGATTCTTAATCATGCCAGCCTAGCATTTAAAAGCGATTTTTTGGCAAATAATCCGAGCACCCACTGGGTAATGCATCACAAATATTACTTACTAAAAGCTGGAAGCCGGTTGTCTGAAACACATTACCCTAAACAATAGCCGGTTTTCTGAAACACATTACTCTAAACAATATAATACATACAAGCTCAAGTTCACCTTACAGGTGATCCACAAGGGAGTAATGCAACAATGCAGGCCCCTGGAGTTTTTTATTCAGGTGAAGAGGTTAAAGCTTAGATCGCCATGGGATTCACTGGTTCTGCAACATCGACACTGCCTCCTTGTCAGTGAACCAGGTAAATTCACCATCCTGAAGGATAACCATCTCAACAGGTAGCAAATCAGAAGTCTTCTTATCTGAGATCGCCTTCTGCATAGCACCAGCTTTCCCAGCCCCAGCTACCACCATGGCAACATATGCAGACGAGTTGATCACCGGAAATGTAAATGTAATTCTCTCCGGTGGAGGCTTTGGAGAGTCCGTGATGTGGGCGACCCACTTCTGGTTCTCCTTAACAAGAGGGTGACCCGGGAAGAGAGAAGCAATATGGCCGTCTGGGCCCATGCCGAGAAGCATCACATCAAACCTGGGAAACCCAGTTGCTGTTGACATTGCAAGAACGCCATTCTTAACAAGTTGCCTCAAGATAGTTTCATAGTCATCTGCTGCTCCCTCAGCAGACAATGCATCATTGATAGCATACACTTGACCAGTAGGAATTGGTACCTACAAAGTTGGAAGAATCCACCCAGTTAAGTATTGCTCAGTACATAGCAAGTTACACTTAACCTGAAAACTGGTGTGAATAGAATACTTAGAAACATAATAATGCATCTATGAAAATCTAAATACATGCTGTATTGATGCTGCGTCATAAACACCACCATAGGAGATCAGGTCATTTATGGTATATTTCAACAGCTTTGCACATTTGACCATGAATACATCTTGTGATCTAGGCGGGTCATAACTCATAAGAACTCAGTACTGAAAGAAATGTATCACCATTGCTGATTTGCATATGCTTCTTTATGACAAAGACCCTATTACGGTGATGATTCAGAGCACAAGGGGGGCTTGTAGACGTTACGTAAATTGGGATGAGAATTACTGCCTCTCTCTTTTTGCTATTGCACACACTGTTAAACAGACATAACAATCCTTATAATAACTTTCCATAAACTTGAAAATCTACATCTGTTCATATCGCTCTGAGAACTGCCACCAGAGATTCAAGGGAGTCCACACTATCTACAGAACAGTAACATTACTAGTTGCAGTTCTATCAGTATAAAAAGCTTCTTCAGATTTCAGGGATAACCTTCACAGATGCTAGCACTGAATCTATCTGTAGCATTGTCTAGCAAATGATATTGAGTAGCACCACAATTAGAACAATAGATTACTCCCTCCATTCAAAATTAAGTGACGCAGATTTGGAACGGAGGGAGTAACAACATGAGTTTAATTATTATGTTTTGAAGCCACATATACTGCACATGATTCTAAAAGAAACGCATCAGAGTACATGAAAGAAGCCATGTGCTTTCTCAAATATACTCACCGATACGCTCAGATAGCTCTGAATTTATTCAAAGATGCCATTGTAAAGCTAAATAACCTGTTACCGAATGTTTATAGCAACTAACCAGCACGAATTCAATCTCCAACATCTATTAGGCAAAAAATTTGCCAATGCAACCAGTAGTGATACATAGTACGCACATGAATCATCAGCTTGAAGTCCCAATCAACTCAAGCACTACCATCTACCATAATGCTATTCCTGCATAACCCCTATCATTCCAAGCTACTCCCTCTGTTCATAAATAATAAGACGTTTGGTAATACTCCGTATAAGATAGTGTCTTCCAGATCTCCTAACCCATCACTGGAAAGACCTAAATCGGTAGAACCAGCAGTTGCGGGAAAAAGAGCAAGCCGAGGAAGAACTCGTGGGGATTACCTTGGAGAGGAACCCATCGTAGGCGAGCTTGTAGTTGCTGTCGTCGTGGTCCTTGGGCACGACCCTCTCGTCGACCCAGAACACGTGCCACTTGCTCCAGTCGACCGTCTCCAGGTACGGCGGCTCCGCCAGCTTCCTGCGAGACCCAAAAGGAAAAGAGAGATCTTGACCCGATCCGGGAAGAACCAGGGGAGGCGCGGACTTTGGTTTGCTGGGGGACGACGAACCTGAGGGCCTTGATGAGAGATCCGCCGGAGACGACGACGGTGAAGGCGCCCCTCTCGGCGGCGAACTTCGCGGACAGCTCCGCCGTGTACTTGGCGAGCGACACCGCGAGGTCCTCCTCGGCGTCGAAGATGAGCAGGTCCCTCTTGGACGCGGCGGCGGGGGCGGCGCCGTCGGTGGCCATGGCGGCGGCGGCGGGAATGAGAGTGCGCGCGGAGGAGAGGAGGCGGGGGAGGGACCGGAGGCTCCTGAACGGGACGCGAGACGCCGGCGGCGAGCGGCGGCGGGTGAGGGGCGGGAGGGAGCAGGATGCGGCGGCGGCGGCGGAGGCGGAGACCGACATGTGCTAGTAGTATATGCGAGGTGTGGGGCTAACGGTGGAAGTGACAGGTGGGGGGTGAGTCACGCTGCTTTTGTACCGTTGAGATCGAGATAGACGGCCACTGTGCGGAGGCAACGAAGCAAAGTCTAAAGTGCAAAGAAAAAATTGTTGAATTCGAATTGAAATTCACACTGTATACACATAAAAGAAATAGAGCAAACTAAATGCTAAGGACTATGAAATAGGCAGCACATCAGATGAACCATGCTTGCCATACATGCGGATGTGTCACATGTATGAGTTGATCACATCTCAGCTTTCAACATAACAGTACCATAGCGGCAGGCATTGCATTTCTGAAAAATGGGCCAGCAACTTTTAAAAGCAAACGATACCCGTTGGGGCTTGGGCAATGCCTTGGCAAATTTTACTCAAGATAGAAGCAGGGCAAATGTCTGAAACACATTATTCTGAACAATATACTTCATAAAAGCTCAAGTTCAGGTGCTCCTAGTTAGTTTATTTAAGTGAAGAGCTTAAGCTTAGATCACCAGGGATTCACTGGTTCAGCTTTGAAACAGCCTGCTTGTCAGTGAACCAGGTGAATTCTCCATCCTGAAGGATAGCCATCTCAGTAGGTAGCAAAGGTAAAGTCTTGTCCTCTGAGAGCACCTTCTTCACAGCGTCCGCTTCCCCAGGCCCGGTTACCACCATGGCAACATATGCAGACGACTTGATCACCGGAAATGTAAATGTAATCCTCTGCGGTGGTGGCTTTGGAGAATCCATGATGTGGGTGACCCACTTCTGGTTCTCGTTAAGAAGAGGGTGGCCTGGGAAGAGAGAAGCAAGATGGCCGTCCGGGCCCATGCCTAGAAGCATTAAATCAAATCTGGGAAACCCAGTTGCTGCTGACATTGCAAGAACTCCATTCTTAACAAGTTGCTTCAAGACAGTTTCATAATCAGCTGCTGCTCCCTCAGCAGACAAGGTATCATTGATGGCATACACTTGATCAGTAGGAATTGGTACCTAAAAAGTTCAAGAAATGACCCAGCTAAGTACTTACTGATAGGTAGAAAGTTACGGATAACTAAGAATTGGTAAAGAAGGAACAATTATATATAAGAATGCATCTCTAGTAACCTAAATATACATGCTTTATCTAGCGGTGTTGTCATGATAAACACTACTATAGTAGATAATGGCATTTTATGGTATATTTCAAGAGCTTGGCACATTTGGCTGATCAGGCATAAAAATCATTATATAATTGCTTTCCACAAGCCCGACAATATAAATATTTTCAATAGTACACTTTGAGACACTGGTCAAATAGATTCAAGTGAGTCGGCCCATGCTATCCAAATAACCATGACACAATTAGCCGCATAAAACGAATGAAAAGGCTACAAAATTACATTGTTGACCTTGGCAAATATTACTAAACATATGTAGGTAAGACCTTGTTTTGCAAGAATCACATGTTATCTGAACAGCTGCGCCGATGATTTCCAACTGAAGATAGCATAAATATGACATGAGGCCATACATGCAAATTGAGCAGCACTGTAGTATGTACAATGAATTGATAAAGCAAGTTTAATTATGACTTTTAGTAGCCACTAGCCAGGATTATATAGAAATGCACGGTGTAGAGGAGAGAAAGCCATATGCTTTATCTATGTACTTACCAAATTTCTCAAGGCGTGAGCATACTCTAAATTCATTCAAAAGTTAACATGGTGAAGTTAGACAACCTGTTACGAAATGTATATTTTCATAAAACGTACAACCACGATTTTAATTCCGAGCGTCGAAGAGACACAAAAGACAGTCGAGGGTGCGGGACTGCGTCGAGCCTCCACGCCTGCGGCAGCTCCCCGTCGGCTCGCCATCCCCTGCACGTCACTGCCCGCCTCCGCCACTTCCGCGCCCGGCCCCATCTACACCTCCGCCGTCGCATATGCGGTCCATGGCTCTCCGCTCCAGTCGTGATGGAGACCGTGCGCGCGAGCGCTCTCCTCGCTCTCCTCGTCGGCACGAGGGTGGCTCTCATCGCCACGAACGCCACCACCGGTCGCCACCACGTCTCGCCACCGTGCAACGTGTGGAGTCAATCTGCCCGCTTCGCTCGTTTGCGGACGTGCTCTTGGCGCGCCCGGAGATGGACCTGTGCTACATCACAGCGACACAGATGGATTTGGCCAGCGAGAGGTGCTACATGGAGTGCGTGGACGGAGCACTGGCAGAGGAGAATGATAGCGTCGGCATAGGACTGCTGCTAATCCAAGGAGTGGACCACGACTGCGAGGCGCTTGAGCTGGACGTGCATTTGCACTTGTCGCCGGCTTCGGTAGGGGAGGTGCTGACGCCACATGCCTCATGTCCGGATTTGGCGTGCTCCCCATTGCTGGCTGGCCGCGACACGCTGCTTTCTCCAGGTGCGGGCCTCACCATGGTGCTGACCTCGCCTGGTGATGCGTCGTGTGACAGGGGACCTTTTAGTGAGGATGAAGAGGTCCAGGACGCGGATGGGGAGATGCAACAACTCTTGACATGCCCCGCCGAGATGGGTCAGCAGGTGATGTTGTTGGATGAGGAGAAGGTGGCGCATGGAGACGACCTCGATAACAACCACGACTTAGCAAGGAGGGAATCTCAGCCTGTTGCGGACGTGGAGGTTGTTGTGCTGGGAAATCTACTCACCACAGACGATGATGATGTTGCCGACGATGAAGATGATGTTCACACTGGTGATTCTGCTCGCGCCTCTTCAGGCACCACGATACGCAGTGTTGCGGACCTGTTCTGCTTGCCGGTTGTGCCCCTGCTGCCCATGCCTCTTCCGTCAATGCCACGTGCTCCTGCGGCCGCCCCCGAACCCGCTCGTCGCAGCAGCAGGCTCGCGGAGAAGCCACAACTTCCAGCGGTAGACAAAGCGATGCGTGTACTCCACAAGAAGATGGGCCTCGACTTTGGAGATATGCCCCTCGTGCAGGCTACGAAGGAATTTGCGAACACCTGCAAGCAGTCTCCGTTCTCTGCTTCGACGATCGAAGGGTTGAATATCCTCTTTAAGCTGAACCTACCATCTATGACGGCAGTGGATGAAGCCTTGATCGGCCTTGCTGGCCCAGGGGGAAACGATTTCCCGCCACCGACGGCGTTGGATGTCTCTGCATGATCTGCTTTTCGCTGCAGACCGTGCTGGTTAGTCGCATATTGAAGTAATGACGATCTTTCTCTCAGCGAGATTGGACGGTGTAGGATGATCTGGATCCGCGGGCGGGACTACTTTTCTTCCGTTTAGTAGGCCTGACCTGTATGCTTTTTCTTTTTGGCCTCGGCCGCACCATGTTTGCTTCTCCTATATCAATATAAAAGGCAAAGCTTTTGCCTCGTTTCAAAAAAAAACAATCGCTACTCTGCAGTGATCACAATGATTCTTAGCTTCTCTAACAAAAATATGATTCTTAGCTTTAATATTCCACTAGCCCAAGCATTACAACAATCGTATTCCTCCCACAACTCTGTATCACGTGAAGCCACAAAATTGCGCCTTGCAAAATGCCCTAACTGACAGAAAGAACGGGCAGTTGCAGGAAGAAATGTACTAAATCCAGCAGGAAGAAATTGTGGGGAATACCTTGGAGAGCAACCCATCGACGGCGAGCTTGTAGTTGCTGTCCACATGGTCCTTGGGCACGACCCGCTCGTCGACCCAGAACACGTGCCACTTGCTCCAGTCCACCGTCTCCAGGTACGGCGGCTCCGCCAGCTTCCTGCCCAAAAGAAAACGGAGAGATCTCTACCGGATCCGTCCGAGAACCTCATCGGATCCAACCGGCCTAGGGTACGCACGGCACGGGGGAACGAACCTGAGGGTATCGATGAGGGTTCCGCCGGAGAGCACGACGGTGAAGGCGCCCCTCTCGGCGGCGAACTTCGCGGACAGCTCCGCCGTGTACTTGGCCAGCGAGACCGCGACGTCCTCCTCGGTGTCGAAGGTGAGCAGGGCCCTCTTAGACGCGGCGGGGGCGGCGGCGTCGGTGGCCATCGCGACGGCGGAGGGGAGGGGGCGAGGAAGGGGCCGGAGGTTCTTGTGCGGACACATGGAGATCGAGGTGGACATGTGTTATATTCGAGGAGTGGGGCCGCCTAATGGTGGAAGTGACAGGTGGAGGGTGAGGGCCAACGCGTTTTGGACCGTTGAGATTGAGATCGACGGCCACTGTGCGGAGCCAACAAATCAGAGTGCCCCCAGATGCCTTCAAATCTTTCAAAATATTCCATTTTTGTTGCATTCGTTTGATGCGGCATAGTCGTTTGGATACTCCCTGTGAGTTTTGCAGGGGGAAAATATGGTGATTGTAGATAGAAAAAGATACGTGACTTCTCAAAGATGAGTGAAAAACAAGAGGTTTGAGCAAATATTTAGAATCTTCCAAGAAGAATCCTTTAGTTATTTTCAAAACATATCCTACAAACCAAAAGGGAACCATGGGAAAAATCTATCATATGATCATTTTTCTTATGAAATGGCAACAAAATTGTCTTGTTCCATTCAACAATATCTTGATTACGGCCAATATATAGAGGCAAATATATCAGGGATTGTCAATGATCTACATCACTATACTCGCCAGAAAGAAATCCCAACAGGTTCACATTGGTGCCAATTTTTTGGTGTATGCATCATCATCATCGTATAAATTAGTTAGTATCATAACCCATTAGCATAACTAAAATCAATAGATAGCTAACAAAAATGATTTCTCAAAACTCGATGCAAAAAAGGAAGAAAAAATATGAAAGGGGAGGACTGAAATTACTACTCAAAACACAATCGCTCCTTAACCTATCAAACATTGAGTTCGAAAATCAGATAAGACGAAAGGGGCCAACGTAGAAACGAAAGACATGGTCACTCATATGTCCACGAGCTTGCTTCACCATGCTTCAGACAACCAAGGTGCTTCCGAAGAGAAAATATAGTTGACCGAATGGGTAGAAATATTTCTTTTTCACTAAAGCCTCGCAATAAGCATGCACGGTGACTGTTCCTCTCAAACAAACTTCTAGGTGTGATTTTATACTTCTCTTTTGATGTGGAATTACGTCCAATCAAGGTCCTCTTATCCTTTTGTACTGGCATGGTTTTCTATGAAAAGAACAAAGATTTTTAATGGTTTTCTATTTTCTATGAAAAGAACAAAGATTATTGTATTTAATTCACTCGATAAACGAAAAAAAAGTGTTGAACTCCCCTAACCGAAAATTCTCGCTAGTCGGTAGTGGTCGAGTGAGGATCAAGTTAGTTGGCCCATCCAAATAAATCCACTAGAAGATATTGGCTAGATCTTCGTAGATTGTCTGTGATACCCATTGATGTGTTGGGCCTCCACTTTACTAGGTGCACTGTATGGCTAGAGCTCTAGACACCAAGATGCTTCTATAAAAACAAAATAGTTTCTCGAGTACCTGGAATACTTCTTCTTCTGACCACAACCTTGTGTTAAGCGTGGTGAGCGATCTCAAACAAATTGTTGGGGATCACCATGGCTCGGCCGACTTAGATTTTTTTTTTCACTCGATGTAGGTGGCCATCCGACCAATAATATGTTTATCCTTTCTTATTGTCCAAATGGAAGAGGCATGGGTGTTAACTTAACAATCTCTTAATAATTGCTTAAAAATGGCAAAATCGTCTTTTCCCCCCTAGGGATCTTACAAAACTGCTTTTTTTAGGGGATCTTAGATAATTATACTGGTAAACTACTTTTGTAGAACTGGTGGGCTAAGTGGGGATCCATGTCACACGGTGTGTAAGTCTAGCATAGTTGTCGGTGCATGCAGTGCACTAGATTCAGCTGGTCCATCCAAATTATAACCCACTAAAGATCTCAGCCCAGTCCAACGATGGTCGAAGCCACTCGATCATGTCGCCGTCGAGATTAGGGTTGGGCGACTCGACATCTCGACGGCGATCTCACGCCGACGAGGCTCCGGTCCCGATCCTCTTTGCGCGATTGTTCCTTCTCCTCTGTTCGGGCTGACTACGGGGTTGTCCTGGTACAACTGCCTGGCCTTGGCGGTGGGAGAAGGGAGGAAAGCGAGGAGAGGTTTTGGCGAGATTGGATCAAGCCATGGCTGCGGAATCCTCCAGGGCTTCGAGAGGGGCAAGCGTGGAGGATCTGCTCCGCAATCTGAAGCTGAGCGAGGGGGAGAGAGAAGGAGTTTTTCTCGCGAAGGAAGAAAGGAGTGGTCTGCCGGAGGTCAAGTGGATGGCGGCGGCCAAGCTGCTGTCTGTTCGGGGATTCAGTGATGAGTCTCTGCGGCGCACTATGTTCTCTGCTTGGAACCCGGCGAGGGAGGTGACGTTTAGGAGGATTGAGAAGAACCTGTTTGTAATTCAGGCTCATTGTTTGGGAGACTGGAAGCGCATCACGGAGGAAGGCCCCTGGCTGTTCCGAGATTGCGCCCTGATGATT
This sequence comes from Poa annua, assembly GCA_026929855.1. NCBI lineage: Eukaryota > Viridiplantae > Streptophyta > Magnoliopsida > Poales > Poaceae > Poa > Poa annua. The sequence goes on along the minus strand of CM049439.1, from coordinate 68,820,507 downwards.
GAGAAGTTTGATGGAGCCACTACAACCCCATCGATTATGCCTAACAAGGTTGATGTGTGGATTCAGATACATAAGATACCACCACTGTATCGTACTGAAGCGATCCTAAAACAACTTGCGAGCAGGGTGGGGGAGGTGATCAAGGTAGAGATGAAGGTTATTTCTTCGGGGCAAGGCGAGTTTCAGCGAGCGCGTGTTAAGCTTGATGCTTCCAAACCTCTGATGCGCGTCGTCACCCTTTCTCCCGAGGGTTTCGAGAGCATGGTGATGCTTGTGAAGTTTGAGAAGGCGCCCAGGTTCTGTGACCACTGCGGATTAATGTGACATGGAGTGCTGGAGTGCGGCTCGGGTGAATTTTCAGAGGAGGATCTGCAGTACGGGGCGTGGATGTTAGCTCCGATGGACACCTGGCACACTGAAACACCGAGGGTGCGTGGTGGTTTTGGCTCCGAGCGTGAGTCAGCGGGTGGCGGACGGGGCGCTGCGGAGAGAGGAGGCCGAACTGGAGGCCGCAATGCGGGGAGGTTTGCAACTGCGGGACGTGAACAACAGTCTGGTGTAAGAGGAGGTGGCCGAGGTACTGTCTGGACGGAAAAGGCTGCATGTGATAACAGTTCTGCGGGAAATCGTAAACGCAGATCGGGAGATGCGGGACTGGAGGAGAGGGATGGAGCTGACTTGGTTGACACGGCGACTAGCCCACTCAAGCCGGTTCAAGAAACTAGTGAGGCAGGCGCATATAAGACGAAAGCTCAGAAGCAACTTTTGCTTACGAACAAGGATGAAGAAGGTGCGATGGTCGCGGTGCCTCCACCACCACCAGCGTATATACCGCCGAAAGATCTTAAGAGGCAGAGGAAGGAGATGTCAGCAGCTAGGAAACATAACAACAAAACAAAGGCGGGCTCCCTCGAGGAGTGCCGCCAGGACCAATGAGTTGTGCAAGCCTAAACTGTCGCGGGTTGGGCAACGCTGCGACAGTTAATGAGTTGCGTGGTTTCGCACGCCGGGTTGCCCCCACCGTGTTGTGTGTGCTAGAAACTCAGGTGCATAAAACAAGGGTGGAAGGACTTAGCAATACGCTAGGGTACGATAAAGCTTTTGCTGTTAGTAGTTCGGGACGGAAAGGTGGTCTCGGCATTTTCTGGAATAATGAAACTAAGGTTGAGATTTTACCGTTTTCACAGTATCATATATATGCCATAATTACCGAGAACGGCTGCGAGCCGTGGCGGCTTACATGTGTTTACGGGGAGGCTCAGACGAGCCAGCGACACAAAACGTGGGAGATGATCAAATACATCAAATCTGCTTCGGCGTTACCATGGGTGTGCATGGGAGATTTTGACGAGGTTTTACATCGATCGGAACATGTGGGGGTGCAAGAACGCAGCAATGCACAGATTGAGGGGTTCCGTGAGATGGTTGATGTTTGTGGCCTTCGTGACCTTGGCTAAGAAGGACGTAGTTGGACGTTTGAGAAAAAAGTGGCGGGAGGCTCTTATTGCCGTGTTCGTCTGGACAGGGCTCTCGCAACAATGGAGTGGTGCACACGGTTCCCTCTGGCTACAGTGAAGAATTTGACAGCAGCAACATCCGATCATGGGCCAATTCTATTAACTTGGGCTCAGCGACCGGAGCAGAGGCGGGGGACCAGGCGGTTCAGCCGTGTATGAATGCATGTGGGAAACGCATGCTGAATTTTCACCAATGCTGGAGGCTGCTTGGCAAAATGATGGCGAGGCCACTTGCTTGTCAGAGTTGCAGCAAAAACTTGGTGCGGTCTCAGGCCAGTGTACGCAGTGGAATAAAACAACTTTCGGCAACGTTAGATTGGAGCTCAGCAAGTTGAAGGTGGAGCTTGAGCGCCTACAATCAGACCTATTGCGCATGGGACCTTCACATGCAGAGGTAAAAGTAACTGACCGTGTTGTCGAGCTAAGTCATCGAGAAGAAATCATGTGGAAACAGAGATCCAGGATACAATGGTTGACAGCCGGGGACAAGAATACAAAGTTTTTTCATCTTCGGGCAAGTCAGAGAAAGAAGAAAAATAAGATCACCAAGCTGAAAAGGCCGGATGGAACTTTAGTAGAAGGTGAGCAGGAGTTGGGCTCTGTGACGACGAGCTTTTACAAAAAATCTATACCGATCGGAGGGTGTGCAGAATATGGAAGGTGTCCAAGAGACAGTGGCAATAAAGGTAACCCCCGACATGAACGATGGTTTATTAAAACCATTTGTGGAAAAAGAGATAAAAGAGGCGCTATTCCAGATGTTTCCCACAAAGGCGCCAGGACCGGATGGTTTTCGGGCACATTTCTTTCAGCGACATTGGGAGCTTTGTGGTAAAGAAGTGACCGCAGTGGTACTGAGGGTGTTGAGAGGGGAGGATGACCCATCTTTGATTAATAAAACCTTTATAGTCCTAATACCAAAGGTGGCGAGCCCGGAAGAGCTTGGGCAATTCAGACCTATCAGCCTGTGCAATGTGATTTATAAGATAGCCTCCAAGGTTATGGCGAACAGGTTGAAGGGTATTTTACCAGAGATTATTTCTGAGGAGCAATCTGCGTTTGTCCCTGGGCGGATGATCACGGATAATATTATCACGGCATATGAATGTATGCACTTCATGAAACGCAAGAGAGCTCGTGGTTCTAGATGCTGTGCACTAAAGCTAGACATGAGGAAGGGCTTATGACAGGGTTGAGTGGGATTATCTCCGGGCAATTATGCTAAAATTGGGATTCCATCAACGCTGGGTGGAGATGGTGATGCGCCTGGTAACGACAGTATCATTTTCTGTTTTATTTAATGGTGATCAACTTGACAGTTTTTTACCTACTAGGGGCATCCGTCAGGGTGATCCTATTTCTCCTTATCTTTTTTTGTTGGCAGCAGAGGGCCTTTCGTGCCTTTTAAAATCAAGAAGCCAGTCATCGAACTTAAGTGGCATTAAAGTGGCGCCATCAGCACCGGTGGTTAGTCACTTACTCTTTGCGGATGACAGCCTGCTGTTTTTCAAAGCGGATAGGGAGAATGCGGAGGAGATTAGCAATGCCCTGCATGTATATTGCAGTGCGTCGGGGCAGCAACTTAATTTGGACAAGTCCTCAATACACTTTGCAAAAGGTGTTAGTAACCAGATCAGGGAAGAGATCAAAGGAATTGTAAATGTTCACGATGTTTCCTTGAGTGAGAAGTATTTGGGAATGCCATCTGATGTGGGTACCTCGATCTCGGGGGCGTTCAAATACTTGAAGGACAGGGTTTGGAAAAGAGTACAAGGCTGGTTGGAAATATGGTTGTCGGCTGGGGGTAAGGAAATCTCGATTAAATCAGTGGCCCAAGCAATCACGACTTTCTCCATGTCTTGTTTCAGGTTACCCAGGGGTTTATGTGAACACATTAATAGCTTGTTGCGCAAGTTTTGGTGGGGCAGCAAGGAAGGCAAGCGACGCACTTGTTGGGTCTCCTGGGAAGAAATGACGAAGCCAAAATATATGGGGGGGTCTGGGCTTCCGCGACATCGAGCTTTTCAATCTTGCACTCCTTGCCAAACAAGCATGGAGAATTCTGGAGGACCCGACTTCATTGAGTGCTCGTATTCTCGAAGCAGTGTACTTTCCACAGAGCAGTTTTTTGGATGCTGATCTGGGCACCTCTCCGTCTCGGATCTGGCGGGTAATTGTTGATGGAAAGGAGGTTTTGAAGCAGGGTCTCATCAAAAGAATTGGCACGGGAGAAAAAACTCACATTTGGAATACAAATTGGTTGCCATGTGAGGGCATGCTACGGCCGATCGCATGCATCAAGGATGCGCCTCCACAGATGGTTAGTGAGTTGATTGATCCTCTCACGGGAATATGGGATGTGCAGAAACTGTGTACTTTTTTCCTGCCGATGGACAGGGAAGTGATTCAGGCAATACCGCTCAGTACGCGAAGACAAGAGGACTTCTGGGCATGGAACTATGAGAAAACTGGTGTGTTTTCGGTACGGTCGGCATATCACATGCTGGTCTCTACTAGAGAACAAAGAACAGCTTGGCTTGATGAGCAATTCGTCGGGAGACAAGGAACGACAGAAAGAATGGACTAAACTTTGGAAAGTCCGTGTTCCATCAAAAATCAAAGTTTTCTTGTGGAGACTCGCTAGGCAGTCACTTCCGACTATGGATGTTCTTAAGCACAGGAATATGGCTCCTCAATGTGTTTGTTCCCTGTGTGGCGAACAGGATTCGTGGAGACACTCGTTGTTAGACTGCAACATGGCACGTTCAGTTTGGGCTCTTGCACCTGACGAGATCACCGACTTGATAGCAAACGTGCATGAACCAAACGCTAAGGATTGGCTGGCGATAATTATCAGAGGGCTAGCACACTCAGACCTGACTAGGACGCTGGTCACTTTGTGGGCAGTGTGGTACGCAAGGCGGAAAGCGGTTCACGAGAACATCTTTCAGAGTCCATTATCCACGAATTGTTTCGTGGAGAGGTTCCTCGCAGATCTCCAGGTGGTCGAGGCGGCTGTTACGAGAGGGCCGGGTGAGCGTGGTCAGCCACCTCCAGGTCCTACGTGGATCCCGCCACCGGCCGGTATGGTAAAAGTTAATGTCGACGCTGCCATTTCGAAGAACAATAACAAGGCAGCAGTGTCGGCCGTTGTCCGCAGCGCGGAAGGGACATTCTTGGGTGCGTCCTCGGTAGTTTTAAGAGGCGTGACGGATGTGGAGACACTGGAGTCTATGGCCTGCAGGGAAGGCCTTGCACTTGCTGCGGATTTAGCTGTGCAGTGCATGATGGTGGCTTCAGACTGCAGCAATGTGGTGAAGAGTATTTCGGGTGAAGGTAAGAGCTCCTATGGGCACATCGTGAAGGAAATCGGGGCACGAGCTAGAGACTTCACACGGGTGGAATTTGTCCACGAGAAGAGATCGGCGAATGTTGATGCACACAGCACGGCGAGGAGTTCTGTTTATCTAGACTTAGATAGACATGTTTGGTTTCTGAATCCACCTGACGGTGTTTGTATGCAATGAGGGCAACAAGTTTCTGACGCACTCTTTTCCTCCCCAGGGTATCTTATGGTACTGGGAGGTTTTAAATGAGCCGGCTTGTTTGCATTAATAAAGTGTGAAAATTCTCAAAAAAAAAAAAAAATGTCGCCGTCGAGAGAGAAAGGTAGGCCGATCAGGAGAGTCCGATTTCCCCGATTTGCACTCAGCACTACCGTCTAAAAGGAACGAACGACAGGCAGCAAGGTGCTCCACCGGTGCCGGTGCTTGTCGGCGTCACTCTCGCAGGTGCATGCCAGCGCTGCGCGCTCGACGACGAGAGACGGCGCAGCGAGCGAGACCGGCGCCGCTAGCTTCGCCAGCCCGGCCGGCGGCCGGTCGACACACCCGCCACGACGGCGACGGCGAGGTACGATCGAGCAGATAGCTAGGCAGAGCACGTACTACTACGGTACCATCTCATATCCAGCGAGACCGTGACGGCGACGCCGCGACGGCGAGGAACGAGCAGAGCACGTACGTACCGGCCGGCCGGTAATCATAAGGGCGCTGAACTGCTCGATGGGTCGCTCTAGCTAGCACGTTTCCGTCACCGTCGGGTTCGACTCAGATCCGACATCGGGAGGGGGCGCTGAGTGCGAAAGGCACTCGCCGGTGGGGAGCACGGCCGCGCGCCGGCACTGCTGCTCGCGACGTTGACGACTGAACGACGTCTCCGCGCGACGTGCCGGGGGAGACCACGGAGTCCGACGTCGTGCGGGGATGAGGGAGATATTCAGGCGGCGCCGGTACGTACGTGCCTTTCCCGCCGCTCTACAGATCGTCCTCGTCTGCCATGAGGCCATGCCATACCGCGGCCGCCTTTTGGCATTTTTCTCCATGGTTCTATCGATCGGGTATAATAACAATAATGGTTGGATGGGATTAATTCTTAATCGAACGAGAATTAAGTTAGTTATATCATGTGATGTCGTCAAATTTCAATTGCAATCCATATTGAAACTCATGTCTAGCATGAATCATGAAACTGATAAAACAGTTTCTAGTTGCAACCTTATACCTGCAAATGTAAACAAAATCTCACTTTAAATCCAACTTGCAACTCATACGTGCATAATCCGTTAATAGACACGCGTCGTAGAGCCTGTTGTATCCTATCAGCATATACAAAAAATTCTATATAAACATATATTTAGACTCGCGTAAATATAAACATATACTGAGAGGACACAACAGACTCCAATAACAACTATCATCCTAGCAGAGGGAAAACACCATTATCCAAGATTCTTAATAACCGTAGTGTCCACCCGTTTTTTAAGTTAGACTTCACATATATCACCGGGCCACACGCCTCATGCTTCTCTATTTCTAGATTTTAAGCCACCGACGAACATCTCCATTATTGTGACGCGTTTTATTTGGTAGTTTTCTGGATGTTAAATACCGTCGGATGGGTTGCTTTTTATTGGGAGCCGATGCATTTCGAAGCACTTTCACGTGTGAACCGAAGTCTTCTTGCATAATAAAAGACCCACCGCTAGTTAAACCGCGTTCCGCTCACCCCCTTCGTCAGCTCTTTGATAGGGATACTATATAACCTAGGTTCGTTTCATCAGTTGCGGGGGTAATCACCAACCTCATGATGATTCCGCCTTAGTTTCACGGTGACGCTGGTGCTCTCGTCAATAAGTCTTAGTTATGGTGCTTTCAGCGTCGATCTCTTGGCTTGGGTCTCCTCGTCTGTCCTTCACCTTCTTCTGCAAGTCAACATTTCGTGCTTCGGATCATCATTGGATGACGTCCCGCGGAAATGACTATGACTTCTGGGCTGCTGATACAACACATTGGCTCTGGTGTTGGGGAGAATCTGCGGCGTCAGGCTATCGACTTTTGTATGTCGGAGAAGGCGAGATTTTCCTTTCGGCCTATGTGTATTTTTCACTTTCATCCAAGGTTTTCGTGTGAGGCTCGAACTTGGTGAATATATAGCTTCTAACCTTCACAGGAAAAGGATACCTGCAAAGAGTGGCTAGGGTATTGAGACGAAAACATGGAGACAGAGGTGGCAAAGCCAGGGCTTCGCTAGAGTTAGAGGTTAGCGTGTTAGGGCACCAGCATCAAAGGACATGTGGTCATCGTTATTGAATCAAAGCATGGTAAGACGATGTGGTAGCCATGCCTTGGCAACAGCTGAGACATTCAGTTAAAGCATGGTATAAGGATTGACCAACAACAGATAGCATGACATCAGATCTAGACCAAACGGTCCAGAAAATTCAGCCGATCGCAATAATATGAACTGATTCACAACGGTATACTATTACAAAGATAAATGAACAGCTTGGACAGCTGCTGACGCGATGGTACCATGCATACTATGCGAGTGGATAAAACAGAGGGGCGTTATTGATCTCGACACAGAGACGACGACGAGACGGTACGGCACGATTAAGGGACAGGCAGTACGAGAACATCTTACAGGACGGGACATCTCAACTGAAGCTTTACACGCGAATCAACATAAAGAATATAATTTAGGCAGAGTCTTCGTCACTGGCAAGCGAACAGGCAGCGGATAGGGCTGGAACACATTATCTGGCGGACGTTGTTGAGGTCGTTGGACGTTTCTCTCGAGCAAAGGAATCCCCACTGTAGGGAGGGATCCAAGGAATCCTGCGAGCCAAGGAAAATCGATCTGTTAGTTGGCTTCTCGGATGCTGTCCATGCATGATCTGCATACAGTTAAATTTGTACAAGTCCAACTAGTAATACACATGGCAACAGAGAGCGAGATCGAAGAAAAGTTTGTATTAGGGCGAGGGAGCTTGCTTCGGAGATTCGGCCCTTCGTTGTTTCAGACTGTACACTTGGGATTCCTTTGCCTAGTTGCCTGTCTGCTAGCAATTTTCAGCGCATGCTCGTCGTGTTGCATAGACATGCAGTTCAAGTGCTTTCCCACGCAACTGGACCGCACCATGTGCTCATTTTGCCTAATAAGAAAGCTCCGGGACTTGGCTGGGAGGGCATGCCTGTTAGTACTACTACCCATGCCTTCTAGTTTCTAGCTCCCGGGTGTTCGTTCAACTCGTGTCACTCTTCCCACCAGAGGAAGTTCCGTGGCAGGATTCAGATATAACACAATAATAAAACAAGTAGCCTCGGAACGAAGTGGTCTTCCTGACCAGTTGCATTTCAAATCCATAAGCAAGCAAACCTACATATTCCTTCTCTCTAAACTATCATCGGTCCCGCCAAAGGATTTTTTTCGTGGATAATCATGTTTATTTTCATTTTTCAGACTAATTGCTTGTCTTTGCTGACACCGTGACCAACTTGATGTAGGCAATAGGCAAATTGAAATGTTGGCACAGGTAAGTCTGCACATGCTCAGTTTCTATATCTCAAACGTGATCCGTGGGTTGTGGCTAATTGTCGGACCATCAACAAACCTATATTTTACCAAGGGGACCCAATCTACACTAGTACCCCGCAAAAACAGCAGAATTTTACTATAAATGTTGGGATCCAACTATCCAAGGAAAAAAATCTAAGAAACCTTGACTATGGTACGACACATCCACACAACACTAGGCATGTTTGATTTGATGACCCTTGAGAAGAGTTCAGCATTGCTATACAATTCAAAAATCTGACAAAAATGCAGGTAGTAGATTACCAGATAGAGAAAATAAACTTGTCCGCAAGCCTAGGCCTCGAGCAGTGGAGGTGCCTCTGCATTAGTACGTCCATTGAGCTGCTCTGGGTGGATCTTCTTCCCCAACATCTTCCTCATGACCTACTTATTTCCACAGATGACCAATACCAACAGATTATGACAAGTTAGTGATTGTTTATCATCCAGATACCCTACAGAAAAAGAATGAGCACAAAACACCGCCCATGCAGTAAAGTGGTGAATTTGAACCATTTCTAGGTTAGTAACAGACAGTGCAACACGACAAGCTAACATGGATTTGCGGGTTGTGGATCATTTGAGAACTGACTAATGTCTACACTCTACAGACTGTTATCGTATATGAGTGTCGGTAATTCTGGTAAAAAGGAAGAATGTTAGTGGTCGGAGCAGAAAAACTGAAGTCAATGCTTCCATCAAATGAGCGTAGTTGCAACACGTATAAGATAGAGACGAAGAAAGCCATACTCGACTTAATTTTTTTGTAGCCTTCAGTGGATCTAGCATTGGCTTTGTTGGCTTCTTTTGATGCCTCTTTTCCGGGCACAATGTAGGCCTTGAAGTCGATGCGCCAGCAATTATGACAGTCTTCTGGTAACTTTTTTCCCCTGTATCACTTGATGAGAATTTTTCTGCTGCAAATAGATCAGCAAGAGTAGTTCTCACTTTCTCGACCTTCTCTACCATCAGAAGTGGTCGTTCCTGGATTTTAGCGACATCCTCCACTTCAACTTCACACATCAGGATTTCTTCCTTCACAGAACATGTGAAGTTGTATTCTTTTGTCGATGATGAACGCGTCTTGGCAGGTTCTGGTTCACTTGGTGCTGTAGCCAACGTGTATTCTTTGCCCCCACTCTTTTCCTCTTCGTAGTTCTCTTGCTCCACCTTTTCTCTATCCATGATGACGAACTCATGTTCTTCATGGCAGGCCTCAGGGCAAAGGGAGTTCACGTTATGCCCAAGCGTGCCAATCGCTAGTATGCCGTTAAGCAGCACATCACGGAGAAGCAAGGCTTCAGTGTCTTGCTCAGCCACACTCTCACGCGCAGAGTCTTCCTTCTCCATGACTGATCCATTCAAAACAGAAGAACAACATAAGAACAAAGAAATGCATGATCATATAAGTTCCTGACATGTTTACCCTTATTTTCATCAATGTTGCAGTACTCAACATTAGAATGCATCTTCCGATTCAGCCAACTGAACACCTGGCGACGCCATAAAAACACGTAGATCATTAGCAATATCACCAAATACAAAAACAGTGGTTGGATCTTACATGCAGTTCAAGAGGGGCAGAGACTGCAAAGACCTGTACTTTGCAGCATACACTATACACCAACAAATGGTGCATCAGCATGAGTTAACTGTATACCTTTAGGGCCATCTCTCTAGAGCCAATCTGGAGTCAGAAGTGAAAGAGAGACAGTATCTCAGATCCTCAAATGCAAGGCACGATTTTATATTAACATACTAGTCTCATAATTGAATGGTCCAGGAGACAAAAGAATGGACTTTTGGTTGCTACTGGCTTGGCTCGACTTGAGTGAAGTAAATTCTTTCACTGAGGTAGATATGCACACTTGTGGCACTCTCACGGTAACCAAAGGTCAGTTTTCACTAATCACAACAGGTAGTCAATGATTTGGAGATAATCCAACCACCAGTACTGTGGCTCAATGCATGTGCATACTGGGGCCCCATTGACAGAATCGATCGACTTGATTGACTCCTGTTATCATGCAAACTTCTAACCAGGTAGTCATCTCAGGCTCATAGCATGAACTGAGTAGGTGAGCTTTTCTCTCAGACAAGACTAGACACGTAGAGTCTTTATTCTTTAACAGCTGATGAAGTCCATATTAAGCACGTGGAAATAGAGTTAAATTGAAATTCATTAGTAACACTTGACATCCGTACAGATAGTATCATCTTCAAACTTTTCAAAGAGATGTAATTTCATCTTCATGCACTTTGTTCATATTCTCAAGATTCTTGCAAGTTGCAATGTCAAGAGAGCAACATGCAGATGCTTTCACTTGGGTTTTGATGTATGGTGTGCTTGTGAATTGTTCATAGAACATGTAACCGCTAACAATGGGCTGTGATGGCCCAAGCAGTTAGACTGTTAGAGACTGGTAAGTGGTAACAAGCACAAAGCCTGCAAGTTGGCAATCAATATCAACTTAATACGGGATTCGAAGGCATGGACAAGTAGAGAGTCCCAATGTAAATCTGCATAGGTAGCTAATCGTTGGCTGACACGGACATGCAATTTGTGGGCAAAAGTTCAGTCGCGGGCAGCGGGTCCCCAGTATTCTGCTTGATTTTTTAAAATAATAGTACGGTTACAGATTGCCCATGTCTGAACTTTTAGGAGTCAACACTATTTTATTCTGCTATCATTGTAACAGTTTCTCACTTCCGTAGCATGTATAAATTTTGCACACGACTTGGATGGCACAAAAGTAACAATACCCCCTTCATCCCTCTAAACTATTAATGTAATTTACACGATTTTTTGTGCCATTTTCACAATCTGCTTGTGATATCGATACAATCATGCTCTATAAACTAAGATATATTCTTATTATTCACATAAGAAAATAGAGAAAAATATTTGCAAAAGGTTGGGCAAAGTGTCTGCTGTAAAAGGTCAGATAATGACATAATTTCAGGGATCAGCTTTAGAAAAAGATTATTCTATATACAATAACAAGAAGCAAACATACAGGTGCTTTTCATTAGTTCACGCATCTCTAGTTAGCTTTCTACATACAACGTATCCAACAATGTTCTTATGACAGACCACGTGCGGCTGTTTGCTCCAAAACTAAAGCGCTGATCAACATTAAATAATTATACATGCAAGATAATACTATATTGATTAGGTAACATCGAGATAATAACACAAGAGAATATGAGAAGGTAACCTTGTCTGTATGACGGTTCATGAGGCGCTTTCCCTGCATAATCCCCCACCACTACCACCATCCAGTATGGAGCAGAGACCTGCATGTCTTCTTCGCAATGCCAGAGAGCTCCAACTTTGAACGTTCAGGCTGTGTCCACGACCCTTGATGGATGAAGAGAGCCCCAGGTACATGCCGCCAAATCTTACAGAGCAGAAATGTCTGTTCTGCAACCATCCGCCTACAGTGGCAACCTCATGCGGACCCATATTTATGATACAATAATATGTCACACAGTTCCATCCGGCTTGGTGCTTTATGAAGGATTAGAATAATACTGTATTCAGCAGCTAGTTAGTACACAGCAATCAAGAAATGTATGGAAGAACAGTAGTACAGAAGTACTGTACAGAGAGGCAGAGAGCATAAATCAATGTAGAATACCAGATATACCCTGCCGAAGAAACATATCCCACAACGTTGCTTAATTGCTTTTCCATCAGAATTTAGAAACAGTGTATGGCGATCATAAGGACCGATACATGAACGTACCAGGTTGTGCAGCATTTTACAAAAGGCTGGTGTCGAACCCTGTGAAACCCCTGTGAAACAGACATTCCAAAACATTGATACAAGAGAAAATCAAAAGTTCCTCTGGGGACGAAGATCAATGATATGGAAGGAAGCATCTGGGCCAGTCAATGATACAGGACAAACATATACAGAGGAAGCGAAATTCAAGCATGGAGTGAAGTTATCAATAATCTGTTTCATATAAGAATTCAGGAAACAGGACAAGATCCAGCTGTTGAACAGAAAGCATTATTTGAAAAACTTGCGGAAACTTAATAATTGCACGGGGAAATATTGGCCATCATGAACCTAAGAAATCAGCAATATTACATATGATTGACAGAGTAACCAATATCACTGTTGATCTTACAGATTATTCATAGAATCTATTGTTTTCTTGTAGGGAATGGACTCAAAAACCTCATCTTAAAACAATAGTCCAGTGCAATAGCAGAAGGCAGAAATATAAAAATGCTCCCAACCACACTAACTGCACCATCAAGAGCAAGCGACGTTAAGGCATCAATGGTAAGCTCGAAAGACCTCCCAGATTCCAGCAAAGCAAGACCTGCAAATAATTCAGTTTCAGTAAACACAATAACCGCGATGAGGAATATTTGCTCAGAATTTTTTAGAAATGGCTTCATCTGGTTTTACCTCTGACAAAAGCAAATGCAGCAGCAGCTCCTGTTTTAAGTTGGATATTATCCAGGTCTCTTCTAATGGCATACCGGAATGTGACTCCAAACAACGCACTACTTATGAGAACAACCGATGATCGAATAAAAAATTGGGGTAAACTCTGAACTTCGTAGGATGATATGGGCAAACTAGCCAAAAGACCGATTAGAGAGGAAACTGCCGCAGCTTTTAAAGATTCAAGCCTCTCGCCATCCTCATCGATATCTTCACCTGATGTGTCCCCAAAGCTTCGATCCTCAAGACTAGATGTCAATGAACGCTGTGCTTCATTAATCATTTCTCTTGCCTGTTGCAATTCCCGCTGGGACTCTGCAATCTAGTTATGTAATGCAGCATTATAAACACCATATTACGAAGAACTGCACATGGAGCACCAAGCTAGAAAAAACTCATGCATTTCCTATTTCTATTGAAAGAAAGGTACTCGATGATTGCGGGACTGTACTATCATTATAAAGTTGATAACAATCATTCTGCCTTCATCATCACTGGACCACCTGAACATGGCACATGCCACTAGGAATTTATGTTTGCTCAGACGAAATGGAAACATCTCATTATCTCGGTTTACCAAACAAATCAACATATTCACAATAAGCTATACTTCCACAATGCCTCTCAAGCTGGATATGCATAACACAGCTTGATGAATCAAGAAGACCATATAAATACAAATTTACCAACTGTACGAGTCTAGTGCTTGACAGGGTGTCTTGAAGACTTGGACCCCAAAACGGTGGAAAAGTCTATCGATGGAAGGCAATATGATGCCCATCAGACTTAATGAGATCCACAGATAGCAATTCTCTCGTCTGTGGGCAAACAAAGCTCATGCAGTAAATCTCACATCCTCTGCCGCTAATCTGTCTGTCACAGTCCCTTGGTCGGCGCGCATTACCTTCACAAATCACATACACCTAGAGTGTAATCCTATTGTTTGGCTAATTAGAGTGCGCCATTCATCATTTCTCACGCTCGTCAGCGCCGCATTTTCTCGAACACAAGAGCAGCACCCACCAAGCATCGTAGGGACACGGTAGACAGTACTACTACCATATATGTCCATATCCACAGCAGCGTAGAATGGCGCTAGAATTAAGCAGCGGCCCACTGGTGGTGCCGGTTCGCCCTACGGATCACCCACTGGGCAACTGGCCATGAGTGACCCACGCAATCACCGGTCGAGCCGAGCGGAGCGGGCAAATGGTCGAACAGGTTACGCGCAGTATCAACTACTGCAAGAAGACGTGGTTTATGTTGCCGCGTACCTCGTCCCGGCGTCTCTCGAGGCGGCGGAGCTCCTCGCCGGCGAGGCGGGCCTCGGCCTCCTGGCGCTCGATGTCGGCGAGCGCAGCGCGAGCCAGCTCCACGCGGCGCTCGGCGGCGTCGACCCCCTCGAGCAGAGCTCGGTTCTCCTCGCGCCGCAGCAGCTCGTCCACCTTCGCCCCCACCGCCGAGCTCAGCCACTCCGCTCTGGGCGCGCCGTTGCCCGCGCCCTCACCGGGTGCGCAGGCGCACCTCCCTCGGACGCCTCTGTAGCCGACGCGTCGGCGGCATGGCGCGGCGGCGAGGGGACGAGCGGGAAGGAGCGGGCGGAGGAGCGCGGCGTGTTGCATTCTGCCGATTGTGTGTGTGTGTGTGTGTGTTTGGATTGGGAGAGGACGGCGAGGAGCCGACGGCAACACTGGCGGGTGGGGTTTCGTCAACTGCACGTGGGACCCACATAAGATTAGTGGCAATCAACACAAGGCAAGTCTACACATAGCACACCAGTCACCAGCAAATCAAATCAAATGTGTTTAAGGCAAACTGCAAAGGCGCTCTGGAACTGGAAGCATAAAAAATCAGACATACATAAATTTTGCGTTCGAAGAGCAGCGGTTTTGCAACGAGGAAATACAACATTATACTACTACATCTACACAGTAGATACTATGTCCAGGCTTGCTTGGGATGCAGGAATTTCACAGGAAACGGCTTCCATTGCCACAAGATCAGAAGAAAAAGGGCAGATCGCTCCTAAAACTTTCACAGCAGACATACAATTGGCAGGGTCTTTTGTTTCACTTATTAGTACTCTGCTGTTCCTCTGTAGCACCAACAGGAAAGCAGAAGAAAGAAAAGACCAGCAACGAGACGATGCCCAGGTTTATCAGCACCCCGCGAGGCCTTCGGCAGCAGCAGACTTGGTTGGCATTCTGCGGCGGCCCATTTGATGGCAGCTGGTTAGGATCAGCAGACTGCAAGTGCATGATCAAACAGGGTTTTAGCTTGTAGCAGAATTTATGATTCAGAATACATGCGGTCGATTGGCATAAAACAACTGCATTTTCGGATTACACAGCAACAAACAGATGTCATTGATGGAAAAGCAAATGCTGGTCGAGCAGCTAGACCAAGTGCTTGAACATTCTGAACATAATCTTTATGTCTTTATGTCATAAGCTGAATACAGTTGAACATGGTGAATATAAAGTACTTGGACCCAACAAGTGTTTGTTTGTCCTAGCAAAAAGAATGGCAGAGCAACTTTGCGCAAACATAAGTTTCGGTTAAATATCAGTGGTGCACAACGTAAGAAAACTTGGACCTGCTTGAACCCCTCATATCTCATCAATGAGAGCATGAAACTTGAATAATGATGTAATCTGAAGTTGTTCACATCTCTCTTATCAATGAGGTTTCTAGTCTAGACTGGTTTGTTAAGTTTAGTATGTCATGTTTCATGCACTGGCCAACTATCCCAAAAGTCCCAACCGATGGAAAGGGCTAGTATAATGCACACATACACTTCAACAGTCTACGAGTTTACTTATGTTTCTGTCGCCAATATAACTTCTAGTTTTAGGAGTACAAATCATACATATAAGCAGTAGTTATTTATGATATTTGACGTACATTATTCTCGCTTTAAAAGAACTTACTGGGACTGGAACAACACTAGGGGCGTGTTTGGTAGCCTGCAGGAGCTCCAACCAGGCCCGCCAGCTACAACTTCCGGGTGATTGGATGCCTGCATGAGGCACGCTGCTCAAAGCACCCTCGGCCAGGACCGCTGGGCGGGCGTGCGACCTCACGGAACGCCATGCGCGATATGGTGCATCCACCAGAGATGGTGCGAGCTCCAAAACTGCGGCGGGAGAAATTCGGTCACCACCCGTCTAATTCGCCCCTCTATTTAGCTCACCTCCCAAATCCAAAACCGCCATTTCCCCCTTTCGAGCTCTGGCGATGGCCGGACCTTTTTGCGCAACTCCAGTGACAAAGATGGCGACGGCGGAGTTTGTCGGCGTCAAGTTGGGTCCCTGCTCAATCCCCAATTCTCTCCTGCATCCGTTGGCTGTAAGAACCTCTGAACTTGTTCTTCTTAGCTTGGTGTGCATATCCTACATGTATGCAATATTTCGATGGATCTGCTGGTTACCATTGGCTTGATTCGATTGTTTGTGTACTGTGTGCATACTAGATATGTTCAACATTTGCTAGATCTGTGTCAATATGTTGATGATTCATGTTACAGTGTCATATGTTGTAGGATGTGGTTGCACGTACCTTACCTGATCTGTATGCTCCCTCGGTCCACTATAAGAAAGAAGAGTCCCTCTAGGAGTGCCTGACTTGAATGAGATTGCAATACCTGACTTGAATGAGATTGCCGTGCCTCTGAATGCAGTGAAACAGCAATCTGAGATGCCTGCGTTGGTGCCTAAGAAGAGAGTCCACTCTGAGAATGTACTGCCTGAGAATCCAATCCCTATTCAAAGGCTTCAATGCAATGGTCACTTCCTTTGTCACTATTTGTTCTGAATAAGGTTGTTGAGCTCGTGCAGAAGGGGATCTGCTTTTATAAAGACATTCTAAAATGAGAGTGAATGTTCCTGCCCCTAATCTCTACACTCCAGTCTTGCTGATCCATGCTCTAAACTTCCTTGAGGACCACAATGATGAACAGATCATGTATGCCAATATGACAAACGGAGAGAGTATTAGCTGTCTTAAGTCCTATTTGTGCAACCACTTCGTGGCTCCACTCTCTATTAACTAGAACAATATTTTGGGAGGTGGTATATATTAACCCCTCCGCTGATGAACTTGAGATGCATGAAGAGTTGTTGTTCGTTAACTCGTCGTGCATCAGTCCTAATGCTATAATCCTCATGAACTCGGATTGCTATGCTATACTTTGACTCTGATTGCAGTCTGTGCAACTTATCTGCTTATTTCATATGTGGTTTATTGGTAAAAATTGGGTAACCTCACCAAGAGGGGGAAGAGGTTACCGTAGCGGCACTTTTGCATCTAACCAAACACAGGCATAGTCAGATTAGAGGATGCAAAGCACGCTACCAAGCAGCCACTTCTATGTTTTCGGCCGATGCCATGTTCTCTTCTACAGGCTACCAAACGACACACACAACATGGCTGAGGACCTGTTTTTGTTTGGCCATGCCCATTGGAGACTGCGCCCAGCGAGCCCCAGAAGGGATGCAGGCTACCAAACGCAATCAGTTATGGACTTATGGCCCAACAATTATGCCTAAACTTCTACAAGACGATGCCGAGACAGAGTATTGCAGCAGTATTCGTATATTCATATGGCTAAACTCAGCTATGCCTACAACTACGCAATATCCAACATTCTGCATACTTGGACAAGGGATGACATCTTCATACATAATGAAGACTATATCCATACACTGCTAGAAAATCGTGCCTGAATTCCCTGGGATAATTGGAATTGGATTAAAAAATAGACCATGAACATTTTTTGATATATGAATGATATGTGAGTAATGTGACCTTAGTCACTATTGCAGAAGTCTCAAAGCAATAGGGCAAGAAAAAGGGAAATAACCTCCACGCAATTGCAACAAGTTCTTCAGCAAATTTAACTTTCTTTCATGTTTACAGGGGCAATACATTCATATGTTATGAAGACTCTAACCACAACTAGGAATCGTATAACTATCTGATATGAATTCCCTGGGATATTCAGGAATTTGCCAAAAAGTGCTAGAACATTGTTTTGATATGATATCTGACCTTACTCACTATTGCGGCACTCTCAAATCAAATATGGCAAGAAAGAGGCTAAATAAGTTTCAGAGTTCAGACAAAATTGCGACAAATTGCATAACACCTAAGTAAATACTTTCTGCATTTACCAAAGTATTACTACTTCCTATGATCAAATTCAACAAGTGTGTTAACGCTATTGTGCTGTATCTCAACAAAGATAAGTTAACAGACTGTCAAGCACACAGAAGATCTCTATCAAGTGTCTGGTACATAATTGACATGGTAAATTTCAGCAACAAGCAGCTCGTGAATCAAATTTACCTTTGTTTCATGTTAGCCTCAGAAGTCTTTGGTATTCTGGGTAACCTTCCTCAGGCTTGCATCAAGCTGGGGAAGACCCAAACCGGAGGTCTGAGAGGTGAATCACTGTTCAGGGGTGGCGCACCCGCATATTCGGCATAGCAGACATCACAAGTTCCATCAACCAAGGAATACTCATACCATTCCCCCAATCGACGTCCAGCTGCATATATGCAATCACCTCGAACCTCAGGGATTGGACCGACGCAAGCCGCGAATCCGTTGAAACCAAGGAACAGTGTTCGTCCACCCAAGCTTGTAATCGCCACCCACTTTCCCTCGGCGAAGACCCATTGGAAAACGCGGTACACAACAGTCTCCGCGTGCTCCTCGCTGATAAGCAGCACCTCGCCGTCGCACTCCCCGAGCATGAACCTCTCTCCCGCCGGCCTGTTCTCCTCATCATACTCTCCTCCAAGAAATGACAGCTCCAGAGAAGTTTCTGACAGGTCGAGAGTGGCAAGACGGAGGCCAAGCAGCGCGTAGAGGGCCCCGCCGACGAAGATCAAATCGTCGAACACGTGGGGCGCATCGGCGTCGGCGACACGCCAGAGCGCGTCCCCCGGGTGGCAGTGCTGGACGGTCCGCCTGCCGGGCAGGAAGAGCACGGCGAGGAGATCGTGGGAGAGGATGACGCGGGAGAAAGGGGTGGGGACCTTGGGGAGGCGATGCTGCTCGCCTGTGTGGAGGTGGAGGAGGAGGAGCCTCGGCGGGTACTGGGCGGCGGCGGTGGTGGCGGTGACGAGGAAGCCGTGCGCGTAGAGGAGGGTGCGGCGGGAGGGGGGCAGGTGGTGGCCCCAGGGGAGCCGGAAGCGGTGCAGGCGGCGGACGCGCGGGTGGAAGAGCGCCTCGGCGAAGGAGGGGTAGAGGGAGACGAGGAGGAGCGGCGCCTGGGAGGCGAGGAGGGGGGCGGACGGCGGGAGGAGGGCGCGGTAGGCGCGGCAGGATGCGCGGAGGGAGAAGAAGTCCTCCAGGGAGGTGAGGCGGCGGGCTATGTCCGGGAGGAGGTCCAGCGGAGGGGACGGCGTGTCGGCGGAGGCCGTGGGGATCGACGAAGAGGAGGCACCGGCGGGGGTCGCCGCCGGCGCGTGGTGACGCCGACGCTTCTCCGTCGCCATTTCTCCTCTCTCTTTTCTTTTTCAGTTTTTTTCTTCTTCCTCCTGTGTAATTGACCGGTAGTAGGAAATAGCGAAGACTATCCCGCACCGTCCAGTTATCATGGGCTGTGAGCCCGCATCCCATGGGTCGTGCCATGGCCACTATTTTTTTTGAAATTGTGCCATGACCACTATTAGTACTCCCTCCGTTCTAAGGCGTATAGTTTTAAAGGAAAATGTACAAAATACAGGTTGTATTAAGATTTGTGGATAATTTTATCCATCAAATAATGAGTATCAAGAGTGCAAAAAAAAGAGTATCAATCTAGAACAGAAGGATTTTACGCATTGTTTTCATTTTTTGACAATTAGGGACCCATCTCTTTCAAAAAAAACAAAGAGAAGCAAATGAGACCACAACATGTTATTAACATTCAGAAACAGAGGAGTACTATTTTGTACTAATATGGAGAAGTGATTATAATATTTTGTACTCGATTATCAAATAGAAAAAAATCATGGGTACAAACTCAGGTAAAACTCAATAATTCATACTAGTATTATAAACAGCTCCATGTTGCAGTTTTGCTGTCATAAAAAACTAGACTGACAGATTTCTAAAGCAAATCAGAATCCACACTTTTCACTGAAGAAAAAACAGAGTTCTGAAGCAAGAATCACATGATTTACATTTGCAGGTACTAAAAGCATAATGCTTTTCCTTACTTCTTACAGTGCGAGTGATATAGAGCCAAAAATGTAATGCTGCTCAAGCAGCACCGGTGCTTCCAGCTCTCAACAACACAACAGGAGAATACAACAGCGCGATGGGATAGCCATACAGAAACTGGTTATGACCTCCCTTCCGAACCACCGGTGGCATCGGAAGTGAGGGTGACGCACGGGAACCAGTATCTACGCTTGCCGTCCCTGTGTCCATCGTCGATCATAGCAAGTCCCTCCTGGTTGTGCAGCAAAGTTTCATAGGTTAGAATCAGCGATGTTATACATGTGGCGATGAATTTAATGACAAATTCTAATCTGAGCACAGAAGCGTCAACAGGCTCCACAAAATCGCAGTGTCGGTCTTGGTCAAGTGTGAATATATCCGAGTCCATCGCATAAAAGTGAATTTATTTTCTTTTGGCACGAGAATGGACCATGTAGGTTGCTACCAAAGAGGAAATCCAGAGGAGTTATTTACCTTCAGTAAAGTTTCAAGGGCATCGACTGCACGGCCACTTGCCCATGAGAAATCCTTCTCAACTTGTTCTACGGTGACATAGCCTTTAGACTGCATGTGAATGATGTTATAACTTCAAAGAATGAAAGCTTCTATCAAACCAAGTCTGTCTAGCTCCTCGTAACTGAAAAAAGATTGTATTGCAAAGCACAAACCTGAGCTAGCTCAAGTATCCCATTGTGATCTTTATTCAATTCGGTTGGAACTGATCGCACAAGCTTCTTCTTCCCAACAGAAAATACTTCAAAACCACTACCAAGGACCTACAGGTTCGCAAATAGGGGTTAGAAGAACCAGAAACTTATCCAAGTGCATCAAGTAACAGGGTACTAAACTAGGAGTAGGATTGTCCACTAATTAAAATGCAAACAATAAAATGATGTGAAACATCAATTCTAAAATCTAATCATGTGATTCAACAATACAAGCTTACAAATCTTTACCTTCAGCTTACTTATAGCACGCAAACAGTCATCTGCCGATAATGATACAAGATCAGTTTTTCTCTTCTGACAGAGAAGTTTGCGAAGTTCTAGCAAGTCAATCAGACCCCCATTAAGTGATCTGGTTGCTATGCATATGTCAACGATTTGAACACCTGCGACAGTAGACATGCGTGTTATCGAGAGCACATAAGGTACAGAAGTACCTTACAACATCCAGAGAACATCACATGAAACTTAAAGTATACTAACCCAATTCATAGTAGAAATCACCAATCCCTAGGAGCTCTGCCCAAACTCCTTTATTAGATGCCAGTGGGTCTACTCCAACTTTTGCACACATTTCATGAAATTGCTGTCTAAATACCGAATTTTTACGGATGTCGCTCTGCGTTACCACAATGTTTACATGTCATTAGCAGAGTAACTGAAATATGTTTTGTCATTTGAAATTTATCCTTATATGTTGTAGCACATGCGGAAATGGTGTAAATATCATAACACAGGAATTAGATGCCATTAGAAAAGTGAAATTTATCCTTATATGTTGTAGCAATCAATTTACACCTACGGATGATGCAAAATGAAGTAGAGCATACATACATGTGTTTTGGCACAAGACTAGGTTTTGCTTGGTTTGATAAGGAGGTGTTTAATACTGATCAATTGGCCCAAACCAGGGGTAATATATGTCACTAATATGGTAGAAAACAACAGCCGAGACAGCTAGCATGACATCTCACAAAACTTCGCATAAACCATAATGCGATTAGAATCCATAAGGGCTTCAGATAGCTTTCTAAAGCTACAACAAAAATTTCAAGATGCTAATTTGATATGGCTGCGTCATGGTGAAAAATAAATCAAAATGTCTGTTTTTCGGTTGACATCTTTCTCGGTCATAGAATATCAATCAAGTATATCTGAGTTATTATTCCACATGCATCGAAGAAATTCACAGCAGCAAACTATGGTTGCTGGGTCCTGCACTTAAAACCAAATTAGATGAACCTTACTAAGTTTTGGGTATATGCTGGGCCTGTGCACTTATAAGCAAATTTTGACAGACAACTTTAATTCACATAGAAGCAGTAACTAGACTATTTTCAGGTTTGCCAAAAATAGCCATTCCATTTGTGATTGTAAGAATCCAATAGAGAATAGACAGCAAATACAAACAAGCATGGCTGATTCAATCTACCCCATGGTGGATGTCATTATTATTATCATCATATCCCAGTATCCACAGGCAGGTCGGAAAAGTAGTCACATATCATGTCAATTCAGTCTAAGTGTAGCATCAGCAATTTTCCCCCACAACTTCAGGCATGCAAACCAAAAAATACGTGGAGCAGAGCAGCGAATCACCTTATGCTTGCGAGCAAATTCTTCGAGCTGCGACCTGAAGGTCGCGAGCTGCTCCTGCATGACATCCGTCCTGACCTTGGCCACATTCTCCCCGACCAACCGGAATTTGTCCTGAAAGCACCACACACACACACACGCATCTCAGGAATCAGGATCCAGGTGTACACACGTCTTCTAAGCTAACTATAGTGAAGAATTGCACATACGCGAGTCGCCGCCGCGTTCTGCAAGCCGGCGATCCCCGGCCGCCGCCTCATGCTTCCTCCTCCCCCTGCGCGGTCTCCCGCCCGGTGTCCCGGAGTCTGTGGGCCGACTGAAGGTGGGAGGTTGGATGTTGTTGGGTCCTAGGCGCGGGCCGGCGGGGCGGGGTGGGAGGAGTAGGGGCGTCCGAAGGGGCTGCCGGCGAGGGCGGGGGGAGGGTAGGTGGCCTGGCGGTGGAGGCCTGGAGGGCGAGCTGCGATGACCGGTGGCGGAGACGGGAGGCCGCGGCCGACGGCGAGGAGGGTCAACGAAGGAAGATGGGCTGGGCCGGCGACTACGGCGCGTGGCAAAGGAAGTAAAAGAGTTTGGGCTCCAGCAGATGGAGGCTTGTCGTCCTGGGCCTCCTGACGCTGACAACTCGTCGCCGTCGTCTCGTCGGGAAAGATGCAGCAGCGCGGCGAGGGTTCGCCGGGGACTGCGGTTACCGGGCGGGCGACGGTTGTACGCACGTCGGCGGCGGATCTGCGGGCTGCGGTGGTGTGCGCACCAGCCGTCCAGCCACCAGCGCTGTGGGCTGTGGCGGCTACTCTGGGTCGTGGAGGGAGAGAAACGCCTGGCGTCAGCGAGTAGACCAGCGTACTGGGCCTTTGGGCCAGGGAGAGAAAAGGACTGGCGCTTGCTGGCCTTCTATATTTCGGGAAATTCCGGAACCAAGACTCTTTTTTTTTTTGAAATTCTTCCGAAGCCAAGACTACAATCCCGAATTACTTGAAATAATTTCGTGTTTTCCAAACAGCTACCCGAGAAGTGATCAGTATTGTTGAGATTGGGTGTCGGGTTTTATGCCCGGCCTGACCCAAGACGATGCACTTTGGAGACGCGCTAAAGCGTGAACAATTTAGAGTTGCTAAATAAAAAAGGTGTGAACAGTTTGAATCAGCCAGATTGTACATGTATTACGAGCAGAGTTGTAAAGATTGGGACAATTGAGAGGAAACTTGTGACTCATGGTTTGTGGGCAAAGCTCTATTTATACATGGGTTTAGGATGACTTCGTAAAGGTTTCCGCTTACAAGAGGCGATAGTTGCTGAACTAGAAGGCGTCCACATGATGCTTTGTACACCTAATGTCATTTTCTAAACAACTGTTGCTAATCTAGAAAAGTTTGTTCTAATCATAGCACAGGGCGAGTAGAGAGGGAGCCTGCTTGAAGACCTAGATATCCTAACTTGGTTTATCAGTTAGTTTCCCTCATAGGACAAGAGCAGTAGACGACGGGATGAGTGGCAAGAGAAAGGAGCATTACCGTGCGTGCCTCTGTGACGGAATCGGGGCGTAGGAGCAGTATCACGCTAGTGCGACGAGATCGCAGAGCCTAGAAAGGATGAGATCGCAGAGCATAGAGAGGATGAGCTGGGAGACAATCCGTCTTCGTCGACGGACATGTGCCACAACTTCTGCTTGCTTTATCACGCCCGCTGCTCCGTCAAACGTGTTTCCGCCTCTCTTTATTAGTTTTGCGTTGGAAGGAAAAGGAAAAGGGATTCTTGAATGGCCCGTAATGACTAATGGGTTTTTTAGGTGCAAATCAGAGATCCGAAGGAGAAATAAATCAAGAACGGTCATCAAGTCTATTTTTTTTACTTGGAGAACGCTAGATCCCGTAAAATACATATCTTTAAAGTCGTTTTTATCGCCACGTAATCATATAACCGAATTCGATGACAAAAACTGTTTGGACAACAAGTTCGATGGCTTAGAATAAATTTTACTCTTAATGAAACCTAATACTAGGTGAATCTGAATACATTCGCATAAAATGTTTTCAAGGGTAGATTTTTGAACCATTTGGAAACATTTTAGGATAACAGTTAACCCTAATTAATTTGTTTTTATGTAAAGCTTGCTGTAAGTATACGCCTTATGTATCATTACAATTTTGTTAGAATGGTCACGTTATATAGTTACAGTATATTTATCATCGGAAAAAGTCCAAAATAAACCTTAAACTTATAGACAAAAGCTAAATCAAACCTTGAATTTTGAATCCCTGAAATTGACACTCTGAACTGTTAAATCCCGGTCTATTTTCAACCCTAGATCGGTTTGAACTGTGAAAAATAAATAATTGCTAAATTAATAATTCGTTCCTATCACTGACAAAGAAGGCCCACACGTCATATCTATCTTCCACCTCCCATTCCTCCCCCCAATCTCTCTAATATTCACGGGCTACCAAATCGAATGGAAATGAGAAACGAGTGGGGGCTCGGGCTGCATCCAGATGAGGAGAATACTAGCCTGCAGGCGCAGATGCACAGCATGGCGTACACACACAACAGCGGATACGAAGCCCATCGTACCTTTCGCGGCTATGAGCAAGTCGACCCCTGACGACCAGCCGAGAAGGAGCAGGGTCCTAGCGCGCGCCAATGATCTTGACGACCAGCCGAGCGGTCGCGTCGTTGCGGAAAGCTCTTGGAATTGAGCTCTCTTGCCATGGCTATGGCAAAAATAACCGCCGTCGGTCCTCACAATTAGACTGAGCGGGCACGAGCTTCATTCTTTGATTAAATCGATGGATAAACTCCTGATACCCCTAGCTCCTATCCCAGCTCACCAGATAATCGAGAGAAGCTTCAAGAGATCAATTCCAGAAGGTGGCCTCCATTGTCGTACGGACAAGATCCGAAGCAGCTCACAAAAGTCGTCCCCATTATGCCTTGTACTCTCCCCGGACGTGGTGGGCCTTGGGTATGTCGCCTCGTTCGTTGTTTGGCCTCGCCGTGCCATCTCCCGTCCGCGGTGAGTCGTCCCCGCAGCTTCCCATGGATTGGACGGAGGTAGGAGATGACGAAAATATCCATGTATGTATTATCCCTGACTGGTGGGTCCGTATTGTTAGTGAGAGCAACATTTAATCCCGGTGAGATTCTCTGCTTTCCCGGTGCGCCAAACAGATCTAGGGTTGAAAATAGACCGGGATTTAACAGTTCAGAGTGTCAATTTCAAGGATTCAAAATTCGGGGTTTGATTTAGCTTTTGCCTATAAATTCAAGGTTTGTTTTGGACTTTTTCCTTTATCATCGAATGGAAATGAGTAAAGATAAACTATTGGAGGTGCGCCAGCAGTAATTCATCTTCTACCTCGTGCAAATGAGCATGAGTCAGATGGAAGTGCCATGCGGCACTACTGCCTACCGTTGATGCGAAATTGACCGACAGAATCCAACGGCTGAGCGCGGCCCTGGGGATCTCCAGCCTAGCCAGATCCCACGCGACACGTGACAAGTGACACGACACTGGGTCACTCATTCCCCACACTGTAGACGCTTCCCGGCCGCCGGACTCACCAGTCGCAGTCTCGCAGATCCCCCAACCACCAGCAAGCCGCCGCCGCCGAGCGGCCACCGCCGAGGTCCACATGGCTGCCTCCGCCGCCGCCGCCACGTCTCTCTCCCACTACCTCCTCGCGCCCAAACCCAAACCCAGAACCCCAACCCGCCTCTCCGTCCTCCCCCGCAAGCCCTCCCGCGCCGCCAGCGCCATCTCCGCCACCGCCGCCGCGGCCTCCGACTTCCTCGCCCCGGTCCCCTCCCTCAAGTCCCGCCTGGCCGCCGGACACACCCTCTACGGCCTCTTCCTCCTCTCCTTCTCCCCCACCCTCGCCGAGATCGCCGCGCTCGCCGGCTACGACTACGTGGTCGTCGACATGGAGCACGGCCCCGGCGGCATCCCGGAGGCCCTCGCCTGCCTCCGCGCCCTCGACGCCGCCCGCACCCCCGCCGTCCTCCGCCTCCCGGAGGCCTGCCCCGTCTGGGCCAAGAAGGCGCTCGACCTCGGACCCGCGGGTCTCATGCTCCCGGCCGTCGAGTCCCCCGCCGCCGCCACGGAGGCCATCTCGTTCTGCCGGTACCCGCCCCGCGGCGTCCGTGGCGCCGCCTACCCGATCGTCCGCGCGTCGGCGTACGGCCTCGACGACTCCTACGTCTCCCGCTGCGAGGACGACACCCTCATCATCTGCCAGGTCGAGACCGCCGCAGGCGTCGCGGAGGTCGACGCCATCGCCGCCGTCGAAGGGGTCGACGTCGTCCAGATGGGCCCGCTCGACCTCTCTGCCAGCATGGGGTACCTGTGGGATCCCGGGAACAGGAAGGTGCGAGCGACGCTGAGGGAGGCCGAGAAGAAGGTGCTGGAGGCCAGGAAGAAGAAGGACGCAGCGCCAGAGACCAACGCGGCTTACTTGGGTGGGTTTGCGATGCCCAACGACCCACCGGAGCAGCTCAAGCTCAGGGGGTACCATATGGTTGCCGGGGCGGTGGACATTGGGTTGTTCCGGAAGGCGGCTTTGGAGAATGTCAAGCGGTTCAAGGAGGCGTCAATGGAGATCGGCGAAGAGGACGATGAGGAGGATGAGAAGGAAGATGGATACTGGAGCGAGTGAGCACCGACCTCAGCTCGTCGGGGAACCGGTGATGGTTTCTTTAGTTTGTGCTCTGAACTAAAACTTCACGGGCTTCATTTTCTACCGTTTAGTGTACTCTCGTTTAGTTGATAATTTGGTTTTCATGAAGCAATCTGTTTGGGCACCTTTTCTGTTCCCATTTGTAGGTGGTAACTGACTGGTGAGTTAATAACAAAGTGTTGGGTTTACTGAAATCGTCTTATTTTGCATATTCAGAAAAGCTAGAAATTTGTACGAGTCAAACACCAGAAATTACTCATCTCCACTACTTATGAATGAGCGAAGTTCAACTTTTCTATGTCCACCAAAAGTTGTGTACACATAGGGTCATGGTAGTTAGTTGCAAATTCTGTACAAGGATCCAGTAGAGTTATGTTTAGGATTGCATCGGATATTTGGGCAAATAATCGAAGCAATTTTGGTTCTCGAAAAAAGAAGATTCAAGCAAATGTTTTTTGTACTTTTGGCACTGCAACTGTGTTGCAGTCTTTGGGCATTGGCGAAAGGCAAATGTATTTTCGTCACCAAGTCTGAGGAATCTGTAGATGATAACAATCATAACTGGTTTGATGGAGAAGTCGTTAAGATCAATGTGGAAGAGGACGAGAACTAAGCAACCAATGGTGAAAAAGGTAAGTTGTATTGTATAGTAATACTTATAGGAATCCATTTTATACGGTACTGCTACTTATATTTAAACTATCACAATTTTAGATTGTTGAAATTTTTCAAAATTGCATCCCAAAGATATCCGATGTTGCTGCCAGTAGAGTTGATGACATGACAAAGCTCTTCTATCTCCATGAACCATGAGTTTGCATCATTTGGCGGTAAGATACAAACCTAATGAGATCGGATGTCCTCGCCGTTCTCTCCGCGCCTTTGAGATGCAGCTGGAGGCTGATGCCGTGCTTCCACCCCTGGCTACCCACTGACCAATGGCAGGACTTGATTCTTCTCCTTTCAAGAAGCATTTAATTAGACCCAGTTCAAATTATTACGATGCTGTTCCAATTATTAGTTTACAAAAAGAGTAGTTGTTTTCTTTAGTGGTGCGTGATTCTTCTCCTTTCTTGAGCTATGGCCTATGCATCTGATCTGGATAAACTACTGCATCATTGGGTGCAGTGAGCGTATTCTGCAGTTTCACTCTTAGCAACCACATTGATCAGTTGTCTAAATACTCATATTATGCGTCCTCTTGTTTCTCGAAGGCAGAACCAGAATTGTGGGAGCTGTATTAAAGCTTCTACTTATTGGTATTCATATGATCTCATTGGTGATAATCGGCAAACTGGGAAGCCATTTTACTGGATTAGTATATGGCTTTCTAACACTATACACGGTCATGTTCAATGCAGTTGGAGAAGGCAAAGAAAAGGAATTTGTTCATTGCTTTTGGTACATTTTCTTTTGATGATACATGCCTCTCTAAGGAGCAGTGGTAAAGATACTTTAATTTGCTACAAATGTTATGATAAATGCCTCATTTGAACGGTTGATATTGGATTCTTTTAGTAATGTTATTAGATTTGTTTCAGCACATCCTTTTGCAAGTCAGCTACAACTATGTGCAATTAGATGTTAGTGACGTTTATTAAAGTAAAGACCACAATTGTTACTCCAAGCTTGGATAAAACTGTATATTTGATTTACAGTTTTCTTCCAATTGACGTACTATTATTTACAAATTTTTATTAGCCAGTCTGGCATGAAGCAATATTTGTTATTCGACAACATAGCTACAAATATTCATACACATTAATATATGCTTGAAATGTGAATAAATATATTTCTTATCCAACAGGGATTTGAAACTTCTAAGAATTAGTGAATGTGTGCATTGCCAGGCAGAAATGAGAAATGACCAACCTGAGAGGCGCAGCAGTTCTACCGGGACAATAAAAAAAGTTATGTCTTGACACATGGGGAACTAGGGCCTGACAAAAGCAAAATGTTGCGGAGTAACTATGAAGTTGTGCATTGCATGTGCAAAAAATCATCACGACCCGAGGCAGAAGAAGTCGCTGAAGAGACCTGGAGGTCCTAAGAAAAAGTTATCGTGTCGGTTGAAAACTGTCACCTAGAATGATGACAACGATTTTGACGCAGCTGCTTGATGGAGCTTCTGCAGGGTTCATGGAAACTGCGAGTTACTAGCCTGAGGATCACTTGGGGCTCTTATTTCCAGTAATATGATGTTTTTTCTTGTCTACGTCCCAATATTACGTTCTGTTATGATGTATCACGAGATTTTGCAATCCGGTAATATTATGCACTTTCTATGGATATATTACGATGACCAGATTCCTATATTGGATTTATATATCATCAGTACCAAATGGTTTACTGTTATCTGCTTCAGTTTAAATCTGCAATGCTCAGTAGACCATGTCCAAGTTTTCAAGAAGATTATTCATATATTTGGTGAGGATAAACCAATATTCATTTTGATTAATCCTTTACATATGAAAATACTTTGATCTGGCATTTGAATGGTTTGCATATTAATAAAGTATATGATGCGTAATTGAGTTTGCATATGTATTAAAGGAAATATCCATCTGGGTCGAGTTCTGAAAAGATTTACATACTGCTGGTGACAACCCCACGCTGCCGCGACTCATGACCAAACCAAGCAGCTGAAAACTACTACCTCTGCTGGTGACTATTATCTTTAAAATATCTGCTCTGTTAACTAATACAACTGCACTTTGAGAAGTGGTTCGGCAAAGGGTGGTGCCCTGGATGATTGTGTTTCATCTCGGTCACATTTGGGAAAGCCAAAGCTTGTGAAGATATAACAGATTAGCTACTCAAACAAGACAAAGCCACATCTAATCATCATTTGTAAAGACATTTCTCATTGATAGATCTCATCGGGGACTGCTTTTTTATTGTCGAGAACATATTGTTTAATACACACTTGAGCAGAGAAAAAAGAATAGAAGAATGAGAGACGTGCAATGCTGGTAAATTTATACGACTATCCACTAGCAGACTGTTCCAGCTCTCATGAACACAAGCGAAAAATTACAACAGTGCGATGGAATTGACAGAACAGGCTACGACTTCCCTTCAGAACCACCAGTGCCATCGGAACTGAGGGTGACGCATGGGAACCAATATCTTCGTTTGCCGTCCCTGTGTCCATCGTCGATCATAGCAAGTCCCTCCTGGTTGTGCAGCAAAGTTTCATAGGTCAGAATCGACGATTTTATACATGTGGAGAAGAATTTAATGACAAATTCTGCTCTGAGCACAAATTTTTTCACAGGCTCCACAGAATCGCAGTGTCGGTCTTGGTCATGTGAATATACCAGAGACCCAGAGTTCATCACACAAAACTGAATTTCTTTTCTTTTGGCACGAGAATGGACCGTGTAGACTGTTACCTTGAATAGGGAATCCAGAGGAGTTATTTACCTTAAGTAAAGTTTCAAGGGCATCGATTGCACGACCACTTGCCCATGAGAACTCCTTCTCAACTTGATCTACGGTGACATAGCCTTTAGACTGCATGTGAATGATGTTACTATGTTAGAACTAGAGTATATGGTATAGATTACAGTTTATACACATCGCAACTTGAAAGAATGAAAGCTTCTATCAAACTAAGTCCGTCTAACTAGTAACTGAAAAAGCTTGTACCACAAAACTGTGTCAAAAGCGCAAACCTGAGCTAGCTCAAGGATCCCATTGTGGTCTTTATTTATTTATTTAGATAAAAGGCACAGACCCAACTTTGAATTAACAAAGCAGGAGAGTATGGTTACAGTGCTGCGGCATACAACTTAGCCAAGGTAAAACAACATGCTGAACATACAGCTTGAGCCCACTACTACCAACTAAGAGGTGGAGCGTCTGGAAGAGGCATTCCTGGGTAGGCATGAGGCATGGATCTCCCTAAGCTTTGCGGCCATCCATCTTGCGCCCATATTGTCCTGCTCTTTTAGAGGTGGAATCCAAGCCTGTAGGAAAATCAAGATTTGAAAAAGATATCAGCTGGATGCCTAATAGTTTTCTTTTCAATAGCTAGCTTATTTCTCACGGCCCAAAGCGCCCACGCTTGGGCGAGAAAGAGGAGCCAAGTAAGTCTACGTGCGCGTCCTGTTACCGAGGAGAGGAGCAGGAAAAATTGGTCAAAATTCTGTGGAGCCCAGGCACAACCTAAGGTTTGTCGCACTACCGCCCACATGAACACCGCCAAGGAGCAGCGGAAGAAGAAGTGGGAGGAGTCTTCCACGACTCCGCAGAGCGCGCAATTGCCATCGGAAGACCCCTGCCTTTTGTCTAATTGAACGCCTGATGGAAGTCGGTCAAGAATAAGCTGCCAAGAGAATATACGAATTTTAAGAGGGATCCTTGCTTTCCAAATCTCCTGAAAATGTGGGACTGTCACCCCTTGCGACAGCCGCTTGTACATCGAGTTAACCGAATACGTTCTTGATGCCTCTATCATCCAAACAATCGTGTCCGAGCCAACATTGAGGGTGCTCGAGTTGATAGTTGCCTCTAGCACAGTCCATTGGTTAAAACCGGCGGTGTCCAAAACACTTCGAAACCGGCACCCACCAGAGAGAGCCTGGGCAACCGAAATAGAGGGATCCTCGCAGATGCTGAAGAGGAGGGGGAAGGACTGGCAGAGGGGACCGTCCCCCACCCACCAATCAAGCCAGAATTGGGTCCGCTGTCCATTCTGCACCGAGTGTTTTGCTCCTATTTTGAAGAGGTGCTTGATTTTGTGAAGGCTCTTCCAAAACTGCGAACCCCCATGGTCCGAGCTAGCAAAGATGTCTCCCGTCGGGGTATATTTGGCGCGCAGAATCTGAGCCCAGATGGAGGAGTCGTTCTGGTAAAGTTTCCAAATCCATTTAAGGAGCAAGGCCACATTCATCTTTCTAGAGTTCAAGATCCCGAGACCGCCACATTCTTTGGGCCTACACATCGCCGGCCAGTTGACCAAATGGTACTTTCTATTTGGACCCGCTCCTTCCCAAAAGAAGCGGGCACGATGCATGTCGAATTGTTCCTGGACACCGTCTTGGAGGAGGAAGAGCCCCATGACAAGCATTGGGAGGCTGGCAAGGCAGGAATTGGAAAGGATAAGCCTTCCCCCCCCCCCCCCCCCCCCCCCCCCCCCCCCGAGGAAAGAAACCTTCCAATCCACGGCTCCACTCTGTCGGCTAGCTTTTGAATGAGGAAAGCCCACTGTTCTGCCGTCAGTTTCCTGTCAGATATAGGTAGCCCAAGGTAGATGAAGGGGCATTGTGATCTTTATTCAATTCGGTTGGAACTGATCGCACAAGCTTCTTCTTCCCAACATCCCAACAGAAAATACTTCAAACCCACTACCAAGGACCTGCAGGTTCACAAATAGGGATTAGAAGACCCAGGAATTTATCCAAGTGCATCAACTAAGAGGGTACTGAACTAGAAATAGGATCGACATTAATTAAACTGCAAAAAATAAAATGATGTGAAGCATCAATTCTAAAATCCAAACACATGATTCAATAATACGAGCTTACAAAACTTTACCTTCAGCTTACTTATAGCACGCAAGCAGTCATTTGCCGATAATGATCCAAGATCAGTTTTTCTTCTGACAGAGAAGTTTGCGAAGTTCTAGCAAGTCAATCAAACCACCATTAAGCGATCTGGTTGCTATGCATATGTTAACGATTTCAACACCTGCCACAGTAGACATGGATGTTATGGAGAGCACACATGGTACAAGAGACACCTACAAAAATCCAGAGAACATTAACATGGAGCTTAAAGTATACTAACCCAATTCATAAGTCACCAATCCCGAGATCTATCTTGTTAGGCTATATAAAGGAGCAACATTTTTGTTTCCAACTAGGCTATCCACGTCGCGCACGACTGTGGGCCGTTCGATCACTGTGTTCAACGCTTAGGATAGGTCCACGCCGCCTCAATTCGCATCTGAACTGTACATCAACGAATTTTAGCCAATCAGCTCGTGCACGACTGTGAGCCGTTCGATCGCTATGTTTAACGCTTAGGATAGGTCCACGCCGCTTCAATTTGCATCCGAAGTGTACATCGGAATGCTCACAGCTTAGAGCGGAGAATCGGCGACATCCTTACCGCTAGGCTTAGCCATGAGGATCTTCATCGGCCTCATCAACATCTACATCGACATCTACTTCCGTTGCACAATGTCCGTATGATAACTAGATCACCTCTCACTTATACCTTCATAGATAGATCTCGGGTGTTGGTAGTATGCTATTTTTTTTATCGCGTAACCCAACATATCCCTGCACTAGCGCTGCAGACCTGCGGGATAGGGGAAAAGTGATCTCGGAACACCACAACATTATTACTCCCTCCGTCTAATAAAAGATGTCTCAACGTGATAAAAAATTAGATGTATCTATATACTAAGTCATGTCTAGATACATCATATTTTTAATCAAGTTGAGACACTTTTTATTGGACGGAGGGAGTATGTTTCCACAAGTTCCAACAACACAAGAGGACGAAGGTGGATGCGGCTCGTCAAATGACTTTTTAAAACTTTTCTATCAATATATAACTACAAATTAAAAGGAAGAAGAAGAAGACGACGACGATAAGCAATTTAGGTTGTGCAGTTAGCTGGCTGATTTAGAGATTGAGCTTCAGACTTAATGCTTTGCTCTATTTTGCTACGGCCAGGGTGAAATTTCACAAAATTAACCCTTTGGGCAAAGTTTAGCAAAAAATAACCCCTTCTCGAAACTATTTCAGAATCTAACCCTTTGGGTAGCGCCCAACGCTGGGGTGCTACCCTCTCTATGGTAGCGCCACACGTTGAGCGCTACCCTCCTACCAACGTGGCATCTCGGGGCCCGCACAGTTTTGCATCCCCTCACGAAAACGTCGAAAACGAGGGGTAGCGCCGTGGCCTGGGGTGCTACCGTCTTAAGGGTAGCACCGTGATACGTCTCAAACGTATCTATAATTTCTTATGTTCCATGCTTATATTATACCAATTGCTACATGTTTTATATACACTTTGTGTTGTTTTATGCATTTTCTGGGACTAACCTATTAACAAGATGCCATAGTGACAGTTCCCTGTATTATGCTGTTTTTTATTTCAGAAAACTACTTAAGGAAATATTCTCGGAATTGGACAATTTTTATACCAAATTCCCTATTTTTCCCGACACGTTCCAGAAGTCCGAAGAGGAGACGAAGAAGGGCACCGAGACGCCGTCACAAGGTGGGGGCGCGGCTCCCCCATGCCGCGCCAACACCGCGTGACGGGCCCTCGGCCCTCCACCGCCTTCGCCCTTTCGCCTATATATTCTCCCCGAGGTGAAAACCCTAAAAGAATAGGCCATCTTCCACGAAAAGTTCCGCAGCGCCGCCGCCATCGAAGACAAGTTTCGGGGGTCAGAAGTTCCTGTTCCGGCACCCTGCCGGGACAGGGATTGACCCCCGGAGCCATCTCCATCGACTCCACCGCCTCCACTTCGACTCCATGATGGTTTGTGAGTAGTTCCCCCATGGACTACAGGTTCTTGGCTGTAGCTAGGTTGTACTCTCTCTCCCATGTACTTAAATACAATGATCTCATGAGCTGTCTTACATGATTGGGATCCATATGATGTAATCGGTGTTGTGTTTGTTGGGATCCGATGAATTGTTACATTATGATCAGTCTATCTATAAGTTTGTGAAGTTATTGTTGTTGCAATCTTGTTGTGTTTAATGCTTGTCACTAGTGCACGAGTGGCATGATCTTAGATTTAAGCTCTATAATTATTGCTTAGATTGTATCTACAAGTTGTTTGCACATGTCTCTGTCCGGAACCCGAGGCCCCAGAGTGACAGCAACTGGGATAACTGGAGGGGATGGTTTAGATATGAGGATCACATGTTTTCACCAAGTGTTAATGCTTTGCTCCGGTGCTCTATTAAAATGAGTACCTTAATTACCAGTAGTTTCCCTTGAGACCCCGCTGCAAACGGGCTGGTAGGACAAAAGATGTTATGCAAGTTTCTCATTGCGAGCACGTATGACTATATATGGAAAACATGCCTACATGATTAATAAACTGATGTTCTGTCTTAATGCTATTTCAATCTTGTCAATTGCCCAACTGTAATTTGTTCACCCAACACATGTTATTTGCTTGGAGAGTTACCACTAGTGTAGATAGTTGGGATCCCCGGTCCTTCTGTCATCATCATTAGTCTAAAGTCAGCTACGCACTGGAATACTTTCCGGTGCCATCACCTCTGTGTTACTCCTACTGCTGTGTTACTATTACTATTGCTCTCATATTACTGCTGCTTTCACATCACCCCTGTTACTAGTGCTTTTCCAGGTGCAGCTGAATTGACAACTCCGCTGTTAAGGCATATAAGTATTCTTTGTCTCCCCTTGTGTCGAATCAATAAATTTGGGTTTTACTTCACTCGAAGACTGTTGCGATCCCCTATACTTGTGGGTTATCAAGACTATTTTCTGGCGCCGTTGCCGGGGAGCATAGCTCTACTCATAAGTTCACCTGGGGAGTACACTCTACCTCTCTCTGTGTTTTTATTTTATTTTGTCTTGTCTAGTTTATTTGTGCTTAGTTTATTTCTGTTTAATTGTGTTTTGTTTAGTTTACTTTTGTCTAGTTTATTTTTGTCTAGTTTTATTTTTCTTATATACCCGAAAAACCATAAAAATTTGAAAAAACCGAAAATCTAAAAAAAACTGTTGTTATGGAAAAACATGCTAGAAGCTCTATGGAACTTAATGAATTATTTATAAAGTATAGAGAATCATATAAGGGGAAAGTCATGAGAGGCGTGTTAGAAAAGTTGAATACAATTGCTAAAATTTTGCTTAAACGCCATGATATAAATTGTTGCTCTAAACAGGATACTAAACATCTTAAATTCCAATGTGGCTTTAGTAAAGAAGTTTTAATTGTGAACTATCATTGGAATAACTATATTGACCTTAGATTTGAAGAAGTAGAACAATTTGTTTTATTTATGGGAGCTTCTGAAATAGAATCCTTCATGTATAAAAATTATGAAACCTGTGTTGCATGTAATAAGCTTAAAGATTATGTCTCTTCTATCCTTGATTATTTCATAGAAAATTACAGCAATAATTGTTATATCATTGATTATAAAGATAGACTCATTAATGCACAAGAATGTATCCACAATTTGCAGGAAACTGTGGAAGAAGAAATTGCTGAACCTGAAAGCTCATTAGATGAAAAAGAGGAGGAGAGTGAAGAACAAAAGGAGGAATAATGGATTAGCTACCCATGCCTACCTTCTGATGAGAGTAACTCTTCATCCCTTACACTATTTGATTGTCCCCCATGCTTGCCAAAGGAGGATGAATGTTATGTTCCCGTGGATTCTCTTGAAATATTCCCTATGAGTAAAACTTGTGAGAATAATTATGCTACTGTTATATATGATAATCCATGCTATTTTGATAAATCTTATGAAAATCCTTTATTTGTGCCTAATTTCGAAATGCATGGTACTAAGGCCCAGTTCTTTTGGCGGCTTCTCCGAGAAGCTGCCCCTCCCCCAGCTTCCCCGGGAAGCCGCCCCCAAAATTTGAGAGTGCTTCCAAAATCAATGTTGAGTTCATATTTTGGAAGCCTAGCCAAAATTTTGAGGCGGCTTCTCCAGGAAGCTGGGGGAGGGGCAGCTTCTCGGAGAAGCCGTCAAAAGAACTGAGCCTAAAGAAGTTTGCTTAGAAAATGTTTATGATAAAGCTCTAGATGATGGTCCTATGTTACTTGATAATATTAATTGTACTACTATTGAAAATGGGATTGGAGAGGTCTTGACTTATCTAGGAGTCCCATATATCTTGAGAATGATCAATCATCTTGTTATAAAATTGTTAAAAGTGGGTTTGAAAGTTTTTATCCCACTATTATGGAGCTTGATAAAAATTATGTGTTTGTAGATCATGAAAAGCATGCTTTATGTGATAGTTATATTGTTGAGTTTATTCATGATGCTACTGAAAATTATTATCAGAGAGGAAAATATGGTTGTAGAAGTTTTCAAGATACTAAAACACCTCTCTATATGCTGAAAAATTTGAAGTTACTCTTGTTTTATCTTCCTATGCTTATCACTTTGTTCTATGTGAATTTATTTGTGTACAAGATTCCTATGCATAGGAAGTGGGTTAGACTTAAATGTGTTTTGTATTTGCTTCTTGATGCTCCTTTTGCTTCATTTTCTATTCACATGAGAGCATCATTAAAACTATCTGGCCTAGCTAAAAGGCATTAAAGAAAAGCGCTTGTGGGAGACAACCCATGATTTATTTCTGTAATTTTTCTTTTATTTGAGTCAAGTAGCATGCTTACCTCTGTAACAACTCCTTTGTATTTTTATTTAATTGCATAGTTGTGCCAAGTGAAGTCTCTAGTAGGAAGTTGATACTAGATTTGGATTTCTGCGCAGGAACAGTTTTTCTGCTGATCACTGTTAAATTCGTAACTCTTTACAGAAAAATTGAAATGACCTGGGATTTTACGTGCGTGATCCTCAGATATGTACGCAACTTTCATTAGTTTTGAGTTTTCTGATTTGAGAAAGTTAAGTGCCTCGAAAAAATTCATCTTTACTGGCTGTTCTGTTTTGACAGATTATGTCTCTGTTTTTTGCATTGTCTCTTGCGGACTTTAAGCAAGGCTCTTTATCATTGAGGGCTGTAGCTAATGTTTTATTGAGTTCTTGCAATGTGTCACTACAGAACCTAAGTGGTTTAATATTTTTGAGTACTAACCCCTCTAATGAAATTTATGAGAAGTTTGGTGTGAAGTAAGTTTTCAAGGATCAAGAGAGGAGAATGATATATGTGATCAAGAAGAGTGAAAAGCCTAAGCTTGGG
This sequence comes from Poa annua, assembly GCA_026929855.1. Classification (NCBI taxonomy): domain Eukaryota; kingdom Viridiplantae; phylum Streptophyta; class Magnoliopsida; order Poales; family Poaceae; genus Poa; species Poa annua. The sequence goes on along the minus strand of CM049439.1, from coordinate 68,782,506 downwards.
GATGCCCCGTGGGTCACCCAAGCATATTTTAAGAAGACTCAAGCGTCTAAGCTTGGAAATGCCCAAGGCATCCCCTTCTTCATCAACAACTTATCAGATCATCTCTAGTGAAACTATATTTTAATTCCGTCACATCTTATGTGCTTTACTTGAAGCGTCTGTTTGCTTCTATTTTTGCTTTGTTATTTTTTTTTTCTAAATAAAATGGATCCTAGCATTCTTGAGTGGGAGAGAGACACGCTCCGCTTTTTCATTTGAATACTCCTATTCTTCACTTATATTTGTTGAGTATTCTTTTGTAGTTACTTCAGTGCTTTCAGCTCCTGTTTTTCATGCACCTCTTGTTAGAGCTGTTAGTTCTCATATGATATACTCTCTTGTCTCATTGTTAAATAAATTGGAGAGTTTATGTTTAAATAAGTTGATTGGTTGGAAACAGAAAATGCTACATGTGGTAGATGGTATAATGAAAAGACATACATATGCTTGGGGCCCGCACAGTTTTGCATCCCCTCACGAAAACGTCGAAAACGAGGGGTAGCGCCGTGGCCTGGGGTGCTACCGTCTTAAGGGTAGCGCCGTGATACGTCTCAAACGTATCTATAATTTCTTATGTTCCATGCTTATATTATACCAATTGCTACATGTTTTATATACACTTTGTGTTGTTTTATGCATTTTCTGGGACTAACCTATTAACAAGATGCCATGGTGCCAGTTCCCTGTTTTCTGCTGTTTTTGGTTTCAGAAAACTACTTAAGGAAATATTCTCGGAATTGGACAATTTTTATACCAAAGTCCCTATTTTTCCCGACAAGTTCCAGAAGTCCGAAGAGGAGACGAAGGAGGGCACCGAGGCGCCGTCACAAGGTGGGGACGCGGCTCCCCCCTGCCGCGCCAACACCGCGTGACGGGCCCTCGGCCCTCCACCGCCTTCGCCCTTTCGCCTATATATTCTCCCCGAGGTGAAAACCCTAAAAGAATAGGCCATCTTCCACAAAAAGTTCCGCAGCGCCGCCGCCATCGAAGACAAGTTTCGGGGGTCAGAAGTTCCTGTTCTGGCACCCTACCGGGACGGGGATTGACCCCCGGAGACATCTCCATCGACTCCACCGCCTCCAATTCGACTCCATGATGGTTTGTGAGTAGTTCCCCCATGGACTACGAGTTCTTGGCTGTAGCTAGTTGGTACTCTCTCTCCCATGTACTTAAATACAATGATCTCATGAGCTGCCTTACATGATTGGGATCCATATGATGTAATCGGTGTTGTGTTTGTTGGGATCCGATGAATTGTTACATTATGATCCGTCTATCTATAAGTTTGTGAAGTTATTGTTGCTGCAATCTTGTTGTGTTTAATGCTTGTCACTAGTGCACGAGTGGCATGATCTTAGATTTAAGCTCTATAATTATTGCTTAGATTGTATCTACAAGTTGTTTGCACATGTCTCTGTCCGGAACCCGAGGCCACAGAGTGACAGCAACTGAGATAACTGGAGGGGATGGTTTAGATATGAGGATCACACGTTTTCACCAAGTGTTAATGCTTTGCTCCGGTGCTCTATTAAAAGGAAGTACCTTAATTACCAGTAGTTTCCCTTGAGTCCCCACTGCAAACGGGCTGGTAGGACAAAAGATGTTATGCAAGTTTCTCATTGCGAGCACGTATGACTATATATGAAAAACATGCCTACATGATTAATAAACTGATGTTCTGTCTTAATGCTATTTCAATCTTGTCAATTGGCCAACTGTAATTTGTTCACCCAACACATGTTATTTGCTTGGAGAGTTACCACTAGTGTAGATAGTTGGGAACCCGGTCCTTCTGTCATCATCATTGCTCTAAAGTCAACTACGCACTGGAATACTTTCCGGTGCCATCACCTCTGTGTTACTCCTACTGCTGTGTTACTATTACTATTGCTCTCATATTACCGCTGCTTTCACATCACCCCTGTTACTAGTGCTTTTCCAGGTGCAGCTGAATTGACAACTCCGCTGTTAAGGCTTATAAGTATTCTTTGTCTCCCCTTGTGTCGAATCAATAAATTTGGGTTTTACTTCCCTCGAAGACTGTTGCGATCTACTTGTGGGTTATCACGCCGCGCCCTGGGGTGCTACCCTATGGAGGGTAGCGCCGTGTGCTAGGGTGCTACCCTATTTTACAAAAGTTACAGAGCCTCCTCCTCACGGGCTTGTTGTCCTCCTCTAATGGTACATGGGCATTCTTCATGTTCGGCCTACTTAGGGGAACTTTCTACGGGCTCAGGGTGGCTCCTCCTCGGACTCAGTCTCGGCACGGTCTATCTCCTCGGACTCAGCTTCCAGCGGCTCGGACTCCTCCGAGTTGGATACAACAACCTCTTTGCCCTTTCCTTGCCGAGTTGATAAGGTAGGTTGAACGAGTGCTTCTTGTCCGGTTCACGCCTAGCCAGTGGGCTCAGCAAGCAAAGGGCAAAGAGGTAGTTGTATCCAGTTCGGAAGAGTCCAAGACGTCGGAAGCTGAGTCGGAGGAGTCCGAGCCGCCGGAAGCTGAGTCCGAGGAGACAGACCCAGTCCGAGGAGGAGCCACCACTCGAGGCCGTAGAAAGTTCCCCTAAGGAGGCCGAACATGAAGAATGCCCACATACCATTTGAGTAGGACAACGAGCCCGTGAGGAGGAGGCTCTGTAATTTTTGTGAAATAGGGTAGCACCCTAGCGCACGGCGCTACCCTACATAGGGTAGCACCCCAGGGCGTGGCGCTACCCTTAAGACGGTAGCACCCCAGGCCACGGCGCTACCCCCTAGCACTTAGTCGTTTTCGACGTTTTCAAGAGGGGATGCAAAACTGTGCGGGCTCCGCGATGCCACGCTGGCAGGAGGGTAGCGCCGTAACGTGTGGCGCTACCATAGAGAGGGTAGCACCCCAGAGTTGGGCGCTACCCAAAAGGGTTAGATTCTAAAATAGTTTCGAAAAAGGGTTATTTTTTTGCTGAAGTTCGCCCAAAATTTAATTTTGTCAAATTTCACACGGCCAGGGTGCTAGTTCTGTTGCGCTTCAGTACGTTAGACGAGCCGCGTCCGTCCGTTTGCTGAACCTGACTCAAGTGCCACGTGGCATCACTATGTACCGTTGACGCGAAAATTCCGCCGCCACGCGCCACACCCACACGAGACCACGCTGCGGAAACGTGATATAAGTGACGTGACACTCGCGCAAAAGTCAACACTCCCACTGCACACAGCCGCCGCCGCTGCCTCGTCAGTCGCAGATCCGCCGCCGCCGTCGATCGGCCGCCGCAGACGCCCACATGGCCGTCCCTGCCGCCGTCGCCACGTCCCTCTCCCACCACCTCCTCGCGCCGAACCCCAAAACCCCACCCCGCCTCTCCGTCCTCCCCCGCATGGCCTCCGACTTCCTCGCCCCGGCCCCCTCACTCAAGTCCCGCCTCGCCGCCGGCGACACCCTCTACGGCCTCTTCCTCCTCACCTTCTCCCCTACGCTCGCCGAGATCGCCGCGCTCGCCGGCTACGACTACGTGATCGTCGACATGGAGCACGGCCCCGGCGGCATCACGGACGCCCTCGCCTGCCTCCGCGCCCTCGACGCCGCCCGCACCCCGGCCGTCCTCCGCCTCCCGGAGGCCAGCGCCGTCTAGGCCAAGAAGGCGCTCGACCTCGGCCCCGCGGGCCTCATGCTCCCGGCCGTCGAGTCCCCCGCCGCCGCCGCGGAGGCCATCTCCTACTGCCGGTACCCGCCCCGCGGAGTCCGTGGCGCCGCCTACCCGATCGTCCGCGCGTCGGCGTACGGCCTCGACGACTCCTACGTCTCCCGCTGCGAGGACGACACCCTCGTCATCTGCCAGGTCGAGACCGCCGCCGGCCTCGCGGAGGTGGAGGCCATCGCGGCCGTCGAAGGGGTCGACGTCGTCCACACGGGCCCGCTTTGTTGGCTTAAACCTCGTCTCTCTCCCACTTCTCTGAATAAGTTAGGTTCAGTTAAGTTTGGACACTTTCAGTTTCGTCAGATAGTTTCAGTTAGCTGTTAGCGTTTTTCCAGCGTTGGTTAGTTGGACCAGGAGCTAGCGAATTGTGCGGCACTGGCCAGGTCGTAGATAGTTGAGCACGAAGCTCGGATCATGGGATGGCATGATCGGTAGTGGAGCGAGTGGCTTGACGTGTGTGTTTTCCTTTCAGTATAAATGGAACAACAGAAAAGCTGCTAAGTTTAGCGCGGCACAAAATACTCTTGTGTTCTTCTTGTTCTTGACTCTCTCGAAGTTGAGATCGCAGGCTACAATTGGTATCAGAGCAAAGATCTTGCGACCATGGCAGACGGCGACAAGACACCACCGGCCTCCGGCGCGTCCACTCCGCCACCCACGACGCGACGGCGCTCGCTAAGTCGTGGGCGGAGCACAGCACGGCGTGGAGGCGGCGGCGACATCGTCGTGCAGCAGGTGGTGCGCGAGGCTAGCAGCAGCAATGGCGGCACCGCCTCTCTCTCCTTCCCCATGCTGACCCGTGCCAATTACAATAATTGGGCAATGGTCATGGAGGTGAACATGCAGGCAGCGTCCCTGTGGGAGGCGATTGAAGAGGATCCGGTGACTCGCCGGGAAGACAAGCAGGCACTGGCTGCACTGCTCCGCTCCACCCCTCCCGAGATGCACTGCATGCTGATCGGAAAGGGGAGCGCCAAGGCGGCGTGGGAGGCAATCCGGATGCAGCACCAGGGCAGCGATCGGGTGCGCGAGACGCACCTTCGTCGACTCCGAGCAGAGTTCGAGACGATCGCGTTCAAGACCGGCGAGAAGATGGACGAGTTCGCGATGCGCATCTCCAACCTCGCCGCGTCCCTGCGCTCGTACGGTGACGTCGTCGACGACAAGAAGGTAGTCAGAAAGTTCCTTTCAGTCGTTCCGGCCCGCTTCGTGCAGATCGCGTTCTCGATTGAGACGCTACTGAACCCGGCAACACTCACCGTCGAGGAAGTCGTCGGGCATCTGCGCGCCGCCGAGGTGCGCATGGATGGTGTCCCGGGAAGCAGCGACGCCGGCGGACAGCTCCTACTCACGGAGCAGCAGTGGGAAGCGCGCAGGAGGGAGCCTCGCGGTGGTAACCGCACTGGCGGTGCAGACAAGAGCGGACAGCCTCGCCAACAGGCCCCGCCACCGCGCGACACGAACGGCAACATCCTCGACAAGGATAAATGCAAGTACTGCGGCAAGAAGGGACACTGGGCCCGTGAATGCCGTAAGAGGCAGCGCGATCAGGCCGCGGCGGCGACCGGCGCTGCAAATCTGGTGCAGGCAGAGGAAGACGACGTCGACCCTCGTCTGAACATGGTGTGCGTCGTGGACGTACAGGAACGCGTCGCCCCAGCGGTGGCGGCCACCGACATCGTGGCGACCCCGGAGCAGGCCCCGCCCGTACCCACGGGCGGTGAGGTCTACCTCAACGAGGAGAGGGCCGTGATCACGCCCACTCGCGACGACGTCGAGCACCGCGTCGTGTGGTGCCTCGACACGGGGGCCACGAACCACATGACCGGCGCCCTCGACGCGTTCGCCGAGCTGGATCGCTCTGTCAGCGGCAAGGTGCGATTTGCGGACGGCTCGGTGGCCGACATCCGCGGCCGTGGCACGGTTGTGTTCGCCGTCGATGGGGGAGATCACCGCACGTTCTCCGACGTCTACTACATCCCCGCCCTCAAGAGCAGTGTGGTGAGCCTAGGCCAGCTCGACGAGAGCTGGTACGACATCAACATCCGCCGCGGCATACTCACCATACGCGACCATCGCGGGCGGCTCCTGATAAAGGTAACACGATCGCAAAATCGCCTGTACCGGCTCACGTTTCGTCCTGTCATACCAGTTTGTCTCGCCGTGGGTCACGTCTCCGACGAGTGGCGGTGGCACGCACGGCTTGGACACCTCCACTTCGACGGCATGAAGAAGATGGCGCGCGGCGGACTCGTACGTGGACTCCCGCACATCGAGCACGCGGACGAGCTCTGCGATGCGTGTCTGGCCGGGAAACAGCGGCGTCTGTCATTTCCGCAGCAGGCGAAGTACAGGGCACAGGCTCCACTCGCACTGGTTCACGGCGACCTGTGCGTCCCCATCACGCCTGCGACACCAGGAGGACGCCGCTACATTCTGCTGCTGGTCGACGACCGCAGCCGGTTCATGTGGGTGGAGCTGCTCGCCTCCAAGGACGAGGCAGCGCGTGCCATCATCAAGTTTCAAGCAGCTGCAGAGGTGGAGTGCGGACACAAGCTGAAGGTGCTGCGCACCGATCGCGGCGGCGAGTTCACGTCGGCCACGTTCTACCAGCACTGCGAAGAGCAAGGAGTACAGCGTCACCTCACCGCTCCATACACGCCACAGCAAAACGGCGTCGTCGAGAGAAGGAATCAGACGGTGCTCGGGATGGCGCGGAGCATGCTGAAGGCAAAGAAGGTGCCGAACAAGTTTTGGGGGGAGGCGGTGCTCACGGCCGTCTTCATCCTGAACCGCTCCTTCACGAGGAGTGTCGATGGCATGACGCGATATGAAGCTTGGCATGGCACCAAGCCAGACGTGCGCTTCCTCCGCGTCTTCGGCTGTGTCGGGCACGTCAAGGCTGCACGCCCGCAGCTGAAGAAACTCGACGATCGCAACTCACCCATGGTCTTCATCGGCTACGAGATCGGCACCAAGGCATACAGGATGTACGACCCCGTCTCCAAACGAGTACACGTGTCCCGTGACATCATCTTCGACGAGGAGGCACATTGGAACTGGGAGACGCCGGGGGAGCCACCAGAGAGCAGCGAGTTCATCGTTGAGTACCCTCTGTACACGCGGGTTCCTGCCGCGACAGAGAAGGAGAAGGCAAGCACAGTCGCGGCGCGCTCGCCGGCCGCGGCGAGGTCTCCGGCAGCTGGTAGCGCGAGCGCCAACACCAGCAGTGCCACTCCGCTGCCAGCACGCACCTACGATGCCAAGACATCATCACCGGCGAAAAAAGAGGCCACAGGCACACCCACGCGGTCCGTGTCACCGCCGCCGGCGTCTGCAGAAACCCTGGATGCTGGTACAGCTGCAAAGCATCAGATGGTTACCCGCGCACGGCATGGGATTGTGAAGCCCAATCACATCTACGACAACGACTATGTGATGAAGGCTGACAGTGATTCTGACAAGCCATCCTCGGATGAAGAGGACGAGCTGCTCCTTGTTGCCGTAGAAGAACCGGCGAACTTCGCAGAAGCTCAACGCGAGGACTGCTGGAGTCGAGCAATGCTGGATGAACTCCAGTCCATCGACGAGAACTCCACCTGGACGCTCACCTCTCTGCCTGCAGGACACCGGGCGATCGGACTCAAATGGGTGTACAAGGTCAAGCGCGACGAGCACGGCCACATCGTCAAGCACAAGGCGCGGCTCGTCGCAAAGGGGTATGTGCAGCGTGCAGGCGTGGACTTCGATGAAGTGTTCGCGCCCGTGGCAAGGCTGGAGTACGTGAGACTGATCCTCGCGCTGGCGGCGCACCGTGGATGGGAAGTCCACCACATGGACGTGAAATCGGCGTTCCTCAACGGGGAGCTCGAGGAGGTGGTGTACGTGTCCCAGCCACCCGGGTTCACCGCCGACGGACACGAACACGGCGTCTACAGGCTTCACAAGGCACTGTATGGGCTGCGACAAGCTCCACGAGCCTGGAACGCGAAGCTCGACACGAGTCTGACGACACTCGGCTTCACACGCAGCGTCACGGAGCACGGCGTGTACTCACGAGGAACCGAGAACTCGCTGCTCATCGTCGGCGTGTACGTCGACGACCTCGTCATCGCCGGAGCTGAGAAGCTGGAGGTTCAACGCTTCAAGGAGGAGATGCATCGTCTCTTCAACATGAGCGACCTTGGCTTGCTCAGGTATTACCTCGGGCTTGAAGTCAAGCAGGAACGGGTGCAGACCACGATCGTGCAGACGGCATATGCCACCAAGTTGCTTGAAAAAGCAGACTTGTCTGGATGCAATCCCACGCTCACACCGATGGAGGCTCGGTGTCAGCTGAGCAAGGAGAGCAAGGAGGCGCCCGTGGACGTCACGTACTATCGCAGCATCATCGGCAGCCTGCGATATCTGGTGCATACTCGACCCGACATAGCTTTTGCTGTGGGTTTTCTGAGCAGGTTTATGGAGGCTCCAGCAGCGGATCACCTCGCGGCGGTCAAGTACCTTCTGCGCTACATCTCGGGCACCCTCACGCACGGATGCGTGTACCGCCGCGGTGACCACGAGACCCTGATCGGCTTCAGCGACTCCGACCACGCCGGGGACGTGGACACCAGGAAAAGCACGTCTGGCGTGCTGTTCTTCCTCGGAGGAAGCCCTGTCAGCTGGCAATCACAGAAGCAGAAGGTGGTCGCGAACTCCTCGTGCGAGGCCGAGTACATCGCGGCGGCCACGGCGGCGTGCCAAGGTGTTTGGCTTGCTCGTCTTCTGGGGGAGCTGCTAAATCAAGACGCTGCTCCTACGACACTCTACATCGACAACAAGTCCGCCATCTCGCTCTGCAAGAACCCGGTGCTTCACGATCGCAGTAAGCATATTGATCTACGCTATCACTTTATCCGTGACTGTGTGGAGAAAGGCACGGTGATCGTGGAGTTCATCGGCACCAACGAGCAGAAGGCGGACATACTGACAAAGGCACTGGGCCGTGTTCGCTTCAAGGAGCTGCGCGGCAAAGTGGGGATCATCGACATCAAGGTCGCGAGCCAAGGTTGAGGGGGAGATTGTTGGCTTAAACCTCGTCTCTCTCCCACTTCTCTGAATAAGTTAGGTTCAGTTAAGTTTGAACACTTTCAGTTTCGTCAGATAGTTTCAGTTAGCTGTTAGCGTTTTTCCAGCGTTGGTTAGTTGGACCAGGAGCTAGCGAATTGTGCGGCACTGGCCAGGTCGTAGATAGTTGAGCACGAAGCTCGGATCATGGGATGGCATGATCGGTAGTGGAGCGAGTGGCTTGACGTGTGTGTTTTCCTTTCAGTATAAATGGAACAACAGAAAAGCTGCTAAGTTTAGCGCGGCACAAAATACTCTTGTGTTCTTCTTGTTCTTGACTCTCTCGAAGTTGAGATCGCAGGCTACACGCTTGACCTGTCAGCCAGCTTGGGCTGCCTGTGGGATCCCGGGAACAGGAAGGTGCGAGCGACCATGAGGGAGGCCGAGAAGAAGGTGCTGGAGGCCGCCAGGAAGAAGAAGGATGCAGCGCCAGAGACGAACGCGGCTTACTTGGGCGGGTTTGCCACGGCCAGCGACCCACCGGAGCAGCTCAAGCTTAGGGGTTACAATATGGTGACAGGAGCAGTGGACATTGGGCTATTCCGGAACGCGGCATTACAGGATGTCAAGCGGTTCAAGGAAGCGTCAATGGAGATCGGTGAAGAGGACGGTGAGGAGGAGGAGGAGAAGAAGGAAGATGGGTACTGGAGTGAGTGAGCGCTGACCGTAGCTAAGCTGAAGCTGAGAGGGGAACTGGTGTTCTGAACTGAAACTCCAGTCTGTGATTTCGTTTTCAGGAAGCAGTCTGTATCTGTATGGGAACCTAGTGATCCCATTTGTAGGTGGTAACTGGTGAGCTAATAAAGAGTTGAATTTACTGAAAGCTGTATCCTTTTGTTTCATCTTATCCGTGTCCTCCAAACTCCAGAAATTACTGATGCATGTTAAGAGAAAAACAGTGGTAAGTTTATTATCCAAGGAAAAAAATAGCGTGCTATCAAAAATAGCGTGGCCCTCCTCCGGAAGCTATAGAAGTTATAGCGTGCTATAGCGAAGCTACGTTACAAAATAGCGTGGTGAAAAAAATGTTAGATATATCTCAAATATTAAGAATTTCAGCACTAAATATTTGTCAATAAGCAATATATGCATAACCACTTAACTAGAAACAAATGGCAGGGCCAAATCCATAGCACAAAAATAAACATGAGGCACAAATCCATGCATAACCACTTAACCAGATACCAATGTCAGGGCCAAATCCATGGCACAAATAGCGATATGAAAAAAATACCATATAGATAAAAATATTTTTTATCAAGAATAAAGAATATAGTCTAGAAATGGTAGAACAATATATGCATGACCAAGTATGAAAAACATTCTCCAATTGTTTAGAAACCTAAAATCAACATATCACGGGCCAACAACATAATATAAATTGTTTATTCAGAATTATCAGCATTTGACGGCATGTTTCACAATTCAGAAGAGCAACCTGTAAATTATAGTTCATCATCAACATAAACAGAAAAGAATTTTTACTTCTTCTTAAGATGGAAAACTCGGTGCTTTGCGCTCATAGGTTGAAAAAAGAAAATAGCGTGCTAAAGTTATGACGGTTAAGCGCGATATAGCGGGATATAGCGTGCTATTTCGTGAATAGCTTCATAGCGCGTAAAAATGGTAAAATTTAGCGTGGACCCTCCAGATATGCTATAGCGTGCTATTAGTGAAGAAATAGCGTGCTATTTTTTTCCATGTTATTATCTGAATATAAAGATTGTTGTTGGTGACTTGCCTTTGCGGGGTCAGGGTAAGCTACACAGCCAGATTTCAGATTGTCAATCTCAGCACTTGCTCAACCTCAACCACTAGTTCAGACATGCTGGCACATCCCATCCAGAACCACTTAGGTCCTTTGGACACTTCTTCCACATCCAAAAATATCTCCTTCCAGTAACAGGATGCAGCCTTAGCAGTTAGAGGCTGAGCTCTCTTCCGGTTCTCTCCCAAGTGTCTGTTCTTCTTTATCTCATGACCACGATGATTGCAGCTAGTTCCATAGTGAAAGCCAATCTTCCTTGCTCCTCCAGGATATCCTCCTGCTCAGACTTCACATCTGGTCATTCTTGGCGCCTATTAGAGGCTGCAAAACATAGCCGGGGGCATGGCGTGCGCTCGCTGCGGATAACATGCGCTGCCACTAAGACTGCGAAATCTCCAGGTACTGTGGATATGTTTGCTTCCTTTTATTTGATATGGAACTGTTAATTATTCTCTTGTGCATGATATTAGCTTGGCATGTTCCCTTTTATTTTTTGCAGCTGAGGAAGAATGGAAGATCAAGCGGCAACTCCTACTAGAGAAGCGGGTAATAACTATCATTCTGGCTGTTAACTATACTTCCGTTAAAAAATATGTGAAGTTGGTTGCGAATCTTAAGCTTACCTTTTATGAACAGGGTTCAATTAACACATTTATGTGTAGAAAAAAATATAGATTCTGCGTGAATTGGGCCCTGTATTGACATTTATGGGGACTTATCCATCTATTCTTGTTGATTCATATGTTAATTGGCTTAATTTACAGTTTACTCAAGGTGACCCTTCTATGCGTAGCAGCTGTCATTTACATCAAAAGTGTTTCTGTTGTTTGGTTTTGCAGGTACGTAGTGTTGATGTGAAGGAAGCACTGCGCCTTCAAAAGGAAAACAACTTCGTAATTCTTGATGTCAGACCAGAAGCAGAGTTTAAACAGGTATCTTTGCAGTTGCTGTGCAGGATCTTGGGCTTAGGGCAAACACTTACTTTAACATTACCACTACTTTTTTTTATGTGACATTCATCAGTAAGAAACACTAACTGGGGCAGACTTTCTATGTGCCCGTGATCATGTGCTGAATCAACAATACTATTTTGAACACAATTCCTCAATAACAGAACATAGAACATATGTTGCAATATATGAACATAAATATAAAAAATCAGCTTGGGATACCAGAAGGCTAACAGTGATCGAATCCTTCCCAATGATGTCTAAGAAATTGTCAAACCTTGTTTCGATATACTATGTGGTGCTTATAAATATTTCAGTCTGGGGTAGTGCCAACATAGTTATGGATTTTAATTTTATGCAGGCTCACCCACCTGGTGCCGTTAACGTACAAATATACAGATTAATAAAGGAGTGGACAGCATGGGATATTGCAAGGCGGGCAGCATTTGCATTCTTTGGCATATTTGCTGGAACAGAAGAGAACCCTGAGTTCATAAAAAGTAGGGTAGCAAAAATCTTCACTTGTTTTTGCTGCTTCCTCACCATTTATGTATGTATTAGCAATCAAATGAAGATGCCATCTTTGTGCAGGTGTTGAAGAAAAACTTGGTAAAGATGCAAAGATAATTGTAGCATGTTCAGCAGGAGGAACAATGAAGCCAACACAAAATCTACCTGATGGGAAGCAATCCAGGTATATTATGTTGCCCAAGTACAGTACTATTTATTTCTAAACTTGATTTGTTTCCACCGATTGTTGGTCCTTTTGTAATTTTCATGAATCTGTACTGTATATTGATTTATATTTGGCTTCAGAAAAATTTCTTGCAACTTTTCTGAAATGAGAATTGTTCTTTATTTCTACTGTGGGTTTTGTTTCAGCTAGTTTCTTACTTTCAATACTGTAGATCTGACATGTTCTAGTGTTACCATGTGGTGTCAACTGCTCATGACTGATTTCAATGCTATTACCAACATATTATTTGTGGAAAACTTAGATGATTCTTTAAGATATTAAGGGGCATTATATTTGCAACCATAATTAATCCTATCACTCTAGCTATAAAATTCGCCAACATGAAAAAAAATGCTATATGTGGACGGGCTCTTGGCCCTGGTGGGAGTGGCGAAGTACAGTGGCATCTTCGAGCTTATCTGTGTTCGAATCCCAGTAGGAATTCAGTGTCTCACATCCGCTGGTTTCTTGTAGGAAAAATGTTATTTGTGTATGAATGTGAGCAACATTCTCTCTGCAGAATCTTCTGAGAATGTCACATACTGTATGTGTATAATATAAAGAACCAACTTTTTAGTCTCGAAAAAAATGAAACAAATTTAATAATGTGCATCAGCCAAAGACCAGAGACAGGCTTCAATCCATACCATACTGCACACCGATATGCAGCAAAGTTGAAGGGCCTCGTCTGGTTTACGCCTTCTTCACCCATTTCTGGCATGCTCTAGTATCATGATGTGCTTCACTATTGAGATTTACTTTTTAGATTTTTCATGTTGGTAAATCGTAGTTGAGACGACTTGAGAACCAGCTGTTAATTTCTTCCATCTGGAAACCTATGAACTTAAAGCGTAGTATAATAGTTCACACAAAACCACAATGGCACTTGGAGAATTTCTATGCTGCGCTTTCATGCCTGTAGTTTGAATAGACATCCTCAGACCATTTTCTGTTCCTTTAATTGCAACATTTTTAGAGCAAGAAAACGCCGGCAGCTGCTCTGCATGGAATCCTTCGCAAGTTCTCTACACGTCTGCATTGTTTTCTGTGGATAATCACACGTCCAGTTCTGATCACTGGGGTTAATAACACACACATCCCTGATTGTGCTCTGACTCTGGCAGGTCTCTGATAGCAGCATACCTGCTGGTCCTAGACGGCTACAAGAACGTGTTCCATCTGGAGGGAGGACTCTACCAATGGTTCAAGGAAGACCTGCCGTCTGAAGCCGAGGAAGAAGACTGAGCAGGAAAGTGCGCTTATTAGTCGCCACGACATTGTTGTTCATAGCTGGAGTTGCAGTGAGTTGTAATGATATTCTTTCCACGGATCAGATGCGCCCAAGATTTCCCCCTTCTTGTTTTTTTTTTGCGACGGCGAAACAAAATGCAAAGGTGTAATATGTAGACTGAAATGAACTGGCTTTGTAGGGAAAATGAGCTTCCCCAATCAATGGCAGATCATATATACTGTCAGCAATGCAAGGTGTAATGTCTGTTAAACTTTACAGTTAGTTACAGTGTCTGGCAACACCATCGAGACGAACGAACGCCTGAAACCAACGGCGGCTGGTTGTCGTCGGTTAGGAGCAGGCGCACTGGGAGGAGGGGCTCTTCTTCAAGGCGCTGGTCTCCATGATGGGGTCGTGCACGTCCACCCTGGTCCCCTTCAGCGACAGCACCTCGCCGCCGGCGCCGTGGCGCGCCCGCCGTGCCTCGTCGAGCTGGAGCGCCCGGCGGGAGACGACGGCGAAGACCTCCTCGAGGAGCGCCAGGAAGGCGCGCTCCACGTTGTCCCCCGTCAGCGCCGACGCCTCGGAGAAGAAGAGGCCCTGCTCCTCCGCCAGCCGCGCGGCCTCGTCGGCGGGCACCTCCCGCTGCCGGTGGCCCGACAGCGCGAGGTCGGCCTTGTTGCCGACGAGGGAGACGACGGTGGAGCCGTCGGCGTGGGCGCGGAGCTCCTCCACCCAGCGGGGCACGTGGTCGAACGTCGCGCGCCGGGTCACGTCGTACACCACCATGGCGCCCAGCGCGCCGCGGTAGTAGGCGCTCGTCACCGCACGGTACCTGCTCCCACACACGCAGCACAGTGTTATGCCATCTGGAGCGGTACCTTTTCTTGTGTGAAGAAAGAAATTCAGTTGAACATGTTTCAGCTTATTTATTTATTTTGAAACAAGGCAAAAGCTTTGCCTTTTATATTGATAAAGTAGAAGCAAACACGTAGGACAAGGCCTAAAAAAGAAAAAAAATACAACTCGATCCACGCCGGCCCCGAGGCCGCGCCCCCACACAGGTCGACGACCAGGTTGCCCAAGCAACCATGTCCGACACCAAAACCCCTAACGCAACACGTCGGAGGGGAGAATCCGGAGCCGCCGCTCCGACATCCACGCCGGCCCCAAAGCCGCGCTCCACCCGGGTCGACGACCAAGACGCCCTAGCGACACAAGCCGACACCAAACGACCTCGACGCAACAAGGCGGAGGTGACCTCGACGCAACACAGCGGAGGCGAAGCATCCGGAGCCGCCGCTCCGGCATCCACACCGGCCCCAGGGCCGCGCACCCCCAAGCCGAAGACGAGAAACTCGCCGCCGCCAACCACCAGCTCTCCACAGGTCCCACTGGCCGGTGGAACATCCAAGGCGAGGCCCCAAGAGGCAAGCAACGCAGGAGCGCCGCCCTCGCCCGATCCCGCGAGGGATCTAGGGGTTACCCCGGAGAACCCGGCATGGGGACGCAACACCACCACCTCGACGACGCCTACAAGAAGGACACGGCGTCCGAGGACGTCGCCGTCGTCGGCCCGGCCGACAACCAGGGCAGGACTTTCGCCCGACGATGGGTCGCACACCCGCAAGCCGCCCGACGAGGACCGGCCAGACCATCTACACACGAGCCGCAAACCACCGCAGCACCTCACGCCACGGCCGGCGTGCCCGCCGACGTCGACCCAGTCGAGCCGCAACTCCGGGGCCGCTGCCCCGGCTTTCCTCCTCCCCGTCCACGCCCCTGCCGAAGCCAGGGACGAGGCGCCGTGGACGCCTCCGCAACCGCAGCGCCGTCGCAGCCGCGCCAAGCGCCAGCCCGCGAGCACGCACGGGCCGAGCCAGACGGGCGCCGTCGCCGTTGCACGCCCCCAGCAACGTCCTGCGCGAGCCACCGCAGGAGCACGCCGTGCCCGACCGGACGCCGAAGCCCGCGCCGCCGCGACGCCGGCGACCTCGACCCACCGTCCTCACGGCCAGGCCAGGGCCGCCCCCGCCGGATCCGGGCGCGAGGGCCCCGGATCCTCCACCCCGCCGTACTCCTACGGGCCCGGAGCCGCCGCTCCGGCCTGCCATCGGCGGCAACCAGCGCCGCCCGCGCGAGACCGGCCGCCGTCGCTCACCACCGACCCGGGGCCGCCGCCCCGACGTCCATCCTCCGCTGCGTGCGTAGCACCAGCCCGAGGCTCCCTGCCGCCCTTTGGAAAGCAGGGCCCGCCGCCACCGCGGACTCCGGCGGCAGCGGCGGCACGAGGCTCCCGTCTAGGACTCCGAGCGCCGAGCTTGCTCCCCCGGGCCGCCCCGAAGGACGACACGGGGTCGGGGATCGCTGGGGCGGCGAGGGACAGGGAGGCGTGGGGGAAGGAGAGAGGACGGCGGCGGGGAGAGCCTGGCGGCGGCGCTGGAGCTGGGAGACCTCTTTCACTCTTATGTTTCAGCTTATCAAAGTGATAAAACTAATTTGTGAAGAAGTGCCTTGGAGCCGCGCATGTCACTCACTGTTGGAGCATGAACTTCCCTAGTTTCAGTCTGCATCCTACTTAAAACTCCCAAGAGGTCCTAAAAGAACTCTGAAACTGAGAAACCCTTCACTTCTGACAGGAAAAAAACATTTTGAAACATAAATTCAACCCTTCGCAACGGACATCCAGAATCATTGCATTCGTATGTATGCCGATGTATGAGTAACATACAACATACACGGCTGCAGCATGTTTAAACAACGTACGGAACATAAAAACATAATTTTCAGGGTAACATTGTAAATATTGATATTCTCTTGTATGTATTTGGTCAGACTTAGTAAGATTTGACTATTGACTAAACTTGTATGTCTTGTTTTGTCTTGACTCTTGAGGGGAGTTTTTAAGATAACACAAACCTTTTGAAAGTGTTCAAATATTATTTTTCATAAGATTAAGCTCTGTTTTAAATGATTTCAAATTTTTCGAACCAAAAGTTGACTTGGTCTAAAGTTCATGGTCTAAAAGTACACTAGTTTTTTTGACCATGTATACTAGTACTAGTAAAAACACTAAAACGCACACCAACGGAAACCCTAGCCGCTGCTCTCATCCCTTGTCGCCCCCCGCGCGGGCGACGGGGACGAACCCCAGCCGCCGCCGCCGGCCAGCCCCAATCCCCCTCCCCGCCGCCGCCGATGGCGTCACCAGGCAAAGCCTAGGCGCTTGCGGGGGGAGGGGGGGGCTCCTTCCCCCACACATGGAGGCGACGGCGCGGGCCGAGTGGCCATGGCGGGCGGCGTGTTTGGCGAGGGGCATGCCGGCACGGCTTCTGCTACGCGGAGACCTTGCGCCAGAGTGTGGACGGCCGTTGCCTCCGACGGCGGTGGTGACGGCCTGAGCTCTGCTTGGGTTTCGGGAGACGTTGCCAAGATGGCGGAGGCGGCGTCGCGTCAGAATAAGGGTGCTGGAGCTCGATCCCCATCTCGGCAAGGCCAATTGTGGCGGCGCCGGCGAGCTGTTAGCCTGGTTTCCTCTCAGATCTGCGGATCGGGGGAGGGTGGTCTCTTCGGGCGCGGTCGTTTTTCGACTCTTCCGTGAAGCTTTGGGAGTCAGAGGGCTGCTGTTGCTGTTGTCTTCCCCTCGGCCGGCCGTGGTGGCGAGGGAGTGGAAGGGGATGGTACAGTTGCCTTCCTCATTAGGGTTGTTTATGGTCTTTTTTTGAGATGCGACTGTCGCGTTTTGATGCTTCTTCCGGCCGGCCATGGTGGCGAGGGGAGGTGGTGGCGTCGATGGTTGGGACCTTCTGCTCGGGGATCTTGGATTGGAGGTACTGCTTCCCCATCTCCTGCCTGCCCGATGGTTTGGAAAAGTATTTTAGCTCTCACTCCTCGGGGTGGGCACTCCTGCGGTGTTCAAAGCCCAATGTGGCGAAGGTGGCGGCGGTGACTCGATGGTGTTTGAAGATGTGCTGCTTCTGGATCCGGTCCCTGTACTTGGGTGGTGACGATGAGGACGATGAGCTTGATCGCGAGTTGGAAGTACGGTGTGTGGTCTTCTGGGTCCATGTTGTATTTTTCTGTTTTTGTGGAGTCGTTTGTAATCGGTTTCGCCATTGCTGAAATTCCATCAGTTGTTATCTAAAAAAAACACTAAAACAAATTCCAGGATTGAACATCAATTAACAAAAGTATGTTAGTTTTCCTTTTTTCAGCAAAATGGTATTATATATTTTGTATATAACGTTTTATGGTTTTATCGATACTTCAATATGCGTGCAAAAAGTAAAGACCAAAGCCGTGTAATAATAAATATGTTAATAAAATATATCTAATTTAATACAGAGAGGATAATATTTAGCAGCATGTTTGTATAGCCATGGATACATTTTATCTCGTTTTTTAATATTGGCATAGAAAGAAAATATTTTTTGAAAACTTATAAAATTTTCACACATATGAAACTGGGTAGAACTATCCTCATAAGTTTCATACATACTTAGGAATATGAAAAATACAGAAACTTTACGGGTTTGCAAGTGAAATACATAGGCAAACTGCATAAATTTTCCTGTGTTCTAAAAATACGCTGCAGATAGGGTTGGACAAAAAGCTCGAAACTCGACGGGCTTAATGAGCATTCGGCTGCTCGGCTCGTTTGAGATCGGCTCATTTTCTTAATAATCGATTTGAGCAGTAATTTTCGCTCGTTAACCCTATAGAGTTAAAAAAAATCAAACTCTTGAGTTTCGCTAGCTACTCGTTCAGCTCGGTAGCACCAGGGTAGTAGGCTTGTAGCGTGCGTGGATGGTCTTATAGTGTAGCAAATCTAATATGATTATGGAAAATAGCTCATTATTAGACGGCTGAGGAGCTACCAAAAATCTTCTCTACAATGAACCTCATGCATTTGGTTTAACGAGTTGCTCGCGAGCATAGAATGAACCGAACCGATCTTTCCATTAAGAGCATCTCTAACAGAACTCTCAGACAGGCTGAAAACCGTAAAAGTCCGGCGACTTCATGGGCCGAGTCCTTTTTTGCGCCATAGCAGAGCCCTCAAACGTAAAACGGCCCGTAAACTGGATACGGGCACCCGTAGATTCGGACGGCCGACCGGTATTTATGCCGGGTTCGCGACCATTTCCCGTTCCAAGCCTTTATCCACTCGTGCCGCCGACGAGAAATCCACCCGCCGCCACCATCTTCTCCGACGAGCAATCCGCCGATGCCGGAGTCCGCCGCACCCGCATGATGGCCCCCAAGCGCGAGCCCTCGACCCCGCCGCACCGCCGAGACCCTTTCGACGGGGACTTCTCCGACAAGCGCCGCGCGCAAGCGGTGACGAGCGACGGCGCTCGGAAGCGGGCGGCGCGCGCCTACAACAACCGCGGCCAACATATCCCGCCGGCCTACTTCCGGCGCGAGGTCGAGGAGTTCGACCGCCTCCGCGCCGAGAGCGAGGCCCGCCGCCGCCGCGCGCGCGCGGACGGTGAAGGAAGCTCAAGCGGCGGCGCGAGCACCTCCACCGAGCTAGTGGCGCTTCCTCCGGCGGAGGAGTACGACGCCGCCGCGTTCGGGTCCTCAATGGCGGCGGAGGACTTCGTGCCCGACGAGGCACTTGAGTCCATCACGGCTCAAGTGCTTCTCCGGTCAGCGCGGGAGGCGGAGGAGAAGAAGGCGCAGGCAGCCCGCGAGGAGGAGATCGACGACATACTCCTCCACCAGGGGCTCGAGGCAGACGCCCTGGCTGCCGAGAAGAAGGCGTACTGGGCGGCCTACGCGAGGGAGGTCGTCGACCTCGTCTCCGACGAGGAGTGAGCCGCATCGGCACCGCCTCGACATCGTCGCCGCCGCACCTGGGCTTCGGTGAGCCGAGTTTTGGTAGTACGGTAGGCTCCGACGATGATTTAGCAGTAGTTTTAGCTTTTGGATCCGTCTAGCTTAATGTAAATCGGGGATGAACTCATAATCGAACGCATCGGTGAAGAACGGAAAATTTGTTCCCGATAAATCTATGAATATGCAGTTCGGTTTAAGGGTTCTGCTATGCGCGGCGAGCAGCTCGACGCAGATTTGTCAAAAAACGCGAACTGTAAAAGGTTCGCAGTATAAGGGCTCTGTTAGAGATGCTCTTAGCTAGTTATTCTTAACGAGCTTAATGATCACCAATCTTAACGAGCCGACGAGCCAAGCAGCTCCTTAGAGGGTGTTTGGTTAGACTTTTTTCTTGACTTTTGCTTTTGGCTTATAAGCCATAAAAGAACCTAATTGCTTTTAGCTTTTGTCTTATACCATAGTGTAATATAAGCCAAAAACCAAAAGCCAACTAAAAAAGCTAACCAAACACTTTTTTTTTTAGATGAACCAAACACCCTTTTAATCCAGCCCTAACGGTAGGCTATACTGGTAGCACCATCTAAACACAAGTCAATCATGTAAAACCTGTCCATTTAATGTACAAGATCGCCACGTCCGTTATAAACAAGTCTCAATCTAGACGCAAATTAGGAACGTATGACCAAAGTTGACCCTACGCTAAAGATTTTGCGAGTCCGTTCCTAGAAAGGAGGAAAAGGCAGAATTTTCCTTTCCAGAAATCGCTTTCAGAGGACGGCGTGCTTAGTGCTCCGAAGAATCGTCCTTAGCAGCAGCAGAAATCAGACATGTGGCTGTCGCATTTCAATGCAGGGCGTAGCTTTCATCTTGCTTGACGAAAGTTGGCCGCCACTCGATCGGCAGCTAGCCTCATCTTATCTTCTTCTTGATCCCATTAGCGATCGTCGGCTTAAGTACAAGGGAAACATGAGGTGGACTGGCACCAATCGATTGCCTAATCCGGAAGCAAGAGCTCCAAAGATGTAATCGTACTTGGACGGCCGGCGGAGAACGCGGCCAAATACAGGATACTCGTAGTACGCAACTAACTAAGCGAACTTTTTATTTCGAGAGTGAGTGTAACTCTTGTCCTACGTGTGGAAAAAACAAAGTCGATCTTATAATCACAAGCTTTGGAACAATCTAATATACAAATTGTTAGGCATAGCTAATAAACGCTGGAACCGAATGTAACTCATGGTTAATTGGTTCGAAAGTAATATTGTATGCACCTAATAACTAGCAAGCATTCGTCTTCGGTTGGCGCCAAAGTGTCGTGTACGGCGCCGGGCAAGCTGGGTCGACTAGAGTGTCCAGTTTGATACTATCAGAAAATGGAGGATCGCGTGCCGTGATCAATCAAGCAATTGTCTCACCGGGTTGCCGACGCACCCAGCAAACCGCCGTATTGTTCGCTGGATTACTGGATAATAATTTGAACGGCAGAGCTGGCCGGACATGGCCGGCCGGAGATGGCCCTAAGTGGCAGAGTAAGGTACGTCGTGGCTAGGGGCTACGTACCTCTCCTGGCCGGCGGTGTCCCAGATCTGCGCCTTGACGCGCTTGCGGTGGAGGGTGAGGGTGCGGGTCTGGAACTCGACGCCGATGGTGGACTTGGAGTCGAGGAAGAACTCGTCCTTGGCGAACCGCCCCAGCAGCTGCGTCTTCCCCACCGCCGAGTCCCCCACCACCACCACCTTGAACACGTAGTCGATCTCCCCCTCCTTCTCCCCTTCCCACCCCGCCGCCGCCTCCTCCTCCTCCTTCCCTCGAGACACCATAGCTAGCTTCAGCCCAAACCTTCACTTTGCTCCTTGATCTCCTGTCTGTCTTCTTGATCACCTCAGGCGCCCTCAGCTCGATCGACCTTCTTCTTGTCTGTCGGCTCGATATCAGGCTAGGATGGATGTGGTGTGGCATGCAAGAGCAGCTAGTGGACAAGACACACAGGGCATGGCTCTGCTCTATGGCGGCAACATGGCGGTGCTTTTGAGGTTTTACTTTGTGCCGTCCGGCCGGCGTCAACAGGCACCGGCCTTTGTGCGAGTACGTGTCTTGCTTTTGGAGAGGACTGCTACACAAAGAGCCTTTGTGTGTGCTGTGCCTTCTTTCTTTTCTTTGCGTGTTCTGCTTTAGACGTGTGCCCCTGTTTTTGTGTGCCTACGTTGCCTCTTGCTTTTCTTGCAGTGTTCTTCGAAAGCCAGTAGAGGGGGAGCCTTGGCTTGCATGGAGCGGGCGTTCCTTCACATCTCCGTGTCCCGTGTCCACGGCAACATGCCAACATGTACATGACATCACACTAAATGCACACGGTGTTACAAGGGCGAAGCCGGGTTAGAAAGGCATTGGGGTCATCTTTATGTCACCGGTGTCATTTCCGTTAGATTACAAAATTAATCACTAAATTATCAAATGATTTGCAATGGCCATTGGTGTCATTTGACCCCACTCACAACACCTAGCTCCGCCCCTGACGGTGGATGTGTCTTAATTTGGTACTAACTACTAGCACGTCCTGGTGGATGGTTTTGCAGAAATGTTATTGCAACATGGTGGCTGATCTAGATGACATAGCAGCAGGAAAAGATGGAGAGTTAACATATTAGAAAATATACACCTTTTCACAAAAGATTTTTTTCTGTGATTTATTTGCAACAACGTTTATATGACAGTTTGTTCTCTTGTTTCGGTTTCTGGCCACCCTGCATAACTAACCCAGCGACGGGTAGCGAATGTATTTATAAGAAAGAATGTAATTGCTTTAGATCACATTCGGTTTTGTTTAGCTGACAGATAATTCAGCTATTCGGCTAGAAAACGATTTGGTTTAGTTTTTTGCCCAGGAACTAGACACTCACGCTTGGGCACTCGCTCTGACACGTTGACCGCCACATGAGCTCTGCTTTGTGTGGCACGGACGCACCTTTAATCATTATATTTTGATATCCTTAAAATCTCAAAACACTTATTTTTTTGGTGATTTGACTATGTTTGTACAAATGTTTCACTTACTTGTACTAAACTTTTTAACCTTTTCACAACTCTTTTAATAACATCAGATTATGTAGAATATCTTCGTTTTGTATTCTCCAAAGTAAATACATATTGTTATTACGATTTCAACATCTTTCATAACAAGTACACTTGCATTAATTGAAATTGCGCTTTATATAGTCACTATAGTTTTTAGGAAAGTTTAAGTGGCATTAGTTATTTTCGCTACGATACAGTTTTTGAGAAATCGCCGCAATAAACCTTTTGTAGTGAGATCTTCCGCTGATATAAGAACAAACAAAGTTGTGATCCACCACGTTTTTTAGCAACTCATAATTATAGTATATTTATGTGTAAGATGGTATGTTTAGTTTTAAAATATCTTAGTAATGAATTCCAGAGCGTTACATGTTCCAGAAATATCCTAACAAGGTTTTTCTGACATGTGTAATTGTATATATTTTTAAGGGTGTAATTGTATATCTTATACATAGCTAGATAGAATAATTCAAGAGTAGCTCGTTCCTAGTTTTCTCATTGTGAAACACACCCTCAACATCTCAAATGGGATTGGTTACAACTTCGGAGAGTGAATATATGGAACCGGGGGAGCAGTTGCTCTCTCCTATTTGAAATGTCAAAAGTATGTTTAAAAATATGAAACGAAAATCTCATGCACATGAGTTTCGTGACAAAATTACTATTTATTTTATCTCGATAAAAAAGAGAAAAATTATATGCTACATAGCAGTCTATATGTGACGTGTTTGTATCTTTATTACATAGACTAACTAAAAGTCATTTCACAGTAAAACTTTCTACGCACACATGATAAATCTACACGGGGAGAGAGTGAGATTGAGATGGGATAGTCTAATGGTAGCCCACTGACATAAATTTACCTAAATGCCCTTTTATTTTGGATTAAAAATAAATAAATATTGATAGTTTCAGGCCGTTTCAGTTAGTTTTATTTTAGTAGTTTAAGGTAGCTTTTCTTTTGTTACCGTTCGATTAGAGCAGATTGACAGTTGTTAAAATTACGTAAAACGTGTAGTGTAAAATACTCCCTCCGTTTTTAAATATAAGATGTTTTAGCATTTGTCCACATTCACATATATACAGATGTATCTAGACACATTTTAGTGTGTATGTTCACTCACTTTAGTATGCATCTAGACAATATGTGGAACACGTAAAACATCTTATATTAAAAACGGAGGGAGTATCCTTTTGAACCGGGAGCATATGCCCTGGGGTTCATCCTAGCATTTTCCTATAACATCGCACACTAGTATTTGGATCACATATGGGTTAGAGTACTATGCACTAGGTTTTCTTTCTCGGTGCCTTGAAGTACACGCCCGCTAGTAGGGCTGTAATTCGAGCCGAGCCGAGCAAGCTCGGCTCGACTCGCTCGAACTCGGTCAACAAACGAGCTACTCGAACTCGGCTCGTTTCAACAATCAAGTTTGAAAATGATACTCGGCTCGACTCGGAGGTACTCGTGAGCTACTCGAACTCGGCTCGTTTGCATTTCGAGTTCGAGTCGAGTCGAGTCGAGTTGCGAGTTACTCGTTTAGCTCGCGAGTTTCGAGTTTTAATTCCAGCCCTACCCGCTACCGCTCTCTGGCTAAAGTGTTTCGACTCCCTAGTTAATCTCTTAATCTAGTACACTACGTACAGAAAGTGTTTTTGACTCCGAGTTCCAGTGCTCATTCCATTGAAAAAACAAAATTCATATTTGTGAGTTTCGGAAAAATTTAAAAACATCTCGGATGTATTCAATGATGTATCCTACAAACGTACAAAATTTTAATCTAAAATAAATACTACCTCCGTATCGAATTATAAGACGTTGTGCTAACTACATGTATGCATTCCCAGCGTCTTATATTCTGTGACAGAGGTAGTATATTATTATGGGCTACACGAAAATAACAAAATCTTATAAATTTGGAGATTTAAAAACATGCCTACTTAGATCACCCTTTCGCTATTTTTGTGTAGCTCAGAATATAAAGTATCTTTTTTGCCATAAATACCAGGAGCTTTATTAATCAATGATCAGGTGCTTACAATCAGCCCGTAGGCTATTAAACAGAAACGGCGGGCTCCTGTGCAACCAGCGCTCTGAATCCGAAAAGGAACATGCGTGCTTGGCACAAAGATCCGCAGAATTATTAGTCTCTCTCCTAACATGCTTAATAATAGTAAAAGATGTAAAACTAGCAGCTAACTCCCCAATCTCATCCAAGATAGGCGCTCCCTATTTACCACCGCCAGCCGAACCGTCCATGGCCAGCACGTTGTCGCGACACCTTGCTTCCCCGCTTGGCCCCGGTCTCCTCCAACCGGGGGCGCGGCTCCTTTTTATCCTAAAGAAAAAGACTACTGGCGGCGTCCCCGCGGCATAGGCTCAAAGACGAGCAGTGAGAAAGATTAGTTAGCTGACGCGGTGGATCGACCCACGAGACCCTTTGGGTTAGGGCATCTCGAGTCGCCCCACCAGAGCCCAGGAGGCCTTTTTAGCGTCAGCGCAAACAAAAAGCGCTGTTTTTCAGCACTCGCCCCCCCCCCCCAGAAGACCAAATAGCACCGTTTCGGCGTTATTTTGCGCTGGCGCACCCAGACGAAACCCAGCCCACTGGGTTCGGCTTGGGGGGGGGGCGAAAAGGCGGGAAAGGTGACGCGGGCCAGCGCTGTCAGCGACGCGGGAGAAAATGGCGCGGAACAGGAACCGCCCGTGAGCAGCGCGCCCTCATCCTCTCGGTTCCCGCGTCGGTTAAAGGCTGCCGGAGTTAATGGCGTGGCGGGTGATACGTCTCAAACGTATCTATAATTTCTTACGTTCCATACTTATATTATACCAATTGCCTACATGTTTTATATACATTTTATATAGTTTTATGTATTTTCTGGGACTAACCTATTAACAAGATGCCACAGTGCCAGTTCCCTGTTTTCTGCTGTTTTTGGTTTCAGAAAAGTACTTAAGGAAATATTCTCGGAATTGGACGATTTCTTTTCTGAAGTCCGTTTTTAATCGGGAACGTTCCAGAAGACCGAACACGAGACGAAGTGGGCGACCGAGGCGGCCACATCAGGTCCTCGCGCGGCAGCCTTTCTGGCCGCGCGAGCACGTGGTGTGGGCCCCTCGGGGCGCCACCGACCTCGCCCTTTCGCCTACATATACCCCCCAGACCAAAAACCCTAGCACGGTGTTCGATATTTCCTCCACGGGTCCAGAGCGCCGCCGCCATCGAAGACAAGATTCGGGGGACAGAAGTCTCTGTTCCGGCACCCTGCCGGGACGGGGAATTGCCCCCGGAGCCATCTCCATCGACTCCACCACCATCTCCATCGCCGTTGCTGACTCCTACGATGAGGAGTGAGTAGTTCTCCCCCGGGGCTGCGGGATCTACGGTAGCTATGTGGTCTATCTCTCTCTCCCATGTGATCTTTATGTGATCATGAGCTTTGTAATCTAGTTGAATATGTGATTCTACTCTTTATCTATTATGCACTCTAGAGGTTACTTTAATATGAACTCCGGAGTTATTCATGGTTGTAACGGTGACAGTGTGTGCACCGTGTGTGATTCCTATATGACGTTGTTGGTGTTAGTTTACTCTGACTTTGAGGGTGCTCTTGTAGCCCTACACAATGAATGGTGTTTGTTATCCAACATGAGAGTGTTTAAGAGTATTATTTATTATTCAACTTTGATGTCATTGTTGAGAATATCCACTGGTGAAAGTAGGATCCCTAGGCCTTGTTTCTAAGCATTGAAACACCGTTTCCAACAAGTTCTGCTACATGTTTGCTTGCTGCCATTTTTATTACAGATTGCAATTACTACTTATAATCATCCATATTACTTGTATTTCACTATTTCTTCGCATAACTAGTGCACCTATACATCTGACAAGTGTATTGGGTGTGTTGGGGACACAAGAGACTTTTTGTATCTTAACTGCAGGGTTGCTTGAGAGGGTTATCTTTGACCTCTACCTCCCTGAGTTCGATATACCTTGGGTGATTCACTTAAGGGAAACTTGCTGCTGTTCTACAAACCTCTGCTCTTGGAGGCCCAACACTGTCTACGAGAATAGAAGCGTGCGTAGACATCAAGCTATTTTCTGACGCCGTTGCCGGGGAGGTGAGCGCTTGAAGGTATCTCCTTTAGATTCTGCAGTTATTACTTTTTGTTTCTTGTTTTTATTTTCACTAGTTAGGTTAATGGAAAACAACAAAAATATTAGAGAGCTTTATAATATTTATCTTGAGTTAGGACATGAAGTGTTTGAAGAGAAAATTAAAAAATCTATGGAACTTTATTTGCATGCTAGTAGCAATGTTATTAGTATGAATTCTTTGAACACCATTATTGCTAATGCTATGGAAAAGTCTAAGCTTGGGGGAGTTGGTTTTGATGAGCATGATATTTTTAGTCCCCCAAGCACGGAGGAGAAATTTTTCTTTGATGATACCTTGCCTCCAATATATGATAATTATAATCATTGTGATATTTTCGGTCCACCTACTGTTGAGGATATATTTTATGTTGATTACAATATGCCTCCTATATTTGATGATTATGGTGATGAGAATAATAATGATAGCTATTTTGTTGAATTTGCTCCCACTACACCGTTTCCAACAAGTTCTGCTACATGTTTGCTTGCTGCCATTTTTATTACAGATTGCAATTACTACTTATAATCATCCATATTACTTGTATTTCACTATCTCTTCGCATAACTAGTGCACCTATACATCTGACAAGTGTATTGGGTGTGTTGGGGACACAAGAGACTTTTTTTATCTTAACTGCAGGGTTGCTTGAGAGGGTTATCTTTGACCTCTACCACCCTGAGTTCGATATACCTTGGGTGATTCACTTAAGGGAAACTTGCTGCTGTTCTACAAACCTCTGCTCTTGGAGGCCCAACACTGTCTACGAGAATAGAAGGGTGCGTAGATATCAGCGGGCGGCCAGTGAGAGCGTGTCAGTTAAAGACTGCCGGAGTAATGGCGTGGCGCGGCTACGATGCTTATATTATACCCATTGCTACATGTTTTATATACACTTTATATGGTTTTTATGCATTTTCTGGGACTAACATATTAACAAGATGGCACAGTGCCAGTTCCCTGTTTTTTTCTGTTTTTTGTTTCAGAAAACCTGTTAAGGAAATATTCTCGGAATTGTACGAAACAAAAGCCAAAGTGCATATTTTTCTCGGTAGGTTCCAGAACACCGAAGACGAGACGGAGTGGGGCCGCGAGGCGCCCACACCATAGGCCGGCGCGGCTCCCCCCTTGCCGCGCGAGCACCATGTGTGGGGCCCTCGGGCCTCCACCGTCTTCACCCTTTCGCCTACAAATACCCCCCGACGTGAAAACCTAAAAGCCCCGAACACTTTTTCAGAAACCCTTACGGAGCCGCCGCCGTCATCAACCCTAGTTCGGGAGGGTTCAGAACCTCTTCCCGGCACCATGCCGGAGAGGGGAATCATCACCGGAGGGTCGACATCACCATGCCCGCCTCCGGACTGATGCGTGAGTAGTTCATACTTGTACTACGGGTCCATAGCAGTAGCTAGATGTTTGTCTTCTCCTTTTGTGCCATCATGTTTAGATCTTGTGAGCTGTCTATCATGATCAAGATCATCTTTATGTAATGCTACATGTTGTGTTTGCTGGGATCCGATGGATATTGAATACTATGTCATTTGCTTCATAATATATCATGATGTGTGTTGTTTATGATCTTGCATGTTCTCCGTTGCTAGTACTTCCTCCGTTCGGGATTACTTCTTTGAAATGGATGACCTACACACTAAAACATGTCTAGATACATCCAACTTTGAGACAACTAATTCCGAACGGAGGGAGTAGATGCTCTGCCCAAATAGATGCTTGTGACTCCAAGAGGGGGTATTTATGCTCGATAGTGGGTTCATGTCTCTATTTAATCTGGTGGAGTGACATCAACCTCTAAGATTGTAAATGTACTGTTGCTACTAGGGATAAAACAGTAGTGCTTTGTCTAAGGATAATTATATTACTTACATTACACACTTTGACTAATGCAATAATCTGTTGCTTGCAACTTAATACTGAAAGGGGTGCGGACGCTAACCGGAAGGTGGATTATTAGTCATAGATGCGGTTGGAACGGTCTATGTATATTGTTGTAATGCCCAAATGAATCTCATACTAGACATCATGACTATAGTATATGCATCATTATGCAGTTCTTCATTCTGTCAATTGCCCAGCTGTAATTTGTTTACCCGCATGTATGCTATTATTATTTATAGAGAGACACAACTAGTGAACAGTGGACACCGGTCATTTTCCTTTAAACTGATAATACAACCAACTGCAAACTGTTACTTTCATTCTCTGTAAACATCATCTTCCACACATACGTTTAATACTTTGTTACAGCAAGCCAGTGAGATTGACAACCTCACTGTTTCGTTGGGGCAAAGTAGTTTGATTGTGTTGTGCAGGCTCCACCTCCCTTTCCATCAAGTAATTTCTGGCGCCATTGCCAGGGAGACCTTCAGACGTGTTCTTCATCTCCTACTGGTTCGATAACCTTTGTTTCATTACTGAGGGAAATTTGCTGCTGCACTACTTCACACATTCCTCTTGGGGTTCCCAACAACACCACCGAGTGCATCAAGCTAATTTCTGGCGCCGTTGCCGGGGAGATCAAGCTCTTCTGCGAGGGGAGTCTCTCACTTCTCAATCTCTTTACTTTGTTTTTGTCTTGCTTAGTTAAATTTTATTTCCTGTTTTGTTTGCTTTTAAATATCAAAAACACAAAAAAATTAGTTACTTATATTAAATTTTGTATTTCGGTTTGCCATTTATTTTGCTAAAATGACTATTGTTGAGAATACTGTTTACCCCCCCCCCCCCCCCTCCCCCAACCCTCGCCGTCTCTCCCCACACTCGCCGTTCCTCTCTCTCGCCGCCTCTGCCTCCCTCTTCCTTCTCTCCCGCCAGCCAGCACACATGGCCTACGACGCCGCCGCCACCTCCGCAAGCAGGAGGCGTGGGCGCTGTACCGGGTGGGGTACCCGTGCCCGCCGGACATGCCCGTCCCCGGCACCTCCGCCGGCCAGGGGCCGTGGTAGCTGAGCGCGGGCGGCATCCCCGAGCCCCCCGTCCCTGTCGGCGACTAGGTCGAGTACGCCATCGCACCCTCCAGTGGGTGCTCGACTACATCGCTGCCGGCAACGAGCCTCGGCTGACCATGCCGCCGAGGACCAACGCCTGGACGCCGCGGCGGATGGGCACCGGCAGCTCCTCCTCGGCCACCTCTTCTTCCTCCGGCGCGCGCTCAGCGCCTCTTCCAGGTACGCGCACCGCGCCACACTCCCTCACGCCTCCCACCCTCAACTCCGGGCGCCCTGCCCCTATGCGCAGCGGCGCCCTACGCATCGGCGAGCCGCGCGGCATCTCCTCCGCGCTCACTGTTCCGGCGCGTCGTCAAGCCGAAGAAGGAGCCCAAGCCTGAGCCAGCGGAGGAGGAGCAGGAGGAGGGGTGGCCCAGCCTGAAGGAGGCCGAGGAGGCCTCCTTCAACGCCGTGCAGCCGGCGGAGGATAGCTTCGCCGAGGAATGGAGCCTCGGCGAGTTCACGACGCAGGAGATGGAGATCCAGCGCCAACTCCTCTCCGAGGCGGAGCGCAAGCGCGCGGAGGAGCGCCAGCGCGCCGCCGCCAATGCGGGCCGCCGCCGCGTTCCTCGTCCTCCGGTGGCGAAAGAGCCCGAGTACTACGTGCTCGACTCCGACAGCGAGGAGGACGGCGATGAGCTCAGTCGGACCTTGCTCCTGAGCAAGTGGTATGCCCCCGGCGACGGCGATGACGGCTCTGACGATGACGACGGCGGCGACTACAGCCAGGCGATCCGCAACATCCTGGGTCCTCAACTAGGCCTGTAGATCGCCAATAAAAATGTTTTAAGTTTTTTAGTTTAAATTTCTACTTTGTAATCGGCGAGTTTGCGCCAAATATGGATGAAATCGCCACTGTTCGCCTACCCGCCTTTTTTTTGAATTGTACGGGCCGAAACTTGGGCTGGACAACGACTGAAAAAGGCGTCCCCAGGTTCCTGATTCGCGCCGTTTGGCGCCGCGGCTGCCCCAAAATAACGACGTTTTGGACCCTGGGGTGAGACGACTGGAGATGCCCTTACGCGGAGCCAGCTTCACTGACCCGTTTCTCATATGTGGCGACCTTGATATACTGGGTCGGACCGTTCGACCCGGCCCATTCCCATCCTAAATGAAACCAGCGCAGAACCACAGAGTGACAGAGAAGTATCTCAGTGTAACATGTACCCTTACGCCAGAAACCCACTTATTGCGACAGAGTAAATATAGACTGAGATCTCACACATATAGCACGAGCAAAACACCTTCCAGACAAACGGGCAACTCATAAAAAAAAAAAAGGCATGTTACAATTTCTACCTTTTCGAGGAATACATGCAATTCATTTACACCATGATGCAGATGCGACTGTGCCAAAGATCAAGTTACAGATTGCAGCAAAGCAGCAGTACATCGACTTCTTCTAAAAAAATAAAGAAACAAAGGCAAAGAAAAGGCTGAAGCTAAAAATAGAGTAACGGAAAACTACACGCCAAGCTAACCAAGTTTTATCAGGGGAGCAAAATTCAAAAAAAAAAAAGTTTTATCAGGGGAGCATGCATGCTGAGAGCCCTCATGCCAGCAATCATCCAGAGCCGAGCTTCACACAATGTGCAAATAGACAAGCTACCAAATGCAGGGTACGAGAGGCACGTACGTCAGCAAAACAGAGGGCCTTCAAATTTAGTTTCCATTGGCATCAAGAAAGCAGTTGGGTACTCCTCTCCAGAAAATCGGTGAATCCACACAAAACACAAAGGCGATGAGATCAATATAAGGCACAAGTTTATATCACAATTTCACATGAATAAACTTGAGCACAATGTTTATTACTATCAAATACGTGTCATCTTTTTTTTAAATGTTTTTTAATGCATGGCCACACTAAATCCTTAAAAAGAGGTGTTTCCACCTTGTTGGACAAGCATCATACACAAGTCATTTATACTAGTAACTAGCAAAATGCCCGTGCGTTGCAACGGGATATGGTTTTTTTTTTGTAATATAACATTTAATACTGATATTTTTACTGTGCTACAATCCTCTCAAAAGAAACAGAAAACACAAGACTTTTACCCAAATTTTCTTTCTTTGCATTGTTCCATCCAAAATTATAGGATGATAATGCAGAAACTTATGAGTTTACAACATAATCACTTCTGGTTATATTACATGAGAAGATCACTAAAAGATTAGTACATATTGTTAACTGCACACAAGGTACCACCGATTTGTGTGGTTTGTGGATCTCCTCTGATTTGTCCCATTGGCAACATGCTTAAATTCTTTTGGCAAAGTAAAATAAAATCAAGTTACTAACTGAAACCCGGTGGTTTTCATGCTGCTGGTTATTCAGTCCCAACAACAACAGCTAGAGCCGGAGGGACATGCCACATACAGGATCTTGCTTGACCTGAAATTTTAAACTAATTACTCGGAGATTATCTATGCATTTTTCATTAGTGTCTGCGCCAAAAGTTTGTTTGCATTGCACATTTTGACCTGAAGCTCAGCCTAAAAAATTGATAAAATTAATCTGAATTGTAGAACATGACATAATATAGTATCTTAATAACTTTTGGCAATTCAACAAATAATTACCAAAAATGTTAGTGAAAATTGTAGATCCACCATTAGTATTGGGATTAAAAAATTGTTATTGAGCCGCACATGCGTGTGATTGATGACTTTAGTTAATCTGCTTCTAAACAGAACACACTCGGTGGAAGCATTCACAATCACCTCTGGTGCCAGCCCCCAATATCACCCCTGCTTTTTATGAACCTCTGATCGGAGGAATCCTAAATCCAAGCATGAGTGGACATTGTACCGTTCCAAAACGAGCGTACGGGACAGGGGTTGAGGCGAGGGAATCAGTCAATCAGCACAGGGGGCATCGTCGATATCTTTCCGGCATTGGCGAGCACGGCGATGCGCTCGTGAGGACTTGGTGCCACCCAGAGCGACCGCACCAGCAGGGCGTGCGACCTCCATGAGTTGGTAAAGAGGAACTCAAATTACCAGAAAAAAACATCATTCTGCAGTAAAGACACAAAACTGTCAGAAAATTAATACATTGTCAACAATTCGCAGTACAAAGCTATTAGGAGCACTATTTTCAGTAAACGATATAATTAACACCACCACTATAAGAAATGAGATACCGGAAATACCATTTGCATATCCATATTTTCTTTGTTGACAATATGTGCAAACTGATAATTAGAATGTTTTTATGTTTATGTTTCTATGACTCCACCTAGTTCCTGTCTCAGCTTCGTCCTTATGGGTGTAAGAACCAAAGCACAACATCGACTGCAGCACGATCTTACATCAAGAATCTTACAAAAACGGAAACTATAGCAGAATTGTGGTTACACATCTCAAGCTAACCAATAGTTTGGTGATGGATTGATCAAATTTGAGATAAGTTCGAGACCTCAATTCTACAGTGTGCTCACGTGCTAAAAATCATTCAGGAACTAAGAAGGGCATTAAATGGAATTGCAGCACTAAGGTTGGCTACTTACAGAGGAGATGCTTGCTGGGCTTGACAAAGGATCAGCGGTAGAGAAGGAGACGATGGCCATAGTGGCCGTTCTCCTAGAAGTCTGCTCGACACTTGTTATTCACATATCGGCCCCATCCACCACGAACCATGACCTGTGCATGTAAAGCCTTCCACCCCAGAAGGATCTCGTCATCTCCTGATCCACCAACATCAGAAGAGCATATGCAAACGCATAATTTTAGACTTAGGAGAACGGAAGCTACACAAACACATGATTCAGACTTATGTGACAACTTAGAAAAGGAGTAAAAATACAGGGCTGAATCAATGTTGTAAGTAGAGCATCAGCAAATATTCTTATTGTTGAACTCCTCATATATGCAGTTTCTACAAACTGATTAAAGGTATAAAATAAACGAATGCGGAGCTACTTGAGATACATAGACAATGTATCATTTTTCCAGTGTGCAATACGAGGCCAGCAAAGTTTAAGGGATATTTATATCCTTGATTACTTACATACAAAAAGAGAGTAAGAAATCTGCTTTCTGAGGTGTTCCTGATCTCAGTTTTTATGGCCATGTGCACCTCCAATACAGCAACAGGTTATGTGATTCAGGTAGGTAAACAGATAAGATTTCAGAAACAAGACTGCCTTTTGCTGAACTCTTTATGCTTGATGCCTGTCTTTGTGTAAATTTTCTGCTGTCATTAATTCTTAGTACTATGAACTCTGTCGGATGGGCTGTATCTGAATCTCGGAGACGTTCTCTTATCCGGCCGCTTCCACACTTTTTTTTTGCACTGCTAATCAAATTTATATACATGGAAGATGAATTCCAGAATCATGCAGCACTCCGGAAGTGAAGCACGAAACCTCAAATTCAACAAAAAAAAATCATCCGCTGCACTGACATTGATTAAAAACTCATTTTACAGACTTCTTCATTAACAAAACAGCACTTCATTCACAAACCTGTTATAAGCGCAACAAAAAAGACTCACAAAGCGTTTCTAAATCAGCTCTCTTAGAAAAGATCAAAAGGTTCAGTTTGCCAACTGTTTGTTCTATAGGCCTTCAGATTACCAATTGTTTTAAAGCTTCAGTTTAAAAATAGGACGACGCGTAGACCCTTCATTTGGTGCTCGCCACCCTCTGCGGGCAGACCCTCCCTTGGAATTCACCCTAAAAATCTGAAGATAAATATTCAATATTAGATAGAAGCAATGGTAGTAAAGCAATTTTTTATTTGTTATGCCTACCACCTTATGTAGGAAATATATACTTCCGTCATCCACATTATCCCTGCTTCAGTAAGCTTCCTTGTAAAACATATGAACCTAGTGCTTGACAATTCTAATTTTGTGAATAGCACAAATAGAAAACCATGCTAAGACAATTAGCTAATTTAGCTGGAATAGAAATGCATTACATGCTTGTAAAATCAGCCTTCGTCTAAAGTGAACTGTCACTGGTATTTATATTTCGTTAATAAGCAGAGACTGAAGAGTATTGCAAAGTGACCTGTTCGTTGCAATTAAAATCAAGGAATTGTCCTTTTAATCATGGCAATCATTTCAATGCGCCTAAAATAAAATATGATGCAAGAATTATTAAGCCCCCTGAACACAGTAGAAGTTAGGGAAATCCGTCTCAGACCTGACCATTGTCCATGACCATCGCTTTAGAAATTCAAGGTGAATAATTATTTCATCTGTCCTAATCCCCCTAGCAAAGAACATTTGCAGTTTGGTGACAGATCACTAATATTAATCTGCAGCCATTAGCAAAGTAGAAAGGAGAACGGCCAAGGCACTTCATCATCCTCCATGGGTGCAGGTAAAAGGACCACAGATGGCAAGAAAGAGATCATGCCAGCCGAGGGAATCCCAAGAGGATGGAACAAAAGGGCTTAGCTACCCACTCACCGTGAAAGCCATGGCGAAGGCGTGCAAGCGATCTGTGCGGCTGACTCAGAACATGTGCCAAGGTACCACGACTTGCGCCATTCGTACTTGGATACGGTGTGGAGGAGGTTGGGGAAGACGAAGGCAGTGTCCTGGTCGCCGAGAACAAGCCACCGCCGTGGCGGCACCTAGTGCCGCTACTAGCAGAGCTCGAGGAGGAGCTCCTTGGCGATGCGGGGAGGGGAGGCTCCGCCGGTCGGTGATTCGTGTCCCGGTCATCGGCAAGACTCTGACCCCATCAAAGAGGACAGCGTAGGGTTCATCGAATGCACGTCGGTGAGGTAAACCGAGATGGGGAAAGGGTCGGCGGAGGCCGCTGGTTGGCGGGGTTGATGGACGGAGGGCATGTGGTCGGAGATGGTCTTGCAGGGGCGGGCGCGCCCGTCGAGATCTCGCAGGGGCCGGCGGTGGCAGTCGACGACTGGCTGGAGCGAGGACGTGCCGAGTGGATGAGCCGGGAGTCTACGCCAGCGGGCGGCACGGGGAAGTAGGGTGACGGCGTCATCAGCCCGACCGGTGTTGGGAGGGTGTCGGCCCAGTGGATTCTAGGGTGTGCAGAGCCCACTCTCCACGGACCGCACACGCGACAGCATCTACGAAACGGCTAAGGGCCAAGCAAACCGCTTGGGGAGCCCCCGAGGAAAAAAACCCTGGAGGGGCCTTGAGGCGCCGCCAGAGGCCTGAAGGGGGTTCCCCCCGAGGGCGTCCCACTTGAGGGCTCTCTCCCTCTGGAGGGAGCCAGCACGACTCCTCCCCCTCGAGAGCCTCAGGCCCCTGAGGGGATACTTCGCGGCGAAGGAAGCGCTGCAGAGCGCACGTGGGCTCGGCAGCAGCCGCAGGGTGACGCGCGCGTCTGCGCGCGCGACAGCGACAACGTCGCAGTTGCCGTTCCCGTGATAAAAGGGGTCAACAAAGCTCTGTGTCTCCTGCGCCGCCAACGAAGCTTTCCTCTTTGGTGATAAAGCAGTTGGCCGGCACAACGCTCCAACGACGACGTCACCACGGGCACTCCCCACGGTCTCTGCCGCACCTGCGAGCCGCTCTGCAAAGTCTGCAGCTTGTCGGCCACGGCGCGCCGGTTTAGCACGGAGGAGCTGCGTCCAAGGACGGAGGAGACAGCTGCCCTGCCACGAAGGCAGGCTTTACAACCATGGACCGAGTCCATGGACCAGCGAGCAGTGGTGCACCCCGCTCCGCCGCTCGTCGCCATGTGGGAACCCTTCCACTGCGCAGGTCGCAGGGATGAGGCCCGGGGCAACTATATAAGGAGAGGGGGCACTTCCGTGGCGAGGGATCCGGAATTCGATCCCGAATTCGATAGCGTCTTCCACCTCCGGACCTTCTCAACGCCCGGAGGCTCGCTGTACTGTAGTCACCGCAGTGCAATTCAGACAAGCAGGAGTAGCGGTTTTACCTCACCTTGAGGGCCGTGAACCTGGGTAAGGGCCGGTGTCACTCTCTGTCGTGCAGCTCCACTCCAGGCACCGCGAGCAACGTCGCGGCGTGCATCGAGGGTTGTTTGACCTCCGTGTTCAGTCCCCCTTCGAACCTCTCTTCGGGGCGAGACTACCCCTGTTACGTGGGAGTCACTCCTCGACATTTGGCGCGCCAGGTAGGGGCCTGAGGCGCGTCTTCAACCTCCGAACTCCGCGCCATGATGGACACCCGCGCGACGCGCGCCAACCGGCGTACCTCTGAGAGAGCTCACACCGAGCCCGGCACTGCTCCCACCCGTGGCCGCCGTGGTCGCCCCCGCACGACCGAGCGCGCTGGCACCGGCCCGCGCGTGGAGGAGCCAGAGAGCGAGGAGCACCGCGGCGGAGACCAGCGCGACGACGAGGACCTCTCCGAGCGCCGTGAGGACGCTGAGTCCTCGCACCCGTCCCGGCGCCAGAGCGTGTCCACTCGGGAACACCACGAGCCCGCCCCGCATACCGCGCTGCTCATGGCCCAGGAGCTCCTCCGCTACCGGCCAAGTGCCGAGGCACACGACCAGTGGCTGGACCGCCTCCACCACCTCGTCGACATCGCAACCACGCGCCCTGCTCCGTCGCGCTCCATCGTGCCTTCCGGCCCTGCAGGGACGGCCGCGCCAGGCGCGCCCCCACCGCCGCCGGGACCACCTCCGGCCGCGGCGCAGCGGGCTCCCTCACATGCTTCCTCGCCGCACGACTGTCAAATCGTGCAGCGCACTGCGCCGGACGCGCGAGTGGGCATGGAGCGACGCCGAGACCTCCAGAACCGCCTCGTCGAGGAGCTCGGCCAAGCGGGGCAGCAAAACCGCAGGGCCCTCCAGGGAGGAACGGCCACCTATGCCTCCGGCTGCATGGCCTTCACGCGCGCCCTGCGTCGTGTGGTCTGGCCGCAGAAGTTCAGGCCAGCGCTCCCCAAGGGCTTCGACGGGTCCACCAACCCTCTCGAGTTCCTGCAGCTCTACACCACCTCTATCCAGGCTGCAGGGGGCGACGACAAGGTCATGGCCAACTGGTTCTCCCACGCCCTCAGGGACTCAGCGCTGTCCTGGCTTCTCAACCTGCCGGAGGACTCCATCGACTCCTGGGAGGAGCTCTGCAGACAGTTCGTCGCCAACTTCAAGGGCACGTACGAGCGCGCACTCACCCACAACGACTTGCGCGCTGTGGTGCAGAAGAAAGATGAAACTCTTCGCAAGTACATCCAGCGCTTCAGCCAGGTGCGGAACAAGATTCCAAACATCCCCGACACCCAGGTGATCGCTGCCTTCCGCGAGGGCGTCACGAACCGCAGGATGCTCGAGAAGCTCGGCATCCACGACAAGCTCACCTCCGTGGTGAAGCTGTTCGATCTGGCGGATAAGTGCGCCAAGGCTGAAGAGGGACTCCTCTTCGTCAAGATGAGCGCGCGGGGGGACGACCCTGGCGAGGGGTCCAAGAGCCACAAGAAGAAGGAAGAGCCCAAGCGCAAGGCCACCGCGGTCCTCGCGGCAGAGCCTGACGCGAAGGGCCCCCGCAGGGGTTCTCCCGAGCGCGGCGACAAAGAGGTAGACCACCGTCCGTTCTGCGTCTACCACAACAGGCGAGGGCACGCTACAGACGACTGCTTCGACCTCAAGAGGCTGAGCAGGGAACGCGAGCGAGGAGAAGGCAGCGGAGGCCGCGGCAGAGGTCGCGGCTACCGCAGAGACGGCAGGGGCAGGCGCGAAGGCGGCTACCAGAAGCCGCCGGGCACTCAAGCCAATGCCGCCGAGAAGAACAACAACCTCCCCGACGAGGAAGATGGAGGCTACCAGGCCCCGAGAGGCGCCATGGCCTGCATCCTCGGCGGAGCTCAAGCGCCCAAGTCAAACAATCAGTTCAAGCAGTTCGCCCGCGAACTCAACGCTGCGCTCCCGAGCACCGAGACCTCCAGGCCCCTCAAGTGGTCCCAG
This sequence comes from Poa annua, assembly GCA_026929855.1. Classification (NCBI taxonomy): domain Eukaryota; kingdom Viridiplantae; phylum Streptophyta; class Magnoliopsida; order Poales; family Poaceae; genus Poa; species Poa annua. Next base: position 68,744,065 of record CM049439.1, on the reverse strand, counting down.
TACACCATCGCTTTCGACGCCAAGGACCACCCCAAGTCGACCAAGACTGTTGGAACCCTCCCCCTGGTCTGCTCCCCCACCATCAACAACATCACCGTCTCCAAGACGCTCATCGATGGGGGAGCGGGCCTGAACGTCATCTCTGTCGAGACCTTCGAGACGCTTCAAGTGCCCTACGAGTGGCTTATGCCCTCCAGGCCGTTCACGGGCGTCACCAGTGGTTCTATCGAGCCTCTGGGGCAAGTCCGCCTCGCGGTCACCTTTGGCACGCAGAAGAACTATCGCACGGAGCTGATCGACTTCGATGTCGCCCACATCGGCCTGCCGTACAACGCCATCCTCGGCTACCCCGCCCTCGCGAAGTTCATGGCCGTCACGCATCACGCCTACAACATGGTCAAGATCCCCGGCAGCGCTGGCACCATCGCCATCCATGGTCATATCCTGGACGCCACGCGCGCTGTCGAGAGCGCCTACAAGGCGGCCGCCATGGCGTTCCCGGCTGACGTGGACATGGAACCTCTCGAGAGGCCCAAGAAGAAGAAGCAAGTGTTCTCTCAGGAGCAAGCCGCCACGAAGAAGGTGCCGCTGGACACCACCAGCTCGGGGGCTGAAGGCTCGGGGGCTAGCGTCACCATAGGCGCTGGGGCTTCAAACCATCCCGCTCTCCTGGCCGTTTGCGGTCTGGGGACTGGACATCTTGGGCCCTTTCCCAAGGTCGCAGGGGGGCTACCGTTTCCTCTTCGTGGCCATCGACAAGTTCACCAAGTGGACCGAGGTCGAGCCGGTGCGCACCATACCAGCCGGGGCCGCGGTGAAATTCATCAGAAGCTTGGTCTACCGCTTCGGCGTGCCCAACCGCATCATCACCGACAACGGCTCGCAATTCACCAGCGGCATCTTCCGAGCCTACTGCGATAAGCTTGGCGTCAAGGTCTGCTTCGCCTCGGTAGCTCACCCACGCAGCAACGGTCAAGCCGAGCGAGCAAACGCTGAGGTCCTCAAGGGCCTCAAGACCAGGAGCTTCAACATCCTCAAGGGCCACGGCAAGGGCTGGATCGACGAGCTCCCCTCCGTGCTCTGGTCCATACGCACAACTTCCTCGAGGCCTACAGGCGAAACGCCGTTCGCCCTGGTCTACGGAGCTGAGGCAGTCCTCCCCGCAGAAATCAAGCATGGATCGCCACGGGTCCTTGCCTTCAATGAGGACACCCAGGAGGGCCTCCACAACGACGACCTGCTGCTTCTCGAGGGACTGCGCCGTCAGGCCGCCCTCAGGGCGGCAGGGTACCAGCAAGACCTGCGACGCTACCACAGCCGCCATGTGCGCTCACGCACCCTTGAGGCGGGCGACCTCGTCCTCAGGCGAATCCTCTCCAGGGAAGGTCTCCACAAGCTCTCGCCGATGTGGGAAGGCCCCTACAGGGTCTCCCACGTCGCCAGGCCTGGCGCAGTACGCTTCGAGACCGAAGACGGCATCCCCGTCAAGAACCCGTGGAACATCGCGCATCTGCGCAAGTTCTACCCGTGATCACAGTCACGCCAGGCATTTTTTGTCTCTAGAGGGAAGCTCACGGCTTCACCTCCAAGCTTCTCAAAGCTTCTCCCGAGGCCCAGCCCTCCGAGCTCTCCTGCAAATGAGCCCTCGCAGGCCGCAGTGAACCTCTGCCACTAATGGGTGGTCCCCATGCCTCGACATGGAAGGAACGTTAGCTTGGCAAACCCAAGTGTAATGAACCGATTTTCGTTCCAAGTGAACTTTGCGCTCAGGCGCCACTTTCGTTCCTAAGTGAACTATGCGCTACGGCGCCGCTACGTAATATTTTGGTGGTGAGTTTACTTCAGCATTATTTTCCTTATTGAAAATGGGCACTTATATCTCTCCACATGCGCACCTCGCGAGCGGGGGCTGAGTACGGTGCCAGTGCCTCAAATGACACACCAGCAGCACTGCAAAACCCAAGGATCCGAGCTCTGGCTAGAGGGCAGGCCCTCCCAAGCACGCCATCTCTACAAAGGACCTTGGTACTCTCTCTCCTCGCAAGGAACGCCTGAGGGGACCTATAAGCGCGCATTAGTCCCTAGTACTGTGCTCTAGCGTTTCGGCTTGCCCCTCTAACATCCACAGAGAGCAAAAGTCCCCGCCAGGCCTGCGGAGGAAACCCTCGGCCCCTGAAGGGGAGAACTTCGCCAGAGAAGGCCTACGTCGGGCAAAAGCCTCGCGAAGCTAAGTTTCTCGCTCACCTCAAGGGAATCCTCACACTTCTCTCATGAGCGCTCTGCGTCCCTCAAGTGGTTCTTTCCTTACTCTCCGTGGACTGCTTGCGCGTCAAAGGGGGGCCCTCAGCATCGCGACTCGAGGGCTGTTACCTCCCCAAGCCTTAAACTCCCCCCGGCCTTGCCGAGTCATTGCTCGAGCATACCGCAGCGGCAGGAGTCATAGTGCGAGGGGAAGGGTCCAACGACGCAGAGCGAAAAAGACACTGAGATGAAGCAAAGACCCCTCGAGGGAAGCACGCACTGAATTGATAGCAAATTGTTCACAAAATGAAGAAATAAATTACAAAGTGAGAAATGAAAGTCTCTAACAGGCAAACGCCCCTAAAGCGCTACAAGCGCGACACATGGCAGGAGGAGACTCCAGGAGGAGATCAGTCGGAGGCCTCGGCGCCGTCCTGGTCACTCTCTTCTTCCTCCTCGGGCTCGCTCCCCTCGCCGCCATCCTCTGCAGTGGCCCGCTTGAAGCGGCTGCAGAAGTCGTCCACCTGGTCGGGGACGGAGCTAGAGGCCTTCCACCCAGCGTCCCCCTCCAGTGGCTCGGTCACCGTGGCGAGGTCGAACCCAGGTTGGAGGTGCACGAGGTTGGAGAAGATGCGATCCACCGCCACCGCCAGAAGCTGGCGGCACTCCTCCTCGACCACGTCGCGGATTTCCGCAGCAGGGCCTTCGAGCGCTGTGAAGAGCTGCTCAAAGTACAGAAGATAGGTGGCGGCGTCAGCGTGGCCCTGGGCCGGAACGCTCGGCGCCTCCGCTCCCAGCTTCGCGGCGAGCTCACGGCCCCGTCCCGTCAAGGACAGGAACATGCGCTCTCGCTGCTGCGACAGCACCTGCGCCGCCTTGATGCTCTCCGCTGCCTCCACTGCTTTCTCCACGGCAGGCCCCACCTGCTGGTTCATCTCCTCCATGTCCCCCATGAGGGAGGCGAGGTCCTGGGACATGTCCTCACGGGCCTTCTCGGCGGCGCGGCGGCGATCAGCTTCGCGCTTCACCTTGGCGGCGAGATTGGCGTTTGCCTTCTCGAGCTGTTGGATCCGGGCGCCGCTCTCGCCCAGCCTCGTCTTGAAGCGGTCCTCCTGCTTGGAGAACTTGTCTTTGTAGTCCTGGGAGACTGCGGCGCGGATCTCCTTCTCCTTCTCGCGGAGCTCCTTATTGAGCTCGTCCTTCCGCTCTGCAAGCCGCGTGTTGGCTCGCTCCACGTTCCCCTTGTGGGCGGCCACCTCGCGCTCGAGCTTGCTGAGCGCCGTGGCAACGCTGTCTTCGCGGGCCTCGAGGGCCGTGCGCTGTCCTGACAGCTCCTGCTCCCTCAGCGCCAGCTGCTCGTCGCGCCGGCGCGCATCCTCCTCGCGCTCGCTCAGAGCGCGCCCGCGGGCCTCCAGGCTCGTGCGGAGCTCGTCAAGGGCGGACCGCACAACCCCGGCGTCCGCGAGGATCTTCTTCTCGAGCTCGACGAGCTCGGTGTGCTTCGCCGCCAGCGAGTGCTCCACGGCCTCCCGCTCCGCCCTGGCCGCGGCAAGGTCCTCCGCCGCGGCTCGGCGCTCAGCTCTCAGGGGCTGAAGAGCTCCTCCGCTTCGCGCATGGCCCCCTCGCGGACCTCCTCGGCGAAGCGCGCCGCCTCCTCGCGCTCCTCCTGCAGAGCCTGGTCACTCTTGCGCCGGGCCTCTACGGCCGCGTGGAAGGCAGCCCAGGCGTCAGCAAGCTCATCCCGCTGTCGGGCGAGCGCCTGGTCCTCCGTGGCCAGGTAGGCCTCGAGCCCCTCCAGAGACTCCCGTACGAAGCGGAAGGCGACATCGCGGCGCCCCCGGCCCCAGTCAAAGCCGCCCAGAGCGAGGCCCTGGGACGGTCCGCGAGGCGCAGAGGGTCCCGCACCAGCGTCCGGCTCGGTGGCAGAGGCCCCCGCGTGGGCCTGGGGGCTCGGGGGCAGGTCCTCCGTCTCGGCGCTCGGTCCCAGGCCTCCAGTGCTTCCCCCCTCGGGTGGCACTTCCCGGTTCGCGTCCGGGGCAGGAGCGTGGGGCCCGGTCCTCGCTGCTCCCTCCTCCTCCGCAGTGTCCGGCGGCGGCGGTGGAGTATCTTCCCTGCGGGACTTAGGAGGGCTCGGCGCCGATTTGGCACCCGCTGGAGCCCCTGGCTGCGCTGGGGGGGTGGCTGCGCGGGGTGGAGTGGGTACTCTCTCCACCTGTTCCTCCACCCGCTCCTCCTCGGGCGGTGGCGAAGACGCCTCCGCCTGAGGCACCTCCTCCTGAGAGCCTGCGGTGCCCCCCACCACAGGCCTCGAGGCCTCCGCTGCCGCGGTCTCGCCGGCCTCGACCTCCGGTCCAGCCTCGGGGGTGGCCCTCTTCACATCCACAGCCTTGCGAAGCCTGCGGCGCTTCGCAGGCTCTGGGCCGCTGAGATAAAAGGAAAAGATCGGTCAAGAAGAGCACGCAAGCAAAACTCAGAAAGGAAGAGCAAAGGCAAAAGAATCTCACCTGGCCTTCTTGGCGCGGGTGTCTACCCACGCCATGCCTGGCGAGCGCCACGAAGGCACGGCCCGGGCCCCCGCCTCAGGGGCCTCCTCGGCCTTCCTCTTGTGGCGAGCGCTCGGGGGCTCCCCGGCAGGCCAGTCATGTGCCGCCTTGGTCCTCGGCTCCTGGCGTCCCGCCGCAGCCTCCTCGCTGTTGCCAGAGGAAAGCTCGTGGACCTCCCCAGCCGGGGGCGCAACGCCGGAAGAGCTTCCCGCGCCCGCGGAGCTTCCCACGCCGGCGGAGGGCTCCACCCTCGTCTCCGCGTCGCCCTGCTCCGAGTCGCCGCAAGTCCACCTCCAGGTGACGCGTGTCCCGCGGCCGGCCTGCAGTTTTGGGCCCACGACGCTTCGCCTAGTCCCAATGGGCCTCGACGTGCCCATCATGGGCCCGGGGGCTACTGTCGGCCCAGTGGATTCTAGGGTGTGCAGAGCCCACTCTCCACGGACCGCACACGCGACAGCATCTACGAAACGGCTAAGGGCCAAGCAAACCGCTTGGGGAGCCCCCGAGGAAAAAACCCCTGGAGGGGCCTTGAGGCGCCGCCAGAGGCCTGAAGGGGGTTCCCCCCGAGGGCGTCCCACTTGAGGGCTCTCTCCCTCTGGAGGGAGCCAGCACGACTCTGAAAGGACAATGATGTCGCCTAGAGGGGGGGGTGAATAGGCGGTTTAAAACTTTTTCGGTTTAGGCTTGATAATTGCGGAATAAAACTAGATGTTTAAATTAACAAGCCGACAACCTAAATAAACTAGGCTCACCTATGTGCACCAACAACTTATGCTAAGCAAGACAAACAACAAGGTGATAGCAATATAGAATACTTCAAGCACGAAGGCTATCACAATGTAAAGTGCATAAGTAAAAGCTCGGGTATAGAAATAACCGAAGCACGCGGAGACGAGGATGTATTTCCGAGTTCCTCCTTGTTAAGGGAGTACGTCTCGTTGGAGAGGTGTGAACCGACACAACGGTTCAACAACCACAAAGGTTTCACCTTCTTCTCCGATGAACCGCACCACAAAGGCTTGGTTCACCTTCCACTATCGGAATTCCTTCGAGGCGGAATCCGGAGCCTTTCAACAACAATCCGGGGCACAACCCACAATGGGATTGGGGGCTCCCGAACGGCCTCCAACAACAATCCGGGGCACAACCCACAATGGGATTGGGGGCTCCCGAACGGCTTCAAGTGACCACACAAGGGTCCAACCACCACAAAGGCGTCTAGGGTCCAAGGACCCAAGAGTAACAAGTTCACAAGTTTTCAACTTCCACGAATCCTCGTGGAGAGCACACCGATGCACCAAATGCAAAAGGCAAGAGCACAAGTGCTCAAATCCTTCACTCTCAAATTCCAACAAAGCAACAAATGCTTATGGGGGAATAAGAGAGGAAGAACAAAGAGGAGATGCACCAAGAACTCCAAGATCAAGATCTACAAGGTTTCCCTCACATAGAGGAGAAATCGATCGGTGGAAACGTAGATCAAGATCACCTCTCACTTTCCCTCAAATATTAGCAAGAACCATGGGAGGGATTGAGAGGAAGAGCAAGCTTTACAAAGGGCAACAATGGAGGAGAGAGAGGAGAAAGACTTGCTCTAGAGCTAGTCAACCATTGGGGAAGAAGGCCCCTTAAATAGCTCAACTCAAAAATCCAGCCGTTGCAGCACTTCTTGTTCCGCAAGTGCGGTAGTACCGGCCTAAAGCCCGGTAGTACCGGCCCTGCGGTATCTTCGTCAACGCAGAAAACCGAGCGCGCGGTACTACCGGGGAAAAATACCCCGGTACTACCGGGCCCAAGTGCTGGGCTCCAACCCCGGTACTACCGGGGCCATCCGTGCCAAAACGTCCGAAAACCAACTTCAGAGAGTAGTACCGCAGAGAGCCCGGTACTACCGCAGCGAGCCCGGTACTACCGGCTGACTGCGGTACTACCGGAACAAAACTCTCCGGTACTACCGGGCCTGTCCGAACACCAAAAACACAGCTATAACTTTTGCAAATGAACTCCGAATGAGGTGAGACCAACTCCGTTGGAAAGGTACCGACAAGGAGAAGGCTACAAAAAGTGAAAATATTGCATCCCATAAATAGAGTAAAATCACCAAACATGGCAAGGTGTGGGACTTTCCTCACGGTTGAACCGGCAATATTTCCGCCACCGAAAACGCAACTAGTTTTCCAAGGTAAAACCGTTTTCGATGAACTAGAGCTTGACATGGAGATGAACCAAGCTCTAATTCCTCACCACCATAAAAGCCAAATAAGAACCAAGAAATATGATATGCCAAGTATGCAAAGGTTTGAGCTCTCCACAACGATGCGATCAAGTTACTCACTTGAGAGCCCCTCTTGATAGTACGCCGTCTATCCTAAAACCCGGTCTCCCACTAACACCATGAGACCGGTAAAATAGAAAACCTATCAAGATCATACCTTTGCCTTGCGCATTCCACTTGAGCTCGATGATGACGATCTTGACTCTCTCAAGTTGAAACACCTTTCTTGATTGTGCTTGCTAGCACATGCTTGATGAAGACTTCTCCAAATGCTCCCCCATACTCCATTATGGGAGGGCCTCGCTAAGCATCGTCTTCATGACTCCTTTGCAACCTTCAATCAAATGATATCTTCGAGATGCATCATATTGAGCTTGCACTTCATCTTCTTCTCTTGATATGTATGATGGCTTGGTGGTAAACATGATTGTTCACTCAATCTTCTATTCCAAGCCATACTTGCAATAAGCTCAACTCTTCACATGACCATTCTTCATATAAACCCTTGAGTAGAGCATTGATCATCATGTAATCTACTAGAGTCCAACACATGAACTCCAATCTTTTCCTATGGACAAGATCTACAAGTATATCTCAAAGCAAACATTAGTCCATAAGGATTGTCATTAATTACCAAAACCACGCATGGGGGCAACCATGCACTTTCAATCTCCCCCATTTTGGTAATTGATGACAATCCCTTTTACGAGGGTTTATATAATAAATTTAAGCAACCATGCAACACAAAGAGCAAGGATGCAAGAGAACAAACCCATATTCCCTTAAACCCTCTAAATTTCTCCCCCATTGGCATTGATTGCCTAAATGAGAAGAAAAACTTAGAAGGCCAATATAGTGCGAGCTCCCCCATAAAGTGTGCATTTCTCATAATATGAGTGAAATCAAATGCACATATCCAATGACGAATAGATGGAGGGAGATCAAGCTATATAGAGGATCCAAATATTGCAAGAGAAGATCAAATAGAAAGATACTTCAACGAAAGAAGCAAGCAATCAAAAGGATCCGAAAAGTGTTCTAAATATCAAGAGGGAACTCCCCAAGGTACGTGCACAAATAGGATTTGTATTTCAATATAGTGTGCACAACATGGAATCCTCACTCCCTCCTAGATAAATTCTAACACAAGCACATGCAAGAGAATATAAATGAGAAGTGAGGCAACACAATTTGCAACAAAAATGTTTTGCAACAAGAGCAAGGAGCGGCAAATAAAATAATGGGTGTGAGATAAAAAGACATTATAGGAGACTAATACAAGGATGAGAGCATCAACATAGTCTTTCAAGAAGTGTTGCACATAGTGCACATCATGTCTTTCCCATACCCACACACCAAAAGAGATATAGCAAATGGCTCCACAAGCTTAGTAAAATGCACCAAGCAACACATGAAAAATAAAGCTTGAGCCTTTTAGAAACCACCAAGGAGTCAAAAGCAATAAGAGGTGGTAACTAAAGATTTGGAATATCAATTAAAGATGTACTATTCTCACGTGTATAAGTTTCTAAGTAGACACTAATCACTAAGATATGGGTCTACAAATAAACATGTACACATAAGATAGATACACGGGTAAAGATCATGATATCCAGGAGGAAGTCATAGATACACCAATAAGATCTTTGCTTAAAAGCATAGCACAAAGCCCAATTTTATCTTAAAGGAATATAAATGAACTTCCAACACATACTCATCATAGCATCAAAAATTATCCACAAGGGATAAAGGTTAACAAATGGATGCTCCGAGTAAGATAACAAGTATCCCAAAAGGCAAATGATTTTGAAAAATCCAATATTGACATACCAATTGAAAGGACAATTGAAAGGACAAAGATTTTGAAAATTCATCAATGTTGCACATGAGAGACTTTAAGTAGAAAGTGCTAGATTGACATAATTGGGATCGATGAATCATAGAAATGAATATATAGTCCTCTTATATGTAATCATCCCGGCTTACTCACATTTGCAATAAAGACGTTTTGCAAGAATCAAATTAATTGCAACAAAAAGATTCATGCCAAGATACAACCTACACAAGGTTGAAAACTAGAAATGTATGCATGAGGTAGATACTTGTTACCGAGATAGCATTGGTGGTGTATAGTATAAGAGTTAACGATCATCCAAACTTGGCTCCAATGAACACATGGTGACACCACCTTCCTTGTAAATGAGACAAGCTTCCAATGCATCTCCACATGTACCTAAAACAAATTCAAGTACAAAATGGTACCCAAACTCATTGGGTCCAAAGTAGTTAGAGCAACTACAATACATAGGACAAACTCCACATAAATATGTGCATATTGATATGAAATTGAATTTCATGCACATCTTAGCCATTTAGGATTTGATGGAGTTTATCCTATATATTGGATCAACGAAAGTACACATGCCATAAGATATACATATAGTAAGTATGCATGCACAAGACTTTCAAGAACCAAACGAGATACAATTTGGACAAAACACCAATTAAACCAAGAAAGCACACACAAGTGTGACAAGAAAAAGAATTGTCCAAATTATATCAAGGACCCAAATCAACACATGATTGAAGAAACCACTTTGAAAAGATACCAAATTAAAGCAAGAAACCAATTGAAGAAAATACCATCAAATAATAAACCAAACCCTCTACACTTTTCATGATGGCACAAAGTGCCAAGACGAAAAATGTTTGTCTTCCAAAGAGACACGTCATCGGGATCAAATACCAAATGAAGACAACTAATGTTCAAAAGCATATAGGATTGCTCCCCCAAGATGTGTGCATTATTTATGATCTTGCATTTGAATACAAAATGCACACAAATGAGATCATCACTCTCCATATATATATATATATATATTCAAACACTAGTCATATTCAAGAAAGGTAAGAAATTGCAATACCAATTTAAAGAACGATGTTCCACTCAAAGTAGGATAGCTTCCCAAAGAATAGTGCATTATCAAAAAGTATGACTTTTGAATGTCAATGCACAAGAATTGGATCATTGCTTTTCCCAACTCAAGAAAGCACAAAACAAATTTCAAGTAGAGCAATAAAGTATCCAAAAGATACAAGGAAGACAAATAAGAGTTAGATCAAAAGCAAATCCTTGGCAATCAAATAAGGCAATTCAAAGCAAGAGCCAAAGTGAATATGATCAACATATTTACCCCCAAATATGATTATCACTTGTCAAGACAAGTAACGTATGGAGATATTTCTCGGTGGTGGATTGCAAGGATATATTCAAGATCATATTCACAAAACATAAACATGAGGCAAAGAATAGGAATTAAAAGCCATGCTTAGATAGATATTCTTGATAGATTCACAAATCATGTGATAATGCAAAGCAACTCCAAGGAGTAGCTTGAATCAATTGGCTTCCCAAAAAGATATATGAGAACATATTTAGGGAAAGCCATATCAAGAACATCCTCCACAAACAAGATCCAAAAGAGTGAGAGACAAAGAGCATTTAAGTAAATGGGAACTTGTTTGAGCAACATGCCACATAGGAACAAGATAATTAGCAATATCAATTCTAGGTGGCAAAACCTCACATTTTCACATTTTCTAGGCTTGTAATATGCACATAGCTTATTACTCCCCCATAATGTGATAATCCATTTATTTTAACACAAGAGGCAGACAAAAACAACTACAGAAATTAATGGACATTATATAATTTGAATTTCTCATGAGCATGACATACCACAAAGAGAATAGATACTATTGATATATCAAAACTAAGTGGTATTCCTCATGTACACACATTTTTAGGATTGTGAAGTGCACGAAGCATATCACTCTCCAAAAATGGATAGTCCATTTATCTCTCAAAGAGAGCCAACAAGATAAGATATGATATAAAAGCAATAAGGCTCAAAACAAGTAGATGGTGTGCAAACCAAAATACACATGCTTGATTTCTCAAGATAAGTAAGTAGAGAGCACAACACATACAAACACTAGCAAGGTACAAAACCTAACACATGCAAGGGTGCAAGCAACTTTCAATGTATATATGATTTAAATAAAAGTTACCGCAAGGAGGAACATTGGATATGAGATAGAACAATATAATCCATATGACTTGACTTGAGAGAATATAATTGATGAAGATCCCTTAATTCTTCATAGTGTAGCCAAGTCTCCAAAGCCCTCCAACAACGCCTATTGATCAAGTTTTAGCTTGTTGGTCCCCAACCAAGTTGGGTCCTAAGAGGTTAGTCACAATAGGTTTGGCAACCCAAATGGTTCTTTTCTTGACACCACTTTGAGTACCAACATATTTGGCAAACACATTGCCAACCTTATCCTTTCGAAGAGAATAAACATCATTAATTATAATGGGGTTGGATAAGGTACCATTTGTGCATGAAGAAGCAAGGTGACCCTTCTCACGACATAGGTAGCAACATCTACTTCCTCCTCTCTTCTTAGTTGGAGTCTTGACTTGAGGAGGGGTAGCTTGATTCTTCTTGGGAAGAGACCGTTCTTCAATTTGAGGAGCTTGAGTTTGAACTTGAGGTTTCTTCCCTTGTTGCTTATCACTAAGAGCCTTCTTCTTCAAAGGGCAAGATCTAACATGGTGCCCTTCAACTTTGCACTTGAAGCAAACAATCTTGGCCGAATCCTTGACTTGTTCTTGGCCCTTGTTCATCTTGTTAACCTTGGACTTGTTCTTGATATTGGAGTTGAATCCAAGTCCACTCTTGTCATTTGGGCGTCTTTGAACACTCAACATATTGTCAAGTGTAGAATCCCCAAAATGACGCTTTTCCAAGTCTTTCTTCAAAGAAGTGACTTGGGCCTTGAGCTCATTTAATTCCTCTACATGGTTAGTATCAACACAAACACTAGAGGAAATAGATGCTTCATTGTTAGAGCAACAAGGCATGGAAAGTAATTCATCACAAGATGTAGCAACATTGCGAGTGGATGAATCACTAGGACTAGCACATGGCAATAAGGCATTTCTAGAAGAAGTTGTGCCAATATCCGCATGAGGCTCACAAGATGTTACCTTTGTAGAGATAGCCTCATGAGCTAACTTTAGCCTAGCATGGGATGCTAGAAGATCATCATTAGAGGTAGAAAGCTTTTCATGACTTTCTTCCAATTTCCCATACTTACTAGATAGCAACTCAAGTTGAGCCCTTAGCTCAACATTCTCCTTCAAAATAGATGCTTCACAAGAAGTGGAGTTAGTAGCACAAGCATCATTATCATTAGAAATGGAAGAACACAATTTTGCAAGCTTATCATTATTAGATAGTTGAGTTTGGAGTTGATCATGAGACTTGATGAGGAGAGAGTGTTCACTTTCTAAAGCCTTGTGAGCTTTGTCAAGTTTCTCTATGTCCTCACTTAGTCTAGCATTGCCAACACCAAATTCAACTTTTTCCTTTTTAAACACTTTATATTTAGCAATAGCATGATCTCTTTCCTTAATGATTTTAGTAATGATAAGATCATTTGATTCATCAAGAGATTCGAGTCTCTCCTCAAGAGACACTCGAAGCTCTTGCTCTTCGTTAAGGGCATTCTCTAAGGATGCTTTTTCAATAGCATCTTCTCTCTCAATTTTACATTTTTGCTCAAATTGAGTATCCAAATCCTCAATGGTTTCTATACATTTAATACCATGAGCAACAATTTCACATAGAGAAGAGATAGCTTCACTACCTTTGGGAAGAGCACCAAGAACAATCTCACCCTTCTTGGTTAAGGTTTCAATGTCAAAATCTTCTCCATGAGCATCCTCAACCACATCATCACATATCTCGGGATTCGAGGTAGAAGTTACCTTGGAATCCTTAGCCATGAGGCAAACATGATTAATGGGTGAGGAGGATGAAGAATTACTTGAAGCACCATTGGGTTCCATGTCTTGTTCCAACAAATGTTGGGATTCCTCTACATTGTTAATCATGCAAATACTAGAGGATATGGAAGCATTATTTTCATGACAACAAGACATAGAGAGCATATCATTATTATATTTAGCTAAGCAACTATTACTTGATATGCAAGGACCATCAACTCTAGCATGTATGACATTTGGAGTGCTAGAAGAGTTTAGGTCCAAAGATAGAACATTGCAATGTGATAGAGAAGAGGTATAATCAATAGTAAGTTCACCATCACCAATGCAATTTCTATCACCACTCACCATATCATTATCTTGTGACAAATCACATGTTGGTGGAGTGGAAGAAGTTGTGAACTCATCACGGCCGGAGGTGGAGGGAAAACAATCATCCTCAATAATTTTGGACACTTCATATATATCTTGAAGCTTGGTCCAAAGCTCATGTGCATTTCGAAAAGGCATGATTGAAGCAAGAACTACATCGGTCAAAACACATATAAGACCATTAGTAACTTGAGTCTCGAGATGAGAGTTTATCTCATCCTCTAAAGATAATTCTTGGGAATCCTTTGGAGGAGATAAACTCACATCTACAATCCTCTTCATATAATTTGGACCCATGGCCCTAAAAAGATTAAGCATGCGAATTTTCCAAACATCATAATTTGTGCCATCGAATATGAAAGTGGGATCGTGCACTAATTCTCTAAACGACATCTTTTACTCTCTAGGCGGTAAAGCCCAACAAGAGAGCCCAGGCTCTGATACCAATTGAAAGGACAATGATGTCGCCTAGAGGGGGGGGTGAATAGGCGGTTTAAAACTTTTTCGGTTTAGGCTTGATAATTGCGGAATAAAACTAGATGTTTAAATTAACAAGCCGACAACCTAAATAAACTAGGCTCACCTATGTGCACCAACAACTTATGCTAAGCAAGACAAACAACAAGGTGATAGCAATATAGAATACTTCAAGCACGAAGGCTATCACAATGTAAAGTGCATAAGTAAAAGCTCGGGTATAGAAATAACCGAAGCACGCGGAGACGAGGATGTATTTCCGAGTTCCTCCTTGTTAAGGGAGTACGTCTCGTTGGAGAGGTGTGAACCGACACAACGGTTCAACAACCACAAAGGTTTCACCTTCTTCTCCGATGAACCGCACCACAAAGGCTTGGTTCACCTTCCACTATCGGATTTCCTTCGAGGCGGAATCCGGAGCCTTTCAACAACAATCCGGGGCACAACCCACAATGGGATTGGGGGCTCCCGAACGGCCTCCAACAACAATCCGGGGCACAACCCACAATGGGATTGGGGGCTCCCGAACGGCTTCAAGTGACCACACAAGGGTCCAACCACCACAAAGGCGTCTAGGGTCCAAGGACCCAAGAGTAACAAGTTCACAAGTTTTCAACTTCCACGAATCCTCGTGGAGAGCACACCGATGCACCAAATGCAAAAGGCAAGAGCACAAGTGCTCAAATCCTTCACTCTCAAATTCCAACAAAGCAACAAATGCTTATGGGGGAATAAGAGAGGAAGAACAAAGAGGAGATGCACCAAGAACTCCAAGATCAAGATCTACAAGGTTTCCCTCACATAGAGGAGAAATCGATCGGTGGAAACGTAGATCAAGATCACCTCTCACTTTCCCTCAAATATTAGCAAGAACCATGGGAGGGATTGAGAGGAAGAGCAAGCTTTACAAAGGGCAACAATGGAGGAGAGAGAGGAGAAAGACTTGCTCTAGAGCTAGTCAACCATTGGGGAAGAAGGCCCCTTAAATAGCTCAACTCAAAAATCCAGCCGTTGCAGCACTTCTTGTTCCGCAAGTGCGGTAGTACCGGCCTAAAGCCCGGTAGTACCGGCCCTGCGGTATCTTCGTCAACGCAGAAAACCGAGCGCGCGGTACTACCGGGGAAAAATACCCCGGTACTACCGGGCCCAAGTGCTGGGCTCCAACCCCGGTACTACCGGGGCCATCCGTGCCAAAACGTCCGAAAACCAACTTCAGAGAGTAGTACCGCAGAGAGCCCGGTACTACCGCAGCGAGCCCGGTACTACCGGCTGACTGCGGTACTACCGGAACAAAACTCTCCGGTACTACCGGGCCTGTCCGAACACCAAAAACACAGCTATAACTTTTGCAAATGAACTCCGAATGAGGTGAGACCAACTCCGTTGGAAAGGTACCGACAAGGAGAAGGCTACAAAAAGTGAAAATATTGCATCCCATAAATAGAGTAAAATCACCAAACATGGCAAGGTGTGGGACTTTCCTCACGGTTGAACCGGCAATATTTCCGCCACCGAAAACGCAACTAGTTTTCCAAGGTAAAACCGTTTTCGATGAACTAGAGCTTGACATGGAGATGAACCAAGCTCTAATTCCTCACCACCATAAAAGCCAAATAAGAACCAAGAAATATGATATGCCAAGTATGCAAAGGTTTGAGCTCTCCACAACGATGCGATCAAGTTACTCACTTGAGAGCCCCTCTTGATAGTACGCCGTCTATCCTAAAACCCGGTCTCCCACTAACACCATGAGACCGGTAAAATAGAAAACCTATCAAGATCATACCTTTGCCTTGCGCATTCCACTTGAGCTCGATGATGACGATCTTGACTCTCTCAAGTTGAAACACCTTTCTTGATTGTGCTTGCTAGCACATGCTTGATGAAGACTTCTCCAAATGCTCCCCCATACTCCATTATGGGAGGGCCTCGCTAAGCATCGTCTTCATGACTCCTTTGCAACCTTCAATCAAATGATATCTTCGAGATGCATCATATTGAGCTTGCACTTCATCTTCTTCTCTTGATATGTATGATGGCTTGGTGGTAAACATGATTGTTCACTCAATCTTCTATTCCAAGCCATACTTGCAATAAGCTCAACTCTTCACATGACCATTCTTCATATAAACCCTTGAGTAGAGCATTGATCATCATGTAATCTACTAGAGTCCAACACATGAACTCCAATCTTTTCCTATGGACAAGATCTACAAGTATATCTCAAAGCAAACATTAGTCCATAAGGATTGTCATTAATTACCAAAACCACGCATGGGGGCAACCATGCACTTTCAGACTCCTCCCCCTCGAGAGCCTCAGGCCCCTGAGGGGATACTTCGCGGCGAAGGAAGCGCTGCAGAGCGCACGTGGGCTCGGCAGCAGCCGCAGGGTGACGCGCGCGTCTGCGCGCACGACAGCGACAGCGTCGCAGTTGCCGTTCCCGTGATAAAAGGGGTCAACAAAGCTCTGTGTCTCCTGCGCCGCCAACGAAGCTTTCCTCTTTGGTGATAAAGCAGTTGGCCGGCACAACGCTCCAACGACGACGTCACCACGGGCACTCCCCACGGTCTCTGCCGCACCTGCGAGCCGCTCTGCAAAGTCTGCAGCTTGTCGGCCACGGCGCGCCGGTTTAGCACGGAGGAGCTGCGTCCAAGGACGGAGGAGACAGCTGCCCTGCCACGAAGGCAGGCTTTACAACCATGGACCGAGTCCATGGACCAGCGAGCAGTGGTGCACCCCGCTCCGCCGCTCGTCGCCATGTGGGAACCCTTCCACTGCGCAGGTCGCAGGGATGAGGCCCGGGGCAACTATATAAG
This sequence comes from Poa annua, assembly GCA_026929855.1. Classification (NCBI taxonomy): domain Eukaryota; kingdom Viridiplantae; phylum Streptophyta; class Magnoliopsida; order Poales; family Poaceae; genus Poa; species Poa annua. Next base: position 68,727,484 of record CM049439.1, on the reverse strand, counting down.
GAGAGGGGGCACTTCCGTGGCGAGGGATCCGGAATTCGATCCCGAATTCGATAGCGTCTTCCACCTCCGGACCTTCTCAACGCCCGGAGGCTCGCTGTACTGTAGTCACCGCAGTGCAATTCAGACAAGCAGGAGTAGCGGTTTTACCTCACCTTGAGGGCCGTGAACCTGGGTAAGGGCCGGTGTCACTCTCTGTCGTGCAGCTCCACTCCAGGCACCGCGAGCAACGTCGCGGCGTGCATCGAGGGTTGTTTGACCTCCGTGTTCAGTCCCCCTTCGAACCTCTCTTCGGGGCGAGACTACCCCTGTTACGTGGGAGTCACTCCTCGACAGAGGGCGGCGTGGGAGTGGTATGCGGCGCGATTGGAGATCGATGGGTCACTCCGGGTAGAATTTCTAAAAGTTGGAGGGGCTGACGAAAAAATGCGAGGTGGATGAACAGACCGTGGGAGGCAGGATACGGAACACTTTGTTCTTTTTAGATAGGAGAGATAGGAGAGATTGCTTCAATAACATTAGATGATATGGAACACAGGCAATACAGCAGATGAGTGATAGAATCACACTAAATATATTACAGCATGTAAGGTAAATAACTGCAAATCGCGCTATCATTCAAGTACAATACGAGCATCTCGACACTGTTCTAGTTAGCCTTGCTCAGCCCTTTTCTTCAGCCAGAAATATAACTAAAAGCGTATTACCCATCACCATGTGATATATGCTGGCTTAATGCGGCACGCATTGAGCTAACCGAACTACAGGACATCATGGTCCTTAAAAGCAGAAAGGTTATTTTAATTTGATCCAGAAATTCCATACAGAAGGGTCATAGAATCCTAGTCTGTGTTGTTAGAAGATAGCATGCTAATACTTAGAGGCATCCAGACTAGTGTAACAATGTCAGGACAAGCCAAAAATAAACTTAGCAGCTATGGAAAGATCAATTATATGCTTCATTACTCATGGCATATGGCTATCTGGTTCGCCAAAGTGTGGGGAACACAGTTGTAGGCTTGTGGCAATATTAGCTAAAAGAGCATGAAAAGTGGGCCAGCTCCCTAAATGAGTATGAACCGAACACAACCGATCCTGCCTCAGTAACCCAATCATACACAATAAAACATAACTTCAGTTATCTTCAAGATAACCACCTTATAAAACGTAGAATACAGGCACATGACATGTCATGGCTCTTGGGGTAATCAACATAAAATACTATCTCACTAAGAACAGGAAACTTAAGCGAACAAACAATAAAAGATCCACAAGTCTTGACAACTACCCGTAACTTATGTACAAGACACAACTTAGGCAGACAATGACACTGATGCACAGAATGTGCAAAACACATTTTGGCAAGAATTTGTGACATAGGTACTAGATGGAATACTGGAATGTAAGAGACACGACTTGGGCTGACAATGATGTTACATTCACCTTGCAAAGACGCCATGGCAGAAAAGGCTTGGACAGGAGTGCTAAACTCACCAAGAGCAATTACATGTGTATTATCAAATCCTTCGTTGACCAGCCTTACTTCACAGAACCCTGTAAAGGGTGAAATAAATCTAGAGAAGCAAGAGTCAAGCACTAAATGGTGAAAGCAAAAACACAACAGACACATAGCTTGGTAAGAACATAAACATGAAATATAGTTCACATGAAAAACTGATAAATAACCTCAGAATAATAATAATAGAAAGAGAATCAAGTGCATAAAAGGATATGTTTAAGTTCACGTCTAGTATAGTTGGAAGGGAGACCTTCAACATATAGGGTGTTTGATGCATTTGAGGGAAGAGAGCGCTCATGGGAATCAACACAAGGCATCTGCTAAGATGCACCAGGTCAAGTTAAATAATCCAGTACTTCACATTTACTGCCAAAACTACTAGTCTTAATGTGGAACAAGTAATTATTATGTTCAACTGTTACCTCATTGTATATGTAAGGTCCATAAGGCAGTTCCATTGATTCATTAAATCCAGCTATTTCCTGCTGACAACCAGTCATCTGCTGTCCAGAAGTCATGTCTGCAATAAGAGTGTAAACAGTACATTATTACGCATGTGTTACTTGGCATACAGTTTTAAAGAAACTCAGTGGCATGTAACGTATGATTGAAATCATTATTTTCCATGGTCAATTTAAAAGCAAGACAGTATAAGAGGAAATAAGATAACATAAACTAAAATGTGGAGCTAACACAAGAGAAGAAAATCGGGAGAGGAGGAAAATGGAAATGTTACTGTACACATTGTGAAAAGGCTTAAAGTTCCGAGAAATGGCAAGCATATCAATGTTCTAGCATTGTTTACGAATGATGACCTATGAGGTTGAAATAGAAATTCGCATGCTCTTTTCTCATAACACTAATTAACAGATATCCATACATGCTGATAAATGTAAGGCCCTTTTGGAGACGACAAAATTACAAGTAGTCAACTGAGGAGATGGTGAGTTATTTAACCCATCATGTAGCTCAACTACTAAAAAAATCCAACTGATGACCAAATGGCAATCAGTCATGCTCCCAATAAAATATTAAGAGGGTACTAAAAGGAAACAGAAACCGGCTTTATTAAACTACTAATTGCTACATGAAATTTAGGCACAATACGACGTAGCAGCATGCAAACCCTAAGCCAGATCAACAAGATTCATCTAAACACTACGACCAATTCCAATTTTTTTAACTCCGTATATATTTTGTAAAAAAACATCCATTTCAAAGCTCTTTAGAATTATGTGCTGACAGTTGTGTCCTAATTTTCTTAACAAAGCAAGGCTAGTCAACACTAGACGTCTGTTGGAATAATCCTGTGTGTCACTCTCTACACAGCACTAGAAACTTCTACCATAGTCACAAGTACTGCTGTAGCTTAGTAGCTAGTAGTAGTCTCTAGAATACACAAGTACTGCTGTAGCTTAGTAGCTAGTACTAGTCTCTAGAATACACAAGTACTGCTGTAGCTTAGTAGCTAGTAGTAGTCTCTAGAATACACAAGAGCTGTAACCTGGTGGAAGTAACCTGGTAGAAGACACTAGAAGCTTGTAAGGTCGGTTGTGAAGTCCTATAAATAGGACATGTACCCCATGGTTGTAGAGCGAGACAAAGTAGAACACAAGCAATAAAGCTTCAGTGTACTAGTACGTGACCAGCCTTCAACACTGCCACTAAGTGTGTGTTCGATCCATCTGGTTCGTGTGTGAGAGACATCCTAGCTAGCTAGCTGAGAGCACCAGCCCGGGACAACAAAGTGGTATCAGAGCCATGTCCAAGTCTCAGGAGGTCGGCGAGAAGGGTGAACGCAGCGGGTCCAAGACGCCGCCGCGGGTCGCAGGGCGACGCCCTTCCACATCTCCTATGCCTCGTCGGGGTCGCAGCCCGACACGCCGCGGTGGCGGCGAGCTGGTGGTGCGCGAGCGTGTCGTGAGGGAGAGCACTAGCTCAGCCCAATATCCGACGCTTACCCGCTCAAACTATGCTGAGTGGGCGATGGTGATGCGCGTCCAGCTCCAGGCTCAGCACTTGTGGGATGCCATCGAGTTTGGCGCCGACGACGAACACGACGATCGAGCAGCGCTGGCAGCATTGCTCCGGGCCGTTCCACCGGAGCTGGTGCGTACGTTGGCGGCAAAGGACAACGCGAAGGCAGCGTGGGACACGCTCAAGACCATGCGTCTCGGCTCTGAGCGCATACGGGAGGCAAAGGCACAGACAAGACGTCGCGAGTTTGAGGAACTTCGTTTCCGCCCTGGTGAGTCAATCGAAGATTTCTCGATCCGACTAACAAGCATCGTCAGTGATCTTGAGCTCCTCGGCGATCCCATAAGCGAGTACAAGGCAGTGCTCAAGTTCTTGCGCGTGGTGCCGCGCAAGTACCGACCGGTGGTGATGGCCATCGAACAAGTTGTCAACCTCCGGGAGTTGACAATCGAGGAGTTGTGTGGTCGACTTCTCACCGCAGAGGAGGGGTACGACCTAGATGATGCTACTGATGGTGTCAACAAGCTTCTCCTCACAGAGGAGGAATGGGCAAGCCGTCAACGACAACGCAGCAAGCTTCTCCTCACAGAGGAGGAATGGGCAAGCCGTCAACGACAACACGGAAAAGGCGTGTCCAGCGGCGACAACAGTGGCAGGCCGGCATCCAGGCAGAAGCAGCAAGGTGTGCAAGGCGGCAACACTGGCTCAGGTGAGCGTCGCAAAGGGAGTTGTCGGTATTGTGGCAAGCCTGGGCACTGGGCAAAAGAGTGCCGCAAGGCAAAGCGTGACCGCGAACGGCGTGGCGAGGCAGCTAACTTTGTGCAGGCTGAAGACGAGGACAAAACGCTGCTGATGGCAACTCATACCGAGGTTGCAGAGGTAGTGGCTGTGCCCGCGGTGGATACAGCGAACCCCTCTACACCAACTCTGGGGGAGCAGGTCTTCCTCAACGAAGAACGTGCACACGTCGAGCTGCGCAAGTCCACGACTGATACCGACACGGCATGGTACCTGGACACGGGCGCCTCAAACCACATGACTGGGGATGCAACTGTCTTCGCTGAGCTCAACGAGAAGGTCTCCGACACGGTACGTTTCGGTGATGGCTCCCTCGTCGACATCTGCGGACGTGGCACAGTGACGTTCGCCATGGATGGAGGACGGCACAGGGCGTTGTCAAACGTCTATTGGATCCCGCGGATCAAGACGAACATCATCAGCATCGGGCAGCTTGACGAGATTGGGTGCCCAACGCACGTCAAAAATGGCATGATGATCATCCGTGACCGGCAGAAGAAGCTCATCGCCAAGGCTCCTCGCATGCGGAATCGGCTGTACATGGTGCATCTCCAGATCGAGAAGCCGGTATGTCTAGCTGCTCACATGGGCGAGGACGCGTGGATATGGCACGCGCGCTTCGGCCACCAGAGTTTTGAAAGTCTCGAGAAGCTTGCTCGGAAGGACATGGTGCGCGGACTTCCAATGATCAACCACGTGGAGCAGCTCTGCGAGGCGTGCCTCGCCGGCAAGCACCGCCGCACCCCGTTTCCTCCGGTGGCAAAATACCGCGCTATCGAACCGTTGGAGCTCGTGCATGGTGACTTGTGCGGCCCTATCTCGCCGCCTACGCCAGGAGGTAAGCGTTACTTCCTTCTCCTCGTCGACGACTACAGCCGGTACATGTGGATCGTCCTCCTGCGTACAAAGGACGAGGCACCGAAGGCCATCCGTCGCTTCCAAGCTAGCGCAGAGGTGGAGTCACGACACACTCTGCGCGTCTTCCGCACCGACAGAGGAGGGGAGTTCACCGCAACAGAGTTCGCAGATTGGTGCGCTGATCAAGGCATCCAGCGGCACCTCACTGCTCCGTACTCGCCCCAACAGAACGGGGTGGTGGAACGGCGCAACCAGACAGTCGTCGGCACCGCACGTTGCATGTTGAAAGGCAGCGGCATGCCAGCACAGTTTTGGGGGGAGGCGGTCACCACGGCCGTTTTCGTCCTCAACCGTTCATTCACGAGGAGCGTGGACGGGCGTACTCCTTATGAGGCGTGGCACGGTAAGAAGCCAAATGTACACTTCCTTCGTGTCTTTGGTTGCAGGGCTCACGCCAAGATCACCACGCCAAACATGAAGTTGGATGACCGAAGCAAGCCCATGGTGATGCTCGGGTACGAACCCGGCGGTAAGGCGTACCGCCTCTACGACCCGGCGACAAAGCGCGTCCACGTCTCCCGCGACGTCATCTTCGACGAGAGTGCTGGTTGGGACTGGAGCACTGACAACATGGCGGAAGATTATGGCGGAGGAGAGTTCACCATCGAATACTCCTACGCGCCTGCACCAACGACATCCCCCACTTCGCCAAACCAGTCCACTACAGCCACTCCTGCCCCGACGGAGATTCAACCCGAAAACAATTCGAAAGCGAAGTCTACAGCGAGGACGCCCAGAACACAAACCCCAGAACAAGTGAGGTTTGCCACACCTCCGTCCACACTAGACCCGGAGTTCTTCGACGAAAGCAATGATCCGGATCATCCACACCGCTACCGTCGCGTCCTCGACATGGTGGAGCCCGACGCACAGGTGCCAGGGCAGGCTGAGCGCCTTCTACTTACTCCCTCTGGTGAACCATCCACGTATGCAGAGGCGGAGCACGACGAGCACTGGCGCACCGCGATGCGTGAAGAGTTGAGGTCCATTGAGGAGAACAAGACATGGATCCTCACTGACTTACCTGCAGGTCACAAGCCGATCGGTCTCAAATGGGTCTTCAAGCTCAAGCGAGACGCCAACGGTAACGTGCTGAAGCACAAGGCACGCTTGGTGGCGAAGGGCTACGTGCAACGGCCGGGGATCGACTTCGACGAAGTTTTTGCCCCGGTGGCGCGTCTGGACTCTATTCGTCTACTTCTCGCCGTTGCCGCGCAGAAAAGGTGGGAGGTGCACCACATGGACGTCAAGACTGCGTTCTTGAATGGGGAACTCGGCGAAGAAGTATATGTGACACAACCGCCGGGCTTCACGACCCCCGCCACGTCATCAGGCAAAGTACTGCGCCTTCACAAGGCGTTGTATGGTCTTCGTCAAGCCCCTAGAGCATGGAATACCAAGCTGGACAGCGTGCTAGTATCACTCGGGTTCACTCGCAGCCCGTCTGACCATGCTGTGTACACCAGAGGCGAGGATGACGAGCGGCTTCTCCTGGGCGTCTATGTTGACGACTTGATCCTGACAGGAGCAAGCACCAAGACTATCTCCAAGTTCAAAGAGGAGATGAGCAGAAAATTCTGCATGAGTGACCTGGGATTGTTGACGCTCTATCTTGGCATAGAGGTCAAGCAGTCACCGGGCGAGATCACCCTGAAGCAGGCTGCGTTCGCAAGCAAGCTGTTGGAGAAGGCGGGCATGGCGGATTGCAACGCTGTACATGTTCCCATGGAGCCACGTCTGAAGCTATCCAAGGTGAGCACTAATCCACCCGTGGATGTCACTTTGTACAGGAGCATCGTCGGCAGCCTCCGCTACCTCTTGCACACACGGCCAGACATTTCCTTCGCCGTCGGTTACGTCAGTCGCTTCATGGAAAAGCCAACAACCGAGCACATGAGCGCCGTCAAGCATATTCTGAGGTATATTGCAGGGACATTGCACTATGGCTGCAGGTACCGTTGCAGCGACAACGGAGACGGACGCCTAATTGGCTTTAGTGACGCTGACCACGCCGGAGACGTCGACGACAGGAAGAGCACGTCGGGGACTCTCTTTTTCCTCGATCGGTGCCCGATCACTTGGCAGTCTCAGAAGCAAAAGGTGGTCTCCATATCATCCTGCCAAGCAGAGTATATTGCCGCTAGCACCGCGGCATGCCAGGCCGTCTGGCTCGGACGGCTCATCGGCGATTTTTTCGCCACAGACCCCATGGTCCCTACACTTCTCGTGGACAACAAGTCGGCGATCCAACTAAGCAAAAATCCAGTCTTTCACGACCGGAGCAAGCACATTGAGACCCGCTATCATTTCATACGGGAGAACGTCGAGAGCGGCAAGATTGTCGTCGACTATGTCAACACTGACGATCAGCTGGCGGACATCCTGACCAAACCACTTGGTCGGACCAAGTTTCAGTCTCTACGCGAGAAGATTGGGATCGTCGAGATCAAGTGAGCGCATCAGGATTAGGGGGGTGAATGTTGGAATAATCCTGTGCGTCACTCTCTACACAGCACTAGAAACTTCTACCATAGTCACAAGTACTGCTGTAGCTTAGTAGCTAGTAGTAGTCTCTAGAATACACAAGTACTGCTGTAGCTTAGTAGCTAGTACTAGTCTCTAGAATACACAAGTACTGCTGTAGCTTAGTAGCTAGTAGTAGTCTCTAGAATACACAAGAGCTGTAACCTGGTGGAAGTAACCTGGTAGAAGACACTAGAAGCTTGTAAGGTCGGTTATGAAGTCCTATAAATAGGACATGTACCCCATGGTTGTAGAGCGAGACAAAGTAGAACACAAGCAATAAAGCTTCAGTGTACTAGTACGTGACCAGCCTTCAACACTGCCACTAAGTGTGTGTTCGATCCATCTGGTTCGTGTGTGAGAGACATCCTAGCTAGCTAGCTGAGAGCACCAGCCCGGGACAACAACGTCTAGACCCAAAGGTCAAAATGCTACAGGCCAGCACCGTAAAAGAATATCAGGGAATCCATCATATAACTATTACTTTTCCTAGGATTACTTCTAATCTTCAATGGGAAAACTTATGCTAAGGAAAAAGTAATCTGTGATGCTGATAGCTTTTGTTCTTAGATTCCCATTAACAACTCTGAACACTTTGTCCACCAACCTGATGCAGTAATGCTTAAAAACAACTAGTACACTTTAACAATTAACAGTATCTCACATACAGTAGCTCCACAACCTCATGGTTGACTATTAAGCTTCCCAGAAAAACAATGGGCTAATCAAATATATAGCTATTCTGGTTGCTTCAACCTATAACTCGCAGGAGCATAGGAAAACCATCGTCGTACCGCGGATTGGCTTGTTCATGTCAGTGAACATCAAGAGGAGCACCAGCCATCCCTCTCAACCTATATTAACTAGGACAATGATGTTTCTGTTGATCACAAAGGATAGCAAGATTCAGGGTTAACAACGTCAAGGTCAAGCCATCAAATGGAAAGATCCATTATATGCTTCAGTACTCTGGCATATGGTTATTTGGTTGGCAAAAGTGTGGGGGACACAGTTGTGGGTTTGTGGGCTATGTGCCTAAATGAGTATGACCGATCACAACCAATCTTGCCTCAATAACCCAATCACACACAACAAAGCACAACTTTGATTATCTTCAAGATCACCACCTTAAAGAATAGTAGAATACAAGCACATGACATGTCATGGCCCTTGGGGTAATCAGCAAAAATACTATGTTTGACGTACTAGACCAACCAAACAGAAACCTTTTCTTTTGTTAACATTGGAAATAAGAAACCTTTTAATTGCTCAGAAATGTTTGACCCACTGTCACATACTTGTACTGCATGGATCACGCATTTACATGATAAGTTATAGTAGACATAAACTATAGCATCTCATACAACAGGTAACTTAATATATCGATTGCAGTTCCAACATTGGCTCATCATAGTGTATCAGGTAAAGCTTGAGAAGTGGGAACAATCAAGTTGTCCACTCCCGCTCATGAGGTAAAAGAAGCAAGGAAGATGCAAACTGAAGGTTTCCGATTTATATATAAGGAACCTAGACCCATGCGATTAAACGCCTACCACAAGGGTCCAACACCAAACCTTGCACTAGGACAGAACTGGAGGTGCAATCTGTGCGAGTATGGGTCATGTATGTCAAACAAGTAACCTGCAAAAATAAGCACCAAATAAGTGTCAACTTAATGCTACAACACTGACATATTTGAAAGTATGTAATGCAGTACGATAGTGAGACATACAAAAAGGGATAATGCTAACTGTAGAAAATCTGAAACTTATCATCTACCGAACAAAGTGAAAGGTATGAGACACTTCTCCCAACATTCAGGTCAAAACTAATTGGCAGATGCTAGATATCAAATGACTAAACTTATATAAGAAAAGATGTGTGATAAATAAAAAATAGTAAATACATAACCTATTGAAAGTGAAACATAGCAGAAGACAATAGGGCAAATGGATATGTATTCGGCATGCAAATTCTAGCTCAGTAAGAACAGGAAACTTGTGTGAACAAACAATAACACAGTCCACAAGTATAGACAACTACCCATAACTTATGTATGATACACAACTTAGGCAGACAATCACACTGATGCAAAGGATATACAAAACACAGCTCAGCAAGAATTGGTAACATAAGTACTAAATGGAAATATGGAATACTAGAATGTAAGAGACATGACTTGGGGTGACAATGATGTTACATTCACCTTGCAGATACTCCATGACAGAAAAGGCTTGGATCGGAGTGTTAAACTCAACAAGAGCAATTAAATATGTATTATCAATTCCTCCATGGACCAGCCTTAGTTCAGAGAACCCTGTAAAATGACAAAATAAATCTAGAGAAGCAGGAGTCAAGGAGTCAAAGCACTAAATGGTGAAAACAAAAAAGATTGGTAAGACCATAAACATAAAACATAGTGCACTTATGAAAAAAATGTCAAATAAACTAAAAATAATAAGAAAGAGAATCATGCGCACGAAATATAAAAGGATACGAGTAAGTTCCCGTATGGCACAGTTGGAAGGGAGACCTTCAACATATAGGGTGTCTGATGCATTTGAGGGAAGAGACCGCTCATGAAAATCAATAGAAGGCATCTGCAAAGATTCACCATGTCAAGTTAAATAATTGAGCACTTCACATTTAGTAACAAAACTTCTAGGAACAAGTATTTCTGTCACCTCATTGTGTATGTAAGGCACAAAAGGCAGTTCTATTGATTCATTAAATTCAGCCATGTCCTGCTCACAACCAGTCATCTGCTGTCCAGATGGCATGTCTGCAATAAGAGTGTAAACACTAAATTATTATGCAAGGGATTACCTGGCATACAGTTCTAAAAGACACTCAGCGACACATAACGTATGATTGAAATCATTATTTTTACATGCTCAAGTTGGGTATAATAGGAAACAGGATAACAGAAACTAAAATGTGGAGTTAACACACATCAAGAAAGAACATAGGGAGGGAGGGAGGAAATCTACGGTACCCATGGTGAAAGGCTTAAAATAAGTTGTTCGAGAAAATGGCAAGCATATCAATGTTTTAGTATCATTTGCTCAGGATGACCTATGAAGTTGAAATAGAGATATGCACGTCAATTTGGTGGTGCGTGTCTGATGTTTGGTGGTGCGTGTCTGATGTTCGTACGAATGCCTCTATGGAGTTTGATTCAGTTCCAACTCCCAACATTCAGCAGTAACAAAAAAAGGCTAAAATGAAAATTGTAGGCCTAGCAGGTTAGCTTTCATGGATTCATATGTGCATGATTATAGTTAAATGCAGTCAGGCTTAGTATTCAGATGCCCATTGATATCTCAACTAACACAAATAATATATATAGCACTATTTATACTCCATATGGCACCATTTATGTAGGAATGAGAAGACAGGGATTCCTTCGAGGCTCTCTGGGGTTTAGTTGTCAAAAAGAAGTGCAGAACTGATGCCTACACGACTATGCCAATCTACCTATTTAAATTGGTGAAATTAAGTTGTATTGGGAGCATCGAATTGAAATTAACAGCAAAAGGAGAACTTGCATCGCATGAAGTGAAACCACCCTACAAAGTGTAGTTCGTTCTCGGGGTGTGAAACTTCTCATTATTTCTGGAGCCATGCTCTATGTCTTGGTCTTTATAGAGAAAGCAAACTTTCACTTCTTAGTTCATAAACTGTAATATTGTTTCTCACTGATGCGCTTATTAGTCCCCTACTTCTAGGTCAGTGTGTTGAACACGAAACGCATACGAGGATCGTATGAACATATTAACGGTTCACACTGACCATATTGCTTTGCATACTGGATTTATTTTTGGAGTCCAAGATATAAAGAGCTGGGAGGTCAGCTATACAAAATAATCTATACCATGGAGCGATGATGTGATCTGTTACTAGTAATGTTTGCAGAAAACGTTTGCTGTGAGGACACTAGGGAAAGATTGTTTATTTCTCTGTATTTTGGTGGCTCTGTTCATCATTGAGTGAGAAGACATTATATATGTGACCATGTCTAATTCTTACTGAAAAAAAATACTCAAAAGATAATGAAAATAACATTGATCCCTCGGTTTTGCAACAAGTCAGACCAGCGCTCTGGTTTGTACCAAATCAGAATGTGGTATATCTATTTTTTTAGAGAAGGTGTGTCTATTTTTGTACAGGACCAGCGCTGACGTTTCAGCCTCATCCTCGCTAAGGATTTTCCACGGGAAGGTATCAGAATAGTTGGAGGATTTTTTGTGGTTCTATAATTTCATCCACCGTTGTTTAGTGAGAAGTCATTATCACATCAACAACTGTGTTAAATGCACGTTCAATTAACTTGGTAATTCCGTGATCGTAGTCAAATCAAGAGAACCCCTAAAGCTTTAGCTTTCCGTGCATGAGATTAATGATTGAATACAATGATGCTTTTGGCGGAAAGGTGATGAAAACGCTTAACATATATGGCATGTGGTGCTCTTTCTAGAGAAGTTCCGCGCCTCGGTCCATGCAGTTTCCAAATTTTATAGAAGCTAGATTCTTTGATGAAATCATTGCTGTTCCTTTTTAGAGACAAAAAAAATTCTGTGCAATTTGTATGACAACTTATTGATAATGATTTACCAGTTTAGTTTAAGCTGAAATAAATTCCTCTAAAGTCTGTAGAACTGTGTTTAGAAACAACATACAATGATATGTAATGTACATGTGCACGTGCTGTATTACTAGTTCATTAGAAACTATTCATTCGACTGATAAATGTAAGGGCCTTTTTAAGCTGAGAAAAATATAATGAAGAAAATGGTGAGTATTTAACCTATCATGTATCTCAATGACTACCACAAATATCCAACTGATGCCCAAATGGCAATCAGTCATCCTCTCAATAAATACTGAGAGGGTACTAAAAGGAAACAGGGACCGGCTTTATTAAACTACTAATTGCTACATGAAAGTTATGGCGCCATACGACGTAGCAGCATGCAAACCCTAAGCTAGATAAACAGGATTCACATGAGCACTATCGACGTAAGCACTATCAAGTATCAACCAATTCCAACTTTTAAAATTTATAATATATCTGGTCATAAAACAACCATTCCAAAGATCTTTAGAACAATGGTAGCTAAAAATATGTGCTGGCAGCTGTGTGCTAATGTTTTTAAATTTTCATTAACAAAGCAATGCTAGGCAACACTAGAGACTAGACCCAAAGCTCAAAATGCTATATTGTCAACCCGTAAAAAAGAAAATCAAGGAACTTCATCCTATAGCAATTACTTTTCCTAGGATAACTTCCAATCTTCAACAGGAAAACTTAGGCCAAGGATAAAATAATATGCGATGTTGTTCTAGATCTGCATTAACAAACCTGAACACTTATAGTCTACGAACCTGATGCTGTAATGCTTTAAAACAACTACAATTTAACAATTAATAATGTCTCCAGTAGCTCCACAACGGCAGGGTTGACTACTAAGCCTCCCAGAAAAACAGTGGGGCAAATCAAAGATATGGCTACGCTGCTGCTTCAGCCTATACTTTTACATAACCGAAAGTGTAAGCCTAAGCCTATGCAAAATACCAAAGAAACAATTGTGTAAGCTACAAGCTATGACCATAAGCATATATCCAGACAATCTGATACACTTCCATTCATCTAAGCTAAGCTATGACCATAAAAATTTGTGCGATTCTATAATTTCATCCACCATTGTTTAGTGAGAAGTCGTTATCACATCAATAACTGTGTTATATGCACATTCGAATTAACTTGGTAATTTCGTGATTGTAGTCAAATCAAGAGAACCCCTACAGCTTTAGCTTTCTGTGCATGAGATTAATGATTGAATACAATGATGTTTTTGGCGGAAAGCCGGAAAGGTGATGAAAACGCTTCACATATATGGCATGTGGTGTTCTTTCTAGAGAAGTTCTGCACCTCAGTCCACGCAGTTTCCAAATTTTATAGAAGCTAGATTCTTTAGTCTGTTAGAGTCTACAGCAACGAAGTTGCTTAGAGTTAGTGCATTCTGGTTCGGACTTAGAAAAGGTATGTAATCAAATTCATGGATCTGCGTTTCATATTTGATGAAATCACTGCTGTTCCTTTTTTGAAACAAAAAATGAATATTTCTGTGTAATTTTGTGTCACGACTTATTGGTGATGATTTACCAGTTTAGTTTAAGCTGAAATAAATTCCTCTAAAGTCTGTAGAACTGCGTTTAGAAACAACATACAATGATATGCAACGTGCATGTGCACGTGCTGTATTACTAGTTCATTAGAAACTATTCATACGTACTGATAAATGTAAGGGCCTTTTTAGCTGAGAAAAATATAATGAGAAGAATGGTGAGTATTTAACCTATCATGTAGCTCAATGACTACCACAAATATCCGACTGATGCCCAAATGGCAATCAGTCATCCTCTCCAATAAATACTGAGAGGGTACTAAATGGAAATAGGGACCGGCTTTATTAAACTACTAATTGCTACGTGAAAGTTATGGCGCCATACGACGTAGCAGCATGCAAACCCTAAGCTAGATAAACAGGATTCACGTGAGCACTATCGACGTAAGCACTATCGACCAATTCAAGCTTTTAAAATTTATAATATATCTGGTCATAAAACATTCATTTCATAAATCTTTAAAACAATGGTAGCTAGAAATATGTGCTGACAGCTGTGTGCTAATGTTTTTAATTAACAAAGCAATGCTAGGCAACACTAGAGACTAGACCCAAAGCTCAAAATGCTATAGGACAACCCATAAAAAAAATCAAGGAACTCCAACCTATTACTGTTACTTTTCCTAGGATTACTTCCAATCTTCAACAGGAAAACTTAGGCTAAGGATAAAATAATATGCGGCGCTAATAGCTTCTGTTCTAGATCCGCATTAACAAACCTGAACACTTATAGCCTACGAACCTGATGCAGTATAATGCTTAAAAAACAAGTACAATTTAACAATTAACAGTGTCTCCAGTAGCTCCACAACGGCAGGGTTGACTACTAAGCTTCGCAGAAAAACAGTGGGGGCAGATCAAAGATATGGCTACGCCGCTGGCTTCAACCTATACTTTTACATAACCGAAAGCCTAAGCCTATGCAAAATCACCAAAGAAACAATCGTGTAAGCTACAAGCTATGACCGATCCACACAACCTGATACAGTTCCATTCATCTATGCTAACCTATCACATCAACTACTACCGTCCCTGAAAATTTCCACATAATTGAGTATCTCTTTGTCTAAAAAATCGAACAAAGCAGGTATCTAACAGAAGCGGAGGGTACAAACCAAAGAAGTCGGGGGCGGCAGCGGGCAAAGGCAGCCGCGCAATCATCTCCACGGCCTGTAGGAGCTGCGTCGCCGTCATGGTTGGCCCCATCGTGGCTCCGGCGTGTGGGGGCTGCAGCGCCGCCATGGGCTGAAACACGTCCATCACAGGCGCACCTTGCGGCTGCTGGACCGTTTCCATCACAAGCGGTCCTTGCGGCGGCGGCGGCGCCGTCGTCGAAGCTTGTTGGTGGGTTGGCAGCGGCCCGGGAGCTCCGGTCACCGCGGCCTGGTGGATCGGGTCGGCGGCGAAGGTGGCAGGGTTGCGGCCGTCCATGGCTGTGAGCTGGTGGAGGTGGGGTGGCGACCTACGGGATCTATCCGCCGGAGTGGGCTAGGGTTTCGGGGACCGGCGGCGGCTGAGGGTCGGAGGAGGCGCGGGCTAGGGCTAGGGAAAGGGGGCGTTCTTATACTAGGGCGGCGTGCGCCCCGTGTTGCCGGTTTCGGCATCCGGTGGTCGCCGTTGAGGGAAATGGAAGGAAACCGACGGGGGAGGCGCGGCGAGGGGCGCGTGCTGCCGTTGCTGCTGGCGAGGAGTGTGGGCGCGCGTGAGGCGAAGGGATGGATTTGGGGTGAGATTTCGCGAGTGCTGCTGGGCCTGCTTTTGGTTTCTAGTGCTGGCTTTGAGTGAGCCCGGTCTCGTCAGGTTGGGTCGCTTCGGTCCACGGGTCCAGCGAGTTTGCACTTTGGGCTAGCTCTCGGTGCAGGCCCTAGAGTTTTAAGTGGATTTTTTTTTTGTCTAAGATTTTTATTTTTTATGTTAAAAGTGGTCGTATTTACTGTCTAATATAAGATAAGAGATGACCCAGTTTATACGGAAAACAAGGTAAAAAAACATGGACGCGTCTAGCCAACGGCCGTGCGTTGGTTCGTCGACTTGAACGGCCGACCAAAAACGGCAAGTATCTGGCCCCTCAGCGACAAAAACGGACCTCCCCGTCTCCTCCCGTACCACCTCGCGAGCCGCCGCTGTGTCTCCTCAACCTCGCGCGATGGCACCCCCCTGTCTCCAGCTCGTCGTGGACCACGCCGGCGGGGAGGAGCACGGGCGGTGGTGCCCCTCGCCCGGCAGGGAGGAGAAGGGGCGGCGGCCGCGCTCGTGAGTAAGGAGGAACAGGGCTCGGCGGTGGCCCTCGACGGAAGGGAGGAGCAGGGGCTGCTCTGGTGCAAGCGGGGTCCCGGGTGTCGGAGCGACGGCGCCGTCTGGTACCAGGACGCGGAGGATAGGGATATCGGCGGCGCGACAGCGGCACAGCGCCGGTGAACACCAGCTCTCGACGCCATGCCCTTGGTGCAGGTGCACGACCTTGACACAACTTCCGTCCGGAGGAGCTCATCCAGCTCCACCTCGTCGCACGCTGGCTTCCGGCCGCCTGCTCATCTGGGTGGGTTCCGTGTGGCAATTTTGCTCACGGAGCTATGCAAGGCGATAATGGTTGTAGAATGGATACTGGGGAAAGTGCTCCCGTGGAGGAATAGTATGCTGCTAGCGTTGCGGGCTTCATGTAGAGGTGATGGGTTGGGCTTCCACTTCAGATTTCAACTATTCCATATACTCATGTATTGGTTTATTTTTATCGGATTGTTGCCTATTAATGCATATTAGTTGCTCAATAAATAAATAGTTGCCCAACTATGTATGCTTGTTGCCTAGTGGTAAAAAGGGGTTGTAATTTATGTTTTTACAAAGTTGTCCATTATATAACATCTACTTGCCTCACAACATTGTCAAGTTGTCCAAATCAGATCATGCCCCGCCACCCCCGCAAAAAAAAAAAAAACATTGTCAAGTTGTCCAAATCAGATCATGCGTGTCGTTACTTGTAAAATCATGACCACCTATCTTTCACCTGAAACCCCTCGCATGGCACTAGTGACATTCACGGAACTCTGCGCCATTGCCGCCATCCTTCTCTCCAAGTTCCTCTCCCTATGCTATTTTGTTGTCTAAAATCGGATGATAGTTGCTCAAGTTATGCTATTCTACTTCGCCCCAACAACAATAATGTTAAAAAATTCTGAAGTTGCATACATATTTTGTGAAACTGTCTACATAATTTACGAAGTTGTCGACATCGCTAAGACTTGGTTAACGTGAGAATAGTGGCCCGCACCGATTACGGCCGACGTTTCGCGAGAAGGTTAGAAAGTCCCGAGAGGCGAGAGGTGCTCTTGAACTCCAGCGTGACATTGACGGAAGTCCATAACTCATTTTGGGAGGTGCTTCGGGAATCCATTCGATCATGTGCTCCTACGGTGGGAGGACCTCGAATCTAGCGGTCCATATATTAGTTGCCTAAAATATTCTAATTTTTGCTATATCAGGAGGGAGATTCATAACAGGAAAAAGCAATTCCACAATTTTTGACTAGTTCTATATATTAGTTGCTTAATGTTACCGATTTGTTGCCTAAAATATTCTACCTTTTTAGTTGCTCAAATGATCTAATTTGTTGTCTAAAATAATATACCACTTGCTCAATTACGTCCTCTGTTTGTTGCTCACTTATGATACTTTATTGCTTTCTTTTATTAATTCCCTGCAACACATATTAGTTGCTCAAATGGTCTAATTTGTTGTCTAAAATCATATAGCACTTGCTCAATTATGTCCTCTATTTGTTGCAACTAATATACGCAGTTAGACAACAAATTGATAGAGTTAGACAAAAAAGCAACTAATATATAAGTAATCTCATAAATGAATTCCTAGAATCGATCAACTATTAGAATATTTTACGCAACTGGAGGCCCCCGGTGCAGATGCACAAATTATAGCTACTTTGCGGTTCATAGAAATCGTTGCTCACTTAACAGTTTCTCAATTACGTATGTGTGTATTAGTTAATCAGTTATGATAGTTTGTTGTGTATTATTGTTATCTAATTTTCAATTTTCTGAAAAAATTAAACATATAGGCATTAAAGAATATGTTCATAAATTATGCAAATTTGTTACCTAACATAATATTTCCATGTTTTAAAAATGCATACTTGTCCGCCTAAATTGATTTTCTCGTATCAAAGTTGCCTTAAATTGTTCTCGATTTTCTTACCACAATTGTAAAGTTGTCTCGACGCATATGAAAGTTGCTTGCCAAAGTTGTGAAATCATTTCGACGCACACAAAGTTGCTTAGTGTTGTACATTTGTCCCAACTAATACCAAAATTGTTTCACCCTGCATCAAAAGTTTCTTTTATTTATTTCGGAGTTGCTTGCCGCAGTTGTGAAGTTTTGTCATTCACGTACCGAAATTCTTTCATCTCGTACCATTAGAAAAACAAATAAAAGTAAATTTTGTACTATGCGGTGCGGAAAAATAAAAAGCAACTTTAATGCGGTGCGGAAAAATCTTGATATGCGATGAGCCAATTTCTTAATAGCGGTAATCAACTTCCCAACAATTAAGAACACTTCTTTTTCGAATTTGCTCAGACTGCACTGCAATAGCCATGTTCCAAAAGTTGCTTATCGATTTTACGAAGTTGGCTTATCGTATTTTTTTTGTTTTACAATAATTTTGTAAAATTAAAACTACATTACACCACTATACAACAAAGTAGCATAATTGAGCAACTATTATTAGAAGGCGAGCAACAAATTGGCATGATTAAACAATACTATATGCTGATGGGCAACTATCTAACTGAAATAAACAACTGCCCTAATCAAAAAAGCAAAAAATCAAAAAGAAAAGCAACGGCAGCAGCAGGCGTACACGGAACTGCAGCAGGCGCTGAAGCACACCATCACGATCCCAAGAACCTGACGAAGAGCTGGTGCGGTTCCGACGTGTGCGCCTACTTCGGCGTGTTCTGTGCGCCGTCCCTTGAGGACCCCTGCGCGCACGGTGGCCGGCGTGGACCTCAACCAGGGCGACCTCGTCGGCACGCTCCCCGTCGAGCTCGGCCTCCTCACCGCGGAGCTTGTCGCGGGCGCTTGCGAGGAGCAGGGCTCGCCGGAGGGAGCGGAGCATGTCGTGGGCTCTTGCGAGGAGCATGGCTCGCCGGAGGGAGCGGAGCTCGTCGGCACGCTCCCCGTCGAGCTCGGCCTCCTCACCACAGAGCTTGTCGCGGGCGCTTGCGAGGAGCAGGGCTCGCCGGAGGGAGCGGAGCTTGTCGCGGGCTCTTGCGAGGAGCAGGACTCGCTGGAGGGAGCGGAGCTTGTCGCGACGCTTGCGAGGAGCAGAGCTCGGTAGGAGGTGGATCGGAGGCGGGGGAAGGTTGAAGACGAAGTTAGCTCGCTCGGTGTAATTTTGTCGCCTTGCGCGGCCGTTGGCTTCGCCCAGATAACGCGCGCGAGGATAAGACTTTGGGAAAAAACATACAAACTGTACAGTCACCGTATATAAATGAGAACCGTATTACCATGCAAAAAAAGAAAACAGGATTAAAAAAACCGCATAGACGAAATTGATTAAACAGATGGCAAAACTGATTAGACAAACTAGTTTATCATCATCAACAAGTGATGCAAACGGAGTCCAAATATATACATGAGCGCAATATAAACTTTATTTAATTGTGTGCTTATTACTTCTAAAATTATAACCTGTAAATTAAAACTGAAAATAGAGTGGCTTGCACACACACGATCTACTCGACACGAAGCAGGAAGCACCACACAACCATGGAGATAATGGCGGCTATGGCCGCCACGGATCCCGAGCACCGCAATTCTTATTCTTCTTTGCCATCGAACTTGTCCACCGTGAGGTTCCAGTCACGGACGCCGATGAGGATATCGCGGACGGTGCCGGCGAAGAAACCAACAAACGCGGTCTGCGTGTTGGGCTGGGCGGCGAGAGAGAGCGGCGCGTCGAGGAGAGCTTCCGACGGCCTCGGCTCGCCGGTGGCGGCACCGACGTAAACGCGCAGGAGGTGCGCGACGGCGTCGTACTGAATCCACACGGCGGCCGCCGCGGTGCCGTTAGGCGTGACGGTGACGTTGAGGCCGACGTCCGGGAACTGGGGCGCGTACGACTTCACCGTACCGACCTCGACCGCGGCGAGGCCGTCCGCGGTGGCGTTGGGCACGGCGCCGGTGGCCAAGCTGTTATTAGCGCCGCGGAGGCCCAGGAGGTTATACGGGTACCGGTCAAGGAGGACGGCGAACGAGACGGGAGAAGCGGAGCTCTCCACCGTGAAGCTCGTGTTGAAGGACGCCTCGCGTCGTGACGGCGCCTCGCCGTCGGCGCCGGCGCGCCATAGGTCGATCATGTCATCGAGCAGCAGGAAGCCCTCGGACACGTTGATCCGCTGCAACTGCAAGGGCCGCTGGAAGAGGAGCGACGCCCCGCCGACGGTATAGTTTGTGGCCACCGTGAGGCTACGGGTGGTGGTGGCGTCGAAGACGGGGTAGCTGTAGGACACGAGGTCCGCCGCCGCCGGCGACGCCATGATGGTCGCTCCGCAGAGCAGCACGAGAGCTAGAGCTGTAAGCTTAGGAGAGCTTGCCATCTGTTGCAAACTGTGTCGATACGTAAGTTTGTTTTGTGATTGTGTAATTTGGATAGAAACACGGAAACCAGTTTTATTTTATAGGTGACAAAAAGACGGGAAAGGACAAAATGCAGTGTACTAGTCAGACAAACAGAGGGAAGAATCGTCAGGATTCAAAGCCCGTTCAAACTTTTTTGAAGGAAAACCGGTTCAAACTTCAAAGTTACACAGAACTGTAATACTACGATTTTCAAGCTGAAAAGAGGCGTTAAGCAATCTTCAGTCAGGGATTTCTAGATATACGTACGCGGTGATTGTTTCAGAAGAAGAAAAATATTATGAGATTGGAGACTCAGACAGGTATGCTCTTGCTTGCGTTGTATGGTCGCTGGAGTTGCACCGCGTGAGCTAGTTTGTATACGGAACAACGTAAGCGCTGCTCTAGCTTCAACATGGATCTAAACATGCGGTGGATTTGCTCAACGAATTATACTTCACGCATGCCGTGCTTGACTGAAGAAGATTAATCCAGGTAGAAGATTGACCGTCTAGAAAAAAAGAGATTGCCACGACATCACATTGCAATCTTCTTTTGTCAAACTCAGAACAAATACAAGCAATTTCGAGGACAGATGGCGTATGCAACTCGCCAAAATCTTTGGACAAAATATTGTTCCCGAGCAGCCTTGGACCGTGAAACAAACTTAGCCCTTATTTATTTCAGAGTTATCCACACAACTACTCTTTTCCCACAATACACTAGTATGGGGTAGAGTTTTGTTCTAGGCAAAAATAGGGTGGTTGGTAGCGGATGTTTCGAGATTATCAGTTCTAATCCCCTAAAATATAATAGAAGTAAACAGACTACTCGGGATCTTTCAGGATTCGAGATAATCCCTAAAATACAACTAAAAGTAAACAAGGCCTTAAGCCACCCTCGAAAAAAAAGGAAACCAACTTAAGCCAGAACCACATAGAACTGTAGGACGATTTTCAAGCTGAAACCAACTTATCACTGGCAATGGCCACTGCAAATCTACAACATGATTGCGCAGATTTTTCCAACCTTGTTAAAATAGGTGGTGATTTCATTTGTTGTTTACCTACTTTTAAATTTCTATAAATAAATAGTTTTTTGTTGTAATAATCGGTAAGTTTTGTTGAAATAGTTGGTGGTTTTTATTGTAAATGGATCTTCAACAACAATTGCCCACTTTTTTAAATTTCTACGTACACATAGGTTTTTGTTGTAATATGTTGTGTTTTTTGTTAAAATTATAGACGATTTTTGTTCCAAAGCTATCTGCAGCAAAAAAGAATGTTGGTTAAACACTTTTTAATAGCATTACTAGTTTTTAAAATTTTGTAATACTATATTTTTTTGTACATGGGGTTTTTTGTTGTTGTTGTAATACCCTGAAGTTCGTTGCAAAACACAGAAATAATCACCGTGGTGGCATTTGTGCTGTAAATACCTAGATTTCTGAACGTCGGAGATCCGACGGTGAGCAGAGGGATCTAAAATGTGGCGGTATTGGGCGACCTAAGCCTAGCAGATTTCGTACACTCAAAATCAATTGGTTTCCTCCATGTAGGGTTGGACATAAAGGTTGAATCTGGACAACGAGCACTCTTCTAGCTCAACTCGTTTAGTAATGAATCGAGCGGAGCAACTTTTTGCTCTTTTTATCGTTAATAGCTAGTGAGACGAGCCTGCAAATTAGACTCGTGAGCAGCTCACTAATAAGCTCGACAATTTGGAGCTCATTTTTCTTTTGAGCCGAAGAGTTCATTTAATTGAGTAGGCTGAAATAAGCAAACAGGCCAAGGCCCAGGTCCAGTCCAACGGAGACTGCCCAATGACTAATGTAGGCTGAAGACAGAGTTCCGAGTTCTGACGCGCGTCCGGAGTACCCGCCATGTCCACTGCTGGCCTCTCGCCGGTGCTGACTACCACCATTTGCAGTTCCGATCTCCCCACTCATCCATATGTGTTCTTGTCGATGTGCCATGCGTCCCTACTCGTTAAGACTCGTGATCAATGATCATTACTAATACCTCTGGACCGATGAATTGTCGTTCACTACAATAATGTGTGTGTAAGCCGACGGCTTCTGCAAAAAATACTGCATCTTTACTGTTAAATGAGAGTTCAACGTACGTACGTCAAACCCCATCGTCTGCCAACTCGCGCTACGCCTGCCTACGCGCCCGCGAGCACAGACCACAGATGGGCCGAGGCCCAAAAAATCCCGTCAACTTCGTCCCAGTAACATCCAAACCACGTTTCCCTTCCCCTCCTCTCTTACTGTGGCGGCGGCGCTACTCCATGGTTCGCCGGTGGCAAGACACCCATATGGGACCTCCCTGTTTCGCAAGCCCTACACGCAGCGGAACCACATGTTCACCTCATCTTCTCCGGCGCCGCCATCTTCTCCTCTCCATTGTGACCTCTCTACCGATGAGCAGATCCGCCGCCGCCCTTGGCACCGCCCCATCTCCGATGGCCGCCCAGATGAGACTTGAGAACCTACCAGTTCCGCCGCCAACCAGCCGCCGGGAACCTCGGCGACAGCGGCGGCGGCATGGCAAGCTTTAGCACGCTGCGTGCAACCATCACCAGCAACGGCATCACACAACGCGACGGGATCCTCCTCCCCATGATCGAATTAGTCTCCTGAGATGGGATCCGCCTCCGATACAAAAAGATGAGATGGGCCACGCTGTCGCCTTCGTCTCCACGCCGGAAACCTCGCGAGGCTCCAGCCCGTGCCACCCCACCTTTCCGCTTGCCTCCACTTGTGTCCATGCCGCTGCTCTGCGTTGACAGGCTGCCGGAGGGTGCTGAGTCCACCGCTGACGTGCCACCAACACTGGACGACCTCCTTAAGAAGGCCATGGACGGGCATTCGCTGGTGGAGGATGTCGGACTGAATCATCAGTGACTTCTGTCAGCACTGGCTCCCATTCATCGACGTAGAGCACAAGGTACGCTCATGTTTTCTTGCTCTGCTCTTTACCCTTAAGTATATTCCAGGGACATGTTCCATTCTTGAGAATTTGGAATAATTCCTGGTTCACTTGATTGCGCTAACGTGTGCGCTGCTAGTAGTCGAAGTGAGAAGATGATTCTTATATATTTTATTGAATGAATTTTTTTGTGGCACCACCTATCCATGCTAGCATGCAAAATGTGTGGCAGTTGCATTAGTTACGTGAATCAGTAAGAAGTTATTATGCCTTGTGTAGCTGCTAGGAATACACAGTCCAGTCGGATCTATTTAAGTTAGATGATGTGCTATTTGGGACATATAATTTAATACACAATCCCTAAAATCCTGACAAGTTCCTGTAGATCTCGCCCTCTATTTGCATTGGTTGATGTTGCTGTGAGATTCTAGACCTAAACATTTATGAATTGTTGCCTTTGTTTCTGGGGTAGCCCTTGTTTCTGAGGGAACAAGCTGAAGGTTTGTCATTGCAGGTTTAGAGCACCGGTTGATTTTGCAATTGCACTGCGGTCTAGCAACACAGGATGGAGAGGCATCAAAATTTGCTACCGGTTGTTCTCTCTCTTGGTGTGAACCAGCTGATGGAAGTTCTCTCTTCGTTGGTATCTCTCTCCTTCTAACCCTTGTATTCATGCATACAGTAGTTGTAGCTTTTGTAAGTGGAATGTTACCACCATGGTTATCACATAGACCGCACATCTGGTAGGATATGAATTAATTTGCGGAACTACTACAGTGGACCATGGTTTTGTCAAGAGCAGAACCCTCTCTCACAAGTCACACCCATGATACTCCATGTTTTATTGGGAGCTTATTTAAAGTAACGGTTGCTATGTGATGATGAAATACAAACCTTGAGTAATTGCATATCTGGGAATTGAGGCTTTAGTACGTCAAACCAGGTTCTGCCAGCTCTGATACTTAATTGGTAATTGACAGTCTTGGGCTTGGCGGCCAGGGTAAAAACTTGTTTTTAATTTTATACACAACAAAAATCGAAATAGGAGCATTCTTTTGCTCAAGAGGTTTTTGACATTGATATGGCCTCACTTTTTTTAGGAAGATGAAGCGAGATGGATGTTGATATTGCAGCTACAACAACTATTGTGCAGTCAAGCATGATCTGTTGATATAGAGAGCGCAAGACATGGAATTCAGTTCCTGGAATTGGCGAGAAAAGATTAAACCAGTGGACGATTGCTGCTGGTGCAATATGCTGTGAGATAATCTATCAGATAGGTCAAGCAAGCTCTTATGCTTCACATTTTCTTTGCATAGCACACAGTACAAGCATTTTGCACAATCATTCTGTTAAATTCTCGTACATAATCGAGTGAACTACTTTTGACATGTAGGTAGGTCGAGTTTATCGACAATGAAGTGGATCCTTTGTGACCTTGAAGTCATTGGTTTCATATATTGGGGACATCAGCTCTGCCAAAGGAACTCTCCTAGATTAGGCAGATCTTATGTCATAAGATGCCCAGGTGCAATACTCTTGTAGCACTATCTTCTTTATTGTTACAAACTTACAATACAGTAATAATATCCATGAGCTAACGGTTATGTGCGACTTCCTGTAAAATGTGTTCATGCATACTACTGACTACGGAGAACTATTCCAAAGTGTCAAGACCCTTTGCATATGCAATTTTGGCAGCAGATATTTTTCCAATAAGTTTTCAGTTTCAACAAAACATTGACATAATCAAGGTTAATGTTTGGTGTCATGTCCAATGATGCATCACCATGGATTGCCCCGACTACTGTTCTTGTAAGATAATATTTTGTTTACCTGCATTCAGCCATTTACAAGAACCCGGAGGATTGCTGTGCCAGATCGTCTCCACCGACAAGGTTCCTTCTTAATTAAAATAAGTATGTTTCTTCACTTCGTATGACCAGCTAGCAAATTATGGGCCATTCACATGCACTACTGTCACAAGCGTTTTCATATTCTTAATGCAAGTTACCAAATTAACTCGCAGACTTTAAAATTGGTATAGCTTATATTGTCAAGTCCTGGTTGTAGTATTGCAATGTAAGGGCTGTGATTATCATTTACAAGAGTGGATTGGCACCGTAAAAATATATGAGTATTGATGCTTCAAACTACAACTGGAATTCATTAATGTGTGCATTCCTTCATTTTGATACATGAACTTCAGTATTGCTTATGCTAGCTTACTGAATCGTCTTATCTTTTTGTACCCATGAATACAAACTTTGGCTTATTTAGCTCAATGAAATCCTTATTGTGATCTATTGTATTGCTAAGTATAACATCTTATTTGGTGCTTGAGGTCTACTTTCGCCGGCATCCAGTTAAACGAGAGAATACTAGCACATGTTTCAGATTTATATGTAATGTTGGCGGCTCGACAAGGCCATGGATAAATCATAAAGTAAGCTAATTTTCTATTCTAGCATGCATGTTTTGTGGGGGTCCTTCTATCTCGACTGTGACCAACTTGAACTGATGATGCATATGCTGACCCCACAGGCCAGCCATCATGAATGTTGATCGAAATAAACCGAGCAGAGTTGGAGGACCAAAGGATGCCGCCAGAATGGCAATTGTTAGTGTCTTTACATTGCCCCTGGTGGTGAGACAAATAAATCCCTGAGTTCATGGAGATGCAAAGGATTACGATCAGTCTCAGAATTTTTGCATCCAAAAAGCTCCTGCTAGCTGCTATGCTGTCCATAGTGTTCACTATAGCAAAGAATACGATGTCTTGAACTATGCATCGTATTCCGCTGCTTTGCAATTAATTGCTCAACATCCGAATTTTGCCCTCAGTGGAGGTGTGTCATATGTTGTATAATATAATATAATTCATAGGAGAAAATCCTACAGGAGAAAGTTCGGCAATTCTTTAAATGTGTTTGGTTATGTTGTGCATATTATTGACAATCCAGTACACCTTTTAGTTCATGCCTTTTATATTTAGCAAATTATCCAGACATCATTTGTTTTCTCGATAAAGCTCTGACAAGGTGGAGTATTTTAGATGCATTACGTTTGTAAGAAAACATATGAAAATGCCGTAGCAACGCACGGGCATTCAACTAGTAGGTATAAGCTGAATCAACACACCACACAGTCAGCAATTTAGTTATTCCACAACAATGAACCATACGAGCACAATTGCATAACTGTCGATCAGCTTATCTTTTATATATGCCCGTAAGCACAAAAAGTAATTTGTCATGTTAGAAAATCGCACGAAATGCGTGTACCATCTGCCGAGCTTATACAGGAAATAGCAAGGTAATAATCTAGAAAATAAATTGTACGTAGTAAACAAAACAGATAAGACAATGGAAGCATTTGAAAAACTATTTTTTTTAGTGATCGTACTGGAAATGTGTTATGTTCATGAACACATCAAAGGTAGTTATTTATCTAGGATGTAACAACTGGGTTTTTAATGGCGCTGGAAAAACCTGTACAAAAGAACTACGATAGTGTAGAGCTGTTGAATTTCTAACTACCACCATTTGGAGTTCCGATCTCCCTACTCTTCCATATGTGTTCTTGTCGGTGTGTCGCACCTTTGGACCAAATAAAATTGTCGCTGAAACAATACTAAGTTGGTACAAATTTCTACACGGATCACGGCATATTTTACGGGTCTGATGGAGTACTTTGTTTTTTTATGTATGTATGTACTAATTAACCAGTATTTTTTGATTGTTGATACATTTTCCATTTTCCATGTGGTCCTAGCCTCATAGCTTAGCCTTTTCTTTGTAAATGACGTACCATTTATTATGTATGCATCTGTTTGCGTGGAGAATGTGGAGGCACCACAATGATATAGTGTTTGAAGGGACGCACCCCTCCACCGCAGTACTTAGCTCCCGCATTGCGGCGGAAACGGAGAACTGGTGTTTACAATCTTTTCTGAGATAGACTAGCGCTAGTGCTAGTGGATTGGTAAAGATGTCACGAGTAATCCCTTTTGTATTTTGAGTGGGTGCGAGTTTGGCGCATGTGCCAAACTGCATAGAGTTGTAACCCGGCCGCTTGGCCTCTTATTCTATGAATTTGATACACCTTTCCATGGTGTATCCTTAAAAAATGTTGTATGCATCTTAACGAGCAGCTCGTCGGGTCAGTTAACCAGTATTTTTTTATTTTTGATACATTTTCCATTTTCCATGTTGTCCTAGCCTCATAGCTTAGCCTTTTCTTTGTAAATGACGGACCATTTATTATGTATGCATCTGTTTGTGTGGAGAATGTGGAGGCACCACAATGATATAGTGTTTCAAGGGACGCACGCCTCCACCACAGTACTTAGCTCCCGCATTGCGGCGGAAACGCAGAACTGGTGTTTACAATCATTTCTGAGATAGACTATCGCTAGTGCTAGTGGATTGGTGAAGATGTCACAAGTAATCCTTTTTGTTTTTTGAGTGGGTGCGAGTTTGGCGCATGTGCCAAACTGCGTGGAGTTGTAACCCGACTGTTTGGCCTCTTATTTTATGAATCTGATACACCTTTCCATGGTTTGTCCTTAAAAAATGTTGTATGCATCTTAACGAGCAGCTCGTCGGGTCTTGCGGCTCATAACTAACTGAACCAAGCTTTAGTTTTGCTTTTTATTCGTAATTGTCCAAGTCTTAACTAGCCGAGCTGCTCATTAGTCATCCAAACTCGATTATATTTCCTAGTACGTGCTAGGCTCTGGGTTCAAAGCTTAAAACCAATGTATAAGATATATTCCGATATTCCAATAAATCGATCATTTTATCACTTCTTCCCAGTGTCTGACTGATAAGATAAATTGATCGATTAATCGGCTGATATGCCGATAAATTGGATGATATGCCGATAATAATCAACCGATTTACCCCTTATCTTGTGTCGACCGATAAGTTTCCGATAAACGATATCCCCAACATTACTTACAACTCTAACATTTCATCATAAAACTAACATTCCATCATTCACTCGGTCATATGGTCTCTTTCATAAAAAAACCGTGTACCAGAGTCTTGCAGGGTCTGCTGGAAGTCAACACACTCATAATCGTGACAACTAAAGTTAACTTTTAACTCTGGATGGATCATAATAAATTGTGGTGATATCAACCAACCAACCAACTAGCGAGGTAGTGAGAAGAGGATGTGAGGACAAACCATTTCTTCACACCTCATGTGTTCCACAATTTTCCACTCCCTCCAACTGGAATGATTGACACATATTCAGAAAAATTTGGATGTTTCTACACGCTAAAATACGTCTCTATATATCCGTATTTAGATAAATCTATTTCAATCATTTTCCAATCGGAGGTGAGTAGTATTTATAGCTAAGATATATAATTATATTGTGCAAATTTCCAATAGGATGTCTGTCAAACTCATACAAAGTGCAATGCTATTTAAAAATTTAAATACACTAAACAAATTAAACGTAAACACATTTATGATATTCCTACATGACAAACATTGTTTTGTGAGTGGATGCTATTTTGTCGCCTTTATGATTTGCCTACATTTTGATGGGTGCAAGATCACTAACGTAAATAATAGAAATAAGTTACTTAAAAATGGAGTTGCACTTTGCCATTGGTAGGTGATTCATGTTGTTAAATATAGTAAAATTATCATAAAAATGACGAGTGATGAAAACATATTTAAACTTGAGAGACAGAATCAATTATCCATAAGTAAAATTGTTTAGTATAAATAGTGTAATAGCATCCATTTTGTTAGACATGATAAGTAATTCAGTCAAATAAAGTGTTGTTGACAACACAAGCAGAGACGATCAAGATCACAACAATAGCAGATAGCGACACAGAGGTTTTTGCATGATTGTTGAACTGAACCACTTTTCCAGTTTTTCACTTCATTTTATTCTCGGTTACAACTGAACTGCTAGAAACTAGGACGTAGTATATATAAAACTTACTGAAACCACGTTTAATTTAAGGCCCTACTTCTACCCAATCTCTAACATTGCAACATGATGATCCCACCCTGCCTCGACATATCACCCCACGTGACTCGCTCAAAAGTGAGCGCGACATGATTTGAAGTGACATATTTTTCTTCTTACGGTCTCCATCCGTTTCTTGTCCCCCGAAAGCAGAAGCCAATACACTCAACCACATAACAAGACACATTCGTGCTTGAGCGCAACAGGTTGGTTGTATGTGACTTACGCTGACGGTATACCGCGCTGCCTTTTACAATGATAGACGTCCTTGTGAACCGCATCATTTGTCAACCACAACTTGGATCCACTCTTACACGTCCAAACGAGAAATAGGTATAAAAAGCTAAACAGTAATAAGACTAAGAAAAAAAATAAAAACTATCTATAATCACAAAGGTAGTTTTGTGTCGATGAACTTGTTGGACACCTCCATGATCGGTTCAGCCATTTTGCAAAGGAAGTGTCTATGTCTCAATCGACATATTTTTTTCTTAAGTCTCAGTCATCTCAGAATTTTTTAAGTCCCATCTCAGAAAAGTGTAAAAATTACACTTTTATGAAGTGAAAAATACAACCGAACTGGGTACATTTTCTAAAAAGTGACTAAGATTTTAAACAGAATCAGTCATATGAGACTTAACAAATCCTTTACCACGTCAATTCATCGTCGGGTTCAGTCCAGGCTGGATCGAGAGAACGGAGGTCGTCATCAAGCCGCACATGTGACCGAATACGGAGGCGATGCCGATTGCGGCGTTCATCTTCACAATCTTGAGACCGGCAAGTGATTCACTACACCGTCAACGAGAATCTCTCTCGAAACACTTTCAGTCTTTTAGGATGATTTTCTCTTGGAACATGTTCCACTAGTTAGTCGTTACGAGCATGTTCTAGATTAGATCTTGACACGTTGATTGTCCCCACCGTAAGATTTTTTTGTTTTTCATACTACGAACCCATCACATTTGTCGGTCACACCTTGAATCGACTCTTACA
Source organism: Poa annua (assembly GCA_026929855.1). NCBI lineage: Eukaryota > Viridiplantae > Streptophyta > Magnoliopsida > Poales > Poaceae > Poa > Poa annua. The sequence continues at coordinate 68,697,005 of CM049439.1, read as the reverse complement.
CGTCCAAACAAACCGCAAAATGTTAAAAAAAGACTAAACCGTAATAAGGCTAAGAAAAATTAATTCTAAAAACAATTTATATACTCAAAAGGTAGTTTCATGGCGATGACCTTGTTGGGCACCTCCACGGTCGGTTCAGCCATTTTGCAAAATGTCTCAGGTCGTACCATCGTCAATTCGTCGTCGGGTCCAGACGTCCAGTCCAGTGCCATCGTTATCTCGTTCGGTCAGGTGTGTGATGATGCCATACCAAACCACTCTCACCGTTTAATAACCACCAATCACCATCTCTTTTAGTTTAGTGCTCCAATCATCAGTGCCTTCGGCCTTTGTTACCATACAAAAACAACGAGTGATCGCGATACAGTATCAACGCAATTGTGCAATGCAGTGACGAGGGAGATCTACTAGTACATCATCCGAGAGGACCTGTCCCTCACCCCCTACGGTGGCACCTGGCACGGCGTTAGGTGGCTGCCGGACCGGAGCCGGTGGCCCGCCCCGCCACAGCCGTTGGCGTTGGTACTCGACGGCCTTTCCGCGATAATTTCTCCATTTCCCCGAGCCCAGCGACCGTGTTCGTCCTGCGCCGAGTGACAGCGACATTCTTTACCTCTCTCGCCATTTCCCCCGGCCTCGTCGCCGCGAATATACCTCCCCCTCCACCCCGCCCCGCCCCGCCGGCCCCCCTCGCTGACGGTTCCCCTCCTTTATATACAGCGGACGGACCTCACTCCTCCATTCGCACGGCCAGCACCGACACCCGCGCTGTCAGTCTCGACTGCTGCTGCTGTCGTTGTTGGGACGGCGGACGGCGGCGGCGGCGATGGGGCTGCTGTCCAACCGGGTGGACCGGTCGGAGATCAGGCCCGGCGACCACATCTACACCTGGAGGGCCGTCTACGCATACTCCCACCACGGTACCCCCATCTCCCTCCCCTCCCATCCTCCGGCGGCGCCGCCCCTCTGGATTCCAACCTCTGAATTTCCCCCAGTGGCTTCATTTCCGTGCGCTCCAGACTTGTTTCCCCTAGTATTCGACTGCTCTGCTCTGCCGGTTTGCAAAAACTGTCGCGGCGTGCGATTTGAGCACCCGCTGAATTGGCCGAGGATCCCGGCCCGTGCCTGGCGAATGTGGGGGAATTTCAGCCACGCTCGTGTCTTCGCGTCGACTGTTCGTAATTACCGTACGTCTGCGTGTCGCTGCATGTTTCACCTCAGCTGAGGCAACCGGGGGTAGCGAATTCCCCTGCTTGCTTCAAGCAGCGATCGCTTGAATGGTAGGAGATGTGCGTCAGTTCAACCCATCAAGTCTCCCTCGCCGTATTGCTTGGAATGGCAAGTTACCGGAAAAGAGGAAACTTCACAGCCGCTTCGCTGTAGCACCACCCCAACTCTGCACAATCTGTCCCGTCTTTCCTTTTTTGGAGTCAGGTATTTATTCTGTAAGATAATGACACCATTTATTTAGCTTCGGTTGAAGAGTGTAAGGATTCATGCCATGTTTCTACGATTCCATCGGTTCTCTTCCGGTTATTAGGCGTTGAATTGAGGGGTTCGAGCTCCTCAACTGAACCTCCCGAACAGCATCCCTAAATGCTTCCAGATGGCTGTGAGCCTGTGACAGACACATGCCGTGTCTCTTGCTTTACATGTAGAACAAATGACACTTGTAGCTGCTCACCTACTGCTAACGCACTTATCTGTCCGTATCTGTTGTGTTGTTGCCTTAGAAGTTAGAACGTGGAGTAGCCTTCCTATTGTTAATTCCAGCCTGCTTTCAAGAGATAAGAACTTGGAGCCTTCTCATTATTATAATTTGTTTCCGAACAACCATAAACTAATATCACCAAAGTGGAAAGCACCTAATTTTACTTCGTCCTGTTGAGAATTTTATCAAAGTTACCTCCTTTTATCTCTGTTCCTCACCTCTAGTTGTATTTACAGTAATTCTCTTACTCGTCTTCCCTGTAACTTCTTACAGTAAGTTAGAGATCGTTGGTGTCCATTTAGGAAGCGTGAATTGCGCTTCTACTTCGTGTCACTGTGCGCTAGATCGGCGGGTTGTCCAAATGATCAGTGGTTTTTTATTGGCTGATGCGGTGTTGAATATATTGTGGTGGCCCTTTATGTGCATCCGGTCTAGGCCATAGACCATTTGTAGGGAGGACATGCTGTAGGTTTTGCACATGATGCCATGGCCACCTGCATGTAAAAGCTGCATAGTTTGTCAAAACTATCGTTTCCTCTCACCCCACACCCACCAACTCATACACCAATCTGTCTGCTTCCTGTATCCGATTCTCTTTTTATCGATACTACTATTTATGGAGAAAATTTCCAAGTCTTGGACATTTTCTTATTCAGTAACCACTGATTGTGTCTTCAGGTATTTACGTTGGAGGAAGCAAAGTGGTCCATTTTACGCGAAAGAAGGAAGTTGAATCTTCAGATTCCTCCAACTCCTTCTCCAGCCTGATCTCGTTCTCAGAGGCTTCATCAGAGTGCCCAACATTCCCAGACTGTGGTTTTCAGCTGCCGGACAGTGGCGTCGTACTCACCTGCTTGGATTGCTTTCTTGGCAATGGCTCACTCTACTCCTTCGAGTACGGAGTGCCATCTGCAATTTTCCTTGCAAAACTGCGTGGAGGGACCTGCACCATTGCCCAATCAGACCCATCGGAGGTCGTGGTCCGGAGAGCTATGCACTTGCTTCAAAATGGATTCGGCAACTACGACATATTCGAGAAGAACTGCGAGGACTTTGCCCTCTACTGCAAAACCGGACTTCTATCCACCGATGAACCAGGCATCGGGATGAGTGGGCAAGCATCTGCTGCCATTGGGGTGCCATTGGCAGCTCTTCTGTCCACTCCGTTCAAGGTTTTCGCCGCCGGTCCACTCGGGATGGCCACTGTCACAGCTGGGATGTACTGTGCTGGCAGATACATCACTGACATAGGAGTAAGGAAGGACGTCACAAAAGTCGAAGTTGAGAACCTGTCATCACACCTTCGTTTCCGCCGTGTTGAAGATGCAGAATCAGTGAACAACAGCTCATATAAAGTGAAGAAGACCTTGCTCCCGTTGAAGAGAAAACGTGAGAGGTGATTCCACGCTGCGGTCTGGGAGTATAGACTTCTTTGCCCTTCGTCGATAATTGGCGCAGAAATGTGGATAGTATCTGTTCTATGCTTCAATATATAATAAGCTTGATATATAGCCATAGATATATGTAACCGTGAAGCGTGCTCCCATTTAGTTGAGTGCACACTTGACACCAGCAGTTGAACAACCCTCCAAACTGAATTTGTGATGGAAATTTGACAGTTTGGTCACTAAAGTGGGTTGCATTTGTACTTTTCAGTACATTAACATGGTATCACATGGCCTTTCGCCTGTTCTTTCACTTTTGCTGCAAACTGAGAGCAAGTATTTTGAGAAGGTTCTGACTCATACGGTTAAGATCTAAATTCTCGCTATAAACTTAAGATCTGAGCGCTCTTGAGGCTGAACTCCATTGCCAGAATTCCCCATTTGGCCAGTCACTCAAGATGGCAAGGTGTCGGCAGAGTGTGCTTCCACTTTTCATCAGTAGAGTGCAATGATCAAGCAGGCAGGAGACCATCCATTTATATGTATCACTGTAATGATCATCAGTACATCTTTCATCCAGATTCCATGATTGTGTAATGAGGACAAGTTGCCTGGATTCTACCAGAGTAACTAGATGCAGCCACAGAGGGGAGGAGCCAGGGAAATTCACTGTAACTTTCTGCATGTGGAGGAACAAGATCTTGCCGCCGCTGCTGCTGTTTCCTTGGAAATTACGTACACAACTACTACTCGCTGCCCTTTTCACCTTTCCTCTTTGTCTTCTACCTTTAATCATTGATCTCGCGGCTTGAGCGCCTCGGATCGAATCATTTCTCCATTTTGTTTTCGACTGATCCTGTACTGTCCTGGATCTAGAGGCTGGCTGGCCGGCTGCCAGGTTGTGCATGGAGATCTGGCTGGGAGTGGATTTGGTAGGAGAAAGGTGAGAATTATCGTTGCCTGGACCACTGTCACCGAGGGGTTAACCAGGATATATTATCTCTGGGCACTGGGCTTCCATGCCCGGTGTTGTACAGGCTACAGCGCAAGAAATTAGTATTCTGCCAGTCTTGGATCTGGTTGACTTGGACTGTACTGCATTCTACGTACATACACGCATGTGTGCTTCCGGAGAGTACGTGGGGAGTGAGAACTTGCCTGTGATAAGATCAGTGGCGGAGTCAGGATTGAAGCAAGCCCCGGGCCAAAAAATATTGGCTCAAAATAAATGTTCAAAAAATCTTGTAATGGCAAAGATTTTTTTAGCTTGAATGACATAAAAATATGGTTTAATTTGCAAAGATGGATATATATGTTTAACTCTAGCTATACATGATCTAAGAAGTTCAGCAGCGTACAAATGAATTGAAAAAGTTATTTCAGCCTTCAGCAGCAGTTCTGCTCCTTCTGCAATTGAAAAAATTACTTAAGTCTTGAGCAGGAGTTCTGCTCCTTCTGCAGTCGGACCAAGAGCAAGCGGATGCGCAGCAATGGGGATCCCGGAGCAGGGAACTGGCCAGGAGCGGGCCAGCCGGCGAGGCAAGGCGGAGGACTCCACGACGCAGGAGCCATGAGGCAGCGACTTGGCGGCCAGTGACGGGCGGCGCCGCGTGGAGGAGATGCGGCGGTGGCCAGTCAGAGTTGAGATTGGATCCCGGGAGGCCGGGACACGGGTGCGGCCAGACGGCTTGCTAGCGTAGGCGGTAGGGGCGGAGCTGGGAGTTGGGCGCCGGCAGGAGCGTGGCTGCGTGCTTCTGGTTTTGGACTTTCGGTGGCGATCGAGAGGATAAGCCGAGCGACCTAGCCAAGGGGACTCCAGCGAACCAGTTGGGCCAGACCTGGGCTGCCCGCCCCAGGCCAATTTCATAGATGCCAGGCTAGATGTTGTGCTGCGCCCCGGGCCATGGCCTGGTTGCCCGGGGCCCAGCTCCGTCCCTGGGTAAGATGGTTAGCGGGGTGGTTGTACCCCTGACCCACCAGAGTTCAAATCCCAGGTTTGACGCTGGTGTTTCTCATTTAGGCGGAATATTCTTCAGTGGGAGGCGACGTTCCCGTCGACAGCGAGAAGCCTGTGGTGACTTCGTCAATCTCAAGACCTGACCCGCCGGCTCAGTCTGTCGGAGGTACTCATAGGGTTAGGGTGTGCGTGCGTGCGTTCATAGGGGTGAGTGTGTGCGTGTGTATATGAGCGCTTGCGTTGTAATGTGTTTCGCAAAAAAAGAGTACGTGGGGAGTGTATATGAAATGGTCCAATATGTGATAGGAAAAATGAAATTAAGCGTTTTCTTTCCCGTGACACATAAAAAAATAGCAAATCAACTGAGAATTGTAAAACATGGGAATATTCGTACCATCAAACACATGAAACATGTCTCGATAATACACACTCGAGTCTAAAACGAGATCGGATTGGATATTCAAAACAAATGGAACTGAGGCATAAGAAATTAAGAATCCAATCCGTAGGAAATTATTTAAGGATGGAATGCTACAAAAATCCTACGAAGTCTCACCATCTGAAGAGATGCGATGCTGGCAATGATTTTGTATGCCTCAAGTACTTTTTCTCATGCATTGAATATGTTCCTCGTGTTGTTTATGTTGTTCAAAATTGTTGTATACGTTGTTGTTTTATGTTTTGAGTATTGTGAACATTTTACACTGATTGTTGCAATAAATGTCGATTTGCTACATACTCCAATGTTATTGAATACATAGAAGTTTCTACCTTGTGGGCGTGTTGAACATGTTGCAATACTTTAGTTGATTTTTTACAAGAGCATGAAGTAAATGTTGTAGAAAATGTTGCATTTGTTTCATAAACTCCAGTGCTCCCTTTATTTTTGTTAAACTGAAAATCAAATTAAAACGTTTAAAAAATATGGAAAACTATATATGTACTAAAAATGTATCGTACAGACATGTTAAAGCTCACTTTCACATATTTTGTATTCTACTCATAAGATTTGCCAATTTCGAGTGGCCTAGAGTTAATAAATTTACCGCTGCTATTTTGACAGATTATTGGATACATCTAGGATTTTTCCAGATTTAATTGAAACCACTAAAACATGATTATCTGATTTTTTTTAAAAAAATAAAGGAAGCACCGGAGCACGGGAGGCAAAATTACTTTTCTTATTTTGGGCCCTTTTATGCCACCGGGCTTACTTGGGTCTGGCCCGTTTGTTGCATGCCATCGCCTCTAGGTGGTGAAGAAGGGTTAGAAAGCGCAATGGCCCGTAATGCATAGCAGCTACTGAAGCTCACGAGCAGCCCGACAGCACACCAAATCCACCCTTTGATTTTCCCAAAAAAAGATCCATCCTTTGAAAGTGTTCCTGATTTTATCTTTTCTTCTTCTGCTTCTTTCAAACGGGAATTAGACCGTGAGACTGGCGTCCCATCCTATCTTCTCGGAGGAGCTGCATCCCATCCTTGGTACAACCCGTGCATATCCATATCCCATCTAATCTAACCAAACGGGTATGCATTGCGTGATACATCTACATCGACCGCCACCATGGATGGATCACAAAAAGGAACAACGGACGCCATGCAGTTAAGGCAAAGCGGTTGTCGTTCCCCACACTCCTCCGCAGGAATCAGACTGGCGTCCGGAGCACTAGAACTCAAATCGCACGATCATTCCGCACGACCTCCATCTTCCCCGCGCTCTGTTCAGATGCTGATCGACAATTTCATCCGATCGCTGGGGCCGTGCGCACGAACCGTTCTTGGCTGGCCGGTAGTTCCCGGGATTGTAGCCGTGCGATTTGCCGATTTGGGGATGAGACAGATGGAGACGGGGATAGGAACGTTGCTGATCATGTTTGCTCGTGAAAACAGAGTACTACCTCCGGTTGGATTTGATTGTCGCGGACACCGCACTGTGCTAGTACAAAAGCTAAGCTTGCTCACGACAATTATTACCGATCGGAGGAGTATTTTTTTAGCTGATCAAGACGGAGCTGATACAGATGGAACTCGGAGGTGCCATATTTTTTCTTCATATTATTTTATAGAAATGGTAACGATACAAAAACCTCAAATAAATAATACGAAAACGGCTATTATCAAAATTAAATACAGATGAAATACGGTGCAGACACGGAACCGAAATAAGATATTTGCAAGAACCAAGAAACACCTTGAATATTGTCAAGATTCTAAGGTGAAAAATAAATAAGAAGATATCATGATTATATGATATAGTGTGCATAAGTACTATAGTTTCTCAGTTCGTTCAGCTTATTTAGTTGAGTGGGGACATCAGTTTGGTGCCAAAACACGAAGAAGAGTTGATGGACAAGATTCTTCTAATACTCATCCAGTTTATCTGAAGGGGTTCAGATTTGAGAAAATCTATAGGTGGTCTGGCAATGCGGCAGCTCATAATTTGGTTAAATTCAGTTTTACTTATTGGAGAGAGGGTGTGTTGCTGGAGGTTGTACCTCCCTGCGTGGGCTTGCTGGATTTGGAAAGTAGCTTGTAGCAAAAAACGAAAAGATCCGCATTAAGAAAACGAAATCCGTTTCCGTGATTGGCATATATTAGGGGTAGTGATTGTTTCTTAAAAACACAGGACTCTGCTAAGTGGTAACACGATGTATAGAGTCTGACACCTATCCGGTGCTGGAAGGTCGGGAGAAGAAGTGTGATGAGCTTTGAATGGAAGCCCCGGTAAACAACGGTAGTAACTCATAAGTGTCTTGTCCCTAAGTGTCCTAAGGTAGCGAAATTTCTTGTCGCATAAGTAGCGCCCTGCACGAATGGTGTAACGACTGCCCCGCTGTCTCCGACATGGACATAGAACACGCCGTTGCAGTTCCACATAAAAGTTTCCTTTTTCGTTTCGTAAAATTCCACTTTCGTTTCCTCATCTCCACTCCGTTTTTTTTTGCGGGAAAAGATAATGATATTACAGCCTCGATCTTACAGAAAAGTCCAGAAAACAGAGGAAAATACAATCAAGACCCCTGGACTCCGATGTCAATGACGACGACCTCGATGCCGCCGGTGGCGCGCCGCCGCCGCTGCACCCCTTGATGGCTTGGATCAGGCACAGCCCCTCCGCGGACGGGAAGTCGCCGGTCGCCGACTCCTGAGAACCTACACCTCGGTCCACCATCTTCATCGCAAGGCTGAACACCACCTCCTTCCTCTTATTCAGCAAGATCCGGCTCGACCGCCACGCCGACGCCGGTGAGGGCTTGACGAACTCGACAGATCCGGAGACCATAGAGCTCGAGGACGGTGGAGCCTCGACCACGGAGCTCCAAAGAACGCCGCTGCCGGAGAGGGGAAGCTCCACCACAAAACGCCGCGCCGACCGCACCACCTCCTCCTCCGTGCCGCCGGCAGGCCACCTAGAGCGTCCTACACTATGTACAAGCCGTGGATCGACGATCCCCCACCCTCCCGCCGCCGGAGCGGCCGACGGAGGGCAGGGAATCGACGAACCAACGGCGAGCGAGGTGGATCTCCTGGCTGGTTTCAGAAAATCGCCCCTCCCTACTGTAGCGGGGGAAGGGAACGACCAAGCTTCGTTAGAGGTATAAGGCAAAACAATTTACTCCGTTTTTTTGTTGTTGAAAAAATCGAAAATCTTCCGTACCCTTTTTTATCTTACCTACGACCCGACTCATGTGTGTCACGCATCACACGGGCCGCGCTCACAGGAATCAGGATCGATCAGGGCGGTGCGTCGCTGCTTGGCAAATTCAAGGATCGAGCCTTCAATTCGCGAGCTGGAACAGGAAGTGATCCGCGGAATCTTGAGACCCGAACGCGCGGCTGTGTGATGTGTACTGTCTGCCACGGCACGCATCCTCCTCCGGTATATATCCGTCATCACGAGAGCTAGGCGGCGCCTGCACCAAAAACCCCACCCCACCACCAGGACTGAACGACTGACAGCGAGAGATCGAACAAGACAGTCTGAGTCTGGTAGATGGCGATCGGCGGCGCTGGCGACGGGGCCGGGAGCGGCGAGGGGAGGAGCGTGCTGGTGACGGGCGGCGCGGGGTTCATCGGCACGCACACGGTGCTGCAGCTCCTGGCCAAGGGCTACGCCGTCACCGTCGTCGACAACTTCCACAACTCCGTCCCGGAGGCCCTCGACCGCGTCCGCCACATCGCCGGACCCGACCTCTCCGCCCGCCTCCAATTCATCCTCGTACGCTCTCTCCGTTCCTGCTTTCAACTCCTCGATCGATCCTACTTGGGTGCCGTAACTCGCGCCTGATGGATGGATTTGGTTCGGTTGATTTCAGGGAGATTTGACGATCAAGGAGGACGTCCACAAGGTGTTCGCCGCAAAGAGGTACGTCGTACGTGGCTATCTACTCTTCTTATTGTTGGATCAGTCTCGTTCATTCCGAACTTGCAGTTAAATTGGTTTCCCAACGGAACCGATGATCGATGATGAGATGATCATCACCAGGTACGACGCCGTGATACACTTCGCCGGGCTGAAGGCGGTGGCGGAGAGCGTGGCGCACCCGGAGATGTACAACCGCAACAACATCGTCGGCACCATAAACCTCTGCGACGCCATGAAGGAGCACGGCTGCGACAAGGTACCTGCGACCACTGCTCCTGCTCGCACGCGCTAGCTCTTCTTCAGATATGAGTACGTACGTATTCCCGCTCTCTGACACTCGCAAGAACGTACCAGCTGGTGTTCTCGTCGTCGGCCACCGTGTACGGGCAGCCGGAGAAGGTGCCCTGCGTCGAGGACTCCCCGCTCAAGGCCCTCAACCCCTACGGCAGGACCAAGGTACAGACTGCCTGCCACTCCTCCAGTTGCCCAAGTTTATACTCCTCAACGATCTGACTGACGACGGCGATCCTCCTGCATGGATGGAACCTGCAGCTGTACCTGGAGGAGATGCTGCGCGACTACCAGCGCGCCAACCCGGGGTGGCGCACGATCCTGCTGCGCTACTTCAACCCCATCGGCGCCCACGAGAGCGGCGACATCGGGGAGGACCCCAGGGGCGTCCCCAACAACCTGCTCCCCTACATCCAGCAGGTCGCCGTCGGCAGGCTCCCCGTGCTCAACGTCTACGGCCGCGACTACCGCACCAGGGACGGCACCGCCGTCAGGGACTACATCCACGTCGTCGACCTCGCCGACGGCCACATCGCCGCGCTCGAGAAGCTCTTCGCCAGCCCCGCCGACGTCGGCTGCTGCGTGGCCTACAACCTCGGCACCGGCCGCGGGACCACGGTGCTGGAGATGGTCAGCGCGTTCCAGAAGGCGTACGGCAGGGAGATCCCCGTGAAGATGTGCCCCAGGAGGCCCGGCGACTCGGAGCAGGTGTACGCGTCCACCGCCAAGGCCGAGAGGGAGCTCGGCTGGAGGTAAGAGATGATCAACGGAAACCTATAGTATAGCTTAATTACCGAGTGAGATCGAAGCACTCACCGGGCGTGGGCAAATTTGCATTGCAGAGCCAAGTACGGGATCGAGGAGATGTGCAGGGATCAGTGGAACTGGGCGAGGAAGAACCCCTATGGCTACTGTGGCAACGCCGAGAAGAAAGACTGATATATTTGATCCTGCAGCGGCTTTGGATCGATAGAGCTCGTCGTGGCATGATCGAGCCTTGTACCTGGAATTAATATATAGTTAATAAGCCCAGGGCATTCAAGTGTGCCCCTAAAATGTTTCATGCTATCCTGATTATCGTAGCATCTAAAGCGTATGCCCTTAAACGACCATAATTTCTTGGATTTTAGAGGCTGAAGGACGGATAACCGGCTCTATCTTTCTTTTTTTCGAAGAAACTTCCAATCTATTCAACAACAATCAAGTTGGTACAAAGAACACCAGAAGTAATAAGAATTATATCTAGATCCGAGGACCACCTAGCGACGACTACAGACACTAGAGCGAGCCGAAGGCGCGCCGCTGCCATCACCCCTCCATGATCAGAGCCGGGTGAATCTTGTTGTAAAAGACAGTCGGGAAGTCGTCGTGCTATGGCCCCAGAGGACCAGCGCACCAGCACAGCAACCGCCGCCGATGAAGAGATGCATAGATCAGAAGCATCTAATTTTTTGACACACGAACGAAGACGAACGAAGATCGGATCCAACCGGATCCACCGAAAACAACCACTGGCCAGATCTGACGAGATCCACCAGAGACAAACCTCCACACACCCTCCAACAACGCTAGGGACGTCGCCGGAGCGGAGGCTGGGTGGGGAGGACCTTATTCCATCTTCAGAGAGCAGCCGCCGCCTGAACTCTCCAAGAAAGACACAAAACCTAACAAAACACAAAAAAAAAACTGTGAGGATGGAGCCCTCCCGCCGGCAGGGACCGGGATCCACCGCGCGACCATGGCACTAGGGCCACAGAGGCGGGCGGCCCGGCGGCGCCGCCGGCAGGAGGCGAAGACCTAGAATCGCTTCTCGGGTCGCGGGAGCCAAGGGCTGAGCGAAGGGGTACGTGGATAACCGGCTCTATCTACATTCTATCAAAGAAGAAGCTATCTCTAGATTCGTCCACACATCCATTACAGCCACCAAAATCAATCTCCACTACAACTACAAAGAAAGGGACAAGAAAAAGAAAAATGAAAAGAGTGTCTCCACCAAATGAAGAAAATACATCTATTGGATGAACTAAGCCCTTAGCAAGTAATACTTCTAACAAACCGTGAGGCACCCTGGCTGAATAAATCGCACTGATTTTAGATGGTTGCCTTCAGAAAACAATCTCCTCTCCCTGCTAATTTGTTGGAGATAGTACCACGAACGCAGGGTTGAAAACTGAACAGAAACATACGAAAACATGCATTACCGTTTTCGTTTCCGTTTCCGTTCACCTTGCAGGAATCCGAAACGAAATCGGAAACCCCGAAACGAATACGAAATCACAAATCCCCGAAAATAAATAGGAAATAACTACGGGGTGGATACGATATGAAAGTGGATTTGTCGGAACATAATAAGAGTATAATATGTTGGTTCATAACCTTAAAGGACTGAAAGCATTCGACCCCACCGAAGATCGAGTAGGAAGAGAGGAACAATCGTCTTCTATCAGTTCGGTGGCTTTCTTTCCGGATGTCGATTGGGATAAGGGTTTGATCAAGAGCTAGGAGATTAGATTGTTTAACCTAAGAGAAGAGGCACAATTTACACAGGAGATGCCAAGGGCTACTTGTATAAGTAAGTTTTTGTTAACCTAACAAGACAAAGATTAATTAGGGTTTAGTATTAATGGTCTAATGGAACTAACTAGTAACAAAACCAGGCCTAGTTTTTTTTAAGCGTCACCGGGGGAGGGAGAAAACCCTCCACCTGAATTTTCCATATAACTGAGGCAAAAAAAAAACCCGAGGCTGTAACATACAGATTTAGATACATCGAGGGGGGGGGGGGGGGGTGGAGAAAAAACACAGCAGCGGAACACTACAACAGGGCTAAGTAGTGGCCGGAGAGAAACAACGGAGCCACGCATGAGGCCTAGTTGAGGGCCGTGGGCTTGCGTAGTCGCATCCAGCATGTATGATGTGTGTACGAAAACTTTCCGGAATTTCCGATTCTTTCCGTCAGATTCTATTAAATCATTTCCTTTGTTATTTTCATTCTAGAATATTTAGTTTCCTTTTGTTTCCGCAAAATACCATTTTTTATTTTTTACTCTTCATTTCTTTTTTCTGCGAAACAGCCGGAAAGTTTCATTATCGTTTTCAACCCTACACGAACGGGCCAGTGGATAGTCAAAGTTATAAAATGCAAAAAAGAGGGAGCACATTCGAGTATATCAATATCGGCCAGACAATGTTTCCCTCCTTTTGTCGCATTTCAAAAATGCCGGTCGTTCTTCGTCCACTTGTCTGACAAATCTCATCCAAGCATTTGAAAATTTGCTTCATGATTTCTGTCACCGAAATGCACGAATTTCGGCCGTCTCGGGCCTGTGAAAAAAACGAAATACGAAATCTCAAACATTGCCTACTGGTACGCTACCCATTCCTAACATTGCACGCGAGTGAGTCAACACGTCGTGCGCTTATGCTCAGTTTTCTTCCTTTGAGCTCGTTCAAGCTGCGCTTGCTTGGCTGCTATCTGCTGGTGTGCACCAGCGAGTACAATGGGTTCATCCGATGAGCTGGCCACGGGTAACACGGCGACGCGCTCGCTGACCGGTCGCGAACCAACGGCGGCGCCATCCTCCGACGACTTCCAGCCGGGATACCATACCATGTGCGAGCGGATCACCCGCACCGAAACCGTCACCCCCGCCGCCGCAGACACGATCCAGCAACCAGCATCACCTTGACCTACCTATATAAAAACATCCCACTCCCAAGCCTTCTTGCACCACCAATTCACCAGTGCTGGCCACCATCAAATTGCAATCGCTAGTCCAAGATCACAAATTCACAATGCTGCACGCTAGTGCTATTCCGTCGGTCGTGTGCGCCGTCGCGCTCTGCTGCTGCCTCCTCGCCGGCGGCGGCGTACGCGCGCAACAGTTAGACTACCCGGCGGCGAGGACGCCGGTGACCTGGGCCAACACGGACGCGTCCCTGCCGCACCACGTCGTCTACGCAGACGGCTCCGTGGCGCGCGCGGCGCTGCTGCGGCTCAACCCGGCCCGCTTCGGGCCATCCTTCGCCTTCGGCTTCTTCTGCACCAACCACCGGACGGCCCCGTGCACCGACTTCCTCCTCGGCGTCGCGGTCGTCTACTGCAACAGCGGCGCGAGCATGACCTCCGTCACCTCTGGCATCCCGCAGGTGGTCTGGTCCGCCAACCGCCGCAGACCCGTCGGGGAGGGCGCCGTCGCGGAGCTCACGGCCGAGGGCGACCTGGTACTCCGGAAGGCCCCCGGCGGCGCCGTGGTGTGGTCCGCCGGCACCAAGGGCCGGTCTGTCACCGGAGCGCGCATCGGCAGCGACGGGAACCTGGTGCTGTTCGACGGGGGGAACAGGACGGTGTGGCAGTCGTTCGACCACCCCACCGATGCGCTCCTCGTCGGGCAGTCGCTCCGGCACGTCGCGCGGCTCACAGCCAATGCGTCGGCCGCGGACTGGCGCGAGAGCCGGATCTACCTCGCAGTCGAGGACGACGGCCTCAACGCCTACGTCGACGCCACGCCGCCGCAGCGCTACTACCACCTCGGCTTCGGGAGCAAGGCCCCGGGCGCCTACGCGACGTACACCAACGGCAGCCTCACGGTGTTCGCGCAGCCCGGCGGTGCCACGCCACTGGCCGAAATCCAGCTTCCCACCGTCGGCGCCGGAACCGTACAGTACATGCGGCTGGAGCACGACGGGCACCTCCGGCTCTACGAATGGCTCTCCAACGCTCAGGGCTGGGCACGGGTGGCCGACGTGCTGCACTTCTTCCCGGACGACGGCTGCGCGTACCCAACAGTCTGCGGTGCATACGGCGTGTGCACCGACATGCAGTGCAGCTGCCCGGACGCGGCTAATTTCCGGCCGGTGGACTTCCGGAGGCCCAACCGCGGCTGCGTTCCCACGACGCCACCACCGACGTCGTGCAGCTCGTCGCGGCGGCAGGGCGTGCAGCACCGGCTGGTGTCGCTGCCGGGCACGGGATACTTCAACGACCACGCCACGAGCAAGCGGGCGCTAGACAGGGTCAGCGAAGAGGCGTGCAAGAAGGCGTGCCTGAACGACTGCGCGTGCGCGGCGGCGCAGTTCTACTACGGCTCCAACGCCGGCGACGGATTCTGCTACCTGCAGTCCGAGGTGTTCTCGATGCGGACGCTGCAGCCGGAGCTCGTGCACTATAACTCCACCATGCACATCAAGGTGCAGGCCAAATCGGCCAGGTCTTGACGCCTTACTTACTCCTGAGCCTTATATGTACATCAAGGCAAGGCCTGTGAAATAATGTCATGCATAAAGTTCTGGGATATATGTACAAATTCTAGTATATATTGGTCGTGAAAGAAATGAAAATCTTATATTTTTAATCCAAAAAAATCTTTTATCCACTCTCTGCATCGAGCAAATGGTGACTTGACCAAAACACAACATTCAATCCTACTTTCTTCCTAATTCCGCATTTTTTCCATCTACGAATCAAAGAGGCAATTCTGTGTACCGGGTTTTTCCTCTTCTGTAATTTTCACCGTCTGCAGAATTTGGAGACGGAGCACCTCGGTGTCCTTCAGCAGTAGGATAAAAAATCCACCTTGGGCAAATCCCACAAGCGCGAACAGACGCCGTCTCAGGGTCAGCTGCAAAAATGTAATGCAAGTAAACTAAAAAAATTGAGTCCAACGGCCTAAACTAAAGATCTTTTTGTTCTATGCTCTACCGGTTAAAACCTAGAAGGAAATTGCACACCCGATTTGACATAGCTGGACTCGAAATACTGCTTGTCAAGAGCACATACCCAAGTAAAGAAGTTTTTTTTTAGTATGTAAGTAAGATGCGGTCATCCTCTTATGTGCTTGCGCTTCTACGTAACTAGGGTTGCAAGTTATGTACATCTTACTTTCATAATGGATACTTGAAAAAAATGTATTTATATAATACTTATGGCATTCAGATATCCATCAATAATATTTCTATTTAATATTTATGACACACAATGTTATTTCAACATGATATATCAATAATTGAGTAACTCTCTTGGCTCTTTTAGTCAAACTTTGGTTTTCGAGTAATAATTATCATGATGAATATCTCCGTATTTTTTGGTTCCGCGTCGTATTAAGCCAACTCTTGTTTAAAATACTACTTTTTTATTTAACCATTGATAGTTTTAGTCACAGGTGTTCACTTCTGAGTTGTCTTATCTTGCTGTGACACCTTTCTTCACGGTAGAAAGTTAAACTTCCTTAGTAATACAATAAGCAATATCATTTGTTAAAAATATATTATTCAGAGATTTACACATTAATAACTCACATGGGAGTTTCAATATTTATAATCGGTCAAGAGTCTCACATTTAACTAAATTATTTATTCGATGGAATATTACAAACCATATAATATACAAAACTTGTATTTATTAGTCAAACTTCGTAGCGACATTCCCACATTACAGATCATCTATTTCACCAAATAACATGACTCCTAGATAACTAATCCGATCATTGTTTTAAATGTGACCATTTTATCTTCCGTAAATTTAAAACAAAACAAAACAACTCATATTGAGGCAACCTTAGTCTTTTCCGAAAATCGGATACATACCTAATATATAAAAGCTGAGCTTTTTCGCCTCCAGCGCCGCTATCCACGTCACCCCCTTTCTTCTGGCCGTCGGATCGTCGAAACGGACGCCCCAGATAAGCCCGCGTCGCCCTGAAACTGACGGTACTGTTCATTTCCTAATATCTACCAATCACACGTTGCCACGTCGCCCGGTCACCGGCCGGTAGCAGCCCGTCCCGCCGTCACCGCGCCTCTTTTGCAAAAAAAAACCACTCGAAAAACAGAACAGCAACCCGCAGTCCAACTTTCTGTACAGTGGAGGACCTATTCGTAATTACGTAAAAACTCAGAAGCTTTTTCGTAAAAAACCCACCGCATACGCCCCCTCCCCTTCTTCTCTCCCGCGATCTCGGGATCACCGCGCGCCGCCGCCGCTCCGTTCCCCCCGGCTCAGATCGAAGAGCACAACGACGTGCGGAAGATCGTGAGCCGGAACACCACGGCGGCGCCGGAATCGTCGTCGCAGCGCTCCGCGGCCGCCGTCGCGTCCGGGCGCCGCCGGAGGCACTCCGGCGTCCAATAAGAGGCGGCGCCGCCTCTACCAGACATCCCGCGTCGGGGCGCATCCGGCGCGCCTAGCGACGCGTCCTGGCTCACCGGGATTCGTCGCCGGCATCGTCCGCGCTGCCGCGGCAGCGGCAGGGCTGTGCTGGCCCTCGACGTCGCCGTGGGGCCGGCCTGTCATTTTTTTCAGGGAAATTACAAATTTTTTTAATACTGGATATTTAATATCTTCAAATGTACCAATCAGAAAAATACAAAAAATATATCAAAATGACCACAAAAAAAACTAACTACTTATGCCGCAATGCAAAAATATTTTAAGTGTTCAATACGTTGAATATTTGGAAATGATTCAAGTTCATTTTCTAAAATTATAAATTCGATTTTCCTAAATGCTCATACAATGGAAAATATGCCCACAGAAAAAAAAACTAACTACTTATGCCACAATACAAAAATATATAAAACGTTCAATATGGTGAATATTTGGAAATAAAACAAATTCATTTCCTCAAATTATAAATTGTATTTCATTCGATTATGAAAAAAAACTAGAAAACAAATATTTTTAAATGTATCTGCCAGAGAAGTACAAAAAAAATATATCAAATTTACCACAAAAAAAGCTAACTACTTAATTCGATTATGAAAAAAATACTAGAAAACAAATATTTTTAAATGTACCCGCCAGAGAAGTACAAAAAAATATATCAAATTGACCACAAAAAAAACTAACTACTTAATTCGATTATGAAAAAAAATATAGAAAACAAATATTTTTAAATGTATCTGCCAGAGAAGTAAAAAAATATATATATCAAACTGACCATAAAAAAACTAACTACTTATGCCACAATGCAAAAATATTCCAAAGGTTCAAAACGGTGAATATTTGTGAACAATTCAGATTCATTCACTCAAAATTTAAACTTGATTTCGTAAATGCACATACAATGTAAAATATATTAACATTTGGATATAATCCAAATTCATTTCCTCGAATTGTTAATTTGATTTCGTAAATGCTTACACAATGTAAAATATATCAAAATGCCCGCATAAAAAAAGTAACGTTTTACGCCACTATGCAAAAACATTTTAAAGGCCCGATACGGTGAATATCTGGGAATTAATCAAACTTATTTCCTCATACTGTAACTTTGAATTCGTGAATGCTCATACATTGTATTCCATCCGATTATAAAATTAAATTAACAATTTATTAACAGTTTAAGCCACGATATTTCTTCTTCTAACGACACAACCATGTATCAAAATTTTACATAGCTTCCAGGTCTACTTATTTTGCGAGCATAAAATAAATTCAAATCCCAAAACACCCTAACTTGAATAATATTCTAAAACTAACCAATTTTAAATGCAACCTTCTTTTAATTTCCATACTATCCAACCCAACAAATTTTGAAATGTGCACATTACAAAATTTAAATTTTATTCACTAGATGGATGAAATTATCAAACCTATACGTAATTTAAAATTATTCAAGTAACCAAATTTAAAGCTTATTTACGAACGTACAACAAATTCGAGTCTGAAAAACGGCCCAGCTTGAACAATTATCGCAAACTAAACAATTTTTAAACGCACGATCTTTTTAATTCCACTAATTTTTGAACTTACATAACTTAAACAAATGCAAATTACCGAATTAAATCTTTTTTAACACACCCGCGCTAAAATCCCCTAGTATATAGTATAGTTAATGAACAAAGTTTCCATGTAGAATTTTCCAAATGACATTAGTTATTCATGTCCAATGAGGCTCTAAAAGTGGTTGGCTAATGACTTAAATAAAGAAGAAGATACACTATGTATATTATATATTGATTGATATATTGCATTAAAATTTATCTTGATAAACCGAACACCTTTTTGATATATAGGAGTATAAAGTATCCGAAGTTTAGAGAAGCTTCGAACCGTAGGGTGAAGAATACAGAAGTTTCGAATAGTAGGGTGACAAAAGAAGCACAAATACCAAGCATCGCATAAATCCAGGTCCCCTCCGGAACAAAAAATCTTATCCGAATCACCAAGCCGAAGGTCGACACGTGTGCCCCTCCAGCCTGGCGCAAGCCCGAAACTTGCAGAACCGCCCAGCCGCGACAAATCCATCGAAACTTCTCGCTCTTTCCTAACGCCCCGGCCCCACCACGCCCATGCCGCTGGGCCACCCCAGCACAGAAAACCAAATCCCGCTCGACGCGCAATCGCAGCCGTCGCTGCCCCATCGGACGGCGGAGACGCCCCCTCCAGAAGATATCTTTGACGCGCCGCGGCTTTCTCGGTACGAGTGGTCTGTGTCGTGTCGCAGTCCGAAAATTCATTTTATCAAACAAACAGTGCGTCTCCTTTCTTTTGTGCAGACTTTTGTTTTTTCATCTTCATCTCCATCTCCATCTCTTCTCCGGCTTTGTTTCTCCTCCTCCCGTTGGAGTATAAATTTCGCAATCCGCGGGCGAAGGTTCCAGAAGGCTTCCATCCGTACGTTCCTTTCCCCCAGTGAGGTGGCCCTCTCTCTTGCTCCCGCATCGCATCTAGAACCGACCGACTGCTACGGGGCTCCCCGTGCCAGATCCGGCCGCCAGGAGCGGTTCCCGGCCCGGCCAGATGGCCGCCGAGCAGGACGGCGCCGCTGCTGCTGCTGCTTCTGGGTCGGACCCTCCTCCTCCTCCGGCGCCCATGCCGGGCCTGGCGGCGGACGCGGCCGGGCAGAGGTCGCTGCCGACGCCGTTCCTCACCAAGACGTACCAGCTCGTCGAGGACCCGGCGGTGGACGACGTGATCTCGTGGGGCGACGACGGGTCCACCTTCGTGGTGTGGCGCCCGGCGGAGTTCGCGCGCGACCTCCTCCCCAAGTACTTCAAGCACAACAACTTCTCGAGCTTCGTGCGGCAGCTCAACACCTACGTACGTCCCTGCGCTCGCTCCCTCGCTTTGCTTGCCCATGACGATGACGGGTCGGTGCTGATGCTTGGATTTTGGTTTTGTTGCTTGGTTTGCGACCGACGTGTAGGGATTTAGGAAGATCGTGCCGGACCGGTGGGAGTTCGCCAACGACTGCTTCCGGCGAGGCGAGAAGCGCCTGCTCTGCGACATCCACCGCCGGAAGGTGGTGCAGTCGGCGGGGCTGGCGGCCGCCGCGGCGGTGACGGTCGCCACGGCGGTGATCCCGATGGCGCTGCCGGTGACCCGGTCGGGGTCGCCGGAGCCGCAGCTGTCCTCGGAGGAGCAGGTCCTGTCGTCCACCTCCGCGTCCGCGGAGGAGCTCCCGCCGGCGCCGTCCCTGTCCGGGTCCGGCCTCGGCGGCGGCGCCGTCGGGTCCTCGTCCGGCGACGCGGCGGGCGACGAGAACGAGCGGCTGCGGCGCGACAACGCGCGGCTGACCCGCGAGCTGGGGCAGATGAAGAAGCTGTGCAACAACATCGTGAGCCTCATGTCCAAGTTCGCGTCCAGCCAGCAGCTGGACGGCTCCGCGTCGCTGTCCTCGGTGGTGAACTGCTCCGGCGAGTCGGCCCTGGCGCCCGCGCCGCAGCAGCTCCCCACGGCGATACTGGACCTGATGCCCTCCTGCTCCGCGCTGGCCACCGCCGCGGGCCTCGCCGCCGTCGACGACGACCCGAGCGCGAGGCTCTTCGGCGTCTCCATCGGGCTGAAGAGGTCGCGAGAGGAGGACGACGACGGCGAGGATGCCGGCCGCGGGGAGCGTCGGGCGACGGAGGACGGCGACGCCGACGTGAAATCCGAGCCGGCGGCGGCGGCGGCGGCGGATCGACGGCGGCCCAACGGCAGCGCGGAGCAGTCGTCGGAGCAGAACTCGTGGCCGATATACCGGCCCAAGCCCATGTACCGGGCCTGCAACGGGCAGGACGGGGCCGGGTCCGGGTCGGAGCAGGACCGGTCCAACTCGAGGTGACGATGCCCTGCCGTGGAAGTGGACTCGAAGCTTCCAGCTCCAGCAATTATTAATTAATCAACGATCAAGCAAGCAAGCACCGGGATGATAATAATACTGTAGTAGTAGCACAAGCATTAGAGACGACATGGTAGAGTCTTGAACTGCTTTGCTATCTGTAGTAAGTGTAAGTGTAATGTAATATGCCTATCTATTTCATTCTCGCCTACAAGATCGATCGATCGATGGTTGCATACCTTTCGGGCAAGAGAAACCTGTTGGCAGAACGTGTGAAACGTGCACGATAACTGTGAGCCGAGTTGGGACTGGTCAATTCAGAGCATCTGGTTTGGCGGGCGGTACTCGCTAGAAGGCGCGAATGCGGCTTGTTCCTTCTCTCGATGTGGATGGCGACGCGCCGTCCAATAGCGGCGAGTCGGGCCAACGAACGTGCGCTGCCTTTTTCTTTTTCTTTTTCGCGGTCGTCTTCTCCTCTCTTTTTATATTGCTGTCTTTTCCTTGCAGTTTTCTTCTGATGGTATAGATCTCCACGTCGGGGGAACAGGTGGTGCGTCGCTACTCGCCGGTGGAGTCCTTTTGTGATCTCCAAAAAGAAAAAAAAATATCCCATGCTCTTGGCCCCACGCCACCTCGTGTTTCTAGACTTTTTTCCTAGTCCCGGGTCCTGTGGCCTGGTGCTATGGCATGGGGTACAGATGCTGGAAACATCGAGAGTTCTTGCCCGGAATGGACTCAACAGCCTGGGCAACTGGGTTTGTAGACTTTCTCCGCAGACGAAACTGACCCTCATGCAGTGGGTTGCTCTCTACGATAGGATTCATTTCCCATATCACGCATTTTCATGCTGAAATTTGAGGAGCTACTCAAGCATTGCCGCTCCACGCTTGGTCTTAATTAGGGGTGGGCATAAAAAACCAAAAACCGAACACCGAACCGAATTAATCGGAACCGAAACCGAATTTATCGAAATCGAATTAACCGACACAATATTCGGTGCATATATGTAATTAACCGAATTTAAATTTATGAATTCGGTTTTGATCATTGATTACCCGAAATAACCGTAATAACCGAGATATTAGCGATGTTGACGTAAAGCCCTGATGTCCCCCGTTGTTACGAAGTTCTCAGCCCAAGAAAATAAAGCCCAATAGCTTTTACGGCCATGCACACGCTGACAAGTACAAGGACAACCACGCCGTCTCCGACCGGCCGTCGTGCCGCTGTACCCATTAGGATCGATCGTTACTTTTCCCTTGTGTGGCACCACTGTATGACTGCGATCTCAGGTTCGTGCACACACACATGCTGTCATGCAACCATGCAAACATGCAAACCTATGCCATGAACATCTCTCCAATGCACTTAGTTCTTTTGTTTTCCATTGTTTGCACATATCGGTTAATAACCGAACAACTAACCGAATTATCAGTTAACCGAACTTCCGAAGTAATTAGAAAACCGATATAATTTCGGTGCATATTTCTTAGAAACCGAATTATAGAAGAACCGAAATAACCGAACCGAATTTAGGAAAAAAACCGAACGCCCAGGCCTAGTCTTAATCAGCTCACCATGGTAGTTCCACTCTTGGTCATACTGGATACGATCATGGCGTGCATGGCCACACAAACAACTACGACATCACTCTATATTTTAACGAGAAATGCTTTCCGAGAAAACATGTTGCACGAATTTTAAGCAAATCGATGGTTGTGATTAGGGGTGGAGATTAAATGTGCTAATCCCATATGTTTAGTACTCCTCTTAGTTCACTTAGTGAACCTAATCATAGCCGTCGATGCGGTTTAAAATTCGTGCAACATGTTTTCTGGCAAAGCGCCAGAGCACTTCTCTATTCTCACATAGCAGGCAGGGCCGGTCCTGAGATTTTGGGGGCCCGGGCGAAACTAAAACTTGTGGCCCCTAATATAGACATCGTAATAATAATGAATACATGTGTAAAAATATATGTTGCCAATAGTTTATACATATTACCTTATAATTTTCTTCTGACATTTTCTCGATGCAAACTCACTTATAATAGGGTTGATGTCTATGTCATACAATAATTTCTTCTAACATTTCAAAATTCTCATTTGTTTGTTGCTCTTCCTCCATGACAACTATCACCAACTTATCATTTGGGTTTATCAAAACACTAGTATTACTCGTAAAAATTTGTGAATGTCTCCTTCGTGTGATTTTATCAATGCGTCAACATGTTTTGCTCTCTTCCTATTGGTGGCACCATATTCATAGATTCTTAATGACATGGCAACGCACAATGTTGGAAAAATAAATTATAGCGGGAGAAAGTGTTGAACTATTCATTAGGAAACGGGAACATACTCCTATATGTCTATATATCTTAGATAGTTGAATCGGCTATGTGCGCACAAGTGCAGTTGAAACCGACGAGGTCTGGAATAGTGGATCGACCAACTTGCAATAAGGGCATAAACTATAGAATTAATTAATTCGTAGTTTTTGATGGAGAGAAAGATGGCACATCATAGTTAAAAACAGTGCAACTATGTATGACTGGAATCAGTACCTCACGTCATCGAGGGAGAGCACAGAGCGCTTGGCCGACAGCGGCGTAGATGGAACAGAAAGATCGGAGTCAGCGAATTGGAGCTATCCATCGGAAGCATCTATGCTAATTGCCTAATTCCTAGCTTCCTGCGTGCGTGCCCTTGGGCCGTGCCTCCCTGGCCACGCAGCAGCCCAATAACACAAAATTATCGTTTATTTTTTTATTGGACTAATAATATATAGGCATATAGCATATCCGGATGGGGCCCCTAGATTTTGGGGGCCCGGGGCGGCCGCACACCCTGACCCCCCATCAGGACCGGCCCTGATAGCAGGGTGCCTAACACCCAACGAGATTGGAGCACACGGAAAACCCACTCAATATCCTTCCTAGCACATGGAACCTTCCAAGCATCTCAACATGCCCTCTCGAAGCATTGATCGATAACAACTAGGATATATCAGCATCATGGTTAGTACTCCGGACCAAGCACCTGAATCAGGACTTTGCAGAACTTGTACATTACTTCGAGTGCAAACATCCATATGCAAACATCCGGATAGTTGAAGTGCATTTCTGATAAGAGGAGAAACCAATCTTACCAACAAAATCTTGCATGGATTGAAAGTAAACACTATAAGTCATCACCCCCTTTCAAATACGGGTGAACACATGTCTCATCCTGTGGAAGCATCGTCGGCAATGATTATTAGAGAATTGTGGGATTGTGTGATGGAAATAATATTTGTTAACTTGGAGATGATCCCCTTCTCTGTTGATCCAACACAACCGCATGTCACTTTACCGATCCCCTGGACATTAGCCGCCTTCTCCCAATGTGTTCATTGACAAGCAATTTGGTAACATAAATATCACTTTCATCGATAAATGATTATTCGGATGATGATGAACACATGATACTATGGTAAAGAAAACTCATCGAAACTTTCTGTGTAATGCCCCGGGATTTCCCCCCAATTAGATTTTTTCCCGCATCATCATGACATCATCATGCATTCTATCACCTCGCATGTTTTCCTACATAAGTCAAAAATTTATTTGTGCAACACTATTTTGTCTTGGTAAATAATAAATCCATCTCCCTCTCTCTTTCTATTGGAAATAAAACCCCAAAAAATAATATTTGGGAATCGTTGCAAAAGTATTTCAAATCAAAATTTTGAAAAAGTTTGCAAATCCTTGCCACTCTTTTCTTCCTTCTGTAACGGCTTCCCCCCTTTCTATCTGCCTTTTCATCTCTCTTTTAATCCTACAGATTAATAGGGAAATTCTAGGAAAATCCTACATATTTTTTGAATCCATAATCATTTATTCAAACCTCTTGCATATTTTATTAAACTACTTGTACAATTGTTATAATATCAATTAAACATAAAATGAAAAATAAGATAAATTTTACATTTTTGAATCTGAACAATTTTTAAATGTAAACAAATTTTAAATCTAAACAATGTTTTAAATTTAATTAGCTTTTATTGTAAACAATTTGAAGTAAGACCAATTTTAAGATTTGAACATTTTTTAACAACCGTACATGTTCTAATATCATAAAAAAGTGGAAAAAAAAAGAATAAAGCAATGGAAAATAAAAAGGAAAAAAATAAAACAGAAACGAAAAAAAAAAGCAAAACAGAAAAAAAATCTACGCAGATGGGCCGGCCCATCCGCGTGCTGCTTCAGTGAACGGAAGCGTTACGGACAGCTTTTTTTTTTTATCTCAAAAAAAAAAAAAGCTAACACCGAACCATTTTTCGCCAATTTTTTTTAAATATTATTTTTTTTAACAGAAATTCGGAGAATATTGCGCAATCTGAATAATTTTCAGAAATATTGTAGCCTCGGCCCAGAGGAGTCCGAAACGGCCTCGTCGGCCCAGAGAAGGCCGAGCAGTTACCTATCGGCCATGACTGGGCCGATTAGTGCATGCACGCGCTGTGCCGGCCGGTGTAGCTATCAGCTAGCCTCTCCATGCCTGTGATTCTGCATGTATGTGAGCAGGTCGATGCTTATTTTGCATGCATGTGAGCGGATAGGTTCTGTGCATGCGTACGAGCATGCGTGTATGTCTTGCATGTCAGTCACGGGGTGGCCGATAAGTGCCTATCGGTCACTGCGTGACCGATCAGGCCCAGTCGGCCGTGCCGTGGCCGACCAGGTCAGAGCAGGTACTGGCCTGACGCGCAGATGCAGCCGACTGCTCCCGTCGGCCACGTCATAGCCGATGAGGCCTGGTCGGCCACGGCACGGCCGAGGCTGTATTATTTGTGAAATATCCTCCAATCGCGCAATATTCTCCGAATTTCTGTTTAAAAAAATAACATTTTAAAAAAATCAGCCCATTTTTCCGTGAGCCAAACGAGCTGAGAGCCAAAATGCTGCGTTCCTGGAAAAAAAGACAGTGACGCATCACTTCGAACAGAAACGTGATGTCAGATCTCTAATGCTCGTTTTTGTAGGAGCGTGCTCCTGTCATGCTAGGAAGGAGATGCAAATCGCGAGTCAATGGATTATCAGTTGTAGGCATGATCAGTGCGAGAGTTTTATTGGCTTATAGCATCTTTAGCAGCTCCAAAAAGCGTGATACAGTCCCCTGAAAAACGATTTTACGGCCCAGAAAGATGCGGGAGACATATCCAATAAAACCATACTGTGATTTTTTGCTTCATCTTTCCCAACGGGTTTTTGTGTACATCCAAGCGGAGCGCCGCGGAATGAAGCCCGATCGCCACTCCCATCTGGCTTGGACACTCGCCTGGCCCTCGTACCACTAACCTCCTCCGCTCGTCTCGCCTACTCTTATGGAGGTCCTTCCATGGGGTGGTTGGCCATGGAGGTGCTTCCATTGGGCTGCGAGCATGGCTACCCCCGTCCGGCTCGGGCCCTCGCCTAGCTCTCGTAGCGCTGACATCCCCGCGTCGACCCGCCTCCTCCCGTGGAGGGGGCTCCGATGAAGATGTTTTCATGGAGGTAGTCGAACTTGCCACATTTTCGTAGGGAAATCCGTCGAAGTTGAACCTTCTCACCGAAAATCAAAGATTATCGCCCCGAATCGAGTCGCCTTGTCATGGAATCGAGCTAAGGAGTCGCCGACGCCAGCGTCGATGGGAGCGTTGACTCGTTTCCCATTCACCCCAAAAATTGACTCCAAACCTGGTTATCCGATGGTGGTGGGTGACAATGTCCGGGAAGGGGGCAACCATTTTCGGCTTATACCGTTCTACAAGATCTATTCGGTGCGTATTTTTTCAGCCGAAACTACCCAGTTTGTCTGCTTTTATGGTATCTGCTCGAGATGCTCTTATAACGGCCTAGCGGGAAAGAATGTGTGGTCGCGAGGGTAAAATTGTAGGCGCGCCTACGTCTCCTTTCCTTTCAGTCCACCTCGACGTCGCAGGAGGAAGCCATGATGCAAAACCCTCCCAGCCATATGGCATTGACGGGCTAGTTAACCGAGCCCGGGAGGCCTCGTGCTGGCTCATTGTCGCGACCTTCAGTGATGTTGTGGCGGCGATCACACGAGAAAGGATTTTCGATCTCGGATTAGCGGGACGTCGGAATTTATTTGGCTCCCTTTTCCCATGACGACGTCGACGCTAACTGGCCACACGTTCTTGTGATTGGTCGTCCCCCGCTAGGTGCATTGGTTTGGGTGCTCGACATAGCCCACAAAGGGATCTACGATGACATATGTGACGATTCTACCCTTCTTATCTGATTTACGTGGACAGTAGCTTGGCGTCATGGGATCGGTGTCCATAACGGGTGTCCCTTAGCGCTGCTCAGCAAAATGTTGCACAAGTATAGTTCGATTTGTGTGGCTAAGTTCCCTTTGGGACAGTACGTGTACGGTTGTGTGATGACGAATCAGCAAGCTATGACACCACGGTTGTTTCGGTTTTGTCACACGTTTTAGTTTCGAGTGTCAAATTTCAAGGGTGGAGGCTATAGGTCTGGACTT
This sequence comes from Poa annua, assembly GCA_026929855.1. Taxonomy (NCBI): domain Eukaryota; kingdom Viridiplantae; phylum Streptophyta; class Magnoliopsida; order Poales; family Poaceae; genus Poa; species Poa annua. The sequence continues at coordinate 68,669,727 of CM049439.1, read as the reverse complement.
AATTTCTTGAATTTTCAATGACAGCGTTTAGGTGGCGTCCCTTGTTAAGTCATTGTTTGGAGTTTGCTCAGACTTCCCTTTGGGTCAAAACCCATGAGCTTTACTCCGCGGTTGGATGCAGTGTCGTTCGTGGTACGTCGTTCTCTTCTTAAAGACGAGCACCTCTGTTGTTACGCTCGAGTTGTTACAGTCGGGGGTTGGACCTAAAGTTTGTAATAGCCGTTTTATGGATCCTTTTTAAAAAATATATAAATTGGCTGTGGGTATACTTAGTGACTAGTCTTTAATATCTTGTGTGCAGGTGTTTAACAGGTGTTTTTTCATAAATATTTCCTTATGGAAAAAGGATCCACTAGTGATGAATTCCCCCGCGGGATCCAGGAACCTGCGTGCAATTCGCATCAGATTAGCTACGCGCCTAAGCGCCTTCTATCCAAGTTACTACTGTCCGAATAAGGATCGTTCACGGTCCAAAGTCTTCAAGCCCTACGTCCAGTCGTCGTCTATCTCTCACGCTTTCCATTGACGCGTGTGCCCTTTTTTATAAAGCGTCCATGTTGAAGCTTCCATGAAACCTGTCGCCATCTATCTTCGGTAACAAATCCCTGAGTAGTCGAGTCCGTATCCAATTCAGGTAACCGGAGAAGCTGCAACGGGAAGAGATCGAAACGGATCATACACATCTCCGACTCGACCAATTCATGCGTCAACCCCGGCAATACGCGTCGGCCGTTACCATATAAACTGCGCCGAGACCCGGCCTCCACAATCCGCACGCACCGATCGTCGAACCCGATCACCAGCAGCTAGCGATCAACCGGCGACAATGGCGCTCAAGGGCACGTCCAAGTTCAGCGCGGAGTCCTGCTGCTCCTCCTCATCGTCGCCTTCGCCGTTCGTGAAGCAGCCGCCGCTGACGACCCTGGAGGTGACGGTGCTGTCCGCGGAGGAGGTCGTCCTCGGGGGCACCGCCCTGCGCAGGGCGCTGGGCAAGGGCGCGTACGCCGTGGTGCACACGGACACGGCGGCGGCGCGCACCCGCGTCAACGACGAGGACTACGGCCACTGCAACGGGTACCCCTACTGGGGCGAGGCGGTGCGCCTGACGGTCTCCGACTGGGCCTCGGCGATCGACGTCGAGATCTACCGCACCAGGAGCGACGGCCGCGCCGAGTCCGTGGCGTCGGCGCGCGTGCCCGTGGCCGACTTCAGCACCTGCCCGCCGGGCTACCTGCATTGCCTCAGCTACCGCCTGTTCGACAGCGGGTCCAGGATGAAGACCCGCAACGGCATCGTCAACATCAGAGTCAAGAGGCTCAACGGCGCGGCGCCACCGAGCCAGCTGGGGAAAGGAGGCAAGGTTGTGGATGATGACGCGAGTGGGAGTGATGATTCTTGCTGTGGTGCTGTAGCCAAGGAGGGGAAGGTGGCTTCGGCATCGGCGGCGGCGGCGGCCGCACCAGCCGGCGCGGTGATGGGGTACCCCGTCGGGTTCAATGCCGCTGGCCAGGCCAATGGCAAGGGCTCCGCATAGAGTAGTAGTCGGAAGAATTAATGGGGTTTATGATAATGTACTCTCTTTGATCATGAAATGCAATGTAAATTATGATATATATATTGTGCTACTGTTTGTCAGTATGTTAATTAAGATTGTGCTTCTAAGGTGGAACAGGTTATGTTGCTAACAAAAGAATCAAAGGGCATAGCTTCTGGGTTTTGTCACAAAAGTATATTCCTCAATCATCTTTTGTTGGATAATATTCCTCAATCATCTTGTTGGATAAGGCAAACATGTAGACTTGACCGAAGTCTTTGCTTTGGGACATTGGTCCTGGGCAGAAGTCAAGTCTAGACTTCATTAACAAATCGTTAATGCCATCGGCTCTACTACAAAAAATCAAAGACGAGGGGAACAGTTGGATTCTCGCAGGAGACGAGCATCTAGGAGAGATCATGTCTTAGTTTTCACCATGTGACTTTTTTTTATTTTGGCGTAGGCCTGTCATGTGTGCTTCTCATATATCAATATCAAAGATATATCAATATCAAAGGCAAAGCTTTTGCCTCTTATTTTCAAAAAAAAAAAATCTAGACTTCATCAGAGTTAAGTACAGTAGTAGTAGTTTCGTCCGGATTCTTGCACTGAAATCCATCGCTTTGAGAGAGGAGCATATCGTCCACTCGTAAGTTCAGAGCAGGGAAACAGTGCTGAGTTTTCTGCTACATTTTCAAGTATGAATTACAGATATGTTGCATAGCATGAACTTACACAGAGCTCCTATTGGCATATTCAGAGTGTTGCAGGTGCAGTAGCGTAGCCTACTTGCAGATCATCTCTGAAGCTGCAACACTATATACAATTTCAGTATCGTGCTCTTAGTTGAAACAGGGTATTTGCCATACTGTGGCGATGCATGGGAACAAACAAACGAAATCAGCTAGCCGCAAGTTAGCAAAGGTGAGGTGAAAATATTGTGCAACGTGGCCAAATTTCTAGAGTATGACGCAAATCATCAGCTCGCTACAAATAGTCGGTTCAAATTGGAATTAACTCTGTCTGCTTGATTATCTATCACTGGAGCAAGAATCAAAGGGGCATAGCTTCTGTGTCTTGTCGAAAATATACTTCTCCTCTTTTGACAGCAAAAGTATACTACTCCTTGTCTTATTGCATAAGACAAAACACTTTAGTCAGACTTTATCAACGTTTTTCTATCAGTTGGTTTGCTTTTCAGCCGTTTCTTTGTTTACTCAAGTGCTGCACTAAGAAATCGACATGTGATTTCATTGTTTTTGCACTGTCAGACCAGGGGTATAGCTTATGTGTTTTGTCACAAAAGTATACTATTCCTCATCTTATCGGATAAGGCGATCCTGTAGACTTGACCTAAGTCTTTGCTTTGGGATATGGTCTTAGACACAAGTCAATGCTAGACTTTATCAGATCAGACTACTTGTTTTGTAAGAAGAATTTCGTCCACATTTACCGATCAAAATACCGCGGTTAGCGCTGGTAACCGGATTTCTCGGTGCCCCGGTAAATGAGTTTACCGGACAATAAATCCTGAAATATTTAAATTTGAACCGATTTCGTCTTTTAAAATCAATTTTTTAATTATTTTTTATGTTTTAAGTTTGAATTTCAAAATTTGATTGAAAATTTTGGTCGGTAACCAACCGGTATTTTCCCGGTAACTACGGTTACCGGAAATCCCGGCCCCCTCCAAGATTTTTTTGATACCGGTATGCAAAACCCTTGATTCAAGTTATATGTTGCACAACATGAACTCGCAGAGAGCTCTTAACTAACAGAATCAGAGCGTTGCAGGTGCAGTAGCATAGCCTAGTTGCAGATCATCTCTGAAGCTGTAACACTTGTACCTGATCAAACTCTTCCTGTAAAACTGATTGCAGTTTCAGTACGTGCTCCTAGTTTGGAGGATGGAGATTAGCAGATTGCGATCCATCATCGGATAACATGTTCAAAAGCACGTGCTGTGGTGCGGGATGCACGTCGAGGACGGCGGCGGAGGGCATGCAGCAGCGGGAGGCTGTCGGCGACCAGAGGGCCCAACCGGGCCCGATCTGGGCCGCAGCCGTTGCTCCTCCGGTGTGGCGACGGTGAGGGCGGCATCGTGCAGCTCTGGCAAGGTGCTGGCCAGCCATGGGCGCGGTCTCGGCTGCCGTTGCTATGGGTGTGGAGCTCGCTGATGCGTTCGGCAAGAAGGTTGCTGTGCTGCGCTTGTTTTTGTCCTGGCCGTGTGGGAGATGAATGGCGCTGCCATTGCCGGCAGCGTTGCTTCCTCCTGAAGGTGGTTCGGCAAGTTGCTGCGGGCGACGCCCGTTGTGCGGTTGAGGGGTGGATCCTGGAGGGAGAGGAGTGGCGTTGCCGCGGTTGTTGCATCCTCAGTCGGGAGATGAATGGCCCGTGGGCGTTGCATCTCGAGGAGATGAATGGCGCCCAGTATTTGGTTGCATCCTTCCGATAGGAGAAGAATGGCGCCGCAGCGGGGGGTTGCATCCTCCGTTCAGTGGGACCGTGGATGGTTGGGCGGAAGCACGTTGAGCTTGCTGGGAGGTGCATTTGGCCGTGGAGCCAGGGGTAGTGGTTCTGCAGGTGAGACTGGTCGGGCTCCTGGGTTCAGGTTTTGCAGGTGAGACTGCCGGCGAAAGCCGTACTCCGGCTATGGCCGGAGTCGTCGATGGCGTCGACTGTGGGCGTCGCTCCCTTGTTGGAGGCATCGATGTAGTTGTTCTCACCTTGCCTTTCCCGATGTTCTCCGGGGGAAACCTTGATCTAGTCTTCTATATTGGATGATGGCGGCGCCTTCCGACGTCGCGTTACCCCTTGGGGGCATCATTTTGGAGTTGGCGCCTGCCAGGGGGTCTCGTGGCTAGTTAGGTTGCGTGTGTTGTATGGTTTTTGGGTCCGGTTTCCCTTATAAACTGGACCGATCTTCTATCTATTCATTGAATTTAGCAGTTCTCCTACTAACATTAAAAAAACACGTCGCAGAAACAGCTCTAAAGAATTAACGGTGTTTCGACGATGCAACCTTTTTGATCATGCCATGAAACGTAACTGTAATATATTTTGTTGCTATATGTCAGGATGTTAATTAAGACGCAAGCGGAAATGTGCTCCGAATTTGGAATAGTGTATTTGCCACACCGTGGGGACAAAAAAAGAGAGTGTGCCTCATTGGATATGTTGCAAAACTGAAACATCAACTAATAGCAAGTAAGGGAAGGTGAACATAAAATGGGTGCAAATCAGAACTAGAGATACAAAATATTGTGCAAAGCGGCCAAAATTTTAGAGTATATTAAATCATCAGCTCGCTTCAGATGGTTGATCCAATTTTATATTAATTCTTTTTTCCCATGTCATCTATCACTGCAACAAGAGTCAAGGGGCATAGCTTCTTCGCCTTGTCGAAAATTATATATTCCTAACCCTATTGGATGAGATTATGTGAACAAACACTTTAATCCGTCTTTATCAACGTTGCTTTGTTTGAAGTTCAGCGTCTGTTATTTAATATTGTTGCACCGTCAGACCAGACAATCGATTTTGCCTTCAGAAAGAAGTTAGCCTGAAATTTCTCGCGGCCACCGTGGACTTGACCCGAGTCTTTGCTTCAAGAACATGGTCTTCGTTCGACAGAAGTGAATGCTACGCACATATTTGTTAACGAACTGTCATTTGTCAGAGCTACAGCATCGTTCATCCGTGAATTCATTGCAGGAGAACACCGCTGAGTTTTGTGCTATATATTCACGTATGAAATGGTACATATTTCAGAACCCTGAACCCCAAGGCGCTCTCAACTGGCAGATCCAAAACGTTGCAGATCATCTCTGAAGCTGCAACCCGCATCCAAATGTTCCTACTAAGAGCATCTCCACCGGGAGTGAACCAAAAACCGCTCCGCACCGAGACCGCTCAAATACTGCCGGCAGGCTCCAAATTATGTCCGGGGGCAGACAGGGGCTGGTTTGGACGTGTCGGCAGTTTTTTGTTGATGTAGCAAACAGCTCCACGTAGGATTGAGACCTACAGCCTCCCACCAAACCAAACTGCCGAAAGTTTGGGGAAGGGCCCAACACCTCTACCGGCAGCGCTGTCGGACACTGTTTGAAGTCTCTCGGTGAAGATGCTCTAAGATGGCATGAGGTTGCTTTGATTTCAAAACTCTCTTATGTTTCCTTCCGAAACTTGGAAAGTTTCAAAACTTAATAATGTCAAAACTCTCTTCTGATTCCTGCCAAAACAGTGCACGAGCATTAATTGTCCAGAAACTGGAGATAATCTTACAGCACTAATGACCGCGATCTGTTCTTAAATGAAATACGCAATGTGGAAGGATAAAATATCGCTATGATAGGTAGCAATTCATTTTGCACATTCTGGGGCCGGATATCCGGAGGTTATAGCACCATATTTTCGCTGCTCTATCTGTCTCTATATATATGATCGAAACGATGTGTAGACAGAACAACCATCTGGTAGCTGCTAGAGTTGATCAGAAAACATAATCTTCCTTAATTATAGAGTCATAGTCTCCCTCTCCATGGACAAGCACAAGACCCCTCTCAATGCATCGACCGTTCTCCTGGTGATTCTTCTCGTGTGCTTTGCTACACAAACACAGGGTAAGTGCAGATAAGCAATCAACCAGGACATTAATTACTCCATGTAGACACCGATCCGTCCTCCAAATAAAGTTCTCCGCTAGATCTATTGGTTTTTTATGGTCGAGTATTTATTTTTCTTCGTTATTACATAGGCCGTATCCTGGACGGCATGGATAATGAGAAGATAAATTTGCCATACGGACTATGCGTACAGAGAGGAACTGAGTCAGGGTGCAGCAGCACTTGGCGAGCTTGCTACTGTTGTTTAGCGTCGGGTATGTGTTACCAAAGTGCCGACTTCTGCAAGGAGGACTGCAAGAACCCTTCGGCGACGAAGGCCAATCCCCCCTCGCCCTCCCATTAAGACCAAGCATACGTTGTCTGAAACGAGATGGTGTTGGGATGTGCCGATGAACGATAGGGAATAAGAAGCAACATCGTAGTAGTAGTTTGAGCATTTAATGTGGAACAAGATAAGATATTGTAATAGTAATTTTTCTTTTCCTTTTGTCATAAATCGAGACAAACATTTATCAAGACGTAACAGGTACTCCTCGCCTAAGGATGGCAATGGGGTGGGTTTGGACCGATATACTAAAACCAGATCCAAATCCAAATTCATTAGCGTCACTATAGCCTACCTACGAAAGTATCCATGGGCATGGATGTCGCTCCATATCCAAACCCACCGGATATCCGGTATCCATGGATACCACGAGCAGCATCGAAGTATTAAATCAATAATATTTTAACCATAAATTACTTAAAATATGTAGAATCTCACACAATCACACCACAAAAATACATTATTATCTCATCTCAATCTCACGAAACATAGCCAATAATTCTTATTATAAGTTTTCAATACAACGATTCATATATTGAAAAAATATATGTCTCGCTCACATGTCAGTCGGGTATCCACTGGATATCCGTGGGGCAAAATCTTTGTTCGTGCCCACCACATGAGTTAGCGGATATCCAGCCCATAAAATCCATGGCCAGAAAAAGCCCTCCAAAGTCCAAACCCTTACCCACCGGGTCGGATATCCATGGATATCAGGCTCCATGGATAAAATTGCCATCCTTATCCTCGCCTGCTACCAGGGGCACCTCGTCGTTTGTCATGCTCACGGCATAAATTCATTACCAAGACCATAAACCGCGAGCGTTGCGTCACCCCTCGCCTGCTACTAGGGGCACCTCGTCGTTTATCATGCTCAAGGCGTGGTAGATCTGAAAACATCGAATCGCAGCGGTCTTGGACAACACGCGTCTCTCTGTGGCTACCTTACTTGACACGAACAAAGCCAAGACGTGAGAGTGGGCAAGCCCAGGATCTTCACCAATTCCTTCCGGTCTAGATAGATAGTGAGTCAGTTGTATAGTGGGGTGTTGGTACTTTTTTTGGATTTGCACAAAAACTTATTTCTATCAATGCATCAAAACGCAAGGCTTTTGCGTTTTCACGATAAATAAACCTGAGCTTTAATACCTATTCACCTCCATGAGAAACGAAACAAAAACAAACAAAACATTTCGTAAAATATAATGTATTCCCCCATTACGAAATAAGTGTCATGAGTGACACTTGTTTTGAAATGGAGGGAGAGTACTATTTTGATAGACCTTACGTCTTCATATAGGGTTGTCCCATAATTATATGTTCACTTTTCAAGGTCGGATCGAAACATCACTACTGTTCTATAGGTGTTTGAAATCCGTGGGTCCTAAAAAATGCTCAAACTTCTCTATGTTCAATTAGTAACCCATATGTACGAGTATCCATGATGCATACGTAGGCGCTAATGAAGACGCTGATTGAGTCGGTTAGTGCAAGCAGTAAGCGCCGGCTGCCTGCTACACTTGTTTTGCACATACTATTGAGGGCTCCATGATGCACCGGGTGTTGTTGTTGGGAAACCACAAGAGTAAGGTATGAAATAGTGCAGCAGCAAATTTCTCTCAGTTGTGAAACCAAGGTTATCGAACCAGTAGGAGATGAATGTTCTTCTGAAGGTGTCAACGGCGCCAGAAAATAGCTGATGCTTAGGTGATCCTGACGGTTGACTTGGAACCTGCACACAACACAATCAAAATACTTTGCCCCAACTTAACAGTGAGGTTGTCAATCTCACTGGCTTGCTGTAACAAAGGATTAAACGTATGGTGTGGAAAATAATATTTGTTTGCAGAGAGTGAAAGTAACAGGATTGCAGTAGGTTGTTTTATCAGCTTAAGGAAAAAGGACCGGGGTCCATAGTTCACTAGTGGTGTCTCTGCATAAATAATAATAGCATACATGCGGGTAAACAAATTACAGCTGGGCAATTGACAGAATAAAGAACTGCATAATGATGCATGTACAAGTCATGGTGTCTAGTGTGAGATTCATTTGGGCATTACAACATGATACATAGACCGTTATCCAACTGCATTTATGACTAATAATTCACCTTCAGGATAGCATCCGCAACACCATTCAATATTAAGTTGTAAGCAACAGATTATTGCATTAAGTAAAGTATGTAATGTAAGTAGCACAAATATCCTTGGATAAAGAACTACTGTTTTATCCCTAATAGCAACAGTACATCTACAATATTAGAGGTTGCTGTCACTCCCCCAGATTAAATAGAAACATGAACCCACTATCGAGCATAAATACCCCCTCTTGTAGTCACAAGCATCTACTTGACCAGAGCATCTACTAGTAACGGAGAGCATGCAAGATCATAAATAACGCACTCACAAGATATATTATGAAGCAAATGACATAGTACTCAATTATTTATCGGATCCCAGCAAACACAACACGTAGCATTACATAAAGATGATCTTGATCATGATAGGCAGCTCACAAGATCTAAGCATGATGGCACAATAAGAGAAGACAACCATCTAGCTACTGCTATGTACCCGTAGTCCAAGGATGAACTACTCACGCATCAGTCCGGAGGCGGGCATGGTGATGTAGAACCCTCCGGTGATGATTCCCCTCTCCGGCAGGGTGCCGGGAAGAGCTTCTGAACCCTCTCGAACTAGGGTTGACGGCGGCGGCGGCTCTGGAACGTATCGTGTAAAAGTGTTCGGGTCTTAGGTCTTGATCTGTCGGGGGGTATAAGTAGGCGAAAGGGCGAAGGCGGTGGAGGCCCGAGGGCCCCACACCATGTGGTGGCGCGGCCAAAGGGGGGGCCGCGCCTCCACCAGGTGTGGCCGCCTCGTGGCGTGTCTTCGACGCTTTCTCGGTCTTCTGGATGCTTCCGGGAAAAATAGGGACTTTGGCTTTTTTTTCGTGCAATTCCGAGAATATTTCCTTAACAACTTTTCTGAAACCAAAAACAGCAGAAAACAGGGAACTGGCACTGTGCCATCTTGTTAATAGGTTAGTCCCAGAAAATGCATAAAAACCATATAAAGTGTGTACAAAACATGTAGCAATGAGTATAATATAAGCATGGAACATAAGAAATTATAGATACGTTTGAGACGTATCACCCGACCTCTTTCGAAGTGGCGTTGCACCAAAAATGGACGAGAACTACGTAAAGTTGCTCGGATTTAATCCCTGACGAGTCTAAGTAAGCACCCCACTGCAGATGCTCTAAAAGTTATAGTTTGGAGAGACCCTCATGGCCTCATGGACCTCTCGTGTTACTCCACAACCCCACTTCCCTCAGATCTCGAAACAGGCCAAACAGGCCGTAGCCTCGCTTTATGAATAAAGCCACAACGGTCGAACCGATACAATGTGATGAGGGAACCTCTTAATAATTATATCATAGATAAGAAAACAAAAAGAACAAGGAACGCGTCAAACTTGGCACAGAGAACAGTAGAATAAGCCCACGGGATAGCGTAGCCACGACGACGCCCCCAAGAGGGTAACGACGTGGCACGTCGTCGTCCTCGAGACAAGTGGTCAAGGGTTTTCACCCGGAGCCTTGGCGCGTCGAAGGTACCCACAGCAACGCCCCCAGGAGGTTAACCATACCCACAGGCATGGCCGCCATTGGCACCGAAGTGATGAGCTTTCGCCCGAAAGACCATCCACACCATGCCCGGTATAAAGGACCCGTCTACCGTCTCCGAGCTCAGCCTCAGAAACACGATATGGGAGCTGCCAGCTGAAGCCCCGCAACACCAGGACCCCTGCTGTCAGCTCCTTGCCATCCAAACAACCAAGGAGAGAGACCATCACCACCGCTATGACGCTCGCCTCAGAAACGCTCGTGTAGTCCACCTTCCAGGGCCGCCGCCCCGGCGTCTGCGACCTCAAGCCGAGGGCCCTAACAAGTATCAAGGTCGTTGTGACTAACGAGTAGGGCCGACAAAAGAACCAGGCCTACGAGAGTGACAGCCGCAACCGATAGGAGAAGACCCCGTCCTCCACCGTCTGCCAACCGGATGCAGTCCGGTCAGGCCCAGATCAACCCGCTTGGCCAAATCAGGCCCGACCAGTCCCGCCGCCGGGCTGCAGCATCAAGATCGCGGTTGTGCCCCTGTAGAAAGACTCATGTGCGCCGTCCGGGGCCCTAAGATCCAGATTGGGCCCACCTGGCCCATATATGGACCAGAAACCCTGGCCATGGCAAACCCGAGCTCCACCTACCCTATCATCGTGCTAGTCCCTGTCGCCTCCGCTGTTTAGCCACTGCCGCCATGGTAGACACAGGAGCCCGCCCTAGCCCTTGCTGGTTGGCCAACGGTACGAGGCTGCTGCCCCGCTCGAACTCGCGTCGCCGCCTCTCGAGCGCGCAAGGCCGTGCAACCTCCACGCCGCCGCCAGCCGGAGCTCGCCGCTACCCCCCACGTCTAGGGTCGCGCCCCCACACACCGGCCACGTTCCGCGCCGCTGCCGTCTGATACGTCCAAAACGTATCTACTTTACCGAACACTTTTGCTATTGTTTTGCCTCTAATTTGTGTGTTTTGAATGCAACTAACACAGACTAACGCTGTTTTCAGCAGAATTGCCCTGGTGTCTTGTTTTTGTGTAGAAATTCAACTTTAGGGAAAAATATCATAAAATATGCCAAAGTCCCTATTTTCCCAGAAAAGCCACGGAGCTAGAAGACGAGACGGAGGGGGGCAGCGAACCGCCCACACCACGTGGTGGCGTGGTGGGCCCTTGGCCGCACCACCGTATGGTGTGGCCGACTCGGCCACGCCCTCGCGTCCCCCTCTCGGCTATATACCCCCCTCTGACCTAAAAACGAGGATACCCTGTTCACTTTTCCCGAAAGACCTCCAGAGCGCCGCCGCCATCGCGAACCCTATTTCGGGGGTCAGAAACTCCGTTCTGGCACTCCGTCGGGACGGGGAATTGGAGGAGATCGTCGCCATCGTCATCACCAACGCCTCTCCATCAACCATCCATGTTTCCCCCATCCATGTGTGAGTAATTCACCGCTGTAGGCTTGAGGGGATGGTAGGGATTGGATGAGATCATTCATGTAATAGCTGTAATATCATTAGGGCATGGTGCCTAGTATCCGTTGTTGGTACTTTACGTCATTGTTGCAACTTGTTATGCTTAATGCTTGTCACTACGGCTCAAGTGCCATGATTTCAGATCTGAACATGTTATTGTATCATGAGGATAATCATTGTTTTAAATCATATCTACAAGTTGTATGCACATATTAATGTCCGGAACCCGAGGCCCCAAAGTAACAATAATTGGGACAACCGTAGGGGATGGCTGTGATGTGAGGATCACATGTGTTCACGGAATGTTAATGCTTTGCTCCGGTACTTTACTAAAAAGAGTACCTTAATTACCAGTAGTTTCCCTTTAGACCCCGCTGCAAACGGGCTGGTACGACAAAAGATGTTGTGCAAGTTTCTCATTGCGAGCACGCACGACTAAATAGGAACACATGCCTATGGTTACTTAGTACTTAGATGCTTTATCTTATTTATCTGCAAATGCCCATGACTTGATATTATATGAATTATCTTATCCATGCAACGCCCGTTCATCCGTCCTATGCCTACAATATTTTAATCCTGCTGTCTACTATAATCACTACTGCTGTCTTTATTTCACTGCTGCTATTATTTCACTACTGTCACTGCTATAAAACTGTTGCTACTGATAATCTGTCTCGAGCAAGTCTATTCACAGGTGCTACTGAACTGACAATTCATCTGTTAAGGCTTATAAATATTCTTTGACTCCCCTTGTGTTGAATCAATAAATTTGGGTTTTACTTCCCTTGAAGACTGTTGCGATCCCCTATACTTGTGGGTCATCACCGCCGCACGAAGGGGAAACAGGGGCCCGCCGCCGCCGACGCTGCCTGGATTTTGCTCGACGGCGCTCCCTAGCGGCGGCGAGGAGGAGGGGGAGAAGAAGAGGGAGGGAAGAGGGGCGGCGCAGGGGAGCCCCCGGTCGCCCATGGAGGAGACACGTGGGGCTAGGATTTTTCTCCCTGTCGATGTACTGCTGACTAGTGGGGTCTCAACGCCCCTCCCTCAGACCCTCACCCTCCCACGTCGATGATGCCACTGGCCTTCGTTGTGTGTAGGAAGGGCCCTACACCGAGGTCCTCCGTCTCCCAGCCATCTGCTTTTTGAGAATTTTCACATAAAAATTTCACAATAACTACAAATGAAAGGGTGGTTGATCCGGGCCACGGACCACCTTTATGAGGATACAAAAAAAAACATTACCATCCTATATGGGCGACAAATCAGGACTCTACCATTTGTTGGCCCAATACACCAAGACTGTTTCATTCGGCCCATGCTGACACTATGAGCTGTGGACCAGATAAATGTTTTTTTTTAGAACCATAGTACAACGCAAGCGCTCATATACACGCGCACAAACTCACCCCTATGAACGCACGACCGCACACCCTACCCCTATGAGCACCTCCGAGAGACTGAGCCGGCCGATCAGGTCTTGAGATTGACGAAGTCACCACAGACGTCGCCTCCCACTGAAAAATATTCCGCCTAAATGAAAAACACCAGCGTCAAATCTGGGATTTGAACTCTGTTGGGCTGGGGGTACAACCACCCTTATAACCATTTTGCCATAGGCAAGTTCTCGGACCATATAAATGTTGTGATGCGATTGCTCCATGCTACATTGCTGAACCTCAAGAAATCGTTCGCTGTGCCGATGAGTGCGCCGCCCCTGTGCGCCTACAACAGATTGATCAAACTGCAGACTCTTCTTTGACACGCCTGTAGGAGTACACAGATGAGTTAATTTGTGAAAGGACAATGATGTCGCCTAGAGGGGGGGGTGAATAGGCGGTTTAAAACTTTTTCGGTTTAGGCTTGATAATTGCGGAATAAAACTAGATGTTTAAATTAACAAGCCGACAACCTAAATAAACTAGGCTCACCTATGTGCACCAACAACTTATGCTAAGCAAGACAAACAACAAGGTGATAGCAATATAGAATACTTCAAGCACGAAGGCTATCACAATGTAAAGTGCATAAGTAAAAGCTCGGGTATAGAAATAACCGAAGCACGCGGAGACGAGGATGTATTTCCGAGTTCCTCCTTGTTAAGGGAGTACGTCTCGTTGGAGAGGTGTGAACCGACACAACGGTTCAACAACCACAAAGGTTTCACCTTCTTCTCCGATGAACCGCACCACAAAGGCTTGGTTCACCTTCCACTATCGGAATTCCTTCGAGGCGGAATCCGGAGCCTTTCAACAACAATCCGGGGCACAACCCACAATGGGATTGGGGGCTCCCGAACGGCCTCCAACAACAATCCGGGGCACAACCCACAATGGGATTGGGGGCTCCCGAACGGCCTCCAACAACAATCCGGGGCACAACCCACAATGGGATTGGGGGCTCCCGAACGGCTTCAAGTGACCACACAAGGGTCCAACCACCACAAAGGCGTCTAGGGTCCAAGGACCCAAGAGTAACAAGCTCACAAACTTTCAACTTCCACGAATCCTCGTGGAGAGCACACCGATGCACCAAATGCAAAAGGCAAGAGCACAAGTGCTCAAAATCCTTCACTCTCAAATCCCACCAAAAGCAACTAATGCTTATGGGGGGAGAGGAGAGGAAGAGCAAAGAATCCACAAAGGAGTCAAATCCTTCACTCTCAAATCCCACCAAAAGCAACTAATGCTTATGGGGGGAGAGGAGAGGAAGAGCAAAGGAGAAGAACCACAAAGGAACTCCAAGATCTAGATCCACTAGGTTCCCCTCACTTAGAGGAGATATGGATTGGTGGGATTGTAGATCTAGATCTCCTCTCACTTTTCCCTCAAGAATATGGAAGATTCAATGGAGGGATTGAGAGATAGGCAAGCTCAAGAAGGTCAACAATGGAGGAGAAAAACGTGCTCAATAGCTTAGCAAACCAATGGGGAAGAAGGCCCCTTAAATAGCTCATCCCAAAAATCCAGCCGTTGCAGCAGCTTCTTGTTCCGCAAGTGCGGTAGTACCGGACTCAAGCCCGGTAGTACCGGCCCTGCGGTAGCTTCGTCAACACAGAAAACCGAGCGCGCGGTACTACCGGGGAAAAATACCCCGGTACTACCGGGCCCAAGTGCTGGGCTCCAACCCCGGTACTACCGGGGCCATCCGTGCCAAAACGTCCGAAAAACCAACTTCAGAGAGTAGTACCGCAGAAAGCCCGGTACTACCGCAGAGAGCCCGGTACTACCGGCTTACTGCGGTACTACCGGAACAAAACTCTCCGGTACTACCGGGCCTGTCCGAACACCAAAAACACAGCTATAACTTTTGCAAATGAACTCCGAATGAGGTGAGACCAACTCCGTTGGAAAGGTACCGACAAGGAGAAGGCTACAAAAAGTGAAAATATTGCATCCCATAAATAGAGTAAAATCACCAAACATGGCAAGGTGTGGGACTTTCCTCACGGTTGAACCGGCAATATTTCCGCCACCGAAAACGCAACTAGTTTTCCAAGGTAAAACCGTTTTCGATGAACTAGAGCTTGACATGGAGATGAACCAAGCTCTAATTCCTCACCACCATAAAAGCCAAATAAGAACCAAGAAATATGATATGCCAAGTATGCAAAGGTTTGAGCTCTCCACAACGATGCGATCAAGTTACTCACTTGAGAGCCCCTCTTGATAGTACGCCGTCTATCCTAAAACCCGGTCTCCCACTAACACCATGAGACCGGTAAAAGAAAACCTATCAAGATCATACCTTTGCCTTGCGCATTCCACTTGAGCTCGATGATGACGATCTTGACTCTCTCAAGTTGAAACACCTTTCTTGATTGTGCTTGCTAGCACATGCTTGATGAAGACTTCTCCAAATGCTCCCCCATACTCCATTATGGGAGGGCCTCGCTAAGCATCGTCTTCATGACTCCTTTGCAAGCTTCAATCAAATGATATCTTCGAGATGCATCATATTGAGCTTGCACTTCATCTTCTTCTCTTGATATGTATGATGGCTTGGTGGTAAACATGATTGTTCACTCAATCTTCTATTCCAAGCCATACTTGCAATGAGCTCAACTCTTCACATGACCATTCTTCATATAAACCCTTGAGTAGAGCGTTGATCATCATGTAATCTACTAGAGTCCAACACATGAACTCCAATCTTTTCCTATGGACAAGATCTACAAGTATATCTCAAAGCAAACATTAGTCCATAAGGATTGTCATTAATTACCAAAACCACGCATGGGGGCAACCATGCACTTTCAATCTCCCCCATTTTGGTAATTGATGACAATCCCTTTTACGAGGGTTTATATAATGAATTTAATATAAACCCTTGAGTAGAGCGTTGATCATCATGTAATCTACTAGAGTCCAACACATGAACTCCAATCTTTTCCTATGGACAAGATCTACAAGTATATCTCAAAGCAAACATTAGTCCATAAGGATTGTCATTAATTACCAAAACCACGCATGGGGGCAACCATGCACTTTCAATCTCCCCCATTTTGGTAATTGATGACAATCCCTTTTACGAGGGTTTATATAATGAATTTAACCAACCATGCAACACAAAGAGAAAGGATGCATGAGAACCGCAAGAGAACAAACCCATATTCCCTTAAACCCTCTAAATTTCTCCCCCATTGGCATCGATTGCCGAAATGGAAAGAAAAACTTAGAAGGCAAATATAGTGAGAGCTCCCCCATAATGTGTGCATTTCTCATAATATGAGTGAAATCAAATGCACATATCCAATGACGAATAGATGGAGGGAGATCAAACTATATAGAGGATCCAAAGATTGCAAAAGAATATCAAATGGAAAGATACTTCAACGAAAGAAGCAAGCAATCAAAAGGATCCGAAAAGTGTTCTAAATATCATGAGGGAACTCCCCAAGGTACGTGCATAAATAGGATTTGTATTTCAATATAGTGTGCACAACATGGAATCCTCACTCCCTCCTAGATGAATTCGAACACAAGCTCATGCAAGAGAATGTAAATGATAAAGGAGGCAAAACAACTTTCACCTAATAAAATGTTTTGCAACAAGAGCAAGGAGCGGCAAATAAAAGAATGGGTGTGAGATACAAAGACATTTTAGGAGACTAATACAAGGATGAGCCAAAGCATCAACATAGTCTTTCAAAAAGAGTTGCACATAGTGCATATCATGTCTTTCCCATACCCCCACACCAAAAGAGATAAAGCAAATAGCTCCACAAGCTTAGTAAAATGCAAAAAGCATAGCACAAAAAAATGAAGCTTGTGCCTTTTAGAAACCACCAAAGAATCAAAAGCAAAAAGAGGTGGTCACTAAAGAATTGGAATATCAATTAAAGATGTAACTTTTCTTATGTGTATAAGTTTCTAAGTAGACACGAATCACTAAGATATGGGTCTACAAATAAACATGTACACACAAGATAGATACAAGGGTAAAGAATCATGATATCCAAGAGGAAGTCATAAATACACCAATAAGATCTTTGCTTAATAACATAGCACAAAGCCGAATTATATCTTAACGGAATATAAATGAAATTCCAACACATACTCATCATAGCATCAAAAACTATCCACGAGGGATAAAGGTTAACAAATGGATGCTCCGAGTAAGATAACAAGTAACACAAAACGCAAATGATTTTGAAAATTCATCAATGTTGCACATGAGAGACTTTAAGTAGAAAGTGCTAGATTGACATAATTGGGATCGATGAATCATAGAAATGAATATATAGTCCTCTTATATGTAATCATCCCGGCTTACTCACATTTGCAATAAAGACGTTTTGTAAGAACCAAAAATAATTGCAACAAAAAGATTCATGCCAAGATACAACCTACACAAGGTTGAAAACTAGAAATGTATGCATGAGGTAGATACTTGTTACCGAGATAGCATTGGTGATGTATAGTATAAGAGTTAACGATCATCCAAACTTGGCTCCAATGAACACATGGTGACACCACCTTCCTTGTAAATGAGACAAGCTTCCAATGCATCTCCACATGTACCTAAAACAAATTCAAGTACAAAATGGTACCCAAACTCATTGGGTCCAAAGTAGTTAGAGCAACTACAATACATAGGACAAACTCCACATAAATATGTGCATATTGATATGAAATTGAATTTCATGCACATCTTAGCCATTTAGGATTTGATGGAGTTTATCCTATATATTGGATCAACGAAAGTACACATGCCATAAGATATACATATAGTAAGTATGCATGCACAAGACTTTCAAGAACCAAACGAGATACAATTTGGACAAAACACCAATTAAACCAAGAAAGCACACACAAGTGTGACAAGAAAAAGAATTGTCCAAATTATATCAAGGACCCAAATCAACACATGATTGAAGAAACCACTTTGAAAAGATACCAAATTAAAGCAAGAAACCAATTGAAGAAAATACCATCAAATAATGAACCAAACCCTCTACACTTTTCATGATGCCACAAAGTGCCAAGACGAAAAATGTTTGTCTTCCAAAGAGACACGTCATCGGGATCAAATACCAAATGAAGACAACTAATGTTCGAAAGCATATAGGATTGCTTCCCCAAGATGTGTGCATTAATTATGATCTTGCATTTGAATACAAAATGCACACAAATGAGATCATCACTCTCCATATATATATTTATATATATATTCAAACACTAGTCATATTCAAGAAAGGCAAGAAATTGCAATACCAATTTAAAGAGCGATGTTCCACTCAAAGTAGGATAGCTTCCCAAAGAATAGTGCATTATCAAAAAGTATGACTTTTGAATGTCAATGCACAAGAATTGGATCATTGCTTTTCCCAACTCAAGAAAGTACAAAACAAATTTCAAGTAGAGCAATAAAGTATCCAAAAGATACAAGGAAGACAAATAAGAGTTAGATCAAAAGCAAATCTTTGGCAATCAAATAAGGCAATTCAAAGCAAGAACCAAAGTGAATATGATCAACATATTTACCCCCAAATATGATTATCACTTGTCAAGACAAGTAATGTATGGAGATATTTCTCGGTGGTGAATTGCAAGGATATATTCAAGATCATATTCACAAAACATAAGCATGAGGCAAAGAATAGGAATTAAAAGCCATGCTTAGATAGATATTCTTGATAGATTCACAAATCATGTGATAATGCAAAGCAACTCCAAGGAGTAGCTTGAATCAATTGGCTTCCCAAAAAGATATATGAGAACATATTTAGGGAAAGCCATATCAAGAACATCCTCCACAAACAAGATCCAAAAGAGTGAGAGACAAAGAGCATTTAACTAAATGGGAACTTGTTTGAGCAACATGCCACATAGGAACAAGATAATTAGCAATATCAATTCTAGGTGGCAAAACCTCACATGTTCACATTTTCTAGGCTTGTAATATGCACATAGCTTATTACTCCCCCATAATGTGATAATCCATTTATTTTAAAACAAGAGGCAAACAAAAACAACTAGAGAAATTAATGGACATTATATAATTTGAATTTCTCATGAGCATGACATACCACAAAGAGAATAGATAATATTGATATATCAACACTAAGTGGTATTCCTCATGTACACACATTTTTAGGATTGTAAAGTGCACGAAGCATATCACTCTCCAAAAGTGGATAGTCCATTTATCTCTCAAAGAGAGCCAACAAGATAAGATAGCAAATAAAAGCAATAGGGCTCAAAACAAGTAGATGGTGTGCAAACCAAAATACACATACTTGATTTCTCAAGATAAGTAAGTAGAGAGCACAACACATACAAACACTAGCAAGGTACAAAACCTAACACATGCAAGGGTGCAAGCAACTTTCAATGTATATATGATTTAAATAAAAGTTACCGCAAGGAGGAACATTGGATATGAGATAGAACAATATAATCCATATGACTTGACTTGAGAGAATATAATTGATGAAGATCCCTTAATTCTTCATAGTGTAGCCAAGTCTCCAATGTCCTCCAACAACGCCTATTGATCAAGTTTTAGCTTGTTGGTCCCCAACCAAGTTGGGTCCTAAGAGGTTAGTCACAATAGGTTTGGCAACCCAAATGGTTCTTTTCTTGACACCACTTTGAGTACCAACATATTTGGCAAACACATTGCCAACCTTATCCTTTCGAAGAGAATAAACATCATTAATTATAATGGGGTTGGATAAGGTACCATTTGTGCATGAAGAAGCAAGGTGACCCTTCTCACGACATAGGTAGCAACATCTACTTCCTCCTCTCTTCTTAGTTGGAGTCTTGACTTGAGGAGGGGTAGCTTGATTCTTCTTGGGAAGAGACCGTTCTTCAATTTGAGGAGCTTGAGTTTGAACTTGAGGTTTCTTCCCTTGTTGCTTATCACTAAGAGCCTTCTTCTTCAAAGGGCAAGATCTAACATGGTGCCCTTCAACTTTGCACTTGAAGCAAACAATCTTGGCCGAATCCTTGACTTGTTCTTGGCCCTTGTTCATCTTGTTAACCTTGGACTTGTTCTTGATATTGGAGTTGAATCCAAGTCCACTCTTGTCATTTGGGCGTCTTTGAACACTCAACATATTGTCAAGTGTAGAATCCCCAAAATGACGCTTTTCCAAGTCTTTCTTCAAAGAAGTGACTTGTTCCTTGAGCTCTTTTAACTCCTCTACATGGTTAGTATCAACACAAATACTAGAGGAAGTAGAAGCTTCATTGTTAGAGCAACAAGGCATGGAAAGTAATTTATCACAAGATGTAGCAACATTGTGAGTGGATGGATCACTTGGACTAGCA
Source organism: Poa annua (assembly GCA_026929855.1). Classification (NCBI taxonomy): domain Eukaryota; kingdom Viridiplantae; phylum Streptophyta; class Magnoliopsida; order Poales; family Poaceae; genus Poa; species Poa annua. The sequence continues at coordinate 68,649,377 of CM049439.1, read as the reverse complement.
CATGGCAATATAGCATTAAGAGTAGAAGTTGTGGCATTGTCCACATGAGACTCACAAGATGTTACCTTTGACATAATAGCCTCATGAGCTAACTTTAGCTTAGCATGGGATGCTACAAGATCGTCATTAGAGCTAGAGAGCCTTTCATGACTTTCTTCCAATTTCCCATACTTGCTAGTTAGCAACTCAAGTTGGGCCCTTAGCTCAACATTCTCCTTCACAATAGATGCTTCACAAGAAGTGGAGTTAGTAGCACAAGCATCATTGATATTAGAAATGGAAGAAGACAATTTTGCAAGCTTATCATTATTAGATAGTTGAGCTTGGAGTTGATTATGAGACTTGATGAGGAGAGAGTGTTCATTTTCTAAAGCCTTGTGAGCTTTCTCAAGTTTCTCTATGTCCTCACTTAGTCTAGCATTGCCAACACCAAATTCAACTTTTTCCTTTTTAAGCACTTTATATTTTGCAATAGCATGATCTCTTTCCTTAATGATTTTAGCAATGATAAGATCATTTGATTCATCAAGAGATTCAAGTTGCTCCTCAAGAGACACTCGAAGCTCTTGCTCTTCGTCAAGGGCATTCTCTAAGGATGCTTTTTCAATAGCATCTTCTCTCTCAATTTTACATTTTTGCTCAAATTGAGTATCCAACTCCTCAATGATTTCTATACATTTAATACCATGAGCAACAATTTCACGTAGAGAAGAGATAGCTTCACTACCTTTGGGAAGAGTACCAAGAACAATCTCACCCTTCTTGGTTAAGGTTTCAATGTCAAAATCTTCTCCATGAGGATCCACAACCACATCATCACATATCTCGGGATTCGAGGTAGAAGTTATCTTGAAATCCTTAGCCATGAGGCAAACATGATTAATGGATGAGGAGGATGAAGAATTATTTGAAGCACCATTGAGGTCCATGTCTTGTTCCAACAAATGTTGGGATTTCTCTACATTGTTAGTCATGCAAATACTAGAGGATATGGAAGCATTATTTTCATGACAACAAGACATAGAGAGCATATCATCATTATATTTAGTTAAGCAACTATTACTTGATATGCAAGGACCATCAACTCTAGCATGTATGACATTTGGAGTGCTAGAAGAGTTTAAGTCCAAAGATAGAACATTGCAATGTGATAGAGAAGAAGTATAATCAATAGTAAGTTCACCATCACCAATGCAATTTCTATCACCACTCACCATATCATTACCTTGTGACGAATCACATGTTGGTGAAGTGGAAGAAGTTGTGAACTCATCACGGTCGGAGGTGGAGGGAGAACAATCATCCTCAATAATTTTGGACACTTCATATATATCTTGAAGCTTGGTCCAAAGCTCATGCGCATTTCGAAAAGGCATGATTGAAGCAAGAACTACATCGGTCAAAGCACATATAAGACCATTAGTAACTTGAGTCTCGAGATGAGAGTTTACCTCATCCTCTAAAGATAATTCATGGGAATCCTTTGGAGGAGATAAACTCACATCTACAATCCTCTTAATATAATTTGGACCCATGGCCCTAAAAAGATTAAGCATGCGAATTTTCCAAACATCATAATTTGTGCCATCGAATATGAAAGTGGGATCGTGCACTAATTCTCTAAACGACATCTTTTACTCTCTAGGCGGTAAAGCCCAAAAAGAGAGCCCAGGCTCTGATACCAATTGAAAGGACAATGATGTCGCCTAGAGGGGGGGGGGGGTGAATAGGCGGTTTAAAACTTTTCCGGTTTAGGCTTGATAATTGCGGAATAAAACTAGGTGTTTAAATTAACAAGCCGACAACCTAAATAAACTAGGCTCACCTATGTGCACCAACAACTTATGCTAAGCAAGACAAACAACAAGGTGATAGCTATAGAATACTTCAAGCACGAAGGCTATCACAATGTAAAATGCATAAGTAAAAAGCTCGGGTATAGAAATAACCGAGTCACGCGGAGACGACGATGTATTCCCGAGTTCCTCCTTGTTAAGGGAGTACGTCTCGTTGGAGAGGTGTGAACCGACACAACGGTTCAACAACCACAAAGGTTTCACCTTCTTCTCCGATGAACCGCACCACAAAGGTTTGGTTCACCTTCCACTATCGGAATTCCTTCGAGGCGGAATCCGGAGCCTTTCAACAACAATCCGGGGCACAACCCACAATGGGATTGGGGGCTCCCGAACGGCCTCCAACAACAATCCGGGGCACAACCCACAATGGGATTGGGGGCTCCCGAACGGCCTCCAACAACAATCCGGGGCACAACCCACAATGGGATTGGGGGCTCCCGAACGGCTTCAAGTGACCACACAAGGGTCCAACCACCACAAAGGCGTCTAGGGTCCAAGGACCCAAGAGTAACAAGCTCACAAACTTTCAACTTCCACGAATCCTCGTGGAGAGCACACCGATGCACCAAATGCAAAAGGCAAGAGCACAAGTGCTCAAAATCCTTCACTCTCAAATCCCACCAAAAGCAACTAATGCTTATGGGGGGAGAGGAGAGGAAGAGCAAAGAATCCACAAAGGAGTCAAATCCTTCACTCTCAAATCCCACCAAAAGCAACTAATGCTTATGGGGGGAGAGGAGAGGAAGAGCAAAGGAGAAGAACCACAAAGGAACTCCAAGATCTAGATCCACTAGGTTCCCCTCACTTAGAGGAGATATGGATTGGTGGGATTGTAGATCTAGATCTCCTCTCACTTTTCCCTCAAGAATATGGAAGATTCAATGGAGGGATTGAGAGATAGGCAAGCTCAAGAAGGTCAACAATGGAGGAGAAAAACGTGCTCAATAGCTTAGCAAACCAATGGGGAAGAAGGCCCCTTAAATAGCTCATCCCAAAAATCCAGCCGTTGCAGCAGCTTCTTGTTCCGCAAGTGCGGTAGTACCGGACTCAAGCCCGGTAGTACCGGCCCTGCGGTAGCTTCGTCAACACAGAAAACCGAGCGCGCGGTACTACCGGGGAAAAATACCCCGGTACTACCGGGCCCAAGTGCTGGGCTCCAACCCCGGTACTACCGGGGCCATCCGTGCCAAAACGTCCGAAAAACCAACTTCAGAGAGTAGTACCGCAGAAAGCCCGGTACTACCGCAGAGAGCCCGGTACTACCGGCTTACTGCGGTACTACCGGAACAAAACTCTCCGGTACTACCGGGCCTGTCCGAACACCAAAAACACAGCTATAACTTTTGCAAATGAACTCCGAATGAGGTGAGACCAACTCCGTTGGAAAGGTACTGACAAGGAGAAGGCTACAAAAAGTGAAAATATTGCATCCCATAAATAGAGTAAAATCACCACACATGGCAAGGTGTGGGACTTTCCTCACGGTTGAACCGGCAATATTTCCGCCACCGAAAACGCAACTAGTTTTCCAAGGTAAAACCGTTTTCGATGAACTAGAGCTTGACATGGAGATGAACCAAGCTCTAATTCCTCACCACCATAAAAGCCAAATAAGAACCAAGAAATATGATATGCCAAGTATGCAAAGGTTTGAGCTCTCCACAACGATGCGATCAAGTTACTCACTTGAGAGCCCCTCTTGATAGTACGCCGTCTATCCTAAAACCCGGTCTCCCACTAACACCATGAGACCGGTAAAAGAAAACCTATCAAGATCATACCTTTGCCTTGCGCATTCCACTTGAGCTCGATGATGACGATCTTGACTCTCTCAAGTTGAAACACCTTTCTTGATTGTGCTTGCTAGCACATGCTTGATGAAGACTTCTCCAAATGCTCCCCCATACTCCATTATGGGAGGGCCTCGCTAAGCATCGTCTTCATGACTCCTTTGCAAGCTTCAATCAAATGATATCTTCGAGATGCATCATATTGAGCTTGCACTTCATCTTCTTCTCTTGATATGTATGATGGCTTGGTGGTAAACATGATTGTTCACTCAATCTTCTATTCCAAGCCATACTTGCAATGAGCTCAACTCTTCACATGACCATTCTTCATATAAACCCTTGAGTAGAGCGTTGATCATCATGTAATCTACTAGAGTCCAACACATGAACTCCAATCTTTTCCTATGGACAAGATCTACAAGTATATCTCAAAGCAAACATTAGTCCATAAGGATTGTCATTAATTACCAAAACCACGCATGGGGGCAACCATGCACTTTCAAACTTGTTTGAGCAACATGCCACATAGGAACAAGATAATTAGCAATATCAATTCTAGGTGGCAAAACCTCACATTTTCACATTTTCTAGGCTTGTAATATGCACATAGCTTATTACTCCCCCATAATGTGATAATCCATTTATTTTAACACAAGAGGCAGACAAAAACAACTAGAGAAATTAATGGACATTATATAATTTGAATTTCTCATGAGCATGACATACCACAAAGAGAATAGATAATATTGATATATCAAAACTAAGTGGTATTCCTCATGTACACACATTTTTAGGATTGTGAAGTGCACGAAGCATATCACTCTCCAAAAATGGATAGTCCATTTATCTCTCAAAGAGAGCCAACAAGATAAGATATGATATAAAAGCAATAAGGCTCAAAACAAGTAGATGGTGTGCAAACCAAAATACACATGCTTGATTTCTCAAGATAAGTAAGTAGAGAGCACAACACATACAAACACTAGCAAGGTACAAAACCTAACACATGCAAGGGTGCAAGCAACTTTCAATGTATATATGATTTAAATAAAAGTTACCGCAAGGAGGAACATTGGATATGAGATAGAACAATATAATCCATATGACTTGACTTGAGAGAATATAATTGATGAAGATCCCTTAATTCTTCATAGTGTAGCCAAGTCTCCAAAGCCCTCCAACAACGCCTATTGATCAAGTTTTAGCTTGTTGGTCCCCAACCAAGTTGGGTCCTAAGAGGTTAGTCACAATAGGTTTGGCAACCCAAATGGTTCTTTTCTTGACACCACTTTGAGTACCAACATATTTGGCAAACACATTGCCAACCTTATCCTTTCGAAGAGAATAAACATCATTAATTATAATGGGGTTGGATAAGGTACCATTTGTGCATGAAGAAGCAAGGTGACCCTTCTCACGACATAGGTAGCAACATCTACTTCCTCCTCTCTTCTTAGTTGGAGTCTTGACTTGAGGAGGGGTAGCTTGATTCTTCTTGGGAAGAGACCGTTCTTCAATTTGAGGAGCTTGAGTTTGAACTTGAGGTTTCTTCCCTTGTTGCTTATCACTAAGAGCCTTCTTCTTCAAAGGGCAAGATCTAACATGGTGCCCTTCAACTTTGCACTTGAAGCAAACAATCTTGGCCGAGTCTTTGACTTGTTCTTGGCCCTTTTTCTTCTTAATGATCTTGGACTTGTTCTTGTTGTTTGAGTTGAATCCAAGTCCACTCTTATCATTGGGGCGTCTTTGAACACTCAACATATTGTCAAGTGTGGACTTCCCAATATGACGCTTTTCCAAGTCTTTCTTCAAAGAAGTGACTTGGGCCTTGAGCTCATTTAATTCCTCTACATGGTTAGTATCAACAAAAACACTAGAGGAAGTAGACGCTTCATTGTTAGAGCAACAAGGTATGGAAAGTAATTCATCACAAGATGTAGCAACATTATGAGTGGATGAATCACTAGGACTAGCACATGGCAATATAGCATTAAGAGTAGAAATTGTGCCATTGTCCACATGAGGCTCACAAGATGTTACCTTTGTAGAGATAGCCTCATGAGCTAACTTTAGCCTAGCATGGGATGCTAGAAGATCATCATTAGAGCTAGAAAGCTTTTCATGACTTTCTTCCAATTTCCCATACTTACTAGATAGCAACTCAAGTTGAGCCCTTAGCTCAACATTCTCCTTCAAAATAGATGCTTCACAAGAAGTGGAGTTAGTAGCACAAGCATCATTAATATTAGAGATGGAAGAAGACAATTTGACAAGCTTGTCATTCTTAGATAGTTGAGTTTGGAGTTGATCATGAGACTTGATAAGGAGAGAGTGTTCACTTTCTAAAGCCTTGTGAGCTTTGTCAAGTCTCTCTATGTCCTCATTTAGTCTAGCATTGCCAACACCAAATTCAACTTTTTCCATTTTAAGCACTTTATACTTAGCAAGGGCATGATCTCTTTCTTTAATGATTTTAGCAATAATAAGATCATTAGACTCATCAAGGGATTCAAGTCTCTCCTCAAGAGACACTCGAAGCTCTTGCTCTTCGTCAAGGGCATTCTCTAAGGATGCTTTTTCAATAGCATCTTCTCTCTCAATTTTACATTTTTGCTCAAATTGAGTATCCAAATCCTCAATGGTTTCTATACATTTAATACCATGAGCAACAATTTCACATAGAGAAGAGATAGCTTCACTACCTTTGGGAAGAGCACCAAGAACACTCTCACCCTTCTTGGTTAAGGTTTCAATGTCAAAATCTTCTCCATGAGCATCCTCAACCACATCATCACATATCTCGGGATTCGAGGTAGAAGTTACCTTGGAATCCTTAGCCATGAGGCAAACATGATTAATGGGTGAGGAGGATGAAGAATTACTTGAAGCACCATTGGGTTCCATGTCTTGTTCCAACAAATGTTGGGATTCCTCTACATTGTTAATCATGCAAATACTAGAGGATATGGAAGCATTATTTTCATGACAACAAGACATAGAGAGCATATCATTATTATATTTAGCTAAGCAACTATTACTTGATATGCAAGGACCATCAACTCTAGCATGTATGACATTTGGAGTGCTAGAAGAGTTTAGGTCCAAAGATAGAACATTGCAATGTGATAGAGAAGAGGTATAATCAATAGTAAGTTCACCATCACCAATGCAATTTCTATCACCACTCACCATATCATTATCTTGTGACAAATCACATGTTGGTGGAGTGGAAGAAGTTGTGAACTCATCACGGCCGGAGGTGGAGGGAGAACAATCATCCTCAATAATTTTGGACACTTCATATATACCTTGAAGCTTGGTCCAAAGCTCATGTGCATTTCGAAAAGGCATGATTGAAGCAAGAACTACATCGCTTGGTCCAAAGCTTGAAGCTTGGTCCAAAGCTCATGTGCATTTCCGAATGAGGTGAAACCAACTTTGTTGGAAATATTGCATCCCATAAATAGAGTAAAATCACCACACATGGCAAGGTGTGGGACTTTCCTCACGGTTGAACCGGCAATATTTCCGCCACCGAAAACGCAACTAGTTTTCCAAGGTAAAACCGTTTTCGATGAACTAGAGCTTGACATGGAGATGAACCAAGCTCTAATTCCTCACCACCATAAAAGCCAAATAAGAACCAAGAAATATGATATGCCAAGTATGCAAAGGTTTGAGCTCTCCACAACGATGCGATCAAGTTACTCACTTGAGAGCCCCTCTTGATAGTACGCCGTCTATCCTAAAACCCGGTCTCCCACTAACACCATGAGACCGGTAAAATAGAAAACCTATCAAGATCATACCTTTGCCTTGCGCATTCCACTTGAGCTCGATGATGACGATCTTGACTCTCTCAAGTTGAAACACCTTTCTTGATTGTGCTTGCTAGCACATGCTTGATGAAGACTTCTCCAAATGCTCCCCCATACTCCATTATGGGAGGGCCTCGCTAAGCATCGTCTTCATGACTCCTTTGCAAGCTTCAATCAAATGATATCTTCGAGATGCATCATATTGATCTTGCGCTTCATCTTCTTCTCTTGATATGTATGATGGCTTGGGGTAAAACATGATTGATCACTCAATCTTCTTTTCCAAGCCATACTTGCAATAAGCTCAACTCTTCACATGACCATTCTTCATATAAACCCTTGAGTAGAGCATTGATCATCATGTAAACTACTAGAGTCCAACACATGAACTCCAATCTTTTCCTATGGACAAGATCTACAAGTATATCTCAAAGCAAACATTAGGCCATAAGGATTGTCATTAATTACCAAAACCATGCATGGGGACAACCATGCACTTTCAATTTGTACACTCCAAAATATATGCATTTGAGAGCCAACCTGTCACCTGTGGTTATGGTTGAATGCTTAGGAGGATCCTTGTACTCTTAGGGTGTGTTTGGTAGCCCGGTTCCCCTCAGATTATCTCCACCCACCCAGTTTTTTGCTGTTTGTTAGCCCGGTTCGTATGTCTCGGGCCATGCCCAACTCACCCAGAAATGCCTCTCAGCCAGGCCCGCGAGAGAAGCTCAAATTCATACAGAAAAATCCCACGTGTGGGACCCACTCCCGCGATGCGTCTCCCACCCCGGCCAAAATCTGGCCTCATTTCCCCCCGCAGCCCAGCTTCTCCTCTCTCTCTGCTCCCAACCGCTCCCGTCACCCAGCCCCGCCGCCAGGCTCGTGAAGCTCTGCGTCGGCCTCTCCTGACGCTCCGCGCCGCCCGACGCCGCACAGGCTCGTGAAGCTCCGCGCCGCCCCGCGCCGGCCTCTCCCCACGCGGAGCTCGGCCAGGTTCGCGCCGCCCCGCGCCCGCCGCTCCCCTCAACCAGCCCTGCCACCCAGCTCCACGGCGGCTTTCTCCTGACGGCGCACGGAGGCGGCCTCCTCTTGGTGGCGCACGGCGTGGCGGGCTTGAAGCGGAGCTCCTCGACGTCGGGCTTGAAGAGGAGCTCCTCCAAGCTCGTGACGGTGCTCGACCTTCTCCTGGGAGCGGTGCTCGACCTCCTCCTGGCGGCGGCGCGTGGCGGACGACCTCCTCGTGACGGCGCGTGGAGGACGGCGGCGGCGCGTGGCGGACGACCTCCTCTTGGCGGCGCTCTCCGGTGGTTCCTCTCGCCGGAACCGGTGCTGGACCTCGAGCCCAAATCGTGGGGGACCTGATTGCTTTTTTAGTTTTGTAGTCAGGGACCTGATGGCTTTTTATTTTTATGTGGCATGGTTCACTTTGTACAGGGTACCAAACAAGGTCTCAACTGAGCCCAGCTCAGCTCATACAACCTAACAAACACAACAAATAAAACACACATGTATGAGACGGGCCTAGTTCGACTCTGCTTGTATGGGCTGAGATAGGCCACCCAGGCTACCAAACACACCCTTAAATCATCGTGAGAGTTCAAATCACAGGTTTGATACTAAAGTTTTCTATTAAAAGTGAAATATTTTTAATTGAGAGTTGACGGTCCGTCGATAACAAGACAGGTACGATAACTTCGTCGAGTTTAAAACCAAACCACCGACTGACTCTTTCTAAGGTGCTTATAGGTGATGGAGAGGTGAATGTATGTGGGTGTACGTAAACATACTTGTATGTATGTACTGTGTTTCAGAAAGAAAAAAAAACATATACATGGACATGGGCCCAACGATCAGGGTCTACTGCTGCACTGGCCTATGGGACTATATGGGCTATGGCGGTCGGAACCGCAATCCAATCCGTTACACTTTTAATACGTGTACGCCGGTCGATCTCTGAATCTCAGGAAGTCCATAGCTAGCCAAAGAGCGACGCGTATGGCCGACGTCGATGTAGAGCCATGACAGATCGAGACCCCAAGCTAGCCTACTAGCGACCACGAGAGATCGAGTGTTTTTTTTTTTTTTTTTTTTTTTTTTTTGAACAAGGAGAGGCGCCAAAGGCGCCAAATTTTTATTCAGCTCACTGACAAATTACAGCATGAAGTACAACGCCCTGAAAGTCTGAGTTTTGTAGGCATAAAGCAGTTGGGCATAGCCTGTTTACATGAGCTGAATTGCTGCATCTAAAGATAGGCTCAGACGCATTTTGTCTAATAGCCTGTTGAGCACAATTATGCGCCACATCATTAAGTTCCCTACCTATATGATATACCCTGGCTGAAAGTTGATATGTATCTTGCTTAAACTGAGCGACCTGTTGTCTGATTTCCCAAAGTACCTGTGGATTTGACATGGCGCTAGCAGCTGCTGATTTGGCAAGGGACAAATTGTCCGTGAAGAAAGTCACCTGGTCAAGTTTAAGAAGATTGGCCACTCTTCCCGACAAAAGAAGGGCAGAGGCCTCTGCTTGCAAAGGAGATGGAACTGCCTGCAATGAAGCCTGAATGAATACATGTGTGTTGTATTGTTCCTGCTGAAACTGACAGTAGACACCGATGCCCGTAGCTTCTTTTCTTGTTGCTCCTGGAGGGTTATTTGCTTTCCACGCCGCATCCGAGAACACTTTGGGACCTGCAATCGCCATATCTGTTTTGATGCCTTGCATCGTGAGGTTGTCAGCTTTGTTCACCTGAGCTTGATTATGCACCTGCATGGTCTTATCACAATAATCATACATTTCTAGGTTAGACATAATAGCCTGTGCGGCCATATTAATTTGGTGTGGGGCGCCCTGTTTCTTCGCAAAACGGTTATCATTTCTTGATTTCCAAAGACACCACATGAAGGTGAGTATATTTTGAATGGAGGCATAAGGATGATTCATATTCAACATATTAGTTAAAATCTGGGTTAAGGAGCTGCAGTTTTGAGTAATCTGATCAGTTCGGATAAACCAAGGAGAGCTAAACCATGCTGCCCTCGCAAAATGACTGGTGAAAAACAGATGGACATCGTCCTCTTCCAAACCACACCTGCAACAATATTTGTCAATGTGTTTTGAGTACTTACCAGCTCTTGCACCTGTAGGAATGGCCTTTCGAAGGAAACGCCAAGCAAAGGCTTTAATCCTAGGTAGAATTGCTTTGCTCTTCCAAACCTGTTTCAGAAGTTGAGTAGTCGCAGAAGAAACCTGCCTCGGCAAGGGCTCACCTAGATCCTGGAGTTTCTGCAAGCAAACATAATAAGCACTTTTTGAATTGCATTTGCCATTTGGGGTTAGTTTCCAGCATAGGATATCTTGCTCTGGAGAGATAATAATTGGTGTGTTTTTTATAATTTGAGCAGTAGGTTGCTGGAATAAAGAATCGATGAGCTGTTCATTCCAAGTTTGTTGATTTGGTATCCAAAGATCTTTGACAAGAGCCGGATAAATAAAGTTCTGCGGCTGAATAATCAGATCATTATAGATATTTTCCCAAGAATGGAACCATGGAGTGCTCCAAAGAGAGATGTTTCCTTGTGTGATCTGGTAGAAAGAATTGGCCTTAAGAAGGGGAAGAACTTTTAGAATAGAGGCCCAGAAAGCCGATTTTGCTACATTTGGTTTTGGGCGCCAGATTGAGCTGTCGTAAAAATATTTGGCCTTAAGGACTCTAGAAAGGAAGTCATTTGGGTTTTGCGCTATTCGCCATGCTTGCATAAGAATAAGGCTTTGGTTGACCGCCTGAAAGTTTCGGATGCCAAGACCACCTTCCCTTTTAGGAGTGCAAATGTCTTTCCAAGCTTTCAAACATAACGCTTTGTTAGTGTTTTCCTCTCTAACTCCGGTCCACCAGAAGTTTCGAATGATAGCCGTGAGCTTTGATATGAACTTTTTAGAAAAAAGGATGTTTGACATGTAGTAGACGGGAATGGAAGCGAATACAGATTGAATGAGCTCAAGTCTAGCCGCATGAGAGAGCTTGTCTGCCTTGTATGTGCTAAGTTTAGATTTGAATTTGTCAAGCACAAAGTTGTAGGCGGAGTTTCTATCCTTGCCTGGAAGAATTAGGGGATGCCCAAGGTGGACAAAAGAAGCATTAATATCCGGTACGGGAAAAATACTCTTGATGGCTGAAGCTGTGCTCGGTTGAACATGTTTACTAAAAATAATACCAGATTTGGACCAATTTGGCGTCTGACCTGACAGGGTGCAAAACGAATGTAGAATAGTACTCATCGCTGACGCTTCTTGCATATTTGCCCGCCCACAGATCAGCAAGTCGTCTGCAAACAAAAGGGAGTGGACGGGAGGGCAATTAGGACCAAGGATAATACCTTCGAGAGAGTTGTTGGACATGGCCTCTTGCAGGGCTATGGAAAGCTCGTTGATTGCAAAGACAAAAAGGTAAGGAGAAAGGGGACATCCTTGTCTGATTCCTCTGCCACTACGAAACTTTGCAAATGGCTGCCCATTAATAACAACAGAAAATGTTGGTGAGGAAATACAGGCATGGATCAAATTAATAAAATGACTATGCAGCCTTTTACGTGATAGCGCGATGACAATAAAATTCCATTCTAAGCGATCGAAAGCCTTAGCAAGATCAATTTTAAGCATAAAGGCTTGGTCCTTCCAAGAGCTAAGGGCAAAGGAGTGAGTGATCTCTTGGGCGATGATGATGTTAGTGCTAATACGCCGACCTTGAATGAAAGCTTGTTGAGAAGGGTGAATATAGTCTGGCAAATGTGGTTTCAGCCTATTAGCTAAGGACTTGGCAATAAGCTTGTAAACAACATTGCATAGGCTAATGGGTCTATAGTCAGCCGGGACAAGAGGCACAAGCTTTTTTGGAATTAAAGCAATATGAGTATCATTTATATGTGCAGGAAGGATTCCAGATTCAAAGAAAGATTTTACCAGCATGTAGACATCATCTCCAATCCAACTCCAAGTGGCCAAATAAAATTCCACATTAAAACCATCCGGTCCTGGAGAGGCATTCCTTTTCATTTCCTTGAGGGTTTCCCATAGCTCTTGCTTATCAGGAACACTATAGGTGAAATCTTGAGTTTCTTGGGGGAGTTGAGTCCCTAAATATGGCCTGCCATGGTTAGTGTTTGTAGAGGCAAATATATGTCTAAAGTAGTTCACAAAAGTATTGCTAATTTGATCAGGCATGAATTGAAGGATATTATTTTCGTCCTTGACAGATACAATTGTGTTTCTTCTTCTACGCTTGACAACCGCCTTATGAAAGTAGGATGTGTTCCTGTCCCCGTCCTTGATCCAATGTTTTTTCGCTCGCTGCGCATAGTAATCTGTTAGCTTTGTCATATTTTGTTCAAACCTGTTCACAAGTGAGGCTTCGAGAGCATGATCCTGATTTTGTATTGGCTGTGATTGTACTTGTTTAATTTGTTCTTCTAGAGCATTGAGTTCTTCTTGTAGAGGCTTCTTTTTCCTACACCAAATTCTCAGAGCTCCTGCAAGGCGATTTGTTCTAACAGAGAAAGATTTATTGATGTATTTAGCCCAAACAGAGTTGGCGTGAGCTTGGAAATCTTGCTCTTTGAGCCACCAATTCTCAAATTTAAAGGAACGCTTGATTCTACGGACAGGCCCATCAGTAGACATTAAAATAGGAGCATGGTCACTAAGAGTATGAATGAGTGGCATGTTATACACGTTAGAGACAGGATAAACATCACACCACTCTGCATTAACAAGACAACGATCAAGCCTTTCATAGATCGGCTTTGAGGAGAAACGCTTGTTGGTCCAAGTGTAGGCAGGACCACTAAACCCCAAATCAAACAGACCACAATTTTTAACTAAATGCCGAAAAGCATTCATACGAGAGCGATTAATATTTGGGGTGCTTTTGTCCATATCATACATTAGTTCATTCATATCCCCTATACAAAGCATAGGCATATTAGAGTTATCATACACAAAAGTGGTGACAAGATCCCATATCTGATTAGTTTCGCGATGATACGGATCGCCATATATACAAACAAGCCCAAACTTTAGATTACTAGCCCTATCTACACATGTAGCTAATATAACATGAAAGCTAGCTGTATGAATACACACTTGTATTTCATTAGTCCACAGCAACCAAAGCCCGCCCGATCTTCTCCGAGAAGGAATAACAATACTATCGAACATATTAAATCTAGTAACAAGATCAGAAGCTTTCACCTTGGAAGATTTAATTTCGGAGATAAAGATCACCTGTGCTTTTGTTGAATTTATCATCCTGGTAAGGTAACACATCTTCTCATTTCTTAGGCTTTTTCCCATGCCTTGACAATTCCATCCGAGTGCTTTCATTGCTGTGTTGGTTTTGAGCTTGAAGGATACGATCTGCAACAATCAGTTTGCTTCTTGTCGACCAGCCTGATAAATCTCTGAATAGAGCAAGATCGAGGGTCCTGTGGTGTTTCTCCTTTAGATAAACTGCTGCAAGACTCCTAGCTGGCAATCAACGGGCTTCCTAAAAACTGAACCTAAGTGTCTTGCTCAAAGGAAGCAGGGAAAAAAAGATCAACTTGAAGGATTGACGAATCAGGCTGCAGGAGTTTGGGGCGGAAAGGATTGGGATTGGATCGATCTGGGAATACAAAGACTTTCAAGGGGAGGTCAACGGCAAAGACGAGGGCGAACAGAGGAGCTTGGGGCGGAAAGGATTGGGATTGGATTGGTTTGACAGCAAAGAAGATTTAGAACCGGAGGAACTGAGTTGAATCTGAGCAAGATTAGAGGGATCTAGTCAGATTGAAAGGGAATCGGAGGGAGAGAAGAACGGCATCAAGCCAATCACCGGCATATCGCCAAGGTCGCCACAGAGGGCAAAGCAAACACGCCTCTGGACAGGAGTAGTATTTCCGAGAGATCGAGTGAGAGACAGCCGGCGGCCGGTCTTCGTCGATCGAGACGTACGTCTCGTACGTGTATACATATACGTAGGCGATCCATCGCCGTCCACTCCCATCCCGTGTTAATGGCGCAACCATATACCAAGCTAGCTAGTACTACGCCGCCGCCTTCGTTGATCGATCCTTTGCTTCACCTCGATCGCCCGCCCGCCCGATGTCCCCTCAGTACAGGAGTCTGCTCGATCAGCCGCGCCGCCGGCTACCCGATTCACTCCACCGCCGGAGGCCGCTGTGATTGCATGTGTGATGCAAGCCTCCATGCCGTAATTAGCAGCATGCATGGTGCATATGCCCAGCTAGCTACTGAAAGCGATGATGATCGTGCCGTGCAGTGTATAGGATGTTGCCCAAGGGCCAGAAGGTCGCAGGCCAGCTCGCAGCTGGCCATTAACACTTTGACAGTCACGGATTATAACTCCTGTGTCCAACAGTCCGAGCACCACAGACTATTACTACTACACGTTGAACTTTGAAGAACATGGATGGAGTTAAGTTTTGAAGAACATGGCTGGATCGGAGTTAATACTATAGCAGGCAGCAATTTATTAGCTGATTCATCTCTTTTTGCTTTTTTGTCAAGACTTCTACGGCTGCACGCCTGCTTAATCATATCTCTGAAAGATATGGACGCGTACTCTGACAATTCTGTGCAGGTTAATGCTCTTCTGTTAACAGCAACAAGTGCCAAATTTACAGTCAAGATAATGTGCATGGCTAGAAACCCCGGAACACACTTTAATTTCGAAGAACTTGCTGAAGTTTTTTTTCTTCTGAAAAGAGGTAAAAACTTTGCCACATTTGATTACTTAAGAAGAAGTTTAATAAGTCTTGAGGGGGAGGGGTTCACCCAAACGGTGAACCCCAACAACAGAAAGGCTACTATCGTGAAAAGTGTCTTTTGCTCTCGGGCACCAATGGTCCAGGTCCGACTTTGGCCCAGTGTATTAGGTGCGGTGGCCTAGGGCCAGCCAAATTTAGGGTCATAACTGGTAGGTATGTACATAGAAAGTATAGTAAAAAAGATGAGAGGCCCATTAAAATTGGGCCCATTGATGAACTTCACACATGAGTCTTCAAAATATTAGAGTCAGCCCTGCAATGATCCCACCAATAAATAAGTTCGGAAATCATTTTTTCGAGTTTCAAAAATCATAGAAAAAAGCTGGATATAGGTACTGGTTTATCCCACACACGTGTAAAATATTAATTCCAATTTTTTTGTATTCCGGGCTACATAAAAAAATGACAAAATCTGTTAAAATATAGAGATATAAAACTATGCATACACATATCTACATTTTTTCAATTTTGTGTACTTCAAAATACAAAGTATTTCAAATTTATTTTTTGCAAGTTTGTGAGATACACCGTTGGCTACATTCGGGGATTGATTCAGATTTTTTTGAAACTCGTAAATATGAATTTCAAATTTTTCTAATGGCAGGAGCACTGGATGAGTTGGGAGCCAAAACTCTCCACTCCTACTATCGGGACATAGTTAATACAAATATACAACTCAAAGGATTGGTCCACCTGATGACCAAAAGACGGGTGTACTCTCTAATTTTCATCACAACGACATTGGGCATGGTGGACCAGAAGGTCGCAGGCCAGCTCGCAGCTGGCCATTAACACTTTGACAGTCACGGATTATAACTCCTGTGTCCAACAGTCCGAGCACCACAGACTATTACTACTACACGTTGAACTTTGAAGAACATGGATGGAGTTAAGTTTTGAAGAACATGGATGGATCGGAGTTAATACTATAGCAGGCAGCAATTTATTAGCTGATTCATCTCTTTTTGCTTTTTTGTCAAGACTTCTACGGCTGCACGCCTGCTTAATCATATCTCTGAAAGATATGGACGCGTACTCTGACAATTCTGTGCAGGTTAATGCTCTTCTGTTAACAGCAACAAGTGCCAAATTTACAGTCAAGATAATGTGCATGGCTAGAAACCCCGGAACACACTTTAATTTCGAAGAACTTGCTGAAGTTTTTTTTCTTCTGAAAAGAGGTAAAAACTTTGCCACATTTGATTACTTAAGAAGAAGTTTAATAAGTCTTGAGGGGGAGGGGTTCACCCAAACGGTGAACCCCAACAACAGAAAGGCTACTATCGTGAAAAGTGTCTTTTGCTCTCGGGCACCAATGGTCCAGGTCCGACTTTGGCCCAGTGTATTAGGTGCGGTGGCCTAGGGCCAGCCAAATTTAGGGTCATAACTGGTAGGTATGTACATAGAAAGTATAGTAAAAAAGATGAGAGGCCCATTAAAATTGGGCCCATTGATGAACTTCACACATGGGTCTTCAAAATATTAGAGTCGGCCCTGCAGTGATCCCACCAATAAATAAGTTCGGAAATCATTTTTTCGAGTTTCAAAAATCATAGAAAAAAGCTGGATATAGGTACTGGTTTATCCCACACACGTGTAAAATATGAATTTCAATTTTTTTTGTATTCCGGGCTACATAAAAAAATGACAAAATCTGTTAAAATATAGAGATATAAAACTATGCATACACATATCTACATTTTTTCAATTTTGTGTACTTCAAAATACAAAGTATTTCAAATTTATTTTTTGCAAGTTTGTGAGATACACCGTTGGCTACATTCGGGGATTGATTCAGATTTTTTTGAAACTCGTAAATATGAATTTCAAAATTTTCTAATGGCAGGAGCACTGGATGAGTTGGGAGCCAAAACTCTCCACTCCTACTATCGGGACATAGTTAATACAAATATACAACTCAAAGGATTGGTCCACCTGATGACCAAAAGACGGGTGTACTCTCTAATTTTCATCACAACGACATTGGGCATGGTGGACGTGTTTTAGAAGACCCTTGCATTTGTTTTTCTTTGCAAATTTGCCACACTGTGAGCATGTTGATGGACGCGATTGCTTTCTTCCTAAGACTGTGCCCAAATTTTTATAGTTGTTGTAACCAAAAAAAAATTAAGATGGCTGCAAAACTAGTTTCTCTGCAGGCGACATACCTCTAGGTTCCATTTTCCCTATATCATATACTTAACCCTTCCATGAAACGTCAATTGTGGCTAGAGTTTTTGCTCAATGATATATACAGATTACAAGGGTTGCAATTTACACAACAAGTCACGCACATGAGATCAAATACAGATTTTGAACCGGCTATTAGTTTCCTAACCTAATGCGATCATATATGGAATTAATCGGGTCTGTACCCAACCATGTCCGGTTGTCCTTCTCCAACACTCAAGACTCCAACTGTGTTATGTTTAGAAGATCACTACGTAGAGTAACTTTAGATATGTGGAATAATATGTTGGATTTAAGCAGTCATGTAACATGTAACATATTATGAACCTGTTAAGGTGGCTTTGACCAAAGTCAGGGACCTTCTCTGTTAAACCCGATGTTTGTGTGGCTTGCTTTTGGCCTTTAACTTTGCCTTAAAGGACAAAAAAGTACCTACACTTTCGGCTTTAGATTTGATACACCATCATACAACAATACACAATAAAGTTCAAAAGCTAAAATTAAAAGCAATTACTTAGGTGCCTTTTTTTCTTATATAGGCAAAGTACAAAAAAGACTAAAGCAAGCCTAACCAAACATCCCTAGCACGAAGCCTAATTTGGAGGATGAAAATGCATCTTAAAACCAAAGCTTTTGTTTGGCTACTTGTTAACATCATAGTGTTTACTAACGATGGCTTAGTTTAGAAAGATTCGAAAAACAAGGAAAGTTGTGAATTTTTCGGTAGCAAAATGATTTAAATGTTTTATCTATTAACTACAGTCTAGTTAGATGTAATTGGACAGTTGGTTGGCTTTGTGTTGGGGATAAGTACAAAGTCTTAGAATGTCTTTGATTTTTGCAAAATTTGGTTGCCTCCCCTTAACTGTAGAGATAGAGTGGCGGTTATGATTGGAGTTGTTCGTTTTGTTGTTACTTATGGAACACATGGAATGATGCGTATTAAAAAAGAAAATGGCCCGGTGATCCTACAAATGTCATGTTTTATCTTTTTTTGGATATTGGACGGCCAATATATTCTTCAGAAAGAAAAGGCTTTGACGACGATTTTTAATTGAGAGGCTGTGATCAGGTTGAACCCCTGGAGCAAGAAGAATCTGAGGGGTAGATGTTGAGAATCAACTAAGTGTTATGCACAAACATCTTTCTTGCTCCTCGTTATGTTTTTAGACGATGTTATTAAAATTCTCTTCTAGTATTCTTTGTGTATGTAGTTGTTGGGTTTTTTCCTACCTCAGTGCTGGTTTTGCTAGTTTCTTATATGGTAAGGGTATTTTGCCGGACATCTTAGAGTGCTCGCAATTGGTTATGTTGCCAATGTGTGTAATAAGCGGATGACGATCATAACAAACTGGGGCATGTGGCTCCATTAATAAGACAACATTGAACCTTGCAGTGTGTAATTGTAATTATATTAGTTTCTCTTATTTGCACGTATCGTTTTTAAAACAAATTGGTACGTTGCACTGCCACTTTTTACCTCGTTGCGCAATATTTCATTTGAACTAGCAAATATGGTTTGATAGACTATTTAAAAAAACTTTATTTTGACAGGTTGCATTTTATGTATACACTAGTTGCATATTTTCAAATTTGTGTGCAACTTGTGTTTTTTAATGTGCAAATGTCATTTTAGTGGTTGAGGTATTTTCATTATTTTTCTTGCATTTTATTTTTGTCACATTTTATTTGGATTGACCGCAATTTTGCTTATTGAATGTCCTAACTTTTTTTATGTTGCTTAATAGTTGGTTAGTTGTTTCTAATCTATATTATTTTCCACTTACTATTTGGGAATTGTTTTAGAAATTTTAATTTGATCTACTGCTCAGTAAAATCTTCCTAGTTTGATGATGTATGATTCGACCCAATTAATTATCTATCTCGTTGAGCGTTGAAAGAGATGCGATAAGTACAAGGATTATGTGCAGCTGAAGCCCTTCTATTAAGACCAATAAGTCACATATTTATATTTCGCAGGTCATTTACGGTGAAGATAATTTGTGTTCCCAGCTACCCTAGACCACACATTAGTTTTAGAGAACACAATGAACTTACTAGCTAGTAGGACAGTACAGAAGTATAGAATAACTCTGGAGTTGCTTTCGATCACTCGATGTTTTTAGTCAACCAAATATTTATTTCTTTTTTCTGGAGTAGACTATTATTATGGCAGAATCTGTGATTTATTATGTATGCAATAGAACAGTTAATAAACAATAACTGTAAACCTAAATAATACACAACCATTGTATTTGTAATTTGCAAGCATATTTTGTTTTTTTTTCTGCATTCAAATCACGAAACAATACAAAGTTGTTGACCCTTACAAGCACACTGTAACACAAACACATGGGACCCAGAATCCCTAGAACACCCTAAGACAACCATAACACAAGAAGATCGTCGGAGCCCTATGTCATCATCCCAGAATCTTGAGAGAAGACCCCTGCAGCAGAAAGATCTGCAACCAAACGCAAGCAGGTCATCATCTTCGATCACGGTACAATTGCCGCCACGCTGCTTCCTCCTTTCTTGACACCAGCGCCGAGAGGGCATGGACACAAATCCAACACACCTGCATCAGCCGTTGCCATCTTTGGCTTTGAGTACCGCGAACAATGTCCCTTCCGGATGGAAGAGAACTCGAGTCAACCGACCGGTCCAGCACCGCGGCCGGGCCATCCGCCCGGGCAAAGCAGGATCTCCCTCCAGCATCAGCGCCGAGGAAGGAGAAGAACAACAGCAACAAATCATACCGACAAGGAGGAAGAAGGGTCTTCGTCTCCAAGCATCCATCGCCCATCCGAGAACCCAGCCGGCCGGCGCCGCTGGACCTCCAGACACCATAGCCCGCGACCTCGACGAGATCCGGGGATCCCTCACCCCGCTGGCTCCTAGACGAAGGCAAAAGCCTCGCCTGACCGCGAACGGAGCCCGGAGAGATTTATTCCGACGCGACACCACCGCAACGGCCTCGGCAACGTGTCCCTCAACCCTAACCCTACCACGCACCCGCCTATCGGACAGACCCGAGGTTCCCCCTCCCTCCCGCCGCCGAACCAGCCGACGGAGAGAGAGGGAACCGGCGGCGCCGCCGGCGGCACGCAAGGGAACCTGGTCGCCTCCTTGATCGCCTGTGCGATCCACTTTTTCCGGGAGCGAAACGGTTAGGCACCCTGTAATGGAGTTTTTTTTTGTTGGTTCTTTTACTTGCAATGCAACTCGATACCTGAAATTGAGAAAGTAAATATTTTACGAGATAGTTTATTTCTATAAAATAATATTCTGACTGGTTGAATTTATGTATACACTAGTTTCACAGTTTTCAAATGTGTAACTTCAGTTTTGATCTATTAAAATGATTTTGTTGTGCTAATGAATATATCTTTCACTTTTTTCTTTTCATTTTATTTTGCTTGACCAAAACTTTGCTCTTCTAATGCGCTATAGATTTTTTTACTAAATATTTTTTACTTCCTCTGTTCCGGTTCAAAGGGTGTGGATCACAATTCTCTTGGCGCTAGGTATTCGCTGACTAGGGCTGAAATGTTGGATGCTTTGGTGGGGTGAGGCAACCGTCCATTAATTAGAAGATAATTTGTGTCCAGGCGCACCAGTCCACACATTAATTTGGTAGAACATGCTAAGTTATTAATAGTAATTGGAAGTAGTAATTAATTGACGATCGCTCTCATCTCTGTAAGAGAGCGCTCTGACAATGGAAAACTAAGAGCAAGGTTAATAATAGAGCCCGTTGTTGGCTATAAGCCATTGCCACGTCACGTATAGTCAGCTTATAGGCACCATGTATAATAGTTGGCTATATGAATGTACTACTTTATCAACATATGGCCCACCTTACACTCTCACATAATGCCTAGGAGCACGTGCTGCAGCTGGCTATTGCATGAGAGCCCACTCCACTTCTCTCTCCTCTTCTCTCTCTTCCATGTAAGCATAAATATATTATTTAAATCCTTATATCCGGCTGACTGTACCTTATTAGACTTGCTCTAACAAGCTGCAGAGTTATAGCGCGCACGCATTTAGAGTCAAGATAATTTGTGTGTCCAAGACATACGAGACCACCCATTAACTTAGAACATGCTTAAGTTATTAGCAGTTGAGTGTGGAAGGAGTACTTAAATGTCAACTCAGCCTGCGATTTTAATGAGAAATTCAAAATAGGTTCAAGGAAAAAGTACATATCCATGAATGTGGCCTCTGACTACTACTAAATGTGTGGTACATGCTTGTGGCAGTGAAACTTTACTATATCAAACTTCAGTGTTCGTCTGCAGGCACTGTTTACTCGGTTGCTCGAACGCCAGTGGCCAGAGTACCGTGATACTAAAGCTTTTCTCAGTGAAGCCGTGAATCATAAAACGAGATATGAAATCGGCATGCAAAGCTTTACACAGACGCGTCATAATGTCAGTAGTCGCTACATGACTAATCATTCATTCATTTGTGTCAGATGAAGTTATAAACCCAGCTAATGAAAACTTGCAGGACGATCGTTGGGTCATCCAAGATTTATTAGGTCAATTCAAACGACCACATTTAGGCTCTGGGTTCCACCATATATCTGAAAAAACATAATTCTGCTCATGAGCGTTATTGGCATCCCTGATGACTGATAGACGTAGCTGGCATAGTATCTCCATGTCTGACGACTAACTCTCTATCCCTGCCTCAATTTATATGGCAATATTGCCCGATGGAGGTAGGAGCAAACATAACTAGAAATCTGAAAGTGCCACCAAAATTTCATCCACTAAGATATAACCAATAGCTGGGTTGGTAGGGGGCATATGTTTAAATCACCCACAATTGCATAATTTCGGGCCTCTTTTACGGTAATTTAAAAACACTAGCTCAGTGGCCATGTGCTGCCATGAAAAAGGATGACAAGGAATTAAATCACATCTCCTCGCAAGCCTAACAATCCGATCAGATATCTGAAACGATCAGATATCTGAAGTTTTGTTGTCAATGCTAGATCTCCGCATTCCGGCGAGGTCTCTTGCGTCGTCTCCGACCTCACCACCGCTCTGGTACATGTCATTGGCGGGCTGGCGGCAGGACTCGTGCAAGAGTCTGTATTCTGATTCTCCTGCCCTATACATTCTCATAATAGGATCAACTGTTTATTAGAGAGAAATACATGCGCTCTAGGTGTAAAGCCTAATGTTTAAGAATGCAGCTCATCAATCAGTGTTAGACTTTACATCATTACAAGGCGCATAAATTTGCTAAATTACCACTTTTTTAGATCGAAAAATTATGAATCGGGCTCAAGATATCAAGTTAACTGCACATGCAACTGATTAGCTATAAGTGAACAAACTGAAATAATGACTTTTCACTTTGCATAAATAATGGAAGCCAACGATAACGCCTCTAAAGCATAGTAGAAGGTAAACAAGAAATCAGAACTCTTGCCCTTGCCATATGTCTTATGGGTTTTAAAAAAAAGTAATACAGTATAACTTTTCGTGTATATGCATCAATGCATGGTTCTAGGACAGGGATTGTTGCTTCTTGGAGGTCGGGAGACTTTGGCTGCGGCTCAGGTGGCAGCTTCTCACCGAACTCTCTCTGGCAAGGTCTCTACAGGTTCTTCTACACATCGGCGTTTCTTGTTTGGGGCTACCCGGTGTCTGTCTGCAGCTATGTGGTCAGTTGCAGTGATCGTTGGTGTTCGCCTATAATCTTCTTAGCGTCCCTCTGTGAGGCCTCCTTATCGAGCTTGTCTGCAACTATGTGTGTCACTTGTGGTGATCGTTGGTGTCCACCTGTTAACTCCTTGGCGTCCTTCTTTGAGGCCTCCCTGTTGAGCATCTCTGCCGTCGTGGACAGTGGGGGTGTTTTTCGGTGTTTTCATGTATTCTCCTTGTAGTTCATTTTCATGTGTGTGTGCAGGCTTGTGTTGTATGCTGGGTTCAGCACTTTGTATCTTATTTTATTCGCCGTGTGGTGTTATTAATTAAATGTTGAGTATTTTCGCATGTAGACAAAAGCAAAGCTTGATTTTTAACGAAACTTTTAGATGCACATGTTTTTTCTGAACAGTTAAATGGTCGGACATCGAAAGCGGGCTATGTATGAGAAAGTTTACTTGTTTCATTGAACATTGCGCAAAATCGGTTCCAAATCGTTAACAAGGACTAGGCTAGTATAGGTGGAAACCAAATCTTCCTCTTTGCAATATCTAATTTTCAATCTCAGAAAAATTAACTCTAAACAATGTCCTAGGTGGGGTAATTAATTAGGACTTTGGGATATTTTGGCCAGTTCATGTCGGGTGACCGAAATAGTTGCTAGGTATGCATTGGATTATGCTTCATGATTCTACTTTGGTTTTTTATATTTTATTGATATAAAATTGTAATTGTATTAGTTAATTCAATGTATTTGGTTAAGAATGTGAGGACATGGTTTCTCAGTTGGAAAAACGACTGTTAGGATCACCTCTTGGAAAATATCGGTTTGCACAGAAAATGATACCACAATGGTACGTATGGACAAACTGGTAAACACATCAAAGAAATTAAGAAAGCATGAATACACCTGGTCACTATTGATTATTATGATAGTGTGGACGCCTTTTATGCTTCTATAGAATATTACCATCAATTTTGACCGACACTTTAATAAGCTATCGTTAGAGTTGCTTCAAAACTTCTCTCGTCTTGACTCTACAGACCAATTCTCTAGGTCCATTGTAAATACAAATGTTCTCATATAGATTTATTATAGGAATTCTCTTATTGTGTGCATGGGAGTACACAAGATAACCTTGAAATATTCCATACTCATATGTGGAGAATTGAAGACTTAAAATATCGTCTTGATACTTGGAAGGCACGTCGTATTTCTTATAATTTATCACTTCATCAAGTAGAAATTGCTTTTACTGACGACGACGAGAACAATTGAAAGGGTCTTATTGGCGATAAATATATCATCAAGAGTGAGTTGTGCAACAAGATGTGTGTGATGACTTGATGATCATGTACTATATCGAGCAAGGGATATTGAAAAGTCTTGATCAATAAAATCAAGAAAGATTTTCACAAAAGAGTTAGAGCTTCCCGTTGCCCAGGATTTTAAACATCATTAAAGCTTCATTATTGGTATGTGTTTAGGTCCTAGTTAAATTAAGATATGTTTATGTTTCTATTGTACCAAGGGTTATGCCAGAATCTTGTATATTATTATTACTATCCTGGGAGATCTGGTCTTTGCACCATTTTTTAGATTTCGCCCTACCTCCTATTCGTTTCTCCATCCTCCTCCGAAGGGATTATGTTAGAATCATGTATAGTATTAATATTCTTTGCGATTTGGTCTTTGCACAACTTTTTTTAGATTTCGTCCTATTTCAGATTCTTTTCTTCACCCCCCTCCACCACATGTAGGCTCAAGATACTTGGCTTTCACATTTCAAAGAATTTTCAAGTTTTGAGTATAGAGTGACTTGTTACTAGTTTTATTTATAAACACAAATTAGGTACCTTTAGATATCTGTTGTAAAACTAATGAGAAGAAGGGTCAATGTTTTCATTTTGTACTTTTTTTTTACAGAATTCATTTCTTGCGTAGCTCGTTAATATTGTACTCCTTTTTTCGAATAAAGGGCGATCCCGAAGGATTTGGATAATGCATTGATAATGAACTGTGGGAATATAATTTCCAAAGAAGACATAAAAAAGCATAAATACTAGAGATCAGTCGCCAACAAATGAGCTCGGAGCAGCCACCCTTCGTCAATAAAGGTCGAGGACAGAACCACAAGAGGCCCTCAAAGCGTTGTCGAAGATGTGCTCCCAAACACAGCCGTTGATAATAAGGCTCAGTTCTTTTGATGGCTTATTCTATAAGCTACCTCTCTCCCAGCTTATTCCATAAGCCGAGCAGCTTATTACTTGCAGGTTCCCGATTAGTCATGACATGATTATCTTAGACCCAGTTCTTTTGACTGCTTCTCCGAAAAGCTGCCTTACCCAAAGCCGGTTAAAAAAAATTGGGAGGCTTCCTAAGTAGTTAAGTCTAAACTAATTTGGAAGGCTCATAAAATTCTAGTACCGGCTTCCCCAGGAAGCTGGGGGTAGGGCAGCTTCTTGGAGAAGCCGTCAAAAGAACTGGGCCTTAGAAATCCCGAGCAATAAGCTGGACGGCTTAGAAGCTGGGGAGGGGGCAACTTATTTTTTGAGCCAACAAAAGAACTGGCCCTAACTCTTACACATATTGACAACAACAAAAAAGAGCAAAACCCTTTTTGTTTGGCAAAAAAAGAACAAGCCCCGCACACTAATTTAGCACACTTAAAGAAGACCCGATGATTCCATGCAAGTAGCTGGTAGCCATCTATCTCCACAAATATGGAGCCCAAGCAAACCAGTACGTATATAAGCATGCACCAACATGAACATATGTAAGTACGTACCCCATGAACATAAGTAACGTACTACATACGCGATGGATCGATTGATCCCACCAAACATGCATCCTTCTGTTAAGCCAGCCAGCTGATGATGGACACCAAAACGCGGTCGACACAGCCATGAATGAGAGGCGCGGCACCTCTCACCGAACCTTGCACATCCATCCGCTCCGCCCGTGTGCCCGTGGCACGGCGCCAGCCTCGCCCGCGCGGCGCATGCACGGCGGCACGGCGGGATCGGTTGTGCCTGCCCGCGGCCGGCATTTACTACGTCCGTTACCGTTGCCAGCCCAGAGCTGCTAGCTCGCCGGCCGGCCGGACGTTACACCAGCAAGCCGAAACGCCCCCCACCACCGCCACCTCCCCACCATTTATGGCTCCCTTCCTGCTCGGCCCCACCCTGTCCGTGCCCCTCCCAGCCGGCCAGACCCCGTTGCACATCAGATCAGGCGGGGCCGTTCCGGCATTTGGGCGTGTTTCGTTGCTTGAAAAAGCATTTGTTCTGAGACGTAAAAATGCACGAAATTTAAAACAAACCTCATACTTGCTAGCTGTCAAGGAACAGCCGAACTGGTCATTTCGCTTCAGCAACCCTTTCTGCGTAAGTTTTATGGTATGCTTCGCTCTTTGGCAGTGATGATGTGGGAGTCGCCGTGTTCGTTCGACGATCTTGGTTAGTGTTGTGCTATATTTGACATGTCACTCTGCTGTGTGTTCTAAGTGATATGTTGTTCATGTATGAGGGGCATCATTGACCCGCGAAAGCTTCATTGCTATGCAGTTCGTGTACCAGAGAGATCGTGGTACGACGGTAGATTCTACACATTGTATTGGAGTTCACATCCTTGTTGTATAACTGTTTGTTCCATATGGCCATACATGAATGATAGTATGTAGTGAAGATAATGCATGTTTAGTTTTCGATGCGGTAGTTTGTTGTTGTTCTACTCGCTGGCGGATCTACTTGGAGCCAAGGGGGTGCACGGGACATCGGGTAGCACAAAATTTCTTTGTAAAATTGCAATTTTTCACCACACATGCACCCCGAAAAGATTGATTTTCTCTTTTGGTGTACCGGTAGGCACCCTGGTGCTCCAAGCTCTAGCTCCGCCACTGGTTCTACTATGGCCGTGGGATCAATCTGTGATTCATTACACTAAGACCCTTGATATGATGGTTGGCGTGGTTCTCGCTTAAGGACACGCCTACTTCATCGGATCTTTCGGCTACGTAAGTGATGTGTGAAAAGTCATTTCGATACATACCAACGCCTCATAAGAACCTCGAAATGTGAAAGGTTAAAGGCCTCCCATTACAATGGCCACCTGTTTTGTCCACGTTGTCCTCGCTAGGATGGTTGAGCTCGTCAAGGGCTAGCTCGATCTTAGCGGGGAATCAAAGACAAGAACTTGAAAACAACGTGGCTTAGACCTCGTTTTTCAGTGCCAGATCTCACGAGGACAAGGATGAAAAGACCCTAAATCGATGCAGATACATGCTGCTGCTAGGGGCTTTGCAAAGCTGATTGAAGGTCCTGATATTCCAGATAAGAAGACTGGTTGATCCTCTCGTCAGTTGTTGACCTAAAAACATGCAAGGGAAGACTGATGGTTTGTTGAAGAAAGATATGCTTTTTGTGCTGGGTTTTTTTGGTTCCGGGGAAGGTGCCGGTGGCAATCCAGGTCTCGTGGATGCCGGATAAACCTTGTTATATGGTTTGAAAACTTCTGTTCTACCCTCGGGCACCTGGTTGTGTTGCCAGTCGGGTGTTCGGGTGGTGCTAGCTGCAAAACTTGTGTAATATTCTGTTAGCCCCCCTCCGATGTGCGGAGTTCGGAACTCTGTTCGAGGCAGTATTCCCATGCGTGGTTTTACCCCTCGCTTGTTAGTTACCCAGTTAGTCTGCATGTCTAGTTTTTCGTTTTGTTTTGGTTCTCGGCAAGATACTCGTTTGTTTTGTTATCCTTTGATAATGGAACCCGGCTCCTTTGAGTCGTTTGTAAAAAAAAATCGATGCACGTAACCTAAGTTGGCACACACAGGCACTTGGGGTGAGAGAGGTGGCGAAAAGGGGGACCGTACGGGCAATGCGTCGGATGCAGAAAAAGACCCCGCCCGTGAGAAGTCCCCGTCACGACTCACGCACCTCCTTTTCCGGCCCCCCCACATCCACTTTTTTCCACGCCAAATACTTCTTCGTCTACCTCCACACACCACCACAGCACAGCACGGCTGACAGCGAGCGCAAGGCTGCTGGGTTAATTGCTGCTGAGAGGTAAATAATAAGTAAGTAGATTTCGTGCATGGGTTAGCAGCCAGATCCTCCGTGGGGTACGTATACGTAAGGTACGGGACGAAACAACGAGCCGGAGCTGCTGCCGTCGGTGTCGCCGGCCGGCGGTGTGGTGGGGGCCATTTGACCCCCGGACGTGTGCGAGTCAGCCCCACTTGATTTTCCCCCACGCCATGCATTTTCTTCCACGAAACCAGCGCTAGCTTTTACATGGAACTGGAGTAGTATCCAGGCAGCGGTAACAGAAGCGCCTGTTATCGTCTCCCCCGTAGACGTCGACCTCTCACATGTCTCTCTTTATCTAGCACGCTCACGCTCGCCGTCCTAGTTTATATCCACACCCGGAGCTGCCAGCCTCCCAACCCCTCCCCTCCCCCACTACTCTCTCTCCTCCTTCGTCCACCCCAGTTCTTCATCCCATCCAGCATTCCAGCTCGCTCGCCAGTGATCGATAGCTAGGGGCGTCGCCATCGCCGCCGTTGTGACGACGCAACGGCGGCTGTCTAGTTCATCGATAGCATCTCTCCGATAGAAAGCCAGAACCGGAGACAGTATATCGCACGTCGCGATTCTTTCCTTGTTCGCGCGCTGCCGCCATGATTCCCTCCCATCTTGCCGCCCCTCATACCATCTATAGCGTCCCCGTCCTCCTCCTGCAGTTTTAATGCATGGATGGAAGGAGTACTCTCCCTCTAGTATCTCTCTCTCTCCTTCCTCGTAAACAACCAGATAAATCGTCGGGATCTGGGAGGATCGCCTAGCTGTGGTTGGCAGGAGGAGGATCAATTCCCGGGACGAGAGATTTTATTTCCGCCCGAGATCATAAAGACGAGTCTTTCTCTGTCATATAGGCAGCACTCCTTAATTCGTAGCTATAGTGTCATCGCGGCCTGGATGAGCTTCGGCGGCATGTTCGACGGCGCCGGCTCCGGCGTCTTCTCCTACGACGCCGGCGGGGGTGGCGCCGGTATGCACAACCCCGCCCGCCTCCTCCCCGCGCCGCCCATGCCCAGACCCGGCGGCGGTGGCTTCTCCTCCTCCACGGGCCTCTCCCTCGGCATGGTAGAATATAATACTCCATATGGATTCGTATACGTGTTTACTACTGCTGGTCTTAATTGTTCATCAGTTTTCTATCCTTTGCTCCCTGTGCTTAATTGCGTTGAATTTTCCCGGATTAATTACCAGACGAACATGGAAGGTGCGCAGCTCGGTGATCCGAACCGGCTCGGCGGCCAGCTGGGGAGCACTGCCGGCGACGGCGACTCGCTGGTCCGCGGCCGCGAGGACGAGAACGACAGCCGGTCCGGGAGCGACAACCTCGACGGCGCGTCCGGCGACGACCTCGACCCGGACAACGGCAACCCGCGAAAGAAGAAGAAGCGCTACCACCGCCACACGCCGCAGCAAATCCAAGAGCTCGAAGCGTAAGCCAATCTTGAGTTCTTAACATGAGTTGTTCTTTTCTCGGAATTTCAGTCCAGTTTTCAGACCTACTTAGACTGAGCAATTTGTGTACGTACGTGGATGGTGCAGTGTGTTCAAGGAATGCCCGCACCCCGACGAGAAGCAGCGGATGGAGCTCAGCCGGCGCCTCAACCTGGAGAGCCGCCAGGTCAAGTTCTGGTTCCAGAATCGCCGCACACAGATGAAGGTTCGTTTTCGTTTCGTTCACATGGAAAGAAAGATCGTGTTCATTGATCTGACAAGGAAATTTGATGGATGGATGTCAATCGCAGACGCAGATCGAGCGGCATGAGAACGCCCTGCTCCGGCAGGAGAACGACAAGCTGCGGACGGAGAACATGACGATCCGCGAGGCGATGCGGAGCCCGATGTGCGGCAACTGCGGCGGCGCGGCCGTGCTCGGCGACGTCTCCCTCGAGGAGCAGCACCTGCGCATCGAGAACTCGCGCCTCAAGGACGAGCTGGACCGCGTGTGCGCGCTCGCCGGCAAGTTCCTTGGCCGGCCCGTCTCGGCCATCTCCTCCCCGATGAGCCTCCCTTCGTCGCTCCAGAACGCGTGCTCCGGCCTAGACCTGGCCGTCGGCACGACCAACGGCGGCTTCATGGGCGGCGGCTCGGTGCTGCAGTCCATCCCGGACCTGATGGGCGGCGGCCCGGCCGGCATGCGCATTCCCGCCGGCATGATCGGCGGCGGCGGCCTGGACGACGGAACCGGCGCGGGCGACGCCATCGACCGCGGCGTGCTGCTGGAGCTCGGGCTGGCGGCCATGGAGGAGCTGGTGAAGGTGGCGCAGGTGGACGAGCCGCTGTGGCTCCCCAGCGGGTTCGAGACGCTGCAGGACAGCGGGTTCCAGACGCTCAACTACGACGAGTACCGCCGCGCGTTCGGGCGCGTGCTCGGCCCTAGCCCCGCCGGCTTCGTCTCCGAGGCCACCCGCGACGTCGGCATCGCCATCGTCAGCAGCGTCGACCTCGTCAACAGCCTCATGGACGCGGTACGTACGTACTGTACGTCGAGAAGTAGGTTACCGATCGACCTGTGCAACGAAATTAACGCGTCGTACGTTTCGTCGTGAATAATGGATGGCAGGGTCGGTGGTCGGAGATGTTCCCGTGCGTGGTGGCGCGGGCGAGCACGATGGAGATGATCTCGAGCGGCATGGGCGGCACGCTCAGCGGCTCCATCCAACTGGTGAGCACGCACGCACGCACGCACTGTTCGTCGTCCACATACACTCCCGTCTCTGTGCCTGACTGACTGCTCGTGCTGTTGCAGATGCGCGCGGAGCTGCAGGTGCTGTCGCCGCTGGTGCCGATCCGGGAGGTGACGTTCCTGCGGTTCTGCAAGCAGCACGCCGAGGGTCTGTGGGCCGTGGTGGACGTCTCGGTGGACGGCGTCCTCCGCCCCGACGGCGCCGCCGCCTCCGCCCCGGCGGGGTACATGGGCTGCCGCCTCCTCCCCTCCGGCTGCGTCGTCGAGGACATGCGCAACGGCTACTCCAAGGTACGCTAGCTCCCGTACGGCCGTACCTCGCTCGGCTTAATACGCCATGGCCGCCACCGCCAGCCCCATGAATCGGTTGCATGTGGCGGCTACAGCACACGCACACGCACGTCCCGGTATTCTATGCGTCTGCACAAGGACGTGGACAGAGATGAGTCCAAGGCTCGCAGGTCAATGCTGCTAGCTCTCGCGACGTGCACGCCGACGACTGCTAGCTCTCGCGACGTGCACGCCGACGACTTCGCCGTGCATTTTCTTTTCTTCACGAACTCCGGCCGCCGTGCCCGTGCATGCTCCACATTGTTTTGGTTTCTCGATGCCAGTTTTCAACTGTTTCGATGCTTCTGCAGGCCTCACCATGCTCTCATATATTCTGCGTCCGTGCGCGCGCGAGATTGATCCAGTATTTTAGGGTTTCTTGGCTGTTTTGTTTAATCAATCATGCGCGGCCTCGATTTGGGCATGATGAACTGCTTACTACTGTACATTTTGAAGCCTGTTGACGCCCACGTGACACCGCTGGAATCCAAACCTAAGCATATGCATGCATATCTACAGACAGATTACGACTGACCCCTCCCCTCGATCTGGTACAGACAGATTACGATCGTGCATGTACTGAACGTCTCGTGTTTCTTGTTTTCGAACGCATCTCTGATCGTTCTTCCCTCAGCTGGTGCTACTGTAGTTAGGGTTTTGATTTGCTGTGGTCAACTGTGGCCTCGTCTGAATCCTCTTTCTGCACTCCACTATACTGATGATAACATGATCAGCAAGCCAGCATCAGCATGCACGCTGGCTGTTGCTGTTGATGGCTGGTGTCTAGGGGAGGGACGCTCACGCGGCTTGTCCTCTTGCTTGACGTGACACGTTGCACGTCCGTCCTTTTTCCTAGCATAGATGCGGGCTGCGTTGTCGATCGATCGATCTCAATTCTCACCGGCCGGCCACCGGCGCCATTACTGCCTTGTCGCGGCAAGTGGCCGGAGCCAGCGGGGAAAGCTGCGTACGTGCATGGCATGGCAGTAACTGACGCTAGCCATCCATCTATCTCCTTGGTCGCAGGTCACGTGGGTGGTTCACGCGGAGTACGACGAGGCCGCGGCGCACGAGCTGTACCGGCCGCTGCTCCGGTCCGGCCAGGCGCTGGGCGCGCGCCGCTGGCTCGCCTCGCTGCAGCGCCAGTGCGAGTACCTCGCCATCCTCTGCTCCAACCCGCTCCCGCCCCGCGCCGACGGCCGCCACGAGGCCATCTCGCCCGTGGGGCGCCGCTGCATGCTCAAGCTCGCGCAGCGGATGGCCGACAACTTCTGCGCGGGCGTGTGCGCCACGGCGGCGCAGAAGTGGCGCCGCCTCGACGAGTGGCGCGTCGAGGGCGCGGGGGACCAGCAGCAGGCGCGCGGCGGCGCCGGGGAGGACAAGGTGCGGATGATGGCGCGCCAGAGCGTCGGCGCGCCAGGGGAGCCTCCAGGCGTCGTGCTCAGCGCCACCACCTCCGTGCGCCTTCCCGGCACGCCGCCGCAGCGGGTGTTCGACTACCTCCGCGACGAGCAGCGCCGGGGGGAGTGGGACATACTGGCCAACGGCGAGGCCATGCAGGAGATGGACCACATCGCCAAGGGACAGCACCACGGCAACGCCGTCTCGCTCCTCCGTCCCAATGTAAGTATCCATGCATTGTACATACATTCCATTACTACTAGTAAAGTAGTATTTTTCATGTTTTACTACACATCCCAGTTACTCCTATTCTTGCCACACTAGTATTTCTATCTCTCATAAATCTCTGCTTCTTCTGACACTTTTCACCGTAAATAACTAATTAAAACATCTGTGCTTCTAACATTAACTAGAGGCAATTAAACTTAGTAGTAGTACTACAGAACTCCTGCCACCAAAATAATGAGGCTCTGATGCAGGGAGTATAGAGCTTTTGGAGAAGGGATAGTACCTCTCCTAGTACTGTACCACATGTTGCAGGTTCAATGGCCTTTACTGGTGATGCATGGGCCAGGCCGGGGGAAAAGGACGAAGTAGAAAACTTCCAAGGAATTATTGGGCCGGCTAGGGGAACTGGGGTCTCGGGGTAGCAGTAGGGTTGACATTTTGTGAGAGAAAGCTAGCTGTCAACTTTTCCCTACGT
The DNA here is from genome assembly GCA_026929855.1 of Poa annua. Lineage (NCBI taxonomy): Eukaryota > Viridiplantae > Streptophyta > Magnoliopsida > Poales > Poaceae > Poa > Poa annua. The sequence continues at coordinate 68,616,037 of CM049439.1, read as the reverse complement.
TTGGAGCCATGCAGCAGCCTATCTGCCCTTGTCCTTGGCTTGCCCACCAAAGCGTGTCAGCCTTGGCTCTATCTTCTTCTCTTTGCCTTTTCAGATCGATGACATCCCTTTTTCATCCATCCTCGTTTATTTACTTACTTACTTACTGCACCCTTGTTCGCTTGTTTCTTGATTGATATAACATGAAACCTAGAAGAGGTAGTAGGACATCAAATCTTGGCCAGCTTATTTGTTGTTTTGGACCTTCCTCTTGTGCTGCATTGTTGTTTTGGAGCAGTACTGCAAATGCATTAACACTAGCAATTAAATGTACAGTTACTACATCCATGTGAGGTGCATAAATGCTACTACTCCAATTAAGAGCTGTTTGGAAAGAGAAATGTTACTTTCTGCTGATTCTTTCACATAGTACTACCCCCTCCAAGTGGTTGATATATATCTCACCAATCTTTACATCCAAATGTTACTGCAGGCGACGAGCGGGAACCAGAACAACATGCTCATCTTGCAGGAGACGTGCACCGACCCGTCCGGCTCGCTGGTGGTGTACGCCCCGGTGGACGTGCAGTCCATGCACGTCGTCATGGGCGGCGGCGACTCGGCCTACGTCTCCCTCCTGCCCTCCGGCTTCGCCATCCTCCCCGACGGCCACACCACGGCCGAGGTCACCCCGCCGGACCTGCAGGGCTCGCCGAGCGTTCCCGGCGGAAGGAGCAGCGTCGGCTGCAACCCTACCGCCGGGTCGCTCGTCACGGTGGCGTTCCAGATACTGGTGAACAACCTGCCGACGGCGAAGCTCACCGTGGAGTCGGTCGACACCGTCAGCAACCTGCTCTCCTGCACCATCCAGAAGATCAAGTCCGCCCTGCACGCAAACATCATCTCGCCCTAGCTCGCGAGCTAGCGGGCATTTGACATGGATTCCGGCCAACACGTACGCGGCCGGATGCCATGTCAAATGTCTAACTAGCCTGATCAGCTAGAAGAAGACCTACTTGAGCTAGAACTCAGACCATACTACCGGCATTTTACACAAAGGGCCAAGGGAATGCATGCAGAGAGAACAATAAATTAATTGCAGTGTGTGGAGATCAAATTAAAATATCGGATAGAGGAAAGTGAATGCATGGGGTGGTGCAAAGGGATTAAGTCAAGAACGAACCGTGCGCTTGGCTTGCACAAGCTGATGTGGTGCATGGTTCGGGTATTGACTTTAACTCTGGTGAGAAGAAACCCTAGCTAGGGCTTCGTTTACTGTATGTTAGTGGTGTGCTTCGTCAATCTATGCTTAATTATGTGAAGTTTTCGATTTCTTTGCACTCCAAAACGGGGAAATATATATATTGTTTGAGTGTGTTTAGATTATGCAAAAAATGTTGGTATAGTGTCTTTTGATCAAGTGCTTGATTGTATTATTGTTGTGTCGTAATTAGTCCTAGTGAATCTTCTAAAACTAGTCATATGGAAATGCTAGTCACCGCAAAACAAAACAAATAAGTAGAAATCTGGAAGTCCAGCATGTCCAACATTGACTATTGATATATCACTAGATTACTAAATTTTCTCATTTGTAAGTTTCACATTTTGGTAGATATGTATATATCTCTACGTACTCCTTATATGCTGTTTTAAATTCATGTAAAATGCTTAACCTTTTGGTCCTTTTCACATATATCTCAACTAAATATTACTCTCTCCGTTCCTTCAATAAGGTGTCTAAGCTTTTGAGAAAAAATTCAAAATATTAGGCGTATTGTGATTTTCTGGACAACTTTACACATCAAAAAACGAGTCAAAATTTGGAACGGATGAATTTGACCTATTGGTTTCAATTTATGACTAATAGGGATTCCTCTCTCGGATTTTTTTCAGGAGAAAATGAGTCCACCACATGAAACATACTGACATGTTAATATCCGTGCCAAATCTTAGACACCTTATATCAAAAAACGGAGGGAGTATTAAAATTCAACTAAAAATAGGGTCAAGTACCACACCATAAATACTATGCCCATGTCTAAAAATCACATATATACTCCATTCGTTCACAATTCTCCTGCTTCCTAATTTCATTCAAAGTCAAATTTTGTTAAATTTGACCATATACTGAGAAAATTGTAAACACATACAGTTCAAATTTAATATTTACTAGAATCATCATAAAATAGTTTCCCTATTATATGCATTTGTATTAATATTTTCGATTATGTACTTGGTCAAACTTATAAAAAAACTCATAACGCTAGGTAAATAAAACAGAGTGAGCATTGCCCTGCAAGATTACCAAGATACTCCCTTCGTTTCATAATATAAGATGTTTTAGCCATTTTCCACATTCATATGTACACACATGTATCTAGACATGTTTTAGTTTTATATGTGCACTCATTTTAATGCGAATCTAGACAACATGTGTTACACCTAAAACATCTTATATTATAGAACGGGGGAGTAGTATATAATTAAAAAAAATTGCTATACATGAATGAGTTTGCAACTGACTTTATCTATAAATTGTGTTGACTTAAATTTCAAACCCTTTGTGCATTCCCTGTTCAGGCATGACTGAAACCTCATTAAGTTGTCTACACTCTCAAATGCTGAATTAAAATAATGTTTTGAGATTTAGCTATACTGTAAGGCTACGATTTTTTTTTTGGTTCTATGCATCATCAACCGTCACCAGCGGCACCCCCAAAGCCTCGCCCCGAGCGATTTTATGTCCGGCACCCCCTATCGCGCCTCTATACTTGCAGGCCCTCATGGGGGTGCCGGACATCGCTTCGGCCATGGCCCTGACAACGCTGACCCGTCCGTCATACACACACGCGCCTCTAGCCGTGTTAACGAACGCTGTGCAGGAGGCCGTTGCGTTTAATGTCGAGGCGACTAGATGGCGCCACGCCTGTCATCACGCGCCGCAGACCGAAGCGACGCCTCGCAATAACGCGGCGTTGCTTCCAACGCCGCAGACGGAAGCGACGCGTGCTGGAGTCGCATCAATGCGCGGCCAGGCGAAGCGGTGGCCGCGTTAATGCAGGCCACCCAACCCCGCTCCTCCGGCCGTTTTAAAACCCGACGCAGCGGAGCCCTCATCTTCACACAAACACTTCTCCCTCTCTCCCTCTCCCCCAAGAAACATAGGCCACCATGGCGGGCAGCCCCGGCGGGCAGCATCGCCACGAGCAGCTAGAGGAACTCCGGCGTCGCAACGAGGAGGCGGAGATGGCCAAGGCGTTCCAGCGAGCCATGTGGCGCGAGGAGGCCGAGAGCGCTCGTCCATACGTGGTCCCGCTGGAGACCGCGCGGCTGAGCAGCCGCCACCAGCTGCCGGTGCCCGAAGACGCCACCCTTCCGGACGGGTGGCTGAGGAGCGCCGCCAACATTCCGGTGGCGCCGCGGCTCAGCGGCCAGGAACACGTCGAGTTCGTCAGCTGCAAGTGGACGGAGATGCCAGACGAGCAAAAGCTCGACCCCAAGCACTCCATCTCGGCGCCCTACTGGCACGCCGTGGTGGACAAGGAGTACGAGGCGCGTCGTAGCGGTCGACGAGAGCCAACGTCGGAGTTGTCCTCAACGGACGACGACCGTGACGGCGAGGACGGCGACGCCAGCGACGACGATGACAACCCCGAGCTGCCCGATCTGCCTCTACAACCGACGACGCCATCAGCAGCGTCGCCGTCACCGAAGAAAGGCGCCGGCGAAGAGCGGCTAGCATCTTGGTCAGCAGTGTCGCCGTCACCGAAGAAAGGGGCGCCGCAAGCCGAAGAGGCTTCCCATCAAACGCCCCGCCGCATGTCACGGCGGTGAATCGAACACGGCGCCGGCAAAGCCAGAAGCCTCCAGGGCTCAGCCGAGGCTACGAGCTTTCTAAAGGCTGTAGCCGATGGGAACGGAGATGAGGGATGGCCAGAAGTGAAGCGTCGTTGCTTCCCTGACTTGGTTCGCATCTTCTCCCCCTCGCCGGCCACGAAGCGGCATCTCTTCTCCGGCGTCAAGAAATATGGTGATGAGCAATGGCCGTGCACGAAGATGCATAGGCCTTCTCTCTCGCCCCTAGTCTAGGTTTAGTTTGTTAAATCTCGTTTAGATTAGAAATTATAAGTTTGTTAAATCTCGTTTAAATGTTTGAATCAATTTGTGTTCATCGTTTTTGTTGTTCATCAGCGCCGGTTCGTGCGCCCGCGAGGTGTTCGACAGTTTGCTCGCGTTAGGGGGTGGGCCTTTGGGGAGTGCCGCTGTGGGCGGCCTCTAAATATTGACCGGAGACATGTCCGGCACCCCCAAAGGAGGCCCAATTAGGGGTGCCCGACACCGATTTAGAGGCCCCCGGTGGAGATGCTCTAAGGACAGCAACAGGTCGAGAGATGCCTGGCATTATGTACATCATAATTTCTAGTACAAGTACAGACACCTCCATGTTGGCTCGTCATTCATTCTCACATACCTAACGTTGCAGCGTACGATAGTACGTACGTATGCTTTCGCATGCTTGTCAACATATACATTATATATCTAAGCTACCCGGGCCCGTATATTTACATAGCCGCCTAACAAAAGAACAATCGATGTGCTATAGATATAGATCTACGTATATATGCATATGCATCACAGTAGTAAGTACGTACTTGTATTCACAAGTTTTGATCCGTCTAAAATACACCAACCAAATTAGTTGCACACGGCCGGCCGACCGGTCACGTTGGGACTACCGGTGTGTGGTGGGTGAGCTGGATTTAGGGCCGTCTTAGATGCATCTTTTAATGATAAATAATACTGAAAAGTGATTTTCAATCTTTTGTTAAAAATGTTTATTTATTTATTTTCAGTGTGTAAAAGATGGGGTGTTTAGGAAACAAGTGCAAATAATATGGTTCCAAATAACATTACTTAAAGAATATACAAAGTAGGCCTTATTGAAAGGTTAATTGTAAAATATTTATTTTTTCTCCTTGTCTATCTATTTTTTCCCATTTAAGTAAAGTTTGAGCGATTTAATGAAAGCAATTCATTTTTGAGTTACAAGTGTGTTATGGTTTGGTTATGCTGGTCTTCCTTAACATTTTTGTCACTTATGATTGAAGAGCATGCGCCGAAGTGGAAAAGAGTATAAGAGCAACTATGTCAGCCCTGCATATCGGTCTGAACCGTCAAATTTAGGCCAATTTGCAATTCTTGACCCCAAAAATGACCGCATTGTTGCTTTGTTACCAAATTGTGTTAAATAATTGTGTTGTTAGTATTTACATTTTTGTCACCTCTGTTGTACTCGCATAGGCTACCATTGATTCGGTGTGGATGCTGTGAAATTCGGCCCTATTCTTCCTAGTGCCGATCAAGAACTACTATATTTTTTTGAAACGAAGACAAAAACTTTGTCTTATTCATTAATTAAGAAGAAGGTGTCCGGTTTATTAATTGAAAAAACCGGGCGAAAACCATACAACAAACACCCTGGGACGGACCCACACAACCTCGAAAACACATAGGGCCAAACCGAACCCACAACTCCGCAACCGGACGACCGGTCCTCCACCCTTGCCGAAGAGAAGAATTCGTAAGTGCTATGGGGGGAGCAGATACGGGACACTCGACACTCCAACGAAGATGAAAGGGACCAACCCACCGGGAGGCTCGACGACGACCAGCACCGTGAGCAACCTTGTCGCCCACATGACACAAGGCAAAACACCCTCGATGTTGACGCAGAAACTTAGAGCCGCCGTCCCAACATCCAACACTCCATCACGCCTTGCGCAATCCACCCTAACCACCTTCCGGGGCCGCCGCCCCGACATGCCACCGCTCACACCCGAGTTGCAACGCCGCACGACCTAGCTGTCTGCAGCCCAAACTGTACAGGCCAGCTACCCGCAGACCCCGGCCACCACACCACATCCTAGGCCGCTATCTCAACATACTGAAGATCGGCCCACTCTAGGAGGACTTGGAGAATTCGTAGGATCAGCTTTTCCAACGACCAGCGTGTTCGTGTTCGGCAACAAAGAGGACGAGAACCAGCTGCACAACGAGGACACCAGTTTACTGTTGGATTCAGACGAAGTTGTTGACCTCCGAACGTTGGGGACGGGCACAGCATGTCCGGCTCGCTGCAGTCACTGCTGCCGGCGCCTGACGCTCAGCTGGATGCACATGCTCGCGACTTGGCCGTGTGAAGCAGCAAAATTGCTCATATCAAACGTACACTTTTTTTGTGGGCGACATCACACGTACACTGCCTGTCTCGAGGGCTGGTGTTCACATGTAGTAGCACCAAAAGATTTCCTGAAACGCTTTCAGCCACACACAATTACACAAACACACAAAAACAAACAAAACAAAACAATTGTTCAACGAAACTGTACTACTAACGACAATTGTTTCAGTATTGCCCAGTACAGAGCTACAAACTTGCCATGGCATGCAACGAAACCCTTCTTCACGTGTTGCAATTGTGCAACTCGCAGCGAAACAAAAGCTAGCAGAGACAGAAAGAAAAAAAAGGAGTAACTGACAGTTACTGGGACCTGTCGCCATCACGAGATCGCTAAAAAGTGAGGACATGAGCCGTACTGCACTTCGGCAGAGAAAGATGCTGAAATACAGTCCCGAGTTTCATTTTCCGTAGTAACCGGGAGTCGTATTGTTGCGTTCCAAACGGGGTCTTGCCAAGTTGCCAGAAGTTGGTCCACACAGCTCTGGTACCCCTGGAGTGAATAAGCTCACATACTTTCTGCTACTATAAGTTTTATCTGATTTGACGGACGGCAACTACTTCGGTAATCTTTGAATTAATACGGCTGGTACTTGCAAGAGAAGAATTTTTGTTTTGGTTAGATCTTCATGTTAATCAAACGGGAAAAAAAATCCGAGTCTTCAAAATCCAGGAGATCCAGTGATGCACCTAATATCAATTAATAACCTCTAATGATGGTTTTCCCTCGAGCCAAACACGGCCCCTGGATCAATTCAACACCTAACAGGAAAGGCTCGACAGCAATGGCAATTAATCTCGACCGTACCATACAAATCTACCTAACGCGTCTATACGCTCTTAATTTGAAGTTAGCACCACTTAATTATGAATCGAAAGCTTGCGCAGTGTAGCCATACCTGTAGGCCAAGAAAATCAAGCTCATATAGGCAACATACACGATAATATCCCCAGATCTAGCAATTATGTCATGTATATAGGCATATGACACCTTTCGTTGCTGTGGACCATTCAATAACCATAGTTAGACCAGTTGCAGACAACAAGACACACAATAACGCTTTAGAAGAGACTGATTAAATATCAGTTGGCTTTGGCACATTAAAGTGAAGCTAATAACTCCAGTATTTTTTTTCCCTAATCCTAAAAGAAGAAATAACGGAACACAGAGAAGAAATAGCAGGCACATGAGATATCCAGAACTGAAAGCGATGTCTGAAAAAATGATAGGAATGCTAATTGTCAAAGATTTGGACTGGCCGAGAGTAACCTTCTTATGTCAGTTGGATAGCACGCAACACGATCCAATCCATCTTGTATAGTATTTCAGACCTTACACTTTCACACCATAAACGTGGTCTGAGCTTTGAATTGATGTACAATGTGGTAACCCCATGATGTCATCGCTACATGATAAGGAAATAGATCATTAACTATAAGCATCTAACAACACAAGCAAAACAAACAGTTCTTCACAAAAAAGGACAGAGAAGTAGATAGCAATCACAAGCAGAGTTAATAAGTCCCATCACACCAGAAGGCCAAATGAGAACTGACAAAGAACTCCCTGCTGATACATGTAAGACAATATTGTTATTGCTAGAGGATCAAAATCTTACTATTTGGTAGGAAGGACAGGCAATGTCAAGTGGCAAGTTGACAGCATGCCAGTTCAGAACTTGGATCAAACTGTGAATAAAACTGTGACCTGTTCTATGTGCTTAAGAAGAACCAGTACAAAATCTTTGAAAGTGGACCCGGTCAACAATACACAAAAGCAAACAGCAAACAACAAACACCACCATCTAGGAAATTAAAACATCTGCAGGGAAGTAAGGGGTAAACAAAAGATGGCACTGCGGACAATGTCAGACATTATAACTGTAGATGATGATATCATGTACTCCAACTGAGTACTAACTGGTGGCTTGTAAGTTGCACGCACTTCAGAGACTTCAACTGATGTCTAGACGAGAACACTAGACATGGCTAGTTCTTCAGTTCAACACGTTCATTTGTTCAGTGTATAGTGCAGAGGCACAACAGTGACAACACAGACCACATCAGCCCAGCTGCCATGGGACGAATAATAAGCCTGACTACCGCGCTACAAGAACATTCATCATGGTGTTCTAGACTGAAAGAAGAGCTCATCGTGGTATGCTTGCTCCGTATTTTCAACAACAGTGCATTTTGCACTGTCTGTTGATTGTTCTTTCAATCTGTACCAACCTTGGTTCATTGCATCGACATGGAAACCTACCAGCCAGCAGTGAGACCCCATATACATACGAACATCTACTGTTTTGCTCTCTTTCTAAACAGGAAACAAGAACAGAAAATAAATTTATGCCACAATGATTGTAGATTTTCAGTACTTAAGAGATGTAAGCTGTTTAAGGTGATATGGTTTCTCTGCAGTCACAAAAATACCTATAGCAGACAAATTCTGCTTTCTGACAAAGCTTGCAGATACAAAGTACAGTTGAATTAACTTTGCATGTGTAAATAGTGTCCTGTATCAGGCATTGATCAGACTGAAAAATATCTCATACAAGTAGCTAATAATTTATTAGCATTGAAGCTAATAGGTAAAGTATGATGCTACACTAGAGCGATTTCCCAGGTTGCAGGATTGTTGGTTCTATTCTATAGTTACTTGAAACATATGCCATGACAGCAAGATAATTCATCAACGCTGCGAGACTGCGATCTCCCTCAGTCATCTTCTTCCAGTTCGCTAAGCAATTCGCCTGCACCACAAGAACATTGTCCGAGATAACTCGGAACACACTTCCTTCGCTGGGCTCCAGCCTCTAGACAAATCAGATGGTGGAGTAGAATGCCTGCTTACTAATTGCTTCGACCACTTCTCCATAACAACTTTCCAGACTTTCGCTTTCTTCTTTCAACACGTACACCGACGAGGGTGTCGATGACTTGAGTGAGGAATGGTCATGTGCTAGAGGCTGTACCTTTGGAGTAAGACCTCAACAAGGAGGTGTGCAGTTTAAATGTAAATGACGAGAATGGAGAGGCCAAGGTCATTTGTAAAACAAAACTAGCAAAATGCAATAATCCTCGGTTAAGAAAGTATCTAGGGTGGCGATTAAATGGCTAAACTAAATTTCAGCCCAATCCTTCACTTACAGAGCATAGACATGAAAATCAGAGCGGTGAGACCCAATCCATATGTGAACATCTACCGTTTTCCCCTCTTTCTGAATAGGAAACTAGAACAACCATTTTTTAGTCAAAGGATTGCGGCTTTTCAGTACTTGAGCAATGTACTGAACGGTCAGTCAAGCTGATTAGGCTAATATGGTTGCTCTGCAATCAAGAGCGAATCAAAAGAAACACTACTGTAATGTCTTATGACAAGCCTGAAGCGACAGCTACAACCAAATTATTTTTGCGTATATAAGTAACTGTATTATGTATTGGTGTTGATTAGAAAGAAAAAAAGAAACATACCTCACATAAGTAGGTAATGACCAATCGCATCCGGATTAAGATGCTAATACGTAAATGACACTAAACTAAGGTAATTTCCCAGGTCGCCAGGGTTGTAGACTTGTACTAGGTTCTATTCTAGGGTCAACTATCCCTCTGGACTTGGAAGTGCAACAGACAGCACAACTGAGAAAGATAGTTCACAAACACTGTGACTCAGTCAAAATAAACCTAATAGAATGCAAAAATTCTCAGTTAACAAAGTATTTAGGGTAACAATTAACGCCTAAAAATAAATTCAAGCCAATCCTCAAACATAGACAGGCCCTAATACACACATGAAAGGATCCAAAGGGTAATTAACGTAATAGAATATTTATGAGGAAATACCATAATAGCGAACCTGAAAACGAATTTTTACAACGATTATTTTTAGCTTAATTTCGCAAATCTCTGTGTCATGAATTATAGCATGCAAGTACCAAACTATTGGCAGGATTAAGTTCGGTTATACAACTGGTGCAAAGTTTTGAAACAAAACACCTTCGTTTTTGTTTTAATGCATGTCATAGTACATTTTCTTCATTTATGTACCTTTTAAATACAAATTTCTTCCACTCCGTATACTGAAACTGGATGCAAACGTCAAAAAGTTCATTCTCATATCTTATGATTGATATTACATCCAATATACAATATCTTAGAAAACATAAAATGACCAACACAACGTTGACATAGTGATATTCAATCCGTAAACACAAACAGTTTTCTATTGGGCCAAGAATGAAACAGATCCATGCTTTGTGTTAGAGTACTCACCAGTAAAAACAGGCAGATCAGATTAGCTTGGGAACAGAAAGGAATGCTTCTTCCTATGGCTGTCTCTTCGCACAATGGGTGCAAACAAAGATGCAAACACCCATTTGGTGCAGACGCGTGGCATTGGTAGCACCCAGGATGATCACTTTCAGCAATTCAGAAGTGTCATCAGTTTTAGTATGAGACCTCACTCAAATTTTCACCTCAATGTAGCCTTCTCTCATCAAGATCAATACACAACGGTGTTGACGCTAGGATGAGAAATCAATCTTCCCAGACAGTACCCATGCCAGCTTCAGAAGCCAAGCTTCCAATGAGAGTCAGTGTCATTGTATGATTCAATTCCTCATTCAATGTAGAGTGACTCGACACCTGAGTCCTCGCCGCTATCGGAACCATCATCATCACCCTCATTTTTTCTCTTCCGTCCACCAGCATCTCCAAGAAACTTCTCCCTCAATTCTGCTCCTCCACGACAACTGCCACCAAGCTCATCCCATCCACGACCCATGCTGGTGAACATACGATCCAAATTCGCCTTCTCTCGGCTCATCAAGAGCAGCTCCTCCTGCTTTTTCCTTGCATCATGTATCTCATTGGAATCCACGAGCTCCCCTTTGTAGTATGCCTCCCTGAGGAACACAGTGTGCAGCTTCCCCTGGTTTCCCCTTGTGGATATGTAAAATATGCCCTGGTACTTGAGCAAGAACTCCTTAATCTTCTTGGGCACACCAAGGGCGTCGCGGAACAGAGCGAGACGCTCCAGCGTGGTACGCTTCTCAACGGTGAGACAGAGCAACTCGTGGACGGCAGCAACTGCGCGCTTCTCCATGCGGCGTTGTGCCTCGAGTGACCGCAGGTCGTGGCCAGAGACGTCCACGTACGGCGACGCGTAGGGGAGGCGCTGCCATTTCCAAACTGCAATGCGGAAGTACTTGCCGATCTTAAAGCCTGGAGGAAAGCGGGTGGGGAACGCGAAGCGGGCGTCCTCCTCGCCGGAGCCGGGAGCTCGGTGCTCGCGGTAGTGGTGCTCCCGGGAGCGCTCGACGGCGGCGACGGTGAGGTCGGGTGGGTCGTCAGGGGAGGGCACAAGCTCGACGAACCCGTCGGGAGTGAGGCGGAAGAGGGCGAGATTGGATTGGATAATGGAGTCGGCGAAGTCGTCTGGGAGGCCGAGGTCGCGGCGGAGGATGCGGATGTTCTCGAGGCGGAGGCGATGGTGCGGGGGCGCGAGGAGGAGCAGCTTGCGGAGGCGGAGGATGGCGGCGGGCCGCAGGGTAGAGATGGCGTCGGCCTCTTGGCGGAGCGCGGCGGCGGCGCGCGGGGTGAGGCGCACGTGCAGGATGCGGTGGACGGGGTGGAGGAAGAGGTGGAAGGCGTGCGGGTGGCGCAGCATGAACTGGCCGGCGTCGAGGGGCGAGAGGCGGAGCTGGCGGCGCGAGAGCGCCCCGAGGCGGGAGAAGGACACGGAGACGGCGCCGCTCCCGGCCGCGGAGAAGGCGCCCGAGGGCGCGGTGGGGGAGGCGGCGTAGAGGAGCAGGGCGTGGAGCGCGAGGAAGCGGCGGACGCGCTTCTGGACCTCCATGATGTCGTCGAAGGCGTGGTCGCGGACGCGCTGCTGCTTCTGAGGGAGGGAGGTGGACTTGGAGGAGTAGCCGGCGTCGGCCCCGCCCACGGCCACGGGCGCCGCCGCCGCCGCGCGCGGCGGGCGGAGGGCGGAGATGCGACGGAGCATCGGGGTTTGGGGGAGGTTTTGGACGGGTTTGGGCCGTTTGACCGGTGAGAGAGTGGCGCTGGGAATGAGATGTATTGGGTTGGACTAGGATCTTTCACATGGGCTGATTCGCTCAGCTTTGGGCTCGTTTTGTTGGGCATCCTGTGCCCATTGCAATAAATACTACTGTATGATGCAACGACAGTGGAAACCGCTAAAAAAAGCTTTGTAAAGGGAACTTTAACTTTAAGGGTCTCTTTGATTCAAAGGATTTTCAAAGGAAAAGCATAGGATTCTTACCCATAGGAATTTTTCCTATAGAGTCCATTTGATTCAAAGGATTGAATCCTATAAAATTCCTATGAATTCCTTTCCTACACTACAATCCTATAGGATTTCTAACAAGAGGTGAGACCTCTTGGAAAAATTCCTATGTGTCTATGACAACTATGACATACACTCAATCTCTATACAACTTCCTGCATTTTTCCTGCGGAGCAATCAAACAACATCTGCTACTAATTCCTGCGTTTTCGTTTCCTGTAGTATTTCAAGTGGCATGACATTTCATTCCTACGAAATTCCTATTCCTGTGTTTTTCCTATCCTTTGAATCAAATAGGCTCTAGTGGGGATGATGATTAGAAAGAAATGGGAGCGACTATACATCAGTTGCCTGAGATTTTGTTGTGTCTCGGTTGACGTGCATGTAGGTATGCAGCCAGACCGGCAATACGCAGCGGCACATGCACGCTTGCTCTGCTAGCTAGCTGGCTACGTATCTCTTGACCAATACCGTACATAATTTTTGTTTTTTTATGTAGTTACAACAAACGACTGTTTCCATTAACACTTAGCCAACTATTGATGTTTTTTCTCATAAATTTAAAGGAACTTTAAAAATGTTACAGAATTGATAGTATTTGAAATAGAAGAACAAGCAAGATGATCAAAGAAAAAACGTTGAACCTGAAAATATCCTAAATTGCACATTTCGGTGAGAAAAATGTAATTCGAATTGAAACCGGATCGAATTACACATTTTTTGAAAAAATATGCAACTCATATGGAAAAATAGGTACACATTGCACATTTCTTCACAAAAGTGCAACTCATATTGAATATATTGGAGTTGCACATTTTCTAAGAAAAAATTAACTCATATATATAACGAATTTGATTGCACATTTCTGGAGGAAAGTGTAACTAGTATAAGGAGTTGCATTTTTTCAAGAAAAGTGCAACTCTTATCGACAACAGTTTGAGGTTGCACATTTTTTTGAAAAAAGCGCAACTCGTATCGAAAACCAGTTGAAGTTGCACATTTCTTAAGAAAAAGTGCAACTCATATTGAAAATTGGTTGCACTTACACGTTTCATCTAGTTTCACATTTCTTAAGAAAAGTGCAACTAATATAAAAAATGGATGCAATTGCACGTTTCATGAGAAAAGCGTAACTTTTAGCAAACCGGAGTTGCTCGTTATTTTGAGAAAAGTGCAAGTCATATCGAAAACAGGTTGACATTTTATATTTCTTTAAAAAGTTACACATGTACTTCTATGAAAAAACACATTTTCAGAGAAAAGTGCAACACATCGAAAAATGGATTGGAGTTACACATTTATGAGAGAAAAGTACAACTCGTATTGGAAACGGGTCAAAGTTGTACACTTTTTTAGAGAAAAAAATGCAATTTGTATGGAACACAATCGATACTAAATATACGACTTGATTGTCAACTGCTAAAATCTCATCTTACTCACAATCATAAACAATGATGAATAATATAGAATACACGAATTAAACACAAATAAGCAAACTGAGATGAGAGTGAACCGAAAAAACACAAAAATAAGAAAGGAAAAAACGCAAAAAGAAGTAGGGAATAAAAGATGTATCCTCTAGTATTAATAAATCCAGTTTTCTACACGTATAGCAAGCATATGGTACTCGATTGGTTCTGGGCGGTGCCTTCAGACAGAAGGTCCCGGGTTCGAAACGCAGCGGCTTGGTTTTATTTTTATTCCCGTCTATACACAAAACAGCTTGCTAAGCACGAATCTTGACGCGTGATCGGACGGTTCTGCACATCGACTGAGACGTAAGAAAATTTCAGCTGCCTGAGGTTTAGCAAATCCGGAAAGAAATAGATACGGGAGAGGTGGGAGTGTAGTTTTCCCTTTTATTTTTAAAAGCGAAATTTGAAAACAAAATATCTCAAGAACCGTTTATCTAAATTACTAACCGTTTCCATTTTTGAACTTCTCTCGTCGAGATCTTCAAAACTAGATCCCATGTTGATAGGTGCTGCCGAACTTTTTTTTTAACTTCCGGTTATGTATAGTTCGTACAATCTGAGTCTGTGGTTGTACGTACAACATAATTCTGTATAGTTGTACGCCTAAGTCTGTGTACTTGTATGTGCAACCTGAGTCTGTATAGTTGTACGTACAATTTGAGTTAGTTGTACGCCTGAGTCTGTGTAGTTGTACGTATAACCTGAGTCGGTTGTACGTACAACCTGATTTTGTATAGTTGTATGTACAACCTGAAAACTAAGTCTGTGTAGTTATACGTACAACCTGCTGTGTAGTTTTATTCCCAGTTGTACCTAATTTGTTTGCCTTTTGCTTTTGGTATACAACACATGTCACAAATGTTTTTTGTCCAGATGAAAACGCGTATATACTGTACTTCCAGTTCTAACAATGTACTTCGTTCGGTTATAGTGCACGTGGCTGGCCCATACGCAGTACAGTACAGACTACGTAACGTCCGTGAGGCCTTCACGGCACTCCATGGCACAGGAGCCGCTGGCTAGCAACGATCGTTCGTAGCGCTGGCTTCGTACGCGCGGCCGTGCTGGCCAGGAGCGAAGCACGCGCGCGGGGCGCTCCCACGTGGCAGGAGCGGAGCACAAATAGACCTTGCTCCCTTTTCTCAGTGACACCCAACGACAGTATATATTTCAAAATCCGAAACATTTTCATAATAAATGTTTTTAAATCTGAACTATTTTGAAAATGAACATATTTTAATTAATTATACAGATCAATTTTAAATAAAACATTAAATATGGTTCATGATAAATTTAAAAGTTTTAACCCATAGTACAAATATGGTTCAAACAAAAGAAACATATTAATAAAAAGATTTTTTTTTGTCAAACTAATTGGTTGAACCGTAGTAATAGTACTAAAAAAATGAAAGATACAAGGTGAAAAGGAACTACAATTTGGGGTGAACCGGTAATAGTGACCAGAAAATACAGGTAAACTGGAAATAATAACGAAAATTCTGGTGAAACGAAAAAAGTAAATCAACGGGATTAAAAAAGATTTCATAGATTCAGTAAAACATCAACGTATTTTAAAATGTTCATGGGTTTCCAAATTGTATTTTTGTATTACCAAAATAAGGAAAATAAAAAGGAACACAAAATGCTGCTACTACTACACCGCTAGGCGCTATCTGGCTAGCTAAAACCCAGTTCCACTGCGACTGAGATCGCGCCATGTGCCAGCAATTACAGACGTGATGATCATACTATAACTCAAAAGGAAAGGAGCGTACGCGATTGGGTTGAGGCAATAACTGACACTAGTAGTAGTGCATCTTTTCCTGTTTTTGTTCAGTGAAGGCATGCAGAGAGTGACAAGTCACTACTTGTACGGTACTACGGTCAAGGGCTATGCAAACAAGAGTAAAAAAAGGAAAGGTAAAAGAGCAACAACGCTGGGACAGTTGGATCTGTTGGGAGTGGGACTTGGGGACCAGGTTAGCTAGCATTTTGGCGGCACACAACGAGCTCCAGAATGCAACATGGCCTGCAAGCTAGCTATGGTAGCTGCAACTACAAGCTCTCACTCACTCACACGCTCTGGCGAGAGTGGCGACGCCGCGGAGAGAGCGACCGACGGCCGGGCCACGGCCACCGGTGGTTCGGCGGCCGGCGGTCTGTTAAAGATACGCACCGGAACGTTCGGTACAGCGTCGACGGTCGTATCGCGACCGTTAGGTTTTAACTCCGGCCCAGACTGGCTCGTGCGTGCGATTTTCACAAATGTGACCCTACCACAAATCGTATTATCAAAAATGTATATATGAAAATATCTATTTACAAGACCAAGTCAACACAATGATCTAATATCGTGTAACACCTAGAAACAAACCCATTTGATCAAGGACGACATATTTCCGTTAGCTTATCTGGAGGCGCGGTTAAAAGTTCCTGGGTCGTCCGATATGCGTTGTCTAGAAAAATGGCTCCTCAACTCGCATATCGGTTGGAATTTTTCGGGACAGGGGCTTATACATTATATTATTTGCTCTTAGTCCTTATTTTCCTGTTAATTCGGAACAAATTGTTTTTTCGAGGAGTATCTCTTCCTAGGAAGAATTAATTGATTTGTGCCTCGTAAGATGGCGCTTATTTATGCAAATGTGGCATGCAACAATAGAGCAAGAGGCACTATCTGCAGCATGTTTAATGGACATGAAACATGAAAAGTTTTTCACATAATTAATTATGCTATTTATTAGTCGACTTTATCTTCTTGCCATCTAAAAAATGGGGTAGTGAGCTTTACATAAAATACGGGGAGCATGATTTTACCAAGCACATTGCACACATGCATTCGATAATGAAATCTTATATTAAATAGACTATATGTTGATTAATGCTTTTTTACACGAATCTGTTAACTATTGTGATTGATGATATTTCAATGGTACAAAGCATGTGTATAATTTAAACTTACCAGCCAAATAAACTTTCAAGACTACTACTGAATTTAAATATATGGTCTATGAGTTTATATAAATGTGCTTACTATTCATACACGAGAAACTAGTATTGATTATTTATTTACTAAACATTTCACTTTAGAGATCTCTACCATGATATGACTATTAAATAATGACACACATGTGTGTTTACACCCCTACACAAATAAAACACTCCATAAGTTATTTAAATATGATCAAATAATTTATAAGACTTTTTACAACAGAAGGTTTAAATTTATGATGAAAAAATATTTTATTGATATACATTGGAATAGTAAAACTAAGGAATGATATAATTAAGTATTAGCAACATTCAAATATGGTTAACTACGACAAATATTTTTAGTAAAATTATATTTTTACTTTGATAAAACTAATTCACACAAAAGTATAAAATTTTGGTATAAATATATTTATATTAATTCGCTAAGGTTGCAAATATGTTTAAATCAGCCCTTGATGCAAAATGGTAGATAAATCTAAGGTCTTGCCACTAGATGTGCGACACATCATATTCACATTTTGTTCGAGTCCCAATATAAAACATTCAAGTTGAAGAGATTTCATATGAGTACTCAACGTTATAAGGCGACCTCATAGGCAACCCTACTATGGTGGATGGCAACAGTGCAGCCATGCTGAACAGGAAGCGACTCAGCCGACTCCAACTTTGAAATCTGTAACAATACCTGATTGGAGAATTGAATTTGTGGCGGCTATGAATATAGCTCGATCTTCCAAGTGAGCTTCTTCATGTTGTCTGTCTTATACGTTGTTGTCGCTGAATAATACGAAGCTAACTGTTTAATGCACATGGCTGATATCTGAGGCGATTGCATCTTTTTTCTTTCCTTTAGAAACAACCTATTTTGCTTCATACAAATCAGGTGCTTTAGGGATACCCGTCCCGCTCTTGTTTGTGGGGTTGCCAACCCTTGTTAACCACTTAGCGAGAGGAATGAGTCATAATTTTACCAGTTTGTGGTAATTTTTAATTGGTTAATATACTTTTAAGTCTCAGTTGGTTTCCCGTACTGATAATAAAGTTTTTAATCATTGCAACATGGAACTGCTGATAGAGATAATGTCACAACAGTTTACTTAATTTATGACGATCCCATATAATTTTAGAGTGAGTGCAACAACTCCATTATTAATCCTAAATTAAAGAGGCTACCGTATCATACACCATATGTCCATATATACGGTCATAGTACAAACATGGTATCATGTACGTACGGTAGAGCAGGTACCCGGTCGTGGAGATAAGCGCGCGTTCGCGGGGTCTCCTCCTGGCTCCTGTTGTGCCGCCGTACCACGATACACCAAGACCAGAGGCCAGAGATGTGTGCAAGCAAGGAGAAGCCGATGATGAGCGAGCGAGCGCTGCTCAGTCGGCACGCACGAACGACGTGTGGCCCGCCATAGCTCACCACCACCTCGACGCCCGATGACGTCGCCACGAACGATTCCACGAATCCTGCCTGTCGGACGCGGCTCTGCTCCACTGACCACTCCCCCGCCTCCATGTTGTCGATAAAAGCATGGGAGATTCCATTATAGTTGAGAGGTTAAATTAAATTAAGGTGAAATTGTTGTGTACTTTGACAACAATCCACCCAAAACATCATACCTCTTTCAGTTGATGATATAATTTTAATTATGAATGAATAAAGAGATATGATGTGTTAAATAATTGGTGGCATGGAAAATTTTATGGCTTAAAACTATTGATGATGTGGATACGTACAATACCCCGCGCGTTGTGACTGAAATCTCTATAGAAATTTTAATGTAAAATAAAAGTTACTCCGTATAAAACACATGAAGTATTAAGTTGTCGACAAAAATAGGATGGATTCTATTATAGTTGAGAGGTTAAATTTAATTAACATGATTTTTGTATGTATTCGACAACAATCTATCGAAAACATTATATTCCTTTTTTTGATGATGTAATTTTAACTATGAACGAATAACGAGGTATGTGGTGTCAAAAAAATTGGTGGCATTAACAATTTTATGGCTAAAACTGTTGATGATGTCGATATGTTGCATGCAAATATATACAATAACTATTAAATGGACAACTATTGGGAAGTCATTGTTTTTGGTAGTTTTCAATTGGTTAATATATTTTTAGGTGTCAGTTGGTTTCCGGTAGATAAAGTTTCTAATCTTTGAAACGGAGAACTGCTGATAAAGATATCGTCACAGCAACTTACTTTAAAATATCATGAATTAAAGAGGCTACCCGGTCTCCTGCCGTGCCGCCGTACCACGATATATACCAAGACCAGAGACCAGAGAAGAGAAGCCGACGACGAGGGCCGCTCATCAGTCGGCACGAACGACATGTGGCCCGCCCACAGCTCACACCCCGCTCATCAGTCTGCCTGCCGCTCTGCTCCACCTCCACTGTCCACTGACCACTCCCCCGCCTCCACGCCCACGCGCTTGCTTCCCGCCTCGTCACGCCACACGCGCACGCACGGGCCCTTCCAGTTCCTCCACTCCTCCACGCGCACGACGCCGACGCCGACGCCGCCGCCGCCTAATCCTCTCACGCCTCCCGCGCTCCCCTTCTTCCTCACGCCCATCGGACCGGATCGGATCGGTTACAACCACTACTACTACCAGTCCGAGTTACCACGCCAAGCTACCCCTCCGAAAAAGCTACGCGAACGAACCCATCCCATCCCGTGCGCGCGCGGCGACAGCAACAGCAACGCCAGCGGTGCCTCTCTCTGCTCTGGTCCCCGCACTCACCGCCGTCGCTGTCCGTCCGTTCCCCTCCCCGCCGCATCATTTTCGTCCTTCCCATTCCGCTCTCCTCGCTTCCAACCTGAGAAAGAGAGAGAGCGCCACTTGACTCCAGCCGAGCAGCCTCCCCATCTTGGCTTCCACACCACACCACACCACAGCGCAAGCGCAAGCGTGTCCGGGGACGACCATGGAGGGGAGCGGCGAGGGGAAGGACCGGGCGTCGGCGGCGCCGGCGGGGTACGGCGGGTACGAGGGCGCCGGGGACCGCAAGTGGTGGCCCTGGCTCGTGCCCACCGTCATCGTCGCATGCATCGCCGTCTTCGTCGTCGAGATGTGGGTCAACGACTGCCCCAAGCACGGCTCCGCCATCGGCGGCGGCTGCGTCGCGGGGTTCCTCCGCCGATTCTCCTTCCAGCCGCTCCGCGAGAACCCGCTCCTCGGCCCGTCCTCCGCCACGTACGTACGCTCCCTCCCTCGCTCGCTCGTTTGCTTGTTTCTTTCCCCCTAGCCTACTGCGTGCTCCCCTCGCTTTCTGCTTTGCTCTCGGCGTGCTTGTGCTGGAATTGGGTGGACGGATTTGGGTGTTCATCTCGTTCGGCTCTACTAGTAGTAGTACGAAGCTGAGATTTGTTTTCTCGGCTGCCTTCGTAGCCAATTCAGCTCTTATTACAGACCCAGCGGTTTATTGCTGCTGTGAACTCTCTAAAAGTGTAAAACCAGTCGGTTGAAACCCCACACCTTTCCTTCGTTCATGCGCGAACCTGTGCTGCCAGCGGATTTTTCTTCTGAATTCGGACGCCTTCGATCCGGAACTTGGGGGGGGGGGGGGGGGGGGACATGGGATTCTGTTCTGTGATGGTGCCAATTCAGATCTCGCGCTTGAAGACTGTTCTGAGAACATGCCCAGTTCGATTCCATTGTCCAGTCCACTCGATAATTGCATTTACCCTGCCATTCCATCCGTAGTTAATAATCCTAGATATTAAAAGCCCAAGCTTCCTTTCTACTTTGTGCCAAAATTGCTTACAGACGAGATTCCCTTATTGAGACAGTCAGTCAGCTACCTAGCTAGGATATTTGGTGATGTACTACTTTTGTTGGATTATAGCCAGCAAGTAATTTGGGTGACCAGGTAGTGCTGTGGGTAGATGGATCCTGTGCCATTATAATACACTAGATGGATTTGTGGGAACTGTTCTGACTTTTGTGAAGTCTTTGTAGCAGTACAGCGTTATAAAACACCCCAAGCTATTGCTAAAAGCCTAAAACTATGGAGTCTTCTCTTTGACGCTAGTAACACGCCTGCTTATTTAATTGCAACTTGTTTTTTTTTTAAGTTTAAGGCGGTCGAATCCGCCATCCGATTAGATAGAATAGAGTGTTATGTACAGAATTTTGAGGTAGGAAAAAATCCCTCTACAAGAAAAACAAAAACTAGTCTCCAGGATCTTGCGTGTGGGCGAAAGCCCTCATCGCCAACCCCTCCCACACCACATCCGCCACCTCCGAAGGCATTCCTAGCAGCAGCTCTACACCCCTTCCTCCTGAGAAACACAAGGAGGAGTGCCCAAACATCATGAGCTTCATCAACAAGACACTCCCGGCGGCATCTGCCGCTCCATCCTGGTCCCTGACGTCGACTTCTTCTTCTTGGTCTTCTTCACGGCGAGGACGAGGTCGTCGATGGCCGCTATCGCCTGCTCCGAGAAGGGCTGGTCCGAGACATCTAACAAGGCCAAGAAGTCCTCTCGCCGGCGCCCCGAGAGGGCCTCCTCAGGCAGCGAGCCAAGACGGCGCGCCACGGTCTCCCTAGCCAATTGCAACTTGTTGTATAGGTATCCCATACGATTGCAGTTCAGTGACCAACCATTGACAATGAAACTTCGATGTTTGTTTTTGACTTGTGGATTTAATCTACGTAGATTATTTCCTCAGTAAGATATTGTAGGGTACACGATGATGAAGTTAACGGTCTTGCTCTGTATTTTCAGTTTGGGGAAAATGGGAGCTCTTGACTGGAACAAAGTCGTTCATCAGCACCAAGGGTGGCGCCTCATTAGCTGCATCTGGCTCCATGCTGGTCTGATCCATTTGCTTGTGAACATGCTAAGCTTGCTCTTCATTGGGATTCGTCTTGAGCAGCAATTTGGGTTTGGTAAGCTTCTTACAACACTGAGTCAGTGTGACTAGCATAGCATCATTGGGAATATGTTTTGTTTTTCATATGTGAACATAACTCGTTTGAATGTCTGTGATGTTGCAACATTTTACCTTTCTGGTAACCAATACTATCTAAACAATCTAACATTTTATTACCCCAGAGCTGGTATGTATCGTGGACCAGTTGTGGAATTTGAAGCACAAGCAAAAAAATATCATTTCTGAGCTGTTGACAATATACACTGAAATTTACATGAACCTTGATCGAATATTTCAACGTAGAGCTCTTATTAATTGCACATAACTAATAATGTGTGTACTAACTCTAGTTTTATTTCCTTGCTAGTTCGCATTGGTGCCATCTACCTACTGTCTGGTTTTGGTGGCAGCGTGATGTCTGCTCTTTTCCTACGGAATAACTACATCTCCGTTGGTGCATCTGGAGCTTTATTTGGGCTGCTTGGATCTATGCTTTCTGAGCTACTTATGAACTGGACTATTTATTCCAACAAGGTCAGAAAGAGATAGAAAGACACATAGCAGATTTTCTTCTACACGGTGGTTTTTTCTTATCAAGTTAATGTGGCATTGCAGGTAGCTGCCATAATAACTCTTCTGTTTATAATCGTGATCAACGTGGCGATCGGGATACTGCCGCACGCTGATAACTTTGCTCATATTGGCGGATTCGTGGCGGGCTTCCTTTTGGGGTTTGTTTTGCTGGCAAGGCCCCAATTTGGTTGGATGGAACGCAATGAACTGCCCCATACTAATCAGCCTCCCAAGTACAAGGCATACCAATATGTTCTGTGGGTTGTGGCGCTCGTCTTGCTGCTTGTCGGGTAAGTCTTGACATATCAGAGTACTGTTGACATATGCCAGTATCGTTTTTTAAAAACTTTTCTCCACTTATACTTAGCACCACTGAGACTGAGTTATAAATATAATGCTAAAATTAAAGTGAAACCAATCTCATATCAAGAGCTCGTGTTGCAGGTTCGTGGTTTCGTTGGTAATGCTCTTCAAGGGCAAGAATGGGAACGACGGTTGCCACTGGTGCCACTACCTGAACTGTGTGCCTACGTCCAAGTGGAAGTGCGATACCTAGGCAGTTTCTTCTTCAAGTTCTCTCATGCCTGTATGTTTGTAGATACGGACTGTTAGCCGTTGATTGCGTTTGTTCTTTAGGGAATTATGTAAATTTGTTCGTCAGGCACTGTAATTTAAAACTCGTCCTTTGTACTGTGATTTCTTACGTGATGTTTCAGACGGCTGACCGTTCTGTCTTCTCTCGTATGGGTTCGTCTGCTGAGATGATGCACTTCTACCGTCGTAAATTATAATTTGATTTAGTCCGATTGTTAACATATAGCCGACCTAGCTCAGTGGTAGAGCGCGTGGCTTTTAACCACGTGGCCGTGGGTTCGATCCCCACGGTCGGCGAAATTGTTATTCTTTTCTCTGAATCAGACTTTTTGCATCAATTCGTCATCCATTTTATCTATAATATTAACAAAACTTGGTCAAACTTTATATAGTTTGAATTTTAGAAAAAGTTAGAGGACTTATTTGAAGGAACATAGGGATTGTTATTGTTGTATCGAAGAGTCGATACTACTATTTGCGCGTGCGAGGGATCGTG
This sequence comes from Poa annua, assembly GCA_026929855.1. Lineage (NCBI taxonomy): Eukaryota > Viridiplantae > Streptophyta > Magnoliopsida > Poales > Poaceae > Poa > Poa annua. The sequence goes on along the minus strand of CM049439.1, from coordinate 68,592,477 downwards.
TAGTTTTCGGGCAGCAAAACGATAAGGTCACTAAGAGAAAGAAGGTCATGTCCACCCCTGTCGGCCGAAAAATGCATCTGATCCCGCTTGCGGCCTGCGGTGTTCCCGCACCTCCCCCCCCCCCCCCCCCCCGATCATTGCTCTAAGCCCCTACAAACTTTCAAAAAAAAAACCACAAATCTTCTTCAATTCCGGCGCGCACCCGTGAAAGAGCATCTTCTAGTAGACCCTTGTTTTGGTGCTAATGACAACACAATCTGTGTTCGAACATGGCTATTAAAGTTTGCAGGATGTATCTAAGAACTTAGCAAAAAGGAAAGGATCGAAACGGGCGCTGCAAAAGCTTTTCAGCAAGCCTTGCTCCAGGCAGCGGTAGTACCGCTGGCATCAGCGGTAGTACCGCTGCACTGGACTGAGCCTTGCTCGGAGCCCTGGCTGCCGCTGGCGGTACCGCCCGAGCTACCGCCGTTTTCGGCGCTCTGTTGCGCGGAGCGGTACCTCCAGCGGTACCTGAGCGGTACTACCGTTGTCCAGCGGTACTACCGGGCCTTCCAGCGGTAGTACCGCTGTGTTATTTTTTGCAGGTTCGCAGGCCAGCTCGAAGTTGAGGTGCCGCTGGCGGTACCGCCGGAGGTACCGCCGTTTTCAGCCTTCTGTTTCTCAGAGCGGTACCTCCAGCGGTACCGGAGCGGTACTATCGGCTCCCCAGCGGTACTACCGGGCTCGCCAGCGGTAGTACCGCTGCGTGAAGTTGGAGTCGCAGTGAAGTTCGTGAAGCGGGCAACGGCTGGATTCAAAGGACCAGCGGTACTACCGGCCTCCCCAGCGGTAGTACCGCTGCGTAAGTTTCAGCTCCAAACGGCCAGATTTTGGAGGAGCTATAAAAGGACCCCTTCACCTACCTTTGAAGACTTGAGCTTCTACACTCTCTCACCTCCATTAATGCGAAGCTAAGAGCTCCAAGTTCTCCCAATCCTCCCACCCAAACTCGTTGACCTTTGGAGGATTGAAGGAGAAGGCCCCGATCTACATCTTCACCGAGCCGATTTTCTTTTCCCCCTCATTCATTTGAGGGAACACTTGCTAGGGTTTCCACTAGGAAAACCTAGCCCATTGTTGTACTTACCTATTGTCTTTGTGACAGATTGTAGCTGTTCGGGAGCCCCCAAGCACTTTGTGGGTCGTGCCCCGAATCGTTGTTGTAAAGGCTCCGGATTCCGCCTCGAAGTATTCCGATAGCGGAAAGTGAACCAAACCTTTGTGGTGCGGTTCACCGGAGATTTGGGTGAGGCCTTTGTGACCGTTGAACCATTGTGTTGGTTCACACCTCTCCAACGAGACGTACTCCCATTTAAGGGAGGAACTCGGGAATACATCCTTGTCGTCTCGTGCTTTCACTTCGGTTACCTCTATCCTTGTTTACCGCTTTTACTTTGTATCTTGCTTAGTTGTTAGCTTGTCATATAGGTAAATTCACCGTAGTTGCATATCTAGAGAATTTACCTTTCGTGTCAAGCTTAATTTGAAAAAGAACTAAAATTTGAATTAGCACCTATTCACCCCCCCCCCCCCTCTAGGTGTCATATCGATCCCTTTCAATTGGTATCAGAGCTTAGGCTCTCTTGTTGGGTTTAACCGCCTAAGAGAAGTATGACACAAAGTGAGGATGAGGCCGAGTCTCTTGCCAAGGCTAATGAGGCCCTTGAAAAGGCCAAAGCCACCATGGCATCCATGGCCGATATCAAAACTTTGGAAACAACTTTGACATCGACCATGAATGCCAAATTTGATGAGTTTCGTGACATGTTCATGAAATTTGCAAATGGCAAGCGCTCGGAAATCATCCCACTAGAGGAAGCCTCTAACTCCGAAGAGGGTGATTCCAAGGAGGATAAAGAGAAAAAGAAAAAGGGGGTTGAAACCGATACTAGACCTAAAACATCTCCTACTTTGCATGAGGAGAAGGAAGGGTACCATGCCGTTCCGGGATGGTACTCTCCCGATCCAATTATTACAACCCGTATAAACCCTCTAGGTCCTCCACCTAAGCTTAATGCATTAGCTTTTGTAACTTGGCAACGCTCAATGAAATCTCATATTAACAGTGCCTCCATCGAGCTTTGGAGGATCATTGAAGATGGATATCATGTTGAGGATCCAAGCAACATGACAAAAAGAGAGTTCGCCGAAAAGCAACTCAATGCTTCCGCCCTCCACATGATCGAGCTAGCCTTGAGCGACAATGACAAACATCATGTTCTTCATGTCACCACCGCCAAAGAAGCATGGGATTGTCTTGAAGTTGCTTTCCTTGGAAATGATAGCATGAAGAGGAATAGATATGAATCTTTGAGCAATGCCGCCGAAGGTTTCTACATGCTTGACAATGAGAATCATGAAGAAATGTATGGAAGACTCAAGACTCTCGCCAAAGCCTTTTATGATGTGGGGGCAACATATGTGGATGATGCTTGGGTAAAAAGGAAGTATGTGAATGCTCTCTTGCCTTCGGAGCCTATGGAGTTGAAGTCCATTCAAGGAAGATACAACTATCATCAAATGTCTTCTCATGAGGTTATGCAAGAAGTCCAAGCCTCCAAGGTTGCCACCAAGAATGCCGAAGATAACCGTGCTAGGGCCATGGGAATGAGACAAGGTCCCTCACTTGCCTTGAAGGCCAAAGTGACTTGTATGGATGAAAATGATGAGATTGAAGTTTGTCCAAGCAACATTGCTCCACATGATCTTGAGCACGCCCTCAATAGTCACATTGCTCTTGCCACAAGGGTGTTTTGGAATGACCCGGCAAGTGCTAAAGCTCGTGTTGATCGAGAGAACAACTCAAGTGGCAAGAAAGAGCTTGCCTCAAGGACAAAGACTTGCTACAATTGTCATGACAAGAATCACTACATAAGAGAGTGCCCCTATGAGAACCGTGAGCAAAATGGTGGGAAGCTTATCCCAAAGGATCACTCCAAGTTGATCCAAAAGAAGCCCGCAAGACCAAGGAAGCCTTTCTTCAAGAAGGCACCGAGAATTGTGTTGGTGGCACAAGAAGAATATGCCACAAGTGATTCCGAAGATGAAGATGCGCCCAATAAAGAGGTAGCCGCATTGGCTATTGTATCTACTTCATCATCGTCTCTCTTTGAATCCCCCAATGAGAACGTCTCCACCAACACCGCTCGTTGCCTCATGGCTCATGTCACCGAGGTATCATCCCCTTCTCCTAAGACTATGCATGATCAATCTAGTCTTGATATTAAGAAGGAACTAGTTGCCTTCGATACTTTTGTGACTAACTTGCAAGGTGAGGCCAAAGAACATGTTGAGTCTCTCATGAGACAACTATGTGCGGCCGAAGAACTTCTTCAAGAAAAGAGTAAGATTGAGAGAGAGGGTTCTCTCACCATTGCTTCTTTGAATGCTTCCATAGCATCCTTAAATAGCTCTCTTGATGAAGAAAGTGAATATAGAACCACTCTTGAGGAAAGACTTGAGTCTCTTGATGCTAAAAATGATGAAATCATTGATAAAATCATTAAGGATAGAGATCATGTCTTTACTAAATATAAAGTGATTAAAAAGGAGAAAGTTGAACTTGGAGTTGTGAATGCTAGACTTCTTGAGGATATGGAGAAGCTTGAAAAAGCTCACAAGGTCTTGGAATCGACCCACTCCCTTCTAGTCAAGTCTCATGAACAACTTCAAGCTCAACTTTCTAAAACTTGTTCAACTAGTATATCCATTCTTCCTCGTGTTCATGAAGATGTTAGTGAAGAAAATGCTAGGTTGAAGGTGGATCTTGCTAAGGCCACTAGTGCTAAGACCTCTATTCCCAAAGGTAAAGATAAGGGTATTGCTTACTTGTTTGAGCAAAAACCACACAAAGGGAAGGAGGGTCTTGGTTATGTGGCCGAGGTAAAGAAGAAAGTGAGCAACATCAAGAAGAACAAGACCAAGCCCGCACAAGCCAAGACTCCCATTGCGGGTAGTAATGCCACTAGGGGCAAGACTACTCGTAGTGACTTCGCGGGGCATAACAATCCCAATTATATTCTTTATGTTGACTATTATGGTGATGTTTATGCAAAATATGTTGGTCCTTATGATGGTTACATTGATTATTCTATTTGGGTTCCTAAGACCCTTGTTGCTAACCGAAAAGGACCCATTGAGAAATGGGTACCTAAATCCAAGATATGATCTCTTGTAGGACTATGCTTCCGGTGGATCTAAATGGGTAATTGATAGTGGTTGCACTAGTCATATGACCGGAAGCAAGGAGATCATGACGGAGTTGAGACCAAATCTAAATCACTCAACCGTCTCTTATGGTGACAAGTCTAAAGCCGAGGTAAAGAGTCTTGGCAAGGTGGTAGTTGCAAGGGATATCACCCTTGTAAATGTCATGCTTGTTGAGTCTCTAGGTTACAATCTTATGTCCGTTCGTGCTCTTAATAAGATGAACTTTGATGTCCATTTCACTCTTGATATGGTGGTACTCTTGAGGAGCAAGACTCTAAAGGTCATGTTCGTTGGGTATGTTGAAAATGAGTTGTTTGTGGTGGACTTTTCGGAGTCAACCAACACTCAAGCAATATGCTTATTCGGAAAGGCCGACGTGGGGTGGTTGTGGCATCGCCGCTTATCCCATGTCAATATGAGAACTTTGCAAAGTCTTCACAAGGGTGGCCACATTCTTGGACTAAATGAGAATGTTTCTTTTTCTAGAGATCGTCTTTGTAGGGCTTGTGTTGAAGGAAAGATGCATGATTCTCCCCACCCAAGCAAGACCATCATCTCATCAACGAGGATATTGGAACTTCTTCATGTTGACCTCTTTGGTGCCGTACCTCAACCGAGTCTTGGTGGGAAGAAGTATTGTTTGGTGATTGTTGATGATTATTCAAGATTCACTTGGGTTTTCTTCTTCAAGACGAAGGATGAAACTCAACAAACCGTCATCGACTTCTCCAATGAAGCTCAACGTCAACACAATGTTCCCATATTGGCCATTAGAAGTGACAATGGCTCCGAGTTCAAGAACTACACCTTAAATGAGTTTCTTAGTGATGAGGGAATTCGTCATCAATATTCCGCTGCGTATACCCCTCAACAAAATGGTGTAGCCGAGAGAAAGAACCGGACTCTTATGGATATGGCTAGGTCCATGTTGGCGGAGTTTAAGTCTCCACTCTTCTTATGGGCCGAATCTATCTCCACGGCATGTCACTCCTCCAACCGGTTATTCTTTCGCAAAGGAAATAAGGAAACTCCTTATGAAATGCTTACCGGCAACAAGCCCAACATCTCCTACTATCGAGTATTTGGTTGTAAGTGTTTCTACAAAATCAAAGGTGTTCATTTATCTAAATTTGAAGTTAAAGCTTTAGAGGGTGTTCTTGTTGGGTACGGTGCGAACTCTCACACTTATAGAGTCTACGACAAATCCTTAGGGAGAGTTGTGGAATCTTGTAGTGTGAGGTTCGATGAGAATGACGGCTCCCAAGTGGCGCAATTTCATGTTTGTGATGTAGATAATGAGGAACCTCAAGATGCCATACGAAGAATGGGAGTTGGTTTCCATCGCCCCATTGAAATCCATCATGAGCCTCCTCAAGCAAGTACAAGCTCCACTCAAGTGGAGACTCCATCATCACAAGTTGAAGCGGCACCTACTATGGAAGCAAATGAGACACCTATCCAAGAACAAGAACAAGTTCCTCCTCATGTTGACAAAGAGACCACGCAAGAATCAAGTTCTCCTATTATCAACTCTAGTCAAGATCAAGATCAAGAGCAACCATCGACTCCCATTATTGAAGATGTGCAACAAGATGGTCAAGCTCATCAAACCGGTCAAGACGGGGACTCAAATGATCAAGATGATCAATCCGAAATCCCTCGCAACAATGGGGATATCGAAACCCGTCGTCAAGCAAGAGTCAAGAGAAACTTGGAAATCAAGTGTCACAAGCTTGAAGCCATCATTGGTGATGTTTCTAGCAAGGTGTCCACAAGAGGTCAATTGGCAAGTTTTAGTGAACATCAAGCTCATATCTCCATGGTGGAACCAAAGAAAGTCTTTGAAGCTCTTGAAGATCCGGATTGGTTGGAAGCCATGCATGAAGAACTCAACAACTTCAAGCGCAACAAAGTGTGGAATCTAGTGGAGAAGCCAAAAGATTGCAAAAATGTTATAGGCACCAAGTGGATATTCAAGAATAAGCAAGATGAACATGGAATGGTTGTGAGGAACAAGGCAAGATTGGTAGCTCAAGGGTACTCTCAAGTTGAAGGCATTGATTTTGGAGAGACCTATGCTCCCGTGGCTCGCCTTGAGTCCATCCGTATCCTTCTTGCATATGCATCACATCACAATTTTAAGCTACAACAAATGGATGTGAAAAGTGCATTTCTTAATGGTCCTTTAAAGGAGTTGGTATATGTTAAGCAACCACCGGGATTCGAGGATCCACACTTCCCAAACCATGTCTACAAACTTGATAAGGCGCTCTATGGTCTCAAACAAGCACCTCGTGCTTGGTATGAGCACCTAAGAGAGCTACTACTAGACCGTGGCTTTGAAGTGGGGCAAATCGATCCCACTCTCTTTACCAAGAGAGTAAAAGGGGAGCTTTTCATATGCCAACTTTATGTTGATGATATTATCTTTGGCTCATCTAACAAAGCTTTTAATGATGAATTTTCAAAGCTTATGACCGATAGGTTCGAGATGTCCATGATGGGAGAGTTGAAGTTCTTTCTTGGTTTTGAGATCAAGCAATTGAGTGGAGGGACTTTCATCTCTCAAACCAAGTATATCCAAGACATGCTCAAGAGGTTCAAGATGCAAGATGCTAAAGAGAAGAGGTTTCCTATGGACACCAAATGCCATCTTGAACTTAGTCCAAAGGGTAAAGATGTCGATCAAAAACTCTATCACTCTATGATTGGTTCTTTGCTTTATCTTTGTGCATCTAGACCCGATATTGTGTTAAGTGTAGGAGTGTGTGCAAGGTACCAAGCGGCTCCTAAAGAAAGTCACTTGATAGCGGTGAATCGAATCTTCCGATATTTGGTTTATACCCCAAGGTTTGGTTTGTGGTATCCTAGGGGGTCCAACTTCTCTCTTGCCGGTTACACGGATTCGGATTGGGCCGGTTGCAAGGATGATAGGAAGTCAACTTCCGGTGCATGTCAATTCCTTGGGAAGTCATTGGTGAGTTGGTCCTCCAAGAAGCAAAATTGCATATCACTTTCCACCACCGAAGCAGAGTACGTGGCGGCCGCTAGTGCTTGCACTCAATTGTTATGGATGAGGCAAACTTTAAAGGAATACGGTGTCCATTGTGACAAAGTGCCTCTTTTATGTGACAATGAAAGTGCCATCAAGATTGGTCACAACCCGGTGGAGCATTCAAGAACGAAGCATATTGAGATTCATTATCATTTCATTCGTGATCACATCAACCGGGGTGACATTGAGCTTGGCTATATTCCCACGAAGATTCAACTTGCCGATATGTTCACGAAGCCACTTGATGAAGCAAGGTTCACATTTTTGAGGCATGAGCTAAATATCGTGGATTCTAGGAGCGTTGGTTGAGTACCTTGCACATACACCTCTATCTTAGCTATATATTTGTTCTAGGTGTAGGCATGGACATAGGGGGAGTGCGATCCTAATACATTGGACCTTCCCTCCCCCCATTATGCCGATAGCAAGTGTTTTTTTATGTCTATATTCATTTTTATGTCTAAATGAGCTAAAATGACGAGTATTGGTTATGCACCCAAGATATATCTTCGCGGTGACATGCCATACGCTCCAACATGGTGGCCTCGGCCACCGCCCTCTTCTCCTTGTAAGAAGAGTTGGATTTCATGACATTTTCGTGGATTTCTTTTGCTCCGTCTTGGTTTTGTGGGAAACACACTCATTTTGGTCTTCTTGAGTTTCATGCGTTTTGCAAAGTGAGTGTGAAGTACCACTCTCGGTTTGAGTTTCTATCCTAAGCCCCAACTCACTTCCCTAAAGCCTTTCTCTCTCTAAATGCTTTGTTTCATGATCTTGGTTGAGTGGATGGTCGGAACCGGCGTGAAAAACGCGTTGTGGGCATCATTTTGAGCCACAACCCATTTTTCCCCAGGCGCCGGTACTACCGGTCACCCTAGCGGTACTACCGCTGCATCGCACCACGCGGTACTACCGCTGTCCCCGGCGGTACTACCGTGCGCAGCGGCAGTTTCGCTCGGGCGCCCGACAGAACCGGGGCGGTACTACCGCTGGACCGAGCGGTACTACCGCCGCGGGAAATCTGGACGATAAGGGCATAGGGCTGGGCGGTTTGAGAGGGCACTCCCTCACTTTCCCCCAACCCCATCTCCTTCTCCTCCACGTCCCCGCCGCCGCCGGCCACTCCACCGCCGGGAAGAGCCCTTCCCCGGCCTAGGACCTCGTGCTCCTTGCTCCGGGAGGACTCTAGCTTCTCTCCTCCTCCTCGATCCTTCACCATGAGCTCCGGTAAGCCAAATCCCTCTCTCTCATCTAGTTGATGGATAGAGATGACATTAGCGCTTTTCTCTTCGGATGTGTGGTTGAATGAGTTGGTAGAGATGCTTCTTTATGGATTAAGAACCTTGTGTAGAAATTTCATGGAAAGTTATAGGCTAGATTTAAAGTTCCCCTCTTAGATTTGTTGGAGCAACCCTAGATAGGTCTAATGCTTGTCTTAAGCTTTACATCTACTCATTGTTGCACCTTCAAACCCAAATGTGGTACTTTACCTCTAGATTTACTCTTCCTAGAATTTTGTACACTCGTGTTCTTCGTTCATAATTCATGAAATTTGTGCATTCTCATCTATATGCTTTCCACCTCATGCTATTCACAGGTAGGAGTCGTACCAAGTCCGTTGCGGGTAGGAAGAAGCAAAAGACCGCTCCCACGGATGAAGTCCAAGATGTTCTTGATGGATTGCAACGCCGGAGGTACCCGGCTCCATCAAAGTCCATTCCCAAGCGCCCGAAGACAGCTAGTCAACTCAGTGAGTCCGAGTTTGTGGCAAAGAGAGCTGTGGATTACTATGTGATTGATCGTATGGATCAAATGCCCTCCGTTCGCAGCAATAATCCATATTTTCACAACTCCTTCCAAGAAGAGTGCTACCAGGAAATCCTCTTAAAGAAACCAAAGGACAACACCGTGATCCAACACCACATCAACATCGAGTACATGAGGTCCAAGCCCAACTATTTTGGTGAAGCTCTGGAAATCTGCGAGGAGTTTGACCTTTTTCACATCATGGAGCTAGAGCAAGACTATGATGAGGATATTGTGGCTCAGTTCTTAGCCACCGTGCACATGGGCAATGAGACCAAAAGAAGAATCAAGTGGATGACCAAAGAGAAGGTGTTTGAAGCCACTTGGGAAGATATTGCCGAGTCCCTCAACTATCAAGAGTTTGGCCCTTTTCCTCCGGAAGAGTTTGATGAGACCCACTTCCGTGTTCACTTCCAAGGTGGAAGTGCCTATGGTGTTGAGAAGCTTGCTCCCCTCTACAACCCGGATAGTGCGGATAAGTGGAAGTATGGAGATTCCAAAGGTCTATACCCCACTTGGGACATCATGCACCGCATCTACCGTGAGACAATCAATCCAAAAGTGGCCAACTTTGATGAAATTCATGGCTACTTGAAGAACTTGATAGTCCTCACCATGCAAATGAAGGGACAAGGCAAGAAGCTTGATGTGATGGACTTCATTTGGCATGAGCTATGGCATGTGATTAGCAAGAAGAAGAACATCTCCTTTGCTCCTTTGATCATGAGGATCGTGGTGTGGAAGTGGCTTGAGCACAATGACATTGATGATCTCGGTGACACCGAGAAGTGGGCCCCTCACAAGGGCAAGAGGCTCCTTATCAAGCCCCACAAGCTCAAACCTAGGAAGGAAGTGGTGGATGAAGCCGGGCCCTCCAATGCCTCCAAAGGTGGTTCTTTTGCTTGGATGGCTCGTGCTATGAAGAAGATCTTCCAAGTGTCCAAGAAAGTTGAGAGGCATCAATATGATGTCCATGAGGAGAAGATGAAGGCTCGCCAAGTTGAGGTTGCTCGCCGCCGTGCCGAGGGGGAAGATGTGCCATCCGGGTCCGAGCAACACATCCCCACGTGGGATGAATGGCAAGCCAAGAATGACGAGGGCGAGATCATCACGTGGTCGAGCCCGAAACATGATGATGCTTCTTCCTCTCACCCGGATTGGGACCCTTGGGGCGTGTAGGTCCGATCTTTTCCCTTTTTGGTGCTTTGGTGCCAAAGGGGGAGAGATAACTATTAGGTTGCTCTCGGGAATTTGCATGGGTGGGTGTCACGAGCTCGTTTTCACTTATTTCGACCTTTTTTAAGCTTGTGAACACCTAAATTTATCGTTACTTGTGGAACTCCTTTATGTATGCATGGTGTAAGACATGTGAAACTCGTTATCTATCTATGTGTTGCTTATTTGTCTTTTGGTTAATGTTGCATTTGTGGTTGCTATCATTGTGGCTTGGCTTGTAAAATTTAAGGGGAGTGTTGATTCTAGATGTTGTGCATTTGTATATTCAAAGCACTCTAAGAGTATGCACACATCTAGGGGGAGCTCCGTCGAAATTTTATGAACCCTCGCTTTATATGTTGTGTTGTCATCAAACACCAAAAAGGGGGAGATTGAAAGAGCATCTTCTAGTAGACCCTTGTTTTGGTGCTAATGACAACACAATCTGTGTTCTAACATGGCTATTAAAGTTTGCAGGATGTATCTAAGAACTTAGCAAAAAGGAAAGGATCGAAACGGGCGCTGCAAAAGCTTTTCAGCAAGCCTTGCTCCAGGCAGCGGTAGTACCGCTGGCATCAGCGGTAGTACCGCTGCACTGGACTGAGCCTTGCTCGGAGCCCTGGCTGCCGCTGGCGGTACCGCCCGAGCTACCGCCGTTTTCGGCGCTCTGTTGCGCGGAGCGGTACCTCCAGCGGTACCTGAGCGGTACTACCGTTGTCCAGCGGTACTACCGGGCCTTCCAGCGGTAGTACCGCTGTGTTATTTTTTGCAGGTTCGCAGGCCAGCTCGAAGTCGAGGTGCCGCTGGCGGTACCGCCGTTTTCAGCCTTCTGTTTCTCAGAGCGGTACCTCCAGCGGTACCGGAGCGGTACTACCGGCTCCCCAGCGGTACTACCGGGCTCGCCAGCGGTAGTACCGCTGCGTGAAGTTGGAGTCGCAGTGAAGTTCGTGAAGCGGGCAACGGCTGGATTCAAAGGACCAGCGGTACTACCGGCCTCCCCAGTGGTAGTACCGCTGCGTAAGTTTCAGCTCCAAACGGCCAGATTTTGGAGGAGCTATAAAAGGACCCCTTCACCTACCTTTGAAGACTTGAGCTTCTACACTCTCTCACCTCCATTAATGCGAAGCTAAGAGCTCCAAGTTCTCCCAATCCTCCCACCCAAACTCGTTGACCTTTGGAGGATTGAAGGAGAAGGCCCCGATCTACATCTTCACCGAGCTCATTCATTTGAGGGAACACTTGCTAGGGTTTCCACTAGGAAAACCTAGCCCATTGTTGTACTTACCTATTGTCTTTGTGACAGATTGTAGCTGTTCGGGAGCCCCCAAGCCCTTTGTGGGTCGTGCCCCGAATCGTTGTTGTAAAGGCTCCGGATTCCGCCTCGAAGGATTCCGATAGTGGAAAGTGAACCAAACCTTTGTGGTGCGGTTCACCGGATATTTGGGTGAGGCCTTTGTGGCCGTTGAACCATTGTGTTGGTTCACACCTCTCCAACGAGACGTACTCCCATTTAAGGGAGGAACTCGAGAATACATCCTTGTCGTCTCGTGCTTTCACTTCGGTTACCTCTATCCTTGTTTACCGCTTTTACTTTGTATCTTGCTTAGTTGTTAGCTTGTCATATAGGTAAATTCACCGTAGTTGCATATCTAGAGAATTTACCTTTCGTGTCAAGCTTAATTTGAAAAAGAACTAAAATTTGAATTAGCACCTATTCACCCCCCCCCCCCTCTAGGTGTCATACCGATCCCTTTCAACCCGGACCTGCCGCCGACAAGTTCAGTGCTTGGCTGCCGCCTCGCTCCCTTCTCGATGACGTCTTCTCCGCCGCGGCCCCCTGCCGGTCACAGTGGCGTCATCGACACCGTCTCAACGCGTGGGGGGAGGGAATAAAAGAAAGGGTAGGAAGACCCGTCACGAGCGCGTACGAAAGAGTTTCCTATAAAAAATCGTAGTTTTTTTTTACAAATCTGGTCCTTTTGAGCAACTAAACATATGTGTGACCTCTTTTGAAAACTATTTTGAAGTCAACCTCTTGAGGTCGGCACCAAAGAGGATGGAGCCCAACTTGTTTAGTTTGACGCCATCTCGAAAGTCACATAATTTTCTTAAAAGAGATGGAGCCGAACATGTAGGTCCAAGTCAGATTTGAAAATAGTTTTAGAGAGAGGTCATAACTGAGATTAAAATTTCGTTCATTGACTTTGGCAAAAAAAATACTCGAAGATCATCTTAAAAAGTTGCATTGAAGACATGAACCAAAATAATGGAATTTTTCGTGCCTCAGATAGGACTCTTTGCTTCCGAGCTCCACTGCTCCTGCCTAATAAAAATTTGAAAATGATATTTTAAAGTTCAAAAAATCCTTTTAAAATTTTGTGGATACATGAACTGTATAGTTTCGCTCAATAATACGTTATATTTTAGGCTACGTAAAAATAAAAAAATTATGGATCTAGAAAAGGTGGAAAATAAGTCATTTTACTTGTTCGGTTTGTCTTTTTTATGCAGGCCACATGTGAAAAGTTATTTTTCTGAAACTTTGGGCATACATAGTAGACATGTACATGTGGTTGTATGATTTTTGTTTCAGAATTTTCTGAGATGAAAATAAACTTTTTGATATTTTCTTAAACCGAGTGTTTTTCGTGCCCAAAACGGTTACCTTCCTCTCCCTTTGCCGCTCCGTCCATTTCGAAGCACAGGCAAATAAACCGCGCGCCTGCAGTTTTCATCATCCCGGCTCCACTCGCCGCGCACAGTCTCGTTCCCCTTCGCCACCGCGACGGCAACCGCCGATGGGTCCTCCTCCTGGCCGGCACTCTCCCCGCGCTGCGCTCTCCCTCCTGCTCCTCGCAGCCGCCGCGGCCCTCGTCGCGACCGGCGGCGGCGTGGAGATCCTCTCCAAGTCCCGCGTTGAGCGCTGCGCCCAGGACTCGGGGGACGGCGCCAGCCTCTCCTGCGAACGAAAGATCGTCCTCAACCTCGCCGTCCCCAGCGGCTCCGTAAGCCCCCCCCCCCCCCCCCCCTCCCCCCCTCGTACACCCCGCGGAATCGTGCGTTTTACCGACGGTGTGTTTGTGGGTGCTCTGTGCAGAGCGGCGGCGAGGCGTCGCTGGTGGCGCAGTTGGGGGAGGTGGAGGAGAACGACACGCAGGCGATGAAGATAGTGCGCGATGCCCCCGTCATCACCATCAACAAGTCCGCCACCTACGCGATCTACGAACTCGACTACATCAGGGTAAGGCCGCCCTATATGTCCCCCAATTAACAGCGCGTGTAGTCTTGTTTGTGACAAATTGCTTCAAGAAAAATTTAGTCCTTAAACCAAACAGTCTCTAGCCACAGTACAATGTTGGCTCCTATGAGACAATTATTGGTTATTTTCCTTTTAGGTAGGCTTTGGATCAGGTGGGCTGTGTTAATTTTTGGGGTGCACCGCACGCCATGGGGATATTTGTCATGGTAATGTGTGGGGAGCAACCATGTGGGTTTTCAAGCTTCCGAAGTATTGGAATGGCATTCTATATGCTCTGATATCGTTGGATGGGGACTGTTTCTCAGGGTGCTTCTCTGGTTTATTGTCCACATGTTTTTATAGCAGCCCCATTTGCATCTGAAAATGTCATCAGCATTTTGTTCTCTGATTTTTCTTATAGGAAGATTGCAGTACTAAAAAAGTTATATCACTGATAGTATTAACTGTACCTGCCAGTAACCACTATGCTTTAACAAATCATGTGAACTGAGACCTGATTTGTTTTTTGTGCTCGTTTCTTCAGGATGTTGCTTACAGACCAGAGGAACAGTATTCCAGGACCCGTAAATGCGAGTCAGATGCTGGTGCCGATGTTGTTAGAGGTTGTGAAAGGTAAAACACTGAGCGACCCGATCCAATTGATGGGTTGTCATCATCAATATTTCTGGGATGTATTCCAGTTGGTAGATCGTCATAATTACACACCCATCTTCTTACCTTTAGCACAGCTATAGTCTGGTCTGTGGGCCTCCTGGAGTGAATTTATTAGCATATTATAACTCTTCTTTTATACATACATGTAGCACATACATCTTAGTTGCGCATAGTCCGATTTTTTTTTACATTTTGAAATGTTGTATTACTAATGATGTTTATTTCATGAATATGGTAGGTTACGGGATCAGAACGGCCACATAATTGAGCATACTGAGGTGTGGCACATTTACCTTTGTCATCCTTTTCATCGTAGTGTCTTAAGTAGTAGGTAATATTTACAGCTTCCAGTTTCTGAACAATTAAACCTAATATTCTTAATGGTTGAATACATATTAAGGGGAAAAAACACATATGAAGTTCTTGCCAAATCTTGTGCAATGGTTGCATCTGTATGTAGTATACTCGTTTAGTTTAACTTTATATTACTATTTTTGCATCTAGGTATGATTTACTATCTCATGATGTCTATTGTTCCTCTCACTTTTCATGGAATCTAATGTTTCCTCCACACTTTGACATTATACTAGCCGGTTTGCTGTCCATGTGGGCCTAATCGCCGTGTTGCTTCTTCTTGTGGAACAATATGTAAGTTAACAAATTGTAATTTTGTGCATTCCTGCATTTTCAATACAAAACCATTGTGTTACGCTTTTCACACACAATTTCCTTGCAGTTGACAAAATGGTTAAAGGCAAAGCTAATACGGCTCACTGTGTACGTTTTCCAGGTGATTGGTATGGGCATTAATTGTGACATATCATTGTAATATTTTCAATATTAGCTTAATAAATCTACATGCTTAGTTCACTAAAAGAAGCTTCTACGTTACCCACGAATTTGGGACTTTCGGTTTGCACTGACAATTTTTTTCTTTCTGTATGATTTGACTAGAGGCCAGCGTAGTCTGTTACACAATATCCTAATCTCTTACTATATTATTTCAGTCTCATACAGTCGAATATATATTCTTTTTGTTGCTAACATCGAGTTGGCACTTCACATACTGGGAACAAATGTGATCTAGTTTTTTACATGTTTTCAAGTATATGACTAGGGGAATACTTATATGCTCACTACAGACTTTGGTGCTGTTAACAGCATCCCATGGTTCTTTTGGTCATTGTTAAGGTCAAAATTCGAGTTAATTTGTGCATCTCCATTTCTTCTAAACAGGTTTCATGTATTTGAAATTGGGAAAAGGTTAACTGGTTACAGCATCAGAGTACAAGTAAAGAAAGGCTCTTCTGTAACGGTAGGAACTAAAATTCTGCAATTGCTTATGTATATGCTGACAATATGTTAGGATGAGCTGGCGCAAGCAAAGTCATCCATGCTGACGATGATAATTTATATTTTCTACATGCCTCTTCTAATTGGAGTCTTGTCAAGTTTGGGAACTTGGTTTTCCGTGCTTTTATTTTCTGATCTTGTGCCCTTTTAAGGGCTAAGATTCTGAACATTCTATGTATTTATCAAGGTGTCGTTCAAAGTGCTATTCTGATATTACTATATCCAGTGTGTTGTTTTTGACTTTGAGTATGACAATCACTTAAGAAATATTTGTGTAACTTTACCAATTTGACATTATGCTGCAGGAGGTTATTGTTGGTCCAGAGAATAAAACAGTTATTTCTAAAGACAAATTTCTGAGAGTAAATCTCATTGGTGACTATGTTTCTTATAACAGTATGCCAACATTCGAAAACTTCTATCTTGTGACGCCACGAAAGGTACTCAGAAAATTATGACAGACGTATTGCTTTCATGTGACTTCATAATTTCTGTCTATATCTGACATATTGAAGGGTGTTGATGACGGTCAACCGCAAGTTCTTGGCGATGAATTCTCCAGGTGGATGCTGTTGGAGAGAGTCCGGTTTACATTGGATGGTCTTGAGTGCAACAAGATTGGTGTTGGCTATGAGGCTTATAGAAACCAGCCTAACTTCTGTTCATCGCCATATTGGAGCTGTTTGTACAACCAGCTTTGGAATTTTTGGGAGGTGAGATTGCGTATTATCAAGTTTGAAGTGATAAGTTTCAAGTTTCTTGTTTCCGAAGCATGATATGCTAATATTGTAACTTTTTAGTCTTGAGTCTCCTTTGACCATTTGTTTCAGGCTGACAACAACCGGATAAACAGAAACCAAGAGCCCCAGTATATTGTGCAGGGAAGATTTGACAGGATCAACGAACATCCGGTAAAATTCCCACCAGTTTATTCTTGAGTTCCATTGTTATGCTAGTTTTGATAACACATTTGATACATATGCATTACAGCATGCAGGAGTTCAGACCTTCTCTGTTGGAGTCACAGAACTTGTGAATACCAACTTGCTGATAGAGCTGAGTGCTGATGATATAGATTATGTGTACCAGAGGTATTGATAGTTCTTACACATTTTTATTATGCACTTACAATTGCGTTCACAGTACTTGAGAACTGAGTGCTAGCTCAGTGGCAGAGGCTGCGAGTGCGCGCCTAGCCGGCCCGGGTTCGAGTCCTAGCTGCGCCAAAAAGGCTGCGGCGATGAATTCTCAGAAACCGGGCATCTCACCTTCTACCTAACAACGTAAAGTCAAGGGAGGGATCATTCCCCCGTTGGCCACGTTTTTATTATTATTGAGCACTTGTACAATTTCAAACAGAGCATCTTAAATGTATGGCATTTGGACAAAGATTAGGGACACAATTTCCTATTCCAGTGTTACACCTTAGCATCATGCTCAGTGCTTGTTTCGTCCTCTTTATAAAAAAACTATCTTGGTTCCACGTGCAATTGTGTCTATGTGGCTAGATATTTCGATTTATTTGTATATTTTAGAAAATGTGGTAAAGATGGATTTATTTGCTATCGACTATAATGCTGTTTTCAAAATATAAGTGGAATAGACATTCCACATTTTTCTCAAATTAATGTGGGCATTTCTAGCCTCTTAAAGGTCAGAGCAATGTGGAAGTTCCTTCCTTTTGGCTCTCGAGCTCCAGTGAGCTCGGTCTTTAAAAACTTGAAAATGATATTTCTAAGTTTTAAGAAAGTCCAAATTTTCTTACGTGGATACATAAACATGTTCTTCACATATCTGCAAATTTTTCTAAATGATATTTTGTATTTTGTGCTACAAAAAATCACAAAATCGTGGCTTTGAAAAGGAAAAAACTAACTCGATTTTGCTTCCAACATGTGTCTTTAACGTGCAGATCACATATGAAAAGATATTTCGATGCAAATTTGTCCGTGCATGCTAGACATGTATATGTACTTGTAAAATGTGTTTCAGATTTTTTTTTTCGACCTGCAAATAAATTTTTTCAATTTTATTTTAAAATCCATCTCACTATAGCTAAGGAGCTAAAAGGAATTTTCACTTGTTTTGATGATATAATAGATAGTTGTATATGCAATACCTTGCACTTATTTCTCAATTTCAGGAGCCCAGGGAAGATAACTAGCATTAATGTCCCTACATTTGAAGCCTTAAGTCAAGTTGGTACGGCGCAGGTCACAGTTAAGAACATTGGCAAACTGGAAGCTTCATATAGCTTGACGGTATGCATCGTCAAGGAAATTACATTTTTGTTTGCAAGTGCGTTTTCATATACTCCCTCCGTCCCAAAATAAGTGTCTCAACTTTGATAGAAAGTGGATGTAAGTTTACATCCACTTTCTATCAAAGTTGAGACACTTATTTTGGGACGGAGGGAGTATGTTTTTAGATAATATGCTACCTTTTGATACATCATAAATTGTACCTTTCTTTTCTACGTAGAAGATAGGTTCATGAACTAATTTCCTATCCATTCTCCTTGATGTCCTTGCATGGATATCCTTTCCATACCCACATAGGCTGCCACACTAAAATGTTTAATTGATATATTTACGTACACATTTTATTTTTAATCTAGTTGATCGACGATTGGGTAAACATAATCTATTATATGATTTACTTAACCTCTTCAGTTTTCCTGAAATTTGACGACTGGCTTACTCCTGTTACAGTTCAACTGCAACAGTGGCATCACTTATGTGGAGGTAACAATTATTGCACTCTTCGTATTTTCTGCCACCGTACTCTTTCTTAAGTTTTGTAGTAATAATCTCTCTTGATTGACAAGCTCCAGTGTTTCATTTCGTTCTGAAGTTTACTTGTTTCTGAATCCATTTTTTACAGTTTATCCATCACCGCAATTCCTGTTCTGATTATATGCTTATTCAATTCCCTCTCTTGAAGCTACTCTGTAATTTCATTTGCAGGAGCAATTCTTCATCATGAAACCGGACGAAGTCCTTATTCGCTCATTTTATCTGCGTCCGTCAACAGACCAAGCATCAAAATATCGTTGTGTGGGTGAGTTAGAGATTGAAGACATCTCATCATTTTTCAAATACGAAATCTATTTTTAGGAACTAACATGGGATCAATTGCAGCTATTTTGAAAGCATCTGATTTCAGTGAACTTGACAGAGCAGAATGCCAGTTCTCAACCACAGCTACAGTTCTTGACAATGGAACACAGGTTCTGAATTTTTTGTCCCCTATAGTGATCCAGTTGGGATCTATTAGCTTTTGTTTCTTGTTAATATAAGTGCAGCAAGATAGTTTACTCTGCATATAATCTTTCATTCCAATCTCCAATGTGTGTGTATCTCTCACAATCTAGATTCCACTTTAGCATGAGAAATAAGTGTTTGCCCTGACTACTTGCCTTGAAAACCATGTAGATTGGTCCACCGAACCAGCGTCCGAAGGGTGGCATCAAGGGTTTCTTCGAGGCCATCAAAGTCCTGTGGCGCAACATGTGGGACAGTGTGATCGATTTCTTCACCGGCAGATCATGCAGGTATGCAATTTTTTCCTCCACTAGAACATTGTCTCTTTTTTCTTTTTTGGTTTGGTTCTTTTCATTTTGAATGTCGCTTCGCCTGTAATTTCCCGATCCTTTTAGCTCACTAATTTTTCCCCATGGAGCAGTACCAAGTGCTCGAGCTTCTTCGACCTGAGCTGCCACATCCAGTACATCTGCATCGGCTGGCTCGTCATGTTCGGCCTGCTCCTCGCCCTGTTGCCCGCAGGTGCGTACGCATTGCATCTCAGCAGGTTACAAGCACACAGTACTCACATGTTCACGTCGCCAAGCAAATCTTCCGTCTTTCGTTTTTGCCTGCAGTTGCGGTGGTCTTGTGGCTTCTGCACCAGAATGGCCTCTTCGACCCGCTGTACGACTGGTGGGAGGACGTGTTCGGGCCGCCGGAGGCCGCGCACCCGAAGCGCGGGAGAGGAGGACAAGGCCACCACGCGCATGCCCACCATCACCACCACCACAGCCGGCACCCGCACGCGCACAAGAAGCGCACTAGCGGGGTCACCGCCCAGCAACATCACCACCACGTCCTCCACAGGCACGGCGGCGAGCCTGACGCGGCGGCCGAGGGCGGCGGCGAGCAGCACCGGCACAGCCCGGCGCTCGGCGTGCAGCACAGGGACGGGGGGCACAAGCACCACCACCGCCACGGCAAGGTGCCGCAGAAGGAGAGGGACGGCGGCGGCGGAGCGGAGTACAAGGAGCAGCGCGGGCATCGCGAGAGGCACGGCGGCCGTGACCGCGAACGCGAGCGGCACCACTCCCGGGCGGTGTAGGATATGGTTGTGATCAGTGCCGGTCGATGGATATACTAATATGGGACCCCTCACGAAATTAGGAACTCGTCGCGACTTTTGATTCACGTTGTAGACTTGTGATTAACGTTGTCAGGTTGTACAAGTGTCTTGATTGCGTAATAAGATGTTTGAATTTTTTTCCACATGTATATGTCTAAACTTGTATCTAGACACATTTAATGTATATTTTACTATGAATTTAGATAACATGTGCAACACCTATCACATTTTATATTGTAAAACTAAAAGAGTACCAGTTAATGACATTGTGTTTCCTTAGCATCGTAGTTCTACTACTTTAGTCCACTAGAATCTAGTGAGTGGTGCATTTTACAACAATACAACTGTTCGAACGAAAACATCGATACAATTTACAAAGGTAAAGTCGATAAGAATGCGAAGTTCCGAGTTTAGTAGAGGTGTCTCTTACAGTAGAAAACTTGACGAAAATGCCGTCATCCAAGACAATATTTATTTAAAAAAGTATAACAATACCATTTGACAAAAGCTTCTCAACTACATTGCGATAAGACTTGGAGCATTCACTTCCGTCTATTCTCTATTCTCTGTGGCCGCGCCGCGTCGATCTTGTGGAGCTACTCGATAAAACTCTATCCGTAGCTGCGTCTGCGTCGTGTTGATCTCGCGGGGCGGCACGAGCAAACCCTAACCTTACCTGTCCTAACGTCTCGTCATTCCCTCCCTTCTCGATGTTGAAGGACGCTGACGGTGCTGCCCCAACCACATTCTTTTAATGACAATTAATTTTTCTTTGACACACTATTGTGGAGTCATGTAAAGCCACATATCACCGATAGAGCTGCGTCAAATCCAAATGAAGAGGTGATGTGTCCACTTTCTCTAGGGTGGCTTGTACGATGGTGTCGGTAGCGAGTTGTAAGCGTGAGTAGTTTGCTTATGGGTTTCTTCGTTCTGAATTGTAATTTTCTTTCTTAGCAATAGATCGGTACTTACATAGGTTAAATCCCTTTTGACAATTTTCTTTTTGGCAATTTTTATGTAACCTAAATATGACTGAAATGAGTGAACCAACAAATCAAGAAAAAAATAACATCTTACATTTAGAAGGAGGGGAATGAGACACTAATTACCTAGAAAAGAAAAACATTGCACATGCCCTAAAATATTTCAAACCCGGACTTGTCAGGGCTTATCGTATTAGTACTATTCCCTTCGATCCGTAAAAATTGTTGTAAATACAACTATACAATTGTATTAGACTAATTCATTTCCATCGTCACCTTTAATGGATGGATCGGAGAGAGTAAAATCTTTTGCCTCAGTTTACAATGATCAAAGTGCAAGAACGGCGTGGCAAAAAGTCTCAGTGCGAAGAAAGGAAGTACTGCACTACATCATCAAAGTGCTGGGAAAGTTCGTGTTAAAGATCAGATTCCACGTGAGACGTGGAGTCCCCGGAACGCGCTTAAGCAAACCAGCCACCTCTCGCTCACCGGCCAGCGCTTGACAGGACTCTCCTCTCCTCTCCCCCACCCCACCTCCGAGTCTGCCTTCTCCCCCACGCCCATCTGCGTCGAAACCCTCCACCGCGCCTCGCCCTCGCCATGGCGTGGCCGCAGCAGGAGGCGATCGACACCTTCGTCAGCATCACCGGGGCCGACGAGGCCGTCGCCGTCCGCAAGCTCGAGGTACCGCCCGCCCCCCGTCCTCTCCTGCATCGTTATTTGATCCAGGCGCCAGCCCAATCTAGCGTAATTCGGGCGGGCTCCCCCCCCCGGCGGATTCGGCTGCGCCGGGCGTGGATCGCTCGGTGCTAGTACGTTTTAGTTCACCTGTTAGGCGTGCGCGGGTCTGTGCGCGGTCGTGGGGTTGAGGCGTGCCCCGATTTGCTGTGGAATCTATCTATGCGCTGTGGGTGGTGCTCTGCTTGTGCAGCTGTGCAACGGAATAGACGATGCAATCTCGGGGCTCACCTCTGCCCGCTGCCTGTACTGTCTGTCTAGGGTCTTTTGTGGAACCCCAATCTGGTCACATATAAGTATATAACCCCCCAATTTGCAGTTACTGCTCCAACTTCCAAACGAATTGCTTGTCAGTTTCTTGATTGTAAGTGCGGGGTGTGGTCATTGCTCTCGATTTTTTTTACTAATTGCTAGGCACAGCTCAGAGTTAGGCTTGTAGATTTCGCGGATTTTTGCTCCCTACTTGTTCATCTGAGTCTCATAATTGAAATGGAATGTACACGAGCATATACTAGTATTCTGCAGTGTAGTTTCCTAATTAGACTATTGACTGTGTTTGGTCTCCTGCATTGTTCTTTCAAAATTTCAACTCGGAGCACACATAACAGTTTGGATACCATGTTATCTTCTAATGCCTTTCTTATTTCTGAAATCACTTCATGAATGCGTGTGGTCCATAGAATCTTGTACCTCCATGTTGATGGTTCAAATGCATCATTAGGATGCCGAAAAAGAGCATCATTTTTTCATCGATGTCATACTGTCATCTATATATTTCATAACAATGGTTTATTGATGAATGCCACACAGGAACATGCTGGCGACCTTAATCAGGCAGTCAATGCGTACTTCAACGACGGAGCCGGCACAGCGTACGTGTTTCGAGTTTTCCATATAATAACATTGCTCGTTGTTTTGGTTTTCCAAAGCCACTTTTCCTCCCATATATCCCTATAAATTGCTTATTGGTAGTGAAGAGCTGCACGAACAATTATGAAGGGTAGGCTGTCTCAAAGTGTAAGCTACTAATTGCTTGTGCTCTGTCATTTAGCTAAAATGGCAAGTAAGCTGGACCAGGAGGGAGAGCAGTTGCCCTCCAGTTACCGTGCTGCGCTAGAGCAAATTATAGATTCCTTTTTGTGTTTTCCAGGACCACAATGAATCAAAGTATTGGACCTGTCAATCGTGATGATATGGAGCTGGACGGACCACTTGATAACGCATTTCAAAGATCTTTGTACCCTGATGCTCTGCATGACCCTTTTGCACTGATGGATCCAAATTTCCAGCAAAGGTTTTTTGACGGAGCTGGCTCAGCTGGTACTACCAACCATGATGCGCAAGGTTCACACCCTAGAGAGGCAACTGTCGAAGCTAAAGATAGCAACATTCCAGCAGGCGCTTCTGCTCAGGATTCTGTTGTTGCGAATGTCACTGGGCATGGGTCTTCATATGGCCCAGAATTTCATGAGACTATCACAATTGATGATGACGAGGATGAGTTGCCATATGGGCTATCCTCTCAGCATGCTAATATCCCTAGCAGTTTATCACAGCCAAACCCTCCTTTGCCAACTGCTCCTCCACTGGTTCATGTGACAGACAATGACATAGAAGAGGAAATGATTCGGGCTGCAATTGAAGCTTCAAAAAGAGAGGCGGAAGAACTGGCAAATGTAAGCTCTCTCTCTCTCTCTCTCTGCATAGGTGCTAGATTAGAATGATCTTGCTAAGTCTTGAGTTACCTAATTTTTTGTTATATAAATATCAGATAGCAGAGCAAGAACGGACTCAACATCTAGATGGAATAAACTTGGGAGATCATTCTTCTGACGAAAACATGGAAACTGCAGGTGGAACAGTGGGAAGGTGAATATTAACTTTTACCCTCTAGAGCTTCATCCTCAGGCTACCTAATGGTGGTAGGCTAATAGCAATTGATTCCTTTTTTGTTTTCTTCCTTCTCGGAGGCAAGAATCAGTTACAGGAAATGCTGGAACATCTATACAACTAACGGATGGAGAGAGCTCACAAGAGGAGACTGAGGATGTTGAAGAAGAACCATTAGTTAGACGTCGTTCTAGGCGCATCCCTTCTGGAGACACAGAGTCAACACAACCTGTCCTCGCAGGTGATAGCCCTCCCTCAAGTTCGCAGCCTCGAAACAATGATCACCAGTATAACAGAACTGATTTCCCATCAGAGGTATTATAACCTTAATCTGCACCTTATTAATATTAACTAGTAAGCGGTATTTACTTCATTCTTCTTTTGGAGAAGTGGGGTGGCATTTCTTCTGAGGAACATGATGAAGCTGTTATGCTTGAGGCCGCTATGTTTGGTGGAATTCCTGAAGCACCAACATATCCATTATCTATTCCATCTCATGGAAGCTCGAGTCATTATCCCCAAGTAGTACATTCTCCACCACCAGAGTTAACTGAACAACGGTTATTACGAGAACAGCAGGTTTGAATTTGAATATTTTTGCAGTGTTGGTGAATGCAGCAAATATTGTATGGTGACTGCTAGTATGTTTGATTACAGGATGACGAGTACCTGGCATCACTCCAAGCTGATCAAGAAAAGGAAATGAAGACTCTACAAGAAGCTGAGATGCGTCAGTTGGAAGAAACTGCTGCAAGAGAAGCTGCTCTTGAGAAACAAAAGCAAGAGGAGGAGGAAAAGCGTATAAAGCAACTTGAGAAAGAGGTACCTTTCTGTTACACATAATGTGTAAAATGATTGGATGATAAGTAACAATCTTTCTGATATGTGAATGGTTGATAATTAGATGACCAATGTGATCATATGAAATTTAGTGCTTCAGTTTTTTGTATAAACAACTAGTCTTTTATCTTATGTTACTGTGTTTTTCTTTTCAATTTGGTCGCCAAACCAATTTACAATGATATTTAGCTTTGAGGGAGATGTCTTGAGATGAGTGAATTGTTTTTTCGATGCAAAAAGACTTTGCGTTCCATTTCATTGGAAAGGTAGGAATAGGTTCAGTACAGCAGCCTCCAAGGAGGTGAAATCATAAAAATTACAGCGTCCATCAGTGGACGTCCCAGGTCGTCGGTAAGATCATCCTCAGGCCGAGTGCTCCTGCTCTTGACCAAAGCCCAACTTCCTCCTTGATCAGCGCGATGGTGTTGGTGACAGAGGGAGTGGTACCATTGAAGACTCAGTCATTCCTCTGTTTCCAGATCAGCCAGGGAACCAGGAGGGCAATGGAGGCGAGGCCCTTGCGCAAGGGCTTGGGGGTTGCAGGCTTGGCGGTGAGCCACCAGTCATCGAGCTTCTGAAGTGGTCCGGGAGGCCTGCATAGGCGAAGCAGGAAAGGATCTCATGCCAAATCTGACGAGAGAAAATGCACTCTGTCAGTAGGTGCGACATTGTTTCCATGGCCTGGTCGCAAAGGAGGCAGCAAGTGTGGTGCTGCAGTCCTTGACGTTGCAGGCGTCCGCGGTCCAGCAATGATCCTTGTTGGCTAGCCAGAGGAAATTTTTCACTCGTGGTGGTGCCCAGCTTTTCCAGATGAGTTTCCATGCGCTGCAGCCCATGGAACCATGGAAGGTGTCCACTTCCAGACGATGGTGTCAGCCTGCTCGGAGAGGTGAATGTGCTGGATTTCCTGTCACAGGAGCAGGTAGTGACCGATCTCATGGACGCCGGTGATACCTTGTATGTCGCGGGCCCAGCTATGAGCTTGCAGACCATCGGCAACGGTGTGAGCCTTGCAGCGGCGTTTAGGCAGATGAGTGAATTGTTATAGGCTGTAGCTGTACTGTTCATGGTTTAGTTGGCAAGAAATACATGTCAGAGTTTATGATGGTTAGTGGAAGCAATGTAGCTAAGACCCAACCGTATGTGCTGAATTTGGCCACACTTTTCATGTTAAACTGTGACAAGCCACAAAAGGCGTGGCAGAACTTGGTTGTCACAACTGTGGCAAGTTTGTAACTTTTTTCTACAGTACATGAAACGTGCCATCGAGTATTCGGCTACGAGATCTTGCCTAGTAAACTAGAGATGTTTGTAAAAACATGAGTCGATGAAAGGTGGACTGGCTCCTAAGAAAGTGTGGCAGTGAAGCAAACAGCTGCCACACCTGTGGCGAAGTTTGGCAAAGGCTCTTTGCGTCTCTTGTTTCATTGAGTCTTTCTTGATATTTATTATTTGTTTCTCATGGATCATTGCTTGGTGTGCTTTTGGTGATATGTCATTTATGTTGTTCCTGATGTTTTGTGTAAATAGGAGCTTGAGTCCAGTCTTGCCACCAAACAAGCATCATTGCCATCGGAGCCACCGTCAGACAAGGAAGGTGTTATCACACTTGTAGTTCGAATGCCTGATGGCAGTCGACAGGGACGGCGCTTTTTAAAATCTGATAAATTCCAGGTAAACTGGTTTTGACCTGCGAGGTTCCAAAGTAGATGCATTCATTGCACTTGCCTCTTGCCACTATTACTGTTTTCTGACATGCTGGTTTGCTTGCAGGCCCTTTTTGATTTCCTAGACGTTGGCAGGACGTGCAGGCCAGGAACCTACAGGCTGGTAATTCGCTAGCGCTATTTTTTATAGTATTTCATAAAGATGCTCCAATAAAGAATAAATTGTGTTGATAAAAATGAGTGCAACCTAGTGTTCTTTCTTATCGACTGCTATGTCCAGGGAATGGTTGTCACCTGTGAGTTTGTAAATAAAATACTATCATGAGCTACTCAAATCAGTAATGTTTCATCTGATCCTAAGAGCATATTTGTTCTCTGCAGTAAATTAAATACTACCATGAGCTACCAGACTAATGATAGTCTGATATGATCCTAAAGAGCATATTTTTTCCTTGCTGTATAATTTGCAATCCAGTGTCCACACAGTTAAAGCTTCTCTAGTCCGTAGCATTTGTAGATAAATAATTATGAATGAACACCTAGGGAGAAGCATCGTTTACAAATTCATTCTTAAGCTTTGGGGTGTCTGACGTCTTGGTATTATTATAACTAACACCTTCTATTATCACAACATCTCCAAAAGGCAGCGCCACCCGTACTGTATCATTTGGTATATACTTTGATGGATCACTACCAAAAATGGATATTCTGAAATCTTGCACTGCATATTTGAGATGCGTGTGGCAGCCTGGCAGGACTATACCTAATTTCGCTCATTAAGAAATTTTACACTAAGGAGAATATTGACATGGTGATTGTAGAAGGCTTCCATTATAGCACTATACTAGTGTGCTCCCTCTGTTCCTTAATATTAAACGTCTTATATTAAGTAACAGAGGTAGTATATGATTTCTCAGCTTACTTTTTTATCCTGGCTTCTGACAAAATATTAACCCTGTGGATGCATAAGTACAAACGCGAGTAGAACACTCTGTTTGTAGATTCTGATGGTACCCGGTGGTACTGTGGAGTTATCTTCTTCCATGTTATTTGCAATATTCTCAGTTCATTGTGTTTCCTTAACTATGGGAATAACACAACGTAAATAGGTAGAAACTCCCCTAGCCTGCAAGGATCGCCGTGACCTTTTCAATGTAACTGTTAAAATATAATACCCCATTAGTGTAAATATTTATATGTTTTATTTAGTTGTGTTTTGCAGGAATAGTTATTCATTTCTCTGCTTTTTAAAGCATTAACGTCTGGTCTGATATTTTTGTTCTCGTCTATCGTCCAGGTGCGGACATATCCCAGGCGCGCTTTTACCACTGTTGATGGTGACCAATCTTTTAGTGAACTCGGGTTAACGAGCAAGCAGGAAGCTTTATTTATAGAGCAGATTACCGAATAGAGGAAAATATTTAGCCACACTAGGGATACCATTTGGGAGTTTTGGTTTTTTACATGTTTATATACTTCAATATGGCTTTTGGTGTGAAATTTAAGCTGCTGTTGACTGTTTGTGTTGAAGAGGTGAAACCATATTCTTTTGGCGATCTGTGATGGTGGTGATACGTTGTGCCTTCAGTTTAGTGTAGGTAAATTAAAACGTCAAACAGCATGGATCCTGGCTACTGAGAAATTACTTGATTACGGTAGTAAAATCCATGATCGTTGTTTTTTTTCATGTAAAAATCCGCGATGAGTGTTGGTTTCAGAGATTTTACCGTGTGAAGTTTCAGTATTATCTTACTCTGTTGTCCCTCGTTTTTCAATATATGATGTTTAAAAACGGAGGGAGTATTATTTATAGAAGGTTCAGCAAACACGTCCTGTTGCCACTGCTCCCGAAACACAGCTGCGGGCGGCTGCTACTCGACGGCCACCGGCATCGTCTTACTCCGTTACTCGTCGTCTTCAACTCCTCGTCCAGTTTTAGCCAGCTAGCTGCACTTGGCGGCCTCTCACCAGTTAGCAGTGGCTACTGCAGTAGTCCAGTGAGCAGCAGTAGATGGAAAAGGAATCAGTAGCCTGTCAGCTAACGAACACGCAAAGGAAACCACTAAACCAATAGATGAATCAGCTTCAGAGTATTCAGTGATCGATGGATGGGGAGTTTGATTCTTGCCGCGCTTGGCGGGGAGGCTGTTGAGTGTTGATGATGTCCATGGCGCAACCCAGCCGCAGGGTTTTGTGCACGGCAATGCGCCAAGATGCGATGCCCGATCGCCACATCACGCACGCGCAAGCCTGTACAAACAGAGGCCTTGACTTGGTTAAACACTCCAGATTTAGGTACGCAGCTCAACTCACCAGTTGATGGGGAGATCCGCGCGCGCTTCTAGGGACTGTGAGTCCGGAGAGAATAGAGGTGCCACCTATATAAGCTCATCTCCCTGTCCTTACACCGATCGATGTACACCGAGCCACCAAGGCTAAGCGACAATGGCGAACTCCAGGGCCATCGCGCTGGTGCTCCTCTTCTGCGCCGTTGCGTCCTCCTGCTGCGAGGTCGCCCTCTCCTACTTCCCGCCGCCCCTGGGCTCCAAGGATGACTTCCTCGGATGCCTCGTGAAGCAGGTTCCGCCCCGCCTCCTCTACGCCAAGAGCTCGCCCGGCTACCCCTCCGTCCTGGGCCAGACCATCCGGAACTCGCGCTGGTCGTCGCCGGAGCCGGACAACGTGAAGCCGCTCTACATCATCACCCCCACCAACGCCTCCCACATCCAGTCCGCCGTGCTGTGCGGCCGCCGCCACGGCGTGCGCCTCCGCGTGCGCAGCGGCGGGCACGACTACGAGGGCCTCTCCTACCGCTCCCTGCAGCCCGAGGAGTTCGCCGTCGTCGACCTCAGCAAGATGCGCGCGGTCTGGGTGGACGGCAAGGCCCGCACCGCGTGGGTCGACTCCGGCGCGCAGCTCGGCGAGCTCTACTACGCCATCCACAAGGCCAGCCAGACGCTGGCGTTCCCGGCCGGCGTGTGCCCGACCATCGGCGTGGGCGGCAACTTCGCGGGCGGCGGCTTCGGCATGCTGCTGCGCAAGTACGGCGTCGCCGCCGACAACGTCATCGACGTCAAGCTCGTCGACGCCAACGGCACGCTGCACGACAAGAGCTCCATGGGCGACGACCACTTCTGGGCCGTCAGGGGCGGCGGGGGCGAGAGCTTCGGCATCGTGGTCGCGTGGAAGGTGAGGCTGCTGCCGGTGCCGCCCACCGTGACCGTGTTCAAGATCCCCAAGACGCCGAGCGAGGGCGCCGTGGACATCATCAACAGGTGGCAGGTGGTCGCGCCGCAGCTCCCCGCCGACCTCATGATCCGCGTCATCGCGCAGGGCGCCACGGCCACGTTCGAGGCCATGTACCTCGGCACCTGCCAGACCCTGACGCAGATGATGCGCAGCAAGTTCCCGGAGCTGGGCATGAACGCCTCGCACTGCAACGAGATGTCGTGGATCCAGTCCATCCCCTTCGTCCACCTCGGCCACAGGGACGCCCTGGAGGACGACCTCCTCAACCGGAACAACACCTTCAAGCCCTTCGCCGAGTACAAGTCCGACTACGTCTACGAGCCCTTCCCCAAGAGCGTGTGGGAGAACATCTTCAGCACCTGGCTCGTGAAGCCCGGCGCCGGGATCATGATCTTCGACCCCTACGGCGCCACCATCAGCGCCACCCCGGAGTGGGCCACGCCCTTCCCTCACCGCAAGGGCGTCCTCTTCAACATCCAGTACGTCAACTACTGGTTCGCCCCGGGAGCCGGCGACGCGCCATTGTCGTGGAGCAAGGAGATCTACAACTACATGGAGCCGTACGTGAGCAAGAACCCCAGGCAGGCATACGCCAACTACAGGGACATCGACCTCGGGAGGAACGAGGTGGTGGACGACGTCTCCACCTTCAGCAGCGGCAAGGTGTGGGGCCAGAAATACTTCAAGGGTAACTTCCAGAGGCTCGCCATTACCAAGGGCAAGGTGGACCCCACCGACTACTTCAGGAACGAGCAGAGCATCCCGCCACTCATCCAGAAGTACTGATTGATGATCGTTGCGCGTTCTTGGAGAGCGACGAGACAGTTTTAGGATCAGTTGGGTGTTCTTGCGAGGATTTAGAGCGTGGTTGGCATTCCACATGGCCAACTAATAAAATATCACAAAATAGGTGTAGGCAAATGTTTTTCTTCTTATGTGTTACCCCGGTTTATTGTATTTAGCCACACACGAGATAATTTTTGTTTGATATAATATCGGATATAAATTGGGGTGCACACCTTAATAAAATGAACAAAAGTTGTATGCATGCCTATGTCGTGACACATATGGATATAGATTAATGTGTTATATCAGGGTAATTGAACGTCAAACAACATGGATCCAGGATACTAAGAAATTACTCCCTCCGTTCGGATTTAAATGTCTCAATTATAGTTATAGGTAGAAACATATGCATCTAGATATATTTTTAATATTAGATGAATCAATTTCTATATATAATTGAGTCATCTAATTTAGAACAGAGGTAGTACATGTTAACTGTACTAAAATCCACAAATGGCTTTCCCACAGTACATATGAGGATGTCCCCCGCTTATATTGATCGTTGATTTTGCATCCAACGACCAATATTATTTCTACTAATTGATGTGTTGATAAAATAAAAAATATGTTAATACGTGGTTTTAATTTTTTTTTGTCAACGCATGCACATAAATTCCATGTTAGTACATGAATCTAAATTTTAAATTATATCAATCTAAAAATTAATGATAATGCGTTGATATTTAAACATTTGGTGAAGATTTATGCACAGATCTTAAAACATTTTGGACGTCCGGATAAGCGGGGGACATCCTCATATGTATGGTTTTCCATTTTCGAAAATCCATGATCATTGTTTGCTTCTGAGAAATGATACTAAGAAATTACGATCATTTTTAGCTGTGTAAAGTTCCGTTAACTAATTATTCATAGAAGTTTCAGTAAAACACGTTTACTATTGCCAATTTGCCACTACTCCCGAACACACAGCTGAACTCGGTGCTACACTCCAGGGCAACTCCGGCCACCGGCATCTTCTTATTCATCATCGTCTTCAACTCCTCTTCATGCATGGAGCTCTCTCCTCTCTAGCTGCACCATCTAGCAGCCAACTCTGCAGCGAGCAACAATGAAGGGGAAAATGATCATCAGTCTGTCAGCTCAGCTAACGATCACGCAAAGCAAAGCAGCACATGCATGAATCGGCGTCGATCGATGGATCATGGGGGTGAATGACTCTTACAGCAGGTGACGCGCGGGAGGCCGCACTTGGCGGGGAGGCTGTTGATGATGTCGATGGCGCCGCAGGCGCAGTCGTGGGACACGGAGCCCAGCGCGGAGCAGCACTCCGGCCCCGGCGCGGGCAGCGCCTGCCCGGGCGCCGGCGGCACGCTGTAGCGCGCGCAGGGGGCCAGCCCGCTCAGCTGCACCCCGCAGGTGCCCTGCGCCTGCGCCTCCGCCGCGCGCATCCCCAGCGCCAGCAGGACGACGACGAGCACCCACAGCGCCGCCAGCGTGCGCGGCTGCAGCTGGGCCGTGCTCACCGCCATGGCAACAGATGCACTCGGTCGAAGCTGGCTGCTCGGGTAGTCGGGTACGTACGTGTGCTGCGGTGGTGAGTTTGCGTTGTGTGGTGCTGCTGGGTGCGGCATGACGGCGTGATTTATAGGCGTGGCGGGGAGGCGGCGAGCCTCGCGTTGCTCACCTACGCACGCAGCGGCGCGCCTGGTGCTCCGGCCGGCGCCCGGCCGGGAGGAGCGGGGCACTGCAAGCGTGTGAGCGTGACCAACCGCAACGCCCATCCATCGCCACACTCGCGTGCTTTCAACTAAGAATTATCTCAACGGATTCCCTAAAACAGGGCAGATGCCTCGGAAGCTGCATTTTAGATCATTAAGATCAAAAAATACAGCCCCAACATATTCTCTATCTTGCATTTTGTCCCAATTTTTTTGGTACACAATTTTAGTTTTGGGATATTCTCTATCCTGCATTGTGTCCGTATTCTCTACATACGGCGATTTTGGTTTTGGTATATGGCAACCTCGTTTTGCAAAGCCTGGTAAAGTCGCTAGTAGGAGGAAGCGGTGGAAGAGAGAGTTGGAGCTCGAACCATGGATAGATCCGGGTCGGTAAACGGACACCCCGAGCACCCCTAGAAAATGGTCATACTGGATAAAAAATCCCGATTTTTTTGAATTTTAATGAAAACTCTCGGTAAATGGTCATATTGTGAAACAATTTTTTAATTTTTTTGAACGGTTTTCAAATTCGTCCGGTAACCGGTCGGGATTTTTCGGTAACCAAGGTAACCTGATATCCCGATCCCCTCCCCCCCCCGGGGAAAAATTCTACCCGGTAACCAAAACCTTGGCGAGCACTGCTCCATTTCATGAAAAGAAACAAGACAAATGCCGGCGAAGTTACAAACAGACACAAGAAAGAAAACCTAAGCTAGAACAACATGACACAAAGCAACAACCTCGAGGGAAGGGTCTTCAAGACTCGTCGTCTTCCGATTAAATTTGGAGGCTTGCGCGCAAGGAGCTTCACTGCCGTCGATGAAAAGCTGCAACCAGCTGAGATTAGCCACGATGGTGTTGGAGCAGCCGAAGGGCAATACATCGCCGAGTCCACACCCGAACAAAGGTCCATGCGCCGCCGAGGCTTTACACAACAGTCAACAACATAATCGAAGGGCTTCACGCCGCCGAGTCGAGTCGCTTCTTGAAAATTGGTTGTCATTATTTTAAATGGTTCTATATTTTGATAGAGAAATATCGCGGTGTTTGCATTTTTCATGAAGAAATAGGGAAAATGCTAATACATGGTAGGCTTTCTGATTTTCTCCTGGTATAGAAACAGGGATAAATACTGCATTGGTCTGATACAGTCCCCAGTGATTTAGATTGCATATTACATACTATACAACTTCTGAAGATAATATTTGGTTGGACACTTGGACTCAACACTGCTGTTCTACTAGTATTATGAATGCATTATCTCTGGAGTCCTAAACTGAAAATGTGTCTGGGTAGATTTTACTTGAATTAAAGAAGTATGATTTGAAATCTGTTTATGATGTGCTTTTTTTGTCCTTATAAGACAAGCTACATATGACTCATCTGCTATGTATTTCTTGTATGTTGCATCTTGTTAAAGGGCTGATGGTGGAGCTATGTTGAGCAGTTAAATCTGTTAGATCTTAGTACGAACTACTCAGAAATGATCGTTCTCTAGTGTTTACGACTTGCACTAGTTGAGCTGTTACTGCAGGCACTGAATACTTATGATGTGTGGTAAAAGGTTCTGGCATCCAGAATTATTTTCATTTTTTTTTGAAGCGGGCAAAAGCTTTGCCTTTTATATTGATATAGGAGAAGCAAACAGGAGGCCGAAGCCGAAAATAAATAAGTAAATCACGACATGGTAATTAAGCTACAATGGCAGCAAGGTGTTTAGCCCCTGCGAGAATCCAGTTCTTCCCTTCGTCTTTAATCTTCTGCATCAAAACCGTGGGCGTGGAGAAGCTGTTGTTGAACACCCTAGCGTTCCGTTCCTTCCAAACCTCCCAAGTGATGAGGGTAACTGCCGACCTGAGGCCTTTAGGGTGAGCAGTAGGGGTTCTAGCGATGGCGTGCCAATAATCCAGAACCGTGGCCCGGCCACTTCCCAGTGTCTGGGGGAGGAAAGGGCAAGAGAGCCAAGCGGCAGCGTCACGCCATATTCGACGAGCAAACCGGCATTCGAAGAGAATGTGTCTTGCGGTTTCCATGTGGCAGTTGCAAAGCTGGCATAGGGGGTTGTGAGGCCAGCCCCTAATAGCCAGGCGGTCCGAGGTCCAAAGCCTGTTCTGCACCACCAACCAGGCGAAGAAACGACACTTCGGGGGAGCCCAGGTTTTCCAGACTAAGTTCTGGAAAGAGCACTTGGTGGAACCGAGGAATTGTGCTTGGTATGCAGAACCAGTAGTATAGGTGCCTGAAGGGGTTAGGGTCCAGACGATGGAGTCCGAGGTGTCCGGCGTTAGCACGACCTCATGCAAGGCGTCCCAGAGGTTGACGAACTGGGTGATGTGCTCAAAGGTGAAGTTGACGATCGATATGCTAGTAGTCCAGCTCATGTTGTGGAGTGCGTTGCTGACGGTTCTGTTCTTTTTCTTGGAGGCCTAAAAAATCTTGGGGGCAATGGACTTGGGAGATGTTCCGTGAAGCCATGTGGAGGACCAGAATTTTGCAGTTTCCCCATCCCCAATGGTGACCCGAGTCGCGGCATTGAAGAGCTCCCTGTCTGCACTGTCGTTTGGCGTTTCCATTCCAACCCAGGGTTTGTCGGGGGACACCCACTCGTGCCAAAGCCACCGCAGGCGCAAGGCGCGTGCAAACTTCTCGAGGTCTAGGATTCCCAGGCCTCCAAAGGGCTTGGGGCGGCAGACCTTAGTCCAGCAGACCTTACACTTCCCCCCACTGACAGTGTCTTTGGCGGCCCAGAGCATACCCCGGCGCAGTTTGTTGAAAGCCCTGATAGTAGCCTTGTCCGCCTTCAGGGCGGTAAGGAGAAAGATCGGCAGGGCGGTGAGGACAGACTTGACGAGAGCGTCGCATCCAGCCCTGTTTAGGAATTTGGATTTCCAGGGGTTGAGCCTCGAGGCCGCCTTGTCAATGTAGGGCTGCAGGTCAATTCGTCTAAGCCTCCCTAGTGAGAGGGGGAGGCCCAAGTACTTGACCGGGAATTGAGCGGTGGCGGCCGGGAAGTTGAGGAGGATGTTCCCGATGTCAATGTTCGCGCAGCGGATAGGGGCGACAGAGCTTTTCTCAATGTTGGTGACAAGCCCAGTAACTTGACCGAAGTTCTGAAGCAAAGCGTTGAGATTGACGATGTCATTTGGGTCGGGTTTGAGGAAGATCACAGCGTCGTCGGCGTATAGGGAAATGCGAGACTTGATGAAACCTCCAGGTAGGTGCTGAAGCAGGCCGGACTGGGTAGCAAGCTCTAGGCTCCTCGGCAGGGTGTCAATGGCTAAATCAAAGAGCAGCGGAGACAGGGGTTCCCCCTGCCTCAAGCCCCTACCATGCATGATGTCGTTTCCAGGAATGCCATTGAGCAAGACTTTAGACGTGGCCGTTGAGAAGATTAATGAAGTCCAGGCCCTCCAACGTGGCGGGAAACCGCGGCGTTGCATGAGATCCAACAGGTAGTCCCAGCGGACGGAGTCAAAGGCTTTAGCAATGTCCAGCTTGATGAGCAAAGCCGGGGTGTGATTTCGGTGTAGGCGTCGGGCGACATTTCTGACGTACATGAAGTTGTCGTGTATGCTGCGCTTCTTGATGAAGGCACTCTGGCAACCGGAGACTATGTCATTCATCTTCGGTCTTAGCCTGGTGGCCATAGCTTTAGCAATGATCTTCGGGATGACGTGGATCAAGCTGATAGGGCGGAAATCTTTGACACTATCGGCCCCATCTTTCTTTGGTAGCAGCGCAATGTTTGCCGTGTTGATGACCTGGAAGTTGTTGACCGTGAGCTCAGAAAAGGCATTAATCACCTGCATGAGGTCCTCCTTGATGATGAGCCAGCAAGAGCGGAAGAAATTTGCCGTGAAACCATCCGGCCCAGGAGCCTTGTCCACAGGCAGATCATGGATGGCGCTCTTGATTTCCTCCTCGGAGAAGGGCAGCCCCAAATCGTCGAGGTCCTCAACGGCTGGGTCCATCGCAGTCCAGTTGAAGTCCAGAGTCCGTGCAGGAGGGGTGCCTAGGGTATTCATGAAGTGCTCTTGGATAAGTTGTGCCTTCTCCGCGTGATTCACCATCCAGCCGTCGTTGTGCTTGAGTCTTTGGATCACGTTTTTCCGTCGGCTGTTGGCGTCGCC
The DNA here is from genome assembly GCA_026929855.1 of Poa annua. NCBI lineage: Eukaryota > Viridiplantae > Streptophyta > Magnoliopsida > Poales > Poaceae > Poa > Poa annua. Next base: position 68,556,488 of record CM049439.1, on the reverse strand, counting down.
CTCGCGCAAGAAGTTGATCCTAGAGGCCTGCCGCTTGCGAGTTCGCTCGAGGACCGCAAGGCCAAGGACTCGCCTTTTCAGATCTGCCCGGAGCTGGAATTCCGCCGTAGTGAGAGGTCTGGAATCTTGAGCCGTATCAAGTTGGAGTATCACGTCGAGAGCCATGATGAGTTGTTGCTTATGATCCGAAAAGAGGCCTCTGCTCCAAGCCCGCAGACATTTTGCCATCGCCTTAAGCTTGTGATTGAGGATGTGCACCGGCTGGGTGTGGGAGTTGGGCTCGTTCCAAACAGCGGTGACCTGGTCGAGGAAGCCCGGCATCTTGATCCAGAAGTTCTCAAAGCGAAAGGATGGTGGCTTGCAAGGGCCTCCGTGGTTGGAGAGGAGGATGGGGCAGTGATCCGACAGTGAGGATGAGAGAGCATGTAAGGAGTGTTTGTCGAAAGCCAGGTCCCAGGCTGCATTGCAGAAAGCTCGGTCCAACCTGACAAGAGTAGGGTCAGCTCTTTCGTTGCTCCAGGTGAACTTTCTATTCTGAAGTTTAATCTCCTTGAGCTGGCAAGTGTTTAGGGCCTGGCGAAACTGTCCCATAAGGCGAAGGTTGACGTTGCTATTGTTCTTGTCCGCGGCCTGGTAGATTAGGTTGAAGTCACCTAGGATGAGCCACTTCGAGTCGTCCGTGGGGGCCGCGGCAATGGCTTCGTCGAGGAAATTGCGCTTCTCATTTTTGAAACTTATAAATAAAAGGATCACCAAACTTGGGAGCTTTGTAAGACGTTTTCGTTTCCTGGGGCAGGGCCGTGTCGCCTTTTGGCTACAAAACTCCATTCCTGTCTCGATCAGAGTCTCCTCCTCCATTTCTCCTTACGCTGATGTTGCTGCTGCTCCGTGGAGACAGAGCACTGCGCATGGTCACCTGTTGCATCTGGGGCGGCGGCGGAGGAGCCTACCGAAGCTGCAACAGGCATCATCAGGGCGCCGCAGTGCGGGTAAGGAAGCATGGCTCCGAATGGAACCACTCCGGTCCAGAAGGTGGCGGCCGGCGGCATCGTCATTGCGAGAGTCGCCGCCGGCGGAGTCTGCGCGATGGGGTACGCCGATGCTGTTGCCGATGCCTGCCAGCTCGTGCTCATTGACTGGAGTTGCTGCTGCAGCGACCTCATGTACTGGATGGTCTTGTCCAGAGTCCATGCTTGGCTAGACTGTCGAGATGCAGTAGGTCCATCAGATTCAGAAAAGCTAGCCCGGATGGAGATTGCAGAGAACAAATATGCATCCAAAATTTCAGTTCCGTCTGCGGCATCTGACCTTGTAGTCGCAACCAGGGACGAGCTGCTGCAGAGTCCTTAGCCTCTCTGCAATCCTGCACCTTCTTCTCTGAAGATACGTATGCACATAATATATTAATATGAAATATAGTACTCCTGACGCCTTGTCCATGCGACCATGCGTGAATGCAAACTGTCGCTTCGCTCGTCACCTAAATACCTTTTCTGCAGTGTTGTGTGCTGATGACCCCTTCCTGCTGCTTGATCCTCCTGACGCCTTCTTCTTCTCGCTGGAGTTTGTGTCCTGCCATAAAAACACGTGGGTTCAATTCATCCTCTACTCGATCTTCTTTGCAATAATTAATTCTATAGATTTATGTACACTGAAATATATAGTCCACTTAACTGCATCAGAATAACTTAACTGCTTCAAAGATACTGAAATTAAATCCCTAGACACACGTACGAGAATGGTCCTACCAAGGAGGCCCCGAACATCACATCCGCCGTTGCCGGGAGCTTCCCTTTGCTGCTCTCTTTTGTCGTTGTTGTTCGCATCGCCATCGCCATCGCCGGCGGCACCTTTAGACTGTCGTCGAACCCCGTACAGTCCTTGCCACAGACGATCGGATAAAGCCAGGCCGCCATGACTTCCTCCGAAGGTGGCAGGCCACTCTCCGGTGTGGTTGCCGGACACGGCCGGAGGCCGCAGGAAAGCACCTCTGGCTGATCCGTGGCGCCTCCTCCTCCTCCTCCATCCCACACCAGCTCGTGTGGATCGTCACTAACACATGCAACAACATGAGCGAGTAATAGTACGTGTATCTTCTTCATGATGCATGCATGACACACACACACACACACACACAGCGCACTTACGTGCCACCGAATATGTTGGCGAAGCTGCTGCCGTCGCCGCCAGCCTCGACCTGATCGTTGCCGCCGTCCATCGTCGAAGTGAAGAAGGGAAGGGGCTGCGTGGGTCGTCGACGTTCATCTTCACAGCCGCATATTATATCCGAGAGGAGAACGGAACCGGCCAGCGTCCCCTGGAACCAGCTCGTGTCGCACCCGGGAAAACCGGCGACGGAGGCCGCGCCGCCGCTGAATTGTCAACACGCCGGCACACCGCTGCATGACACGACAGCAGCACGGCGCATAACATGCACAACCACGCGTTCACGGTCGCGCGACTAAAAGCTAGCAGTGGTATATCTGACGCCTATGCGTACGTGTATACATACGTCCGACCAGGTTCTCATCCAACTTTGTCATGTATCATCCGACCAGGTTCTCATCCAACTTTGTCCTGTATCATCTGTGCGATCCACGGAAAGAAAAAAAGGGTTGTTTTGGACCCTTAAAGTTCCCCAGAGCCGACGGTCGCTGTCCCTATGCTATTTTCAGTCTTTTTTGCCGCCACCACGACCTTGTCGCCCACCTGAGCCCCGCCGACACCGCACCGACCGTACCCGCCGATCACGCAACCCCCGAGACCGTGCTAAATATCAGGCCACAGCCACCCAAATCCACTGATTCGTCCGTTCTTCTCCCCACATCCGTATCACATGGTCCCATGCAACACAACCGTCGGTCGAATCCACTGATTCGGCCGTTCTTCTCCCTGATGAGCGGTCGCCATGACTCCAATGAGCCCCTCGGCGAGACACCGCTCCTTGTCGAGCTCTCAACGTTTATTTGCATCACTAAATCCAAAAAATAGACATCACCGCTTAGGATAGGTCATCTCTTGAAGTTGCATTTTGAAGGTGATGTAAAAAAAAAGGTTTCTGAGCAGGTGCCCTATTTTACATCACATATTGGAGATGCTCTTTATTGACTTTCTACGGTTTGAACCTCGAATAGTGTATACTCTGATTTTTTTATGTGTTTATTGAGATGTACTAGGGGAGAGATGATCACCTGATTTGACGCTCACTATGCTCCTAGCGGGCACATGTGAAACCCTAGCCACCGCCGGGGAAATCCGACGGGTAAATCCTGCTCGACGGACGGTGGTGGTGAGCTCTTATCCCTTCTTGATGTGGGACATTTTAGCCTAAAGTGTCGTGCGGCCCTAAACGACACCGCTGTAGGTGAAAATCGGAAACCTGGATGGCAGCCTCAGATCTTTTTGGTGATGGCATGCATGAGTGTGGTAGCTATGATAGTAGTGCTTCGGCAAACCTGTACATTTGGGCAGCTGAAGCTACGGTGATGGCCCAGGATCAAAGACGGACACTCCATCCATGGGGGCAACGGTGACTTGCTGAACGGTTGTGCCTCGAATTCAGACAAGGTATTATGGCGTCACTCCGTTCTACCCTCTAGATTGGAGTTAGTACAGAGTCCCAGTTCGAGCTAGACAAGAGAAGATTATTTTGAATGAGGCCAATTTTTTCTAAGTCTATCACCTGTTGATGGCGAAGGCAACATGATCTGCATGACGTAATAGCTCAATGCATTTTTGAGGCACACATGAGTTCAACGCAATAATTTTTATTATTTTATACTAAACATTTTTACTTATATATGAGTTATTCTATGAACATAAGTTTGTAACTAAAATCATGTGTATTTGGTTACACTATGTTCCAAAATAATTAATTGGTGTTGTTTTTGTACAATTGTATTAAATTGGGAAATGAGCCGCACAATGGTGATGCTGAATTTTAATATAAAATGTTTGTTATTTGTGTGATTATGTCTATGTTTACAAATAAACTTTTGCTAAATTGATATTCTTATTCATTTTTCATCGAATTATGTTTGAGACATTGTGAAAAATACTTTAAAAATCAGATAGAATTTCAATACAGCATTATAGTGTATTTTTATGCTTTTGCAACTGTTTTTTTTGTATCGTGACATATGTTGGAAGATATCTCTAGAGCATGTGAGATGTCTACAAGTGTCCTTAAAACATTGCCATTGCTGGTATCTTTGACCTACTATGGACAAATATCACATAATTCCATGTTTGTATGGTTCAACATTTGGTGTCGACAGTTTTGTTCTTCATACATAGTAGCTCTCTTTCCATTGCCAATGTGATAGCAGTGCAAGCATAGAACATAGTCGTATGCCTGTCCCAACCAAACTAAGTCGAGTCCCAAAAGCTAGCTCTCTTTCCATTGCCAATGTGATAGCAGTGCAAGCATAGAACATAGTCGTATCTTGTTAAAAAAAAAGAACATAGTCGTATGCCTGTCTTTTGTTTTTTAGAAAAGGGGAAAACCCCAGCCTCTGCATCGGTTGATGCACACAGCTGAAATTATTACAAAGTTCAGGAAGTTCTCAATGTTTACAAATCAAGCATCGCATAAGGTTTAGACATGTATCAATCATCTAAAAAGGGACAACATTTAGACCACTACGCCTGGAGTCGTCTAGTATGCTGCCACGTAGCCCGGGAAAAGAAGTCCTGAGCGACCATCAGAAGCCGGGCAGACCCAGTAACCATAAGTTCTCGCTGGTCCTGCGGCAGAAGGTACGCCCATAGCTGAATCCAGTGGGCTGACATATGGATAACCTGCATGATATGGAAATTCGAAGATCTATTAAAAACAAGATTGTTTCGACAATTCCAAATAGACCAACATATAGCTGAAACGCCAATGCGAATTCTATCTTTGGTCTTCTTATCAATACCATTCAACCAATTCCCAAACATATTTGTGATATTAGTTGGAGGTGGAATATTATAAGTGCTAAAAACAACACGCCAAACAAGTTGAGCAAATGGGCAGGAAATAAAAAGGTGTTCAGTTGTCTCCTCCAAACCACAAAAAGAACACTTTGTACATCCTTTCCACTTTCTTTTAGCCAGGTTATCTTTGGTTAGCAATACTTTTCTATTAAGGAACCACATAAAAATCTTTATCTTCAAGGGTATTTTTAATTTCCACAAATATTTGTGTAAGTACACCGTATGCCCATTCATCAAATCCTCGTACATCGATTTAACGGTGAATTTACCATTCGTAGTTAGACTCCACACGAAAGTGTCATCATTGTCCGTTAAATTAACATCCATCAACCGGAGACATAGATGAGACCAAGCATCCCATTTGTCACCGAGTAAAGCCCTTCTAAAACCAATGTTCAGAGGGGGTGCATCGGCCAAAACATCATGAACAGAAACATTTTTCCGTTGGGTAATGTTGTAAAGTGATGGATATTGATGCATTAGAGGTGTGTCACCTAGCCAAGTATCTTCCCAAAATCTAGTAGATACCCCATTCCCAATTTTAAATGAGCCTCTACTAAAGAAATCTCCTTTGACTCTCATGAGACCTTTCCAAAAGGGAGAATCAGTCGGGGCGATTTCAACTTGAGCTAGTGTTTTACTATGTAGATATTTATTCTGTAGTAGCTCCTGCCACATACCTTCCTCATTTAACAACTTAAATAACCATTTGCTAAGTAGACTCTTATTTTTCAATTCCAGAACCTCAATCCCAAGCCCCCCTTGATCTTTGGGTCGACAAATTATATTCCACTTTGTTAATCTATATTTCTTCTTATGCTCATCGCTTAGCCAAAAGAAGCGTGACCTATAGTAATCAAATCTCTTCCGTACCTCAATAGGCACCTCAAAAAATGAAAACATAAACATGGGTAGGCTGGTTAATACCGAATTTATCAACACTAACCTATCCCCGTAAGAGAGCATTTTCCCTTTCCAGCACCCTAGTTTGTCCGCAAAACGACACTCTATAGGATACCATTCAGCATTGCGTAACTTTCTATAATGGATAGGAACTCCCAAATATTTAAAAGGTAGGGATCCCGACTCACATCCAAATATTTGTCGATATTGATCCTCTACCTCTTTCGCCTTGCCAAAACAGAAGATTTCGCTTTTGTGGAAATTAATTTTGAGGCCCGATAGTTGCTCAAAAATACATAGTATTAATTTCATATTTACCGCCTTCTCTAAGTCGTGTTCCAAAAACAAAATAGTGTCGTCCGCATACTGTAGAATAGAAACCCCACCCTCAACAAGATGAGGTATTAGTCCCCCTACCCGTCCATCTTCCTTCGCCCGCGCGATAAGAATGGCCAGCATATCGACAATATTAAAAAGCATTGGAGACAAAGGATCTCCTTGCCTAAGGCCTTTTTTAGTTTGAAAATAATGACCAATGTCATCATTAACTCTGATACCCACACTTCCTCCCTGAATAAATTGCATGACTGAATTACACCAATGTTGTGCAAATCCTTTCATACGCAAAGCTTGTTGGAGAAAAGGCCACTTTACCTTATCATATGCCTTCTCGAAATCAATTTTAAAAAGTACACCGTCCATTTTCTTGCGGTGAAGTTCATGAATTGTTTCATGGAGTACAACTACCCCTTCCAAGATGTGCCTCCCGGGCATGAAGGCGGTTTGAGTAGGTTTAATAACTTTTTGGGCAATTCCCGTTATTCTGTTAGTTCCTACTTTGGTAAATATTTTAAAACTAACATTGAGAAGGCATATCGGTCGGTACTGCTGTATTTGTACCACATTCTCCTTCTTAGGAAGTAATGTAATGACTCCGAAATTTAATTTATACAAGGGCAAACTTCCTTGCTGAAATTGAAAAAACATAGCCATTAAATCGTGCTTTATTACTACCCAGAAGGTTTGATAAAATTCAGCCGGAAACCCATCCGGTCCAGGAGCTTTGTTCAATTCCATTTGGAAAATAGCTTCATACACCTCTTTCATCGAGAAATCAGCAGTAAGAAGTAAATTTTCTTCAGTTGTTAATTGTGGGATATCCGAATTAGTACTTTCATCTAGTGTAAAATTATTTGGAGCCGGCTCCCCAAACAATTGCTTGTAATATTCCGTAATGTAGGTTTTTAAATTATCCTCCCCTACAATGGTTCCCTCGTCTTGCTCAAGTTGAAAAATCTTTTTCTTCCTATATTTCCCATTTGCAACCAAATGAAAATATTTTGTATTATTTCCACCTTCTTGTACATGTTTAACTTTAGCCCTTTGTGCCCACTTAGTCTCCTCATCTCGACGAAGGGAGCTAATGCGCTCTTGTGCCTTTCGCAATGTCTCGCGCTCAGAGGCAGTAAGCAAAGCACTCTCAGCTTTAACATCCAGCTCGTTAATTATTCTCAACAAATTTTCTTTTTCAACTTTATATTTGCCGCTCTGGTTCTTTGCCCACCCTTTTAAAAACCGACGTAAGTGTCTAATTTTGTTTTGCCACACCTCAATCGGAGAGTTACCTTTGGTGAAAGCCGCCCATTCATGAGCTATCATGTCAAAAAATCCCTCCATCCTAAGCCACGAAAGCTCGAAAGAAAATCTTGCCACATTTCCAAGATGGGCCTGAATCCCCGCATCAATGAGCAAGGGTGTATGATCTGACCCCGTTCTTGTCAATGCTTGTACAGTGGCAAGTGGAAATTTCTGCTCCCAAGTAATGCTCGCCAAACCCTGTCCAACTTCTCAAAAGTTGGCATCTCTCTTCTACTAGCCCACGTGTACTGTCTACCGGTGAGTTCGATCTCTTTTAAGTTTAAGCTTTCAATAATAGCATTAAACATAAATGACCAGCGGGGGTTAAAATTGTTATTATTCTTCTCTTCAGGTTTGCGAATCATATTAAAGTCACCACCAACCAACATTGGCAGCGACTCCTTTTCACAAATCCTTGCAAGCTCAACTAAAAAGGCCGGTTTTTGTGCATCTTGAGCTGCCCCATAAACCGACACCAACATCCACTCGAAGTCGTCCCCCTTTGACCTAATGGAAAGCTTGACACAAAAGTCACCAGCCTCCACGTTTCGAACTTGAAGTGTGGCCGAGTTGATTCCGATTAACATGCCCCCGACCTCCCATGAGGTGGTAGACAAAACCAAATAAAATCATGACCCGCCGCTAGATGGTTTAAAAAGGGTTGTGAAAAATGGGCCCTTCCTGTCTCCGATAAGGCAATGAAGTCCATTTTTAAATCCCTAATGCTTTCTCTAATTAAAAAATGTTTCCCGGGGTCCCCTATACCCTCGTTGTTCCAAAAGACTCCTTTCAAACCTTGCATTTAGATAAATGATTGTTTTTTCAGCCTCGCACTACGTCTACGGTCTGACATAGCGGTAACTTTTTTTGCCCGTTTTTTAGTTGTCTTAGTATGCCTGTCTTTTGTTTTGGCGAATTTGTCTCAAGGGTTGCCGGGGCCGGCCATGTACTTCGGAAGCCACTGACACAGAGCATTCCTGTGAACGGACGAGGCTGCAGCTACGAGAAGGACAGAGCACTGAACGGACGACACGGACAGCGACTGCGGTAGCAAGAACAAACAACAAGGCGCCGGATGGGGTAAGAAATCACGAGGAACATCGGTTGCGATCCTGTGAAACGGGTTCATTTGGAAGGTGCCTGTGACTGTGAGTGACCCATGGATGGATCCCTGGCTTGCGATGGAGACATGCCACCGGCAAGACGAACCCATGTCGACTGTCTTGACGGTTGTAGTCTGTGTACGTAGCACGCTGTGTCCATCTCAGTACATCCTACATATGATATTAGGGTAGGAGGCTTGAACCAAGAAAATTCATTCTCTTGTGCACAGAACATTTTGCATTTTTTTTCTCAAAAAAAAACATTTTGCATTTTTGGTGTGTTCATGAACTCCAAAACAAGGGAGGTGCAAATCAAAACAAAGAGAGAATAGCCACAATACCACTAATGAAAACCGAAAGTTCCAAAATACCATCCAAATAATCGAGGTTGCCAAATTACCACTACACTTTTGGTTTTCATAGCCAAAATACCACTATGGATCAATAGTCACTAACACCCACATAAAAAGACTTATATGCCCTTACTTGTTCATACCACCAATCAATCTTCGCATCACACGGCAGGAAAACATCCCAATCCATCTCATGGACTCATGATTATTTTGTGATGCATGTCTCTCTGTACGATCGGAAGCCTTTCAAATTACCGGAAAACACACATCCACATCACGTATGCAGTATCAGTTCACGGCCAAAACGCAAATCCTTGCCATGCTCGCCCAGCCAGTAGGCCTTGTCGTCCAGAACCGCGTCCGCGACGAGATGGCCAAGTGCGGCAGGAGCAGGGGCAGGTAGGGGCGGAGCGATTCGGGCAGGATTCACGAGCAAAAAAGATGGGAATGAGCGCGGCTGGGAGAGGGATTCGGGGGGGAAATATGCTGGCTGGGGCAAGCAGTCGCCGGCCAAGCTACAAGGTGGTCAGCCGCACCACCATTGTTGGTCAGGGAAGAAGAAAGAGAGATTTTTCTGGTCGGGTCCGTCTGATCTCTAGATGAGGGCATTTTTGCCATATTAGAAGAACTGGCAACGTAAAACGTTTGATATTTGACGACAATGGTATTTTGGCCATGAAAACCGTAACGGCAGTGGTGTTTTGGCAAGTTTGGTTATTTGAGTGGTATTTTGGAACTCTTGGTTTTCACTAGTGGTATTGTGGCTATTTTCTCCAAAACAAACCAAAAACAAAATGGAGAAGAGAGATACCAGTGGGGAGTCTCCATCAGTTTGACTCGGGAGCAACCGGCGACCACGTCTGCTTCATAAAGCTTCTCGCGTAGCACACGGGCCGAGCGGCTAGAGAGAGAGAGAGAGAGAAAGAGAGAGATAGGAGGCGGAGACGGGGGCGGCAGAGGCGGCGCCCTCACTCTGTTCTTCCGCTGATCTCCAGGCGAAACAGCAGGTACGCACATCCTCGATCTTCCTTGGTTTCTTTCGAGAATTGCTGGGAGAATTTCGTGCTCTTGAACATGAACAATCTTTCCTCTCCCCTCTTTTCCGCGACTCCCTTCGATTTCCCCAACGGAAGAAGATTTCTCAGATATTGTTTAGATTCCGTCTTTATTTCCCCACTTCTGTTCTTGGGCATGTTCATCTGTTCAGAATTGAGCTGCGAAATGTACTCTGTTATGCTTAAGAGATCGAGATCGATAAAATGGTACTTATATTCGATAATACGAGTATCAAAATTGGATTTTTAATGTTCACCTTCTTCAGAAATTCGAACCCTTTCAGGTGATAGCAAAATCCTGGCTGCTTTTAGGAGCAGGATTTAGTTGTATTCATTTGGAGGGTGTGATGGTGTAATTGTACTGCATACTTACTATTTTGGCCCCCTTCTTAGTTTTTTTCTCTCAGTTATTTCTAGTCCCAAATTAGTAAGTATGCAGTACAATTATCGGTTTCCAGTACAGTTCCTTCAGTAAAGATGATAGCAGGTTTATATCTGGGTGTTGCATTTAGTTGATTTACTTACAACGTTTATTGGCTAATTGCTCGCAGGGGAGTGTCACAGTTCATCAATGGCAGCTCCCAATACCTATGCTGTCCACGTCTCCTCGGAGACCCACAAGATTGAGGCCTGGTGCGAGTCTGATGAAGCTTTGGCTAGGCAACTGCAAGACGAGGAGGATTCACGCGATGCAGCTGCAGCCACAAGGGAATTTACTGGTACAATACAGTGCTGCTACTCTTGGTCTCCGAGCATCTTTTGGTTTGCTTCAAGTGGATTCATTAGCTGTACTCAACCAATGCTCACGCTTGCTACATGTTCATGGTGCATTGTTTTTAGGTAACGTATCCTTGGAAACATCATCACCAGCTGTTGAGTATATACCTACCAATAATGCAGCTCAGGTTTGTTGTCTTTCTGCTCTTCTGCTTCCTCTGTTGGTTCATTGGGATCGTCACCACATTTCATGGAAAGGGATTCCAGATGTCTGCGCGGGGGCCTAGAGTGATGAGCTGATGACAATTTGTATCTGCAGGTGGCGAGAGAAGACAATGTCGACCCAGATAACATGTCATACGAGGTATGCTTCTTTTCTTTTTTTGGAAGGAACTATATCAAGTTATCTGATCCATAAGGATGTACAGAAAAGTTAAATACTGCATTTACTTGGACGGTTTGGAGAGATCAACAAACTTATGAAGATATACTGAAAATGCTTTCTGTAGTTTCTTCATGAGAAACTAAGTGTAATTTTGCATACTTGCCACTAAGATTAACCATCTCTTGGGAGGCTATTAGCCTGTATTGCTTAGAAGTTTGGAACGGAAATTTTGGTTGGCACATAGACACAAGTTCACTTATACAACTTGACTCTCTTATAAGATGTTCACTTATTCTAGCATCTATTGTTTGACTTTGACATCAAAATAAGTTGGATATAAACCGACACACTTTCATTTACCTGTCATATCACACACCAATTCCATTTCTGGGCAAACGTTTTTACTGTATTTTGTATTTTTGTAGCAACTACAAGCAATTGGTGAAGCAGTAGGAACTCAATCCAGAGGCTTATCTGATGACCTGATAAGCTATCTGGTGCCGTTTAGGAACAAGTGTTACTTCTTCTCCAGCAAAAAGGACCACGAGGAGTATGTTACAATTAATTTTATGCTCCAAGATGTGCTAGTCCTTTTGAAATGTAGCAGCATCCATAGGCCATGTTATAGGTTGGCTTACAAACACATATCTGTACAATATCTCCATGCAGATGTGTCATATGCAAATCAACCTATAAAAGCCGACAGAAGTTGATAAGATTGCCCTGCAGCCATTGTTACCATGCAGCTTGCATAACTCGCTGGCTTAAGATCAACAAGGTAAAGTTAATTTTATTTTGAACAAATCATGTGATATCTCTATAATTCAAAACAGAAGCTGCTATCTTCTCCTTGTAGATGCTAAACCCTAATATATATATATATAAACCTGCTTTATGTATATATCGGTCAAGAAAAGCAATTGACAGATGCCCGGAATAGGCAATTTCTGTACATGCATTGTCTAAGCTCCATATGATCCTTACAGATTTTATGATGGCTTAGTTTTAGAAACCTATATTGTCTGCTCTTAGTATCATTATCTGATATTGTGATCTATACCTTTGTCTTCATTCAGGCATGCCCGGTCTGCAATGAGGAGGTATTCGGGTGAGCTGCGACGTTTGTGGCTATAATTCAGCCTCGTCGTCATTATTTCAGGCCACGATGCTCAGCTACGATCTATTATCCTATACATAACCTAGTTGTTTGATGTGTACATCCGGCTCAGTTTTTATCACAAACCGATAGATCTGTGTGGGTACTACGATGGTTGCCAGTTTTCTAAGAATGCAACCGAGCAGGAGCGTTTCAGTAAATAATAGTATGGTTTGTTGTGTATTGCATCGCACTATCTTTTAAGTTAGCCCATTGTGTATAGTAAGAACCAAGTTTGTCAATGTTATGTACCTTTAGGGATCTGCCATCTTTGCTTATGTCAGTAATTCCGAACAACTGCCCAACTGCAGATTGTCGTCTCAGTCAGAATGTTTTTCTTTGGGATAGTTGTGAGGTGGTGGGAGCTTCCCCACCGCTTGTTAAATTAACCTGAAAAATATCATCGTTGTTACAAAGTTGCACACTTCTTTTAGATAGCAGTTAGACAATGAACTATTTTATCAGTACAGGGTAGATGAAACAAACATATCCTAAGCTAGAATTTGAAACGTATCCCTGCTACTAATATTTCAGTTGCACACTTCTTTTAGATAGCAGTTAGACAATGATGATTTCGGAGGATCTTGATTCAACTTTACGTTTTGTTAGGTCTTCTGTTATTTGTATGTGTTGCAGTGTGATTGATCTGGTGTATTTTCTCCCGTTATAATGAATAAAGTCAGATCGTTTACTCAAAAGAAACAAAAAAAATCAGTTGATTCCTTTGCCCAGCAAGAACAGGTTTTGTATAATTTGCACTTCCCATTGCCAGTGGAAAATTTGCCACTACCTTTCCCTGAATGATGATGCAGGGTGCACAGAGCCACAGACACCAATAATATACTTGGATCTTGCACTATTAGTATTAGATCTCAGTGTGAGTGGTGGTTGCTTAAACAATGTTGATTGCAAATGGTAGTATTAATTAGTTAGTTAACTAATCGTGGAGCATGATCCAGTGCTGGCACTGATCCACTCCATCCGGTGTAGATTCCTGTGCTGATAGATGTTCTTGTCGGCACCTCCTTTAGATTGTTAAATTCTTCTTTTAAAATTTGTATTTATCTGGTTAGCTTCCACGAAAGAGGTCGTAGCCCCGCTTTATAAATAAAGTCACAACGGTCGAACCGATACAAAGTGATGAGGGACCTCTTACAAAGCATATCAAAGATAAGAAATAAAAAACAAAGAACGCCAAACTTGCCACCGGAGACAACCAGAACAAACCCACATGATATCAGGCTCCACGACGACGCCCCAAGAGGGTAACGATGTGGCACGTCGCCGTCGGTCGACGGTCAAGGGTTTTCACCCAGAGCCTTGGCGCGTCGAAAGAACCCACAACAGCGCCCCCAAGAGGGTAACCATACCCACAGGCACGGCCGCCATCGGCACCAAAGTGCTAAGCTTTCGCCCGAAAGACCCTTCGCACCGCGCCCGGTATAGAGGACCCGTTCACTGCCTCCGAGCCCGGCCTCCAGAACATGATATGGGAGTTGCTCACGCCGAAGCGCCCGCAACACCTGGACCCCCGCCGTCCGCTCCTCGCCATCCAAACAGCCAAGGAGAGAGACCACCACCACCGCTACGTCGCTCGCCGCAGAGACGCCCGTGCAGTCCACCTTCCAGGGTCGCCACCCCGGCGTCCGCGACCTCAAACCAAGGGACCAACAAGCCGCGAGGCCACCGTGGCAAACAAGTGGGGCCGATGAAAGAACTAGGCCTGCGAGAGTGGCAACCGCAACCAATAAGAGGAGATCCCGTCCTCCACCGTCAGAGACGGTCGCCGGCCGGACGCAGTAGCAGGTCCGGTCAGGCCCAGATCAGCCCGCCTGGCTAGGATCAGACCTGACTAGTCCCGCCGCCGCGCTGCAGCGACAAGGTTACAATTGTTTCTCCTGCAAAGAAGCAGAGGGCGTGCGCATCGGCTGGGGCCGTAAAGCCCAGATCGGCCCCGCCTGGCCTAGATCTGGGCCGGGAAACCCTAGCCATGGCCACACCCGAGCTGCACCTAGCCTTGTCGCCGTGCTATCCCCAACTGCCGCCGCCGAGGAGCCGCCGCCGCCACGGAAGACACGAGCGCCCGCCCATGGCCCTTGCTGGCCGGCCACCGGGAAGAGGACGCTGCCCCGCCCGAGCTCGAACGCCGCCGTGAAGCGCTACCGCTGCCCTTGCGCGCAGGTCCGCGTAGCCTCCACGCCGCCGCCAGCACGAGCGCCACAGCCCCCCACGCCCAGAGCCGCGCCCCCACCGAACCGCTGCGTTCCGCGTCGCCGCCGCTGGATGAGGGAAAAAAAAGAGCCTCGCCGCCGCCGACGCTGCCTGGGCTTTGCCCGGCGGCGGCGGCGAGGAGGAGGAGGAGTAGAGGGAGGGAGGGAGGTGGCGGAGCAGGGGAGGCCCCCGGTCACCCGCGACGGCGACGCGGGGGGCTAGGGTTTCGCGGGAGGGATCGACACTTCGATTCTAGAGGCGTCCCCTTTGGAACGATCGTAGGCCACACGAGGTTAGCTTCTAACAGCACAAACGATGAACATTCTGGTCTGCAGTTGTCACGCATGATCTCATCCGGTGGCTTGCACAGTGTTAGCAGGTTCTCGAAGTTGTGTTCAGCACTAGGAACAACTGTCCTTTTCGCAATGGCTATATTATCCAAGCACCCACACACAGACGCACGCACTAAAAGTACCGGAGGATGATCAACTGAACCTGGCTACACATAAACTCGCATTTTAAAATTGGATCTTTAAGTTTGTAAAAAATATATTATAACAACCACGCATGTATGTATAGTAGCATAGAAACTCTGCAACTTTTCATAAAACAATATTGACTATTTGCGTGCTTGTTTTCTGATTTTTATACAAGTCGCAAACATACTAGATTTTTGTAAAAAAAAAACACTGGGTATGTTTCTATCTAATATGTTTTCTTACGACTTCGCTAATTTAAAAAAAACAAACAGGCTCCATGTACCTGGTTCTGAAAATCGCTAACCAACATTTTTTTTACAAGCATTCGTATTTTTCTAAAATTCAGGACCTCTTTGGTTCGATGAAGCTTAAAAAGAATTAAAGTTTTGATCATTAGAAATCCTTCACGTAGCTGTTGTTTTATTTGGACTACAAACCTCAAGAACTTCTTTATAAAACAACGTACCCTCATTTTGAGAGAGAAAATTCCATGGAGGCTGTTCTCTTAAAACCGTTCCTATGTTTCTCTATGCTGTTTTACTGAACACACTTGTATCAGCTAGTATGATTTACAAAATGTGAGTTCTGGAAGGCAAAGGGGCGTTGCCATTCTGGATTGTGCTATTTCCACATTTTTGGAATCCTACGGATTATTAAAAAAATCAAGGAAGTACAGAGAATACTTCAGAAAAAAGGAAGTCGAGGGTAACTTCATTCAACCAAGCTCTTGGTACACAAGGATCAGGTGAAGAACATAGCACAGCAAACATGTACACATGTCACTAAAACTCACAATTTACAAGTGTGACATACTCCTAGGGACAAGAAATAAAACCACTCATCCCTTCAATTAAATTACAGGACTCAAGCACACTACGACAGAAAAGAAGCAAAACCGTATTGTTTCTATAGGGGTATTCCAGCTTAACCTGTTCAGCAAATCTACTCATAACTCCGAGGTGCCTTTTTTCCGAGCAAGGTACTGCGGTTTTACAACCACCGAATCCACACAAAGACCTCCTTTAGTGTGTGTGCAATCTATCTGAACCATTGCAAATTGGATATTCAGTGGCTTGTTCGAGTTCTTGACGACAAAATCACCGACATGATGGTTGATCCAGACACCTGGCTCGGTAAGATAGCGCTTGGACTGAGCCTGCTGCCCGTCGGAAGTTGTTAGCTGGAAGCGCACCGGCTTTATGTCCCAGCCGTGGATGTGCTCGGCACTATAAACCCGGCGACCAAGCCGCTTGAAAGGTCTACCTAGATGAACTCGGAAGAACAGGCTATATGTACCTTCTGGGAAGCAGAACTCTGCCTCCCCTCTGACTTCAAACCACCAAATTTGCGAGAGATAAGCAACCGAACGGAACCTGCAAAAAAACAGCAAACAGTTGGGATAGCTTGCAGGCAACATAAAACATATACCTTATTTAAAATGGGATACATTATCATATGCCAGTAAAGAAAATATGCTCAATTATCTCACACGAAAAGCATGATTAACCAATGCATGCATCATAAAAACTACTTCCATGGAACAGCTTATCATGTTCCAATTACGATACATTTCAGGGTCCACACAAATATAGATATTAAGAACATGCCGTGTTTCAAGTGAACTAAGACCACGAAGAGGTAACCACATCTTATTCATGGGTACGCAGCTCCTAGTTGGTGACAAGGAGAAAGTAAACAATAGTCCATGACCCTGCCATTTTTTTCTTTCCCCAGCACAAACTACAGCTTGTAACACAAGTTGGGCACATATAGACTCAATGTAGTTAACACCATTGGGAATTTTATTTGGTTAGAACATATGAGGAATCAGCACAACAAATAACGGGAGGTGCTTCTCAGCTTTTAGTGATATCCACCTGGAATTGGGGCTGAACTGAAAACTCAATAAATCTCCAAGCAACATAAAAAGTTTCTATAATGTGACACATAATATAGGTTGGCTGTTGGCATATATGATTTTGATGAAACTACCTTGATTCATCATTTGGAATGAAGTTCCAGTATCTCCTATCATCAATGCCCGTTATCGAAAGCGCCCTTGAATAGATTGTCATGCAGGTGCCTCCACCAGCCTTGTCAAGCCAGAACTCCTGCACAATGAGACAGAACAAAATTTCATATGAGGTAGCAACAACAAATTTGCAACGCTAGTGCAAGGAAAACAAAACTGAGCAATAGCGTCCCCTCAAAAAGAAAAGGACTGAACAATAACGCCTCTTCAAATCGATAGGCGTTTGAAACTAATCAGACTCGTATGTAAACTTCATCTAAAACCCAAATAAACACAAACTTTAAAGCAAAATAAACTTGAATTCCTGCGGTTTTAACTTACAGATTCACAAGGTTTTGTCTTAAATTTCAAAAAAAAAAATCAAAGAAGCACAGCGTAGTGGCGATGATAACCAGAAATTGAGATGGAACAAAGAACGCACCTTGGTGCCGCCGTCGAGGCAGCTGCGGCGGCAGAGCCGCGCGTACACCTCCTTCTTGGGGACCGCCTCCACCTCCAAGGCAGCGGCTTCCTCGTCGCCACCGCCTGCGCCGGCGGCGGCGAGGAGCCGCGCGTAGTTGCGCGGCAGCTTGGCCTCCCAGACGCCGTCCCCGGACGCGGCGCCGTGGAAGGTGCGGCTCAGCCGGGCCATCCCGCAGATCTCCGTCGGGTTGAGCCTGAGCATCACCTCGGCGACGCAGCTCTCCGGCAGGTCCCCCAGCGCCGTCCCTGCGCCCCGGCTCGCCGCCGACGAGGCCACGGCGCCCATGGATGACCCCGGCCGGGAAAAGAAACAGCCGCCCGGTCGGAGCTCAGCAGTAGAGGGTGAGCAGCTTGGAGAGCAGCAGCAGGGACGCCGGCGACTTGGAGAAGAGCGGCGGGTTACGCCTCACCGCCAGAAGGCCCATCCCGCTGCCGCCTCGGTTGCCGTCGGGAAGCTGAAAACTCCTGGCGTCGCCGTCTTCCCTGAATCGACCACCAACCCCTCCCTTCCTTCCACTGTCCCAGCTGAAAACTTCTTGCAACGGCTGGATCGAACTGATTCTGGTTGCTTCCGACTGTTCTTCCGAGTTTGCTGATGTGCTGGTTTCTTGGTCTTGGCGTCTGCGGAAACGGAAGCGAGGTAGCGGCTGCGCGAAGGGAGAAAGTGGGTTTTGTTCTTGCCGGTGGGGAGAGGTGCGCAAGATTTCTCGCTTTTTTTCTCTCGGTGGTGGTGGCCGCGTGTCGCGGTCTGCCCCCCTAGCCGCGGTGGAGGTCGCTGTCGGGAAGACGAGCCATCTGCTTCTCTGATCCAACTCTTGAGAACTTGAGATCGAATGTTACTGTGTTCCTGAATGTGTTTTACTGTTTGAGCAAAGCGAAAGTTCTTACTTTTCATCAGGTAAGAAAAAGGTCCTCTTTGTTTTTTTAGCGCCTTTTTTCAAAACATGGCCCAGAGGAGCTAGCTGCATAAATTCGGGCTAGGGTAAGGACACAAAAAAGATAGTCACAGAGTTGAGCGTCCAAAACGTACATACATAGCTATTTTGGAAAGAACCCTAGTTAGTAAAAAAAAGAAATGTGATCCTTCCACTCCACCACCAACACCGCAAATGGATGCTCGTCCGCACCACTTGAGATCGACGCTACTTATAAAACTAGGCCGGTGACCACCGACGAGAATTCTCCACTGGGTCTTCGAAAAGAGGTTGAAGATGTGATATTGTCTGTGTCTAAAGAGGCTGCCACTCCAACCAACAATCACGGCGGCAAAACACGTCAAATGTGTGTGCATCTCCAATCTATGATTCACGATTTTCTTCTCACTGGATCGATGTCAGCGGTATCAGCTCCCATTTCCTCGGTGCACCATGCCAACCAAGAAGAAGGGCGCCCCCGCCGCCAACACCCAACCTAGATCATCACCACACTTACCCGACGCACAAGGCGAGACGTCGAACCTCTTCATCACCTCCGCCAGCAAGGCCAGCCGAAAAAAGAAGCCCTTCGTCACCCAATGCGTCAAGGCCGTCGCCACACATTATAAATCCAAAGGGTGATGCACTGTTCCACTCCCTCCCCTCTCCACTCCACTGAGGCCGGACAGAGGAAACTTCCAAGCACATCGACTCGACATCATCAAGCGATGGCCACAAACCACTGTCTGATTAAAGGAGATGGTTTGGCCTTCCCTATTGCACCCAACTCTAACCTATGAGCAACAAGACGAGGAGAAATGACCTAACCAGCACCAGATCTAGTGCTCGCTTCCAACTAATAGCATCAAGCCAAACTCTGGCATGCATCTAAAACACCTACAACCAGTGGCGGACCCAACCGCCCCTATGCCCGGGCAAGCGCCCGGGCTTCCGGCCGGCCGGCAAGCCTACGTCCACTGTTCATCACAGGTCAAATTAGCTTAATTAGTTTCTAAACTAGGAGTTTGCCCGGGCTTTCAAAATTTCCTGGGTCCGCTTATGCCTACAACTACCAATACGGGTGGAGCTTCACATCCGGAGTTGAAGCGGAGGAGAGCTCAGGAAGTCCTCAGGGTATTGTAGCAGGGAGAAATAAAGAAGGGGAAAGGATGGGTCTATCTTTGGTGAAAGCAATTTCATAGTGATTGTAGAGATTCTCTTTGTTCGACGTTTAAGAAAAATCACTCCTTCTCTTCCGAGTTACTAAAAAAATTTCATGCAATCAAAAGTGGGAAGATTGTAGTGGCGTATATCTAACTAGTGCGATTTTGCAGTGGCGTATTTGGAAGTAGAAAATTTGAAGGAGCATACATGCGTTTATGTAAATCATTTGATTGGCTTGTATGGAATTTCGTCCGGAAAAAATTGTTTGGCAAGGAGAACTTTAAGGCGAAAAAGAATAGGACGGTGCCGAAAGTACAAGGGACAAAAAATCTTTGCCATGCCTTCCATCATAAACAATCCACAGATTCCCTCTGACTAGCTGGTAGGGCACGACAGCAAGAGTTGTCATTCTTATCCCGTAACAACGACAGAATTGCTAGTTCAGTTCGAGATCCAGCGGCCTGGATCATTGTCAACGACCTGTCTATCAAGCTGGCTGATGGGCTGCCACCTTGGGCCTTGGCCTGCTTCGGAACGACACACGAGCACATATAGGAGCAGAGCGGCCACAATGGAACGCGGCTTGGAACAGAACGGAACGGACGGCCTCGGCCGGAAGGCGAGGATAGGCTAGCGTATGGCTAGGGTTCATCTTCTTCCTCCCAAATCCCTCTAGTTCCTCGTCTGATCTCTCTGTAACTTGAACCAGATGTCTAATTAAGTGATACTAGTACTGGGACTCTTACAATTGGTATCAGAGCCAGTCGATCCATCCCCAAAATTCCACCAAATCCCGCACTCCACCCGATTCGTTCTCCGGCAGCGAGCCGAAGTCATGGATTCGCTATCCCCGGAGTCCCGAGCCCTGTACGAGATCCTCATGGCCGACACCACGGAGATATACGAGTCCAAGTTCGCCGCGTACAAGAAGAAGGTTCTCGACGCCATGAAGTCGACCGCGCCCTTGCGCGTCCCGAGCGGCGCCTGCTTCCGTGAGCCATGCCCAAGGTCGACCCCCACCTCTACGGCCGCGTCCGCTTCGAGCGACATCACCAGGAACGGCGCCGCTACACCGGCCACTGTCCTGTCGAGCTCGTCCGCAAGCGCCCCGATGGCATCTGTTGCGAGCTCGGCCTCGTCTCCAGCCCCTGCAGCAGCCACAAGCGCGTCGGCGTGTCCGCGTGCACCATGCAACGCCGCCCCCATCTCCAGCCCGGCGACGCCTGATGCAAGCCGCGCCGTCCTCAACGCCAAGCGCGACTCATCCAAGGATGACCTCAGCCCGGAGGCCCGGCGTGTCTACGACTACATCGTCGGCAACTCCGATGAGTACGTTCCTGTCGCAGCTATCACCGCCACAAGCTCGGCCTCTATGGTGGCGTTGGCCTCCCCACCAGCCAGTGTCTTCTCTGCGACCACAACGAATGAGACGGACCCCTCTTCCGTGATGCCCGCAACCTGCTCGGCAGAATGGCCAAGCCACGATGATGATGTATCAGTGTCTGTGCTCATTTCGTCTACAACAAAAACTTCATCCACGACCATTGGCGATGTCCTCTCCGAGCTTGCTGTACCTATTGGAGACAACAAGGCACTCGACGTTGATGCCACTGACTACACTTCACCGACGATCACCATCTGCTTGCCGGGTGGTTCCATTCATAGCATCAGTGGAGAAGACCCCGTGCATGTGACTCCATGGAATGTGCACACAGTCCTCAAGGTGCCTCCAAGGAATTCGCCAAGGCCACCAGTTGTGTCGTTGATTGTTCCAGAGCTGTTTACATGGTCACCCACCTGTTCAACCGATTGCTTATTCTACGGTATCAAGACGTCATCAAGGATGCTGCCTGGCACATACATGGAGTTCAGTATTGGGTCTAATGTGAGTACAATGGCGCCATGGCCACCACCCAGCTGCACTCGTGCAAGACCACCACTGATCCGTGGACAGAACTCATGCCATCATGCACAGCAAAAGCGTGGCAAGGAACTCTTAGTAAGTTTGGACAGAATGGAGAATTGGAATGCAATCTGGCTTGGTGTGGCGCTAAAGCCTCCATGGTCTCCTCTTGGTGTGTGCATAAATCTGCCAATGAATGTCTGTATGATACACACCGTGGTGTCACTCGCCACCTCGCCAATGGAGTATTTCCATGGCATAGTAGCCTCCGGGAAGAGAAATGACACCAACTGCGACATTGCCCAGCCCGTCCTTATCAGTTTTGAGTATGTTGACCTTGCCATTGTCAGTGTGCCTCCGGGAAGAGAAATGAACATGCTACTTGGTGCACTCTCACCAGCCGCTGAGATCAAGCGCCCACCATGGCCTCCACCACCGGAGCTTGTATTCATGCTGTTAATGGTGGTACTCCAGCCAACAAGAGTAGGAGAATTCCAGCCTCGGGCACAGGCTTTTGATACAGATTGTGAGCATCAGCATTGGCCATGTTTCCTGCAAGAAACCTATAACTTCATGTTCTCCGATGTTGCAGTTCATTCACTAGTTCATGCTGAGAGGGGAGGTTGGTTTCAGTTTTGCTCTGTTGGAAGGGCTTCCTTGTACAGTTATGGCCCTACGAAATTTCAGTGGGAAATTGCATGGCCATCTACAACATTGGCATACTCTATTCATTACGGTATGCACATGTACCTTTCCCTGGAGTGCTCTATTGTAATATGTTATTTGGAGATTGAGATAAAATGTGTGCCGCACATGCACTGGGATCCTGGTGGTTTTAGTCAACATTGGCTTGGAGTGAAGACAAAATTCAGGAAGTTTGCATGGTTACTCATGGGGTCATATTTGGCTAGTTCAAAATCTGGAAAAAGTGAGCTGGTCATTCTCAGGGAGTCAATGCCACCCTTGAACCAGTTGATTTTGAATGTGTACCATACATTTTCTCCTGGCACTCCTATTGAAGTTGGCCTTCTGAAGGACGTTCTAGTACAAGATCGGCTTATCTGCTTAAATGGACACATTATTCCGTGTGGTTTTGAGCTTCTCCCATGGAAAATTGCATGGACTCTCGTCTTGGAGTTATTACCAGTGTAGTGGAAGTTGTGGTAATTATTCAGCTGACCTGACCTTTAGCTGTACGAGCTACGCATGCGCGAGGAAAATTCATCAAGGATCTTCAAGTGATCAAACAACTCGGCCCTGGAATTGTGTGGTATTTTTGCAACCGAAGCCCCCATGGTCAGATATTGCTCCAACCAATTCTGTTGATGTTGCTGATTCCTTGCATATCACTGACGTTTATATGGAGATTAATCAGTTTGGGCCGTTTGCTAGTCATGGCAGCCGACTATCACAAGTCTGGATCCTTTATCTTCCTGTTACATGCATTGTACAGTGTGGGTCTGAGCTCATGCCGTGGGAAATTGCAAATTCAAGGAATGCTATCTGGACATATACTAAACAAGTGCTCATTCTTGATGCGGCCACCGGTGTCAACTGGAATAGCACTCCATTGTCGTCCTTGAAGCTGACATGGGACCCTGGTGGATATAGGCAACATCCGCTTGAGGGCAAGCCGGATTTTAAGGAGGGGGGATTGTCAACGACCTGTCTATCAAGCTGGCTGATGGGCTGCCACCTTGGGCCTTGGCCTGCTTCGGAACGACACACGAGCACATATAGGAGCAGAGCGGCCACAATGGAACGCGGCTTGGAACAGAACGGAACGGACGGCCTCGGCCGGAACGACACACGAGCACATATAGGAGCAGAGCGGCCACAATGGAACGCGGCTTGGAACAGAACGGAACGGACGGCCTCGGCCGGAAGGCGAGGATAGGCTAGCGTATGGCTAGGGTTCATCTTCTTCCTCCCAAATCCCTCTAGTTCCTCGTCTGATCTCTCTGTAACTTGAACCAGATGTCTAATTAAGTGATACTAGTACTGGGACTCTTACAATCATCATCTGCAGGGTTCTAGAAAAAGGCTTAGAAGGGTCGACTCGTCAGGCAACCAGGTGTACGTGCTACTGAAAGTTCCAACTACTCAAAATGCCTTTTGCCTTTCCTCGCAATCAAGTAAAGCAGAGCTGATACACTAAAAAAAACATTTCGCTTTCCGACAGAAGTCAGTGAACGGTTGCATAAGGTTCATGGTGCCATACGTGGATACAACTTTCTTATTTTGGAGGGTTGTTTGCATCATTGAAAATGACGACGTGGATCAAAGTGTTCATGAAAAGGTACTCCCTCTGTCTCAAGTTTGATCAAAAGTGGACGTATCTAGACATGTTACATATCTAGATACATCCACTTTTTATCAAATCTGAGACAATTATTTTGGGACGGAGGGAGTGCATGAGAATCCAAGACACTTCGCCATCGTCATTACTCCTTGATAATTCGAAGGAATTATAAAATGGCTGTTTTTTCTTCTCTTATCTCCTAAAACTAGTACTAGTTGTTCATGATGGTAACTGCAAATCGTTTTAGTGCTGTTTGAGTAGCTGCTAGTTCCATGAACTAATGAATGCCTCTCCTAAGTGGGTGAGTTGCTTTCTGAACAATGAGGTTTATTGCATAGATTCTGGATAAGATCTAGAGTCATGCCAACCTACCTACCATAGGCACCTATGCTTCAAGCATGTATCATCAACATTTCCTTCCAAGGCACCACATGAACCTGCATGCACTATTGAGCAACTGCCCACTATACTTGTTGGTGTGTTGTGTTTACCTGAACTGTGTCACTGTCAGTTTGCTCCACCTTCGCCGGCCAGGTTCTTTAGAATCAAAGGGTGAGTACTGCCAACTGTCACCTGTCAGCATTTCATGATCGAAATGACTTGGAGCAATAGTTAAAGTTATCTGATTCCATTGGTCGGAACGATCTGCAATGGGGCGTCCTGGTGGCAATTGCCAAGGCCAGATGTTAGTTTAAGACATACTCCAAGTTCTGCCAACGAAGATGAGACCAATCTTTTCTTTCGGTCGAAAGATCAGTTCAGTTGCAACGAAGGAGTATCGTTCTGCAATACCCGACAGAGAAGCATCAAGTTCTGCCAAGGTTTTTTACTCGACAGAGAAACGTCAAGTAAAAGAAACGAATATCATATCCATGGTTTCAGTTTACAGTAACTTGTTGTGGCCAGCAACCAGAGCTCCACGATAGATCATGGCCTACGGGTTAACATTTACTCATGGTTGCTGGCTAGGACAACAACAAAATAGTAAAAGGCGATAGTAGTCTTTCGAAGACTAGCCCAGAATCACCCTAAAAGCTGCTCGATGGGACAATGTTATGCAGCACCCCCATCCCTTCTGTATGGCATGTAGCGATGATCTTTGGAGGCATTCTTCTTCCTTCGCTTCTCAATAAAGGCATCAAGCTTTCCTGCCTCCTGTAAGCGGTCAATGTAAACGGAAGCGTCAGGCCAGAGAAGTCCATAAGTGTGAAAAATTACCAGTCACACAAACCCTGAGGGCCTTACCTTGAGCTCATTGTACTTATCAATCAATTTCCTTTCACGAATTTCAGCTGGTCAACAAACAAAAAGGTGAACATAAGATATGCAGCAGAGGACGGCGTGAAAAAAGGATGTAACTGGATCAAGGAACAAACATTTCTTCAGATAATATGGTTGTTTCCCGGCCTTGGCTGCTTCCCTCTCTTTCTTAATATGCCCACGCAGAATTTCTGATTCAACGTTCTTCTGAGGATTAGACCTCAACTGCTTATCCTGAACATAAACATATGTACTGTCAACCAGTCAACGGAAGAGGAAACATTGCTCAATACAAGGAACTCAGTCCTGAAATTATTATATTTGGTCTAACAAATAGACATGTAACAGTCAAACTTAAAATAAGATTAAAGATGCATCTCCTACAGTACGCTCTTTAACATTATACAGAATTGCAGTGACCAATTGTTTATTTTGTAAGGCGGCTAGTTTCCACTCGTCATCTCCGCCTGGCAGCATTCAAAAATAAAACTTGTTCATCCTTTTTGAGTTTGTGTAATATAAATAGTTGACACTTGACAAATAAGTCTAAATCATGCACATAGCGTACGGCACCTACTTATTGTCATTAAGAATTACAGAGAGGCTGAAGTCAAATGCCGGATAGTCAAATATTCAAAAACAAATCTTACGGATTTTTTATAATAATAATCAGCATGATGACCAATCTAGGCATCTGAATGTTTCACCACCAAGTACAACAAAATAATGTCAAAAACCTTTCAGACAATGTCAAGTTGTCAACAAGTATAAAAAACTTACAATCCAGGTGATCTGACTCTTCACTTCTTCAATGGCATTAGGGTCCTTCAATTTCTTAATCGACTTTTGGAGTTTCTAGAGACACATTTAATTCTGTCAAATAAAAGTATCAATGAAGACTCTCGTAAGATGGATTGCACAAACGAACATACCTCTTTTTCTGCAGGGAGTTCCTGATCGAATAAGAAATTGTATCTTTTCCTGAAGCTGCATGCCAACCAAAGTGTCAAACACACAAATGGTACAAAGCAAAGCATGTTGTGCAACGAACGATACACATTTGTTCGACTCTTACCCTTCTTTGTCAACATCTCCATATACAGGTTCGAATCTTGGATCCCTTACAACCTGCAGATGTTTTTTAGAAATTATGTAAATAGAACAAACTTCAAAATATATTATATGGTACAGTCACTGCCTGACCAGAGACCGAGCCACAGTAAATAAAAGTACAAACAACAACCTAAACTTACAAATAATATAAGTGAGACCGAGTAATTTATTTATTAATTGTAGTTTAGAGTGACTTTAAAATCTAAGTATATCAACAAAAAGAAAGAAATGAAAATATATTTTTTAGGAGAACTGACACGTTCCATTCAAATTACCAACAGGTTACACAGAAAAAAATTGAAAATAGATTAAGGCAGCTAAAGACAGATTTAGGGTAGCCTTTGTTCTATGTTCAAAGCATGTTTTCCGAATAAACATTTAATTGGATTAAGCAACAAGGAAATAACTCACTAGATCATGATTTCAAGCAACAAGAACAACGAAAACTGACACGGAAGTAAAGTCGAACAACAGAAAAAACCTTGCCGCCGAGAAAATTAATGGATTTACGAGAACATCAGAACAGAATTTCTCAACCTATTTGATCCAGTGGATGGAATAGCATACGTAAGTAGCAAGACGTCACTATGTGGTTTTGAACCCGGCGTAATAAGTCATACAGCATGCATGCTACCTATGCACAGGTTCATGGAATGACAATAACAAGGACACGGTGAACTCACAAAGGCTAAACCTGAACTGTTGGTGTGTGCATACTCTACTTCTCCACTGTCAAATACCACTACTAATCCAATCTAAACCTGAACTCCTCGCGGCAATACTCTACAGCTGAACGGAATTGCACAGGCAACTAACCTTCTTGGGAACCTGGATCACCTCCCTGAACCTTGGCGGCCGAACATTCGTGCTTATCTCCATGGGCCTGTTCAAAATGAAATAAACACATCAGCACGCTAAATTGGCTAATCTTAAGCACGAACCAGCACGGCGTGGAACCGGACCTCTTCCTGCTCTCCCGGCGAGCCTTCTTCTGCGCGGCGGCGGCGGCAGCAGAGGCACCCCGCGCGGCGAGCGACCCGTCGGCGCGGGCGCGCTGCAGCTCCCCGAAGGGCACGTCGGCGAGCACGCGCTCCAGCTGCCGCTCCCGCTCCGCGAGGCCGTCGCCGTCCGACTCCGACCCGGACGACAAGGAGGCGTCATCCTGCTGCGGGCGGACCAAACGAGCCGGCGGTGAGGGTTGTGCGTGCGGTGCGGGTCCGCGCGGCGGCGGTTTTGGGGGAGAAACGCGAGGGCGAGGGCGTGGGCCTTACCTCCTCGTCGCCTGATTCCTCGGAGGCTGAAGCGGGATCTTGTTCCGGGTCGCGCTTGCTGGAGGCCGAGGTCGAAGCGGCGGTGTAGGGAGCGGCCCCGCGGTGGCTGGTGCGGCCTCTCATGGCGGCGGCAACTCAACTGACCGGAGGAGCAGACGGCGTTCGTGAAGGAGCTTGGACGCGGAGGGATGAGCTCGTGTGGCGGCCGAGGACGAGAAGGGCGGCGGTCGGGGAGGAGATGGAGATGGAGATCCGGCGGCGCGCACGCTTGAAACCCTGATGTTTGGTGCTCCGGGAAAACGCAGGGATTCCCTGGGTGAGCTGAGAACTGAGAAGCCCACGAGGAAACTGCACCCCGGTTTTTTCAGCGACCCATTTGGGGACGGGAATTTTCTGGCCCAAACCCCTCGAATCCCCGGGCCGCCCTCCCCCACCTCCGCACATCGGGAGAGGTCTCCGGTCTCCCCGTCCAGAACTCGCGACGGCTCGACGCCCTCGGTCGCTCCGCCTCGAGGCGGCCTCCTCGAGCTCGCTCCGACGACCCCCCGGAGTCCTCCGCCTCACTACATCAAGCAGCAATCGAGCGTCGTCCTCCCAATCTCCGTCCTCCTCTCCATCTCCTCCACGCCGAGTGACTCCGTCCGCCTCCGCTCCTCCCTAGCGCGAGCAGCAAGCCAGCAAGGGTCGCCGCCTGGTGAGGTTCGTCCTCCACTGTTGAGCATCGCCTCATAATCTCCTTCCCATCCCACAGCTACCAAGCAGTCATGACCTCACTCCACAGACTCTTATCTTTTAGGATAAGAACCCCTGCACAAATTAAGCTCAAACCGTCATGTTAAATAATGTTTGCACATTGAAGTATCCATTTCTTATGTTACTTAGTTTTTTCATCATTCAGTCAGATATACAAAGGAAATACAGTATATGATTGCAGAAGCAGTTCGCATATTTCTTATTACAATTTAGTGATCGACCTTGTAAAGTAGAAAATAAATTCAGCAATAACCTATGGATAAGTTTGCTATACTGCTTGCTTACTCAAGCAACTTTTGTCAGAGTAGGGGCTGCATTCACTCAATTTTTCATATCTCACTCATTACATATGCACGAGTGATCTTGACGAAGGAACTAATTTAGAGTGGTAGAAGAAAAAAGTGCTCTCTGAACTGCGTCTGCAAATAGCTATTATATGTTGGCGCAAGTATTTAATATCTAGCTAGTTGCTGTTGGTTAATTTTGCATGTCAATTGTTGTTGTTTAACTGCACCGTCGAGCACCACTTTAGATTAGTCTTTCACCAATCCTTTTGAAGTTACCAAACTTTAGGAATTGAAGTTGCAGGGCATCCATGATGCACCTATGTAATAAGACATATGTGAAGTTGCAGATCACATATTTCTTATTACAGTGTCCTTTGATAATAGAAAGATAAATTCTAGAATAAGCACATGGATGAGTTTGCCATAGTGCTTTCTTACTCCAGATAACCTTTGTTTTGGTGATCTAAAACTCACTTCCCTTGGATGATATAAAGTAGGAAGAGAACTAATTATGTGTATCACCTCTGCACATTTTAGGTTTCATGCCATGTTAGCATTTTACACAGTCATGAAAGCACATGTTTTACTGATGTTCACTATCTTTGTGGTAAGGTTGCTTATTACTTGTCTCCTTCAAGTTAAATAAGGTTGTTGTTCACCATCTTGCTGATAACTGTGCATTTATATTTCTAGTACCCTTTGCTGTCTAAATAATTAAGCTGCTGCTGCCTAATCCCATTTCCATCTAGATCTATGCATTTTCTCTGCTTCTAGTTTCTGTTGCTTTGTATTGTCCGTATCTTAACGGTTGATGCTGGTTCAGATTGGAGTTGAGAGACCACCACTTCAGCTTTTTTAGTGTCTCAGTTTTAGTGCAGAATCCATGGCGGATGCAGTCCTCCATTAATTGTTCAGTATAGTACTGGTGTTTCTGATTTCATGTTTTTTTTTGTTTGTCTATGTGATGATAATCTTTTTTAATTCACTCCCTGAGTCGTTCTACCTAGGTGCTGCATTTTTTTACTATTCCCGGTGCAAAATCTCATGTGACTGCGCTTCATGTATTGTTTTCTTCATTCTTTTGTAGCTGTTTTGGAGGCCAAGGGCCATCTCAGTTGCTTCTGCATCTGCTGCTCATCGGTAAGGTGGTGACAACAGGAAGACCTTTTTGACAGTAGGTGATACCTCTCGTTCTCTTGACCTTCTCGCATTATCATTGCTCATCTTTTGTGTTGAATATCCTTGTTTGCAGGGGTCCATCGGCCCA
Source organism: Poa annua (assembly GCA_026929855.1). Lineage (NCBI taxonomy): Eukaryota > Viridiplantae > Streptophyta > Magnoliopsida > Poales > Poaceae > Poa > Poa annua. The sequence continues at coordinate 68,526,783 of CM049439.1, read as the reverse complement.
TTTCACTCGCTGTTGTTCACCAGCGGAGAAGTCCCTAGACATATTCACCGGACCAGCGACTTGCTCGACGTGATCGGTGACGTGCTCGTGTTTGTGTCTGCGTCCGAGGACGAGAGTGGTGACTATACATGGACTATGCATCCGCGGGTCGCTGGCCGACTATGGTGCCAGCGGCCGGACGGTGCGAGGAAAACTTTCTGGGGTTCTTTTTTTCTAATCCTTTCTGTGAGGTGATTGTTTGGCTTTGCCAGAATTGTGTGTATTCTGAATGCACTCTTGAGATACCTGTGCACAACGGAATGGATGTGAAATGCTGATACAAAATCCATGGAAGACATGTGGATGCTTAATCAAACATGATCCTATTTCATTGTGGCCTACACATATCAATAAAAAATTCCTTAAGTTCACTAGGGGTACAAAATTCAGAAAAACAAGTGGGATGATCAGACACACATTAAGTTCACTAGGAATACTATCAGTTAAGTTATTCCCCTCTTCTGTTTCACGTACTATTCCCCTCTTTTGCTTCATATACTATATAGATGGAACAATCAACTCCAAGAAAGTCCGTTCATGAACTAGCAATTGACCTGATGAATTCCTTTTCTAATACGGAGTATGAATTTATCTTACCGAAACATGAAAAACATCTTCACAGTTCCCATGGAATGTTTCAAACTGTTGAAAACAGACAAAACAAAATATACAAAGGAGCATGATGACTCAAGTGCAGATAGAGACAAGTGATTGGAATTTGATCAAGGAAACATTTAGTCATCTGAGCATAGTTAGTTTCACCTTGCTGGGCCACACGAATCTTGATTGAATGTGCAAAGCTAAAATTATTATCGTCAACAAAGAAAGAGCAATATATACAGCTCAGGCATAATAACTTGAATTAAGAAAAAAATATGAAAAATGCCCTGTACAGAGTTAACCACTCTGCCAGTATACTTCATCAGATCACCAATTGTAGTTGCCCTGTACAGACTACAGAGTGAACCACTCTGCCAGTACACTTCCAAGCCATCCAGTATAAAATCCCAACGAAGTAATCAAGGTCAAATATACCTTCTGTGTAAGCTCTCGTCCGGAAATGTGCAGCTGACGCTGAAGTCATAATATACAACAGAATTAAGAAACTAAATATTGCACACGCAACCTGAACAATTCACTTCCCACAGGACAGGGCTATCCATGGTAAGAGAAATACACAGGGAAGTCCCAGTCATTATAACAGAAAGATATCACTCCAAAAAAGCAACACAAGCAGTGGAGATTGCTGTAATATATTTATACGATTAACCAGGTTGTCTCATCAACCCTGTATGTGTATAATCCATATCCATTTGACATGCTACAGAACCAACACGAAAAGATCTGAAGGACTAAAGACAAGATGGGGAGAGAACCAAGACGAACTGCAGGTTGGTACAAAGAAACCATGGTTTCACAACCTAATGCTCTCACCGCACACACACACACACACGAAAAATTGAGCGTTCACTGCACCACAGAACTTGGAAATGCAATAAGAAGGTGCAAAGCCTAGTTATCACTTCAGAACTAGAGCCATCTCTCCTCTATTCAGAACTAGAGCCATCTCTCCTCCATTCAGTCCCAGCAGATGCATGATGATGTGAACTCCTCCTGGGCCGAACAATCAGCATTCGGCGTTGTCGTCCAGCTGCGCAAGCACCTCCCTGCTGCGTTCGCCGCTGGCGATGGTCAGTTTCTTCCCTTCCTGCACCAGATACAGAGCAGGCATAATTAGTAAGTGAACAACTCATACTAGATAAATGGAGATGTGAAATATTGGTGTCGGCAGAGGTTTGGCATTACCTTTGCAGCAATGAGGCTCTCCTTGTATGCGCTTTTCAGCTTCCTTAGGCTCATTTCCTTTCCAACTTTCACCTGCTTCTTCTCGTTTGCGCACTCTTCTTTCTTCTCCTCGGTAACAGTGACATCGTCCAGGGACTTTACAATGGTCTCCACGTGCTGAGAAACCACACCCCCTTCGCTTGATACATCCATCTCTTCAGTAATGACAGATTCAACATTTTTGGCTGCAGATGAGGCGGCAGCAGGATTGATTCCTTCCAGCGCCAGAGGAGAGGCAGCAGCAGTCTCAGCATCACTGAAATCCAAGACATCGTCAAACTCTGATGACAGATCAGCGCTGAAATCATCTTCATCTTCAGTGAGCGAGTCGCTCGCCTCAAAGTCCTTTGTCTCTTCACCTGTCTCCATGAGATGCTCCTCTTCTTCATCTGAATCAAAGTTCACGTCAATGGAGCCGCTCGCCTCGACGGTATAATCACTCTCTTCATCCACTGTCTGATCAACCTTCAGCATATCCTCCCCCTCCTCCTCCTCGAGGTCGTCCACCTCGCTACTCTCTCCATCGAGATCATATTCCTCATTGCTCTCATCGTCGGTCAGATCAGCCTGCGGCAATTCATCAACAGAGACTTGCTTCTCAGTCACAGCAGCTGGGACCATCTGGTTAGGTTCAGCAGGAGCCTCAGTGGTGGAACTGAAAGCAGGTTCAGCTGGGACACTCTTTACATCGACTGTCCGGTCAGCCTTCAGCATATCCTCTTCATCATCATCAAGGTCATCCACCTCGCTGCTCTCTGCAACAAGATCATATTTCTCAGCACTCTGATCATCCTTCAGATCAGCCTGGAGCAACTCATTAACAGGTTCCATCTCAGTCACAGCAGTTGAGATCATCTTGTTAGGTGCAACAGCAACCTCAATGGTGGAACTGAAAGCATCTTCCTTGGCGGCTTCGACCGGCACTTCAACAGCAACAATTTCCTTGTCCTCACTGGCACAGCTGATCTCATCAGCTATCTCCTGCACCGGTGACCAATTGCCAAAAACTTCACAATCTTCAGTCAAGGCATTTTCAGCTTTCTTCATGGCTGGTTCAGGTGCCTCCTTGGAAAGGACGCCTAAGATTGGTGAATCCTCCATGGCTGACAATGGATCTGACTTCTCAGCTTTGACAAGCTTCTGCTCCTCCCCAATTGCAGCTCCTGTTTCATCATAGTTAAAAATTAGCAAAACGAAAGACAAACACAATAATAAGGGATACACAAAGGACCAAATGGATGAGCTTGAAAATGCCTCAATCCATTCCTAGTTGCTACAGATGAGAGCAAATAACTCATGTATAATTCAGAAAGCCACAAATCAGAGTCTTAATAGGTACATATGAAACAAGGAACAAGTAACTGAATCTAAATTTTGGCATGCCACAATCTAGAGATCATCAGTACAGAAATTATATAATTGACAGACTTAATCTCGAGACATGCATAATGGGTTAGTGCTCTAGTGAGTAACAGATCTTACCCTCCACTCCCTGCTCTTGTACATCCGTTTTGCTGTTTCCTTCTTCCGGGAGCTTTGTCACTTCCTCCTCCTCAGGGTCATCACATTTCTCATCAGAAGTAACCCCTGCATGATCACAAAGTTCGCATCAGAACTGCACTGCTCCAGGCAATCGAACAACGAAACGACCTGTTAAGGTGAAAAAGCAAATCACTCTCACCTTTGGGCTCTACTTGCTGCACCTTGTCCTCCTCGGGTGTGGCGGCCGCCGGGACCTCCTCTTCCTGGTCCAAATCAGTCATTGCCATCGGTCTCACGGTCTTCCTGGCCGACCTCTTCGCAGTGGACACCTCGACGTCCTCCCCCACCGGCGCCGCGGCCTTCCGAGCCGTCGACCTCAGGCTCCTCCGCAGGGTGCCAGCCGCCGGAGTCGGGACAGGCGGCGCGGGGGTGGCCCGCGGGCGGCGGCTGGCGCTGCGCAGCGCCACCCCGGGGGTCCGCACGATCTCCCTGAAGAGGTCCCGCTTCGTCTCGTCCACCTCCTCCTCGGCGTCCATCCTGATGGCCTCCGGCGACTTGACCGAGACGCGGCGGCCGCGCGGGAGCGGGCTCCCTTGCTGCTGCTGCTGGTCCGCGGTCCTCAGCGCCGACTTCATCGCCGACTTGCCCGGGGTCGGGAGGCAGAGCGTGGTGCCGATCTGGTCGATCCCGTCCACCTGATCCGAAGCAAACGAAAACCCGCATCAAACAGCGCCCCCTTATCTATGCCGCAACGGGATGGAAACGCGTGGATTCAGAAGTGGGGAATCGAATCGGGGTGCTTACCGAGGGGAGAGACTGCAGGCCCTCGGCCATGGCGAGGTTGGTCATGTTGGCGCGGACGCCGTTGAGCTTGCAGAGGGCCTGGAGCTCGCGGCGCGAGAGGGTGTTGAGGTCCACCATGGGCGCCGTCGCCGCCTCCATCTCTCCCGTCTCCTTCCTTCCTTCCTGAACCTACCTTGTGCGGGGTCTGCCGATGAGGTGAGGTGACGCGGCTGATTTGGTGATGGCGAAATGCTGAGATGCGGCGGCTCTATCTCCTATCGGGGGCGGCAGCAGGGCTTATATACATGGGGGACGTGGGAGGCGCGATATGACCGTTGGGGCGGCGGCCGCGGCGCTCGCTCAGTCGCTAGGGTTTGGGCAGGGGTCCTCTTTTTTGAAATGGACAGAAAAGGCCAGCCAGAAGGGCGTCTCACTCGCTGCCGTGTGGGTCCTGACTCCTGACGAAACGGAGCGTGTAGAGTGTAGACACGCTGGGTTTTGCGAGTTTGGAAGGTCCTATGGATTGCGTTTGATTAAAACGAATGGTGTTAACAAAATTCTATATATATGGATTGAATTCATATGTCTTAGTTTCATAGAAATTTAAACATCCGTTTCAACCTCTTTTTTACACTCAAGTGCGTATGATCGAGAACACTTTTATCCGAACGACAAAATTCTCACACTGTTCCTATGATTTGCATTCCTCTGTGTTTACACTTGTGGCCCTTACTTATTGCAATGGCAAAGTAAGACGACGGGTAGAACGGTGAAAGGAACATGTCAATGACTATATAGAAATAGAACAATGTACTTCTACGGATATATCCCATGTACAATGACACACCAAATTGTAGAATAATCCCCATTAGTGGCTACCTGCACGCTTTCCGATGCCCTCACGACATGCCCAGCCCGCAGAAGCAGGGCGTCCTCACCGGCTTCCATCCGCTGTTTCTCCGATTTTATTGGCTTGTACTCTGGGAGGAGGACGCCACTGCCTTCCAACGCACGATTTCCACGACCACTAATTCTGTAAAAACGAGGCACACGGCCCCATGTGATGTCGGGCTTAAAACATGGTCAATGGAAATATGCCTGCAAAGTGAGACGGAGGGGAAATGAGACATGTATCACAAATAAAATATATCCCCTAAAAAACTTCAAAATTAATATAATTTGTTGATTTTTTAGGCGATCCACGGGATCGAATTTCATTACCAAAGATAACGAAATTACAAAGAGGGCAGGCAGCATCCACGTGCACGAATTCTCAATACGAAGCAAACTAAACAAACCAAACCAATGGCGGGTTCGTCCTCGGCTGGATCTGGTACCAGGGGCGCGGCTGGGCTCGTGGGAAGACGGTGGCGCGAGGTGAGTCCGGCGTCGGTCAACTCCGGTTCGCGGCAGGCGGAGAACCCGGTGGTCTCGGGGATGGGCCTCTCCTCCCCGGAGCGCTCGGAGCCGGCAAGCCCGAGGCGTCCTGCTCCAGCGGTGGCCTCGTCGTTAGCTCCGGCTGCGGAGGCTGCAGTGGAGGGCAGGGGCCGCGTCCAGGATAGGCTGGTCTGGCAGGCGCCGCCGCCGTCGCGGAAGGCTTTCTGGCGTCGCAGGAAGGCGGCGCAGCTGCAGATTGGAACATCGGCAAGGACGGTAATCGACCCAGCGTGGGACGGGCTCTGTTTCCGCTGCGCGAAGCCAGGCCACCGCAAGTCGGAGTGTACGGGAGAGGCAGTCTGCTTCAGATGCGGCGAGGATGGACATGAATCAGGCAAGTGCAAGAGGCCAAGGAGCCCGGTGTCGGAAGATGAGCTTCGTCGGCAAGCGTTGGCGAAGCTGGCAAGGAGGCGCTCGCCGGAGGCCAGGGGGAGCCCCAGCCTATCGGTACCAGGGAGGCGTGGCCGGAGCTGGCACGAGCTCGACAGGCGCCGAGGATGGAGGCCGCGCCGGTGTTGCCACGAGCCTGGCAGGCGCCGAGGATGGAGGCCACACCGGAGCTGGCAGAGGTGCTAGCTCCGGTGTGTGTGGTTCGTCGCTCGCCGGCAATTAACGACCTGGAGCGGAGATTGAGGTTTGCGCTTGTGGCTCATGTCGGTGGTGCCAGGCCGGCGGTGTCGTGCTCGCAGGTGCATGAGGGATTGGCTCGCATCCTGAACCTGCCAAAGGATGGGTTTTCTGTGCACCCGTACCGCCCGGAGGATTTCTTGATCGTGTTCGCATCGGCGGAATTGAGGAACAAAGCGCGGCCGTTGATTGAGCTGGGAGGATTCACCTTGTTCTGCAAGCCATGGCTGAGACAAGCGCAGGCCACCATGTCGACGTACTCTACCAAGGTGGATCTGGTGTTGGAAGGGATCCCGCCGCACGCTTGGGACCGTGAGGTGGTGGAGGAGGTGCTGGGTGATTCATGTCTGGTCACAGCGGTGGCACCGGAGACGGCGGCACGCACAGATCTGGCGACGTTCAAGGTGACGGCTTGGACAGCTGATTCGAGTAGGATCCCGCCGGCCAAGACTTTGGTCATACCCGAGCCGGACAACGTGGATGAGGGCACACCCTCGCCGGCGCAGGAGTTCTCAGATGACTCGCGAGACACGCCGCCGGTGAGAGCAAGGAGAGAGGTCAAGATGCTGCAGTACAAGGTTCTTGTGCATGTTGATCGCATTGAGGAAGACGAGGACCCGCAGCTTCGCTGGTACGCTCCGGCGCCGCCATCTTCCAACAGCGGTCAGAGTGGACTCCCCGATGACCGTGACTCTGATGGCGGTGGTGGACGAACTGCTCGCCGGCCGCCGTGGAATTTTGGGGTCCCTGACAAGCGCGGCGGCGGAAACGGTCAGGCTCCCGCTGGCAGATACGGCCAGGGAAGATCGTACAGACAGGTGGCGGCCCAGGATTCGTCATGGCGCCTGCCCCCAATGCAAACGCAGGAGCGGAATGGGCCAGCAGGACTGCACTTGGTGGGGATTTCAAATCCTGCCGCGTTGCGGCCATGGACGGGTCAGGTCGTGGCGCCAGTGGTGGGGTTAGTCGCCGACAGGGAAGCTTTTCCCAGTCCCCAGGAAGATCGCGACAACGAGTTGGTAGCTTTGGATCCCGAGGTAGGCGTTGTACCGGAGAGGACCGTTGGCGAGCCAAAGACTGCTGGACAGGTGGCGGAGTCTGCTTTGGAGCTGGAACCTTCTGTCGCGTTGCCGACAGAGCCAGCTCTAGAAGCATCCGAGGTCAGGAACCAGGAGGCCCGGAGTGGGCCGTCCATGGGCCAATTTGTGGAGGTTTCCATTTCCTCAGAGAGAGGCCAGGTTGGGGCCCTTGAGCCTGTGCAGCTTGGAGTGGTGGAGGAAAGACGCCCAGTAGCTGCGACTATGAGGCCAAGCCGGGAGGAAGCCCAAATTGAGACACCAGCGACCATCCTTGTGCCCTTACCTGTGACAGATGCACAGGAGGTGTTGAATGTTGAGAATCTAGAGGTATCAAGGATGGACGATGAGGATCAGGGGCTCTTGAGTAGGGCGGAGAGGGAAGCGTGGAGTCACATGAAGCAGTTTTGTGGGAGAATTCTTAAAGCTCTCGCCCCACCCCTGCTTTTGAAAGTTGAGCGTGCATCTGCGCTACGACCTGAAGCGGAGCCTTTCACCCCACGCCGCAGTTCCAGGAAGACGGTGCCAACCGCAAAAGCGGCTGGGAAGCAAGTGCAGAAGGCGTCTATTGCTGACACTACCCTGCTGAAGGCGTTGGGGATCACGCCCACGGAGCTTGTCTCGAATGATAGTGCGGCGCAGGAATTGAAGCAGTTCTTTGACTCCCCGCTTCGGGATGGTCATTTGAACGTGTTGGCATCCATCTTCGGCAAGACAATGCCGCCGCGAGGTGATCTGATGCTGCAAGGGCATGTGGAGGTGCAGGTGTGCGCGTAATCGCGCTGCACACGGGAGTGTTCTTGTTTAGTGTTTTTATGGGTTGTAACTTAGAGGTGTTGAGTTGGAATCCGAGGGGCTTGAATGATCGTGCAAAACGCGACTCGGTCAGGGCCTTCGTCGATTCTCTTAGAGTGAGCATCGTTTGTCTTCAGGAGACAAAGATGGAGGTGATGGATAGCTTTACGGTGAATCAATGCTTACGGCCGTCCTTCGACGGTTTCGAGTATTTGCCTGCTGTTGGTACGCGTGGAGGTATCCTTCTGGCCTGGCAATCGGAGAAAGTGCAGATTAAGTATATCTCCTGGGATATGCATGCTATTACAGGAGAAGTGCTGGTGCAGGGCAGCGCCAGCCCATGGTGGATCTGAAGGGGATCGCAGGCAGAAAACAAAAATTTTCCTAACCGCGATAACCAAAAACTAGCCAAGATCTATACTATGCAGATATAGTAGTACGCAAGGGGGGTCGGTATACACACCTCTTGTAGACCGAAAAGCGGGGATTACGCTCCCGCACAAGCGTTGACGACGTAGACGCCGTAGCCGACCTCAAGGTCGCGGAGAACTTGGCGCGACGAAGAAGACGATGACGCAGCGATGTCGGTGAAACCGACGACGACCTCGAGGCGTATGGAGGAAGCAGACCTCCAGCACCAATAGTGTGGCACCTCGCAGGGCGTTACACACATACGGTGAAGCCGACGAACTCCGGGCCCGATCCAGGGACGAGCAGCGGAAGACTTGGACCGGAAGACCAGCAGCACGGCGGCGGGCTATGGTGGAGAGAGAACTCTCATCCTCCTCGGCGCAACTCCGACAAAGGGAATCACGAGATCGAGGAGAAATCGAGAATTAATTGGGTTAATTAAAAGGCCAGGGGTGCCCCTCTATATAAAGGGGCAAGGAGGCTGCCAACCTTGCCAGTCGGGCGGTGTGGGACTATCCCACACCAGCCACGACCCTTGCAAGGTGCGCCGGCCCTAGGTGGGCCCCTTGTGGCCCACCTAGGCCGGCCGAACCAGCCCTCCTCCCTTGGGGGGAAGCTTCCCCCCCTTCATGGGCCTTCTTTCCACTAGAAGGCCCATTTAGGGAAATCTGCCTTTAAAAATTCGAAAATAAATATATAAAATCATATTTAAATATTAATTACACTAATTAATATCAAACATATTATATATAATTTATTCTAGCTCCGAAAACTATTTCGTCGCTGCCCGATCTCCATCGGACCTCTCCCGGGACGTTCCCGGTCTCTCTTTTCCTATTTTTCTCTTCCGGTAAAATGTCGACTCCCCTTAAGTGTGATACCCTAGCGGTTCGATTATCTCACCAGACATGATCGAGACTCCTCTCCGATCAATGACTAATTCGTGGACCGAGGATACCCAGAATTAATCCCTGCGAGATAACGAATACTTTACCTATCGAACCTGGACGTCTGAGTCTTAAACCTTTTGCCATAGCGATACTTAGCGTGTCCGAGACTCATTCATAGATATCTCCATACCTAGCTTGATCTCGTTACCGACAACACTATCTTCTACTCGTCTATGATATTATGTCAGCTGGTGACCTAGTCACATGTTTGCAAACTCATTTGACATAATTTCACCGAGTGGGCCCTAGAGTATCTATCCTGCTATGCGGACTGGCAAATCCCGCTCTTGACCCCCCGTCTCAACATACTCCTCTCCGACACCCGAGAGGGACATCTTTATTGTCACACTATATAAATATGACGTTTGATGCAATCAAAGTGTCTTCCAGGAATAGCAATAAGAGTAGATCTCACGGTCGAAGGTGTAATGACTACGTCCTACAAATATTGGGTATGTCCATCACATCGTTCTACCAACGACATGACTTCATTGTCAACTGACATAAATGTCACATGATCGGGAAACCTCGATCATCAATTGCCCAATGAACTAGTCAAGTAGAGGCTACTAGGGACCTGGTTGTTTATCTACCACACGTGTATTAATGTTTCCGCTTAATACAGTTATAGCATGGTATAAAACATATAATGAACAATTGGGATATGACTAATAAACTATCTTTATTAAGTGCCTCTAGGGCATATTCCCTTCAGGATCACTGTGGTTTATGGGCCGCAGAGCCAGGCCGACAAAGCAATTTTTCTGGCGGAGTTAGTAGAGAGGCGTAGTCTGTGCCCAGGCCCATGGATGGTTATAGGAGACTTCAACATGATTCTTCGCGCCTCAGAGAAGAACAACGATAATCTTGATCGTGCAGCTATGGCAAGATTCAGAGAGTTTGTCGCAAATCAGGAGCTCAAGGAGATATATATGCATGGGAGGCTCTTTACCTGGAGCAATGAGCGGAGGGAGCCGACCATGTGACGACTTGACCGAGCTTTGGTGTCGATAGATTGGGAACTTAACCACCCGGATACGATCTTACAGGTGTTGTCGTCAGGAGTTTCGGACCACGCACCATTGCACCTGGCAATGGAAGGAGCACTCCGACCAAAGCGGCGTTTCCGTTTTGAGTTGTTCTGGCTCAAGCTTGATGGTTTTGACGATGCAGTCAAGGAGGGATGGAAGTGTGAGGCGGGAGTGGTTGATCCATTCAAGCGTTTGGATGCCTGTTATCACAACCTGGCGATCCACCTGCAGTCTTGGGCGGACAGGAAGGTCGGCAATATCAAACTACAGCTGGCAATTGCGAACGTTATCATACACAATTTCGACAGGGTCCAGGAATTCAGAACGCTGAATGAAGGAGAGTGGTGGCTGCGTAAAACTCTGAAACTCACGGTTCTGGGACTGTCATCGCTTGAGCGAACGATGGCACGCCAACGCTCCAGGATGCGATGGCTCAAGGACGGAGATGCCAACTCGAGGCTGTTTCATGCGGTGGCGAATGGGCGGCGTACACGGTGCTTCATCCCGGCCATCAAGCGAGATGAGGAGTTGATTACTGACCAAGCGCGCAAGGAAGAGGCTTTCTTTCAGACTTACTCGGATCTGCTGGGGAAAGTTCACAACAGAGAGGCGACGATTGACCTCGCGGAGGTGGGATTACCGACGCGCGACCTGGCAGATTTAGGCAACATATTCTCGGAGGAGGAAATCTGGGCGGTGATCAAGGAGACTCCCGCAGATCGCGCGCCTGGCCCGGATGGATTCATTGGAGCTTTCTATCATCGCGCATGGCCTGTAATTAAAGGAGAGATCATGTCAGCCTTTCTGAAACTGTACGTTGGACATGGAAGGTCCTTTGGTAAACTCAATCGCGCAACCATCACGCTGATCCCGAAGAAGCAAGACGCGGAAGAGATTGGAGATTACAGACCTATCAGTCTTGTCCATAGCTTCGCCAAGCTGTTTACGAAGGTCCTCGCGATTAGACTGCGGGCAAAGATGGCAAGGCTCGTTAGTGTTAACCAGTCGGCGTTCATCCGAGGGAGGAGCCTGCACGACAACTTCATCCTTGTCAGACAAGTTGCAAGGAAAATACACAAGAGAAAGGAGAAAGGAGTGCTACTGAAACTTGACATCTCGAGGGCTTTTGATTCAGTGTCATGGGCTTTTCTCTTCGAGGTGTTGCAACAGTTGGGGTTTCCGGGGATCTGGAACGAGTGGGTCGCAATTGGACTACGGACAGCAAGTACGCAGGTGATGGTCAATGCTGTGCCAGGGCGGAGGATCTGTCACGCGCGAGGCCTACGCCAAGGAGATCCTCTCTCTCCGCAGCTCTATGTCCTCACAATGGAGGTTCTTACACTGCTGGTGTGCCGGGCAGTTGATGCGGGCGTCCTCTCCCCGGTGGGCAACTGCTCGCCAACACAACGAGTCTCCGCGTATGCAGACGACGTGGTGCTGTTCATCAAACCAACAGAGTTGGATCTCACGGCGATGAAGGTAATTCTGCATTCGTTTGGCGAGGCGTCGGGGCTGAGGGTAAATTACGCGAAGTCCTCAGCCACGCTGATTAGAAGTGGCACGCAGGAGGCAGAGCTGGTCGAGAGGGTGCTGAACTGCAAAATAGCGCCGTTCCCGATCAGGTACCTTGGTCTGCAGCTTGCGCTGCGGCCGCTCACGCGCTCGGAGTGGCAGCCAATGCTAGACGCCACGGTGAACCTGGTGCCGGCGTGGCAGCGGAAGTTAATAGCAAAACCCGGAAGGTTAGTCCTTGTCAAGTCAATAATGGCGGCGAGGGCAATTCATCACCTGTTGGTCATTGACGCTCCGGTTTGGCTTCTGGAGGAGATTGAGAAGAGCTTGCGGGGATTTTTCTGGGCAGCCAAGGAGCGCGCGCACGGAGGGCAATGTCTTGTCGCTTGGGACAAGATTTGTAGGCCATTTGAGCAAGGAGGGTTGGGAGTGAAGGATCTGCGTTTGCACGGATCGGCACTGAGGATGAGGTGGGAATGGCTGCAACGCACAGATCCCAGCAGACCGTGGCAAGGTTTACCAATGTTGAAGGATCTGGAAGCACGGAGGGCTTTCGATAGCTTGGTGCAGATCTCGCTGGGAGATGGATCGCAAATTCTATTCTGGAGAGACCGGTGGCTGCAAGGCATGCGAGTGTTTGACATTGCGCCGCTGCTGTCGGCAAGGGTGGGTACCCGGATCAGGAACCAGCGCACGGTGCAACAGGGGTTGCAGGCCAATAGTTGGATAGACGATGTGGAGGGAGCGGTGGATCCAGAGCTAGCCAGCGAGTTCGTGGGGCTTTGGGTTGCATTGCAGAGAGCGCAATGGAATGACGAGGGAGTTGATAAATTCATCTGGCCGTGGACTGCGTCGGGGATCTTCTCTGTCAGCTCAGCTTAGAAAGCAATGATGCAGGGGGGGATCGATTTCGGGATGTCTGACCAAATCTGGAAGAGCAAGGCGACACCAAAGAGTAAGTTGTTCACCTGGCTAGCGTTGCAGCATCGGATCTGGACGTCGGATAGGAGACACCGCCATGGCCTGCAAGATTCGACCTCGCCATGTTTCACATGCCATCAGGAAGAGGATACGGCGGAGCACATCCTCGTCCAGTGCGTCTTCGCCAGAGAAGTCTGGTGCCGGTGCCTGCAGGGGATGGTCGCGGCGCCAGAGGTCGCCAACAATCTCGAGGAGTGGTGGACAGGACGGAGACGGGAGCTAGGTGATGGGAGGAGGAGGAAGGAGTTGGATACGCTCGTCTGCACTGCTGTCTGGTGGTTGTGGAAACAAAGAAACGCTCGAGCGTTTAATAACACCAACTGCCAGTTTGGGCCGGAGAGAGTGGCCCAACTGATCCTAGATGAAGTCAGCCTGTTATCCTTGACACAGAGAGAGGGAGTCGGAGTGCAAATCAATGATGCGAGTAGTTAGTCTAGTGTAATCTTTTACTTTCTGTTCGAGTTCTCTTGCCCGCTGTCACACTTGGTTGCGAGTGTGATAAGGTGTGTAACAATATTCTATCCCCTATAAAAATAAGGTACGCGGTCGCGTACTCTCTAAAAAAAAAAAAACCAAACCAAAACTAAGCCAACGACCAAGGCCAACTGCCGAAACGCTACTATCCCTACAATCGAAGAGAGGTAACAACATTCACAGCACGGCCATCCTCCAACACTCGGAGAGGCAAACAAAACAATATATAATTTGTTGATGTCTGTCAGAACCATTGCTTTGTAGAATGTATATATCACGAAACAGGCTTTCGTCCCGCTTTATAAATAAAGCCTAACGGCCGAACCGATATAAGGTGATGAGCAAACTCTCTTACAAGGCAGATCAAAGATAAACAACAAAGAGGAAAAGGAAACCGGACTTGCCACTGAGGACTCCGACGTCGGATCGAGAAGTACCGAGGCTCCACGACGACGCCCCCAACAGGGTGACGACGCAACGCCGCCGTCTAGACCAAGAGGTCAAGGTTTTCACCCGAAGCCCTAGTGTAGAGAAGGCATCCACAACCGCGCCCCCAGGAGGGTTACGACACCGCAGGCGTCGTCGCTGTTGGCGCCGAAGCGCAGAGCTTTCGCTCGGAAGCACCTTACTACCACGCTAAGAGCAGAGAGGGCACCCACAACAACGCCCCCAAGAGGGTTACGACACCCTCAGGCGTTGTCGTTGTTGGCGCCGAAGCGCAGAGCTTTCGCTCGGAAGCACCCTTCTACCACCCTTGATACCACGAACCGCCAGAATCTCGAGCCAGGCCACCAGGACCCGATCTGAGAGCCGCCAATGCCGAAGCGAGGCCAGCACCATGAACTCCTTCCGCCAACTTCACGCCACCCACGTGGTCCGAGAAGACGACCATCACCGCTGCCATGTCACTCGCCGTAGAGTCGCACGCGCAGGCCACCTTCCGAGGCCGCCGCCCCGGCATCCAAGAACTCGCACCCAGGTAAAATCAGGTATCTAGACGACAAATCCAACAGAACGGACAGTAGAAGGGCCGAGATAGCCAGCCCTAGGACAGTGGGGGTGCAACTAGCAGGACGCACCCGCCGGTCACACCCGCAAACCTCGAGGAAACGAGGCTGCTAGGCGGTCACAGGATCTAGTCCCTCCTGGCCCGGATCCAGCACCCCATCCACTCCATGGTCGGGGGAAGGGTTCCCGAGGAACCACTGAAACCACCAGGCAGCAGGGCCTGCCCAGCCCAGATCGGGCCCAAACAGGTTCAGATCTGGGCCAAGAGCCCGACGCCTCCGGCCAGCTCCGCCAGCCACCGTCTAGAGGAGAGCCGCCTCAGCTCCTTCCCGTCACCTGCTCCAGAAGAGAGCCGCCGTCGAGGGCCTGCAATCCTGGCCGAGAACTCCGGCCCAAAGCCGCATCCCGCGTCGTCCAGGCCGCCGCCACACAACGTCGCCGTCCCAGACCCGCCCCACCGCCACCGAGTCTCCGCACCGCCGCCGGAGTGGCTGTGCCGCCGCGCCCTCGGTCAGCACGGTGCCCAGGCTGTGAAGGCCGGCCCGCGCCGAGCTCCACGAGCGAGGGAGACGAGAAGCCTCGCCGCCGCCAGCGCCCGGCCAACGGCCGGCGACGCCGTCCGGCGGCGGCGAGGGGAGGGAGTCGCGAAGGAGCGCTAAGAAGGGCGGGGCAGCTAGTGTCGGGGATGTAATCCCCGGTATCCTAAAGTTATGGTGTTATTATGCTTATATTAGAGGGAAAAGAGAAGTTAAATGAGTGAGTGGATGAAAGATAAAATGATAGGCAAAGAGATGCGACCCGGGCCGACATAAGCGCTCTCCCGGCCAACCTAAGCTGGGGATGGGCCGACTTTATGGGTAACTCGGGTGGACCGAGGCAGCCAGCGGAGGGGCACGATGCCTTTGGACTTCGGGCCGTCCGAGTTATCTCCAACCTCGACTTCCACCTTGCCGACTCCACCAAGCCGTCTTCGACCTCGCCCCCGCCTCCAGCTCGCCCGCGCCATCGTCGACCTCGGCCTCGCCCCGGCACGACTCTGCGTCCCCGACCACTCCCGGCTTCCCCGACATGGCGGCACCCCCGACTTCCCCGACCGGTACGGATGATTCTGAAGACAGGCGCAAGCGGACAAGACAAGTACGCGCGCCGCACGGGTCGTGTCCGTCCAGGAAGTGACCAAGCGTGGCTACAGTGCCGATGATGTGACTAGAGTACACTGCATGATGCACCTCAGCTACAGTGCATGTATAGTGACATGTGGGCCACCTCTTGTCCCCTGGGCTCCTCCTATATAAGGAGCACCAGGGGGAAGGCCAAGCCACGCACGGGCACAGGGCCACGGCCGGCCAAGCCACGCACGGGCTGCTCTCTTTCTCCCCCAAAACCTCTTAGAGGTAACTCGGTTCAGCTCATGGAGCATCGTGTACAAAGCATATGCAGAGAGGAGAAATACACCAAGTAGGCTAGATGCTGCAGTTGGGGTTTTATCTCCTCACGAGAGCCCCGAAGCAGGATAAATCCTTGTATCAATGTGTTCTTCCGTGTGCGATCCCTTCGCGCTATCCCTCCCCGAATCCTCTAGCGTTCATCCGGCCCCACAAATTAGCCTACCCGTAGGCATCTGTTGTTCGCCACGACGACAGTTGGCGCCCACCGTGGGGCTGACAGTGGCGCTTGCTGGACTAAATTCGGACGGGACCTTCTTCATCAACGCGGGGACTCGGCGTCACCGTTGTCCTCGCACTCCAACTCGCCGCCGCAAGCAGAGGCCGACGCAGCCGGTATCGGCGATCGTCTTCGACAGATCCCGGGTAACTCCCCGACAGTTGCCCGGGTCGTGTCGATTCGTTCGGTTCGCGCAACACCAGCCAGGCTCCGTGAGTATTCTTTCCGGTACCGCATGCAGTTAGCTAATTTCAAATATTACTCGGGGACTGCCCCTTCATACCCAATTTAATTGTTTACCCGGAAGCGAAAGGTCGTAACCCGGGGACTGCCCTGTTATGTTATCTGTATATTTTTCCCCGGGGCAAGATGTCTTGACCCGGGGACTGACTCGCCGGTCAGTTATGCTTTTCATCCTAAGTCGGTAGAGCAACTCGAGCTTAATTTATCTGGGTGCATGCGGTGTATCTCGGTTCTGGCTATGCCGTTTGTAAGCCGGCACCCCGACATGGAACTCGGGGACTGCCGTGTTTATATGTCTGTCTTGTTGTCTGTCGTTTGTATGCCGAATAAACTTATAACCGTGTCTCAAAGTTAAAGTAGTGTATGCTATCGGATATAATCTTGTGACTCGACTGACGAACGCCTAAATGGTAGTCAAGAGCAGAGATTTTGGACTGTAGTGAACATGAAAACAAACTCGGGGGCTCGGTCTAAAAAGCAATTCGGCATACGTTGTCTGTGTGTTTCCCGACCCAGGGACTGGTCGGCTAGTCGGTTCTGTTTTTGCCTCTAGATCGGCAAGGTGACTCGGGGACTCGGTGAAAACCGAGTGGACTCGGTGAAAACCGAGTCGGCACCCTAGTGCGTACCTTTGCAACTCATCGTAATTTCTGTCTCGTACTAAGACTTAGTTTTATCTGCTGGATAGAGTTATCGCTCCTATTAAATGTTCGTTATATATATGCCTGAACTAACATTGAAAGGTGAAGTCGGTTTTACTGAGAGAATATTCATGTCAAAAGTCTTGGTTATGGCGGTTATTATGTCGGTTATCTCGGATCCATCTTATATTGGCCTGAAAGTATATCCCGAACTATCTTTGATGTCGGTTTGCCGAGTTATAAATGCCCTGTTATACCGTGTTGCCGCTTATGTCGGTAAGATTTAATTTGATCGGTTAATTAGAATTGTCGCTCCTCTTGGATATTCATTATATATGTATGCGCGAACTAACATTGAAGGGTGATACCGGTTTTATCGAGAGAATACTCATGTCAAAAGTCTTGGTTATGACAATTACCTCGGATCCATCTTATATTTTGCTATTACCTCAAAATCACCGTTTATGTCGGTTCGCCAATGTATCATGGCATCATGCAATATCTCCAGATCGCCGTTTATGTCGGTTCGCCAATATATCATGGCATCATGCAGTATCTCCAGATCGTCGTTTATGTCGGTTCGCCAATGTATCACGGCATCATGCAATATCTCCAGATCGCCGTTTATATCGGTTCGCCAATGTACATCATGCAATATCTCCAGATCGCCGTTTGTTTCGGTTTGCCAAAGTTCGCCAAAGACAACCCGAGATACCCTTATGTCAAACCAGCAGTAGCCGGAGACATCCATGTCGGTAAGTGCCCAGAGTGGCTACCGGACATCCGAGACACCCGAGATACCCTTATGTCAAACCAGCAGTAGCTGGAGACATCCATGTCGGTAAGTGCCCAGAGTGGCTACCAGACATCCGAGACACCCGAGATACCCTTATGTCAAACCAGCAGTGGCTGAAGACGTCTATGTCGGTAAAACGCCCAGAGTGGCTAAGGAACCGGCATATGATGCTATTTTTGCAGGTACAAGGCGGAGTATGTGAAGATGGTGATATGGATATTTTTTCTAAGTCTGCGCGCGACTCTGCGAGTCCCACGCAGCCTCGGGGACTAGTGTCGGGGATGTAATCCCCGGTACCCTAAAGTTATGGTGTTATTATGCTTATATTAGAGGGAAAAGAGAAGTTAAATGAGTGAGTGGATGAAAGATAAAATGATAGGCAAAGAGATGCGACCCGGGCCGACATAAGCGCTCTCCCGGCCAACCTAAGCTGGGGATGGGCCGACTTTATGGGTAACTCGGGTGGACCGAGGCAGCCAGCGGAGGGGCACGATGCCTTTGGACTTCGGGCCGTCCGAGTTATCTCCAACCTCGAGTTCCACCTTGCCGACTCCACCAAGCCGTCTTCGACCTCGCCCCCGCCTCCAGCTCGCCCGCGCCATCGTCGACCTCGGCCTCGCCCCGGCACGACTCTGCGTCCCCGACCACTCCCGGCTTCCCCGACGTGGCGGCACTCCCGGCTTCCCCGACGTGGCGGCACTCCCGGCTTCCCCGACATGGCGGCACTCCCGGCTTCCCCGACATGGCGGCACCCCCGACTTCCCCGACCGGTACGGATGATTCTGAAGACAGGCGCAAGCGGACAAGACAAGGACGTGCGCTGCACGGGTCGTGTCTGCCCAGGAAGTGACCAAGCGTGGCTACAGTGCCGATGATGTGACTAGAGTACACTGCATGATGCATGATGCAGGGAACAGTGGGGACAAGACCCCAGTAGTCACCTCAACTACAGTGCATGTATAGTGACATGTGGGCCACCTCTTGTCCCCTGGGCTCCTCCTATATAAGGAGCACCAGGGGGAAGGCCAAGCCACGCACGGGCACAGGGCCACGGCCGGCCAAGCCACCCACGGGCTGCTCTCTTCCCCCCTTTGCTCTATTTCTCCCCCAAAACCTGTTAGAGGTAACTCGGTTCAGCTCATGGAGCATCGTGTACAAAGCATATGCAGAGCGGAGAAATACACCAAGTAGGCTAGATGCTGCAGTATGGGTTTTATCTCCTCACGAGAGCCCCGAAGCAGGGTAAATCCTTGTGTCAATGTGTTCTTCCGTGTGCGATCCCTTCGCGCTATCCCTCCCCGAATACTCTAGCGTCCATCCGGCCCCACAAATTAGCCTACCCGTAGGCATCTGTTGTTCGCCACGACGACAGCTAGGTTCCCACCCGTCGCTCGCGGGAGCGACGAGGGGAACAGGGCCGGAGGAGGAGAGAGGAGGGCGGCCGGGGGCGGAGCGGGCTGGCCGGCGGCGGCGGCTAGGGTTGGAGGAGGTCGCGGGTCGCGGGAGCCGACGTGATTTTCCTTCGTAAAATATCTGATCGTAGAATGTATATATCAAGATGAAGTGCTCGGAAGGAGGAGTCCACACGGTCCTTTACTCCTTTATATTTCTCAATTGGTTTCTTTTGCATATCTGACCAATGTGGCTTGCTACTGATGCTATCAGTTAATATTTCTGCGGTCAAAAGTATACATTTCATATACCCCAAACTGGTGGATATTGCCTCTTTTTTTAGAGTTACAGAACATTCCCTGAACCACGCAAAGAAAAATAAAAGTTCAACACCGACAATTTAGCCGCAAGCCAATGGAAACTGTATAACCACCACGTTTGAGAGGATACATTTCAACAAAGAATCAACTAAGGTTGTTAGAAAGATAATGTAGAACCACACTCTTCGGGGGTCGTCCGTGTCTCGGCGTACAACTAGCCGTTACCACTCCACACTGGCAGGAGACACCGTGTCACTGCAGCGCAGCAGCTGAGCAGGGAGTGCCAGTGACGCCGCCATCATGGAATCTATCTACCTTCTACCTATATATGAAAGCCGAACGTTTTCGCGTAACCTCCTTCGTCCTGGTCCCACGTAGCACTGTAGACTGCTACAGTAATACCACAGTAGCATGGACCGTCCTCCGTTTGGTAGCCTGGATCCCTGCGGAGAGACGCTTTCCGTTGACACCTGTGATCGATGTAGGCATACGTGTCTCTACATGGCTTCTTAAGCGGTCGTTCTCCTTGGTCTTCTGCCCCCGTCTTCTCTCTTCTTTCTATCTCCTCTTTGTTTCCAGCGAGGTTGTCCATGTTCTTTCCTACGAAGCGCAGTTCTCGAATGGGCTTTCTTTCCTGTCGATTGCCGGCCATCGTCCTCGCTTCTTACCCGTATGTACCTCTTCCCGGTTCTTTATCTACCTATCTAATTGTTGATTCATCCTTCTTCTGATTGTAGTTTCTTAATTCTTACGATTTTCCGTTCTGATTTGTTTTAGATCTCCCGTTTTCCCCTGCTTTTTTTCATCCATGAGAGATGCCTCCACGTTCTCTTCTCGACGTGGTTCTCGACGTGGAACTGGTCCTCGAGGTGGTGCCGGTCGCGTTCCCTTCAATTCGTCGGACGTGCCGCCCGTGGCGGCTGCTTTGCCGCCGGCCCGTCGACAGCGTGGATCGGTGCGTGCTTCTGGCGAGGTCTCTTCATCGGCTTCGTCCGGACTGCTGCGTCAGCGCCGTCCCCGCGGAAGCAGACTTTTGCTGGATGAATTTCCTGCGGATTCTCAGTCTGTGTCATGGGTAGGAAGGTCGCTGGATCGCTGCTCCGAGATTTTGTGATAGGGCGGGTTTGTTATAGCGTCAGTCGACTCCCTGAAACCCACAGCCCATCTCCACTTCTCCACTACTATTAAACAAGTAAACTTTTCTTTCCTACAGCCACCTAGAAAAATATACACAGATATACTTCCACCAAACAATCAGGTCCAAACGGTCCAGATTCGTCCCAGCTATTTCTTGTGTGCAGCTAGCAATTTACTCCGGTGGAACGTTTTGGGGCAGACGATAGTCGCGATACCTTCCGTCGTTCCGACCCCAGCCAACACGCCCTCATCGAGCCCTCTCCGCCTCCCTCTTTGGCGAGCCCTCGCCGCCGCGCCCTCATCGACCCCATCGAGCCCTCTCCGCCGCCGCCGCGCCCTCATCGACCCCATCGAGCCCTCTCCGCCGCCGCGCGCCTCCTCCCCACCAGCGTGCCGTCGGCGGGCGTACTCCTGATTAGACACCGGCGAGTACATCTGCTCCCGCCCGAGTTCCTCCCGGGAGGTCACTCGGTCCGCTCCCCTGCCTCCCCGCCAACGTCCGCGCTGCAGTCCGCAAAGGAGAGGTTGGAGCGCGCATTGGCGCTCGGGAATCGGGATGTGACTGGGTGCCCCGAGACTGATGGTGGCGCCCATGGTGGATACTTGGAGAGCTGACCTCCCGCATCCCATGGTGGCGCCCATTGGTGGATACTTGGAAAGCTGACCTTCCGTAATGTCCAAACTGCTCCTTGGTAGCTAGATATAGCACTGTTTTATTTTGGCATCCCATTACTGTTTACTGAATCTCGATACCTGCCTTAATTATTTTATAGACGACATTATCTCTTGTGAAAGTGCTCTGTATGCAAAGTTTTTTTCAGATCTGGCTTGGTTTTCACACTTACTTGGGTTGAACATTACGGCCACTGGTTTCAGATGTACAAGTTAGTTTTCCCCATCAATTCAATGCAACTCATGCTTCTTATGTCAATGAAGTTCAGACAACAACGTAGCCACACGACAATTTTCCCCATCAATTCAATGCAACTCATGCTTCTTATGTCAGTGAAGTTCAACAACAACGTAGCCACACGACAATGTTACAATATCTTCTGTAGACTCGGCTGTGATCTAGGAGCAACAATGCAAGCTGTATATAGGTTCTCGAATAATCCCCTCATGTCTTTCTTGACCATATTCTCTCTATGTCATTAATTATTAGAATTACTTACTTGTTCTTCAAATATTAATTGGATTCTTTTTCTTTACCTAATGTATGGTGCTGCAAAAAGCTAGATGCAATGAAGACACAACTATTGTGCTTTCCAGAAATAAAGATAGTGTACTGGACTTAATATGTAGATGTATTGCACATATCAAATGATGAAGACTAATCACATGAGAGGGTTAACATTACCTAATCATTCTATAAGCGTTATCAAAATATACAATCAACAATGGTGTCCCTTCATATAACACCATCACCAGATTGTTTGGACAACTTCCACTGAGTTTTCACAATCTAGAAGGGAGGAAATTAAGGACACATGATTTTTCTGTTTGTGATATGTGATTTACAGGTTCAGTTTGGGCTTGTGCATTGTGTTCCTGAGAAATTTGGATCAAATAGATTTAGCGATCACGCCTTTTTCTCGGTAAATAGAGAACTTGTATTTGTTTTAAGTTTTGTTATATAGAGAAAGGTAATATTGATTATATGACGTGCGTGCACATGCAAACTTACTAGAAATCGTGTGTTGCGGTGCACGTGATATACGCCGAGTTGTCGACTGGTACACATACAGGGTTTTCAGTGTCAATTGTTTTTTTATATTCACAGGGATCGCTCCCCGGGTCCATTAACATGTAACCAAACCACAGCGTTCAGTTTTGTTAACACGCCTCAGGATTCAATGTCAATTGTCTTGCCATTTGTCTAGCTACTTCAGACAAAAAGTAGAATACAAACTCAACCTGAAACTCAAAATTAACAGGATCTACTTACTCTTGATTGATTGTTGCTTATATCTTGGAACGGGGTGCGCGCCTCATTCAGAGAGTGTCTGTTGTTTGTATCTTAGCTGCTGGTGCACCATTTGGATTGGAAGATGCCGTGCCAATAGATATATTCCTGGGAAATGGGCAAAAAATTATATACCTGTATTAGGTTAGACCATAAGAGAAATCATGATGAATGCAGATAATATGTAAGTTATGATTCCTCAATGCTTGTCTGACACCAATCACCATAACACCTGATGATATACATATGCAGTGGTATTTGTTTTTTGTTAATCATGATCATGCTCTGTCATGGTACTGAAAATGGGGCATGACCTGCTATTCTCTTTATATGATAGGGAGAGACCATTTATAATTACCACAAAGCTAGATTGTACTTTCAGGTCACCAGTCCATGCATATGCTTGCAGTTTGTATTTTTGGATTGCAAACTAAAATATGAATGGTTAATCTGAGCTTGGTGAGGTAAATGCAGTCTGGACATACTTTGCAAACTAAAATATAAATGGTTAATCTGAGCTATGTTGAGGTAGTTATCCGTGGACAACTGGGTGGTTATTTGGAGCACTTTTTTCTCTTTTACATAGTTTTATCAGTAGCTTTTTTGTCTGTCATGTGATTTATTTAGTTGATTCTTGTGGTGCAGTTCTGCAGATGGGTAGTTATTTGAGGTAATTCTGGCAAGAATGGTACAGTACAGGTCATACAGAAGAGATACATGTCATATATAGAAAAGAAGATCGTGCACCTGGCGACTGACATCGGCGAGGAGGTAGTCGTCGTCGAGATCGTCGGTTCTGCAATGTAGGATGGTGGGTTGGGCGGCGCTTGCCTGCGCGGGCGCAAGACATGAAACTTAGTGGCAGCGGCGGCGCTGGTGCATGGTAAGGAGCGGCTGAACGTTGCTGAAAGTCAGCGGCAACAAATCGTATTCTTCCCGTAATTTTTGCGTTCTGATTTTTCTTCGATTTTCAATCGTTTCCCACTCTTTAGAGATTGTTTCTTTCCTGTTATTTTCACCTATTATTATCTTGTAAAATGAACCAAGCCCGTAACTTTTCGGTAAATTTGAGACAGTTATTTTGAAAAGAAGGGAGTGCTAGAAATGAAATTTATACTTTCAAGACGTGCGGTTGCACGTGCACGGCTACCATGCAATCTAATTAGCATTGAGCATTATGCAATCTAATTAGCATTGAGCATTTCCAGTGACATGCATCATGGTAGCAGAGTAACTCTTGATGATGTTCTCGAGCCTCACAACCACATCCGTCATGCTCGGCCTCTGGTCAGGTGGTTCGCTCGAACACATCAGACCTAGCTCAAATATTGGCACAAGCAAGTCGTTATTCGTGCACGCTATTGACGTGCTAGTTTGGCTATTGAAACGAAGATTTATTTCATCGCCTTGAGCTATCTTAACGTCCACAACGTCTGTAAGGTTTGCTGGATAGGCTTGCCAAACCCATTGCCTCATGGTCAATTCTCCCCCAAACATGGCATCAGTGGGGCTTTTC
The DNA here is from genome assembly GCA_026929855.1 of Poa annua. Taxonomy (NCBI): domain Eukaryota; kingdom Viridiplantae; phylum Streptophyta; class Magnoliopsida; order Poales; family Poaceae; genus Poa; species Poa annua. Next base: position 68,502,659 of record CM049439.1, on the reverse strand, counting down.
CCTGTTAAGACTTCAAGTAGCATTATTCCAAAGCTAAACACATCGCTCTTTCGTGATGCTTTCCCCACTAACGCGTACTCTGTTAAAGAATGAAAAACATTTGTTATGATAGAAACTAACAAAAGTTACAAAACATAACTTCCCAAACTAGGTGTCCAAATAGGTATATCGATGCAATTACCTGGTGCCATGTATCCAATAGTCCCTGGCATGCTCGCTGAAATCAAGGAGTTGTCATCTCCAACAAGTAATTTTGCAATCCCGAAGTCCGCAACATGGGCAACCATCTCCTCATCGAATAACACATTTCTAGGTTTCAGGTCGCAGTGTAAAACAACTTGATGGTGATGGTGGTGTAGATACTCCATTGCCTTCGATACACAAAGCATAATATCCATTCTCATGATAAGTCCTATTGATTCTCCGTTTGCAGAGTGCAAATATTCATCCAAGTTACCATTGGGCATGTATTGAAGTAGCAATGCTCTGAAATCAAAGTTGGAGCAAGTACTCAATATCTTTATCAAGTTGCGGTGCCTAGCCATCCGTAGCACCTGACATTCAGAGTCAAAACTCCTCACAGCCTGCTCGGCATCCATGTTGAGCACTTTTATCGCAACGACCAAACCATCTTGTAATTTGCCCTTGAAAACTTTTCCAAAGCTTCCAACTCCAAGTAGGTTGCCCTCACTGAAATTATCAGTAGCGCGGGCAATCTCGAGATATGAAACTTGTCTAAGGCTGATAATTTTTTCCATGCCAATGAAAGTTGTCGTAACTTGCAGCTTCTTCTTATTCTTCTTCGTAATCATGAAGTATAAGAGAACTACTATAGCTCCCACAGTTATCATGATAGATGGGAGAACAAACCTTAGCAAGTGTTTCTTGGTTGCGTAGGAAGTATCTAGGCAAGGTAAAAATCCTAGTCGCGAGGCACCACACAGCCCAACATTTCCCATCAAAGATTGTGCACTGATGTTTAAGAAAATACCTCCACTTGGTATCTCACCACGAAACTTATTAAACGAAAGGTTCAAGCTAGTCAGTAAAGTGAAATTGGCGAAATACGTTGGAATGGTACCAGAAAGGTTATTAAAAGATAGGTCCAACAATGTTAGGGCGATTAACTGTTTGAAGGAGCCATCTATTGAACCTGTGAGTGTGTTGTGTGATAGATTCAGGAAGCTTAATTGTCGTAGATTCCCGTATGAAGTTGGAATACTGCCAACCAAGTTGTTAGCTGATATATCTAGTATGTATATTTGCTTCATAGAATCGAGATTAGAGGGAATTGAACTTGTAAAGTAGTTGTGAGACAGGTCTAACTGACGAAGGTTACTAAGATGGAATAAACTTTCAGGTATTGCCGACGAGAGATGGTTATCTGCAAGCGACATATATTCTAGTTTACTTAGGTTCCCGATGGCATTCGGAATGGCGCCAGATAATCTATTGCTCTGGAGAGAAAGTCTGTGCAATCTTGTGAGGGCACCAATTTCTAGCGGGATTGGGCCAAATAGGTTGTTACTAGATAGGTTTAGCTGCTCAAGATTCTCCAAGAGTGCAATTTTTTCTGTGATTATGCCGCTTAATTGATTGTCAGCAAAAGACAATACTCTAAGACCAGTTAGATTTGATACTGTCGCTGGAACAACCCCCGTTAAATTATTGCCGGCTGCACTAAAGTATGTCAATTTTGTGGAGAGGTTTCCAATATATGTAGGAATGTTTCCAGTGAAAGAGCACATATACATGGCAAGCAATCGGAGTTCTCTACAGTTTGACATAGTGGCCAAGAAGTCAAGGGTCCCATTGAGTTGATTCGTTCCAATATGGAGACGGTTAAGGTACCTGAGGTTCCCAATAGTTCCGGGGAAAGATCCAGTTAATTCATTTGAATCAACTATTAAATCAGATAATTTTGATAGGTTACCAAAATTAGTTGGAACCATACCGGTTAATTTGTTGGATGAAAGATGTAAAACTGTGAGTTGACTCATTTCTCCTAGGTCGGCTGGAATATTTCCGCTCAGGTTGCAGAATGACATGTCAAGAACTTGGAGAACAGTAAGATTACTAAGCACACCTGGAATTGACCCGCTAATATCGTTGCCACCTATAGTAAGATAGGTGAGTCCTGATAGCTGAGCGAGCCATGTTGGCACAATATCCACAAAGGAGTTTCCGGCTAGAGAAAGTTGCACTAGTAGCTTGCACGATACAAGGCTTGAAGGAAGCTGACCCGTGAAACTGTTGAGACCAATAAAGAACACAGTTAACATGGGCAACTGAAAGCTTTGATTAGTAGGGATTGGTCCTGTGAACTGGTTAGATGAGAGGACAAGTAAGTCAAGCCTAGACTTGTTGAACATTGTTAGAGGTACTAGTCCAGACAGTTGGTTATATTCAAAGTTGATCCATTCAAGCATGGGACATGAGGCAATACCTTTTGGTATGGGCCCTGATAGACTGTTGTTTTGGAAGTCGAAATGAGTTAGCAAAGGCGTGTTGTTGAAGAACTGGTCTGGTATGAGGCCACTTAACCGGTTCACCCCGAGGTGTATCTGTTATGAGTTATGACCCTCGTCTATGTGCCCCAACTTGGGCCATCGCCACGGGTCATCAACGATGGGCTCGGCCCAGACGACACGCCAGGAGTCAGCGCTGCTACATGTACGCACCAGAAGACAACGAACAACTCATCCAGTTGGATCACGAACCTGAACGGCGGCTCTCTTCCTCCCCCGAACTCTGTTCTCCTACCTCCGGTTCTCTTTCTCTGATTCCCAACCTCCTGCTGCTACCTGTAACCCCAAATCAGCTACTCAATCCTTGTAACCTTGTGTTGTTGAGTGATTAGTAAAGTGGGTTCGTAACATTATGGTATCAGAGCCATCTCCCCACGCTTCCACCACCTCCACCATGATCTCCATCACCTCCAAGGATGAACTTGGTCCTCCTCGGGATTGGGATGCCATGACTCAAGACGAGAAGGCAAGGATCGAGCGGAAGTTGGACGAGATCCTGGAAATGATGAGGAGTTGGAACGCATCACCATCTACAACTTCAGCAGCGCCTACAGCTGCAGTGACCGTGAGCAACGGTGACACCACCACGGCTGCACCGGCACTCAGTGTTGGAGGCCCAAGCTCCAGTCCAGGGTCACCCGCAACACCAGGTGCGTCCCCGGTCATCCCCGACGCCTGCCTGGACGTCGCCATCAACGTCACTGCCATGGTGACTTCGACGCCGACCAGGTGTTCGACGGAAGTCCCAAGTACCGATGCACCTGAGCTGAGGTCACCATTCGACTCAGCAACGGCGCCCTCGGCCACCGTCGACTTCATCTCCGTGCTTGTTACAACTGCAGCAAGCGATGGATCCCTCGGCCGTGATGCCATCAGTGGCGCCCACCGTGGGGCTACACCGATTCACGCCACCTGCTCGAAGTTTGATACCACTTCTATTACCAAGCCTGTGATGCTAGCACCAGTCCTGCCCCTCTTCTCGTTTGCCATCGACGAGCCTGACAAGCCGACACTCACCAAGTGCTCGACAGAATGCTCCGTCGACCACACCAACATGGTAATGTCCTTGTTTCATCTGGTTCCAGTGAGTGCCAATTCTGAAGATGTTGATACACACAAGCTGTTTGAGGAAAGGCCACCACAAATCAAATTCGAAGGGGAAGCATGGTCCCATCGCTTGCAGTTAAAGCCACCATGGCCGTCAGTCACATTGGTTGGCAGGGGAAGTGGTGTAAGCAGCCATATCTGGGAGAGGTGGAAGCAATGTAATCCCACTGGCCACATAGAAACTACCTTTCCTGCTCCAGAGCTACACATGCCACGGTTAGTACGCAGCTTCTGTATCTCTCCTACTTGCAGCATTGCCATGGACCAGTACAGTACTAGTAGGACGCAGTACTGTGATGATGATATTTCAAGTGTTCAGCAATGGTGCTCAAATATTGAAAAGGTGCAGCAAGTCAGTGTGTTTCTGGATACTTTTGTTGGCTCTTGGAGTTGTGTCCCTGGAATTCCTATACAAGTCTTTGGTACATGCTCAGCACTGAAATTGTTGTCGGGTTGTTCTGCACCTGTTCTTATTATGGAAAATTTCCTAGAGGACGGCAACAGGTTGAAGTGTCTAAAGGGACATGTTCAGGCCAAGGCCATTGTCGCTGATCGAGTGCAATCTGGAAGGGGCATCATCTCTGTCACAGATGGTTCAGCCTTGGCTTGGTACATATGCACGACTCAAATCATGTGCCTATTCTCCTGGCAACAAGTACATGGCAGAGCTACTGGAGACCTTCTCTGCATATGTATTTCCAGAGGTTATAAAGGTCGTAGTGTGAATTATTGTTTACTATGGGCATCTGGGCAAGAGAAGCTGTTGTTTTATTCTGCTGATGGACATATACATCATATGATGTTGCAGCCAAAAAGAGATGAGATGCATCAGTTTATGGCACAGACTGGGAAGTATATGCCCTTATTCCTACAGCCAAAGCCCCCATGGTTGTTTATTCTGACCCCAGTTTACGCACATGTTGAGAAAAGAGAATTGCGCCCACACGGTGAAGTGATGACACTGAATTCAAAAATCATCCTTGCTGCTCTAGAACCGTATGTCCGACAACTAATTGGTGAATGTTTATTGAGAACTTTGTATCGAGAGGAGTGGTACTCAAGTTGTGTTATACTCCTGTCTGAATTCAAACTACAAGATGACACTGGCGGCATTCTTATTGACCATCACAATAGGCTGGGTTTTGGAGTTCTGGTAACATGGTCAGCATACAAGTTGCTTCCGGGTGGAATTTGTGAACCTCGCATGGTTCAGAGCTACAGGAAGTTCACTAGTTATAACCATTGTCAAGAGGAAACAAATTTCGAGGTGGAACAACTACTGTATGATGTTGTTAGGAGCACTACACCTGGTGCTTTTCATGGTGGTGTGTGCAATGGCATCAGGATGGAGAGGTCCAGGGCAGTGGTGAACTATTTCAGTATCTGGCCGGTTATCTATTTGGTGAGAGTTTCCCCAACAACACATTTGGTTCTAATAAATCAAGTACCAGCAGCCATTTTCAAATCAGTAAAAGGGGCATTCCAGTCGCGACGACAGTAACTTTCTGGCTGTCTATGGTCTTGGTTGACAACACTAATCTACACGGCAGGAGTCCGTGGGATCCGGGAGGTTACATGCTTGCTTGGTACAGCTGCGAAAAATGGTGGAATACTTCAAAAGCCACTGCTTTACATTGTTCTGATCAACTCTGGTGGTTATCGCAGTTGCTTGCATATGCATCTATGATCTGGTTGGTAGCATGGGCTGAGAATGACCTGAAGCTCTTTTCTGATTACGGGCAAGCACCTTCTCAAGAAGGGAGGAATGTCATGACCCTTGGTTGCATCTCAACCCCTGTCCATGTCGGCCACAACTATTACATCACCTTCGTCAACAAGATTGCCGTCGTCCACGACCACTGTTCCAACCAAGTGTACTCCTTCGACACAGTCTGCAGCGACCTCATCTACCGTGAAGATTACCATCGCGACAACAACAATATCAAGGAAGTTCACGTTCCATGGGATCCCGGCAAATCATCCCTTCGTCATCGTATGAAGACCTCGGCTTGGGGACAAGCCGAATTTCAAGAAGGGAGGAATGTTATGACCCTCGTCTATGTGCCCCAACTTGGGCCATCGCCACGGGTCATCAACGATGGGCTCGGCCCAGACGACACGCCAGGAGTCAGCGCTGCTACATGTACGCACCAGAAGACAACGAACAACTCATCCAGTTGGATCACGAACCTGAACGGCGGCTCTCTTCCTCCCCCGAACTCTGTTCTCCTACCTCCGGTTCTCTTTCTCTGATTCCCAACCTCCTGCTGCTACCTGTAACCCCAAATCAGCTACTCAATCCTTGTAACCTTGTGTTGTTGAGTGATTAGTAAAGTGGGTTCGTAACAGTATCCTCCTCAGCCTGTTTAAGTTTTTGAGGAGTTCAACTGGGATATGTCCAGAGAGATCATTTCGGCGTAGCGAAAGGCGCTGAAGCTTTGTGAGGTTTCCTATGGTGCGGGGAATGGCGTCCGACAAGCGGTTAGAACTAAGATCAAGCACAGTGAGGCGACTTAGTCGTCCTATGTCAGATGGGATGGTGCCCATGATTTCTGTATTTGAAAGGGTGAGGACGGTGAGGAAAGAGAGGTTACCGAGATGAGGAGCGATCTCTCCTTGGAGGGAAATGTCTGCCAGCACAAGAGCAGTGACGCGCTGCCGACGTTGACTGCAGGAGACGCCGACCCAATGGCAGAAGGATGTGCCGGCGGTCCAGTTCCTAGACAGAACACCAAGGGGATCGGAGAGCCCAGCTTTGAAAGCTAAAAGAGCTGAGAGGTCAGAGTCGTTGCTGGAAGCATCAGCCACGCTCGTGATCACAAGAAAAAATGACAATAGAAAGATGGGAAGACGGGCCATGCTGCTGGAGTGGTGCTCACATAGGAGAGAACTACTAATTGTAATTACCATCCATAAGCTGCTGTCTTCTTAAGTAGAGGCTAAAAGAACCCAAGATCAGCGACCTGATGATCGACAACCCGTTCCACGCACGGCGCCGGGTCTTCCTCTATTGGGCAAACTGACTTTCCTCGAAATCTCCTAAGATGCGTTCAGATTAGTGAACTCGTCAATGTTGTCATTTGTTTATCCAGGGGACGTCAATCCAAGTTGACAATGGTACCCACTCCTAGTTAACTGACCCGGACAATGCGACACCGCATTGTCGAACATAGACAAAGTTCTGGAAACAACGACAAGAGCTGAGTCTGTCACTACTCACTAGTCAGATGAAAATTCTGCCAAGCGTTGGTGGCTGCTGGTGCAAGGATAACAAGATTCAATGCCGGCCATGAATTAAACTGTTGTGAAGGCTGACTATCAGGGTATAGATGTACCAGGTCAATCACGGGGTCATTCTCACCTAATCAGCTCAACTTAACTGAGGTCACCTCAGCCGAGCCCCTTGACCAAATCTCAACTAATATTGATAGAATTAATAGAGTAAACATATTCATTCACAAAAAAACAAGTAAAAAAACATATTAAAACGCAGTGGCGGACCGCCAGCCACGAACGATCCAGCACCACGCCGTCGCGCCGCACGATCACCAGCCGCGCCAGCGTAAGGTAACGTTCCGTCCAGCTCCTCCGTCCGCCAAAGTCACTAGTTAGATGAATTTATACTACAGTACGTATATGTTTTATCAATGGATCGCGCAACTACAACTAGCTAGACTAATCATGGTTTGTAATTCGTTAAATCGTACGGTACAGTTTTAAACATTCAGGTAGCTGATTTTGGGAAGATTTATCTTCGCCGTCTTGCCGACAGTTGTAAAACAGCAAGTTTGTATTTCGTCGATCATCAGGTAATTTATAAATACGTCCACTTGTGATTATTGATATATCCGCTTGTGATTATTGATATATGAAAAGATAAATGGTGTACTCATCTTGTTTTGTTATTTCAAAAACTAGCATGGTGGCCCTCGCAAATGCGATGGCATCATCTGTACTTGGTTGAAAGTGTTTACGAAGTAAAAAAATATGGCTTCATTGATACCAATCACATCATTTTCAATGATGTCATAATAAACAAAATTGTTCAACAACTACCGTAGAAGTTCCGGTATATAATATACCATGTATGCGAAACATCTTTGGCGCTCTTAAATTTGTGGGTCCTTCTGAAGTTAATTTCATCATAAAGTCAATAGATACACGGTAAACCAAACTTGAATTCTTGTATACCATTTTTATCACATCAACTTAATGTATGAGTATTGATACTTCTACTAAATTTTCATGACATACATTTTTTATCTTTTCGTACATAAAAAAATTGTGAATTGAAGTAACAAATAGAGCATGTACTATTTTCTAGTACAAATTCACCAATTATATATGTTGATCAGCTCATGTGCTAAATTATTCTTAGATCACATGTTACACACATTCATATGAGCTATCTTAATATGTTGAATGGTATTTCATTTAAAAAAATTGGGACTCATTGTAGCCTAATATCAAAAGGATATCCAAAAGACCATGCACAATTTTGTTTTGCTCCCTCGTTTTATACACTCGCTTATGCATCTGGTATGTCAATTGACATCTATGTGCGGACACTTATTGCACGATAGCATACATGTCTTTATGTAGATCATTTATATATATAGTCTTTTATTCTTCTTGATCAAGAACTCCACCGGTGAGTGCCGATCCTCATTTATGGCATATCAACATATGTTCTTCTATAGTAGAGAAACACATCATGTTATATTTAAGCAATCCATGCAACATTACTACAATACAACAATATGCCCCGAATCAAATTGTTAAAAACGATCAAAGGTAGATGGTTATCCGAGGCCGTTGTACTTTTGATTCGCTTGAGGTCAAATTACATGGTTAGTGTCATGTACACCTCACCAAGACATATTAAGCTTCGGTTCAATAAGTGTTGTGACTCTGCTGCTCAGCACGTGTCCGCTGAGTATATGTCTGGTTGTGAGCATATACATTTATCTGTTTAAGAAACTGATTCTATACTTTTTAACTATAAAATTGTGTTAGGTACATCATTAATTAATCAATAGTCATCAACTTTTATGAGGGCTTTGTTTCATGAAGCTGCCACAATTTTATTGATTATTTTGTTGGGACATTGATTATAGTTCTTAACTCAAGTGGAGCATGCATCTCTTGTGCAGATTATTTTATGCAGATATTGGTGTAATAATTTTTTAGTAATAAGTTATCTTTTTCAAACAAAATATGTGTAGCATATTTAAAATTTTACATTTCACTATTCCTCCGACGGTGTGCAGGCTACGGTGAAATCCGTCATTGACTGTAGAATCACGCAAACTCTTTTTCTTGTATCTTTAGCTCATGTAAAACTATGTTCAATGGAGGGTGCTTGATTTGTTGATCTATTTTTGGCCAAACGTGTTAATGTTTTTGAACAGATCGATATGATTAATAATTTTTAGAGGTGAATCCCATGCATATGCATGTTTGTCTCATGCCTTAAGTGTTTTGGCTTGGGTCTTTGAATTTTCCTCTATCCTCTTTGATTATCTAATCGTCTTCAGAACAAAATTTCACTTTTATTTTTTTCTTTTGCTGCGGAGTTCGGGATTGTTTTGCAAGACAATTTAGCTTTTTGTGATTTGTATGTATCTAGATATGGTTATGCACATATTCACTCATTTATTCATGTACGTAGTCAATATTGAAATATTTAAAAATGTGTTAAATTATTGAACAAAGAGAGTACATAGATTTTATTGTTTTGATTTAAAATGCTAACCATTAATTTTAGATCTAACTATAAATATAACTTAAATGATGTGACTTACGTTATTAATTTAATCTGATTATTTTGCCATATCTAAACAACGATGTTCATAGAATCAAGAGGATCAGACTACAAGGCGGCGCCACATATAAGTCTTTCCGTGCGGCGGCTCGCTGTAACCAGCTGTTGCGCGTGTTTGGACCGAAGGGCATGCAAACCTTGCACTAGGCTTTAGCACGCCACGTCAAAAAGCTGCAGCGCCACCAGCTCTTTGCGTCTCTCGTGGACTAGAGCATGCATGCAGATATTAAAAATAAATTACAGTAATAAAATAGTAAAATAGGTATTGTACTTGTCCCGACAAGCGTACTACTATCAAGTATCTGGTTGCCATTTTATTTAAAAAAACTTAATCGAAAAAGTAAGCACTTTGTTTTTAAGATAACTTCAATGTTGTTAGAAACAGTTACCACTTGCTTTAGATATGTTTATCATATTTTTCAAAAAGCAATTTTCAGGTTGTTCTATTTGTTTGGATACGGTTATCGTGTTTTTTCAAAAACAAGTTGCATGTTCTTCAGTTTAACTCACATTAGTCCGATGTAGTATATATATTTTTCAGGAAAGACCATCAGCTTCTTCGGTTCACATACCGCATTATTTGGATACACTTATCAGATTTTTCAAAAATACCAACGGGATTCCTGTTTCAGCTACCACATTATTCATACAAAATTATTATAATTTTGAAAATAACTATCGGGTTCTGCAGTTTAGCTAGTATATTATTCGTCAACATTTTTGAATGTACCCGTCAGGTTCTATGATTCAGCTACCACATTGTTTGAACATAATTCCCAGATTTTTCGAATGCGCACGCCATGTTCTGCGGTTCCGCTACGATATTAGTCGGACACACTTATTAGAATTTTCATAAATAACCACCGGTTTCTCCGATTGAGCTATCACATTGTTTGGAAACAATTATCAGATTTTTTAAAGTAACCACCGGGTTATATTGTTCAGCTACCACATTGTTCAGACATAGCTATCATAATTTGAATGCACCCACCAGTTTCTCTCTGATTCAGCTACCACATTTTTTTTAACACAGTTCTCGGATTTTTTGAATACACCTGCCATGTTCTCCGGTTCACCTATCACAATATGCGGACACACTTATCAGATTTTTTTCAAAACAATCATCGGGTTCTTTGGTTCAGCTACCACATTGTTTGCATACAGTATCAAATTTTTTTTAAAACAACCACCGGCTTCTTTTATTCAGCTACCACATTGTTTGAATACAGTATCAATTTTTTTTTGAAAACAACCACCGGCTTCTTTGGTTCAGATTGTTTGAATACAGTTATCAGATTTTTTTGAAACAACCACCGGGTTCTTTGGTTCAGCTACCACATTGTTTGAATACAGTTATCAGATTTTTTTGAAAACAACCACCGGGTTCTTTTGTTCAGCTACCACATTGTTTGAATACAGTTATCAGATTTTTTGAATATAACCATCAGTTCTCCGGTACAATTACCACATAGTTAGGTCACATTACCGAATGTATCATATTTTTCGAATGCACTGTCTGGTTCTCCGGTTCAGCTGTGACACGATTATCAGTTTTTTCATATTATATAGTCACAATTATCAGGTTATTGTGTAGCAAATACCATATTGATTTCCGTGATAACCATGAGATTACACGAGCTAAGCAGCTGGATTGTGTGGTGCTGGTGCGTGCTAGCGCGGAGGCGGAAGAATAGACATAGCACGGGGCATGGCAACCGGGCCATCAAGCCAGCTGCAGGTGTTGCCAGCGAGAGCAAGGTTTGTGGGCGGGGATAGGAGACATGGCGCCGTGCGGTTGTTTGCTGGCGGATGGAACGAGGTCGGTGAGCGGGGCGCCTCTGGCGAGGAGCGCTCCAGGACCTTCCCACACATGACGCAGACGGTGAGCTGGTCGGCGGCGCGGAGCAGGGACACGAGCCATGGCCCATGGGAACTCACCGCACACTTCTTAAGCGCATCCGCCAGTCCATTCAGCGCACGCACCCGGGCGAGTGACAACGACGTCGAGGAGGCCACGAACGTACCCAGGCGGCCGGCTCGACGCCGCCCCGCGACCATCACAAACTGCGTCGGCTGCAGGGTCGTTGAGCAGCGTTTTGACAGCGGTGTGTCGAAGCACCGTGTCCTGGAGCCGTGTGTCGGACAGCCCCCGCTGCCGTGCCCATTGCTGGCCGCCGAGCCGCACCAAAACGACGGCGAACACGTCGCACCTCGTACTGGAACCGCCGCGCCAAGCAATCGCGCCTCCAGCTCCGGTCCCCTGCCCGACGAGGTCGGAGATCCTCGCCCGCGACGGCCTAGAACTCCCGGCGCAAGGCTGCTGCCTGCATGGCCCACACCTGATGGCAGCCGAAGAGTGCTCGAGGAAGCTCCGATATGGAACTCGACGAGAGAGAAGGGGGATGAATGTGTGGCTGTTACGGACGGGTTGGGGATAAGGTTAGGTGATTAGGTGAGAGAGGTGAGATTTGAATCGGACGGTTCCGCAGCGCGCCACACGTGAGGGACAGTTGTGCGGCGCCTCACCCTAGAATCAATTTATAAGATCATTGTACGGCAGCGGCCGGTCAGCTCGTATATGGCAAGGGCTGGCCGGCCGGTTTGTGCGTCTTGATGAAAAAACACTCCGGCTACTTGTACGTGTATGGTAAGGGCTGGCCGGCCTGTACGTTGGAGCAAGATTTTTTTCCTTTTGTTTCCTGCCACCACGTTCCACCTAGGTGGTAGTACCGTACGCTATTTTTTTTCTTTTAAGATGTACACAGTTGGTTTTGTAAACAACACAAAACGTGTCAAAGTTGTTACGTACTTATTAAGTTTGCATAAAATCTCAACCATATATTTTAGATCTAACTGATGAGATTAATTTAGATGATGTGGCTTAACGTGGTGGCTCAAAAAACTAACTCATTTTACTTTTAGTATATAATAGATTTCAGCTATGAAAAGAAACAGCGACACTACGTCTCCTTTTAGGAAATACGCGGCAAAAAAGGTTGTCGCTGTTTCAAATCCTTTTTAAATGAATCTTTAAGAGAAGAGCACCGTGAATAGCGGGAGAGTAACTGAGAAAACTGTAAATCATATGCAGCCGTTGCCGCCACCGTCGCCGTCACCGCGGGGTACTTTCTTGAACATGGATGAAGATGATATAATCAAGACTTTTCTTTTGAAATGTGGGGCAAAAGCTTTGCCCCTTATCCATTAATTAAGAAGAAGGGTGCCCGGTTTATTAACGGAAGAAACCGGGCGAAAACCATACAACGAGCACCAACACCACCGGGCGAAGCCCACACAAGCTCAAGAACCCACACAACCTTAAGAACATGACCACTCCACAAAGATCGGGCCAACCGTCCACCCTTGCCGGAGAAAAGAAGCTGTGACTGCTATGGGAGGAGCAGACACGGGACACTCCAATGCAGATGAAGAGACCAACCCTCGAATGCGCTCACTGCATGTTGCCTGTCATCGTACACCGCAGCTTCGATTTCACAGCAACAAACAAGCAAGACAAACCCACTGACCCTGTCGGAGTAGAGCTGCCAAGACCAACCCCGCCTCCACAGGAGCCGCGAAGCTCTCGGGGCCGCCGCCCCGACATCCACCGCTCCAGTATGCCCTGCACACTCTGCCGACACCACCTTCCGGGGCCGCCACCCCGACATAACACCGCTCGCCCTCGAGCTGTAACGCCGCACGGCTCAAATGCCTGTAGCCCGAGCTACACAGGACCACTGCCCGAAGACCACGGCCGCCACACCATGCCTGGGGCCGCCGCCCCGACGTACAGTCCAACCATCCCCGCTAGGATGCGCCGACCGAGCCGATAACCTTGCCGCCCATGCCGCTCAAGGTCACCACCCAAAGTTGTGCCAAGCCGCAACCCCGCCTCATGGAGCTACCACCGCACCGCCATCCGAGGCCGCCGCCTCGGCACACAACCACCATCTCGGAGCCGCTGCCCCGACATCCACAAACCCAGAAGACGAACACAGCCTACAGCGACAATAGACTCGCCCTCCAAAGCAACGCCTTCAAGAAGGTCACGACGTTACTGTCGCCCGCTCCGAATAGAGCTTGGGTTTTCACCCGGAGGGTCCAGGCCTATCGAAAAGAGAGGAAAAGAGCTCCATAACAACGCCTTCAAGAAGGAAAACGATGCCCGAAGGCGCCGCCGCTGCTAGCACCAACCAAAATTGAGCAAAGCTTTCGCCGGAGCTCCTCTCCTTCCCTCGATGGCTTGTAGAACTTAGTGCACAAGGCACAAAGATCACAGAGCAATGCACACAGAGGGATGTGCCGCCACAGCCACACCACACACCGTCCTCGCCGCCACATCCACCTTGCTGCTGCGCCAGGCCGCACGGCCACCTCCTCACCAACCTCGCATAGCCACGGCCAGGGGCACAACGCCGCGCGCCCACACTGCCTCGTCGCCCAGGCCCCAATGGCCCGGAAGCAGCCCTGCACGGGTCCATCGCCCGACGCCGCCCAGCCCGCGCCGGCCACCAGCCGCCGCCCTCACGCGCCTCCCGTCCTCGCCCGACGCTATACAGCCCACGACCGCGCCGTCGCGGCCCCGACGAGCCCGACCCGCCGCCCACGCGGCCAGGTCCGCCGCCACCATGTCGTTAACCAAGCGTGGGCCAGACAAGTCCAACTAGTAGCACCGTAAGTCTCTTTTACGCATATTTTAGAAAATTACTCTGGGTTTTGAACTATTCGTATGGTAATTTATATAACTTTTGTACCTAATATTTGAGTTACATATTATTTATTGATTTTATATCCTACTACAATGCAAATTTAAAATTATTAATCAAGTTAGCAAATATATTTTATTGAAACAGCCAACAAATTTTTGTGCGGCATACCTAATGATAAAATGCTAGGTCCGCCACTGCCTAAACGCACCAGCCTAACGTACATACAAGTATACAACAATACATAAAAGTAACAGCCTCATGATCATGCCTATTGGAACAATTACAACAATACGCATGAGTTGTTCAACTACATCAAGAAATATGCTAAACTGCAATCAAGTCAATCTATCCCCATCGTTCAGCCTTGCCGTCCAGGCCTGCAGTGAGACTCCGCCATCCAGACTGTCATGCGACATCGCCGCCCTACGCAGCCGACGTCCGAGCCAACGAGCTCCAACACAGGTGCAGGCTGTTCTCTTGTGTGCAATATGTGGCTAATTCCATTCAAACTAATCCGGATGTCTTCCTTCGGAGATGTCGTCCAGACTCACCCTGCATTGAGCCGCTGCCGCCGCCTGCACGTAGACGCCGACGAACTCCAGGTGCAGGCTTATTTGCCAACATTGTTTTGGCTTATTTGCCAACATTTAAACAATGTGATCCATTGATTGCTCATGTTGTCTTTCTGCATATTTTAGTGAAACCATCAGCACTGGCATTCTAGAATTGATCAAGAACACGAGTAATTGTCATGGAAAATGTAAGTAGATATTAATAGAACAGGTGAACCATATGCTAACCTATAACCAGACACACAGTGCAACAGGGCTAGCATAAGGAAGTGAAAATCATACCAGGTGGCCTTGGCAGATACCCTGGATCGTAAAATGGGGTTGAAAGTTTGCAGGATCTTAGAACACGTAGTTGTCAACAAATCTAGGTTTTTTCAGAATTGTTTGAAACTTTAAAATGTCGATTTCAAAAAATGGCTCCATAGAGGCCGAGCTCTAAAGCTGCCACTTGGCACTGTTTAAGGTGACCTCAATTAAGTTGAACTGATAAGGTGATGATGAGCAGTTCTTGGTAAAATAAAGGTGACGATGACCTCCTGATAAACCTACATCTACCCCGATTGTCCTTCTCAACAGTTTAATTCATGGCCGGCATTAAATCTTGTTATTTTTGCACCAGTCAGCCAGCAAAACTTGAAAGCCATTTCATCTGACAACTCAGCTCATTGTCGTTGTTTAGTGGGGTATCGCATTGTCTGGGTCAGTAAATTAGGAGACAGTTCCAATGTGAAATGATATTAAGTAGAACTTTTAGTCAAATATATAAAGCTATCCCTTACAAGCATTAATTTAAATTGGGCCCTTTGGCACTAAGCGTATAGAGGTTGGAGCACAAATGATTGTACCTGGCCGGCTCGACCGTGCTTTGCCGGCCCCTGGATAAAACAAGTGAAAAAATTGACGAATTCACTCCTCTGATGGCATCTTAGTCCTGGAATCAACGTTGACTAATTCACACATATTAATTGAATCATTTTTAATGCATATATTACTCGTACTGCAGGACAAAAGTTGGGTTCTTGTAGCATCTACTTAAGTAGAGAGCAGCTTATGGATGGTAGTACCAAATTAGTAGTCCTTACGAGCACCACTCTAGCTAGCAGCATGGCCCATCTGTTAAGTTTTCCCATCATGTCGTTGTCCATTTTTCTTGTGATCATTAGCGTGGGTGCTTCCAGCAACGACTCCGATCTGTCTGCACTTCTGGCTTTCAAAACTGGGCTATCTGATCCGCTCGGCATTCTATCTAGGAACTGGACCACCAGCACATCCTTCTGCCATTGGGTTGGCGTCTCTTGTAGTCGTCGTCGGCAGCGCGTCACCGCTCTGGTGTTGGCAGACATTCCCCTCCAAGGTGAGATTGCTCCTCATCTCGGTAATCTCTCTTTTCTCACCGTTCTTACACTTTCAAACACAGAAATTATGGGCATCATCCCAGCTGATATAGGACGACTAAGTCGTCTCATTGCTCTTGATCTTAGCTCTAACAGCTTGTCAGACGACATTCCCCAAACAATAGGAAACCTGACAAAACTTCAAATACTTTCTCTACGTCAAAATCATCTCTCTGGACACATCCCAGGTGAACTCATCAAGAACATGAACAAACTGAGGAGTATAGATCTCGGGATGAACCGGTTGAGTGGCATCATACCAGACCAATTCTTCGACAGCACACCTTTATTAACTCATTTGGACTTTGGAAAGAACAGTCTATCAGGGCCAATACCGCAAGGTATTGCCTCATGTCCAATGCTTAAATCGATCAACTTGGAATATAACCAGCTATCCGGACTCGTACCTGTAACCATATTCAACAAGTCTAGACTTGACGTACTTGACCTCACATCTAACCAGTTCACAGGACCAATTCCTACAAACCAAAGCTTTAAGTTGCCCATGTTAACTGTGTTCTATATTGGTCGCAACAGTTTCACAGGTCAATTTCCGTCAAGCCTTGTATCGTGCAAGTTACTGGTGGAACTTTCTCTAGGAGGAAACTCCTTTGTGGACATTGTCCCAACATGGCTCGCTCAATTATCAGGACTCACTCATCTTTTTTTAGGTGACAACTATATTAGTGGGTCAATTCCAGGTGTGCTTAGCAATCTTACTGTTCTTGATGCTCTTGACCTCTCCTTCTGCTACCTTAGTGGAGATATTCCAGCCCAACTAGGGGAAATGAGTCAACTCACAGATTTACGTCTTTCAGCTAACCAACTAACAGGTCCGCTTCCAGCTAGTTTTGGTAACCTATCAAAACTATCTAATCTAATAGTTTATTCGAACCAATTAACTGGATCTCTCCCACAAACTATTGGTAACCTCAGGAACCTTAACCTTCTTCATGTTGGAATGAATGAGCTCAATGGTACCCTTGATTTCTTGGCCACTCTTTCAAACTGTAGAGAACTCCGAGTGCTTGTCATATATTTCTGCTATTTTACTGGAAACATTCCTTCATATATTGGAAATCTCTCCACAAAATTGACGCACTTCAATGCGTTCACGAATTATCTAACTGGGGTTCTTCCAGGGACAATATCAAATCTAAGTAGTCTTAGTCTAATGTCCTTTGGAAGAAACAAATTAAGCGGCATAATCCCAGCAACCATTGCTCACTTGGAGAATCTTGAGCAACTAGACTTATCTAGTAACAACCTGTTTGGCCCAATCCCGCTACAAATTGGTGCCTTCACAAGATTGCACAGACTATACATCCACCGCAACAAATTATCTGGTTCCATTCCAAATGGCATCGGTAACCTAAGTAACCTAGAATATATGGCGCTTGCACATAACCATCTCTCCTCATTAATACCTGAAAGATTGTTTCATCTTAGTAGACTTCGTGAGTTAGATCTATCTCACAACTTCTTTACAGGTGTACTGCCCTCTAATCTTGATTCTATGAAGCAAATATACATACTAGATATATCAGCCAACAGCTTGGTTGGTAGAATACCAACTTCATACGGAAATCTTGGACTATTAAACTTCCTTAATTTATCACACAACACACTGTCAGGTTCAATCAATGGCTCTTTCAAGGAGTTAATTGTTCTAACAGAGTTGGACCTATCTTATAACAACCTTTCTGGTACCATTCCGAAGTATTTGGCCAACTTTACTTTACTGTCTACCTTGAACCTTTCTTTTAATAAGTTCCGAGGTGAGATACCAAATGGAGGTATTTTCTTAAACATCAGTGCACAATCTTTGATGGGAAATGTTGGGCTGTGTGGTGCCTCGCGTCTAGGATTTTCGCCTTGCCTAGATACTTCCTACCCAACCAAGAAATCTTTGCTAAGGTTTGTTCTCCCAACTATCTTGCTAACGGTGGGAGCTATAGCAATTCTCATATACCTAATTATAACGAAGAGAAAGAAGAAACAGCTACAAGTTATGCCTTCAATTGGCATGGATAATATTATCAGCCATAGACAAGTTTCATATCTTGAGATTGCTCGTGCAACAGAAAACTTCAGCGAGGGCAACCTACTTGGAGTTGGAAGCTTTGGAAAAGTTTTCAAGGGCAAATTACAAGATGGTTTGGTGGTTGCGATAAAAGTGCTTAACATGCACGTCGAACAGGCTGTGAGGAGCTTTGATGCTGAATGTCAAGTGCTACGGATGGCTAGGCACCGAAACTTGATAAAGATATTGAGTACTTGCTCAAACTTTGATTTCAGAGCAGTGCTACTTCAGTACATGCCAAATGGTAGCTTGGATGAACATTTGCACTCTGAAAATGGAGAATCGGCAGGATTTATCAGGAGATTAGAGATTATGCTTTGTGTGTCGAAGGCAATGGAGTATCTACATCACCATCACCATCAAGTTGTGTTACACTGCGACCTGAAACCTAGAAACGTGCTATTCGATGAGGAGATGGTGGCGCATGTTGCGGACTTCGGCATTGCAAAATTACTCACTGGAGATGACAACTCCTTGATCTCAGCGAGTATGCCAGGGACTATTGGATACATGGCACCAGGTACTTTCACGATAACTCTTTGAACACCTAGTTTGGGAAGTTATGTTTTCTTAGTTTGTATGATAACAAATATTTTTCGTTCTTCAACAGAGTACGCATTAGCGGGGAAAGCATCACGAAAGAGCGATGTGTTTAGCTTGGGAATAATGCTGATTGAAGTCTTCACAGGGAAAAGACCCACAGATGCCATGTTTGGGGGAGAACTGACCATTAGGCAATGGGTTTGGCAAGCGTACCCAGCAAACCTTACTGAAGTTTTGGACGTTAAGATAGCTCAAGGTGAGGAAAGAAATCTTCGCTTCAATCACCAGACCGACACATCATTGCCGTGCATGAGTAACGACTTGCTTGTGGCAATATTCGACCTAGGTCTGATGTGTTCGAGCGAATCACCTGACCAGAGACCAAGCATGAAGGACGTGGTTGTGAGGCTCCAGAACATCATGAAGGTTTACTCTGCTACCATGCCGTCACTGGAAATGGCTCAATGTTAGATAGTCCTCTGTTTGGGTTTCAAAATAGTGCTATGTGAATGCAGCGTGATGTATGTGGGCCTAGGAGGAGCTCGTATCATGACTGTATTTCTCAGTAGCGATACCCGCCGCACCCTCTGGATAATAGGGAGTGGATTTTCTACCAGGAGGGACGCTCAGCTCCAAATAGGGTCTAGCTGGTTCGAGAGCCGCCTGAACGCGTCGCGCGGGAGGACTGAAGTTCCGGCAAGCAGGGTTGGCACGATGGAGAAGACAACGGCGTCCGCACGAACCCCAACGGCCATGTGCTCCTCGCTCGGGCGGCCGCCTCGGATAGCAGAGGGGGCAGGAAGGGTAGCAGTTCTGAATTAATCTCTGCATTCGCTACCACGCATTCAGAGTTTAATCTATCGTGATAGAGAAAAGCAGCTCAATACATGGGCTTGCACTATTGCTATCTACTTGCAGAAGCCAGACTTGTTGGTTTTCAAAGTTTACAACATTTTGAAGAAAGTTGGAAACAAAACTTTGTCAGCCAACTACAATGCTAAGAACTAAATAAACCTTCTTTCTATCAATGCCTCGTAACGCAATGTTTTTTGGGTTTCGCAAAAAACATTTTAAGATTATTTCTTACAACTTCACTACCCGCAAGACAGGGTTATCCAAGTACTAATTTTTTTTCAATAGTATATGCTAAGATGATTTCACTGTACTGCTCTTCTTTTATATAAGCGTACATTCTTCAAAATTAAATTTTGGCTTGATCAGTCATGACCTTCTTTGTGAAAAATTACTCCACCACCATTAAGGTAAAATAAAAATTTGAATATATTGTTATAACATCATTCAGTTAGCATGTGCTTGGCTCTTCCAGTTTCTCTTTGGACTCACATTTTTTTTACTGGTAAATACAAATCTTGGACACAAGTTATCCTCATGAGACAACTTTTTTGCACTAAGTAATATCCTTGCAAAGAAAAGATATCTAGAAGCTAACATCAATGTATCTAATCTGTGTTGGTGTCCACTTCGGCCTTTTATCTAAAGTATATACACTCACATCCCATTTGGTGCAACTCGAAAGGCCATAGATCGTTGAAAGAAGCGTATTGTTCCAGCACTATAATCATATCTTGGTACTTAACTTGTAAAACACATTGATCCGTTAATTGCCTTTAAATCGTCTGACTAAATCACTAAATACATCCTACAAAGCTTGAAAAACAGATACAACTTTAGATACGTTATCGACATACTTCAGCACTGGTTGTCCTAATTGAAGGATAGAAGTAAAACTTTGATGGATCATGAACCTGACATTTAATCATTCTACATGGCAGCATGATGTAACCTGAACTTTGCCTTGGTTAGGCCCTATAGGCTTGTGAGAGCCATGCTGCACCCAACCCAGCGAAACATCAGTGTCATCCGCCCCCCATTTTCATAGCTTTGTGACCTGATCAGTGATAAAGTTGCTTAGTATCTCTCTATAACTTTTAGAAAGCAAATCTTGCAACAATGACATTGGTTGATGACCTTGTCACTGAATGCATTCCAGAAGTAGACAGAATTCCCCAATCTGAATAATCTGAATGCGAGAACATTGTGCAAAGAGCAATCCAGAAGGTTCAGGTAGAAGTCATCCTAGAATGCAGGCTCGTCAATAACCTAGAAGAAATAACATGAATTTTATTTGTGAATGATCACATAAGGGGAAAGTTTCTTCCAGCCTCCTAACCACACATAGGCTAACACTATCAAATATTCTAAAACTTCTTATGGCACATGTAGTACGAAAACACATTTAGTCTTAAGAGCTAAACAGTAAGTCCAAAATCTCAATTTTGTACTTGATCGGGTCATCCTATTAGTAAACCCATTATATAACATAAGTTCATCAATTCAGAAAAAAGAATGGTCATATAGCTGAATTGAATCTATATAAATTTGGCAAGACTTCTTTAATCTGAATTGGCGACAAGCAAGCTTAGAAACAAGCGTAGGTAGAAGAACAAAGAGAAGTGCAAGATATTCCGGGACCATGACTCCTCTACATCCTCATCGTCCAGTTCTGAGTTGTAACTCTGGATCACAATACTCCCATGTGCTAAATTCCGTACACATAAGCAAATTTAGCTACACCTTTCCTCTCTAATTGCAAAGGAACTTTTTCGAAATTCTTGCCACAAAAACCAACAGGTTGTATAACTTGGATCCCATTATAGGCAATCAGGCATGACATCATTTAGGCCCTGTTTGTTTCTAGAGTTTTTCTGGGGATTGGTGGGGATTATCCCGGTCAAAGTCCAAAATCGCCACATATCCCAAAACATCTTTTGTTTCTAGTGTATTGGACAGGTTTTATCCCCACAAATCCCCGAACTCTAGTTCATTTTTTCTCAATCCCCCAGGGGATCCAATACACTACCCCTACCTAGTGGATTGGATCCCCAATCTCCTAGGGGATTGGGTGAAGTTTGGGGTTTCACTCAATCCACTAGAGAATTATCCCCACCGATCCCCTAAAATACCCTAGTAACAAACAAGGCCTTACCGGGAAAGAAGTGGCTTAAGACCAAGAAACACATGTACTCCAGCAATTGTGCAAACAAAATCTAACATGTCGACTATACATTTCTACTCTGCTTTGTATGTGGCTGTCAGATTTCCAATAGAGCAAAACAATGTGATGAGAATATATGATATTTGTATGTATAAGTGTATGACTGTTTGAACATGTACGTCCTGTCAGAAGGTGTCTACTTTCGATCCATAAAAACACGCATAACTTGCTTAAGATCACTGCAAGGAAATAGATTCATTTTCGAGTGCAAGATGAGACATCAACTGAACTGAACTCCACATACCTGGAAGATGCATGTACCAGCGTTCTGGCACGACGCGACTCTAAGCATACTGGACGGTGCCTGTACCCAGCGCCGAGGGTTACTTGAGCTGCAGATGGGCGACGGGGCAAGGATTGCGGCGCCACGAAGGTCCTCTTCGACGTGGATTACGCGAGCGGGCGGAAGGGCTGCCGGCGGCTAGGTGAGGTCAGCGGCAGATTCATCGGTGTGTGAGGTCCAGCGCAGGGCGGCGGCTTTGACGGTGTGAATGGTCTCGCGGTTGGCGGTTGTGGCGGTGGATGCAGGGCAGCGGGCGTGTGTGCTAGGCGTCGGCGGCCTGACAGGGCAAGGGCGGCGGTGCGTCCGGGCGGTACGTTTGGCGGCGGCGGCCAGGGTGGCCGTGCATGCAGGGCGACGGGCGCAGACCTGGGCCATGGCCTGGGACGTGTGGTGCTTCAGCCCAGACAATCACAAGCCCACCACCATTCTCTAAGCAGCTGGGCTGCCTTTGCAGGCTTTCAACCAGCCGCACTAGACAGCCCACCATAAATTGGTTCAACAAATATACTGTACTTCGATTAGGCACCTTTTTGTCTGCTAAAAAAAAGGGCACCTATATCACTTGCGATTTTTGCCTAATGTTTTGTGCAGATTCCGTACTAATTGTGTGTGCATTTGAGTTTTACTTTTTCTATGACTTGAAAATGGAAAAAATTATACCTTTGTAGGCTGATGTGTTTTGCCGTTAGTTTTTGACCCGGGGCGTAGAGGAGAACAAAGCTGATCAACATTAACGATAACCAAAGCTGCTGCTCACGCTAGTCAAGATTTTGGGTTTCTGCTCTGAAGGCCAAAAGCAATGATCTATCACTCCCTCATTGGAGAACAAAGCTGATCAACATTTTTTTTGTGAAAAAGACCACCGATCTATTAATCATCCACATAAGTATAAAAGACTAAACGATAACCAAACCATCCGGGTGTGGGGACTAACCTGTAACCAGGTGCGTCCGAAGGTGCTGCTGCTCAGGGTCTTCACAGAGTGGTTTTTTTTAGTCTGATTCCAAGATTTTGGGTTTCTGCACTGAAGACTAAAAGCAATGATCTATCACTCACTCATTGGGGTTCTCATTGCAAGAAATTCATGCCAATTCGTGCCAACTGTTTGAATGGGCGTGCGCGCTCATTGGAGTTCTTCTTTGCACCCCGCACCGGTAACCAGGTTGCTCACTGTTTAGCCCAACATGGCCTGCGTGCCGATGTCGCGTGTTGGTTGGGAGGGTTTTATCCCTGACTTTCTGTATGATGTGGTTGACAGCAATATTACTGTGCACGTGATTCAGGACCCGCTTGGTTCACCTTTTTTTCTTCCCCGGGTTGGAAAACGACGGATTGCTTCAGAAAATTAGGGAGCATTCCACGTCCATGAAATTATACCGGCCAGTTCCGCTCAAAAACCCTGATTCCAAGCGGGGCCTAATGGATGACCCGTTTCCAGTTTTTTTAAAAGCAATCTACGTGCAGCATGGCCATGCTCTCTCTGAAATAAGTTCAGTAGTTGCTTTCCTCCCGACACCACCGGGTCTATCCTTGTCGACGATGATAGTCACAACTCACGACGGACATCCCGCGTTTGAGCAAATCCAATGCCAAGTTGCCATGCTGCTGCCGACAGACTAACTGAAGAAACTAGATGCAGGAAACGACTAATCACCTGGTCGTTTTCTTCTGCCTCCACCTCCTCCCCAGAAATCTCCAGCTGTTCTCTACTGCTGCTCTACCGCCTCCTGAAACAAGTCTAGTCTGATGGCTGAAAACTACTACTTGAGGATACGTGCAGTGACGGATCCAACTCGATCCTGGAGGACTAACGTAACGGAGGCTGGCTTGATTGTCACCTGCTAAAACTCTAGTTAATGCTGACAGCTACATGTCGTTAGCAAGGCGCTAGCTCCGCTTAACTAGCCTTCTTATGGTTGGTTTCGTCGCCTTCATTAAGGCAGAGACTACGAGTTCTGCTGAATTGCCAACAGATTAACAATGACAGGCCATTAATTTGTGCCAAAGGGACGTCTAGCTAGTACTTATCTCATCAGGCATACATGCAACTTCTTCATGTATTAATTTACGACCAAAGTTCGTTGTCTGGAGGCTACTCAATTCTAGTGGTGCTGTGTTCAAAAAAAAAAAATCTAGTGGTGCTATATTTAACTCACCTTCTTGGCCTGGCTGTCTCCAAAAGCTAACCGACAGGTTTCTCGCTTGTTAACTCTCAGCACATCCGTATGTGATTTTTTTGTTAAGGTTTTTATAGGGGGCAAATGGCGAAAGTGTTAAGCATAAATATTTATATAAGCATAAATGGGGATGGGAAAATGGAAGAAGATGGTAGGGGGTGGCCTAGGCATTCTATGTGCTTGTGCAACCGACAGAACAAATGGTGAAATGGTGCACTTCCAACTATAATTGGGAAGAGACATGGAAACTTGCTCCTTACTAGAGAGAAATTTCCCCTTTCCAAAAAGGCAGCATAATGCATATGGTACGAACATATGTACAGAAGAAGAACTTATTCGTTACACTAACAAAACGACACTATAATTGGATCCGAAGAGCTGAAACAACATGGATTAGTTCCTTCCGATTCTCCCATGTGCACAGCTGGCCAATCTATCAGCCTAATGCGGCGCGAGGACCGTTTAATTTCCGATATTTAAACATGACAAGTAAATTCGGCATTTTTTATTTGACATCAGCTAGCTTTGGAAGAATCTCGAGTGCGAAAAACTAGGGGAAGCTTCAGAAGAATCCCATGAGCTAGTACTATAATTTTGGCAACACTAGCTAGCTAGATGCTCATAGAGAAAAGCGCGCTCGCGACCACTGAATTATGGGGTGATGATCGATCGGTAATGAGAGCATATATCCCCGGAAGCAAAAGCAAAGGTGGGCAGACACTCACACAGTGCTGATCATGCCAGGGAAAAAGCAGCTCGGCACCATCATCGCTAGCTTCCACCATATATTCTTGCTTCGTGCCTTGTTCTTGTACTTTTCTAGCTCTTTCCAACGATCGATCGACTTGTATCTTGTTTCCTTCGTGTTTAACGGAGAAAGTTTACCTCTATCTCTATCTCTCTGTCAATGATGCTATTTCTGGTTTGTAAGAAACCGTTTGTTGGGATGTTTTAATCCACGAAACAGGATTTCGCCCCGCTTTATAAATAAAACAACGTTTGAGACAGCTGATGGGCCAGAGCACAACGCCCAAAAGACAACGGCCGAACCGATACAAGGTGATGAGGAACCCTCAAAAGACAGATAAAAAATAGACAACAAAAAAAGGAAAACCGGACTTGCCACCGAGAAATCCGACGCAAGATCGAGAAGAAACGAGTCTCCATGACGACGCCCCCAACAGGGTGACGACGCAAAAGCGCCGCCGCCGTCCAGACCAAGAGTTCAGGGTTTTCACCGAAGCCCTAGTGCGGAGAAGGCACCCACAACAGCGCCCCCTAGAGGGTTACGACATCCGCAGGCGTCGTCGCTGTCGGCGCCGAAGCGCAGAGCTTTCGCTCGGAAGCACCTTACTACCACGCTAAGTGCAGAGAAGGCACCCTCAACAGCGCCCCCAAGAGGGTAGCTACACCCGCAGGCGCCGTCGTTGTTGACGCCGAAATGCAAAGCTTTCGCTCGGAAGCACTTGCTACCACACTCGAACTCACGAAGCGCCAAAAGTCTCGAGTCAGGTCAACAGGACGCGATCTGGGAGCCGTCACAGCCGAAGCGAAGCCAGCACCAGGCACTCCTCCCGCCAACTTCATGCCACCCACGTGGTCCGAGAAGACGACCATCACCGCTGCCACGTCATTCGCCGCAGCGTCGCACGGGCAGACCACCTTCCGAGGCCGCCGCCCCGGCATCCAAGATCTCGCCCCCCGGGAAAAGCAGGTGTCTAGACAACAAATCCATCGGAACGGACAGTAGAAGGACCGAGATCGCCTGCCCTAGGATGGTGGGGGTGCAGCTAGCAGGACGCACCCGCCGGTCACACCCTCAAACCTCGAGCAAACGAGGCTGCTAGGCGGTCACCAGATCCAGGCCCTCCTGGCCCGGATCCAGCACCCTACCACTCCATGGTCGGGGGAAAGGTTCCCGAACCGGGAACCACTGAAACCACCAGGCAGCAGGGCCCGGCCAACCCAGAGTGGGCCGAGATCCCGCCGCCTCCGGCCAGCTCCACCAGCCACCGTCCCGAGGCAAAGCTACCTCAGCTCCTTCCTGTCACCTGCTCCAGAGGAGAGCCGTCGTCGAGCGCCCTGCAATCCTGGCCGAGCGCATGGGACAACGTGGCCGCCAGATCAAGCAGGAGAGGTCGAGGTCAGCAAATCGGCTCTCAAATTGCACGGTGTAACGAGCAGGACCTCCCGCACGTTACCACCACAGGTCTTGAAGATGGACCTGCTAGGCGGTCACCGGATCTAGGCCCGAGGCCCGGATCTAGCACGCCAGCCACACTGGCAGGGGATGGGTTCTTCCGGATCTAGGACCCTAGCCGCCTGCCGGGGGCCGGTTCCATGAGGAACCCCTGAAACCTAGGACAGCAGGGCTGAACGGGAATCCGGCACCTAGAGGGGGGGGGGGGTGAATAGGTGCTATTACAAATTTTAGGTCTTTTCAAATTTAGGCTCAACACAAAGGTAAATTCTCTAGATATGCAACTATGGTGAATTTACCTAAATGACAACCTAAGCAATAACAAGATAAAAGCTAACAAGACAAGCAAGTAAGGGAGCAAGATAAAGGGAACCGAGTGAAGCACGCGGAGACGAAGATGTAATCCCGAGTTCCACCCAAGGGTGTACGTCTCGTTTGGAGAGGTGTGCGCTACCACAACAGGTTAGCCGCAACGCCACAAAGGCTCACCTTCTTCTCCGATGAACTCAACCACAAAGGTTGCGAGTTCACCTTCCACTATTGATCCCCTTTTAGGGCGGAGATCGAATCCCTTACAAACGCTTGAGGCACGCACCCACAACTTAATTGGGGGCTCTCAAGAAGACCACAACAGGTCAAGGACCACAAAAGGTCAAGGCAACACCAAGATTACAACAAAGGTGAACTAGGTTTTCCCACCGGAAACCCTAGCCACGAAATCCCCAAGTGAATGGGGAGGAAATGCAAATCCCTTCGGTGAAGATGTAGATCCGGGCCTTCTCCTCCAATCCTTCAAAGATCAACGAATTTGGGTGGAGGGATTGGGAGATCTTGATGATGTGAGCTTTCAAGAATAGTAGGAGAGAGAAAATCTGAGAGCTTGCTGTTCTTGAGTGAGTGAGGGGGTATTTATACCCCCTCCCAAAATCTGGCCGTTGGCTGCCTCGAGGACCCGGAAATTCCGGTATAAGTGACACCCGGAAATTCCGGGTCACTCGGAATATCCGAGTCTGTGAAAAATCCGAGTTGAATTTCCGGTTGAGATCAGAACGTCTTCGACATCTTGACTTAGCCAAATTTCTGAGGGTGACTCGGAAATTCCGAGTCAGTGAAATTTCCGAGCTGAATTTCCGGTTGAAGTCAGAACGTCTTCGACAACTTGACTTAGCCAAATTTCTGAGGGTGACTCGGAAATTCCGAGTCAGTGAAATTTCCGAGATGAATTTCCGGTTGAAGTCAGAACGTCTTCGACAACTTGACTTAGCCAAATTTCTGAGGGTGACTCGGAAATTCCGGGTCAGTGAAATTTCCGAGCTGAATTTCCGGTTGAAGTCAGAACGTCTTCGACAACTTGACTTAGCCAAATTTCTGAGGGTGACTCGGAAATTCCGAGTCAGTGAAATTTCCGAGCTGAATTTCCGGTTGAAGTCAGAACCACTTCCTGACTTTTCCTTAGCCATTTTTCTGTTAGATATAGGAGACCCGGAATTTCCGATCCTGAAAAATTCCGGCTCCAATAATCCGATTCTGGGAAGAATTCCAGAAACTCTTTTTCTCTACATTTTGGCTTTGGGATATGTGGTATGCAACTCACACAAACTGAAATACTTAGCAATAGGATTAGTACATCATTGGTATTGTTAACTAACACACAAAACACTAGGGATTAAGAAATGTTCTTTCAATCTCCCCCTTTTTGGTGTTAGATGACAATACCAAGATTTGCAAAGAAACAAAATGCAATATCATGTTTTTGACAGAAAATAGCTCCCCCTAAACAAGTGCATGTATGAAACACAAAAAGACAAAGGATAGGAGCAATTTTATAATAACAAACACAAGATATCACAAAGGAGTAATGGGACAAAATGAAGGTTATTTTACCATTTGAGACTAGATAGATTTTCATACCTTGTGTAAATAGGATATGAAGAGAATACCAACACAATAACTTTGAAGTCTCAACCATAGGATAATGATAGCATAACATTGTCTCAATACACATAGATAATAAAAGAGTTCAACAAATAACCACAAATAAGATAAATGGACACAAGCGCAAAGAAATGGTAAACGCATATGCTTGTGCCCGAACCCCTGCAAATCCCCGAATTCCTAGTAGAGCAACTTCTCCCCCTTTGGCATCAAAACGCCAAAAAGGAAGAGGAGCGATGCTACGTCCCGTGAAGGTCTTCAGTCCGAGGGGGTCTCCTCCTCATCATCATCATCCTCAGCATCATCATAATCTGCCTCCTCATCATCATCATCATCCTCATCATCATAATCATGTCCAGTGGTGTACGAGCTGCCGCCAAGGTCATGATCAATTTGAGTCCATGGAGCCAAAGAACCCTGGTTCCACTGAGCAAAGGTCAGAGGATCAGAGAGATCAGCAGGAGCAGGAGAGCCAGACACATGATGAAGGATCAAGTCTTGATTGTAGGCCAGCTGACGACGATCCTTGTAGGCGGTGTATTGCTCTTTGCGGATGTCCACATTCATGCACAGGATGTTGCGTTGGAACCAATTCAGCTTCTTCACCTTCGCATGAGTGGCCGGGACATAAGTAGGAGCAGCAGCCCTCCTAGCATCACCCATAAAAGAGCCACCCTGAGCTGAGCTAGAGGAAGGCAGAGGAGGAGGCTTGACCACTGTCTTCTTCTCATATAGTGTCTTGAAGTCATGCGGCTCCAACTCATCGCCACTGAAGTTATAGTCAGGAACCTTGAACTTGATGAGTTTCATGATGTAAGGAGCATAGGGGATAGTGACTCTGGTGGTCATGGCTTCATACATCTCATTGTAGATGTAATCCATAACATCCACACTCCAGTCTTCATCAGAGCCCGGGTCCTCCACAATGCGGTTGGCATGAAGGAGCAAGTTGCATAGAGGGGTCACCACATTGTCGTTGTTGCCACCACTTGGTGCAATGTTCTCTCGGAGGATGCGCACAAGAACATCATAAAGAGGAAGCAAGTCTCGAGAATTGCCGGGTGTGGCTCCCTCACCATATAAGTGCACGGTCTGCTTCTTGTTGATCTTGTACGGGTGGTGCATGCGATAGCCTTGAGGATTGTTTCCATCAAACTTGTAGCCCAAAACCTTGGCAAACTCCTCAAAGTTGGACTCACAGAAAGATTCACCAGTCATCCACTTAATTGTCTTCTTTGAGTCACCCTTGATCACTAGAGTGGCAAAGAACTGCATCACAAGCTGAGGGTTGTAAGGACAACGAGTGAGCACTAGCCTCTCCAAGCCCATAGTCTTGACAAGATGTATAGCTTCAACAAAGGAGGCTTTCTTCTGCAGAGTTGCAAGGTTAAACGGATGCATAGGCCGAATGG
The DNA here is from genome assembly GCA_026929855.1 of Poa annua. Taxonomy (NCBI): domain Eukaryota; kingdom Viridiplantae; phylum Streptophyta; class Magnoliopsida; order Poales; family Poaceae; genus Poa; species Poa annua. Next base: position 68,472,816 of record CM049439.1, on the reverse strand, counting down.
GCTTCGACAGAGAGTAGTAGAGGTCCACGAGTATGTGCTCTTGCTCTTGACACCAAAAGCTGCGATCATCCAGAGTGTTGTCCCTTGGCCTAAGGTACCAATCCCCTTGTCTGAGCTGAGAGTATTCAACAGAGTTCATCTTTGAATAGTTCTGACGTTGAGGAGCAGGAGCATTCTTCCTTTTCTTGGATGGTGGCTTGCTAACAACAGTTTTCTTCTTCCTTTGGACAGGTGGATTGCTTGAGGAGGCAGGACCCTTACCCTTATTGACAGGGATCTTGTGTACAGGTGCCCTTGAGGTGTACCTTGATGCCCCAGCGGACGGACTCCCACTTGAACCTGTGAATTTGAGCATAGTGGGTAGCAAAAGGTAAGTACACACAAGTCAGGAGAGGATACACACATTAGGTAGGCATTTGAGGAATCATATGTAGTTAAACATGAGTTAATCTTAAAACTGCAGTGTTCAGCTCGGAAATTCCGATTCAGACATAACCGGAAATTCCGGGGGACCGGAAATTCCGAGTCAGGCTGAGTCGGAAATTCCGACCTAAACAGAAACAGTGCAGATCTGAGATTGACTCGGTCTAAAACTAGATCGATCCAACACAATGCAAAACTAATGTATGTAGATGGCAGGGAATGAAGCTAGGAACAATCTCTACCAAGCAATCTTGAAACAAATAACTCCACAACAAGATCCTAGTGCAAGCACATAGGGAAGAGGAAAAGTGAAGTTACCCTCATCCATTGAGGCCATTGCTTGGAGGAGTGAGTTCCCGGGGCGGAGGAGGAACAGATCCGGCCGAGAAAGAGGTTCCCCGGCGGTCGGAGTGCTCCGGAGGGAGCTTGGAGCAGCAGGGGCGGCGGTTGGAGGAGAGGGAGTTCGGGGGTGGAAGAAGGGCACGAATGAGCCCTTCACCCCGAGCCTGCCCTTAAATTTTTAGACAAACCGCCCGATCGGAATTTCCGGGTGTAACTTACACCGGAAATTCCGAGTCACCGGATATTCCGGTTCATAAATGAACCGGATATTCCGACCTGCTGAACTAAAATCCCAGTTTTCAAATGGATGACTTGTGTGCAATAGAGAGAAATGTTTTCAGGGGGAAGTAGGCTTGGGATAGATTTCCAAACTGTCATTGGTACACCATACTCAACTCACAACTACCAAAACGAAACATAAAGCGCCAAGTTGAGTAGGTTTCCCACATGCATGAAAAGGAGGGCAAATAGCAACAATAAGCTCCAAATAAAACCAACTCTTCAAAGAGAAGAGGTCGGTGGCCGAGGCCACCATGTAGGAGTGTATGGCATGTCACCGCGAAGATGTATCTTGGGCACATAACCAATACTCGTCGTTTTAGCTCATTAGTCATGGGAATGAATATAGAGATAAAAGAACACTTGCTATCGGCATAATGGGGGGAGGGATGGTCCAATGTATTAGGACCGCACTCCCCCTATTTCCATGCCTACATCTAAACAAGATAAGATGCAATTACGCCCTAGGTGAGTGTGCAAGCGATCAAGCTAAGGACCTCGAATCAATGATATTTAGCTCATTCCTCAAAAAACAAAACCTTCCTTCCTCAAGGGGCTTCGTGAAGATATCCGCCAATTGATCCCTTGTGCCCACATGTAATAAGTCAATGTCTCCTCGGGCCACATGATCTCTGATGAAATGATGGCGGATCTCAATATGCTTGGTTCTTGAATGTTGCACCGGGTTGTAAGCAATCTTGATGGTACTTTCGTTGTCACATAGAAGAGGCACTTTGTCGCAAGCGACTCCGTACTCCTTTAAAGTTTGCCTCATCCATAGCAACTGAGCGCAACAACTTGCGGCGGCAACATACTCGGCTTCGGTGGTGGAGAGAGATATACAATTTTGCTTCTTAGAAGACCAACTTACCAAGGACCTCCCAATAAATTGACAAGCGCCGGAGGTTGACTTCCTATCATCTTGATCTCCTGCCCAATCGGAATCCGTGTACCCACATAGTGAGAAATTTGCATCCTTGGGGTACCACAATCCAAAGGTTGGGGTATAAGCCAAATATCTAAAGATCCTCTTGACCGCCATATCATGGCTTTCTTTAGGAGCCGCCTGATATCTTGCACACACTCCTACGGCTAGCACTATATCCGGTCTAGATGCACAAAGGTAGAGTAGAGATCCAATCATGGAGCGGTATACCTTTTGATCCACATCCTTACCCTTGGGGTTGAGCTCAAGGTGACATTTGGTTTGCATTGGGGTAGAGGCACCCTTGAGCTCAAGCAACCCGTACTTCTTGAGCATGTCTTGAATGTACTTTGCTTGGTTGATGAACGTTCCTTCCTTCAATTGTTTGATCTCAAATCCGAGGAAGAACTTCATCTCACCCATCATAGACATCTCAAATCTGTCAGTCATAAGCTTAGAGAATTCTTCGTTAAATGCTTTGTTAGTAGATCCAAATATAATGTCATCCACATATAATTGACAAATGAAAAGCTCTCCATTAACTTTCTTAGTGAAAAGTGTGGGGTCGATTTCCCCAACTTGGAATCCACGGTCTACAAGTAGTTCTCTAAGGTGCTCGTACCACGCTCGTGGGGCTTGTTTAAGGCCATAGAGTGCCTTATCTAACTTGTAGACATGGTTCGGATACTTGAGGTCTTCAAACCCCGGTGGTTGCTTAACATAAACAAGTTCATTTAGTGGACCATTTAGAAAAGCGGATTTAACATCCATTTGTTGCAACTTAAAGTTATGATGAGAGGCATAGGCAAGAAGAATACGAATAGACTCAAGTCGAGCCACGGGCGCGTAGGTTTCTCCAAAGTCAATGCCTTCAATTTGGGAGTACCCTTGAGCCACCAATCTTGCCTTGTTTCTCACCACCATGCCATGTTCATCTTGCTTGTTCTTGAAAATCCACTTGGTGCCGATAACATTGCGGCAATCTTTGGGTCTTTCCACCAACTTCCACACCTTGTTGCGCTCGAAGTTGTTGAGCTCTTCATGCATGGCATCAAGCCAATCTTTATCTTCAAGAGCTTCAAAGACCTTCTTGGGTTCCACCATGGAGATGTGAGTTTGATGTTCACTAAAACTTGCAAGTTGTCTTCGGGTAGAGACCTTGCTTCTCACATCACCAAGCACCTTGTCAAGAGATAGAGCTCTTAATTCTTGTGAGGTGCCAACCCTATTCAAGCGGCGGATCTCGATATCCCTACGAGTGGTGGGAGGAATCGCTTGATCATCTTGATCATTCATGTCTCCGCCTTGACTGAATTGATGGCCTTGATCAACCATTGGAGTGACGTCCAGCTGTGAAGGAGAGGGTTGATCTTGGCCTTGCTGCGAGCTGCTACCGGGAATGTCAGCAGGACCGGATATTCCGGGTTCAGTATGGACCGGAAATTCCGAATCACCGGAATTTCCGACTCCAGTTTGAACCGGATTTTCCGGCCCTCCGGAAATTCCAGGAGCAGCTGGAGAGTCTTGTGCTTCTTCTTGGCTAGGCGTGTTGGGCACGGTGTTGTCGATGGGTGTTTCTTGTGTTGGGGTAGCCACCACTTGTGAAGAACTTGATCCTTGTTGAGCAACCTCATAATGGACTTCAACGGGGCGGTGGACTCCCAACCCCATTCTTTGAATAGCATCTTGAGGTTGATCATCACCTACAACGGAAACACCACTTTGCTCCACAAGGGAGCCGTCATTCTCCTCGAACATCACACTACAAGTTTCTATGATAATGCGCGAGGCCTTATCATAGACTCTATAAGTGTGAGATTCGGACCCGTAGCCCACAAATGTCCCTTCAAGAGACTTAGATTCAAACTTGCCCAAACGAACACCTTTGATGAGATAGAAACACTTACAACCAAAAACTCGGAAGTAAGAGATATTGGGCTTGTTCCCGGTAAGCACTTCATAAGGGGTCTTCATGAGTCCTTTGCGAAAGAAGAGCCGGTTGGATGAATGGCAAGCGGTGTTGACGGCTTCGGCCCAAAAGTTGTGAGGGGACTTGAACTCGGCCATCATCGACCTTGCCATCTCAATAAGAGTGCGATTCTTCCTTTCGGCTACACCATTTTGTTGGGGAGTATAAGCAGCGGAATATTGATGACGAATCCCTTCTTCACTAAGGAACTCGTTTAAGGTGTAGTTCTTGAACTCGGACCCGTTGTCACTTCTTATCACCAAGATAGGGACATTGTGTTGACGTTGAGCTTTATTGGAGAAGTCGATGATAGTTTGTTGAGTCTCCATCTTCGACTTGAAGAAGAAAACCCATGTGTATCTTGAATAGTCATCAACAATCACCAAGCAATATTTCTTGCCACCAAGACTAGCTTCCGGAATGGGACCAAAGAGGTCAACATGAAGAAGTTCCAAAACCCTTTTTGAGGAAATGATGGTCTTGCTTGGATGGTGAATATCATGCATTTTTCCTTCAACACAAGCCCTACACATCCGATCCTTCGAGAAAGAAACATGGTCTTTTAGTCCTAGGATATGGCCACCCTTGTGGAGACTTTGCAAAGTCCTCATGTTGACATGGGCTAGTCGGCGATGCCATAGCCAACCCAAGTCCGTCTTAGCGAATAGGCACATTGAGTGGGAAGTGGTGACTCCGGAGAAGTCAACCACATAGAGCCCATTCTCAACGTACCCAACGAAAGACACATTGAGAGACTTGCTCCGCATGAGGATAACCATCTCCTTTTCGAAGACAACGGTATAACCCAAACAAGTTAAAGAATGGACGGAGATCAAGTTGAAACCTAGGGACTCGACAAGCAAAACATTCACGAGTGTGATGTCCGGTGCCACTACCACCTTGCCGAGCCCTATTACCTTAGACTTTGAATTGTCACCATATGTAACGGTCATTTGATCATCATTGGGCTTCAACTCCGTTACAATTTCCTTGCTTCCGGTCATGTGACTAGTGCACCCACTATCAATTATCCATTTCGATCCTCCGGAAGCAAGTCCCTACACACAATCAATTCTTTGGTTTAGGTACCCATTTTGCAATGGGTGCCTTTTGGTTAGCAACAAGAGTCTTTGGGACCCAAATAGCATATTCAATGTAACCATCAAACGGACCAATGTATCTAGCATAGACATCCCCATAATAATCAACATATAAAGCATAATTGGGGTTAGATATGCCCGCAAAGTCATCACGAGTGGGAGTGCCCCTTGTGGCATTTCCGCTTGCTATATCATCTTTCTTGGCTTGTGCGGGTTTGGTCTTTTTCTTGATCATCTTCTTCTTCTCCTTAGCAACATAGCCTAGACCTTCCTTACCCTTGTGGGGTACTCGCTCATGAAGAGGAGTAGTGAGTGTCCCCTTGCCTTTATCAATGGAGGTCTTAGGCTCGGTTGCCATGGAGGGAACAAACAAGACCCTAGCTTTATCCTTGACAACATTTGCATTAGTATTCAAAGGAGTAGAAGTACTAGGTTTCTCAAGAATAGATATCCGAGTTTGGAGTTGATCACGAGACTTGAGGAGACGCTCGTGATCACTTGTCAATACCTTGTGAGTATTTTCAAGTGACTCGAAGTCTTCGCAAAGTCTAGCATGAGCAACCACAAGCTCGGACTTTTCATTTTGTACAATTTTACATTTAGCAAAGTAAAGATCACGATCCTTAGTGATCTTAGTAAGTTGCTCCTTGAGGAGAGCATGAGCTTCTTGTTCATCTTCGAGAGAGGATTGGAGGGACACCTTAGCGTGTGCATCCTCTCTCTCAATCTCACCTTTTAATTCAAGCTCATCCTCAAGCTCACCTATACGACTCATAATTGAGCCAAAGTGTTTCTTTCCTTCTCCTTGCAAGTTAGTCATGAATTTATCAAAAGCAATAATTTCTTCCTTGACTTCTAGGCTCATACCATCATCAATGTCATGGGATATAGAGGTGGGGGACAATTTTACCTCGGATGTCTTTGCCATAAGACATCTTGCATTCTTGATGATGGGGCTCTCGTTTGGTGAGGAGAAGAGTGACGGAGGTGTGGAAGAAATGGCTAGTGCGGCCACTTGCGTTGGAGTGTCCTCCTTGTCACTATCTTCATCATCGGTGGGATATTGCTCTTGAGTTACCAAGACAATCTTTTGGTTCTTCTTGAAGTAGGGCTTCTTCATGGGCATGGGCCCCTTCCCTTTCGTCTTGGCCACGAGCCTCCCACCATGATCCTCTCTTCTCTCCCATGGGCAATCTGCAACAAAGTGGCTTTTGTCATCACAGTTATAGCAAAGCCTCACCTTGTTGAATGGCTTTCCTCCATTGGAGGGAAACTTCTTGTCAATCCTCGCTTTGGCCCTTCCGGGGTTCTTCCAAAACGTTCTTGCCGCAAGACCCATGTGTTGAGTAAGAGTACTTGAGAGAGTCTCACTAGATAGCTCGACTTGATCATCATACTCCTCTTCATCCTCTTCTTCAACGGTGGCCTTCAAAGCAATTGAGGCATGCTTGTGCATCCCTATGGCTCTAGCTCTTGCATCTTGTGCAATCTTGGAGGCCACCTTGTATGCGGTCATCTCTTGCATGACTTCATTGGATGTCATCTTTGCGAAGTCATGTCTCCCTTGGAGTGTCTTCAAATCCGTTTCCTCAAAGGGCAAGAGAGCGGTCACAAACTTCCTCTTGATCCAAGCGTCATCAATGTAGACCGCCCCGAGGTTCTTGAAGGAGTTGGCAACCAACACCAACCTCCGGTACATGTCCTCGTGGCTTTCTCCATCCAACTTGTAGAACCCTTCCACCTCATTGCATAAGGCATCATACCGGTTCTTCTTCATGCTCTCATTCCCGACGAAGATGTCGGAAAGAGCATTCCAAACTTCTTTGGCGGTGGAGAATTGTTGAATGAGCGCCATGTCCTTCTCTCCAACGGCCATTTGGAGTTGATGAAGAGCGGTGGCGTTGAGTTGGCTATCAACCACCTCTCTTCTTGTCAAGTTGGTTGGATCATGGGGCTTGAATCCTTCTTCAATGCGCCATAGCTCAATGGAGGCACTACATAGATGAGACTTCATTAGAAATTGCCATTGAGAGAAATGAGTAGGTTTGAGCTTAGGAGGATCACTTCTAAAGTTTACATGAGGGTGAGGGATAGGAGGGTTAGGAGAGTAATTATGGTTGACATTATGAAATTCCTCTCCTTTGGGGGTGTTATGGGAGCTAGGTGATTCATCCTTTTCTGCCTTTCCGAGGGAAACACTTAGAGGAACGTCTTTGGACCCATCTGAAGATGACTCCTTAGAGTTCTCACCATGCTCCTTAGGAGGAGGAGAGGGAGAAGTAGCCTCGGGCTCCTTAGACTTCAAGAGTGCCATGAGCATCTCATTCATCTTGAGGAGTTGGGCCTCCAAGGACGATCTCATATCAATAAGATCGGCCATGGTTGCCCCTTTGGCTAACGCCTCCTTCTCCGCCTCTAATTTCTCACGGGCGGCCCTCTCGGCATCGGATTCCGTCATCGTTGCACTTAGGCGGTTAAGCCCTTAAAAGTGAACCTGGCTCTGATACCAATTGAACGGGAATCCGGCACCTAGAGGGGGGGGGGTGAATAGGTGCTATTACAAATTTTAGGTCTTTTCAAATTTAGGCTCAACACAAAGGTAAATTCTCTAGATATGCAACTATGGTGAATTTACCTAAATGACAACCTAAGCAATAACAAGATAAAAGCTAACAAGACAAGCAAGTAAGGGAGCAAGATAAAGGGAACCGAGTGAAGCACGCGGAGACGAAGATGTAATCCCGAGTTCCACCCAAGGGTGTACGTCTCGTTTGGAGAGGTGTGCGCTACCACAACAGGTTAGCCGCAACGCCACAAAGGCTCACCTTCTTCTCCGATGAACTCAACCACAAAGGTTGCGAGTTCACCTTCCACTATTGATCCCCTTTTAGGGCGGAGATCGAATCCCTTACAAACGCTTGAGGCACGCACCCACAACTTAATTGGGGGCTCTCAAGAAGACCACAACAGGTCAAGGACCACAAAAGGTCAAGGCAACACCAAGATTACAACAAAGGTGAACTAGGTTTTCCCACCGGAAACCCTAGCCACGAAATCCCCAAGTGAATGGGGAGGAAATGCAAATCCCTTCGGTGAAGATGTAGATCCGGGCCTTCTCCTCCAATCCTTCAAAGATCAACGAATTTGGGTGGAGGGATTGGGAGATCTTGATGATGTGAGCTTTCAAGAATAGTAGGAGAGAGAAAATCTGAGAGCTTGCTGTTCTTGAGTGAGTGAGGGGGTATTTATACCCCCTCCCAAAATCTGGCCGTTGGCTGCCTCGAGGACCCGGAAATTCCGGTATAAGTGACACCCGGAAATTCCGGGTCACTCGGAATATCCGAGTCTGTGAAAAATCCGAGTTGAATTTCCGGTTGAGATCAGAACGTCTTCGACATCTTGACTTAGCCAAATTTCTGAGGGTGACTCGGAAATTCCGAGTCAGTGAAATTTCCGAGCTGAATTTCCGGTTGAAGTCAGAACGTCTTCGACAACTTGACTTAGCCAAATTTCTGAGGGTGACTCGGAAATTCCGAGTCAGTGAAATTTCCGAGATGAATTTCCGGTTGAAGTCAGAACGTCTTCGACAACTTGACTTAGCCAAATTTCTGAGGGTGACTCGGAAATTCCGGGTCAGTGAAATTTCCGAGCTGAATTTCCGGTTGAAGTCAGAACGTCTTCGACAACTTGACTTAGCCAAATTTCTGAGGGTGACTCGGAAATTCCGAGTCAGTGAAATTTCCGAGCTGAATTTCCGGTTGAAGTCAGAACCACTTCCTGACTTTTCCTTAGCCATTTTTCTGTTAGATATAGGAGACCCGGAATTTCCGATCCTGAAAAATTCCGGCTCCAATAATCCGATTCTGGGAAGAATTCCAGAAACTCTTTTTCTCTACATTTTGGCTTTGGGATATGTGGTATGCAACTCACACAAACTGAAATACTTAGCAATAGGATTAGTACATCATTGGTATTGTTAACTAACACACAAAACACTAGGGATTAAGAAATGTTCTTTCAAGGGCCCACTGCACCCAGATCGGGCCCAAATGGGCCTGGATCCGGGTCGAGGCTTCGCCATCCCTGGCCAGCACCACCGCTGCATCTGAGCGCCGCACCATCCCCGACCTCACCTCCACCACCGGCCGGACCAGCCTTGCACGCACGCGCCAGCTCCTCGGGTGAGGATCTCCGGCCCAACCCAAAGGATGGCCGCTGCCCGCGCCGCCTGCGACGACCACCGCCTCCGCGAGCCGCTGCGCCGCCACAAGCTCGCCCCGCCACCGCCAAGTATCCACACCGCCACCGTAGTAGCCGCGCCACCGCGCCCCTGGACCAACACGGCGCCCGCACTTGACGACTCAGCCCGTGCCAAGAGCCGAGCGCGGGAGAAGGAGGAGCCCCGCCGCCGCCAGCGGCCTTCGGCCGTCGACGCCGTCCGGCGGCGGCGGGGGAGGGGAGGAGGCTGGAGGAGGGGCTGGAGACGGGGCGGCTAGGGTTTCCCTCCCGTCGCTCACGGTAGCGACGCGGAGGGACGAAGCGTTTTTCGAAAAGACTGGGATGTTTTAATCCTGAGAGCACGTTGTTTCCATGTTACCAAGGTCTCTAAAGAAATGGTGGCTGATATGCGTGAAACAGATATTCTAAGCCGATCCAATCATCTTGATCTCGGTCAACAAGTTGACCCGGAGAAGGTGCAGACGGACCAAGCACGCAGTTTAACTTTCGTGGTTAAAAAAGCACAAGGTGGATCGACCGATCGATCGGATCAGATAACATAATTTTCTTTTGGCAAAAGAAACAGACCATTGATCCGCGTCAATGCAGGTCAGGAGAGGGAGCCCTAGCAACTAGCATCATCATCATCACCTCTCAAGAAAAGTGTCAGGGAACCTAATCCGTCACCTTTTTCCTGATCTCGATCATCCTTGCATGCAACCGGTAATTAACAGTACGAACAGCTATAATGGCCAGTCAAAGTACGGCCGTCCGTCCGGTACCATGGAGATAAAGGGCCGATGGAGAAGAGAGTTGCGGCCAATTTATATTGGCGGCGAGTAATTGGCCAATCATCGGACCGTATTCAGAAGCTTAACTTCGTTGCGTGTACAACTGTTGAATTTCCTTTGTGGGTACGTACGGCCGTGGCCACCATGTTAATTAGTCCTGACGCGATCACGACAATTCTTTGAATTGCCGCCGAATGTGTCTATTTTTATTCTCGACATGTGTATATGTCAATGTGTATATGAGTGTTTGCGTTGTTTCGTGTTTCGTTAAAAAAATGCGTATATGGCCATCTTTACTGTCCAATGGGCGAGCTATTTTATCCGCACTATTTTATTCTCAACAATTTCAACAAATCTCTAGATTGGATTTTGAAGTTTATAAAATTAGTGGCCATACATTTGATCATTTCGATCGAATAGATTGCATAATGTAGAGCTACTCCTCGTACGTACGTGCCGTCCTTCTCCGATGCTCGCGACGGAGTTGCCGGCCTATCCTCCTCCACCGGTGGGGGCGATTGAGATCCTGACACGGGGACCGACCCCGATACTATTGGTGCTCTAGCGCGCTCCAGCTCACACGTTTGACGTGATCGAGAAGGCGTTGTGGCGACGGCTGATCCAGTCGACCGATTCCAAAGTCGGTAGAGGAGGTGAACGGAGTAGGGACTATGTTTACCTCCTACGCTTCGTTTGAGCTACCCATTGTGAAGTGTTTTTTTTTTGCTTGCCCACCCAAATAGATGGGTACAACATAGGCAGAGAATAAGGGCATCTCCAGCGGCTCGATGCAAACGGACGGCCGTGGTCCGTTTTTATCCGGAATGATCCGGGGTGGGAGCCCCAACAGCCCGACGCATTTTCTCGGATTGGGCGTTGTTTGCGTCGCCGCGGACTGCATGTTGTGTCCGCGTGTGTCCCCGTCTTTAACCGGGCCTCGCGCGTCAGCGACCGCGCCCTTCGTTTTGTCTCCCGATGTCGCGACGACTCGGAGGCGAAAGGCTGCACCGCCGTATCAGCGTCTGCCCTATCTATTAATAAAAATCAGTTTAAAAAAATATGCGTCTGGGCTTTGGGCTGACGCACGATCCAAACGGACGAGGGACAGACACAACTCATTTCCTATCAACGGCGTAAAATTCTAAAATGTGTCGGACAGTTGAAGATGCCCTAACGCCGGTCCGTTGAAGTCTACGCGTAGGCTGACATTGAAGTGGCAACCGATTCCGAATTTGTCCGTTGCAATTCGTTCGTTGGCTGGGCGCATCCATCCACGGATGCATATGCGAGATCAGTCGGAGCTAGTGACATGAACCGATCAAGGCCGGTGTCGCGCCTCTGCGGGACCCTACGCACGCCGCCGGGTCCGTGACATCCACGTACAAGGCTGGAAGAATCATGAGGAAGCTACAAGCAAACCCGTGTGCGTGCGTTTTCTTCTGCATGCATGCGGCCGAACACAACACCGCTACAGTAGATGCCTTGACATTTCGGCAGGCAGACAACGCCGTTGTCCGTTTCGCCGAGAACCGGACCGCACGTCACGTGCACAGCAACTTAACAGAGAATCAGAGATGTTACCGTTGCTAGCTGCGGTGGATTTATTTTCTACAGTACTTGGTCGGTCGGCGACGACGGCAGGCTGGGCCGGAAATCCACTCAACTCCATTGGAAGTGGAACACTGAACGATCGGTCAGCTCTTTGGGTGCGCCGGCGTGCGGGGGGCCCACAGTCATGCGCAGGCCGCAGTTCATACACCCAGCTCGGACGGAGGTTGCACGGTCGCTGTCGGACCGGGGCCTGTCGGTGCGGGCTTCTTGACACCGTTGGCCGTGCGGCGTCGGCGTGGAGCCCAGCTCACCTGCCCTTTTTTTCCTGACGCGTGGGAAAGAAAGGTCAAAAGCGCTTGCTTGTCACCGCCGGGAGTTGCTGCTGGTCAATGCAGTGAAACAGTGAGACGAGGAGCTCTCACAACTCTGGAATATGGAGCATGTCGTGTCGGTCGTCTTGTACACTGCTCCTCCACACAACAGCTGCAGTTCACACCGTTGCCTCGTCTGACCCAGTCAGCGTGCCTTGTCCGTACTGTGAAGCGACCACTCTTTCTCCGCTAGAGTAGAGTAGTACAGGACTCTCGCCGACGGTGCACGCGCGAGACCATATTATATGCATGATGAGCGAGCGAGCCGACCTCCCCGGTGCTGCCATTCATTCCCTTTGTCGAGCCGCATGCAGCTTCTCCGCTGCTGGTCATGCCAGAGAGAGACGGCTCGAGGCAAGTAAATCTCAGTGTACCAGAATAATGGTGTCACTGCTAGCAAGTACGGAGTAGATACGTCGGCGGATCGCCCCCGCGATACTTTGTGACGTTGGATGCAGCATGACACTAGCGCGGTCACTTTTATCCGGAATTATTACTCCAGTCGGCGAGGAAGGCAACACTTGGAGGCAAAGACACAGTACCGAGTATGTCAGTTCAGCGATGATTACCTACTCGTACGTACTCTTTCCCGGCAACACTTGGAGTACGTACGTACGTCAAGGGCAAGGCCCAGAAAGGCGCGGCGGTGGAAGTGGGAAATAGCAGAAAGAGGAAGGAGGGAGGAAGCGATCGATGGAGAGATGGAGGGAAAGAAAGCATGTTGTGTTGAGGTTGAGGTTGGTTGGTGGCGCGAGTAGTAAGTGGCAAGTTTTGGCCGGGACGCGACGGTTGCTTGCCGGCGAAGGCCGCCCCGACCGACCGACGACCGATCTTCTCACAGGGGCCGCCGCGCCGCCTCCTTCGCTTCCCTTTCCGTCGATCGAAGCGTTCGCCCCCAGGTTCACAGGGCACGGCACGACCAGAGGAAACGGCGCAAAAATAAAAACAGAGGCGTCCACGTAAGCCTCACCGCTTCTCGGAGCCCCACGCCGATGGCGTGTTTGGTTCAGAGGCGTCACGAGAAAGAGGATGGGAAACAAACAGTTTAGCCGCCTGCCGCCTGCCGGGGCGCGCAGGTGCAGGTGCCGACCCCGATTTATTCCCCGTCCACCCCGGGAACGGCCGTCAGCAGCTCCACCACCGATCGGCGGATGTTTTTACTTGCCCTGCCTGTTTGTTACTCCTCTCCTCAACATCACAACAGAGAATCCACCACGACCACGATCCTCACTCACTCCCTCGCACGCCGTCCTCGTCTTTATCAGTAGGAGTATAAATATTCTGCTGCCGCCCTGCCTGACTGTCCCTGACTTGGAGTATTTGCCTCCCTCTACCCTCCTCCCCTGTTTCTTTTTCCTCTCTCTACTAGTATCTCCTTCTTCCTTCCACCTCTCCTACCTCCTACCCTGAGCTCCCACCTACCTCGCGCCTCCTCATCCCGATTGATCCATTTCCCCATTTCAGCCCAGGGGGGCACCTCGCCCGGATCCACCGCAGTCCAACTGATCCTTCCTACGTGAATCAATCGTCTAAGCGGCGGCGACCACAGTTTCCTTCCTCTTCCTGTTTGCCTTGCCGGGAGCACAAGCAGCTAGAGCCGGTCGCCCGATTCTTTGCTTGTGTGCACCTCACCTACCGTACCATGAGAAGATGATGCGCGCCAAGCCCAGAGGCACCACATTCCCGGACGCCATGGCCAAGGAGACCACCACCGCTCCCCTGCCCACCACCGCCAAGGAGGCGCTCAAGGAGGACGAGTGGGAGGTGCGGCCCGGCGGGATGCTGGTGCAGAGGCGGAGCCCGGACGCCGACCAGGCCCCCGCCGCGCCCGTACCCACCATCCGGGTCAAGGTCAAGTTCAACGGCGCCGTCCACGAGATCTACATCAGCTCACAGGCCTCCTTCGGTGAGCTGAAGAAGATGATGTCGGCCAAGACGGGGCTGCACCACCAGGACCAGAAGCTGCTCTACAAGGACAGGGAGCGCGACTCCAAGGCCTTCCTCGACATGTGCGGCGTCAAGGACCGATCCAAGATGCTGCTGCTGGAGGACCCAGCCGCGCAGGCCAGGCGACTGCTCGACCAGCGCCGCGCGGACAAGGCCGACCGCGCCGCCAAGGCCGTCTCGCGCATCAGCCTCGACGTCGACAAGCTCGCAACCAAGGTACGGTCCACACGACCGAGCTGCTCTAGTACGTAGGACTCTGCTCCAACGCCTTCCGGTGTTGATCGAGTTCGTGTATCTGCAGGTGTCGGCGCTGGAGGCCATCGTGGGCAAGGGCGGGAGAGTGGTGGAGGCCGACGTGGTGGCTCTCACCGAGGCGCTCATGACGGAGCTGCTCAAGCTGGACGCCGTCGCCGCCGAGGGCGAGGTCAAGGCGCAGCGCCGAATGCAGGTCCGCACGCACACCCACACCCACGCCGAATTCATTTCATGTCCTCGCCGAAACCGTTGACGAGCTAAGCCATTAATTAATTAATTACGCGGCGGGGAAATCTGAACTGAATCTCTGTTCGTCGCAGGAGAAGCGGGTGCAGAAGTACGTGGAGGCGCTGGACGTCATCCGCGCCAAGAACGGCGCGGCGGCGGCGGCGGCGCCGTCGAAGGGAAACGGCAACGCCGACCGGTCGCTGCACCTCCCGCCGCGGCCGCCGCCCGTGTCGCAGCGGCGGCAGTTCAAGCAGCAGCCCGCGCCGGCGAACGGCAAGGCGGTGGCGCCCACGGCGAGCTGGGAGACGTTCGACCTGCTGTCGTCGATGCCGTCCACGTCCTCGGCCACGGCCACCACCACCATGGCAGCCGCCACGACCACGACCACGACCACGCCCAACGCGTCGCCGATCCCGCGGTTCGACTGGGAGCTCTTCTAGAGAGCTGGCCACCGACGGTCGGACCCCGTGATGGCAAAGCCTTGATCCCTTCCCCGTCCATGGATCGATCGGTCAGATCATTTTAGCGCCCCATTGTTTCGTCCTGCTGTCCATTCTACCCCTCATCGATCTCACATTTTTACTTTTCTTCCGAGTGTACATCAAATCGACAGAAGATGAAAATACGCTGGTGAAGTGGCGACCATGCTCGTTCATTCAGTCAGCCCGTGCAGAAAATAAGTGGTGTTGGGTCGAATTTTCTCTATATATATGTATGTATGTATGTATAAAAGATAGCAATGTATATGTGATTGATTCAGATTCGTACCTGCATTTGATCGATTCCTCTATGATTGCCTTGATTCCAAATTGCAACTGTTGTGAGAGATGATCGGAGTGAGATTTTGGTGCCGTGGAATCCTAACGCGTCGCTGATTGATTGGGGTTGTGTCCTACGGCGTGTGGGCGCGGCGGAGCACGAATTATTGCTGGCCATGAACCAGCGCGCGGGAGCGGGAGCGGGACAGGGACAGGAGCGAGTTGGGGCCAGCCAAGGCTGGGGCCGTGACAGACAGTGTGTGGTTCATCGTGGCCTCGACGCGCTTCACACTCAATTCTGTCGTGCGGCTGCAGGCTCCAGTGAAAACTGCTTACTCCTTGCATTTGGTCGGCCAGATCACAAGGTCCCATTATTTTGTTAGACACGCCATTTTCTCGGTTGCATAAGTGATGCTACCTTGGACTGCCCTGCATTTTCTTATCTCCATTATTTGGGTTCTTTTTGATAGGACGATAATACTAAGCCTTTTGCATGGATTGATATACATTATCAAACAATTTAAGCTAAATCCAGACATTGTAGCGTAATATAGTCGGTCACAATGTTGTATACCTCGTGACCGTAAATTCATGGCGCCAAAACTAGTCGTGTGTAAGAGCATCTTTAGCAGAACACGCAAAAGAGTCGGAACTAAAAATAATGGTCGGTTTGTGAGGCAAAAAAAAAGGGCCCGAACAGAAACCATAAACGACCTCCACCTAAAAAAAATAGGGGCTACCGAAAATCCGTCCTGCCAAACCCAAGATATCCCATTTCCACGGCTGAACGGAGGGTGCCCTGTAGAGCGAGGAAGCGGTTGGCGGGAGGGAATATTCAGGACAGACCACCTGCCACTTGCGATGCTCAGTCACCGCCACTAGGACGCTGCAACAAGCGACTCCCGTATGCGTGGAATCAGGTCAACGCCACACCACCCCGCGCGAGGACCGCCAAAGGCTAGAATTGGCATCACGATCTCCACATCAAGGGTACACCATGGCGTGTCGTGTCTCCTCCAGCCGATGCAGTCGCCTTACGGCTCCGCTACTAACATTGGACTCTTGATGAATGATTAGGATTAAACATTGTAGATGGATATCGGATTGTACAAATATCATGGAGAGTGTACATAATTGGTGACTATCTAACCAAGGTTACATGCAGCCTGTAGAACTAATGGCTAGGTTGAACAATTGAATATACAAGAAGAGAGTTAATTAAGGAAAATGGTTAAAATATGGCTACATGGGTTTCAATGTAGACCATCATATAGATTATTATCTATAAAAAAAATACATTAAATTTAAGTAAAAATATTGCTTTCATTTATACTCTATAGAACATATATGTAATGGCCAAAGCTACATCGTATATACAATCTCTATATCTAAGACACACATATTATTTTTAGAAGTTGTAGCTTGAAGTATTTATAAACAGAAGTAGTAAATAGAGGAAACATGATTTGGACAAGATACATCGAAAATGGTCATAGTGTAGTTTCCTTACATATCAATAAAATACCCTTTCCAGTTCGCTAACATAATCATTTTTAGGTGCATGATTATTTCTTGAACCTTCAGCGACAAGAAAGAACGAATATATCTTCACAAGTGGATATATCACCATCTGACCATTAACTAGATGTTTCGATATTATAATAGTCCACGATTGATAGATCTCAGAAACTAAACCTAATTTTTATCTAGCAATACCAAAACTACTATGTAAAGATCAACAAATTGTTCACTCTAAATCAATCTAATACTCCCCCCTTTTTAAATGCAAGACTTTCCAGCCTTTCTGACTTTGTCTTGATTCATACATATGTGACATGTTTTAGCATTTAGGAACGAAAAATCTTGTATTTAGAAACATGCAAAGTATACATGAATGAAATATGATCCGAGATGAACCATTCATAATAAAACCTATATGCTTGCTTGCCATATGACTTTGGTTCAACGAACTTATCAATATCCCAACAAAAAAATACGGAGTTTCTTTGGTATGATTTCTCAAATCCTTAAGTAATTATTCACCCAACAAATTCAACATGATTAAAATAGGTTTCATGTGCATTTGATACTTATTAACAATAACAGTTCTGGCAACTACAACCGTATCAATCCAAATCGCATAACACAGGTCTTGCTTTTGATTCATATACTACCTCCGTTTCAATGAATAAGGCTTATATTATTTTGGAAAAGTCAACACATGTAAAGTTTGACCAAGTTTTTATGAAAAAATATTAACATGTGAAATATAAAACTAATGGCATTAGAAACAGCATGAACTATATTTTTATATGATATCTATATAATATCATATTTGTTGATAGATTTTTCTAAAAGTTTGGTCAAATTTTACTTGGCTTGACTTTTGCAAAAAAATATAGGCCTTATTCATCGGAACGGAGGGAGTATCTATTTTCTAAAAAATTAGTTGTTGCCCTCACATCTAGGAGGGCCACCATGCTTAGGGCGTCTCCAATGCTTATTCACAATTTTGACATAAGATGGGGCCCACCACTGTTGCTATAGCCGGGTCAAAAAGCCCACAATGCTTAAGTATTTTCGTTGGTCCATAAGGTAGAGCCCACAATTATTTTTTACTCTTATCCTCACAACTGCATCGTTGCATCTGGAAGGCACACAGCGTACTCATCCCAAATCTCCCAATCTCTCTAGTCTCTCTGCTCGGGCCGCCCTTCGCTGCCTGCAGGCAGCCGCCTAGAACTGCATCGGCTACTCCTCCGTCTCGCGCCCGCTCCGGCTACTCCTCCGTCTCGCCCGCCGCCGCCGGCAAGCCCAGAACGCCGCCGCCTATGGCTCTTTCTCTAGCTTCGGCCACCGCCTGCTCTTCCTCTCATGCACCTCCTACCTCCGTTCATGGTCGCGCCCCGCGCTCGCCGCCGCCGGCAAGCCCAGCGGCCACTGCCAGAGATGCTCCTCCAGGCGATTCTTCTCTCTGGTTTCTTCCATGCGTACTACTCGCGGGAGAGAAACTGCTTCCTCATTTGTCATGAATAGTGAAGAGAAGAGAGAGAAGTAACTGTTTTGTTTATTTTTGTTTATTCGTTGTGGCCGAGTCTTACCGGTATAGTCGACCTCAAGATTTTTTTGCCTAAGACCGAGTCCCACAATGCTTATTTTTTGCTATGGGCGACCTTAGAGGCTTATGGCCTTTCCTTATTCCCACATTGGAGACGCCCTTAGTAAAAAAAAAAAAACATGAGAAGACCACCCGTCGGTGTGGAGGACACGGGTAGGCAGACAGGGTTGAAGCGATTTTCTGCGTGGCACGCTTTCCGGGCCCAATCGACGCCCATACTAAACAAAGCCAGCCGCTAGCTGCAGCTGGTTACTCCTACATGTCGTTACGCGCCATAGACTAATGCAAGTGGCCATCCGGTCAGAACAGTGCTGCTGCCTGCTGCTGTAGTCTTCATCGATCGAGAGATCATCGTGTGCAAAGCTCGTTGAAAGAGAGGCGGGAATGAGTTGGCAAGATGTGGGCAATGATAGATAGCGGGTTTTTTTTTTGAAAAGGGGGAGGGGTCTAGAAAGACCCCGATGCTGCATAAATTACCGTCGGTGGAGTACAATTACAGAAAGGGCCTCATAAAGAAAAGGGGTTACAACTTGGCCCTGAGAAATTGCAAAAAAGACCCTAAAACTAACAGCAGGAAAGCAATCAGGTCCAGGATCTCTTCTAGCTCCTCCACCGCAGTCACAACGACACCGAGCACGGTCAACAGCGCCACCGCCGGGGACTACGCCACTTGGGGTGGGACAGCGGGAGCACACCGTCTCGAAGCCAGAAGACCTCCATGTCGGCACCACGGCCTGGAGGATAAGCGCCCTTCGCCAGAAGCGCGGCGAGCAGGGTGGGAGCGGCTGCCCTACAGCCATTGATCTCGGCGACTGAGTGGCCTCTCGCCACCGGAAGATCGTCGAGGAGAAGCTCCCAAAGAGGTGGAGCGGCTGCCCTTCAGCTTGCATAGTCGACGCCGAGGAGGCCGTCGAGGTGTCGCTCCGAACGAACGCAGGACCGGCGTCCAGATAAAGCCACTTTCGCCTCCAAAATCTCATCCTGCCATCTGAAACCTCCTCCTCGCCGCCACGGCCGGCCAGGAGGTTGCGAGGCACGCAGAGAAGTCGGATGCATCGGTGGCTGCGCTTTGAAAGAAGGGAGCAGGCCGCCTGCCCTGTCGTCGCCATCTCCGTCCCCTCGCCTCCACGGCCGGCCGGAGGGGGATGAAGCAACGAGGCGGACCCAACAGGCCACCGCCCGACGCCGCGCACACGCGCCAGAGCGGCAACTCCCACACCACCTCCACCACCGCGCCATGCCCGGGCCGTCTTCCCTCTCCCCTCGCCACCACGGCCGGCCAGAGAGAGACTAGAGAACACCGGAACATCGCAGACAGAGAGGCAGAAGGAAACCTCTACCTTATTTAAGGATGCAGCGGCCTCCATCGTCGCCAGCCACTCCAACCAGAGGAGGAGACAAACGAAGAAGAAGAGCCCAAAAGGGCAGAGCCGGTCCCGTAGCTCCACCACTCCGCATCCGGGGACAAGCCCCACTACCGGCACATGGCCGCAACAACTACACCTAGTATATACACTACAAGCACCGGCACCTCTCCTCCGCCTCCCTCGACCGGCGCCGCCGGCGAGTTTGGCCTTGGATCGGCCCGGCGCTCTCGAGACTTCTTGGAGGAACTGTAGCAGGGGAGAGGATAGGGACGGGGGGAACTCTCAGTATGGCCTCCGATAGATAGCGGGTTGATGTGGAGTTTTCGGAAGGTTCAAGGCCCGTGCCGGTAGCTACCCCAGCTGCGGAGCTCGGAATCTCGGTTTGTCTGTCGTCCCTGCAGAACGTAGACGGTTAACGAACAATACTTCAGACCACACAGCTACTGTATATTTGTATTTTCGTATAATTCTCCTCGAATATAAGTAAATACGATCGAGTAGTAACCCCCGTAACAAGCTTTGACACTCCTCTCACATGCACGTACGTACTGCACGCAGAAAGAAACATGATGCACGACGGATCCCTCCATGTGGTTAATTGTGGGGGCACGTTTGGGATCACGAACGCGCACACGCGGAGCATCCTCTGTCGCACCTACCACAGTCGCACGCGCCAAGTCTCAACTCCCCCAAGAGAAGATGCCAAGGCCAATCTAGAGTCCATGCATGCTGCCCTGCCCCGACCGACATCCACCTGCCCTCCGCTCCGTTTGCAACCATGAGAATGGAGTTTTGGTAGGAGCGGTTGGCGCCGAGGAGATCATGGCTTCAGGGAGAAATGGGGCTGAATGACCGCACGCGACAAGGCGCCCGAGCTAGCTGAAGTTCTGCCCGGCGACGCGCGTCCGGCCGGCGCCGGGCGACAAATGCAGGAATGTGCGTGTGCGGCTGGAACGAACTCGAGGCCGAGGCCGGGGCCGGGACAGTCGTGTCATGTCGCCGCTAAAGGTTGCCAGCGTACACTGTACTCGTACCGGGCGTACGCGTGAGCTAGCTGCATGCAGCTGGAGCCACGCCAGGGAAACAGCCCACATGACCAAACCACTGGAGCTGGAACTACTATACAGTGTTGAGTAGGCACGGGAGTCCTGCGTCCAGACTCCACAGCACGGAATGGAATTTGTACTGCTACGGTACGTACGTACGTACGTACAGTACTCCCTCCCTCCCTCCTCGAATAAGAGCAGCTACTGAAAATTAAATAACTCCGACGACATACGGGCTGCGTTTGATTTTACGCGTCGTGTAGAGCCTGTAAAGCAGTGTCGGCCCGTAAACGTAGTTTGGTGGCCCGAAAAAATCCCGTAAACGTTTTTTTTAAAAACAAAACGGCAACATTGCCTCATTTTATTAAATAAGTAGAGGAGAATTGACCGGTTCATTAACGAGGAACCGGACAAAAACCGTTACAAATGCACCAATAGCGTCATGGAACACGACCATATTGGGCACACCCGGGCGACCTGGCTACCCACATGAAAGACACACGCCGCAAAGAAGAGAACAAAGTCGAGGTTGTCATCGAGCGTCATCGTCGTCACTCCTCCCCGAGCAAGCGATTCCGACTTCACCTTCAACGACCGCCGACGAAGCACCCACCGCAAGCGATGCCGAAAGCCATGTCGGCCTATGCCAAACAGTCCTCCCAAAGCGTCGAGGAAGAGGCGACTCCGACTTCGACGATGAGCTTCCCCGGAGAAAGTTGCACACCTTGCACCGGTGCAATCCGCGAGGCCCCTGTAGAAAAAGTGGCACCGTTGCCAAGCCTGACGCCCCGCGTCACGCAGCTCCGACTTCACAGCTTCAAGGAGAGACACAATACGGACCGTCAGTGACGAAGGACATGCCGCAACCCGGCTACACTCACCACCGTCATCGTTGCCACACGGTTCGCGACGCCACCAAAGCCCCCCCAAGACAGGGAACTCCACACCGCCGACCGGGCACGGCCGATCGCGATGCTGTGTGCGGCCAGCCCACCAAGGAGTGCGGAAGGGATCGGGATCTTCAAGACGACGCCCCCAAGGAGGTAAGCGACGTGAGAACGACGCCGTCGCCCCAAACGGGTCTAGGCTTTCACCCGAAGATCTTGATCCGAGGTTGGCAAGGTTGAGAAAACTCCACAGTGGCGCCTCCAAGGAGGAGAGCGATGCCCACAGGCGTCGTCACCACCGGCCGGCAAAAGCCGGCAAGACATTCGTCCGGAGCTTCACTACCATCCACCTCCCGCGACTGGCCAGACCAGCCCGCACCTCTGCTGGACCGCACACCCTCCTACGCCACGACCACGGCATCGGCACGCAGGAGCCACCACTTGCCTCGCCGCCAGGAAACCAGCGGGCCAAATCCAGAAGATCTGGCGACCTCACACCGACGAAGCAACTGACGAGCACCATGAGTTGACGTCGCCTGAACTTGGTGGGGGGGGCCGCCACCCCGCCCCAACTTGCTGGAGCCAAGGTGCAGGCCGGAGCCCACACGTCCAGCCTCCGCCGCAGCCTCTTCGGAGAGCAAGCTCCGCCGCAAGAGGCCCAAGCCCTAGCGCGCTCGAGGCCGGAACCTCCACACGCAGACGAGGACGCCCACCCGTGGACCGCCGGACAGCAGCACGGAAGCGAGGCCGAGCCTCCCCCACCCTAGGCGCCGCGTGAAGGGGAGCAGAGGCCGCCGAGGACCGCCGCGCCGCCCCACGCCCGCGAGCGCCTCCACCTCCCTCGGCCAGGCCCGCGCCTAGCGCCGCCCCGCCGACCAGACGCAGCACCGGCAGAGCTGCAGCGCGCGAGCCGCCGTAGCTACCAGGGCCTCTCCCGAACCGCCCTCGCTGGAGAACGGCCGGCCCGCCGCCACCGCGGCAGACGCCGGCGGCAGCGGCGGCGAGAGCAGGCGAGGGGGAGGGCTGTAGGCGGCGGGGTTGGGGCGCTCCGGCGTCGCCGCGGGGGGCAACGCGGGAGCGAGAGAGAGGATAAGGTTTGTAGGTGCTGCAAATCCCGTAAACTAGTTTCATCTTGAAATGAAGATTCCAAATATACCAATGTTACATGCTTTAGAGATGTGGCGACTGCGCGAGACAATGGACAAACCGTGGCGCCAAGCTACGTGCATACTCTACTCTAAAAATGTCTCTGCTTTCAGTCTAAAAAGACATTCCAAAATCTTCCAAGCACCAAAAAGGTCGGTCATGGACTAGAATTCTTGCACTTGCCATTCATTGGTGTTTTTACTAACTGATTTGAGAAGATGGTACCCTAACGTATCATTCATGTGCAGATAATCTGTTAGATACTCCAAGTTTCATAACATCTGCACACATAGAAGCAGCCGTGCAGTACATCGTCTCAATGCCAAAACACGTTGCGTCAAGAACCGTGGTTTTTAAAAGTTCAACAAATTCTTTAACGGGAAAAGTTCTGAAATGCTTCACTCCTGGAGACACTTCATTTATGAATGCAACGGTAATCATGATTACAACCTATATCCATGATATACAATGTATACATTCTTATACTAACTGCTAAAACCAGAAATTTTCACTTAAGAAACATGTATTCGTGCAGGTCATTAATGCATACGCCGAGCTAATGTCTACTTCCATAAGTCCTGACCAACCAACTCGCATCGGTGCTAACACGCTTGTCTACGACACGTCCAGAACCGAATGGTTGACGCAACATCTGCAGCCTCATACCAACCCAAACCCCGCAATGATTGCAAATAAGAAGATCAATGTGAAAGAATATTTTGATCATGAACGGGTAAACATATATTCAAAAGTAAATTAGTATGATGCAACGACACATAGATCTCATATGCTTTTTTTGCTAAAATTATAACTACGCAGGTACATTTCCCCGTGAACATACAAGGGGTACACTGGATCCTTGCTACAATGGATACAAAGCGACAGGACATCCTGCTTTTAGATCCACTGTCCAGCTCTCAAGCGTCTATGGAAAAAATAAAAAAGCTGGTATAGTATTCTATCCATATAGATTGTCAGATTTTTTAATGGAATAAAACCTACTTCTCTGCCTAGCGAGCCATTACTAAATGCATCACTCCCGCACACATATACAGCTCCAGGGGATAGAGGCAGAGGTCTGCATTGTACGGAAGCATGGCAGTCCCCATTTACCGGATGTGAGCAAGTGGCCAATCAGAGAAATAAGAAACGTTCCAAAGCAACAAGATGGGTTAGTATACAACATCATGTTTAATAAACATTAACTTGTATAGTATTTTACTAACTTAAAAAAGTATATATTCTATAACAGGTACTCCTGTGGAAAATTTATACTTTGGTACATGAGAAACTTGGAGAACGCAAAAATGAGAACTAACTTTTCCCAGGTTGTTCAACGTTCAAATTTTCATTCTATATCAAAACAAATCTGTTACCCTCCCAACTTCTATGTGAACTTAACTATTGTCATTTTCTACTGCAGAAGGATATATACAATTCAAATTGTAAGATGCTCGCAGAGCTAATCTTCTCCGAGATAAACCAAAACATAAAAGTGAAGGAAGCAGTATCCAAACTTATGCGCAAGACTGAGATATCTGCTTAAGTGAACATTTCAACAAGGGAGAAGTTGCTAGAAGACCAATGTATGGGGTATTTCGTGTGAATGTGTACTGAAAACATACCATCCTACTCTTAATGATTTACAGCAATCCCTATCGCTATGAGGTTACTAAATTACAGAGAAAAGGGTAGCTTAACACTGAATCTATTCTCTCAACTGTACCTCTCTCTATTAAATCCAAGCTATGTGTAAAGTCATGGTTAGTTATACACTCATGAAAGTAAATCCTGCAGCCTGTAGTTGATGATCGATGCAACTAGAAGTAAAAAAAGTGAAGTGATTTCAAAACAGAGCACTAAATCAGCATTTTTCTGAAAAAGAGAATCCCCAATTTTCTTTCGTCCTATTGTAGAAGAGGTCACTGGAAAATAATATATCTCTCACTCTCTCCAGAACCAAAGCAAAGCCATTTGTGTTAAACGATATAAGGCTTAGCCTGTTAGGTTAGGATAGTTTAGCTGTTTTAATCTTGGATTTCCTGGTAACGTACGCACAGTCCCAGGCAGGCAATATACTAAATACTCTAAATTTTCTAGATCCAATTACGCTTTCCTACATTATATCAGATCTAGTGCTCAGTGCTAACCAAGAAGCTTCCAATTGCATGAAACTTTGCAACAAAAATAGATATGTACATCGGTTGATGCAGATACTGGGGCATTGCCTACTTTTCAAAAAGTCAATTAGAGCTAGTCCACATGAACATATCGATGGCTAAATTTTCATACCTATCTGACGCCCGTAAGGCATTGGAGAAGCAGGCTGTCGGGCTGACGGGCGGGCAGGGCGCTGGGTGGTGGCAGAGACAGAGACCAAAGCATCCGAGAGGAGGTCGTGAGGACGAGCGCCGGAGGAGCTCGCCGCGCGTCGGCGTTTGAGGTTCCGAGCTAGATGCCTCCGCTCCTCCTCCTGCTCATCCTCGGCGCTCGGCACGCGGCCGACGCAAGCACGGTCAGCACGGAGATCGTCACGCCGGACTTCACGGCGTCGTACCTCCTCTTCCTCGACAACCTCGGCGTGTTCCTCCGCTCCAGGAGCGGCGCCTTCGAGGCCATCTTGTACAACCCGGGCGGACGGCAGGACCGGTACTACCTCGCCGTGCTCCACATGTCGTCCAAGACCTGCGTCTGGACCGCCAACCGCGCCGCGCTCATCACCGACTCCGCCGCGCCGGTGCGCCTCACGTCCGCCGGCCTCTCCGCGGAGGACGCCAACGGGACGGCCGTGTGGTCCACGTCGACATTAAGCTCCTCGGTCGCCGCGCTCCGCCTCGCCGAATCCGGCAACCTCGCGCTCCTCGACGCGGACAACGGCACGCTCTGGCAGTCCTTCGACCGCCCCACGGACTCGCTCGTGTCCTCGCAGAGCCTCCCTGCCGGCGGAGTCTGGGCAGCGGCTCGATCTAATTCCGGAGGAGGAGTCTGGGCGGTTGCAGCCGACGATGAGCTCGCCAGAGGATGCTTTCAGACGGAAGGAGAAGAGGGGAACCGCTCAGGGGACGCACGAGGTGAGGGACGACTCGGGGGTATCGGGCTTTCTGGTCAACCACCGTCTGGGCGGCGGCGGCAGACGACGAGCTCGCCGGAGGAGGTTTTCCAAGAAGCTGGGGAACGGACAGGGGAGCGGAGGTGAGGGACGACGGGGGAGATCGTGATTTCTGGTCAACGAACGGGTTTGAGTGGGCTTGGATCTGGACCTGGGCTTGGACAACGGGTTTGATTAGGTGAGATTTGGCATGTAATCTGAGCCGTTCGATTGCTTTAAAGTTCGTGCAAAAAAATTTCTGGAAAGCACCGGAGCAACTCTCAACTGTAGCTGATATGAAGCTATGGAGGCAAGCTGGAGTAAGAGATTGTAAGATAGAGTGAGATATCGACATGTGTGAGTCTGAGGAGTAACTGTGCTGGGCTGCCTAGGAAGCTCTCGTAACTGCTGTTATTTTTTTTTTAAAGGCACACAATTGTGTGCTCTAAAAAAAAAAGTTGACCCCTCCGTTTCAAAAAACAAAAGTGACCCTTCCCTTACTTATGTATAGTGTGGCCTTATTTCTGAAGAAAAAAAACAGGCCGGAATCGTAGCTCGCACCACGGCAGCCTGTTAACTCTGAAGCTGAGGCCGCCCTGCTGGCTCAAGTAGGCTTGGGCCAAGACGAATCCGTGTTTAATTTTCTTATCCTTTTCTCTTCATCATTTTTACTTTGTCTATCTCTGCTCTATTTTATGTTATTAATTATTTTTAGAATATTTCTGCTATATTTTATTCATCTGTAAGTTCTTTTTTGGGCATGGCCATGACGCGGGAGGTGCTGGGCGAGGCGGTCGCGTGGGCGACGCTGCTCCCCTAGCTCGGCAGGGGCGTGGCCGGTGAGGAGGATGCCGGGGCGGCGGCCCCGGGGCTGCGGGTGTGCGGCGGTCGACGCGGCTGCTTTGGGGCGGTGCGGCGGCCGGAGTTGGAGGCGTCGGTTCTCCTTCCGGCGTGGTGCTCGGAGGCGTCGTCCGTCTTCTTCTCGGTGCCTCCGCGTGGTGCGGAGCTCGGGCTGCAAGATTGATGGTTCTTCGCCTCCAACTCTGGAGGTCAGGATGGCGTGATGCGGCAGGGGCTGTCTGCATCTCCGGTTGCTGCGGCGCTGGACGAGAGGATGCCGGGGCGGCGGCCCCGGGACGTGGTCGGCGCGGCGACTACCGTGTTATGAGGTGCCGCGGTGGCTGTGGCATGCAGTTTGGTGGTCTGGCCGATCCTCGACGGGCGGTAGCGGGGTTTGCAACACACCGTCGGGCGAAAGTCTTGCCATGGTTGGCCGTCGATGGCGACGCCCTCGGGTGCCGCGTCCTTCTTGAAGGCGTCGACGAGATGGTGTTGTTGCTTCTCCATGCCGGGTTCTCCGGGGGAAACCCTAGACCCCTCGCGGGGTCGGGCGAGGGCGGCGCTTCTGCGTCGCTTACCTCTTGGGGCCTCGCTTTGGATGTTCCATCGGCCAGGGGGACTAGTGGAGGTTGTTGGTTGTCGGCGACGGCGAGCTATCGTCTTCGGCTAGGTGGTGCGCGGCTTTGGAGCCGGTGTGGATGTCGGAGCGGCGGCTCCGGATTTCATCTTGCGTTGAGTTCACCTCCGCCGTGTTTGTGTCGGTTGTGGTTGCTTGGGCAACATGGTCGTCGACTTGTTTTGGGGGCGTGGCCTTGGGGCCAGTGTGGATGTCGGAGCGGCGGCTCCGGGTTTTTCTCCTTGCGTTGAGGTCGTCTCCGCCATGTTGGTGTCGGCCATGGTTTGCTAGGGCAACATGGTCGTCGACCAGTTTTTTTTGGAGCGTGGCCTCGTGGCCGGCGTGGTGTGTTGTGCTGTATGGTTTTTGGACGGTTTACCTTATAAACCGTACAACTTATTCTTCTTCTTCTTTATCAATATAAAGGCAAAGATTTTGCCTCGTTTCAAAAAAAAAAACTCGTAGTGCTTCATTCTTTCCGGCATTGGAAAGACTGAAACACTACAAGTTTATGTAAAACATAATCTCCTATGACCCCGGGACCTACTGTGTGTTACGGGTACAGACGCCCTCTGCTGGCCATGCTCCAATTTTTTGCTTCTTCTTTTGTCTCTCCGATAAGCTACTGCAAGGTTTTTAAGACCTTCTAAAAAACGCGATTGTCTCTTTCTTTCCAAAGATTCCACATAGTTAACATGACAACTGAACTAAACCTCTTCGTGTCAGAAGATTTGGCGCCGGTATCCAGGCCCCCTCACAGCAGGGATGATCCGCGAAAAACCCAGCCCATGTTAGCACTGACCCCCATACAATGTTGCTCACATGACACAACCAATAAAGAGGTGTTGATGGTCTTCCTCGTCAACATTGCAAAAGACACAACTATATATCATTACGTGCGAGGCCTGGTTTAGCACGTCTGTCGGATTTCCATGCCCTTCCACGAGCAAATAACCAGCATTCTATCTTGCTGCTAAGTGGTGCCCATGAGCAAATAACCTATCTTGCAACTATAGTTAAGGTTTAAAATTCCTAGTCCGCTGTGAATTTTAACGTGAGAGACCGCTTGCCAATTCACCAGGCAATGTCCACCCTGTACTGTATCTGCGCCTTTCCATAAGAATGCTCTCTAGATCTTGTCGATGGCTTTGAAAACCCATGGCTGTGGCTCGAGCGACATGAGATGGAAGATAGCAAGCGTGCTTAAAACCGATTGAACTAGAATTAATCATCCACCTTGTGTGAGCATGTGTGTTCTTTGAAGAGCCAATCTGCTGCGTATTTTGTCGATCGATGTTTGGCAGTCTTCTTTCCTCATCTGCCGGAAGTGCAGAGGAAGTCCCAGGTATGTGGTTGGTAGTTCTGAACATCACGTATCCGAACGAGCCAGGGCCAGGAGCAATTAATGGATGGATGAGCCGACTGAACAGAGACTTCAAAACCACGTACGAGATAGATGATTAACCATTTATCGACTCGTCTCGACGCACAGCACAGCAGGCCGCTCTCACTCAGTTCGTCGTGGCAGCAGCCACGACGATCGCGACGGGCCAGGGAAGCACCAAGCGATCGACGGCTTTCTCGCAACGGAGTGTTTAGTGATAAACAAACCGAACCAAGCCCCTGTGGCCATTATACTACCCCCATTGCCTGCAATACGCAGTATACAATCACAGGTATACTCCCCAGGACCAATGATCCTCACCTCCCAACGACAATAATTCGGTACGGCGTTCATTTCCCTCTGAAAACGATGTCCATCTGCACTAGTTTAGTGACTGTACCGTTGCGACGCCGCACACTTGGCAGCGCGGCGTGAAGTGGCGGGTGTCGACAAACACGTAGGATTTCAGACGATGACGAGGCAACCCTCACGGATCTTCAATCAAATTTGGCGATGATCTGACGCAAATGTTCCGGTCGTCGTCGACCATCGATCCATCTAGCTGAGGAAGATGACAGAGGCCTCTCAAGCTTCATGGAGCTGTACAGTAAGTGACTGAGTGCGTTGCTATAGACTAAATAAACAAAATGAAGAGCACGAGTGGGCACTAAACAATAAGATTGCAGCGCAAATGCGCAAATATTGAACTTACATTAGCTTCCAAATGGCCAATAATTGCACACGGTTAATTGGTTAATTAATCAAGAAGAGGCATGCATGTCGATGTCACCCCAATCCTAAGCAGATCCAAATGGCAGAGCCTCATCTGCAAAAGAACTAGGGAAAAGACAAAGGGACCAGGGAGAATTTAGCATGTACCAGATGCCTTCCACCCATGCATCTCTCTGGTTCAGGTCTCAGGTGTGTATTAGGATCAGTAGTTCAGCACTATATATACGTATTTGGTGGCAAACGTTGCGGTACGTGTGAACTCGCGGCAGTATTTGATCCGGCTAAGTGCTTGTTGAGGTGTTTGAAACTCCGGGTCAGAGTATATATCCAGGCAGGTAACGGTAACGCCATGGCGCCACAGGAGAGCGGAAGCAGGCAGACAGCCACCGGCACCGCGACGGTGTGCCGTGGGCGCCGCTTCCTTGGCGTCCGGCAGAGGCCGTCGGGGCGGTGGGTCGCCGAGATCAAGGACTCGGCGCAGCGCGTCCGCCTGTGGCTCGGCACCTTCGACACCGCCGAGGACGCGGCGAGCGCCTACGACGAGGCGGCGCGCGCGCTGCGCGGGGACGGCACGCGCACCAACTTCGCCGCGCGCCAGGCGGCCTCCCCGGCCAGGGCCAGGCTGAGCAGGAACCTGCAGCACGTCATGGCGAGGGCGGCCGCGGGCAGGTCTTCGTCGGCCGCGTGCGGCGGCCAGTTCGCGCTCGGCGCGGTGTTTCGGCACTGGCAGCAGCCGCTTCCAGGAGGCTGCGGCGCCGAGGCGCACGTGGCGGCCAGCGTGGTGCAGCCGAGCTTCGTCGTGCCGAGGCGGACGGAGGCGCCGCCGCCTTCTGTGACGCTTGGAGCTGCAGACGTCTTCTGGGACGCGGGCGTGGACGTTACGGGGTTGGCCGGCGGCGGCGGCGGGGAGACGGGCGTGGAGAAGGCGTTCAAGGTGTCGTCGTCTCTGATCGTGCCGTCAAAGTTCAGTGCAGCGGCGCCGGAGCCGTCGTTTGGTCTCGATGATTTGTAAGCCTGCCATTAGGGGACGTCGATCGCTTGCGCTCGCGCGCGCGATAGAACCTTGTAGATATATAGCGCGAGGCCGCGAGCAATGCTTTGGTTGTCCTGTCCTCCTCAAGGAAGAGATGGAACACCTAATCTGTATTGTCGTACTCAGTATTACTATTTGACCTGAAGGTCCTGAACTATGCCGACCTTTGCCAATTGCCATGGACATGTGTCAACCCTGTTGGAGTTTCGCTATAAGAGAATGGAATCCCTTAGTCTGAGGTAGCGAGTAGCTGACCAAAAATCAAGTTTGATTCGTACAGTACTTCGTAACATCATTGGAGTACAGGCTAATTTCCCACGACATTTATACAGAATCGGAGGAGGATACCTTGACATTGCTTCTTTTTTTCTTAAATGAGAATTAGCCCAACATTACTTGCAGATGCCCATGTAACTCTCTTGCGGGCCTGCATCGCGTCCCCTAACTAACAACCGGCTTTGTATCGTCAACAGGTCCTGCACAATTGGCAGCTAGCCTGACAGTTCATGGACCGGATGTAATAAGTTGAAAAAAGAAGGATTTGTGTCGTCTTTTATGTAAGCTGTAGTCGGCAAAGCCTATTAATAGGAACATTTATTTTGAAATTCACATTTAAATTGGTGGGAAAAACTTGTCAAGTATATTTGGTGCCGTGGCATCTCATAAGGCGATCTAGGATTCTACCCAGCCAAAGCCCTCCTCCGCGCCATCTGCATCGCCTCCAGCAATCAATCGACGGATCCCCGTCCTTTGCTTGTCGTTCCAACAGACTATAGAAAAGTGTGGGGACTCGAAACCTGCGCTCGGAGCTGCAAATTGATCCTTAAAGTAAGGGGTGGTCAACGGCAACAAGCTACGAGATGGCGATGGTGGTTTTATGCGAAACAAGGACAAAGTTTTCCGAATCCCCATCCACCTCATCGGCAACATTTAGTAGGGCGTGGAATCTTCTAATCGCATTTCTTTTGAATTAATGGACCTTTTTTTATCGTAGAATTGATGGACCTAGTAATGTCTACATGCTTTGTAAAAATTGTCTACGTGTATTGGTTCCTTCGTGTCTTTCACGAACGCCGAGGATTGGCCAGCCTCGACTTCATCGTGTTGTTAGTGACGCGGGTTCATCCCGAATCGGTATGGGAAAAATTTAGGGTGGTAGATAAGCCCTCTTTGTTGCTTCTTCTCATGTATGATGGTATGATTCTCACATCAGTGTCGCCGGTATCTCTTGGCTCCGATCGATTTTTCCCAACTCCCGCGTCAACAACGTTTTTTCTAGCTCCGACGTTGTTTGGAGGCCTACAGAAAGCATCAACCTTTACATGTGCCGCACCACCGGTGAGTGGAGGAGAAAGATGGAATAAACGAACTAATACTAAAATGTAATCTATTTTTAATTCTAGATTGGTCCTATAAGTGTTGGTTGAATCTTAATATATGGCATTTTCTTCACACAAAAATTTAAATATGATTGTTGATGATATTTAAAATGAATTTTCATATGAGAAAAAATGTTAGCGTAATTCAAGATAGTGATTCACAAGATTCAAAATAATGTTCATATGGTTTGCGATGGTGGTTCATGCACGCGTGATCAATATAAATGCTCGCATGGTTCTACATGAAATTAATGCATTATATATATTTTGAAAGGGTACAATAGAAAATAATTGGAATAAACTAACTAAGAAAAGGCTAAAAACTAGTGAAAAGAAATAAATAGAAAAATAAGAAGACCAAAGCTTGTCTGGGCCGACCCACTTGGTTGGTTCACGTGGCCGTTAATGGGCCTTACATGCTTCAAATCTGAACGTCAAATACGGATGAGGAAATGTCACCAGGCCGTCGTATGTGGCCGCAGCCGTGTGATGCTTTTTGCTCGCGGGCCGTAGGCCGTAGCGTGTACTGGTGCTAGTGTTACCGTTCTGATTCTCTCTCTCCCTCTCTCTCTCTTTTTTTCTGTCAGAACAGACGTGGTAATTCTCTCGTTCCCGTGTGCGTCTACTGCTCCACTGCGTCGCATCACATTCCCGTCCCGCTTCTACACGCCACAGGCTAGAGGCTAGAGCTGATTCTTCTCCAGCTCCGGCCTGGACACGACTCGATCATCCGCCGAAGCGACCTCGATCTCACCGGCAAAACAGGCACGGTAGCTAGCTGGTGCGCCCGGATCTGCAGGTCTCGTGCGCGTGCTTTTCGACGGTAGGAAAGTTTGGCCGGGCGGACGGATAAAGCCTAACCTCTCGGGCTCCGGGGGGGCACGACCCACGATCCATCCATGCATCCACGGGACCTGCAGGTAGATCGATCATTGCCGCATCGATCCATCTCATGCATCTTGGTCTTGGATGGTTTCTGGATTATGGAAAGTTCAACTCCGGATCTCCCCGCTTATCTGAGGCTTTAAAATGCTCTATGACCCGTGTATAGATTATCAATGAATTATAAATATCAGTACATTATTATCAATAATCTTTTAATTTCTGTAATTTATTTATTAGATTCATGTACTGACAAAAAAATTATGTACATGCATCAATAGAAAAATTAAAACCACACATTAACATATTTTTATCAGTACATTAATCAGTAGGAATATTATCGTTTGGTTTAGGGTTGAAAATGACAAGAAAACTTTCCGGTTGTTTCCGTAGAAAAAGGGAATGAAGAGAAAAAACGGAAACGAAAACGACATATGTTAAAACGGAAACGACAAAGGAAACGATATAGCAGATTTCGAAGGAAACGAAACGGAAACTTCCGGAAATATGAATACGGAAACTTTCCGTAAGACCAGCTCGTATGGCCATGGAAAATCACGGCCCAAATGCAAACGAGGCTTAGCTGGATCGCTAGTTTGGCCCAAGTACCGAAGGGAGAACGACATGGAGTTGAATTGATGTGTTGCTAAAGACTATGTGGTGCTTCGTTGTTGGTGGAGCATACATTTCTATAAGACTATATTTTAGTAGTAAAAGGAGTCTCTTAGTGTCTATGTGAAACTATTTTTTGTGAGTTTTTTGCATGTAAGTGTTAAACTGTGGGCGTCGTACTTACATTAAACTGTCATTGGTCGAGATTTTTGAACAAATTTTTTCTTGTTAGCTATTTATTTATATGTTGGGGGTCCTACAGTTCAACATATTATACTGCTATTGTGTTCCGACAAATATCCGCTTTCGTATCGTATCCGTCCCGTATCCGCTTCATATTCATTTCGGAGATTTCCGATTTCGTATTCGTTTCCGGGATTTTTGATTTCGTTTTCGATTCCGATAAGAGAAAATGAAACGAAAACGATAATGCATGTTTCCGTCCGTTTCCGTTCCGTTTTCAACCCTAGTTTGGTTGGATACAAAATTAACGGACACTTAAACGGAGAAGCAGATCCTCATAGTTGTGGAAAATATGTGTTGCTCTATTATTCATCACTCCTTATATTCCACTCTGCGTGAATGCATGTGCGATCCAAATCAGAAAAGTAGCCCTTCTAGACTTGTTCCGAGACTGAGACTAGATCACACATTGTCGCACATATAATATACTGTAAGGATCGATACAGTACAGTACGTACAGTATATCACACGGTCGATCGATCATGCATGCACCAGAGACGAGACACATTTTCTGCACCTGTCCTGCCCATCCCTCGATGTGATATTTGGTCACGTACCTTCTAATCTTCTATATATACATACATATATATATATATATATCCCCTTTTCATGCGTTCATTATATGTGCATATGTGCTAGCTCCCGGCAGGACATGTAACATGCAGCACCAAACTACCGGCCAAATATAGGTGCCTACCCATCATCGATCGATAGCCGGTCTCATCACGCCCTATCTTTTCCTTCGATCACGTACGCCAACAGTGGAATAATATTGAACTGAGAACTTAGAAGGAGAAGCCACTTCTCAATACCTTTTATATTTTTGGCCGCCTCTTGTCATGGTCCAATCATAGGAAAACGCTGTTTTGTTCGGAAGGAATTCACGAGTCCACACATTAATTCTCGTTCAATTCGTCATGGTCTTGCGTTTTCGTGGCTATAGTCAGCACTCTGCAGTTTTGCCCATATGGGCACAGTAACCCTATGGTTCAGTGGTTATACCAAACCACTACTGGCTAGAATGCTAGATTTTGCATCTCATAAAACACTTATGCATGGTTAGGTGAAGTTAAACCGTCCTGATTTCCCCCGAGAATCTTTGCCAACAGGCGGCCGCCGGGAGAACTTTGGTGCATGCCTTGTGTAGTTGCATTTGCATAGACCGGAGCCGGAGTGATGGAGAAATAATCCTATCCTACTGAAAATATAAAGGGAGCGAGATGGGTCGCCTGCCATGAAATGGTCGCTGATATGTGCCTGCTTCTTATACTTTGGAACAATCCAACGGAGCAACTGTTCCTCTCTCGCTCAACCTTGTTGTGTGCATTTTTAATTGTATCCTGCTTGGCGGGCGTACGTGGAGCTTCCGCGTTGGCTGAGATGCCGCCTAGCATTATCCTGATAAAATAATAATTGAGAGGCAATAGTTTCTTGCGTCTCAAAATGGTTGTAGCCAAATGTACATTCCGCTTCCAACTCCCCTCTCAATGCAGAAAGTCCACTGCTCTAAGGTCAGAAAGGCACCAATGATATGACTGCCAGTGCAGTAAAAGGGACTTTCAGATCACGAACTGGAGCACCGGCCGGTACCAAGTCCCGACAGACCCGTGCGTGTCATGCCAACTGCTGAACGATGCCTACACGTACGACGTACGTCGCCCGTGCAATTATTTGCGAGTACGCATGCTACTGATATGATTTGAGATTTCGTGTAGACGAATAATCAAGCGTGTAAATATATATATATGTCGGGGGCTACCCCGGGTAGGGTAAAGGCGAGGGTAAATACTCGAGTTTGCAGTGGTAAAGATCCTTTGCCTGACGCCAAAGGTCATATGACTCTTGGGGAGGTGAAGGGACCCCTTTTGGAGGTACGCAGGAGGTGGCTCTTGGGAAAGGTCACGAGGTGCCCTTTGGGGGATGCAGGGGCCAGGCTGTCTCCCCTGGTGATACTATAAATAGATCCCCAGCCCCTCACTCTCACTCAGGCAGAGGCGGAGATTTCTCCTAAGAACCAGCTTCTCGAAGATGTCTTTGGGAGCAAGCCTAAGACATCTTCGTGTAGCTGGGCCTAGGGGCATTCTCTCGTGCAACGTCAGAAACCGGTGCTGGTGAGCCGGGTCCTGGTCAGACCAAGTTGTATGCTTGGCCGACTTAAGCTTATGTCGGAGGTAGCCGACATGTTCTAACCGACATTATCATGTCGGCATTGTCTCTATCTATTGTGTGCAGGAAGGAGGTTCCGGCATAGGCATGTTGGAATTCTGGGAGGCGTTCAGAGTAAGCAGGCCCGACACATCCCTGCCGGGATACGACGGAGGACCCGGCACAACCATGCCGGGATAGGCGAAACCGTCCGACATATCCTATGTCGGGCAGGAAGTCAAGGGCAGGTACATGGCAAGGACACTGTCCCGTCTGACACGGAAGCTAGGTCACCTCCCGTCTGACACGGGCGCGGGACAAAGGGCACAAGACAAGGGCGACGTGACTATTCCACTGTACTGGCAACTGACTGACAGGAGACAAGGCATGGAGAAGGCACGTCCTGTCTCTGTCAAGGGAAGCATCATCACCTAGGCCGGCGTCGGCTACGGCACGAGGCATCATGGCCTACTTCGACCTATGACGGATAGCCCGGCGGCTAGGTCGTGGTAGAGGTGTCGACATTACCGTTGGACGGGGGCTGTTGTCCGGGGGGCCCGGAGGAATTAGGATTCCCGGACAACTCGGCGGGACCTCTATAAATAGCGCCATAACTCCTCCTGTGAGGACACACACCAGCCAGAGAGCCAAAACTATAGTCTCATTCACTGCTAGAGCATTTACTCCTCCCTCACTTGTAGTTCATCCTAGTTCTTACCAAAACAGCTCAAGGAGCACCTTGTAGATCTTGTGAGACACATATAGAGAGAAGCAAGGCAGGAGTAGGGGTGTTACCTCCTCACGAGGGCCCCGAACCTGGGTACATCGTGTGTGTTGGTGGTGCTGTGTGGGTTCGCTTGTGTTCTTGAGTATTCCTGGTTGTGCTTGCTTGTTCTTGGGCCGAGTTGAGTCGGCTCGTGTCTGTTTCTTGTTTTCTCTTCCGTGAGCTTCTTAGCTCGCTAGCCCTCCCCGGATCCACCAGCGTCCATCGGCCCCACACATTTAGCCATCCTATGGCATCTGCCGTGATACCACCACGACAGTTGGCTCCCACCGTGGGGCGGGTAGAGGCGCTGGCTGGTGTACTCATCCGGACGGGCCCAGTGCGAGTCCTCTCCGGCCTCGTCGTCAAGTTCGGCGACATGGAGTTCGTCAGCGACAACGCCGGCTGCTTTCGCGGCAGGCCGTTTCCGGCCAACGGCTGCGTCATCGAGTTCGGCACCTTCGCCACCTATGTCGCCACCGAGCTCGTCCGCGAGTACCCGGCGCAGGTGCTCGTGGCCGAGGATCCTCCAGCTGTCTGTGCGGCTCGCGGCCGGCGTACCACTCGCCCCGAGAGCTGCGCGGTCATGATGGCCGGGGTAACGGCTCCTCCGGCAGAAGACCCTGTCTTCGAGCCCGAGGCAAGGTCGACCCGGAGGGCCAAGCAGGCACTGGAGAGGCAGGGCCATGGCAGCGCCGAGACATCTCGTGTCCCGGTAAGGACTGAACCTCTTAGAGAGACAGTAGAGAGGTTGACCGTGCCGGGGGCAGCTGAGTTAGAGGCAGAGCGGCTGAGCTTGCTGGAGGAGGCAGAGAAGTTAGCGGAGGTCCGGAGGGACTTCGACCGAGTTCAGCGTGAGTATGACGCGGCTCATGGTTTCTCGCCGATAGGAGGTCGGCCGAACCGTGAGGCCGAGGTACGCAGAAGAGGCAAGGGCCTCAATGCCGAGATAGATCGGGATGGCAGAACTACATCCAATGTGACTCCTAGCGTAATGTCGGCGGCTAGGCCGAATTACAGCTCTCCGGCCAAGACCCTCAGGGCTGCCGAGGCAGCAAGGGCCGAGTTATCCGGTCTAGCCGGAGAGGCTCGCCGTAGGCAACAGGACCGAGTCAATGAGCTGGTGGAAGTAGCAACCCGGCAGAACGAGGCTGTCAAGAGGGCCAATGGGGCCGGGGGTGGATCTCAAATTGTCCACTCGACCAGAGCTCCCAGCGGCGTGTCCAGAGGACAGGCTTCCTCTCCGCATGTCGGTGGAAACCAGAACCGGAGTAGGAACCCCGGAGGAAATCAGCAGCTCCAGATGCTGACATATGACCCAGCGTATGCCGGAAAGCAGATGGCAGGCCAGGGCAACGTTGGGCAGGCCCAGAGCAGAAGCCGACAGGCTCCGAGTAATCGGCATGGTGAAAATGCCAACTCGGTTGGTCGGGGACACCCACCTCGATATCTGGTGCCTTATCAGGCCCCGAGGCATCAAGTTGTTGGAGCAATGCAGCCCCGGCAAATGGGCGGGCGAGACCTGAACCGGTATGATGACGGCAACTCGGCAATGGCCAAGGCCGGGTACCATGTTTATGAGAGTGCTCTGGGGTCTCGACTGGGAAACCGCCAGTTAGATCCAAATGATGCTCGGTACAAGCTGGATCGGTTGTATAGATCCGAGCAGATGGAGGAGCAAGGCCCGCCTGGTCCTTCTTGTTTTGGGCCCAGAATCATGTCGGAGCCGCCTGTCCCCCACTTTCAGTTGAACAGGGGAGCCAAGACTTACGACGGCAGCACCAAGCCAGAGGACTGGTTGACCGACTATGTGACAGCAGTGCACATTGCCGGGGGAAATCGTCGGTGGGCGATACGATACATCCCACAGATGCTAGAGGGACCAGCCCGAATCTGGCTGAACAACTTGAGAGAGGGGAGTGTCAACTGCTGGCTGGACTTCGAGGAAGCCTTTGTCAGCAACTTCTCCAGCACCTACAAGAGACCAAACCGACCTCAGTAGCTTGCGATGTGCAGGCAGAGGAACAGTGAGACTGACCGAGAGTACTTGACTCGGTGGAGCACGATCCGCAATTCCTGTGAAGGGGTTGTGGAGGCCCAAGCCATTTCATGGTTTGCGCAGGGATGCCGACATGGCTCCATGCTTTGGCAGAAACTGCAGAGGGAGATGCCGGCCACCTTGGCCGAGACAATGAGAATCACCGACAGCTATGCTCTCGGTGACCCAACGCAACCTCAACTGGACTCGGGAGAACCGAGTAGGAGGAACCCGGGGAACAACAGGTCCGGGCCGGGCAGGAACAATGACCGTCAGGATTTTGGGAGAAAGAGAAGGGAGCCCGACTTTTATTACGCCTCGCAGCAGGTGGCGGCGGTAACCGGGGAACAAGGCAATACCGGTAGCAATCAGCGGCAGAAGACTGATGGTCAGGGTTGGGGCCAGAGTCATGAGGTGAAGAAAACTTGGGCCGAGCAGAGGAAGCCCTTGACGTATGAGGACATGCTGGACAAGCCCTGCTGCTATCACACTTTCGAGCCCAACCGACCGGCCAACCACACAACTCGGCAGTGCAGCTGGTACCAGCGCATGCGGCGAGAGGGTGCTCCAGGGGGATCTCTAGTAACTGCCCCTGAAAAGCCGGCAGCTCCAAGACCTCCGGCACCAGTAAGTGGGGCCAATGCTGTCCGGATAAACCCACCAGTACAGAGGCGACCACCGGCAAGGCCGGTAAATATGGTGAACATCCGGGGTAACAACAATGCCGGTCGTAGCAACCAGGGCGGTTACCCGCAGGGTGACTATCAGGAAGCTCACCAGAGCTATGTGGTCTTTGTGACCGAGCCCACTGACAAGAAAAGCCAGCGCCAGCGCGCTCTGGAGGTGAACGCCGTCATGCCGGCGATACCCAAGTTTATGCACTGGTCCGAGATAGAGATCAGCTGGGGTCGGAAGGATCACCCCCGGGTTATGCCAAAGCCGGGAGGGTACGCCTTGGTGGTGGACCCGACATTCATCGGGCCGAATATCAACGTCCGGTTCAGCAGAGTCCTGGTCGACAATGGCAGTGCCATTAACATCATGTACAAGGACACAATGCTTAAGTTGGGAGTGTCCCTGAACACGCTGCTGCCGACCAACACAACCTTCCATGGCATTGTGCCGGGTGTTTCATGCTCGCCTATGGGCAAAATCTGGGCAGATGTGCTGTTCGGAACCCGGGAGAACTGCCGGACCGAATGTCTTGAGTTTGAGGTGGTGGACCTGGAGAGCCCATACCATGCCCTGATTGGTCGACCTGCTCTGGCCAAGTTCATGATATCCACTCACATGGTCTATCTGAAAATGAAGATGCCAGGTCCGAATGGCATAATCACTATCGCTGGGGACTACAAGCGCTCTATCGAGTGTGCCACTGCCGGCTCGTGCTTGGCCGAGTCATTGGTCATAGCCGAGGAGAAAAAGAGGATCCAGCAAGTGGTGACACTGGCCCAAGCCTCCCAACTCGGTGTACCCGGGATGGCGAACCCGGAGCAGCATGCTTCCTTGCAGCCGCCCAAGGAGACCAAGAAGGTCGTGGTGGACCCGGTTAACCCAGACCACCGGGTGATCATCGGTACCAGCCTGGACAGCAAATAGGAAGGCGAGCTCACCGACTTCCTCCGTGAGAATCGGGATGTCTTTGCTTGGTCGAATGACGACCTTCAAGGAGTTCCGAGGGAGTTGGCTGAGCACTCGTTATTTGTGAGGCCGGATGCGAAGCCGGTGAAGCAACCGACAAGACGTCTCTCGGACGAGAGAAGAGCTGCAATCATGGAGCATCTAGCCGTACTACTTGCGGCTGGATTTGTGATGGAAGTACTGCACCCGGACTGGTTGTCTAACCCGGTCCTGGTAGAGAAGAAGAAGGATGAACCTCTCCTGGCCAAGGTGTGGCGCATGTGTATCGACTTCACCAACCTCAACAAGGCATGCCCGAAAGATCCTTTCCCGCTCCCCCGGATAGATCAAGTGATCGACTCCACTGCCGGGTGTGAGCTTTTGTCTTTTGTAGATGCGTATTCTGGTTTTCACCAGATACCTTTGAACCCGGCTGATCAATTAAAGACTGCTTTTATTACCCCGTACGGGGCTTATTGCTATCGTGTCATGACCTTCGGGTTGAGGAATGCCGGTGCCACTTATCAAAGGTGCATGCAGAAATGCTTGCATGAGCAAATAGGTCGGAATGCAGAGGTGTATGTCGACGACATAGTCATAAAAACTAAAGAAAAACCAACTCTGATCGATGATCTGAGAGAAACATTCGTTAACTTAAGAAAGTTCCGAATGAAGCTTAACCCGGATAAATGCACCTTCGGTGTGCCGGCCGGAAAATTACTCGGTTTCCTGGTGTCTAGCCGGGGTATAGAGGTTAACCCGGGCAAGATCCGAGCTATCGAGAGCATGAAATTGCCAACTCGCCTTAAGGATGTACAAAAATTCACCGGATGTCTGGCATCCCTAAGTAGGTTTGTGAGTCGGTTAGGAGAGAAAGCCTTGCCTTTGTATCAACTCATGAAAAAGAGTAAAACCTTTGTGTGGACACCACAAGCAGACGCAGCTTTTAACGACCTAAAAAAGACGCTCTCAAATGCACCGGTGTTGGCATCTCCCTTACCCAAGGAGCCGATGTTGCTCTATATCGCGGCTACCAACCGAGTTGTAAGTGTGGTGATGGTGGTGGAAAGAGAAGAAGGTGAGAAGGTGGTGCAGAGGCCCGTATACTATCTGAGTGAGGTGCTCTCCCTCTCCAAGCAGAATTACCCGCACTACCAGAAGATGGCTTATGGCGTATACCTGGCGGTCACCAAGTTAAAGCACTACTTTCAAGAGCATCCGGTTACAGTGGTGAGCGAGGCTCCCTTGTCCGAGATAATCGGATGCAAAGATGCCAGTGGCCGAGTTGCCAAGTGGGCCATCCAGTTATCTCCGTACGCCCCGATTTACGAAAGGAGGGACGCCATTAAGTCGCAGGCGCTGCCGGACTTCTTGGTGGATTGGGCCGAGATGCAATATGAGCCTCCCCCGCCCGACTTCAATTTCTGGAAGATGCACTTTGATGGGTCCAAGGCAAAAATTGGGTTGGGTGCCGGAGTGGTCCTCACCTCCCCGAAGCAAGATGTACTGAAATATGTGCTCCAGATTCATTTCTCGGCATCCAATAACGTGGCTGAATATGAGGCACTTGTGCACGGCCTCAATGTCGCCAAGGAGGTTGGCATCCGGCGAATAGAATGTTACGGTGACTCAGATTTGGTGGTGCAGCAGGTGTCGGGAAATTGGGACGCCTTGGACGCTAACATGGCGTCATATCGGTTCCATGTGCAGAAAATCTCCGGGTTTTTTGAAGGATGCGAGTTCAAGCACATACCCCGGGGAGAGAATGAGGCTGCGGATGTATTGTCCAAGCTGGGGTCTTCACAGGACGCGATCCCACCCGGCATAGCTTTGAAACACTTAAAGAAGCCGTCAATCAAGCCATCACCCGAGTCGGAGTCCATATTTATCCCGAAGAGCTCGGAGGCAGAAGTCGTGCCCATGGAGGTTGATGTCGGGAGCATTTGGCTAAACCCGGGGACTGTACAAGGTATGTCGGCAGAGGTGATGTCAGCCGAGCCTATGGAAATAGATGCCCCAGTCTTCCCTGCGAGACCGGTACCGGAGTGGGCGCAGCCCATCATGGCATATGTTGTGTATGGGACCCTGCCGGAGAATGAAGTGGAAGCTCGGCAGGTGGTAAGAAGGGCCAAGGCTTACACGGTGATCAATCAAGAGCTGTATAAGAGAAGTGTCACTGAGGTGCTGCAGCATTGCGTTGACCCGGAGGAAGGGCAAGAGATGCTTCTTGAGATACATCAAGGTGAATGCGGTCACCATGCTTCCTCAAGGGCACTGATAGCAAAGGTCTTCCGGCACGGGTTTTATTGGCCTTCGGCTCTGCAGCAGGCAGAGGATATTGTCCGGAAATGTGGAGGTTGCCAGAGGTTTGCACACAGAATACACATGCCGGCGGCAGCGCTAAAAACTATCCCCATCACATGGCCGTTTGCTGTATGGTGCTTGGATATGGTGGGTCCGTTCAAGCCGGCGCGAGGTAACATGACTCATATACTAGTCATGGTGGACAAGTTCACCAAATGGATCGAGGTGAAGCCAATTCGGAAATGTGATGGAGCTACAGCCGTCTCATTTTTGAAGGATATCATACTGAGATATGGTTACCCGCACAGCATTATCACGGACAATGGCACCAACTTTGCAGTGGGGGAGTTTGCTCGGTTCTGTGCGGAGAAGAGAATCCGGCTTGATGTGGCCTCGGTGGCTCACCCGGAGGCAAACGGGCAAGTTGAGAGAGCCAACGCATTGGTGCTGGCCGGCATAAAGGCCCGGTTGATAGAACCACTCCTGCGGACTCCGGGATGCTGGATAGAGGAAATACCGGCGGTGCTATGGGGTCTCCGGACCACACCCAACAGATCCACCGGGTACACACCATTCTTTATGGTGTATGGTGCTGAGGCAGTGTTGCCAACCGACATACAGTATGACTCGCCCAGGGTGGCGATGTTTACAGAAACCGAGGCAAGAGAAGCCCGAGAGAATGATGTCGACTTGCTTGAAGAAGCAAGAGAGTTGGCCCTATCTCGGTCAGCAATATACCAGCAGAACCTCCGACGCTATCATAGCCGGAAGGTGCACCCCCGGGTGTTCAGAGAAGGAGATCTGGTACTGAGGCTGATACAGCGAACTGCCGGCATGCACAAGTTATCCCCTCCGTGGGAAGGACCTTTTGTCGTAAGAAAAGCCCTGCACAACGACTCATATTATCTTGTGGATGCTCAGGAAGCTAGAAAAGGCGTAATGGATAGAGCAGGCGAGGAAACCAAGCGACCATGGAATGTAGCTCTACTTCGTCCCTTTTTTGCGTAAAGGGCACAGTGTATGTATCTCGGTCCCTTTTGAATAAAATGTCGGCACCCCAGAGTGAAACTCGGGGACTGCCTTATCCGGGTGATGGTTCTTTTCTTGTGTCTTTTGCATGCCGGCACCCCGGGATAAACTCGGGGACTGCCAGATCTTTATTTATGTTTATGTCTGTTATTTATTCGTTGCCTGCGTACCGGCGTCGCGAGGTGAAACTCGGGGACTGCCGTGTTTGTTTCGTACCTGTTATCCACGTGCCGAATGAATTTTCAACCTTGTTTCAAAGTTAAGTAATGTATGCTATGTGAAATGATCTTGTGACTCGACTGACGGATGCCCAAAGTGGTAGTCAAGAGCAAAGATAGTGGAAGATGGTAAACACGAAAACGAACTCGGGGACTCGGTGTAAAAGCAATTCGGCACGTGTTGTGTACTAACCCTGGATTTCAGTTATTCTTCCGTTATGTCGGATACCTTTGAACCTAAATCCGGGCATTTTCTAGTACCGTATGCTATAGTCGTGATTTTGTGACTCGACTGTCGAACGCCTGTATGGTAGACAAGAGCAAAAATCACCAAGTATAGTAAACGAGAAAGTAAACTCGGGGACTCGGTGTAAAGTGATCCGACATGACTAGATACTTGTTCGATTCAGTAGGTCAGATAGCAGGGTATTTTACTTAAAATTGTATATATTACATATGCACCCGGCATTCCGGGATCTAATGAATTTGCCTAAGCGTTTTCGACAGCAGGAGTGGAAGTCGAGGTAGAGGCAGCAGCAGCAGTCGTGGTGTCGGGGGTGGCCGACTTGAGGACAGCGGTTGCTCCCGGACCAGTGTCGGCGGCAGGTGATGTAGCCACGGTGGCGGTGGGCTCTTCGAGGTTGGTGGCCACAGTCCCAGACTTAGGGATATGCTCGGCGGACTCGGGGACTCCCGCCTCAGCGTCCGCTCCGGCGTGCTCGTCCGGGTTGGCCTCCTCCTCCTCCGGCTCCTCTTCGGCATCGCCGGCATCGGAATCAGACTCGTCATCGTCCGGATAAACAGGGCCAGGAACAAACTCGTGCGGACGCGAGTATTTGGACATGTAGTCGGCAGATTCTCGGCGGCGCTGGATTTTGGCCGGATCTGTGGTCCACACGGAGTTTTCGCGCTGCGTCTTGACTTGATCCAGGTCAATCTCTTCATACCAAGATAGTACAAAGGACAAGGCCTGATCCGCCCCGGCGCGGGCAGCAGAGGACCTCCACTCCCGGAGTCTTAGTTCGGCTTTCCTCAGCTCCTCGGCCAGCTCGGGAACGTTCTTGGGAGGCTCGATGCCGGGCCACAGCTACCGGAAGACCGAAATGCCG
This sequence comes from Poa annua, assembly GCA_026929855.1. Lineage (NCBI taxonomy): Eukaryota > Viridiplantae > Streptophyta > Magnoliopsida > Poales > Poaceae > Poa > Poa annua. Next base: position 68,428,060 of record CM049439.1, on the reverse strand, counting down.
GCGTCGAGCAGGCCTACGCCGATGCTTTTCAGAGGGACAAGACGCGCATTGAGGGCAATCAGATGGTCCTCAACGTCCCACTCAGTCGAGATGGGACCGAGATGCGCTCTCTTACCCCGGGCTTTGCTAACAGCCTGGGCAGCGGCATGTTGCGAGTGCGAGAAGGATTCTGAAGCAAAAAGAGCTATTGTCGAGTTAGAAGGCAAGCCGAAAATGGCGGGGTAACGTTGGAAACTCAGTAAGCAAGAGGGGAGGAGACTCACTGTCCATTTGACCGTTGATCCGTTGCAACTCGGCCAGCCAGGTGTCGCATTTGGCGGTAAGGACGGACAATTTATTCTCGGCCAGACTGGCGCGAGATTGGAGGTCCGTCACGAGAGTCTCCTGCGCCTCCGTCACCTCGTTCATGACCTTGGTCATCTCGGCCTTCTCGTGCTGGGACTTCGCGAGTTCTTGGCGAAGCCGGGTTACCTCGGCCTGCTCTTTCTCGAGCGCAGTCCGGTGCGCTGCCGCAACCTGGGCCTCCTTTTCAACTGACGAGGTCGGCGTGTCACGGATGTCAAGAGAAGAAATAAGAAGAGGGAAAGTATGACGGTAGAAGGGAAAGAATACCTTGTGCTGCCTCAAGGGTCTTGTACTTCTTCCGAAGGCCGCTGTGCTTGACGAGCAGTTTTTGAAACAGCCTGCTCCGCTCCTTGTTGCAAGCCTGAAATGGGGTTATGCGTTAACTCAGTTCTGAGAAGATTCCCGCCGAGTAATCTTCACTCGGTCGATGTTCGATTACTCCACACGAATCTCGGGGACTAGTGGGGGTGAATAATTAAGAGACTTACCTCGGCGTCCCGAGTCATCCGGAGAACTGCGCACTGAAGAGTGTGCAAAGATTGGGCAATTTTCCCGGGTCCGGCAGGATGTCGGACGTTCGGGTCGGAGGAGGATACTTCGCTGATATCGGCAGCATTCCAATCCAGATTGAGCTGCTCCAGCGAACCTGAACAGTCATCACCCAGGATGAGCAACTCGGCAGCAGGCGGAGCTTGGCCAGCAGTGGCCTCTAGCGTCTGCAGCGCAGCTGTCTTGACGGCCACGCGAGGAGGAGGCACCACTAGGATTTTGCCCGGAGGAACCTCACCTCTCTTTTGACTCGTGGTCTCGTCACGCTTGCCCGAGGCGGCCGACCCGGATGGTGTGGTGATCGCCTTGGATGTGGTAGCGTCCGAGGTCGGCGGACGCCTCTGTTGCTGAGTCCGGACAGGTGGAGGTTGCTGATGCGGTCCTTGCGGTTGTTGTTGCTGTTGTGACTGCGGTTGCGGGTGTGGCCGTTGCGGCGGTTGTTGCTGCTGCAGAGGGCGCTGTGTCGGCGGCTGACGGATCCCTCCCGAGTGGGGTGGGGGTGACGCGGTCTGGGGTCGCCCCAATGTGGGGGAGGCAATGTCCCCACCGGATCCGACATCCCGGTCGGAGGTCCCTCTGTCTCTCCCGGTCGCGGCGCTGCCACTCAGCGGCGGTGTGGCAGCCCGGCTGCTGCGTGTCGGGGAGCCTTCTGCGCGGGTCGACCCGGCCTCTTCGGTTTCTTTCCGACCTTGGGGCCCGGTCGGATTCAACTTCAGTGGGGCGCTGTTTCAAGGCAAGGGTATGTTAACTCGGAAGGTGCTATCAGAAAGGTTCAAGTGGCACAGAGCAGATAATCTCAGGGGATCGGCTTACCCGGAGGAAGTCGGAGGACCCTTCTTCTTCTTGGGCGGCTTGGTTGCCGGCTTCTTGACGATCTTGGCCCTCTTGGCCCCAGCCTCATCACCGCCGGTATCCGACGTACCGGTGCCAGCTCGCTTGCGAGTCTCGGCTCGCTTGGTGGAAGTAGCGGTTGTCGGAGGCGCTGGGGGCGCGAAGTTGAGAGGAGTAGCGTCAATAACGTCTATGATTTGGCATTCATCCTCATCGTCATCCGACCATTCGTTGTTTGGAACGGGTGCACGAGGCTTACCCGGGACAGGGGCGCGAGCCAGTGGAATTGATAAGTGATCTTCGTCATCCGGGTCCTCGTTCGGTAGAACCTCCGGGATGGGAAAGTCCGGATGCCATTCCCCCGCGGCATGGCTCTGATCTTCAAGGAGCTGCCGGGCAAACCTCTGCGAGAAGGCAGAAGAAACAGCATATATAAGTAGAGGAATGGTTGCAACCTGAGTTTGTCGGAGAATTGCGTAGGTCGGTCAAGTGAACCAGCTTACTTGTGGAGGAGGACGAGAGCGCGTGTGGGGCTTCATCCCCCAGGCCCAGTTGGCTGGATCCATCTCGGCCTGGGCAATGGCCTGGACCCGCCGGTATACCTGCTCCTGGGTGAGCGTGAAGATGCTAACCCGTGTCGGGTCATATCTGCCACTCATATGGCAAATCTTGTGAACCCGGGCCTGGAGGGGGCAAACCCGGCGGCTGACGAAAGTGCAGAGAAGATCCTCGGCCGTGAGCTCATCCTTGATCGACAGGAGGAACTCGTGAATCTCGTTGACCTCCGAGTCTAACATCTTCTGGTCAGAACTCCAGTGAAGCTGGGCTGTCGGAGGAGCAATGTTGAACTCGGGGAGATTGAGGAGGTCGGCCCCCTCCTCCTCGTCGCCTTCAGTCGAGTCGGGATTCCTCACGTAGAAGAAGCTCCGTTGCCATTTGCGGCAGGACTCTAGGCCCGAGATCCGAGGGAACTCGGACTCCCTCCGAGGAACCACAATGGCGGCCCCACAGGCAGTCATCTCCTTGTCCTTGACGCCTTTGTTGGGGATGCTCTGTTTTCGAAGTTGGAAGTACTTGGCCCAAAGCTTAACCACCGGCCATAGGCCGAGGTATCCCTCCGAGAAAGACACGAAGGCGGAGAGTAGGGTGATGGCATTAGCCGGAAGATGGTGGGGTTGCAGACCGTAGTAGTCGAGGAAGGAGCGGAAGAATGGGCTTGCCGGGAGGGCAAAGCCACGCTCGAAGTGCGTGACGAAGACTACCCGCTCCCCGGGTTGGACTTGGGGTTCATTCTCTCCCTCAGGAAGTCGGCAAATAACCGCCTCCGGGATGCGGTGAGTTCGGCGTAGCCAGTCGATGTCGTCCTGACTCGCGTCGGAGCCTTCCCATCCTCCCCGGACTCCCTCGGTACCCATGTCGGCGTTTTTGGAAGACATGTCGGAGCTGGCCTGCGGCATAAGCAATATGTTAAGTCGGGAGCACCAAAAAGAAGCATACGGCAAGGCGGCAAAAGAGGAGCCCGGCCATAAACCCGAGTCTGTAACCGGGATGACACAACCAAGATCTAACAAGGCCGCGTAAAAGAAAGGTAAATGGTTCTAATGAAGAAGAACCCTAGCAATGCTACGGGAATGTGAAGGTGTATTCTACGACCAGATCTGGCCAGGGAAAATCAAAGATTCCGCAGCAAGAACTAGTATGAAGATCCGTGGGTGAGGTACTGTGGAGAGTAGTTCGTCCTCGAGAAGAACAAGGGAGAGGGGTCGACATGGCCGAGCATGAGATGAGTTTAGAGAGGATCAGGAGGAAGCGTACCGGAGAAGGTGAAGGTGCGGCGCGGGATGTCCTCGTCCCGATGGTGGCGTGGCGTTTCCCGATCGTCGCCGTCGAGATCTCCGGCGTGCGCAGCGTGCTTGGCGGCGGCGGTTCGCTCGGGAGCGTGCAGGGAGCGAGGGAGAAGAAGATGAGAATGCGGGGGAAGAGGAGAAGTCCACCTGCCGCCGTGGTTATGAGGGAAGGGGAAGCGCGGCTACCGATTTTCCCGCCCGCCCGTTTCGAACGGGTAGTGGGATCGTGCATGCGGCGGTTCGCATAAGTGGAGCGGTTGTGGCCACGCAATCGGCCGCACAGGGGGCTACAGAATGGGAACCGTCGGCCGCGGATCTGGTGCGGTGACCAGCACGGGAATCGAGGAGGTGCCTCGGGGGCGAACCGCTCGAGTGCCTGCGGGAAGGGACAGATGGTGGGACCCACGCGGCGCGGTTGTGACGGTTGGTCAGGCCGCGTGGCATGATTCGGGGACGGTGCAACAGATCAATGCCACGTCTCAGAAGGGGATCCGGAAAAAGATTCGTTGAGGTCGGGGGCGCCGCGATATGTCGGCAAGGACATATCGGAAACTCCTTGTCGGACCGGCTGTGTGGCAACCAACTTAAGCGTCTTGGGGTAGTTGGTCTGCCCGACATAGCGATGTCGGCGGTTGTTCTCTGATAGTGTTTTTGTTAAATCTGGTGCAGCCCTTCATCCGAGTCTGCAGGACTACACCAGCTTCGGGGACTAGTGTCGGGGGGCTACCCCCGGGTAGGGTAAAGGCGAGGGTAAATACTCGAGTTTGCAGTGGTAAAGATCCTTTGCCTGACGCCAAAGGTCATATGACTCTTCGGGAGGTGAAGGGACCCCTTTTGGAGGTACGCAGGAAGTGGCTCTTGGGAAAGGTCACGAGGTGCCCTTTGGGGGATGCAGGGGCCAGGCTGTCTCCCCTGGTGATACTATAAATAGATCCCCAGCCCCTCACTCTCACTCAGGCAGAGGCGGAGATTTCTCCTAAGAACCAGCTTCTCGAAGATGTCTTTGGGAGCAAGCCTAAGACATCTTCGTGTAGCTGGGCCTAGGGGCATTCTCTCGTGCAACGTCAGAAACCGGTGCTGGTGAGCCGGGTCCTGGTCAGACCAAGTTGTATGCTTGTCCGACTTAAGCTTATGTCGGAGGTAGCCGACATGTTCTAACCGACATTATCATGTCGGCATTGTCTCTATCTATTGTGTGCAGGAAGGAGGTTCCGGCATAGGCATGTTGGAATTCTGGGAGGCGTTCAGAGTAAGCAGGCCCGACACATCCCTGCCGGGATACGACGGAGGACCCGGCACAACCATGCCGGGATAGGCGAAACCGTCCGACATATCCTATGTCGGGCAGGAAGTCAAGGGTAGGTACATGGCAAGGACACTGTCCCGTCTGACACGGAAGCTAGGTCACCTCCCGTCTGACACGGGCGCGGGACAAAGGGCACAAGACAAGGGCGACGTGACTATTCCACTGTACTGGCAACTGACTGACAGGAGACAAGGCATGGAGAAGGCACGTCCTGTCTCTGTCAAGGGAAGCATCATCACCTAGGCCGGCGTCGGCTACGGCACGAGGCATCATGGCCTACTTCGACCTATGACGGATAGCCCGGCGGCTAGGTCGTGGTAGAGGTGTCGACATTACCGTTGGACGGGGGCTGTTGTCCGGGGGGCCCGGAGGAATTAGGGTTCCCGGACAACTCGGCGGGACCTCTATAAATAGCGCCATAACTCCTCCTGTGAGGACACACACCAGCCAGAGAGCCAAAACTATAGTCTCATTCACTGCTAGAGCATTTACTCCTCCCTCACTTGTAGTTCATCCTAGTTCTTACCAAAACAGCTCAAGTAGCACCTTGTAGATCTTGTGAGACACATATAGAGAGAAGCAAGGCAGGAGTAGGGGTGTTACCTCCTCACGAGGGCCCCGAACCTGGGTACATCGTGTGTGTTGGTGGTGCTGTGTGGGTTCGCTTGTGTTCTTGAGTATTCCTGGTTGTGCTTGCTTGTTCTTGAGCCGAGTTGAGTCGGCTCGTGTCTGTTTCTTGTTTTCTCTTGCGTGAGCTTCTTAGCTCGCTAGCCCTCCCCGGATCCACCAGCGTCCATCGGCCCCACACATTTAGCCATCCTATGGCATCTGCCGTGATACCACCACGACAATATACGTAAATATATATACGAATAATCAAGCGTGTAAATATATATCAGCTATTCTACAACCACTTGTAGAATAACTATTCTACAACCCTTCTGAACTTCGTATTTCACGTAAGTGAACTTTGCCTTTCAGAGAAGTGAACTTCGGGTTTTTCAATTGAAGTTGACAAAAAATTTACAAATGATATTTTTTGGTTGACAATTTTTTTCATGAACTTCGCCCGTCCAGTGTAAACTTCAGAATTCACGTAAGTGAACTTCGGGTTTTTTTAAGTGAACTTCACAAAAAAATACAAATGAATTTTTTGACAGATATTTTTTTCCTGAACTTCGCCCGTCCAGTGTGAACTTCGAAACTTCACGTAAGTGAACTTCGGGTTTTTTTAAGTGAACTTCACAAAAGTTTTACAATGAATTTTTCTTGCTGACATTTTTTTTACTGAACTTCACCCATCCAGTGTGAACTTCGGAACTTCACGTAAGTGCTCAGGTTTTTTTAAAACTTTGTCATCATGTAAGTAAACTTCTCCGTTGATGAAAAAAATTGAACTTCGGTCATCATATTAATGAACTTCATAATTTTTTTTGAATAACTTCTCCGCTGAGCATCATTTTTTAAAACTTCACGCAATTTTCTTAAATAAACATCAGAACTAACATAAGTGAACCCCGAAATACACAAAATGGTGTTGCACATGACCTATTGTCTCTGAACTTCACATGTCCATCTCTCTAAACTTCACAAGGAGAAGTCAGGCTAAACATCCTCGAAGTGAACTCCGAGGTGGCCGCACTGTCGACTCCCATGGCGCCTAGGGTAAACTCCAGGAAAGAGGAGGGCTGCACAAGCTGGCGAGTATAGGAGCACCAAAGCCCGCACCTCTGGTCGTCCCCGTGGCAGAGCCGTGGTGGCGTTCTCTCCAAGGAGGAGGCCGGTGGTGACGGGCGTGGGGGATGTTGGAGCAATCTGAGCGCGGTGGAGGAGGCTGGGTGGCGGCGCTGGTCAGGGCACACGCCAGGGAGGAAGGCGGCGCCATGCGGGAGGTGGGGGGCCCGACGGCGTGCGGTGGAGGTGGGGGCACCGGCGATGCGTCTGAGAGGAGCACGGGGCGTCGCGGCGGCGCCGGAGGTAAGGAGATGGGGGACAGCCGTGGAGGAGGTCAGGGGCGGCCAAGGACGAGGGCGTGCGGTGGGCCGCCGGCAACAGGACGAGGTCCTGAACTGCTGCGACGAGGCCGGTGGACTCCCGCGGCCGTCCATGGCTTGGAGGCGTGGTGTGACGACCGGCGGGAGGCGAGCACCACGGGGAGAACCAGCGGGCGGCGCACAGATCCTCTCGGGCGGCGGCGGCGCGGAACCAACCGGCGACGGCGACAGCGCGGCCGGGTGCGCCTGGGACCCTGCCGGTGGTGAGGTGGGTGCGGCGGGGATGGTTTTGGATCGGGGGTGTCATGCGGCCATGCGGGAGGTGGAGATGGTGGGGTTCAGATAAGATCGGAGCTGGTAGAGTTTTTTCTTATCGGGGCCAGTTCGGGGTGGGCCGGGCTGCGGGTTTAGAAAGTCTTTCGGTATATATATATATATATATATATATATATATATATATATAGAGAGAGAGAACATATTCATACTACTCCCGGGTGTAACTACACCCACGTGTGTTTCACACATGTATGAAGTATCTACCATACCTGGAGGTATGTAACATGTAGTATTGAGTATATAATGCTATTTTAGTATTATAGATACTTCTTTTTTGGTAGTATGTAGAAAATTTCTACATACTTCTCTTTTATATGCACATATATCGATATTTCGAGTATATAGTGTAAAATATTAGGACAGTTGCAACTTTTTTATGAAACTTGTTTTGGGTTATCTTAGATATAGTATATGAACATACTCAAACCGATAAAGTATGAGAAATACTTCCGTAAAGTGATATATGAGACGTGGGTGTAGTTACACCCGGGAGTAGAAACCATTTAACCTATATATCACTTTACGGAAGTATTTCTCATACTTTATCGGTTTGAGTATGTTCATATACTATATCTAAGATAACCCAAAACAAGTTTCATGAAAAAATTGCAACTGTGCTAATATTTTACACTATATACTCGAAATATCGTCATATGTGCATATAAAAGAGAAGTATGTAGATTTTTTTTTTACATACTACCTAAAAAGAAGTATTTATAGTATTAAAATAGCATTATATACTACATACTACATGTTACATACCTCCCGGTATGATAGATACTCAATACATGTGTAAAACACACATGGGTGTAGTTATACCCGGGTGTAGTATGAATATATATATATATATACTAGTATTTGGGCTGTACTGACAAGGATCGATATACTGGCATGGCATGCACTGTTACGTGAAAGAAGGCGAATTTGATTGTACGCTGAGGCCAGCTCCGGGTTGCTTGGACGCGTGCGTACGTGGTGTAGCGTTGTGCTCCTCACAGGTGCGTGGCCAGGAGATCGTAGCGTGTATGCATCAGTACTGTATATATGGATAGAGCGTCAGCAAGCAAGCCGGGAAAGCGGCGGCGGCATGGGCGAGCTCGCCGACCCTCCTGCACTGCGCAATGCTGATCCGATCCCAATGTCGGCGATGAATGATCCCAGAACGAAACGTGCGGTTTAATTTCTTGCAGCGGCGGCGGCGCATGCATGCATCCCGCGCCCGGCAAGCTGGGGATGGATGGATCATGGATGGATATGGATATGGCCAGGGGCAATGATCGTGGCGCAACGCCGGCCTCTCTCCAAGTCTCTGCCGCAACCCGGAAACCCGATCCATCGATCGAGACTTTCTTGCCTCTCGGCACTACGACAGGCATGCCGGGACAAGATCCACTGGCACTGCCAGCCACGCGTATCCGGTGTGGATAATGGACGAATTAGGTCGCCGGCAATCGAGCTTAGCATGCAGCGTGGACAGGCCGGAGGGCGAACACGACGACAAATATATACGTGGTCGTGCATACTTTGTTAGCAGCAGCTAGATCTATATATAATGCACAAAGGAAAACCTTCTCCATGCATGGCAGGTGAAGCTGTACCGTGGTTGGTCTCATAGCCGGCCGTGCGGTGGAGCGAGCGAGCTACCGGCCGGACAGATCGTGCCGACGGAGGGAATATGCACATATCGATCGATCGATCACGAGCACATGTGGCCTCAGATGTTGGCGTCAATGGTGGTTGCGATCCAAGGACCACCACGTACCTTGCTTGCTAGCTTACCTAGCTGCTGCTAGCCTTTCCCCCTCGATCCATCGATCTATCTCTTCCCCACCGGCCGGTCATGCATGCATGCACGCACTTGTAACCAGCTATAGTCTCTACTGTCTCACTTCAAGTGGGCTGCCGCGTCTGGACACGACAGCAAGATCCCTGGTCCTCTTTCCCCCCTCTCCACAGGCCGGTCCATGAAACCTTTCAATTTCCACGGACAATCTGCATGAAAAGTGAGAGACAGCGATTTGCAGCCTACTAGCCCGCTTAGATGCTGAAGTTGGGTTGATCCCAACCGAAATGGTAACACCTCTCTGTTCTTAAATCTAGAATGTATTATATGTCTTTTTCGATATTTTTACTAGATAAACACATGAAGTTTGAACATGTATTCATCGGAATAATACTAGATCTGTCGTATAATATACTTTCCCAATGCACAATTAATTTGATTTGAGGCAACATATAATATGCACAAAAACACTTCTGCTGGTCAAATGATCATCTCGACAATTCTATCCGTGTCCTATAGGACATGCGTTTTGGATTAGAATAAGAACATATAAAAGGTTTTTAAGGGTAAAGAGTGTTTCATTAATTATATGAATATGAGATTACAATTTAGGCGCAACAGTTCAAGGATCATCAGATGGCTTTCAAGTACCACTCCAGAACTTTTAGCCAATTTACCAAGTTTATGAGCGCCCCTATTACAATTTTCTCCTTACCTTTGTGTAGTTGCACACTCTGGATGCACCCAAACATACCCCTGATTTCCGGACACCAATAAGCATTAAGACGGCGGATAAGCGATGATCGCTAAATTATCAAATTCTAGGATGATTGCCATGTGTATCTTTTCCACCACCATTATAACCTTGATTGAAACATCCCATATATTTGAATCATGGTCCACTCTATGTCTTTCCAAGAAAGCCGCTGCACTTTCCTCTTATTTTTTTTCATCTCCCTACTAAAAGCCTCTAATTAACCATTTTCTAATAATCCACAGTAAAAGTAGACAAATTTTGAATACCCCATCACATATGTGGGTATTGCCCATGTGATTATAAAAGAATGGAGTCCGTAAGGGGAATTTGTTGAACTGGTCCGTAAGAGCATCTTCCAAGGGCGACGGTGAAGGTGCGATAAGTCTAGCAAAACCTTTTTAATTTATTTTTTTGATCCGCCGATCGTACACACGGACGTCCGTCCTGCATGTACGTACGCCCGCGCATGCATGATTGCCCCAAACTTTACGGCCTTAATGATCGGATCTGATCGGCGTTAGGTCCTTAATTATATCGATCTACTGGATGCTAGGTCTGAAATGACAAGACTATGGATGCCGCGGCCGGCAGCACGCACACAGGGTTAGGTGTCGATGGATCGGTAGCACGCCATTGGCGCGCGCTAGCCAGAGATGGATCGAGACGTAGCCAGGGCTCACCTAGCTAGCTTGGTACTGTACTTACTAGCCATCAGGACATTTTTGCACGAGCTAGCGCCTAGGCAGCGGTCGGTCTCGTGCATGATGATGGAGACGGAGGCCGCTCGCTCATATGAGGCGATCGAGGGGGTAGATCTGACTTGCATCGAGGTTTTTGCACATCTCTCGTCGCTGTTTACGCTGAAATCTGAATAGTGCTCGAAGCTCGATCGGCCTTGCCAGTCGATCGATCGCCACCAACCAACGCACGCACGCATGCATGGACCAGTGCGTGCTATAGCTTCCTGGGCCGGCCTCGCCTCACTGTAATCGGGGACTTTGATCGATCGCCCTCCCCACGTTGTACGTACGTAGCTGGAATGTTACGTTATATGTATGCTGAAGCTGGATGCATGGACCCAGCAAACAATCTGGGGATGATCGATCGGGATCGATCTTGACAGCTGAAGCAACCGGTAGCTGGCTAGGTTCCAAAGGTTGGCTCCAAGCAGCACATGCGTGCATGGTTGTGAAGTAGTGTGATCCAAGGACCACGTACGTACGATACGATCGATAACCAGTGGGGGATTGTACGTACGTGCGTATAAGTAACAATGTGTTTCATGGATCCTGGAAAGTTACAGGACGTCCAATCCAGAGCCCGGCCTTCCAAGATCCCGGGAGCCGAGCTGTCTCCTCCCTACGCCAAGTGCACATAATCCTCTTATCTTATCCGCACTCTTGGCTGAAAGCTCACGAGAAAGAGTGTTGCAATTGACGCCGCAAAGGAAAGTTAAAGGACATATGTATAATGGGAAAAGGACCAGGAGAGTTGCCTTGTCTCGACACGTAGGCCGTGTAAAGGCCTGTCCTTGAGAAGGAGGAAACTTGCACACAGATATTTTCGTACTTGTGCGGCCGATCGATCGTAACTCGTAAGGTATGATCGATCTGATCTCCACCATGAACAGGAGAGAGAGAGAGAGAGAGAGAGAGAGAGAGAGCAATGCAATGGTGATGTTGATGACGCCAAAGGATCTCGCGCCCATGTGTGCCCTGGACCCTGCTTGGAGGCATTTGGGCATTGAACCCACCCCATGTTCTGTGGGCATCAGGGATCGGAGCTAGGGCACCGCGCATATATATCCTTATCACCAAGCTAGCCCTGCCGCTGCGAGGCTGTCCGGTTAAAAGAGGCCTGTCCGGCCGGTTTAACATGCATGCCTCCAGGCTGCAACATATATAGAGGAGGTTTGCTTCGGTGCTTCTCCCCTCCCGAAACTTAAAAGGGAAAAGTTTGTCCCGGTTGTTTTTTTTTCGTTGGGCTCGTGAAGCCCAGATTGTGTTCGAGTCCAAATATTTGGCAGGGGAGGAGCACCGGAGCAGGGAAAGATAGAGATTGCGAGATCAGGGGCTGGCTGTGGCTGCATCCTGGAGGCACCGCATGTACTGCCCTTCCCGTGCAAATTGCCGTCATGCTCCCTGCCTCGCGCCTTTTGGGAATTATTGCAGTTATTGGCCTGTACCCTGTAGTAGTTCTGAATTCCTCTCATGCGACCGGCAGGCTTCCCTATCAATATCATCCATGGTCGCATCATCAACACGGCGTCAGGGGGCACGCACGTACCGACGATTAGTCTTTGCCATATGAACCAAGATAACATTTGAAAATGCGCCAACTTGCAATGCGCGAAGGCGATTTGACGCGCGCGCACCAAAATGGAACAAAAACTTAATTGCAATATATATGTATGTGATTTGATTGACAAGCCGATCCACCATCCACGTTGCATGTGGCGATGTAATCATCCGAGTCCGCGCGATCTACCCACCGCCCCGGAGCTCGATCGAGAAGAACAGGAACAGCCTAGCTAAGAGCCTATAGCTAATTGGCTACGTCGCAAATGATCGGCTGCCTTAGGTACGTACGTTAGCAGCAGCAGGGTCACTCCAGTTGCCTCCACTAGCGTCAGCAAGATCCAACTCCCTTTCGACAGGCCAGAGGAGGAGCTAGCATAAGCAGGGAGTGTTGGCCATTCAGCTCACCACTCAATTATATGCCACTGCCAGGCCGGACGATAATTGCACACTGAAGGATCGATGTAGCTACAAAGCTAGCTGGCAGTACGAGGTCTACGTGGCGTTGGATTAAACTAGGTGATCGATCGTAATCTTGGCTCAGGTCAGGTTGTCTCACATGCCGATCTCATCACAAGCTTACAGGTTAATGGCCTACTATCTTACTAGCAGACTGTACTATACAAGAATGCAAGAACGATTGGGAACTATTTGACCAAATAGTATTGGTAACCGCTCGCTATAGTAGTATAATCGCCTCATGAATCATGATCTATTGATCTATATGTCGCCGCTGACCTTTAGTTTGGTTCTGAAAGATTGAATCGTGCGAGCAGACGACAAAGTCAAGCTGCGAGCATGGAGAGGCTGACTAGGACACAAGTGGCGCGACTCACGTAAGGCGATGATTTGTCAATGTGGGATAAAGATCTGGTGTGATCTTGCCAGCCATTTAACACGTCTGAAAATCGGCCGCATTATTATACCCAGCTAATTAAAAAGATATACAATTCAGGGTCAACCTTAACGCTGTTTATAAGTAAACACCTGCAGCTGCTCCATGCAGATCGCTCACGAATTGTCTTTTGTGTTGTGCGTTGGGGATCTTGCGTGATCTTACATCAACTAAACAAACAGAAAGGCCAGCAAGAGATTCAGGTGGCATCTGCAGGTGCTCGTCGTCGTCGTCGATCGGGTTGCAGGCCATGCATGCATGCAAAGCCAAGACGCCTGGGGAAGCTGCGTCGCTGTGCTGTGCAGACTTGGTATGATCGTATCTGAATATTCTACGGATCCTTGGCCTTTCAAGAACGGTAGAAGGTACCGATAGATCAAAGGAACAAAACCCTTTGAGGGTAGTGATGATACAGGCAGAGTCTTGAGCAGGAGATCGATCGATCGATCAATCGACGTGCTCTTGTCGTGCGGCAGAAATGTGCCTACCTGCTTCCTTTGAGAAAGATGCTCGAGAGTGCCTGTTTGCGGAGATCGGAACATGCTGTGGCGGCTTCAGTAATCGTCACCCAGATGACGAAACAACGATGGCATCGAGATAGCAAATTAGCAACATGTTAAAGCAACATGGCCGAACCATCACCGAAGGAGTGCCTGCCGAACCCCCTGATCTGTTCTGAACTTTTGTCTTGTTCTGTTTCAAATTAAAAGAGAAAAGGTAGAGCTGGGTTTTACCTGAACTGCACTTGACTGAATTCCTTTCGGAACAAAGAGAATGTGTTTAAATTGCATGGTTAGCTAGCTAGGTGTTGCCTCCCCGCCCACAAAGCCCCACCACCATGCAACTGCACTAGCAGTACTGTAATCCAGTTGTTGTGTTCCTGCGGTAAGGACCGTAACTCTGTGATAGAACTTTTTTTTTAGCTTTTTTCAGCTATGTGCATGCGTAATATTATTGTGTTGTTGCAGAGTCTGAGTGTAACAGGTATCTCCGTGATATTAATATATACTTTTTATCAAAAAAAGTTGTTCGCACACGAACACGTCACTCCGTAAGCGCTATGCACAATAGCACACGCCGAGAGAGACACATCGAAAGCATGTTTTAACACAATATGTATCCACATGTACGTAGACATGTATTAATTTAAAGTTTGGATATATCTTATGATAAAATATCTTATATTTTGATACGGAGGGAGTAAATAATAGTATATTATATGCACATGTTGAAAAGTCTGCACAACACATTAAGAATCGTACTCCCTCCGTTCATAAAATAATGTCACAAGTTCATCCAAACTTATATGTATCTACGACGCACTAAAACATGTCTATATACATGCAAGTTTGGAAAAACTTATGTCATACTTTTATGAATAAAGGGAGTATTCATTTCATCTTGTACGTCTAGATTTACCGTCCCACTACTTGGCATAGTATTCTGGAACTAATGCTCTTTTTCAATCATGCCCAGAAACCCTCTGAAGCTCGGAATCATGTTCTTATCCTCCGGATGCCACGGAGATCTCCACTCTTTGTGAGCCTCGTTGCACACTCTTTTCTACTCCCTCCGTTTCATAATATAATATAAGATGTTTTAGATGTAACATATGTTGTAGAGTCACATTAAAATGAGTATACACGTGTATATTAAAACATACCTAAATACATGTGTGTACTCATTTTAAAATGTCTAAAACATATTATATTGTGGAATAGAGGGAGTATTTGTTAAACTTTGTTGTGCGTAGCCACAATAATGCGTAGCTTCAATTTGAATCGTAAACAACTGTATCATCGAGTTCGACCTCACACATCTCCCGCACCTGCACTTCGACGTCAGGACCATGTCCCTGACGAGTCTTAGTACCATTCACTCACGCGCATTGCTACGCAAAGTCACACTAAAGTTGTAGAGGATAGAATCGCGTGTTAGAGCATCTCCATCGGCTTTCCTAGAATTTTGTCCATCACTTCCTAAATTATGTGTGTGCCAATCCATAGGATTACCATGCCAGAAGGTCCACTCCGGGGATATTTTGTGGCCACTCCGTCCACACACTGATATGCTGCCATAGAAAATCCACCCAGTGCATCGCTTATACGCCAGTTCACACGTTGTGCGCATGACATGTGGGTCGGGGCGTGGTCGGACACTGTCCGACTTCTCCGAGAGACCCTCCCCAAAGTCTGGTCGTCCGCCCGGGGGTGTCGGACAGAACTGGGGGGTGTCGGACACTTGAGGGTTTCCGGTGTGGCAAATTTTCGTGTCCAACCTCCAATGAGCCTTTGGGGTGCCGGTGAAGACGCTCTTAGCATGTACCATACACTCCGGTGGCGAGCAAAAGATCTCCATTGTCGTGCCTAAGCGGACACCGCCGGGGAAATGGTCACCACCAGCAAGAGCGCACTTGCCTCTGTGGAGCATTAGATGTAGAATGGATGATATAAATACTTAAATCTCAGCCATAGATCTAAGACCCAACCTTAAATTACTGTTCCGGGCGTTAAGCAACAATGGTGAGAGGTGGATCCACCTATCAGCCTCCCTTTTAATCTCTCTCACACTGACCCTATATAATCTTTTCCATCCCACGCTGAGTTTATTGGGACAGCCAGTTCGGCCCATGATGACTAGTGCACTTTAATAATTTCCAAATAATTTTAAAATCAAATTTAAATAAAAACATTGCATGCTCATATCTTTTCACCTAGGAACCCAATTTAGTTGATTTTAGTTCCATTAGATCACAAATTTTAACAACTTTCGAATGCCATTGGTCTCATATCTTTAAGATAAACAAAGAAATAATTTTTGCTTATTTGTGATTTTAATTTTAAAATTATGTCTCCCGTATATTAAAACTAAATAAGATAATTCCTTTTTGAAATTGTTACACACTAATGAGTAAATTTTACATAGATTTTTGTCCACATTTAAACTGTATATGTGTCAAGAAATTGGCAACATATTCACTCTGGACCTGCAATAATCAACGATTTTGAAATAGCTGTGCAAATCTTCTTGAAAATGTTTTTCTTGCAAAAAAGGACTCTTTATGATTCTCTTTCCTACCCGGGTAAGGGCATTAAATTCCTTTTTGGTTCTCTTTCTTTTTGTTTAATATTCGTTCTTAGTTCATTTTGTCCTTTATTTTATTATTATTTCTTAATTGAAACCCCCAAAAATATACTTTAGCTTTTGTTCTTAGAATATTATTTCTTCATAACTAGCTAGTCAATAAAGTCCACCTTTCGCTGAAATTTGATCCTTAGTGGGCCTAGAAACATGTCACCCTCCTCCAACTAATAGTCGCTTTGTTGCACATGCATCTTTTTGTTACTATCATTTATTTTCTTTGCTTCACAGACCTTCGATAAATAATATAGAAGAAATTACACCAAACATTTATAAAGCTATAGATTAAGATAACCTACCAACATGGCTAAGGCAAACTAGCAAACCAAGACAAAACTTATCCTAAAGATCTTTTGCATCCTATGAGCATGAAGAAAAATATCATGACAAAATTTACAACGGCTTGTTGGAAACTTGGGTTTGACATGGTGAAAAATCATGCCATTCTCTACCATCCAAATATTATATCAAGCTAAACCACAAGCTCGGCAAAGAGAGATTCCCAATGCCTTATCTAGCCAATGATGCAATCTGAAGTTGGGTGCCCCCCCTCCCCCAGCAGTGCATCTAAAGGTAGTTCCAAACCGTCATTCTGAAATTGCAAGTTTAAAACACATGCAATCCCATTGTGCATACATAACTAACATTAAGATTTGGGGTAACCATTCTCACTGTGCATACTTAACAAGATCTTGTTGATTTTTAGAAGATTTTTGTCATAAAGTTTTTTTAAAGTGACTACATAAAAAATGTATTCAATAATCAATAATGTAGCCAAAATATCGAATAACATGTAACACTACAATAATGCTACATTTTTGTTATCGTGATGTTGATAAATCTTTGCGACGTTGAGCATTGGTGAGCCAATATTAGTGACTAGTCACCCCACACGTGGAGAGATGTGTTTATTTGTGGTTCTTTTTAGTATATTTTATTACCATTTGAGCTGTGTTATTGCTGGATTGGTTTTGTTGGATTTATGTTGTGATTATCTGTCAGTTAAAAATTTCCTATCTTTTTTATTTTGGTAACCGAAAACTTACCTAACATTTAACAGTGCAATTCATCCAATTCGCAATAGTGTTAGGTTTGTCGTTGCTGTGACGTCGATAGATCTTTGCACCATTGTACGCTGGTGAGCCCGTATTAGTGACTAATCATCTCACACGAGGGGATAAGGTGACATTCTGTGTCGATTTTGATTATGATATCTTTGCATTGATTTTGTTGGATGTACCGTGTGGTTATTTGTCGGTTACATGTTATGTCCTTTCCGCTATTGTATCTATTTTTTTTGAACAGGTAACACTATAATACGTCCAATTCATAATATCGTTACGTTTGTCGTTAGTATGACGTCGACATGTCTTTGCGACATTGGACATTGGTTAGCCAATGTTTGTGACTAGTCACCTTGCACGTTGACAACATGACTTCCTTTCGTCAGTATATTTTAGCATGAATTGGATTGCACAATTTCTGGATTTATTTTGTTGGTTGCACGTGAAGATTCGATGCAGTTATCGAGGAAAACAATACACTCTAAGAGATCCCACGTTGAATACTTGGTGAAATCTATTTGATTTATAGTGACTCACACGTTTGCATAACTAGGGTTTTCTTTCCTTGCATATCGATGTAGTTGCCTTGATCTCCTCTTCGTTCTACGTATTTATTTCGACCAATTTATGGTTTGTACAATATACCTTAGATATGTGTTCCATTTCTTATCTATTTGACGGTTGAACCTTCTCCCGGTATGAGGAACAGATGATCCGATTTGCTGGATGGTGCGAAGTTGATGTTTGTATTATCGTGGCGTGCGAATAATTTGTTCCCAATATCCTGAATTGCATTTTTTCTTCCTTTCGACCAAGGTTAAAGCCGGGATTTAGATTATTCTACGGTTACATTTCATCATATATCTATATTGCTATCCAGATACCTCTCAACATAACATACAGGTATTTCAATAAATCTAAGATAATGATGTAGATATCCCTATCCCGTACGTGCATCTCATTACACTCTCAATATGACAAACACTTGGGTAAACCTATTGAATGCCACATTCGTTTGCTAAAAAAAACACAGAATATACCGGTAATATTATTGTTACCGCACGGGTTGGCTGCACTCGTAGTACTAAGCTGTTGGCGATCTCTCCGCCATTCATTAGCTCGTCGTATTAATTTCGCTGAATTTATGGTAAAATACGGTGATCATTTATAGAGCATATCTCCATTGTCATGATCTACTGTGCAATCCTCCAGTGCTCTCTCTCTCTCTCTGCGCATGAGACGATCTCGTCACGTGGTCCAAATGCAGCATAGAGAGTGGGGTACAATCCAACGGTGAACACGTTGATTTCTCTCGTTTTTGTGCCAAGATTTTGCAAGATCCATACGTTTCAGTTTGCACAAAGACAATGGCCACTCAGCCAGCCCCTCGTTGTTCATCGTGAGCCGTAGCTTGGAGCTGGAGCTATAGCCAATTTTCCCCACCGGGCCCACAGGAAATTCGATTCAGGCGGCCAGCCGCTATATAAGTGTCAACTCTGCCCTGCCCAGCTTCTCCCCCACCACTGACCAAAGCCCGCTGCCTCTCTCCTGCCCAACAAATTAACACAAACACTTGGCGCAGGAGACCAGCCCGGCCGGGCAGCCATGGCAACCTGCCACTGCTCGGAGTCGGAGTCGACGCAATGCAACCACCGCGCCCTGCTGGAGACGCCGAGGGGGTACCCCAAGCTGCAGGACCGCAAGAGGAGGACGGTCGCTGCTGGCGGCGGCGTTCTTGGCGAGGTGGCCTCCATCCTCTGCCTCACGGGGCCCATGGTTGGCGCCGGGATCCTCCTCTACCTGCGCTCCCTCGTGTCTATGGTGTTTCTCGGTCGCCTCGGCCAGCTCCCGCTCGCCGGCGGCTCCCTCGCGCTCGGCTTCGCCAACATCACCGGCTACTCCGTGCTCTCCGGCCTCGCCGGCGGGATGGACCCCGTCTGCGGCCAGGCGTTCGGCGCCGGCCGCACGGATCTCCTGCGCGCGGCGCTCCGGCGCACCGTCGTGCTGCTCCTCCTCGCGTCCGTCCCCATCTGCGTGCTCTGGGTCGCCATGCACCGCATCCTCGTCGCCACCGGCCAGGACCCGGAGATCGCCTCCACGGCGTACGCCTACATCCTCTGCTCCCTCCCCGACCTCGTCGTGCAGTCCTTCCTCCACCCGCTCCGCATTTACCTCCGCGCCCAGTCCGTCACGCTCCCGCTCACCTACGCCGCCGCCGCCGCCGTCCTCCTCCACGTGCCGATCAACTACATCCTCGTCGACGTCCTCAGCCTCGGCATCCGCGGCATCGCCCTCGGCGCGGTCTGCACCAACCTGAATTTCCTCCTTTTCCTCGTGGCGTACGTGTGCTTCTTCGGAATGTACGACGGCGAGACGTCGAAAGCGTGCGCCGCGGAGGCCGGGGAGGAGGAGGGCGCCAAGGAATGGTGGAGCCTGGTGAGGCTGTCCGTGCACAGCTGCATGTCGGTCTGCCTGGAGTGGTGGTGGTACGAGATCATGGTGCTCCTCTGCGGCGTGCTGGCTGACCCCAAGGCGGCGGTGGCGGCCATGGGGGTGCTGATTCAGACCACGTCGCTCATATACATCTTCCCGCACTCCCTCGGCTGCGCGGTGTCCACGCGCGTCGGCCACGAGCTCGGCGCCGGGCGGCCAGAGCGCGCACGCCTCGTGGCACGCGTCGGGCTCGGCCTTGGCGCGGCGCTCGGCCTCGTGGCATGCGCATTCGCGGTGTCCGTGCGGGGCGTGTGGGCCCGGATGTTCACGTCGGACCAAGCCATCCTGCGGCTCGCGGCCGCCGCGCTGCCGCTGCTGGGCCTGGCCGAGCTGGGCAACTGCCCGCAGACCACGGGGTGCGGCGTCCTGCGCGGCAGCGCCCGGCCGGAGAAGGCGGCGAGGATCAACGTCTGGGCGTTCTACGGCGTGGGCATGCCGGTGGCGCTGGCGCTGGCGTTCCGGCCGGCGAACCTGGACTTCTGCGGGATGTGGGGCGGCATGCTGGCCGCGCAGCTGGTCTGCGCCGCGCTGATGCTGCGCGCCGTGGTCGGCACCGACTGGGAGGAGCAGACGGAGCGCGCGCGCGAGCTCACCGGCGGCAGTGCAGCCGACGGCGACATTCTCGATGAAGCCGACGGGCACAAGAGAAAGCATGCACAAGGGGCCAAAGCAGGTGCCGACAACGCATTGCTGCTCATGGTGGCCGATTGTGTGTAGCGGACGATGGAGCAAGTCTCGATTCTTGGATCATTGATGAATCCTTGATTGATTCTTTTAGCTGTAGGAAATTTTTCTCTAGTTTTTGTAACTTTACTCAACATTTTGGGGATTCCGAGAAATGATAAGCTGCATCTCCTGAATTCTGGCTTCTTTCGACCCCTCTTTGAATTGAGGGTATATGAATGAAGAGCCAAGGGAGTTTGCAGTGAAGAGAGTGGCCGGTGTACAAATGTAGGCGCTAGCCAGTGTTGCCTTCAAATTTGACAGCAATGCAAAACAATCTCTTCTTTTTATTTCCATCGGCATCAAGTGGTCTCATCTTTATCTAAAAAATCAAGTGGTCTCATTGGCATATAGGGAAACTAAATTTTCTTACAGTATATAATCTTATTGAGATTTAGTTATTAATGCCGAATGGTTTAACTTTTGGTCATCTACAATGTGCAAACGGATGTTTTTTCTTTGGTGGGGGAGGAGGAGGCTCATAAGTGTTGTACTGGCTTTTGTCTCAGCTTATTTATCTTGGTCAAGCTCTATATGTTGTGTCCCTAACAGCAGAAACAAAGCCACATTGCTTCTCTGTTGGTACCTTCCATCCTTGGAAATTCTCCCTTTCTTTGGACAACGCTGTCCCTCTTAGACAAGCTATCCATCGTTTCTCAAAAAAAGACAAGCTATCCATCCACATCGATGCCACATGGATGCTCTGTACAGATAAAATTCCAAATATGTAAATAAACAGTCCTTTAGGTAATTCTTGCATGCGAGAGGTAACTGACTTCTGTTCCACGCGCCTGATTTTGCACGGATTACAACTAGCATTGCAGTGCCAGTTTTCAAAGTGTGGTTGTCAGGAATTCCGGGAACTGGTAGAAGGAATATATTACTCCATCACTAACAGTACTGTACAGCCTGCCATTTCTACGATTGATAAATCCTTGGAACTTAAGATTTGTAGTGCCCTGGTAAATTCTGTGAACTGTAGATATGCTTGGGTAAATCACGGATGATTTTATTGCCAAAACTAAAACTAGTGCCTCCAGTCCGAATTAAGTGTCGTGGAGGATGTATTAAGCTTGTACAAAGTATTACTCTGGGTCCCGACACTAATTAGTAATTACGGACGGAGCGAGTAGTTTTTAGGGCCAAATGGTTCAAAAAATGATCTGAATTAGAAGACATTTGGCTACTGTTTCCGCAAGTTAAGACATACTCCTGCAGTTCTAAACTATAAATTGTTTTAGATATTTCAATATGAAAACAGAATGGGTGAATCAAGCAACTGAAGCATGTCTAGATACATATGAATAAAACAAAAGCTAAAGCATCTTATAATTAAGAACAAATGTAATATATCTTTGTTATATTATTTTTAAGATTGTTTCTGCATCTGTGGGTTTAGGTACCCTGTTATGGCATTATCTTTCAACCACATGTGTCCTTGTTCTAATCTAGATCAAATCTAATTAAAAATGGGAATAATAAAAGATCACACATAAGGGCAGTGATAGAATTTAGACACCGGACAAAAGAAAATTTTGACTTACAGCATGCATTTAACACCGTTGTCAACATCTCCGTTCCCAAAAGGCATTGCTCAAACCAAGACAACATTGCGAGTTGAGAAAATTGATCCGCGAAGGAGGTGGAGATTGTGTTGTACCCCATTTGGAAAGATGAGTGCACAACAAAGGTTGGGATTATCCATCTTGAATGGTGCCACCATCGGATATTCTCTCGTCCGGATCAACGGGGAGGAACACCCCCCCCACCCCACCCCAATTGGGCCCAAACAACACGACAATGGTCAATTAATAATATACATGACAAAAAAATCACCACACCCACCTTTGTACGCCGCAACTTCTCATGCTAATGCACGTGATCTTGGACTTCACACACAAATGCACGCGATCTTGGTGCCATGAGCGCTCATATTTGCTAAAGTTGTCATCTCTTTGACCGCTTAACAACAAAACCGCACAAGACACAAGCTGACAACACATTATCCACAAGTTCATCCAAAAATTGAGACGTACAACAACCACAATCCAACATGAACAAAGCTATATCTACGATAAAGCCATGTAAAATTGTTGGGTGATTCGATCTCGGGAAAATTCATGTCTGGCCCAATCTTAGATCATTTTTAGGACACCTGATTTCTAAATGTGAGAATGGGGAAATATGTACGTCATGTTGAAGCCTATAGAAAACAATAACACAAAAATTGTTAGGAAGATTCATTTGAATGTTGCAAATGAAAAAATACATGCATTATAATATTAGTTCTTACTTAATTAGAGGTGGAATGGGTAGAGAAAGACACACTATGCACTTAACCTTTCAAACATTTTTTTTGGAATAAGGTTAGATGTAACGGCTTGTTTCCTCCAAAACAAATTAACGAATATGATTTTTTATTAGAATTCGAACCCTAGATTTAGTTTTATTCCCAGTTCCCTTTGTTTAAGTCCCTTAAATACCAAAAAGATGGTAGAACGGGGAACGTGGTGCCAGCCATTATAAATTGCACATATGTAGATGACTGAATAGGAAATACCTTTCCAAAACAAATTAACTTCTTATGAAACTACATTCTTAGAAACTGAAACTTGAAAGATATAGTTCTTATGTGTGACCAGGTTCAGTCAACTTTGAAATAATTATTTCTCAGTCAACTAGTTATAGTCTTCGGATCCGCGGTGCATCTCTTCTTTTCAAATGTAGGTGTGTCGTACAGATTTGGACCGCGATTTATCTTGGAGTGGCTTCCATGACATGCTACATATGTAAAGGGCAAATGAGATTGCAGTTAAATATTGGTAGACAAGGATCACATATGTAATGGGCAAATCACGTATCATTCACACTCCCGATATGTAAACTACGACCCGATTAAGGATCACAATTTTGACAACGTTATTGCAAGTGCCTAGTACTAAAACGTAAATTGTGGACGAATAGCTCGCTGAAACCCCTTTGGTGCTAGCTTTCGTTCCTTTTGCTCTTTTACCGTATCCGAGCTTTGGTTTTGTATTTTAAAACGATGCAAAGAATTTGATATTTCATTAGTTAATAAATGGTTTGGAGATTCAAGAGATGTGCTTAGGTCACATCCTAGGATTTCAACAAAACATAAGCATAATCTCCCGGGATCTCAATGCCCGAAGTGGATTTGCCGGACAAAGCCCACATCATGGCCTCTTGTTTGATCTTAACGATGGCGACGATGGAAGTGGCGGCATGGTGTCGCGAGACCCTAGCATTTCTTTCCTTCCAAATTTCTCATCAAACAAGCACGAGCAAAGAGGCCAACGGTTTCCTAGCCTTACCATTTTGGGAGAGCGAGAGCTTTATCCACCAATCCTTGACATTAGTCTCGTTGGGCGAAACAGCGGGATAGATGTTGTCGAGGTCACTCGGAGTAAGGATAGATGACGCAAGCAAGCATGTGGTACCCAAAAAAAAGATGAATTGAGCGGCAGTAGGAGGGCAGCCCTGACAAAAAAAGCGTAGTAATTCACGTAGCGCCAAGTTAATCCATCCATCACTGTGCTCAAATTATTCGCGGCATCTGCAACAGCAAGTACAACAGCGCTGGCTTGAATGCCGTTTGATCCCTGCCGCTCTGCTGCTCTCTTTACACCCACACGGGAGGGGACGAGAAATGGGGAATGCATGGCAGGCCAGGGAATTTCGGCCTCGTCGGGGCAGGGCAGGGAAGGGCATATGCAGAATGCAGAATGCAGGCGCCCAGGATTTCACGTGCTCCGATCCCTCCCGGATAAATTCCATTCCGTCACCACTGATTCAGTCCGGCTTTGCATTCAGATGGATCGAGGATCCCGCACATGTTGGCTGCCAGGCATGGCTTTCGCCCTGGCCCTGCGACAGCGCGGAGTCCTGTACACTCTCCTCCGTTGGGTGCCATGCCATGCGTGCCGCTCGCTGTCTCCGGTCGCTGCGCCTCACGCATCAGCCCAACCCGGCAGCTGCGATTCGGCCGGGGTGAGCGGTAGCTACCGGATCAGGTAATAGGTGGGACATGGTACATGATCTACCGTCCGTGGGATTATCTGGTTGACCCAATGCGTAGGACCTCGCCATCCGCCCGCGGGATCTCGACCTCACCTTCCTCCCTGCCTCCTTCCCTAGCCGCATCATAGGTCCCGTGGAGGAAGGAGGTCGACCTCGCCGTCGCCGTCCACGCGCATGAGAATAGAAGGGAGGTCGACCTGTCGGGGGGCTACCCCCGGGTAGGGTAAAGGCGAGGGTAAAATATCCGAGTTTACAGTGGTAACTATCCCTTGCCTGGCGCCAAAGGTCATATGACTCTTCGAGAGGTAAAGGGACGCCCTTTGGAGGGAGCGAGGGCCAGGCTGTCTCCCCTGGTGGTGCTATAAATAGACCCCCAGCCCCTCACTCTCATTCAGGCAAAGGCAGAGATTTCTCCTGAGAACCAGCTTCTCGAGGATGTCTTTGGGAGCAAGCCTAAGACATCTTCGTGTAGCTGGGCCTAGGGGCACTCTCTTGTGCAACGCCCGAGTTCCGGTGCTGGTGTGCGGGGTCCCGGCTAGACCAAGTTGTCTGCTTGGCCGACTTAAACTTATGTCGGAGATAGCCGATATGTTCTAACCGGCATAACCATGTCCGAGGTCTCTATTTATATGTGTTGTGCAGGAAGGAGGATCCGACATACAGGTACGGGACAGGTGAGGTATGTCGGAGGTCTGGGCCCGGCATAGCCATGCCGGCGTACGGAGAGAGGCCCGGCATACTTGTGCCGGGATAAGAGGATATATCCGACATATCCTATGTCGGGCAGGAAGTCAAGGGCGGGTACAAGGCCAGGACACTGTCCCGTCTGACACGGAGGTAAGGTCACCTCCCGTCTGACACGGGCGCGGGACAAAGGGCACGAGACAAGGACAACATGACCATACCACTGTACTGGCAACTGACTGACAGGAGACAAGGCATGGAGAAGGCACGTCCTGTCTCTGGCAGGGGAAGCATCATCACCTAGGCCGGCGGCGGCTGAGGTAAGAGGCATCATGGCCTACCTCGACCTATGTCGGATAGCCCGGCGGCTAGGTCGTGGTAGAGGTGTCGACCTTACCGTTGGACGGGGGCTGTTGTCCGGGGGGCCCGGAGGAATTAGGGTTCCCGGATAACCCGGCAGGAACTCTATATATAGCGCCATAACTCCTCCTGTGAGGAGAGACACCGACCGGAGAGCCAAAACTATAGTCTCATTCACTGCTAGAGCATTTACTCCTTCCTTACTTGTAGTTCATCCTAGCTCTTACCAAAACAGCTCAAGGAGCACCTTGTAGTTCTTGTGAGATACATATAGAGAGAAGCAAGGCAGGAGTAGGGGTGTTACCTCCTCACGAGGGCCCCGAACCTGGGTACATCGTGCGTGTTTGTGGTGTCGTGTGTGTTTGCTTGTTCTCGAGCCGAACTCGGTCGGCTCGTGTTCGTTTCTTGTTTTCTCTCGCGTGAGCTTTTTAGCTCGCTAGCCCTCCCCGGATCCACCAGCGTCCATCGGCCCCACACTTTTAGCCATCCTATGGCATCTGCCGTGATACCACCACGACAGTTGGCGCCCACCGTGGGGCAGGTAGAGGCGCTGGCTGGTGTACTCATCCGGACGGGCCCCGTGCGAGTCCTCTCCGGACTCGTCGTCAAGTTCGGCGAGATGGAGTTCGTCAGCGACAACGCCGGCTGCTTCCGCGGCAGGCCATTTCCGGCCAACGGCTGCGTCATCGAGTTCGGCACCTTCGCCACCTATGTCGCCACCGAGCTCGTCTACGAGTACCCGGCGCAGGTGCTCGTGGCCGAGGATCCCCCAGCCGTCTGTGCGGCTCGCGGCCGGCGTACCACTCGCCCCGAGAGCTGCGCAGTCATGATGGCCGGGGTGACGGCTCCTCCGACAGAAGACCCTGTCTTGGAGCCCGAGGCAAGGTCGACCCGGAGGGCCAAGCAGGCACTGGAGAGGCAGGGTCATGGCGGCGCCGAGGCATCCCGTGTCCCGGTAAGGACTGAACCTCTTAGAGAGACAGTAGAGAGGTTGACTGTGCCGGGGGCAGCTGAGTTAGAGGCAGAGCGGCTGAGCTTGCTGGAGGAGGCAGAGAAGTTAGCAGAAGTCCGAAGGGACTTCGACCGAGTTCAGCGCGAGTATGACGCGGCTCATGGTTTCTCGCCGGTAGGAGGACGGCCGAACCGTGAGGCCAAGGTGCGCAGAAGAGGCAAGGGCCTCAATGCCGAGATAGATAGGGATGGCAGAACTGCATCCAATGTGACTCCGAGCGTAATGTCGGCGGCTAGGCCGAATTACAGCTCTCCGGCCAAGACCCTCAGGGCTGCCGAGGCAGCAAGAGCCGAGTTATCCGGTCTAACCGGAGAGGCTCGCCGTAAGCAACAGGACCGAGTCAATGAGCTGGTAGAAGTGGCAACCCGGCAGAATGAGGCTGTCAGGAAGGCCGGGGGTGGATCTCAGGTTGTCCACTCAACCCGGGCTCCCAGTGGCGTGTCCAGAGGACAGGCTTCTTCCCCACATGTCGGTGGAAACCAGAGTCGGAGTAGGAATCCCGGCGGGAATCAGCAGCTCCAGATGCTGACATATGACCCGGCATATGCCGGGAAGCAAATCGCCGGCCAGGGCAACGCTGGGCAAGCCCAGAGCAGAAGCCGACAAGCTCCGAGTAATCGGCACGCCAAAAATACCAACTCGGTCGGTCGGGGGTACCCACCCCGATATCCGGCGCCTAACCAGGCCCCGAGGCAGCAAGTTGTTGGAGCACTGCAGACCCGGCAAGTGGGCGGGCAAGACCTGAACTGGTACGATGACAGCAACTCGGCATTGGCCAAGGCCGGGTATCATGTGTATGAGAGTGCTCTGGGGTCTCGACTGGGGACTCGCCAGTTGGATCCAAATGATGCGCGGTACAAGCTGGATCGGTTATACAGATCCGAGCAGATGGAAGAGCAAGGTCCACCCGGTCCTGCTTGCTTCGGGCCCCGAATCATGTCGGAGCAGCCTGTCCCCCACTTTCAGCTGAACAGGGGAGCCAAGACCTATGACGGCAGCTCCAAGCCAGAGGACTGGCTGACTGACTATGTGACAGCAGTGCATATTGCCGGAGGAAATCGCCGATGGGCGGTACGGTATATCCCGCAGATGCTTGAGGGACCGGCCCGAATCTGGCTGAACAATTTGAGGGAGGGAAGTGTTAACAGCTGGCTGGACTTCGAGGAAGCATTTGTCAGCAACTTCTCCAGTACCTACAAGAGACCTAACCGACCTCAGCAGCTTGCAATGTGCAGGCAGAGGGACAATGAGACTGACCGAGAGTACTTGACTCGGTGGAGCACCATTCGCAATTCCTGCGAAGGAGTTGTGGAGACCCAAGCCATCTCATGGTTTGCGCAGGGATGCCGACATGGATCCATGCTTTGGCAGAAGCTTCAGAGGGAAATGCCGGCCACCTTGGCCGAGACGATGAGAATTGCCGATAGCTATGCCCTCGGCGATCCAATGCAACCACAGCTGGACTCGGGAGAACCGAGTAGGAGGAACTCGGGAAACCACAGGTCCGGGCAGGGCAGAAACAGTGACCGGCATGATTTTGGCCAAAAAAGGAGGGAGCCCGACTTTCGCTATGCCTCGCAGCAGGTAGCGGCGGTAGCCGGGGAACGAGGCAATGCCGGTAACAACCAGCGGCAGAAGACTGATGGTCAGAGTTGGGCGGAAGTCAAGAAAACTTGGGCCGAGCAGAGGAAACCCTTGACGTATGAGGACATGCTGGACAAGCCCTGCTGCTATCACACTTTCGAGCCCAACAGACCAGCCAACCACACAACTCGGCAGTGCAGCTGGTATCAGCGAATGCGGCAAGAAGGTGCTCCGGGGGGATCTCTGGTGACTGCCCCCGAAAAACCCGCAGCGCCCAGACCGCCGGCACCTATGAGTGGGGCCAATGCTGTCCGGGTTAACCCGCCAGTTCAGAGGAGACCGCCGGCAAGGCCGGTAAACATGGTGAACGTCCGGGGTAATAACCGTGTCGATACTAGCAACCAGGGCAGATACCCCCAGGGTGACTACCAGGAAGCTCATCAGAGCTATGTAATTTTTGTGACCGAGCCCACTGACAAGAAAAGTCAGCGCCAACGCGCTATAGAGGTGAACGCCGTCATGCCGGCAGTACCCAAGTTCATGCACTGGTCCGAGATAGAGATCAGCTGGAGTCGGAAGGATCACCCCCGGGTTATGCCTAAGCCGGGAGGGTACGCCTTGGTGGTGGACCCGACATTCATCGGGCCGAGTATCAACGTCCGGTTCAGCAGAGTCCTAGTTGACAATGGCAGTGCCATTAACATCATGTACAAGGACACAATGCTTAAGTTGGGAGTGTCCCTGAACACGCTGCTGCCGACCAACACAACCTTCCATGGCATTGTGCCGGGGGTTTCTTGCTCGCCTATGGGCAAAATCTGGATAGATGTGTTGTTCGGGACCCGGGAGAACTGCCGGACCGAAAGTCTTGAGTTCGAGGTGGTGGACTTGGAGAGTCCATATCACGCCCTGATTGGCCGACCTGCTCTGGCCAAGTTCATGGTCTCCACTCACATGGGCTATTTGAAAATGAAAATGCCAGGTCCGAATGGCATAATCACCATCGCGGGGGACTACAAGCGCTCGATCGAGTGTGCTACTGCCGGCTCGTGCTTGGCCGAGTCATTGGTCATAGCCGAGGAGAAGAAGAGAATCCAGCAAGTGGTAACGCTGGCCCAAGCCTCCCAACTCGGTGTGCCCGGGATGACAAACCCGGAGCAGCATGCTTCCTTCCAGCCGCCAAAAGAGACCAAGAAGGTCGTAGTGGACCCGACTAACTCAGAACACCGGGTGATCATCGGTACCAGCCTGGACAGCAAATAGGAAGGCGAGCTCACCGACTTCCTCCGTGAGAATCGGGATGTCTTTGCTTGGTCAAATGACGACCTTCAAGGAGTTCCGAGGGAGTTGGCTGAGCACTCATTATTCGTGAGGCCGGACGCAAAGCCGGTGAAGCAACCGACTAGACGTCTCTCGGACGAGAGAAGAGCCGCGATCATGGAGCATCTAGCCGTATTGCTAGCAGCTGGATTTGTGATGGAAGTACTGCACCCGGACTGGTTGTCTAACCCGGTCCTGGTAGAGAAGAAAAAGGATGACCCTCTCCTGGCCAAGGTGTGGCGCATGTGCATCGACTTCACAAACCTCAACAAGGCATGCCCGAAAGATCCTTTCCCGCTCCCCCGGATAGATCAAGTAATCGACTCCACTGCCGGGTGTGAGCTTTTGTCTTTTGTAGATGCGTATTCTGGTTTTCACCAGATACCTTTGAACCCGGCTGATCAATTAAAAACTGCTTTCATTACCCCGTACGGGGCTTATTGCTATCGTGTTATGACCTTCGGGTTGAGAAATGCCGGGGCCACTTATCAAAGGTGCATGCAGAAATGCTTGCATGACCAAATAGGTCGAAATGCAGAGGTGTATGTCGACGACATAGTCATAAAAACAAAAGAGAAATCCACTCTGATCACGGATCTGAGAGAAACATTCGCTAACTTGAGGAAATTCCGGATGAAACTTAACCCGGATAAGTGCACCTTCGGTGTGCCGGCCGGAAAATTACTCGGTTTCTTGGTATCTAGCCGGGGTATAGAGGTTAACCCGGGCAAGATCCGAGCTATTGAAAGTATGAAATTACCAACTCGCCTTAAGGATGTACAAAAATTCACCGGATGTTTGGCATCCCTGAGTAGGTTCGTAAGTCGGCTAGGAGAGAAAGCCTTGCCTTTATATCAACTCATGAAAAAGAGTAAAACCTTCATATGGACGCCGCAGGCAGATGCAGCCTTTAATGACTTAAAAAAGACACTCTCAGGTACACCAGTGTTGGCATCCCCGTTGCCTAAGGAGCCGATGTTGCTCTATATCGCGGCTACCAACCGGGTTGTAAGTGTGGTAATGGTGGTGGAAAGAGAAGAAGGTGAAAAGGTGGTACAGAGGCCCGTGTATTACCTGAGTGAGGTACTCTCCCTCTCCAAGCAGAATTACCCGCACTACCAGAAGATGGCCTATGGTGTATACCTGGCGGTCACCAAGTTGAAGCACTACTTTCAAGAGCATCCGGTTACAGTGGTGAGCGAGGCTCCCTTGTCCGAGATTATAGGGTGCAAAGATGCCAGCGGCCGAGTTGCCAAGTGGGCCATCCAGCTGTCCCCCTACGCCCCGACTTACGAAAGAAGGGACGCCATTAAGTCGCAGGCGCTGCCGGACTTCTTGGTGGATTGGGCCGAGATGCAATATGAGCCTCCCCCGCCCGACTTCAATTTCTGGAAGATGCATTTTGACGGGTCCAAGACAAAGATCGGGTTGGGTGCCGGAGTGGTCCTCACCTCCCCGAAGCAGGATGTACTGAAATACGTACTCCAAATTCATTTCTCGGCATCCAACAATGTGGCCGAGTATGAGGCACTCGTGCATGGCCTAAATGTTGCTAAGGAAATCGGCATCCGGCGGGTAGAGTGTTATGGTGACTCGGATTTGGTGGTGCAGCAGGTGTCGGGAAATTGGGATGCGCTGGATGCCAACATGGCGTCATACCGATTCCATGTACAGAAAATCTCCGGATTCTTTGAAGGATGCGAGTTCAAGCACATACCCCGAGGAGAGAATGAGGCTGCGGATGTATTGTCCAAGCTGGGGTCATCACAGGCCGCGATCCCACCCGGCATAGCATTGGAACACTTGAAGAAACCGTCTATCAAGCCATCACCCGAGTCGGAGTCCATATTTATCCCGAAGAGCTCGGAGGCAGAAGCCGTGCCCATGGAGATTGATGTCGGGAACATTTGGATAAACTCGGGGACTGTACCAGGTATGTCGGCAGAGGTGATGTCGGCCGAACCTATGGAAATAGATGCACCAGTCTTCCCGGTGAGGCAGGTACCGGAATGGGCGCAGCCCCTCATGGCATATATGGTATATGGAACCCTGCCGGAGAAGGAAGTGCAAGCTCGGCAGGTGATAAGGAGGGCCAAGGCTTACACGATAATCAATCAAGAACTGTATAAGAGAAGTGTCACGGAAGTGCTGCAGCGTTGCGTTGACCCGGAGGAGGGGCAAGAAATGCTGCTCGAGATACATCAAGGTGAATGCGGTCACCATGCTTCCTCAAGGGCACTGGTGGCAAAGGTCTTCCGACATGGGTTCTATTGGCCTTCGGCTCTGCAACAGGCAGAAGATATTGTCCGAAAATGTGGAGGTTGCCAGAGATTTGCACACAGAATACATATGCCGGCGGCAGCACTGAAAACTATCCCCATCACATGGCCGTTTGCGGTATGGTGCTTGGATATGGTGGGTCCATTCAAGCCGGCACGGGGCAACATGACTCATATACTAGTCATGGTGGACAAGTTCACCAAATGGATCGAGGTGAAGCCAATTCGGAAATGTGATGGAGCTACAGCCGTCTCATTTTTGAAAGATATCATACTGAGATACGGTTACCCGCACAGCATTATCACGGACAATGGCACCAATTTTGCAGTAGGGGAGTTTGCTCGGTTCTGTGCGGAGAAGAGAATCCGGCTTGATGTGGCCTCGGTGGCACACCCAGAGGCAAATGGGCAGGTTGAGAGAGCAAACGCCTTGGTGCTTGCCGGCATAAAGGCTCGGCTGATAGAACCTCTCCTGCGGACTCCGGGGTGTTGGATAGAGGAAATACCGGCAGTGCTGTGGGGTCTCCGGACCACGCCCAACAGATCCACCGGGTACACCCCATTCTTCATGGTGTATGGTGCTGAGGCAGTGTTGCCAACCGACATACAGTATGACTCGCCCAGGGTGGCGATGTTTACAGAGACCGAGGCAAGAGAAGCTCGAGAGAATGATGTCGACTTGCTTGAGGAAGCAAGAGAGTTGGCCCTATCTCGGTCAGCGATATACCAGCAGAGCCTCCGACGCTATCATAGCCGGAAGGTGCACCCCCGGGTGTTCAGAGAAGGAGAACTGGTATTGAGACTGGTACAGCGAACTGCCGGCATGCACAAATTATCCCCTCCGTGGGAAGGACCTTTTGTAGTAAGTAAAGCCCTACACAATGACTCATATTATCTTATAGATGTGCAGGAAGCTAGAAAAGGTGTAATGGATAGAGCCGGTGAGGAGACCAAACGACCATGGAATGTAGCCTTGCTTCGTCCCTTTTTTGCATAAAAGGCAAAATGTATGTATCTCAGTTCCTTCTGAATGAAATGCCGGCGCCCCAGAATGAATCTCGGGGACTGCCTTGTCCGGATGGTGCTTCTTTTCTTATGTTTTTTCGCATATCGGCACTCCGGGGTAAACTCGGGGACTGCCTGACATTTATCTTTATTTGTATTTTGTTTAGTCCCTGGATAACTGAGTGCCGGGGTCTCGAGGTGAGACTCGGGGACTGCCGTGTCTTTTTCGTACCTGTTGCCCACGTGCCGAATGAATTTTCAACCTTGTTTCAAAGTTAAGTAATGTATGCTATGTGAAATCATCTTGTGACTCGACTGACGAATGCCCAAAGTGGTAGTCAAGAGCAAAGATAGTGGAAGGTGGTAAACACGAAAATGAACTCGGGGACTCGGTGTAAAAACAATTCGGCGCGTGTTGTGTGTTAACCCCTTCTTTCAATTATTCCTCCATTATGTCGAATACTTTTGAACCTTACCTCGGGTATTCTCTAAGTACCGTATGCTATAGTCGTGATTTTGTGACTCGACTGTCGAACGCCTATATGGTAGACAAGAGCAAAAATCACTAAGTATAGTAAACGAGAAAGTAAACTCGGGGACTCGGTGTAAAGTGATCCGACATAACTATGTGCATGCTCAATTCGATAAGGCAAACAGCAAAGTATTCTACTTAAATTTGTATATGTTACATATGAACCCGGCATTCCGGGGATTTGATAAATTTGTTCTCTAGAGTTTTACACAGGAGAATGGGCAGCAGGAATATCGGTAGCCGCGGTGGTGTCGGCAGCTCCCCGCTCGACGGTGGCCTCAACGGCGGTTCTCGGCTGGTCAGTCGAGGCCGACTTGGTGATGTCGGCGGCGGCGTCCTGGCTGGCTACATCGGCGGTCCCCGAAGTGGAAGCCTTCCCGGATGACTGGACTTTGCCGGAGGTTTTGGAGGTGTCGGGGCGGTTGCCTTGGGCTTCTTCTTCATCGTCCTCCTCCTCGTCCTCAACGTCTTCGGCGTAGTCTTCGTCATCCGAGTAGACTTCGCCCTCGATGTATTGATGGGGCTGGGAGTAGCCGGCGAAGTAGTGCGCCGCGTCTCGCCGAAGCTGGATCTTGTCCGAGTCGGTTGTCCACGCCGAGTTCTCACGCTGCGCCCGCACCCTCTGAAGGTCGATCCCCTCATACCAGGATAGTATGAAGGAAAGGGTTTGGTCCGCACCGGCACGGGCGGCGGAAGACCGCCATTCTCGGAGGCGCCTTTCCGTCTTCATCAACTCCTGGGCCAGGTCGGACACATTGTCCGGAGGCGTGGCGCCGGGCCAGAGCTTCCGGTAGACGTGAATACCGGCGTCGAGAAGCTCCGTCCCGATACTCTTAAGCGGCGCAAGGCGCGCGTTAAGTGCTACGAGATGGTCTTCTACGTCCCACTCTCCAGAGATGGGGCCGACTTCAGCCCTCTTCGCACGCGCCCGGTTGATGGCCTTCACAGCGACGGCGTGCGTGTGGGAGAAGTGCTCTGCGGAGAAGAAAGTTGTTGATGAGTTAGAAGGCGGGCCAGTATAATGTGAATGTCGGCAAGAGAGTCGGGCAAGAAGAAGTAAAAGTTTGGAGGAACTCACTGTCCATCTGGGCATTAATCTTCTTGAGTTCGGCCAGCCAGAGGTCACACTGGGATTTGAGGGCGTTGAGCTTTTGCTCGGCCAAGGTGGCGCGAGACTCAATTTGCTCGAGCACTTCACCCTGAGTCCGTGCGGCGTCCGCCAGGGTCTTCTCCAACTCGGCCTTCTCAATCTTGGCCTGCTCCAGTTCTTGTTGAAGCCGAGTTGAATTGGCCCGCTCCTTCTCCAACTCGAGCTGGTGCTCGGCGGCAACTCGGGCGGCAGTGTCGGCTGAAAAAGGCGACAAGTCGGGGATAAATATAAAGGCAAACTAGGGAAAGGAAAGATATTTCAGAAACAAGGAAGTACCATGGCCCTTGTGCGCAGCCTGGAGCTCTTTGAACCGCTTCCGGAGGGACCCATGCTCGACCAACAGCCTCTGGAACACCCGGGTGCGTTCCTTGCTGCATGACTGCAATTGAAAGCGGAGTATTAGAGCAAGTTGTTGAAGTTTCTCGCCGGATGGTCTTAACTCGGTCGAATCTTAACCATCCGACCAGAACCTCGGGGACTGGGGATAATGGATGTGGAAGATATTACCTCTGCGGCTGTTGTCAGCTGAAGGACCGCAGACTGAAGTGCATGCAGAGACTGAGCAACTTTCCCGGGCCCAGCCGGGTGGTCGATACTCGGGTCGGAAGAGGTAGCCTCGCTGATGTCGGCGGCATTCCAATCCATATTATACTGCTCCATTGAACCTGAAGAGTCAGCACTAGGTGTGAGGAACCCTGAGCTCTCCAAGTCGGCAGCGCTAGCAACCCGGTCGACAGTGGCCTCCAGCATGCGCAGGGCCGCCGTCTTAACGGCGATGCGGGGAGGATGCACCACTTTGATTTTACCCAGAGGAGGCTGACCTTTCTTGGCCGCCAACTGATCTGGGGTCGGAGCACTTTTCTTCTTGCCGGCCTTGGGTTGTGCCCGGCATGGTGGTGATGCAGAGGGCTGCTGGCTTGCAGCAGAAGGTTGTGACTCCGGCGGCGTTGGGTCCTGAGGGGGTGCGTCCGGCATCACCGTGGTCTTGGTGGATGCAGCAGAGGGACGCGGTTGGTTATCGCCAGCCCCGACATCTCGGTCCGGGCTGGCTCGGCTCGGTTCCGCTGCCGTCTTAAGTGTCGACGGGGAGGCGTCGGACCCAGCTAAGTCGGCAGCCGCAGGTGTCGCCCGGGAGGGGCTGCCAACTCCGACGTTTGTCGGGGCAGCCGGCTCATTCTGGTCGAGCTCAAGAGGGGCTCTGAAACACGGAGTAAAAGGTTAGAAGGAACAAAGCAAAGAGGTCGGAAGGCCAAAGAAGGGAGGCTTACCCGGCAGCGGTCGGGATCTTCTTGCGGGAAGGTTTCTTGATAATTTTGGCCTTCTTGGCCCCCGGGTTGTCCGCGGCCGAGGTGCCGGCTCCCCCGCGCTTGCGCGTAGTTGTTTGGGTGGTCGTCGCGACTGGTGTTGGAGGCAGAGGGTCAGCACAGGCCAAGGGAATGGCATGTGTGATCTCTAGCATCACACAATCGTCGTCGTCCGATGCGTCTTGGGGACAAGACCGAGTTCGAGGCTTACCCGGGCCGGAAGTGCGGGATACCGGGATTGACAAGTGGTCCTCGTCATCCGGATCTTCCATGAGCGGAGTTGCCGGCATGGCATGGTCTGCGCGCCAACCACCGTTGGCCCACCTCTCGTCCTCCCGGGCTTGTCGGTCAAACCTCTGCAAAAGGAAGATAGCGAGAAGTAGTTAAGGAAACAAGAAAGGCAAGAGTTTAAGGTAGCTTCTATGTCGGTTGCTAGGTTATGTCGGAGAGGAATAACTAGAGGTTACCTTGGGCGGAGGATTAGCGCGGCTGTGTGGTTCAAGTCCCCATTCCCAGTCATCCCCCATGGAGGTTTGGGCGATGGCTCGAACCCGCCTGCGCACTGCCGGCTTGTCCAACTCGAACGGGCTGATCCGAGTTGGGTCTCGGGGCCCGCTCATGTGGCAGATCTTGTGCGCCCGGTTCTGCAGGGGGCTTATCCGGCGGGCGACAAACGTCCTCAGGAGGTCATCCGCCGTCAGCTCGTCCTTGATGGAGAGCAGGTGATCGTGAATGGCCTGGATCTCTGCGTCGCTGCCCGATGGATCCCAGCCCCAATTCGCCTGGGAGTAAGGTGGATCAATGCTGAACTCGGGGAGGTTAATGAAGTCGTACCCCTTGGCATTGTTGGCGGAGTCCGGATTCTTCACGTAGAAGAAGCTACGCTGCCATTTACGGCAGGACTCCAACCCGCAGACTTTGGGAAAGTCGGAGAGCTTCCGGGCGGTAATGGTGGCGGCCCCGCACGCCGTCATCTCCTTGTCCTTCACGCCTTTGTTGGGAATACTCTGCTTCCGGAGCACGAAGTACCTCGCCCAGAGGCTGACCAGGGGCCATAGGCCGAGGTACCCCTCGGAGAAGGCGACGAAGGCCGAGAGGACCGTGATGGAGTTTGCCGGCAAATGATGCGGCTGCAGCTCGAACTTGTTGAGGAAAGCCCGAAAGAATCTGCTTGTCGGAAGGGCGAAGCCGCGCTCGAAGTGCGCGACAAACACCACCCGTTCTCCTTCCTGGGGCGCGGGCTCGACTTCGTCACCGGGGAGCCGGCATATGACCGGTGTCGGGACACGGCGCGTGCGACGTAGCCAGTCGATGTCGTCCTGGCACGCGTCGGACCCTTCCCATCCTCCCCGGACTCCCTCAGTACCCATGTCGGGGTTCTCAGAAGACATGTCGGAGCTGTCCTGCAGCATAAGGAAGATGGTAAGTCGGGGGCACCAAGAGGAGACTTGCGATAAGTCGGGGCCTCCCGGCGCTGAAACAGAATCTAGGCCCGAGTAGCATGGAAGAAGATCTACCGAGACCATTTAAAAGGAAATTAAATGGTTCTAGCAAGGAAGGACCGCTAGCAGTACAATGGTGAATCGCTATTGAAAAGGTATGGCAAGATCTGGTGAAGAGAAACCTATAGCGGTATGGTGGTGACGAAAACAACGATCTACGAGGAAGCTAGCCCTAGTTCTAGCCTGTTCTAGCGAAGAACGGGGATGAACTACCTCGGCCGAACCATGAATCAATCCGATCGAACTTCGGGAGAGGGCCTTACCGTGAAGAAAGGTGTCGCGGAGCGAGAGTTTCTTGTCCCAATGGCAGCGCGGTGAACCTCGGTCGCCGGCGTCGATCTCCCCGGCGTGCGGTGCGTAGGCGGCGTGCGTCGCGGCGGCGATTCGCTCGGGAGCAGAAGGGAGGCAAAGAAGAAGATGATGCGGAGGAAGAAAGAAAAATAACCCCGCCGCCGTATTTAAGAGGGAAGGAGAAGAGGCAGTTGCTAATTTTTCCCGCCCGTTGGTTTCGAGCCGATCGTGGGATCGTGCGTGCGGCGCTTCGCGCGAATGGAGCAGTTGTGGCCGCACGGTCGGCCGCACCAGGGGTTACAGAATGGCGACCGTCGGCGGCGGATCGGGTGCGCTCGCCAGCCCAGGAATCGAGGAGGCGCCTCGGGTGCTCAAACTACTCGAGTGCCTGTTAGATGTGACGGCTGGTGGGGCCGGCACGGTGTTTTCCGGACAGCGTGTCAGACCGCGTGGCGCGTTTCTCGGAATGGGGCAGCGTACGTGCGACACGTCTCGGCGAAGATCTGAGACAAAGATTCAGGGATATCAAGAATACCGGAGCGTTAGCCCGGGTTGGCTAAGAACTCGGTGACAAACCAAGACGGCCATGTCGGACGACTTTTACGGTAAGTCGGACAGGCATGCCGGAATTTTCTCATCAGGTCGACATCGTGATGTCGCAAGGCCTTAAGTGACCAACTTGGGCAAGTCGGAGCAAAGGAGTTACCCGACACACTTATGTCTGCTATTGGTTCAAGGCAATTATTGGGTTAAATCTGATGCAGCCCTTCATCCGAGGCTGCAGGACTACACCAGCTTCGGGGACTAGTGTCGGGGGGCTACCCCCGGGTAGGGTAAAGGCGAGGGTAAAATATCCGAGTTTACAGTGGTAACTATCCCTTGCCTGGCGCCAAAGGTCATATGACTCTTCGAGAGGTAAAGGGACGCCCTTTGGAGGGAGCGAGGGCCAGGCTGTCTCCCCTGGTGGTGCTATAAATAGACCCCCAGCCTCTCACTCTCATTCAGGCAAAGGCAGAGATTTCTCCTGAGAACCAGCTTCTCGAGGATGTCTTTGGGAGCAAGCCTAAGACATCTTCGTGTAGCTGGGCCTAGGGGCACTCTCTTGTGCAACGCCCGAGTTCCGGTGCTGGTGTGCGGGGTCCCGGCTAGACCAAGTTGTCTGCTTGGCCGACTTAAACTTATGTCGGAGATAGCCGATATGTTCTAACCGGCATAACCATGTCCGAGGTCTCTATTTATATGTGTTGTGCAGGAAGGAGGATCCGACATACAGGTACGGGACAGGTGAGGTATGTCGGAGGTCTGGGCCCGGCATAGCCATGCCGGCGTACGGAGAGAGGCCCGGCATACTTGTGCCGGGATAAGAGGATATATCCGACATATCCTATGTCGGGCAGGAAGTCAAGGGCGGGTACAAGGCCAGGACACTGTCCCGTCTGACACGGAGGTAAGGTCACCTCCCGTCTGACACGGGCGCGGGACAAAGGGCACGAGACAAGGACGACATGACCATACCACTGTACTGGCAACTGACTGACAGGAGACAAGGCATGGAGAAGGCACGTCCTGTCTCTGGCAGGGGAAGCATCATCACCTAGGCCGGCGGCGGCTGAGGTAAGAGGCATCATGGCCTACCTCGACCTATGTCGGATAGCCCGGCGGCTAGGTCGTGGTAGAGGTGTCGACCTTACCGTTGGACGGGGGCTGTTGTCCGGGGGGCCCGGAGGAATTAGGGTTCCCGGATAACCCGGCAGGAACTCTATA
Organism: Poa annua; assembly: GCA_026929855.1. Lineage (NCBI taxonomy): Eukaryota > Viridiplantae > Streptophyta > Magnoliopsida > Poales > Poaceae > Poa > Poa annua. The sequence continues at coordinate 68,388,874 of CM049439.1, read as the reverse complement.
TATAGCGCCATAACTCCTCCTGTGAGGAGAGACACCGACCGGAGAGCCAAAACTATAGTCTCATTCACTGCTAGAGCATTTACTCCTTCCTTACTTGTAGTTCATCCTAGCTCTTACCAAAACAGCTCAAGGAGCACCTTGTAGTTCTTGTGAGATACATATAGAGAGAAGCAAGGCAGGAGTAGGGGTGTTACCTCCTCACGAGGGCCCCGAACCTGGGTACATCGTGCGTGTTTGTGGTGTCGTGTGTGTTTGCTTGTTCTCGAGCCGAACTCGGTCGGCTCGTGTTCGTTTCTTGTTTTCTCTCGCGTGAGCTTTTTAGCTCGCTAGCCCTCCCCGGATCCACCAGCGTCCATCGGCCCCACACTTTTAGCCATCCTATGGCATCTGCCGTGATACCACCACGACACGACCTCACTGTTGCCGTCGCGCGTAGGAGGATAGGAGGGAACTCGACCTCTCAGCCGCAGTCCACACGCAGGAGGACGGGAGGGAGCTCGACCTTGCCGTCCTTTTGCAAAGTTTTTACTCGAAATGAACTTGTTTTAGTTTCTTTAGCCCGATCTATTTGATAGTTTGGACTCGATAAAGGTTGTTGCAACAAGTTTTAATCACCTCTTAACATTCTATCGGTACGGTTAGACCACCAGTAGGGTTGGCCTGAAGCCAGCCCATAGAATAGATTTAGACGTTGCGGTACCAATGCCACTTTGGCGGTACCTCGTCTAACCCTACCGCACAAGTCGGTACCGCGTACATACCGCCAGAGTGCCCCGATGGTACCATATCCACAAGGCTAGCTACCGACAAAGCGTTCGGCGGTAGCCCAAAGGGGTTAGATACAGCTAAAAAATTATTTGAGTCTGAATTGTCATAAAAAGGTTAGTTTTATCAAATTTTCTCCATGTCACGAATTTAGGTCGATTTTGTGGCACGTGTAGGGGCACAGATCCCGTGACTTAGCCAAAATCCTATTATTGAGTCACTGACACGTGGGCCTACCTAGGGTGGAACCCACCTGCAGCCACCCGAAATCAGGGAATAGCAGGATTTGGCACGTTAGAGGATACGAGTCCCAATTGTAGAATGGCTTCGTGCCAAGGTAAACAAGCATCACAAATATTCAAATGTTCGTCCGGTCTGGCTTAAAGATCCTGCAGTAAAAGAGAACGACATATTTTGGTGTGTCTAGGGCATGTTTGGTTGCCTGGGTCAGCTAGTCAGGTTCCACAACAACGAACGTTGTTGGATCTAGAGGGTCTGACTTAGTAGAAACGGTGTAAACACGACGTTATCGTTTTATTTAGTTGCCTGGGTTGCCGGGGGCGAAGCTGTGTAGGTGCACCCTGATGCACATGCATCAGGGTAGAAGAATTATTTTAGTGTTATTTATGTAATTTATAAGGCTAATGCATCAGGTTAAACAGAAAAATGTGCATCAGGTAGTATGATTTAAGTGATGATGCATCATGGAACCTTATGCTCCAGCTCCGCCCCTGTGGGCTGCATTTAGTGGGTCTCAGAAAGATTCCCATCAGCACGTTTGGTTATGATTGTGTTTTACATCCCTTATGAGAGGCCAAAGCAGTCTGGCACTAAAAATAGGAACATCTTTCCCTCATATCTTCTCTCACGGGTCTGGCCTGGAGAAACGGCCGATTTAAGATGTACCTGTGGAGCCCCTCCCGGAGGCTTTTGACGTGCTTTAAGGGTCGTATCATGCAGCTCTTTTTTACCCTGTTATTTGGTAGCCCATGAAAAAATGAATCTTTTTGCAACATACAGATCTACCAAACACGTCCCTAGTCGCTGGCATGCACAGGAGCGGCACAGACGACCTCGTACCTTAACACTCGACTTGTATTGGCGGGCGTCCCTATACATAGTACCGCGCATCGTGCTACGTACCGGCCAACACCGAAAGAAACATGCATGCATCCAGCCGTACGTCGCGGGCGTCCGGCCGCTTTGCTGGTTGCTGTCACGCGGTGTGGCCTGTAGATAGACTTGACGACTACGATGTTGCCCGTGCAACCGTCACAGGGTGTTGGGTCTATGGTGCCATTAACCATTGCTTTGGGTCTATGCAATTAACATATACAGGACCTAGTGAAGAGCTTGAAGAATGAAGCTGTAGATCGTTCGGTCTACACTTCCATGGTTGAAGAAATAAAGACCTTGCCACAGGTCTGTGGAACTTGTATTACTCATGCTAAAGGAAGCCGGAACCATAGCAGCCATTTCATGGCTAATTATGCTAGAATTCATTCATGTAGGCCAGTGTGGCATGCCTCTGTTGGTGTGTGTAGTGATATATAAATATGTAACTATGCAGGGAATAAAGTGTAAGATGTAATAGAGATAAATAAGTAATAGAGAGAAGGAGAGGGTAAGAGACCCATCCAGAAATTTCCCCAAACATTCTCTCCCGTGTCTCAATCTTCTCCCAAATCCTAACACCAAAATCATGAAATCTACCAACATGGTATCAGAGCCAGGTTCACACTTCCAAAACCCTATCTAGATCTTGGATTATTGATACAGGAGCCACTAACCACATGACAGGAGACTTTCAGATATTTACTTCCTACAAACCATGTTCTGATAAAGATAAAGTACGTGTAGCTGATGGATCCACATCCTCAATCACAGGGCGTGGATCCGTCCGATGCACTGACACAATGACCTTGTCACCAGTTTTACATGTTCCTAATTTCCCAGTCAATCTTCTGTCTGTTAGCTCTATTACCAAGTCTGCAAATTGTGGGGGTTGGTTTGAGCCTACTTATTGTGCTTTTCAGGAGCTAGGGACAGGGAGACTTCTTGGGACTGGGACCGAGCGTGACGGACTTTACTACCTTGATGAAGGAAGTGATGAAATTGCTCTTGCAACTTGCATGTCTCCATGGCAAGAGTTAATATTACACCACCGCAGGCTTGGACATCTCTCTTTTGCTGCTCTATCTCGTATTTATCCTTCTCTCTTTAAGGCATGTCCTAAGGAATCCCTTGTATGTGATGCTTGTGAATTGGCCAAGCATACAAGGGGTACTTATCCTAGTAGGGGTCTTAGGAGTAACAAACCTTTCGAAGTGATCCATTCTGATGTGTGGGGGCCCTGTGAGGTTCACTCTATATCTGGACATAGGTGGTTTGTTACCTTTATTGACTGCTTTAGTCGTTTCACTTGGCTTTATTTGCTTAAACATAAAAGTGACGTGTTTCCTGTTTTTAAAGATCTATGTGCTCTTATCCAAAATCAGTTCGGAACTACTATTAAAACACTGCGTTCTGATAATGGTACGGAGTATGTTAACCATGAGTTTGAGTGTTTCCTCATATCAAACGGCATCGAACATCAAACTACTTGTGTTAACACTCCTGAACAAAATGGAGTTGCAGAACGGAAAAATAGGCACTTACTTGAGGTTGCACGTTCCCTTATGTTTACAATGAATGTCCCTAAGTTTCTTTGGGGAGAGGCAATAAAAACTGCTAATTATTTGATAAACCGTATGCCACTTCGTGTTTTGCAACAAAAAACTCCCGCTGAGTGTCTTTTGGAGTCAAATGATTATATTGTTTCTCCCAAAGTTTTTGGTTGTGTGTGATTTGTTCACGACTATAGGAATTCTGTTGGTAAACTGGATCCTCGTGTTGTTAAATGTGTCTTTGTGGGTTATTCTCCTTCTCAAAAGGGATATAGGTGTTGGTGCCCGTCGGAGCATCGATTTTTGTGAGCATGGATGTGACATTTCGTGAACATGAACCTTATTACCGAACTACCAATGACACTGGAATTGCTCTATCCCCACCTGAAGTGCAACAAGAGGGGGAGAGTAATAGTGGAGGTACTCCTATAGGCACCGTCCTTGTTCCCACTTCAGGGGCATCACACTCTCTTAATGAGGGGGAGGAAATAAATGCTGATAGTGGTGGTAATAATAGTAATCCTTGCCATGAAGACACGCAAGATCCTACTCGAATTATGTCAACTCCTTCACAAGGTGTAGAGCTGCCTACGCATGAGGACTAGGTACCAATTTAGACTCTCTCAGTCCAGTTGCTCCTACTAGCACTGTAAGTCCTGGTGATAATCAACTCCCTACTCCAGATCTCTCTACTCCAAATCCTCAAACCGACTTGCCTATTGCTGTTAGAAAAACAACTAGGGCCTCAAATATCCCACCACGACTTAAAGATTATGTTGGATATAAAAACAATAGTGCCAATTTTTTGTCGTACAAGCATTGTAGCCAATCTTTCCAAAGTTTTCTTGTCTCTCTTGATTCTGTACGTGTACCTACTAACTGGAAAGAAGCTAAAGAGGATCCAAAGTGGAAGGAAGCAATGCTTGAAGAGATGAGAGCCTTGGAAAAGAACAAAACTTGGGAGCTTGTTGATCTACCACCAGGTAAGCAACCTGTAGGTTGTAAGTGGGTTTTCACAGTTAAACATACTCCGGAGGGAAAAGTGGATATGTACAAAGCTCGTCTTGTGGCAAAGGGATACACACAAACATATGGGATTGATTATGACGAAACATTTGCTCCGGTGGCTAAGATGAACTCGGTAAGAACACTTCTATCTTGCGCGGTCAACTTTGAATGGGATATTTACCAATTGGACGTGAAAAATGCCTTTCTCCATGGTGATCTTCAAGAAGAAGTATATATGTATATGCCACCAGGATTTGAGACCAACCAAAGCAATGGAAAAGTACTTCGATTGCGTCGCTCCTTGTATGGCCTGAAACAATCACCTCGAGCTTGGTTTGATAGATTTCGGCGAGCTATACTCAAGAAAGGTTATTGTCAGAGCAATGCTGATCATACATTATTTTACAAGCGGAACATGGGTAAAATCGCAATACTCATAGTATATGTGGATGATATTGTGATCACCGGAGATAATCATGAAGAAATTGCCCATTTGAAAGAACATCTTGCACAAGAGTTTGAGGTAAAAGATCTTGGACATTTGAGATATTTTCTTGGGATAGAGGTATCTAGAGGGCCTAAAGGTATGTTCCTCTCTCAAAGGAAGTATGTTCTAGATTTACTTCGTGAAGCCGGTATGCTTGGTTGTCGACCTGCTAGCACTCCAATTGACCAAAACCATCGCCTGATGGCTAGCATGGGAGGACATGTCGACCGAGAGCGCTATCAGAAGATGGTTGGAAAACTTATATATCTTTCACCTACTCGACCAGATATTGCATTTTCTGTGAGTGTAGTCAGTCAGTTTATGCATGATCCGCGATCATCTCATATGGATGTTGTAACCCGGATCTTGCGTTACTTGAAAGGATGCCCTGGGAAAGGTTTGTTGTACACTCACCAGGGAAGCACTCAAGTTGAATGCTATACTGATGCTGATTGGGCTGGCTCAGTAGACGATCGGCAATCAACATCTGGATATTGCACATTTGTTGGTGGAAACTTAGTCTCGTTGCGCAGTAAGAAACAAACCGTTGTGGCTAGATCCACTGCAGAGGCCGAGTTTCGGTCTATGGCACATGGCGTGTGTGAGGTGCTGTGGTTGAGGATCCTCCTCACAGAGCTCGGGTTATTCCAGGGTGCGCCATTGATGTTGTATTGTGATAACAAGGCTGCAATTGATATCGCAAATAATCCTGTACAACATGATCGAACCAAGCATGTGGAGATCGATCGGCATTTCATCAAAGAGAAGCTAGATAATGGTATAATTTGTATCCCATACGTCAGCTCATCTAGCCAAGTCGCAGATGTTCTAACTAAAGGATTGCCTGAAAAAATGTTTTCTATTTTTTGTAACAAGATGGGTCTTTATGATATTTTTGCCCCATCTTGAGGGGGAGTGTTGGTGTGTGTAGTGATATATAAATATGTAACTATGTAGGGACTAAAGTGTAAGATGTAATAGAGATAAATAAGTAATACAGAGAAGGAGAGGGTAAGAGACCCATCCAGAAATTTCCCCAAACATTCTCTCCCGTGTCTCAATCTTCTCCCAAATCCTAACACCCAAATCATGAAATCTAGCAACAGCCTCTGATCCAGAATGTCTAACTACCATTTGCAATTGAGATTGTAATCCCTGATTGTTTAGTAATAAAAATTTCATTCACCAAAGAAACCAATAAGCTCAGTATCAGAGTTGATGCGTAGGGTTGCTCTTTATTTTAAAATAAGTTTACTCTAAACAACACACTCGCGTACGACTTCTGCGAAAAAGGATTTCAAACTAGTTAACCGAGCCAGTTTTATGTTGAAACAAACTTAACAATAGCCGACTCGGATTTTTTGTTCATTTGCCTATAATATTTTAGTTTAAAGTTCACCCGCGACTAAACCTTTGGCTGGTTTTCGACTCTCAGCATGGTAGCCTGACAAGGGCGTATGTTAAACTTCCGCATCATGCTATTATGGATATGTAAGCTATGATTGGGATTTTGTGTTTAGCCCACGGTTCTAAGTGTTTAAAATAATTTAAGAGAAGTTCTTAAAATAGGTTAAACACAATTAACATTTTTTTATATTTCCAACAAAATCATTAATATTATTTTTAAATCTTGGAATAATACTTATTTTTATGAACAATTTCCTAAGTTTTCATGATTATGAGTGGATAAATAATAAAAATATCACTTAATTTTTTTCTGGTGTTTTCTTTTAACTTAACGAGCCAGGAAATTCTAATCAAGTTAACTACATTAGTATCAAATAAAAAACATATTATGATTCCTTATATATAGTATTTACTATTCATATATAATTTGTATGCATTCTCTAGGTCTTTTATGGTTCTTTTCTACTTTGGGGTTTTATTTTGAAAACGCAATGTCGTCTACTTCAGTTGACATGTGTCAAACTGGGCTGGCTTGATTGGGCCCACATGTTGCAACTAGGTCGGACCCAAACCATCGTTTGGTCCTTATACTCCACACAGGGCCCACTGTCTCTTGACTCACTATCTCTCTCTCGCGCTCATGAGCCGCCTTTGGGCGCAAGCGTCGCTGCTTGATCACGATCATGTTCATCATCGTCGACATGCGCCGTGGCCCGTTGGTCCAGTTTTATCTCTCCTCCTAGTGTTCTACCTCTACATTCTCATGGGTTAGTCTCTCAATCATTTTCGCTCACAACCCTAACCAAACCTAGGGTTTTGGGTTGAAGTCGACTGGCTAGCGAAACGATCCGTGATTGCGCGTGATCTGAAGTGTTTGATCGATCCAAAGCTCTCGTGGGTGCAAAACTTCACGGTACTTTGGTTTGTACCGCATCCACCGGCTAAAGTTGCAATGCGAGGTTCATGTACCTGACCTCATTTCCTGGACTGGACAAGAAACAATTTGCCATGGCCAAATTATGCCTACGTGTTTGAACTTCCCACTTGCGATTACGCAAGAGAATCAGCGTTTAAAAAACACATAAGGTACACGGTCATGACTTGCAAGTTTGCAAGCAGCTACGTGTATTTATGACTAAAGAAAGGAAACATAGGGGCATCATGTGTGATTAGCCGTTAACGTTTGCACTCATGAGCACCACATGAGCAAAGCTCAAATCGGCATATGAGATTCCGAGAGGTCATGATCGGTTCCAAGAGGAAACGGGCGTTTTAATACGGAAAGCCCCTCATCATATTCAGGTACCATTACCTTGCTCTGGTCATCATCCTTAATGGTTTGGAGGAATATTCAGGTTCCTCCACAATGCCTGTAAAGGCCGCATGTGAGCTAGCTGCAGGACAAAGAGAATAATTACTAGATGCCCTAATTAGTTTGATACTCCTAGTTTGATCCAACCTTAATCACAAGCATGAGAGGCTGAGAGTACAGAACGAACTGAAGCTCGATTCCAATGAGTGCCACACCGGCACTGAACTGGCCGTCAAAGAATACTAGTTCTTCAGAGCTTTGCGTGCATGCTCCCCTGATCCCCTCTGTCAACGGACTTGTTAACTACCTGTGTGATGATCATGCACGGGAACTTGCACCTGCGTTTATAAACTACTACTCCGTAGTTGCTCCTCCCGGGTTTGTGCATGCTATTCCACGACGCTCAGGCTCATCCATGCTCCCCGATCAGCCACGGGTCGCTGATTCCGAAACCCCGGCCCTCGAAACAATAGTTAATCTGCACCAACCGGTAAACCACATCGGAGTTAATAAAAAAAAACCACAATTATGCGGAAAGTTCGTAAATCACCAGTTGCTAGTAATTTCTCAAAATTCCAGCACAGTTCAGCTGGTTCTTCCAAATGGCACTGATTTTCAAATTTGATCGCGCTAAGCCGTGTTCGTACATCGGGTCTCAATCCCCGCCATTGCACGCGTAGTTCACAAATCCACTAGTATTCACTAATTTCGGTCAACGTATACATATGCTAGACAAGTTATAATTTTTGTACTTTTTTATAATTTTCAAAAGACCACACCCAACGTCCATTCTGTATCCGATAGGCGGTGACAGTCGTTGTGATTTATTTGCAAAGAGGTTCTTGCGGTTGGATAAAAATATAATTCGATCCTCTTATATATATAGAAACTAATAGGGCTTTTTCCCTAAACCAAATCAGTTTCCCCCACCTCCGCACAGTCCCAATTCTACCGAGACGAGCTCTCCTCTCACCTTCAGCCGAGTTGGCTCTCCTCCAACCTCCGGCAGGAGGGAGCCTCACCGATAGGTGCCGCGTAGCTACCGCCGTCGAGATCCAGCCACCCTTTGCCGCCGCCATCAAGATCCAACGGCGGGTCGCCGCCGTCGGGCTCTGTCGGCACGACGAGGTCACCGCTGCTGTCGGGCTCCGTCGTCCATCAAGCTGGCGGCCACCAGATCCGGATCTAGGCTCAGGATCTTGATGTGGATTTGGGTTTCATGTGTAGTTTGGAATTTTCTTTTCTTTTCTTTGGACGCCGACGAAGATCACGACCTAGAGTAAGCCACCAGATCGATATCTGAGCCGGCGGCCACCAGATCTAGATATGATTTTAGTTCAAGCTTTCCCCAACCCCTTTTCATCAATCGAGTCCTAACGTCTACGAAGGAGTGTGGTTCGTTCGAAAAATTCCTACCTCTATATCTATCTTTGAGTTGTTTGATTTTTGCAAAACTCCATAGATATGCAAAAGAGAAATGTTATCCCCAGTCCGACCAAGACAAAACTTTTACCAAAAGTTTATTGTGATCCTTTTGTTCAAATAACATTAAACATTGATCCGGATTTCTGTTAATCCATGGATTCAAAATTGGTTAATTATGACTTTTTTTGTTAATTTGAGTATTATTTTTTCTTAATCCATGGAAATAATTTTTTTCTGTCAATGCATCATTTTCTAGTTGAGATGAATGAATCTTTGATCCATAAAAAATGTCTATTCATGAAAAACAAATCATGCATCATTTTCTGTTAACGAATGATTACAAAAAAATCATGCTAACACAATAATCTTGATGACACAAAAAAAATATGTTTCTGCAAAAACAAAATCATGTTAACTCACCAATCTTGATGATGCAAAAAAAACATTTTTATGCAATAAAAAAGTGTTCATGCATAAACCTTGCTAATGCATAAACTGAAAATTCTTGTAAACACATTAAATATATTCATCAAATATGTTTCATCAAAGATGTTCATCAAAGATGTTAACATGATCTGAATGTTTCCTTGTTAGAAACAATGAGGACCCAACTGTAAAAACTTTCTAAAGTGTGGGACTTTATTGCAAAAAAATTAGCAGTGGTTATATGCATTGTCGGAGTACTCGTGCGTGCTTTGGAGTTGGACTTGGGATGCCGTCGACGCCGGCCCGCCCGCCACCAGTAACCATGCTGATGCGTGCGCACGCGACCCCGCCCACGGATCGATGGACCATGCCGATCGCGGCGCGGTGCGCAGCCTGGTGGCTGCCAGATAGGTGGCCGTGGCACGTCTCGTCTACGTCCTGGCCAAAACCGAACAGCTCAACGCCGCTACGGAAAGAGGCGAGTGAGGACCATGCGCGCACACGCGCGGCACGGCGCGGCCAATGGCGCGGCGACAGGCGCAGCGGCACCGCGCGACGTACCGACCGGCGGATGGGCGGTCGGTCGCTCGGGCGATCAATGCCGGGGCCGGCGGGCAGTGTCCATGCATGCGCGCGCAAGGTAGCCCCGGCCCGGGGTGCAGGCCGTGATCCGCGCGCACATGCACGAATAGATGGTGAAGCTAGCTCTCACCCGATCGATCGTCTAACAGACAGACAGATTACGAGAGTGACGCAGCGTCTAACACATGCACGCGAACGCGATCGCATCCATGCAGGGCTGGCCAGTGGCCACTGCTTAAATTCTTGCTGTTGGCATATGCTAAGCTGGTGGCCTGCATGCGCCCGATCGATCCATCCACGTCGCTCGTTGGACACCCTGTAATGCATGCGAGGTCCCTGAGCATGCACGTACGTACGTACCGGATTCTGTTTGGGCATGTAATTTGGACGACGTACAGCCCGGGTACGTACAGCTTGCGACGCATGCTCATCCTCTGGAAGCTACCAGTACACAGTAAAACCCAGTAAAGTTTGTCGTAAACCAATGATGGGTGGTGTGATGATGGCATCAGTGCGCACGAGTGGCTGGCTGCCTTGCGTGTCGGCGTTTCCCAAGCAGACAGTGCCGCCGGGGGGGCACCGGCCATGCCATGCCATGGCATCCCCCACGTACGCTCGCCCCCGCCACCATGCACGGATGGACGTACTCTTGCCAGCCAGAGGAGACACCATCTAACCATAATTAACTTACCCAAACAGGCTCGCGCGCGCAGATCTATCCCTCCCTCCCTCCAGACCGGCCGGCCGGCCAGCCACCAACCGGCGAGATGAGCATAGTGCCGCGAGGGACCATGCATGCATGAACACGACGCATCAGTGGCGGTGGTTACGTTACATCTACATAGACACACATGAGGGAGAGGGGTTGCTTAAAGCTCTGTTAGTGTTAGCTAGCTAGGGACCGGCCGGCCGGGTCGTTCGTTAATGCCGGCCGGCCATTGGCAGCCAACAACTCAAAGCTGTGGGTGATTAGGGCCGCACTGTTGGCTAAAAGAGGAAGCTCACCAGACGTGTCGTCTCCCAGGGGAGATCGATCGAGGAGGAGGAGAGCAGCCCCGCACCGCCTGATTTGACCGGCCGGGAGCCGTGTCCCCGGCCGACCTACCTTCATCGATCGATCATCCATCCACAGGGTCTCCCTTCCACAGCTACCGGCTGCATGCGTACGTCCGTACATCTGAATCTGATCACGTACGCATGCATGTCACCAACGATCGATCATGACTCTATGTACACGTACGTACGCCCGATCTGTGCTCCGTTCAACGATCCGAGAGCTAGCTGCTTAATTCACTTTTCTCGTATACACATTTTAGTTAGCTGATGTTGCATCGCCAGGCTATTTGGCATGCATATGATCAAAGGAACGCCTCTACTGTATTCTTCTCAGTTCGCACCGTCAGATTTGACTCCTTGAATATTGTAACATGCATCGTGCACACAACACATTTGCCCCTTGTCATTCCTCAATAGTTGGATGCCCCTACTAGCTAGCTACGGAGTAGATTATCACTCCGCTAGTCCGATCGTCCGATCCTATTCATATATACATGGAGTGTTGACCTGGGTAAGTACGTACTTGCCCATATCTTGAGCGAATCGAAGAGTAGAATTATTGATGACGACTCACACAGTTCTGAGCATCACAACCTGACCCCTGGCCCTTCGGCCCATCGACCGAATCGGAACTTCGAAGCAGATCTCCTGAATCCAATATATTCCCCTATCCCTGCCTGTGATCTCGGAGCGGAAGAGCCACGATTGAACTAGTTTAGTTAGTGGACAATTTGCCCCGTCGTATCAGTATCAGGCACATACACACTTCTGAATTCAGGGTGACCAGTGATGGCTTCGATGCAGGCCTGCGTTGTTACTACTTTTGTCAACTGTACGCTAATCGATGACCGCACTATGCTAGTCATATTTGGACGCTTCCTAGCAAGCTAATTGAGCGGACACCGGGTGCAGTTTTTGTAAGATCGACAGAGTCTCCTCTAGACTATGTCAATTGCGGAGGAAATTGTGGGCTTTCTGCTAGACTATGTCATAAAGCCGGGCGCAGAATGCAGTATCACAAAGGAAAAAAAATAGGATCTATGCCTCTATGTCATGTAATGATCTCCATGTTGTAACTATCTTCCGGTTGTAATGATCTCTCCGGTTGTAATGATCTTCCGGTTGTAAATATTAGTTATGGAGAACTCCATGTAATAATGATAATTTTTCTATATACCAAGTCCTATATAGTAGCGTATAATATGTTTACGAAACTTGTTTGAAATGAAATAGGAATATCGACAACAAAAAACAAAAGAAAAAGTAAAACAAAAAAGAAAAACGAAAAACGAAAAACAGAAAACAGGAAATGAAATAGGAAAAGAAACAGAAAACAGGAAACAGAAAAAATAAAAATAAACAATATAAGCTCCCCGCCGCAGCCACGTGGAGTGGCATATTGCCCCGGGTCGTGGCGTGCCCGTGACAAAAGGGCTCTCCCTTTTGTCCCGAAGACGTTGTACCGGGTGCACGCCCGGGACAAATTGCCCTTACGGCCCGGGACAGAATGCGTGTTCTGCACTAGTGTCTCTGTCCTTGTTAAGTGATCTCTCGATCGTGCGCAGGGCGAGATCTTCCTTTTACAAATTGCTCCAATAAGTTGGCGTCAAACTATGACGCGACTGACTCAAGTTAGCTGCACTCATGCATAGTCAATGGTACTTGGATTCAAAGATCTTATCGTCCACACATATTTTTACGATATAAACTCCGTTGTTTCGTAAAGTAAACTGCTGTCTCTCGTACGTCCTGCTAGGCTACTACCGCAGATTGTCGTGTCGCTGCCAAATAACACTTGAAGCTACAGATCGCAGGTTGGGCGTGATCGTGTAGGCGGTTTCAGGAGCATTTAGGCGTGATTTCGCGGTTCTCTTGCTCTCGTACAGCTGCAGCCACGGTAATGTTTCATAAGATAGAGCCCATCAAACGCTCAGAACATGTGAAGATGGGCTTGTACAGTCCATCAGATGCGGCCTGCTATATCCTTCACAACTCTGATCAACAAACGCAGGTCGAGTCCTATTTATCGCCTTATGCGGGAGCGTAGATTTCTCCCTCCCATTTTTTGAAGTTTCAACGAACTCCTGGCCCATTTTTCTGGTTAATGTTTTTATTAATATTTTACATATGAGAAAATATTATTTTTAACGAACAATTTGTTTTTTTCTTCCTCCACAAACGTGGAACACACTCTTTTACTACAAAACATAATATAAAAGAGAAAATAGAACAGAAAAAATAAAAGAAGAAGCGACGATACTTGTTATTGGGCCGTATTCAGAACTACCCATGAAGGAAACGATTCAGCTGTTTGGTGTATTTTCCGGTGCAGTTGCCAAATTATTTTTTACATATTTGGTACATAATAAAAAATATATTTAAATTAGTTTACTAACTGAATTTTTTTTGTATGATATACATATTTGAATACATCGAAGTAAATGTTTAGACACATCTACAAACGTTTTCACACTTTAGAAAATGTGTATTTGTACTTAATAATCATTTTTTATAGTACGGAAAAATATAGTAATACCACTTACGATTTGTTAGAAAAAGTGCGCTCTTATTAGAATGTTGATGTTGACTTATGTCCATTTGACATATGGTATACTATGGTTTTCACTTGGTGGGTAAATTATGGTGGACACATGATATTTTCTATGCGATAAGAAAAATTAGGAAGAAAGTAACATGAAAGAAAGAAAGAAGAAACATAAAGAAAAAAAATGAGAATAGTAGAAAAATAGAAGGAAAACAAGAAAACAGGCAGGGAAAAAAACACTCTAAAATAACACGATAGAAAAGGAAACAGAGGTGAGATAAATGGGCCTGGCCTATAAGCGAGGGGGGTTGTGCCCAGATGGGCGTCAAATAGTTTTTGCCCGCGCTGTAGTCCCGCAGCAGAACTCTGCCCACACCTTGGCCTTGGAGTAGGTCAGTATTGTGGGGCTCATTCTGCAAAACAAATAACGTCAGGCCCAACCTTGTGCTCCTATAGTCGATAAATCAGCATACTCGGTTGGGAAGAAGAAACCAGCACGCCATTGCATTGATGCATCAATTCAGACTCCGGAGAGATACTCCGTCAAACATTGATGCATCAATTCAGCCTCGGCGGCGACACTCAGGCCGAGCAAGTCGCCTTCCACACCATCAATGTGCTCCGTATACTATATGTACGGAGTGACATGGCGTGCCCCGTTGACATCCACACCCGTGCATCTCCCCTGCAACTCTGACCGAGAGGCGAGGGGGCCTGAAACTCTGACCGAGAAAATTCTGACATTTGTACAAAGTCAGCGGCTCCCTCCAAACGTAAACAAGTCCAGCCACTCCGTACACAAAGCAAAGTCAGCGCCTAATTTATTCTCCTGATAAAAGGTCAGCGTACATACGTTACACTCTACCACTTGCTGAATTCCAATCTTCTGGTCAATCGAATCGGAAGCATGCGTTCGCTCCAAGGTCAGGTTCAGCCGGTCAAGGCGTTCAACACTAGTGGCACTACCACTTGGGCATTCAGAGGCCACCAGAAGCCGCCTGACTGCGAGCTGAAACAGCCGAGCGAGCCCCTGTTTTGTTGGCAGCCGCTGGTTGATGCGGAGGCCATATATGATGTCATCGCTGATCGTATTTCGTAACAGCGACCGTCGCGTCATCTGTGGACTGTTGACGAAGTAAATCCTGCACAGGCATCGCCAGATGCAGAGTCTCGCTGATATTATTCCGTTATCCGTACAGTGTCGGAACAGGCCAACGTTTTCTCCTGCAAGTGTATACTCCGGCCGTTTCAAAATATTTGATATGTATTCGTTTAAATATAGATGTATCTACACACTAAAACGTGTCTAACATATAAAGCCGTCGTGTCATATGTATGCATCTACACACACAATATTATTTAGTCATCTTTCATAAAAAAATATAGGGAAGTACACATTTCATATATATCTGGGGAATCCGAGTAAATGGAAGATGTTTAGAAAGCCAACTATATGGAAGTTTATTTTCAATACATGTTAAAATTGCCTAAAATATCAAATGTGCAATAAGAAAAATAAAAAAGTTTTGTACAAATAGTCTAACCCTAATGTATATAAAAAAAATTGTATAAAAAATATAACCCAAGTGCCCCCCTTATCCATTATTCAGTAAGAGAGAAATCTCGCAAAAATAGTCTAACCCTAATGTAAAATATCGAGAAATTATGTGTTGGTGGACACAAAATATGCTTAATCTAAAGAGCATCACATAATGATGTAGTTATAACCTTTAAATATTGGTAGCTCGCTCATATTAGTTACAACTCGTTATTACAATAATTATTTACACTTTCAATAATAATGTATTACATCATATCAACAGTAAGGGTGGAGTCAGAAATCAGACAATATTAAGAATTTAAGATAGAGCTAGAAGATCAAGCAGAATGCAAAATAAATTATTACAAACAAATTCAGATTCCTAGGGGAACCCACGGCCCCTAATGGCCTCATTTAAATGACGTAGTAGATCTTATACTCGGACA
Source organism: Poa annua (assembly GCA_026929855.1). Taxonomy (NCBI): domain Eukaryota; kingdom Viridiplantae; phylum Streptophyta; class Magnoliopsida; order Poales; family Poaceae; genus Poa; species Poa annua. The sequence continues at coordinate 68,373,209 of CM049439.1, read as the reverse complement.
TCCACCCTACCATTCACATTTGTAAATTCTGTAGTTTTTTATGGATAGTGGCAAGAATCTTTATTAGGTCATTGATCAAATTACATCATTATTATGGGTTGAAATAAGACCGATCATTGATCCAACATTATGCATGTAGGTCCTGCTAGAGTAAATGCCTTATTTTAACGACACAAAAGACTCAACTCCTCTTGTTAAATAGATACAGAGGTTCTCAAAGTATTTTAACAAAATAATTATGAAACATAGTTTGTTAAGTAAATCTTTCTTTCTCTGTCTGGCAACTATCTTAAGAGTGATTTGCTACAGAAGTGGCCCAATATGTTTTGTTGTTTGATTTTCTATAATGGCGGTGGAGTGTAGCTTTTGTGATCGAAGACATGGGCATTCTGTTCCGTATAGACATATATTCTAGTGTGAAATAAACCACATAATATATATCGTGACAATAAGATCCAAAGTAATTATTCTGCATGACTGCATCTTTCTTTTTTGGGTTAGGCAGCCTGCAAGTTGGTTTGAAATGGTAGTGAAATAGGTGTATTAGGTTTGTGTTTATGTGATTTTCTCCCAAGTTAAAACGTGTAGATTTTGATAAGATAACTAAAAAGATATCAACATCTAGAATACCAAATCAACGCCATTGGATTCATTCTAATGTATATACAATTTATGCAGTATTATAGATATCAATAAACCCCTCAATAAATTTGGTCATATTTAGTGAAGTTTGACTTTAATGAACCAATATGTAATATATGATCCGTCGAGGAAAGTGCAGTCTCCACCATCCTCAACGCATATCGATGTGCAAACCACCAGGTTATCACATATTTTGCATTATCCACCAAGTTCACATCTAGTCATTTGCTATGCGGTCTAAGTACTCCATTGATAGCAAAATCAGACTAGCAACCCAACGGCAAAATCTATCACACTTCTCAGTTCCAAACTAATCTAATCTAACGAAAGGGATCTAAACGTCACCATGCCTAGGTCTGGATCCACCGTCGATGAAGAGTTTGTCAGTGGTCTGGTCGGCCGTCGTCGTGAACCTTTTCTGGGCCGTTCACATGAGAGGGAGGGAGGGAGCAGTTCAGTTCACGGTAGTTCGGCCAGTAGATTAGAGCATCTTCAACATAAGTGTTAAATGACGCGCACGGAAAAAAAGTCAGCTTACATGCGGGAGGCAATGCATGCGTTCTAGCAGACACAAGAAAATGGCGCGCCTTCTGGTAGCAGAGAAGGGCCGAGAGTGTTGTGGTCGGGCGAACAAGCTAGTGCTGAAGGCCTTCGCCGAAGAGTAGTTGTACGACACGACCACGATTGGCGACAACGATCCGAGGTGGGAGGACCTCAGGACGTCGTCCGAGTACACCACCTCGGAGGAGGAGTAGTTAGGTTTAGGTTTTGTTTAATGCATCGTCAACGAACTATGTTTAATATATTTTATTTCCCGTCAATTTATTTTACTCTGTTTGATCTTGTTTTGATCTACTGGTTTTTGAAAACGAAAACGTCTATTTTGGGAACTATTGTAACGTGCATGGAAAAGCCGGACCTACGCACGTTAAAATATAAAATATAGCGCGCCTAAAATTGCATTGCATCCGCCCGCTAAAAGTACTGTTTTGGCGCTGTAATTTTCGTAGCACATCAGACTATCCTCGAAACAGGCTTTCACCCCGCTTTATAAATAAAGCAACCGTCCACAGTTACAACCAACCGAACACAAGTTTCAAAAGCAAGAAAATAAAAAGATTTTGCTGGGGCCACAGCACAGAAAGGCCCAAGGTTCTCACTACTACTCCTGATACAAACTCTACGAAGTAGAGTTCAACGGCTGGTCGGAGAAGATAGATGCCGTCCAGCCGTTGCCTGTCTCGCTGTGGGGTGCCACTACTGCAGGAAAGCCAAGAATTTGAAAACTGAGTCAGCGGCCCGTCGTGGGAGGACATGCTCAATGACCATCTTATTACGAATTGTCCAAAGGGTCCAGGTCATTGCCGCGAACACCGACCAGAAGAGGGACCTCCTCCTCCCGGTATGATTCGTCTGCACTTCCAGGAACTCTGCCAAGTCATGGGCCTGCCAGTGAGGCCCCAACGCCTCAGCAAGGAAGCTCCATAGGAAGCGAGCTGCGGGACAGGAGAACAGGATATGTGTCCCCGTCTCGGGGACCGCACAAAGGGGACAGGTGCCATCACCTGGGCCCAAGCGTTTCGCCACCTCGACTCCCGAGGGGAGGCGGTCGCGAAGAAGTTGCCACGTAAATATCTTGATTTTAAGAGGTACTGGCGCCTTCCACAAGTGGGAAGCCCAAGTCAGCACGGGCCCCCTGAATAGGGCCCGATACGCGGAGCCGACGGAGAAGTGTCGCGCAGGCGTAAGGCTCCATGTGACACTATCCGGGTTGTCCGAGAGGGCTAGGGGAAGTAACTCGAGCAGGGACCTCCAGCTCGCCACTTCCCCCGGCCCGAAAGTGCGGCGGAATCCAATGTTCCACCGCCCCTGATGGAAGGCCGTGGAGATCAACAACAGGGGTTCCGTACAAATCGCAAAGAGATCCGGGAACTGAAACCGTAACGGCCTTCCACCAAACCAGGGGTCAAGCCAAAACAGAGTATCTTGTCCGTTACCTACGGATGAGACCGCCCGGAGTCTGATGTGCTCCTTAATGGACTGGATAGCACGCCAGAACTGAGAACCCTCTCTGCGGTCACAGGCCAAGAGTGGGAAGCCCCGAAGATACTTGGCTCTCACCAAGTCAAGCCAGAGGCCCCCTTCTCCCCGCAGAATCCGCCAGACCCATCTAAGCATCAGGGCCTTGTTCATGGGACGAGAAGCCAGAATACCTATGCCCCCAAGGTCCTTGGGGGCGCATATAACGGCCCACTTTACCATGTGGTACTTCTGCTTCCCACTCCTCGCCTGCCAGAAGAATCTAGCCAGCTCCTTATCAAAGCTAGCATGGGTTCCCTCCGGCGGAATATACATCCCCATCATATACATGGGGAGGCTAGACATGCACGAGTCGATCAAAATCGTCTTGCTACCCTTGGAGGTGATCCTACCCTGCCAAGGTTCCGATTTGGACTTCACCCGTGCAACAAGGGGCGCGAGATCCTTACCAAGGATCCGTGTGTCCCGGATCGGCATTCCTAGATAAGTAACTGGGAATGACGCCAACCTGCAATTCAGGTTGTTCGCGATCCGCTGTTGGTCTTCCTCCGAGTAACCTAAGACCACCACCTCGCTCTTGACGAAGTTTATCTTGAGGCCGGACATTGCCTCAAAGCAAAGGAGAAGGAACTTCAGATTGATAATATCCAGTTCCGACCCCTCTACCATGACCATGGTGTCGTCGGCGTACTGAAGGTGAGTCACGCCACCCCCCGGGACAAGATGTCCAACCACACCCGAGATGTGGCCGGCGGTCTTAGCCCGCTCTAAGACCTCCGCAAGGGTATCAACCGCTGAGTTGAATAGCAGAGGGGAGATAGGGTCCCCTTGCCTAACTCCACAGGTTGACCGAAAATAGGGCCCTACTTCCCCATTTACGTTAATGGCGGTGTTGCCACTCGTCACCAGCTGCATGATCCAGCCAATCATCCTATCATCAACCCCCCTCCGCTCCAGAACCAAGCGGAGGAAGGCCTAGTCCAGGCGGTCATACGCCTTCTGGAAATCTAGCTTGAGGAACACGCCTTTCTGGCGGCGTGTTTTCACCTCGTGAATAATCTCACTAAGAGCTAGGATCCCATCGTGTATGAAGCGGCCTTTTAGGAAGACGAACTGGTAAGGATGCGTGATCCGCTCCATTACTGGGGCGAGCCTCAAGGCGCAGACCTTAGCTAAAATCCTATAGATGACGTTGAGGACAGTGATGGGTCTAAATTGGCGGATATCCGTGGCTCCCACTACCTTGGGAATCAAGGTTATCACGCCAAAGTTCAGTCGTGATACAACCAAAGTTCCAATATAAAATTCCTGGAACATAGGCATAAACACGGCCTTGGCAGATTCCCAGAAAGTCTGGAAAAAAACCACAGGAATGCCATCCGGCCCCGGGGCCGAATTGGCCTTCATCTCCATCACCGCCTTGTGCACCTCTTCCGGCAGGAATGGGAGGGTCAAGTCCGCATTTTCCCTGTCTGAGACTCTAGCCCGAACTGGCCAGAGGTCAACTGCCAGGGATATCCCCGAGCGGGGTCCTGCCGTGAAAAGCTCCTTATAGAAGGAGTATATATGGGAAGAGATCTCTCCTGGTACCTCCAGGAGACGATCATTTTCCCACAGGCACGGAATCGAGCATTTCCTGCGGCGACCATTAGCTATCGCGTGAAAGTATGCCGTATTCGCATCCCCCTTGAGGAGCCAGTTTTGACGACTCCGCTGCCGCCAAAACAACTCCTCGCCGTGGTAGATCTCCATAAGGGAGTTCTCCAATGCGTAGCGCTGAATCCATTGGTCAGCCGTCAGACCCACCGAGTCCGACTCATTGTCCAACCACTGGATGTCCCGCAGTAACGACTCCTTCCGCTGGCGGAGGGCCGCACCCAGATTGGCGCCCCAGCCCCTCATGAATTGGCGCACCATCTGAGCACAATGGTGCTAGACATCCACCGCGTTAAAGATCCGCGGAGGATGGTCGGCCGCCCAGGACCACTTCAGTCGAACCGCATCAACAAACCCTGGCTGACCTAGCCAGAAGTTCTCGAAGTGGAAGCGGTTCAGCCTTGGTGGTATGGCTCCACCGGACGACAGCAGCGAGGGGGAGTGACCCGAACCGGTCCTAGTAATCGTGCGGAGGGAGCATAATGGGAAGGCCATCTCCCAGTTCACTGAGACGAGCACCCTATCCAGTACACTCCGAACAGGGTCCACCCGGTTATTAGACCAGGTGTATCTTGCTCCCACCCGGCGGATCTCTCTAAGAGCGAGATCCGCAATGCAGTCATTGAACATCCTCATCCTCCGGGGGTCCACATTCGCCGAGCTCTTGTCTTCCGGGGACCGAATCAGGTTGAAGTCCCCGGCAATCACAAGTGGGGTGGAGCACCGCTCAACCTTCGAGCTCAGCTCAGCGAGGAACGCCGGAGCTCTAGTATGGTCCGCGGGGCCATAAACAATAATCACCTCCCACCTGAAGGATGATCGTCTATGGCTGATAAGCTTGCTCACAAAGAACTCGCCCCGGTCCATATCCTCCACCTCGAAGGTATCCTCCTTTACCCCTAGGAGGATGCCCCCGGAGTGGCCATTAGCAGGGAGCCATTGCCACACAAATTTGTGTGGGCTAAGGCCCTGCAACTCCTGAATGGAGAAGTCCTGCCGAATCGTCTCCTAGATGCCCACGATGTTTACGTCCTCTTGTCTCATGTAGTCCCTGAGCTGTCTGCGACGGTCGGGTTGCCCGAACCCCCGCATGTTCCAATCGAATAACCTTATGATCATATCCATTATGAAACAATGGCGGGGGGAGTCCCCTTACGGGGGACGGATCGAGCTCTACCAGGTACCGAAGGCTGTGCCGGGCCCTTCGGAGGCCGCCCTCGTTTCCTCCCCACCTGGGGAGGAGCGGTGGGGGGAGCCTCGCTAGGGGGGGCTGAACGAGCTCTACCAGCGGACGAGGGCTGTGACGCGCCCTTCGGAGGCCGCCCCCGTTTCCTCCCCACCTCGGGAGGAAGGATGGGAGGGGCCTCACTAGGGAGGGCCGTCGCAGCGTCAGAAGCCGAAGGAGGTGGCTCCTGCCGCAAGGAGGCAGGTTCGGGGGCCATCTCTCGCACAGGCTCGACCTGAGCCCGCGTGGCAGCAAGAGCCCCCTCATACACTTCCTTCGCCTTAATGGCAGACACCTGCTCAAGCTTGGGGCCACGCTCGCCCCGAAAAACAATGCCGCAATCGTCGGCAACCTGCACCAAATGGTCCAAAGGGATCTCATCTAGGACAGAAAATCTCGACCCGGAGGAAGGGGGAGGTGTGCAACGCAACGTACCTGCTAGACTCCGCCTGGCCGCTGTACGCTGGATCGCCTGCTCCACCACTGTCGGCGCGGGCATCCCCAGCCCCCCACCCCCCTGCAGACGCGAGCCTGGCACTGTCGCGCGGAGTCTGGGACACCGGCGCTGGCTGGCGGCTGGGACGGCCCAGGGGAGTCTGTGTGCCCCCCACAGGAGTGTCGGGGAGGACCGTGGGCAGCACACAAGAACCCGCCGCCGGCGTAGCTGGGACCAGTGGCGGGGAAGCCGCCGGCGAGGTGGGGGTCGAGCCTGGCGAGAAGGTGTAGCAGAGGGCGCCAGCCGAGTGAGACGACGAAGGCGGAGCCACCTCCAGCCCCACACTCCCACAGTCCTCCTCTGGCTCAGTGGGCACCAGGCCAAGGGAGGAGGCGTCCAACTCTGGCAAGCCAAAGTTGGTGCCGTACTGTGCGAGCGGGGGGGTCACGAGGGCTGGGGGGTCAGGGCGGGCGGAGCGCGGGCGGTCGACGGGTGGCAGCTTAGCCGGCGCACTCAGAGAGAGGGCCGGCCCAGCTGGAGCGGGACGGGGTACAGGCGAAGATGCCTGCACCAGGGCCTGAGCGGTCGTGGTACCCGCAGACACAGAAGGCGCAGGCGAAGATACCTGCGCCGGAGCCGGGACGGCCTCAGCTGACGCAGCGGACACCAGGTGGTCATCCAAGCCCGGGTCGTCGTCATCGTCGTCCGAGAGCGAGTCACCAGAGCCACCCCCCTCGTCCGAGGGGTCCCCAGCAGTGTCAGTCGCAGACGGGAGAGGAGGCTGCGCCTCCTCCCGGACCACCCGAAGATCAGCTCCCCGGTTCCCGCCCCGGCCCCCAAAGTAGAACGGCGGCAAGTCGCCGCGGATCAGGCCTGGGTCGGGGACTAGGACTCGGAGACGGACTGGACCCTCGCTAGCTAAGGAGCCAACGTCAACCTCCTCAAACCTACCCAGTAGACGGGCCACCAGCGCAACAACCGTCTGTGTCCTGGCCTCCTCCGGCAGTCCGTACAGCCGAACCCAAGTGGACCTGAGCACTGGGCTCACCGAGGGGACAACTGTTGAGGGGCAGATGGCCACCTGGATCCTGCTGAGCGATAGGGCGTAAGTCTCGTCCAGGGTGCGGCAGAGCCTCAACATCTCTGCCGAAGGGAACACCATGGAGAACTCGGAGGGAGAGAGCTCCCGGATCTGCCACTCGTGGGTCGGGTGAATCCACGCTAGCTCCTCCCGCAGGACCTCCAGGGTGAGCTCAGTGGGGACCTCTGGTAACTGGGCGGGGAGCACGGACAACGTCGCCAGGTTCGGGGGTGCCAACCTCGGCTCCCCCCCCCCCCCCAGATCGATGAAGTAAAAGAGTGCGTCTAGCCCGAGGCCCAGAAGCTCGAGCCTAGACCTGTGAAGCTGGGCCGGCTGAACGGGGCACTCGCCAATGGCGTGACCCGGGTCTCCACACCTCAGACAGCACGGCGGGCGAGAGCACTTCGAGCGGTAGTGGCCCGCCGTACCACAGTTCCGCCACCTGAGGTCGGGATGCAGCTACCCCCACCTGGGATGAGCTACTCGGGTCACGTCGCGGGACAGGCGAGGTTGGTGCCGGAGGGAGCCCACCTAGGCTCCCTTCCGCACCACCGTCCACCCCACTCGAGGCCTTCTTCTTCCTCTTCTTGTTCTTCTTCTTTGCCGGTACTCCATTCGCGGCCACCGGGAGGGGCCGCCCCGGCGGGGGCTGCGGCTGGGCATTGTTCTCACGGTCACGGATCCACGAGCCCGTCTCCGACGAGCGTCGCGGGGAGCGAGCACGACCCTGCTCCCTTAGCACTAACGTCCGGCGAAGGTTTGCCTCCCTGGCCGCCCCACCCGGCGATGGCGAGCTTCTCGGCGACCTTGCCGGAGACGTGCGGCGCGGAAGGCCTCCCCCCCGTGGTGGAGAGCGTCCGGGTAGAGGAGGGGCGCGGGGGCGCTCCTGGCCCCTAGTGTGGCGGACCGGCGACCTGCGCAGGGGAGCTTCACCGCGGCCCGGGGCTCTGTAGAGGCGGGGAGGAGACCGTCGGGCCGGAGAACGACGGGGAGGGGAGCGGGGGCGCGCGTGGGAGGACGGCGGGGGAGGGGACGGCGACCGAGCGCGGCGGCGAGGGTGCACCTCGTCCTCCGGGTCGTCAGCGCGGCCGCGTTTCATGGTCTCGTCGGCGGTCCTCGCCGGCGGGGGGAGCTTCGCACGGGCGTTCGGGGAGGGGTGTGGGATGGTGCTGGCGCTGGCGGCTGGAGATCGGGGACGATTCACGAAAGGGAACGAGGCTAGGGCACCGGAACAGATCGGGGCGTTTAACCCTGACCTTGGGTTAGATGGGCCTGGGCCGTGTGGGCGAGTGGCCGCTCGGCTCGCGCGCTCCGTGGGCCTTGGCCGCTGCGCTGGGGAGCGCCACTCCAACATGGGCTGCACCGGCGGCCCAACCAACCCACCTGGGCCGCTCAGGCTAGGGTTCCTCGCCATCAGTCGAGCGCCGCCGCCCGCGCCTGGGCACGACGCCGACGCCGCCCGCCGGGAGGCCACCTGCGTCGCCAGGGCTGACAGCTCCCGCATGAGCTCAGGCAGAGGGGAGGAGGAAGCCGCCGCCGGGACGGCGGCGGAGCTCGCCGCACCAGGCGCCATCGCCGGGATCCCCTGCGACGCCGGACGGCGGAGCAGCGTCACCATCGAGCCTCGTCGACACGCAGTCCGCAGGCTCCCCTGCTTCGCCACGGCCAGAAACTCCCCAAACGTCGGCGGCTTCAGCGGTGTGCAGCGGGCGACCACCTCGTCCTCGTCCGCGATATCCACCCATCGCCGGCCTTCCAGTGGCTCCGCCGCCATCACCAACCTGGTGAAGCAGCAAGCTGTCGGGCAGCGAGGGAGAGGACAACGGGGCAAGGTCGCCGTCGGTCAGACGCCGTACGAGTTCACCGGGGTCGCCCGGTCGCCATCGCCGTCTTCCGCCATCCTTTTCGCCGGAACATAATCAACCTCGCTGTAATGTTCTAGCACATCAGACTATCGCACGTCTCTTGGAGATGCTGTTAATAGTAAAACGCTCTCCTTATCGTTGTGGGACCAACCCTCAGTTTGGCTGTCAAGGATGATAATGTGCTATTTAGCCTGGGTAGATGGATATCTTGTGGAGGGTGCAAAAACATATGTGTATCTGGAGGTTTGCACAACTATATGTGCCGAGCGTGATGGAGACTGCAATTTCCTCGAATCCGTAACAACGGATTGCTATCCACTGGGAATCACTTTCAGACGGAAAGATGACTTGTTGTTTGTTCAGAGAACCCCAGTTCCACTTCCAGCTTGGCTGCCGCGGCACTAGCAGCAAGAATCATCAGCTGTAATAATTAGACTAAAAAAGTAGTAACAGCTTAGGGCTCCTTTGATTCATAGGATTCTCAAAGGATTGGTGTACGATTGAAATCCTATGGGAATTTTCCCTTTGACACCATTTGATTCATAGGATCATATCCCATAGGAAAAAATCCTATAGGAATCTTGTAGTACAAACACCATAGGAAAATAACATGAGCTCCAACCTCTTGGAAAAATTCCTTTGCCAATCAAACAAACTTTTCCTTCCTATAGGATTCAACTAGACATGCCATACCAATCCTATGATTTCCTACACTTTCCTATTCCTATGAATCAAAGAAGCCCAGTTCGCATCGCATGCTGGATGAATCCTACTAGTAGTACCAAACTCCGTCCGATATTTTAAGCTAATCCCCCCCTTAAGTAGGAATCAGAGAGTAGCCAGGCCAGCAGTGACCAACCAGATAACCAGAAACGAAAACGAGTCCGTGCGCAAAGCGTGTGCAACTGTCACTCAACGGCCGTCGCCGTCGCCCTTCCCAGACCCCAAGCGGCAGGCAACAGAGTGGAGCACGGTCACAGCCAGTGAGGATGTGAACGGGCACGCACCCGTGGTACGAACCATAACCTTTTGGTAGTATTAAAACTCAAGTCCGGCGACTTTTGGCATGGTTCTTGCCTCACTCCCACAAGTTGGGCAGCAAGGCGATGTGAGGATTAAAAAAGTGCAACTTTGTCGTGGAGCTCCCGCAAGTGGTACGGGATCGGGATGGCCGGCGACGGGTTCCGTTCAGGTGCAGCTTCCCTGCTGCCGCTGCTTTGCGTTTTCGGCTCCACAGATACCGGTCTTGGTTTCCCCAAGCCTCCGGCACGTCGCCTTCGCTGGATAATGAGAGCATCATGCTGACTACAGATCAACCAAAGAAGGTCAGGGTGAACAACTCGGTGATAAATATTCTCCAGCAACTAACAGTGTACTCTAGAATTTTCTTTTTTACTTATTACACGTGAGATATAAAACCCTACTAGTACATCTCAGAAACACCAACTAATACTTTCTTTATATGCACTCTTTAGAGATCTTTTCCAAGGCACTCAAATAACACTAACCCACATAATTACACAATCGTATTCATGTACGTGCAGCAAAGGTATGCTTGGATCTTATTAAAAATAACTCATGTATGGGGGATTTCGTGTAAATGGAAGATTTCTTAGATACCCCATGGGTTGTGAAAAAAATAACTCAGAGGCGAACATGGGGACAACCTGGTTGAATTCCACAAATAATATTTTTTAAATTTGCTAAAAGTGGTAGGCAATGATACATGTTAAATTGATTCCACTTTTAATTTTTCACAAAAAGAAAAAAAGTTTGGTATAAACAAGAAATACAATTAACATAACAAGCGCTGTGTCACGCATCTTTTAAACACTCTTTACTAACAAAGAGGATGATAAATATTGAGTTTTAGCTGTCATATATGTCTCTTTTTGTCGTGAATCGTCATTAAACATTAATCATCTAACATAAAAACTGGCACATTGACAGTGCTTGACAAATGTAAGAGTCATATATTTTTGGAGGAATATTTTCAGTTAGCTCCTAATTAAATATTTTTTGTTAAATATTTTTTGTTTCAAATACAATAGAACCATAACAAATACAATAGACTTATTAAATATTTTTTGTTTCACTCTTCCTAGAACTGTTTGCAAATTCAAGTTCTTTGGAGTTATAAATCACTGATTATATTATTTTGTTGTCTACATAACAAAAATCAACAATCCAGAAATTATACAAGCGAAGTTACATACTTATATTTGACTTTATTTTTTTCTATGCTAAGGAACCATTAAGTTTTTGAGAGAAAACAAATGCACTATGTATATCTACATCACCTAAATCCTAAGCTCGAACACCCACCCTTGCATGCACAGTTGTATCTTCCCTATCATTTCATTTTTCCAATGGGAGGTCCAATGCTCATTGAAGTTACATAAGCATTTAAGACAAGAGTAAATATTACCGTCTTGCTTGATTCTTAGAATACGCAATACCAACGGTTGTAACACACAAACCCACATCTAAGGCTGGCAATTGGGTCGGGTTTGGTCGGGTCGACCTCTTCTAGACCCATGCTCGTTTAATAAATGGGCAAGCTTCTCTGCCCGCGACCCTGCCCATGGGTCAGATTGCATGCCCATGCCCATGCCCGTCGGGTCACCCGACCCGTCGGGTCGCCCGTCGGGTCTGCATACAACAGCTTCTCATGTCAATTCTGGCACTCCAAAATGGCATATTTTATGTGTCAAACTGCATCAGTAAATCAATAAAATCATAATAAGTGTTGAAATGCATCACAACATCAGTACATCGATATCATCAAACTTGGTGTCGGGGATTACCATTGGTTCTTCTTCATCAGTAAGAACAAATTGAAACTCTGCAGAGAGTGTATTGGGGACGGCAGGGAGTCGGGGACAGCGGCGTCGGGGTCCTTGGGGATGGCGGCATCGAGGCCGGCTGTGAGTTGGGGACGGTGGCGCCGTGATCGTTTGGGAGGCAGCGAGTGGCGCCGCCGTTTTGCTGCCGTGAAAGGGAGGGGAGCAGAGAGCACCGTGAGGCGTGAGCACTGAGCACTTAGCAGAGAGAGAGTATGGGAGAGGGATTGCGGCGGGGACGGGGAGAGACTGGGGAGGGACACGGTCACACCTAGGGTTAGTGGCTTAGTGCGGTGCGTGTTGGATTTGGACTGTTGGGCTAGGCTGGAAATTACATGGGCTCTAGTCATGTCTTTATGTCTTTCTATGAGACCCCACATGTCAGCTAATCGGGTTACCCATCGGGTCGCCCATGGGTACACATGTCTGCACATACCCTACCCATGACTAATCGGGTCGCCCACGGACGAGACCCATGGGCAAACATAGCAACCCATACCCTGCCCATTAGGGTCGGGTGCCCGTGGGCGGACGTACCCATGGGCGAAATTGCCGGCCTTACGGCCACATCCCAAGGACCATTGCCAGCCTCTAGGGCATACAGGTCCCACAAGTCACCATGCTCACTCCCTTGAACGCGTCGACCCATATAACACAAGCGCCGATGCAACGACATAACAATGCTTGTGGTGATATCATGCACGTCATGGAGTCGGTCGGGCACAACAAGGAATGATGGGGCGGCGGCGACCGGTCCGGTCCGACGTAGAGATGTGGCAATTGAAAGGGGAGGGATGGCTAGTGTGGTTGAGTGGAGAGTGTGGCTTGAGAAGTAAGAAGAGAGTGAAAACGAGAAAGCTGCCCTTTTTTTCCTTGTGCTATGTGAAAAATGATTTGGCTGCCCAAATTATGGGTCATCTCTAGAAGATTCTCTAAGAACCCCATTTACGAACCTTGTTTGGGTGAGAACGCGACTTAAGATATCTACTTCTCAAACCCCGGACCCTAAAAAAGCAATTTGATTCAATGTTGAGAATCAAACGTCAAACACCATTGACCATCTAAGAGTCTCTGCATCGATACCATCTAAACTTAGTACTACATCACCTCCTAATTCCTAAATTGTGTTCGCTTAGTCGATGTAAGACACTCCGTCCCATTCGCAACAAGCTTTCCACAAAAATAATAATTGTGGATTACAGTGTTCAAAATTTCCATTCAATCTTCCCTAGTCCGAATGGAAAATAAACAAAACCGGCCTCACCGCTGTTCGCGGAGGCTATTCCAGTGGACGCTACTCCACTGGTTATCATGGGAAAACAAAATGAAAACTGCGTGTACCTCCCACTTGTAGCTGGCTGCCGGGAGACTAGCAGCAAGAGTCATTCAGCTGTAAGCCAGTAAAGACGCAGCTGGAATAATAATCCTGATGATACTAGCAGTCTCCAACTAGATAGTAAGCACGAACGAAAACGAGTCCGTGCGGAAAGCGTGTGCAATTGCGGTGTGACGGATAAGGCCGGACCGCCCGCGTCACTGCCGCGGTGTGCGCAACTGTCGCCGGCCGCCAAGCGCCAACCACCACCACTAAAGCCTAAAATAAACTAGGGAGTACTGTACTAAACCGATCGAGCCTCGCAGGCAACAGAGAGCCAGCAGCAAGGGTGTCAACGAGCAGTAGCACGAACCGTACGATCGATAAACCTATTGAAACTCAGGCCGGCGACTTTTAGGCAGCATGGGCCGTCGAGCGCGACGCGAGGGCAAGGCGGCGATGTGAGGATGATTGGAAAAGTGCAACTTTGTCCTGGAGCTAGCGCAAGTGGTAGCAGTACCGGTACGGGACTGGGATGGGCGGGCGACCGGTTCGCCGCACGGCCTTCAGGTGCAGCTTCCCTGATTCAGCTAGCCGATACCGGGGGTGCATGCGGAATGGTGGGCGGTCTCGGTTTCCAGGCCTCCGGCACGTCGCCGTCAACGGATGGGAGCACGTACAGGTACAGTACAGTGCTGATTACAGATCCACACCACAAGAATATCTGAATTCAGACCATACAGCATCCGGTAACGGTGTCCTACAAATGTTACTGTACTAGGAATCCGGCACATGTTGCGCATTACGCCTTGTTTGGATTGGCGCTTGATAACCAAAACGACGGGTATTATTTACGGACGTCAGAAGGCCCTCCTAAAATTCCAGCGCGAGCGGGTAAAGTATTCCGGCTCCGGAAAATGAAACAGCAATCCAATCGGGCCCGTAACGGGAACGACTCACCCACCGAACACCTTAAATTGATTTTCCGGTAGAGCATTGGGCGTCGTGCTCGGCGTTGGAGTTGGTCATAGGTCACAAACTTTGATGTGTCACTTAGGCCCTCGTCTTCCTTGTCTTCCACCTCTTGTTTTTTATGCTTTTCTTGGTCATAATCATCTTCCGCGACACCAACCTAGCCGTGCCATCAAGGAACATGTCGGACAAGACTTCCTAAGAGTTTTATCACGAAAAAGAACGCCCACATCGACTGCGGCACGAACACAAGATGAATGAGGAAAATGACATAGATTTCATACCATATCGTCATCTACGCTGGTCTACATTCCATCGAACATGTGGGCTCCATTGCCATCATCGCCGACCGCGCCAAAGAGGCATTGTCGGGTGCTCGCATCGATGCTTGGGGATGGTGGGGCCCTCTACAGAGCCGACGAGACTAGAAATGGTTGGTTGAGGTCAACGCGGAGGCAGATGTTCGACGTAAATCTAAACCTACTCCAAGACAAGTAAATTGATGTTTTTTTCTTAAAAACCTTGTGCATGAGAGGGGAGAGGAGGACAAGTCGATTGATTTGCACATAAAAGATATTTTTAATTTTACTAGAAGGGGATCTGCAATGATATATGTTAAATTGCTTCTACTGTCAAATGTTTCACTAGAAAGGAAAAAGTTTGATATAAATACGCAATACAGTTAATTCAATACACATGGTACCGTGGGCTGAAGACATATTTAGGAGCCATATGTTATTTGACGAAAATTGTAAGTTAGCTTATATTTACTAATGTTGCTCATAAATTTGGAATTGGAGAATGCTAAACAAACACGACATTGTTTATAATATTATGGATGAAATACAAGAAAAATAGATTTATTTATCCTATATCATCTTTGTATGATTTCTGAAAATTTATACTACTTTTTTTTTAAGCAAAAATTTCTTTTTTTTTGAACGGATAAGGCCCCAAAGGGGCCTGGGAGCTTCATTGACTTAGCGGCACACACCAAATTACAACGAGGTCCTCAAGCAACAAAGAAATTGCAAAGAAGGCCTCGGATAATACAAACAGGACCCTAAAAAAGAAAAGAGGAACGCAATTAGGTCCTTCGTCGCCGCAGATCACCGGAGACCTCAGAGCCGGGGCACCAACCCTTCCACCGGGGAACAAGCCACTTGGGGAAGAATCAGCGGGAAACCCCCAGCCGAGATCGAAGATCCTCCACTGAAGGAGGAAGAAGAACCTCTGGAAATAACTCCAGAGCGCGGAGCGGTTCCTATGGCCATGGATAGCCCTGGCATAAGCTTGCCAGCGCTTGGGATCTCCGCGAGACACCATCGAAGCTCCAGCAGCACGCCCCACCGAGCACGCCGCAAGGTCCATCCAAACACCCACCAGAGCAAGATCAGCAGCTACCGCCTGCCCATCCTGACCACCACCACGCCGGCCAGAAACGGAAGGCAGAAGCAGTGACCTTACTCCAGCAAACGCCAAGCGAGTCGAAGACGCCGGCCCGATGCAGAACTCACTCCTCCCCTCGCCACGGAGGCCGGCCAGAGAACTGAGCTCAACACCACCCACCTCCTCGAGCCCACCACCAGCCAGCGCCGCACCCAACTCACTCCTCCACCTCCACCCCTCGCCACCAAGGCCGGCCGGAAGAGATGTCGAAGTAGATTGAGCCCGCGACGCAGAAAGGCAGTAACGCGCACCAACCTTATTCAGCAGAGCGTCAGCCTCCACTGCCGGTCGAAGCTTCATCCAAAGAAGCAAAAGAGCACCGACAAGAAGCCCTAAGCCCCAGATCTGGCCGCCAAGATCCAAAGCTCCACTCCAAGCAACGGGCAGAGAGCCCCTACGCGGCAAACAGCCGAAACCTACGCAACTACTATGCACAGGGGAGAAAGCGCCTTCCCTCAGCCATCTCCGGCCGGCAACGCCGGCGAGAGAGGCCTCGGTCCGGCTAGGAACAGGCTCACGCGCTCTCAGCTACAGTGAAAGTGGGGGGAGGGAGAGGGGAAGAGAATGCAGAACTACCAAAAATTTATACTACTTCAAATGTTTGAAAATCATAGCAAGTGAAAACAAATACAATAAACTTATACAAGATTTTCGTTCCACTCTTCCTAATATGTTTGCAAATTCAAGTTCTTTTGGAGTTATATTGACGGTTATATTATGTCCTTTATCTACCAAATAAAAATAAAAAATCTCCCACCCCACAAACACAAGAATCTCATCCAAGCAGCTGCAGTGCTACACCAAAAACCGAACATGCAAACTGCGGCTACCTCTGATATTTTATTAAGACAGGATTAGTAAGACGGCCAAAGCAAGCTAAGAAAACAATAGAACAAAGCAAAAGGGTGTAGAAGATACTGGTGGTCAAGTGGAATGGCCGATATAATAAAATAAGGAACAGTGAGGTCGCACTCGAAGTCTCCATCTTCCTCTTCCCCCTTGTGGCTCTTACCAGGATGATGCATCCCCCTTGGCTCTCTGTATCCGAGCTGTGTCCTCTCAGGCTCTCACTCGCCGCGCTTTGCACCTCGACACCACCACCTATAAGTACCAGCTTCCGAAACCACTCCGCTCAAACTTCTCATCGCAGAACAAAAACCACTTCACTTCAGCAATCAAAAGCATCCATCCAGAGCTAAGGGAATCGGATCAGCACTCTGTTCGCCTTCACAAGATGTGTCCGATCAAGAAGGAGATGAGCGGCGAGTCCGGCTCGCCGTGCAGCGGGGAGTACAGCTCTCCCTCGACCTCGTCGGAGCTTCAGGGACATCAGCAGATGCAGCAAGCGGCGGCGTGGACGAAGCGGCCGGCGGGGCGGACCAAGTTCAGGGAGACGCGGCACCCGGTGTACCGGGGCGTGCGGCGCAGGGGCAATGCCGGGCGGTGGGTGTGCGAGGTGCGCGTGCCCGGCAGGCGCGGGGGCAGGCTCTGGGTCGGCACCTTCGACACCGCCGAGATCGCCGCGCGCGCGCACGACGCCGCCATGCTCGCCCTGGCCGGGCCCCGGTCCGCCTGCCTCAACTTCGCCGACTCCGCCGAGATGCTCGTCGTGCCGGCGTCCTCCTACCGCAGCCTCGATGAGGTGCGCCAAGCCGTGCTCGAGGCCGTCGAGGACTTCGCTCGGCGTGAGGCGCTGGGAGCCGAGCAGGAGGACGCGATGTCCGGCACGTGCTCGTCGGCGCCCTCCTCCCCCCTCACCGACGACGACGAGTCCTCGTCCTCGCGCGCCGAGGAGTCATCTTCGCCGTTCGAGCTGGACGTGCTGGGCGACATGGGGTGGGAGCTGTACTACGCGAGCTTGGCACAGGGGATGCTCCTGACGCCGCCTTTCCTGGCCGCGTCTGCGGCGCTCGGCGATTACGGCGAGGCCAGCCTCGCCGACGTGCCACTTTGGAGCTTCCAGAGCTAGCTAGTTCGCGCCACGCCTTTTCCTTTTTGTTGTCGTCGTCTCGGCGTTGTCCGATGCCAATTTTTTTTTTTTTTTTGAGAAATCCGATGCCAAATTTTGGTGCTGTACGGTCACTGCTTTGCAGTTTCTGGTAATGTGATTGTACAAATTGGGGAAAACAGAGCATGGCTTCTGAGTTCTGACTGTTGACTTACCACAATTGGTAGGCACTGTGAAGAACGACCTTTTGTTATGACCGGGGAATCTTGGCTCATCAGCTGCTCAACTACACGAAAATCGGATTTGGCTTTCCTCGAGAAACTTGCTTCAGGGCGATCCTTTGCCTCACTAGAATCCTCGTGAGCTCTTGGATTGACGTCCGACGGTGTACATGAAAATCCCCCGAAAATATGTCGGCTAGTGGTGCCGGACACATGTCGAATAGAAACATATTTCCTCGTGGTGTTCTCTATAATTAGGTCGATATGAAAATAAACAACAATCAAATTATGTTTGCAATCTCCACGAGTTGAAATTGTCTTCGGCCGGATCCTGCACGCGACGAGTTGCACCCGTAGAAGCCTGCATAGGGGGCCTGGAACGGCGACGGTGTCATGGTCCCGGTTGAGCCACTTCTTGACGGCTCTCTTATTTGCCCCTTCCGAGCAACCGTGGCGGCGCTTCTCGTTGGAGAGGAGCAGCTAGCCGTGGGAGCCATAGCGGGGCGCGCCCTGGAGGGTGGCGGCCCTCATGATGTTGAGACGGAGGGGATAGGTGCGGCAGCAGAGAGGATCTAACGGCGAATGCAGTTGATTTGACGGTTGGGAGGGTGGCCGGCAGCGACGAAGCTGAAGAGCGGATGTGGCGAAGGGGGTAGGGTTTCGACTCGGTTCCGATCAAACAAACGATAGACATACTGACCGAGCAAGCATCGAAGTGGGTCACCATAAACAATTTACGGGCCAAACATGCTTTACGGGTCCTGATCGGTGCGAAAAACCGAGCAAACCCCTGTGTCACCGGACTTTTACGGGATTCAGCCTATTTATGGTAGCTGCTAAGGCCGCTACTACCTCAGCTGCGGCGTTGACATCCACACCCATCCATCTCCCCTGCAAGACCAGAAGAGGGGTAGAAAATTCAAACTTTGTATAAAATCAACGGCTCCCTCGCATAGAAAAACGTAGCAAGTTCAGCCGCTCCGTAGGCAGAATAAAGTCAGCGCCTATTTTATTCTCCAAAAGGATCAGCGTACATAGTTAATACTCTACCACTTGGTTAATTCCAATATTATGGTTAGTCAACTCAGAAGCGTGTGTTCGTACGGTCTGAGGTCAAGCCATTCAAGTATTCAACACTTGCTGTACTAGTAGTGCTTGTTTGTTGGGCATTTAGAGGGGCAAATAGTTACGTAATACGGAGTATAAGCAACCATGTGTTCATACTGTAAACCATAGAAACATAAGTCAATACTTTGTTATAAATTATGCTTTATCTCTAATTTTTTAATATATTATTCGACCATGACCCAATGTTATTTATTCATTTTTCACAAAATAAAATTGGAAGTATACATTTAAGAAAGTAATACTTTTCACATATCTGGGGAATCGGTGTAAATGAAAGATGTTTAGAGAGCTGATGTGTCATACGATAGACAACCCACTTTTCTTTCACGACAAAGTTGTGCTAAACAATATGAAAGCATATATCAATACATATTAAAATTATCTCACATATAATATGTCCACTAAACAAAATAAGAAAGTTTGGTACAAATAGTTAATAAGAGACCATAGGTTCTGAGTTCCCATCTATTATACAATTAAAGTACAAGACAACCAACAGTTTGCATTTAGCGAGCACACCTTATTACAAAACTGATCTTTAGAGACCGCAATCCGAATCGGTTTAACACTAAAAAGATTTTAACCGCCTCACATCAAACCCCGCAGCCGGTTGTTATTTCAGATCCGTCTCTAATGTTTTTAGCATCGGTCAAATATTTTCACTCCCTCTCAAACTAGAGATGGGCGGCAACTCAACCTGAGTGTTTTTAGTCGTGCAACCGGTTCGTATTGACAACCGTGTCTACTATATATTGTATTAGATACGACTCCTTTTCCCGTCCGTCTCCGCAGTATTAGAAACGGTTATTTAGGTTGGCCGGCTCTATGTGGCGACCGTTAGAGACGGTTATTTATCCTGCTCGCCGCTAACATAATTTGTATTATTGTTTCTCTACTAAAAAATTTATTTACATCTTACGTAGATAATTTTTCCTCCTATGTACACACTCCATTGTGAAATACACAATGATTTAGACACGGTGAAAGACACAATGTTTTAGACACGGTTAATTTTGATATGATTATATTGTCAAAAGTTAAAAAATAAGATATTGTGAAACATAATCTAATTATACCGCCAGACGTGGAGTGGAAAGGATACCAAAAAAGCTAACACAAAATCTACATGCCCGCTAGATCTGTTATCCGTGTCTAGTAGTGTAGGTCTACGGCACTACACCTCTACGTCTTTTGTGCATATAAATAAAGAGCACTTCACTATGTCAGTTCCTATTCTTATCGCAAAAAGGTACCGTTGAGCTTAAGTTCTTGAATACATATATAATTCGATCCAGATTTTACAAAAAAATCACTCATTTTAACAAATAAATGACCAACATGCCCTCAAGCCATTTGTTCCAAAACAACCAATGTTCCTTTAGATACTTATCTTCCAATGCAAATGCTTATTCGGAATTACTCCTTGGATATTTTTTTCGTATCACCTGCTAAACACTTAGTATATATGGGTTATCATTAGCAATAGTACACATTGTTTATGGGTCAATTGTCTAGGTTTTTTTTTGCAGGAACTATTCTTGTATTTATCCCTTGCATAGATTAGTTTTTATGTGTACGGTTTATATAACATGTTTAAATCAGGTTTCACATGCGCTTGATAAGTCCAACTTAATAATTACCCCAACACTTCTAAATATTTTGTGCATGAGAATTGCCTTTGTACGACTATCATGAACTATAGCTTGTGACTTATCTAACCATAGTTAGAAAGATATAGTTCTTATGATCTTAGATAGGGTTATGACATCTATTTCGTTATAATTATGAAGACCTGGAAGATGGCATCTGTTTAAGAACTTAGCAAATGAAGTTTGTGTAGGTACGATTATGTATTTCTAATGGTAATGATCTATTTAGGTATAATTGCAAAAACAAATACTCCATGCGAATGGAAAACCGAAGGAACTAATATAGTAGATGATTACGTGCATGAATACCTCAAGACTTCCCCCGTTCGGTGGATCCACGTCATGTCGGCTTGAAAAATCATTGATCCTGGTCCTACCAGATAATGTGTATGGTCATGTACGTTTGGTATCGATCTTGAAGATGAACCGAGGAAGAAATCGATGTCCGAGGGGGGGGGGGCAAAAAAACACTTTGAATAGAGAGGACCTAAAGCATAGATCATAGGATATGTTTAATCCTATACTGACCAGAGCGGAAGGAAAATAACCTGGATTATATCATATTATGGTCAACCAAGGCGGTTCCGCTCTCGGAGCCTCCTTGAAGGCCGAGATGGTCGCTACACGGCTTTATGAACCCACGGAATCCGGCACGCACCCCTTGAACCCGATGCGAGGCTGCATATTCTCGACCTCAAAAGAACTGAGTCAAACTCGTACGTGAGGCCGACATCGAACGAATCGAGACATACAGACTTGCACTTTATGAGATGATCTATTATGTCGCTTGATCACAACCAAAAATTTAGATCTATACTATGTATGCAAATAGTAATTTTTAAACTATATTTCTTTATTGCTACCATCGATTTACATAACTGTCTTTGATCCATCTATAGTAATCCTGGACTCCTGTGCTGGTTTTATTTTTAATCTTTTTATGCGACCCACAATATGACGATATCTTGGACATAATTTTGTAATACCAGTATTTATTTTTTCTATTTATATCGTCAATCGTTTTTACTGATATTCTGATGGCATTTATAATGTCAGCATGTGGAATATAATGTGAATTGTTGCTTTCTTGCCATTAATTCTGATCAGACGCCGTTGAATATTTTTTCTTGCAGGCACGTATTACAGATGTTGTGTATTCAGAAGAATTATAAGGGACCATGTAGAGGACTTTGATCAGCCCAAAAAAAGTCATATAGGAGCCGTCGTACTCCTGGACTCTAATGTTGATCTAATCTTTTATTTTTGATAAAACACGTTGTTACTTTTTTTATAAGAAGGGCTCTATTGAACATGACCAACCTAAATCTTAAAATTTCTCAAAAAAAAACCTTAATCTTAAAAAAGTAACGTGACCGACCTTATGCATCTAAAAACACGTTACGCATGTACGTAATCTCATTAAATTCTAACCACAAAACTTTAATCTAACCGTCTAAATAATTTTGATGATGTGGGTTAACGTGGTGTGTCGAAAATTAAACCTCGTATTGTGCTTTTAGTATACTAGATAACACCCCGCGCGTTGCTGCGGAATTTCATAGTGATATATGCTCGAAAACTTTCTATTGTATGAAATATGAATTGAGTTGTTCCATTTCTTTGTTCAAAGATTAACTCATAGGCTAAAGGT
Source organism: Poa annua (assembly GCA_026929855.1). Classification (NCBI taxonomy): domain Eukaryota; kingdom Viridiplantae; phylum Streptophyta; class Magnoliopsida; order Poales; family Poaceae; genus Poa; species Poa annua. Next base: position 68,351,088 of record CM049439.1, on the reverse strand, counting down.
AAGTGTGAATGACTTAATGAGTGGACCAATTAGAGACTTGATGATGTGGCATGCTTGCATGTTGAGAGAAATCAAGTAGTGGGGTGCTCCTATTTAGATAGAGAAGATAATAGAATAGATGTGATGATGCGAATTGGGAATATGAGCATGCCTTTTGATTGTTGACTTTCAAGAATTAGTGATAATTTGGACCCTTGGATGGACATCGGACAGTGTACATGAAAATCCATCATTAGAGCATCTTTATGCTCGTTTACGTGGATTGCTAGCTTTTCACAAGCCCCAACAAATGCTATTCTGAATGATTTGAGGACATAATTGCATTGAAAGATCTTGGTGATCTCAATTACTTTCTGCAAATTGAAATTAAGGATCTTGCTCCGGAAGGGCTGCCTTCGGGAGCGTGTGCGAGGGTGCATTCGGAGTTCTAAATCGTGTGTCCATAGTGTGTGCATCACTACAATATTGACATGAAGTTTTGTTATTGTTAATCGATGGGTCATGTGTTTTTTTAATAATTGGACTTTGTGCATCCTCGCGGATCGAATAGCTTTTAATATTGTGTTCTTAGAGAGTTCAGTGTATTTATATCTACCTTTTACTGAAAATCACAAGGTTTAGATGCTGAATTTGGTTTGTAATTTGAAATTTGTATAAAAATCTATACATAATTATATTATGGCAAAAGTCCCTCTTATAAATTAATGTCTCAAATTGTGGATAATATGGACACCTTGCATGTAAAGATGGACTAATTTAATGTATGTTGGGGTTTTACTTTTGTAAGTACTAGAAAAATACCCTACGGGTTGCAGCGAGAACCCTAAGATAATTATATTATAGAATAAAGAATGTTTGATGCATGAAATGAAAAAACATGAAAGTATGAGGAATTTGATTCGCCGCCATAGTCGTAAATCTAAAATTAATCACTATGAAATGATTACATCTTTAACCGTTAAAAATTGATGATGTGGAAAATTCTATGGTTGAATTTTTTATATTGTGATAAATACTATTAATTTATTAATAAATATGAGATGACATGGATAAATGAATGTTTTAAATAGTGAATGATATGATGATGATATAGACAACTAAATAACACAAATAATAAATGATGTGGACATCTTACTTATAGAGGTAGACTAAATTAATACATGTTAATGGGATTTCCATCACGACCAGATGTTTTCTTATGAAAGAAAAGTCTAGAGCAAGACGTTAAACGGGACAATCGTCAATGTTATCGTCCCGAACCGGTACGTGTGCCTCCACGGGAGGATAGAGGCGGTGCCTCAAGAAACCCATCTAGGGTTGCCTTTTCTCCGCCGGTGACGTCGCCGGTTCGTTCCATCTCCGGTGGCCTTAGGCCTTGGAGGTGTAGCGGACCACGGCCTCTCGCCGACGGGAGGTTTTTGGTTCTCGTTTAGACTGTGTTTTCATGTCTTTTGGGGATGGTGAGGCGGCGGCTACATCTTGAAGTAAGAATAAGATCATCCCCGCCCTATCCTCGCTCCCCCGGTGTGTCTAGCGTCCTCGTGTGTCCGGCTGATCTCCTGGGATCTTGTCAGTTTTCGTGCTAGTTGGTGTATTTTCAGGTCAGTCTCTTCCAATCTACGGATGTCATCATTGGCGATGGTTGCTGCTCTAGTGCGCTGGTTCTTTAGGACCTTAGCACGACGACTTTCCGTCAGTCTACTACAATAAACTCTACTACGACAAGCTTTGCCCGGCTCCGGTGATGGAGGGGTGAGAACGGCGACGCGTATTCAGCTCGTGCTAGTGTTTGTAGTCGTTGCTAGGTGGTCAATCGACCTATTTGTAATTTTTATTACTTTTAAGTCGCTTTATACTACTGTTGATGATTATTAATAGATCGGTGGAATTTTCGTTAAAAAAAAACCCGGGACAATCGTCACGACACTCGTGCAGAGTAACTCGCCCTCCACATCATCAATGTGTAGGGAGTATATATATATGTAAGGTGTGAAGTCACCTGCCCCGTTGAGGCGTTTGACGTGCATCTCCCCTGCAACACCCCAGGGGGAGAAATTCTGACTTTTGTACAAAGTCAGCGGCTCCCTCGCATTAAAAAAACGTAACAATCTCAGCCGTTCCGTAGTTAAAACAAAGTCAGTGCCTATTTGATTCTCCAAAACAAAAGGTCAGCATGCATATTTTATACTCCACCACTTGGTGAATACCAATCTTCTGGTCAATCAAATCAGAAGCCTGCACTCTTTTCCCTAACAGTGTAATTAAGGGGATTGAAGAGTTTTTAATGAGGCGGCATGCCTGCTCATATTTATTGAATTCTTACTTATTTCAAAAAAAAAAAAAGAGCCTGCGTTCGTTCTGGGAGATCACGTCCATTCGGTCAAGGAGTTTCACACTTGCCGTACTACCACTTGGGCTTGCTGAGTCGAAACAAGGGAGCTGATCTGGCCCCTGTTTTCTCGGCAGCCGGTCGATGTGGACACTATGATGTCATCGCTGATCGTATTTCGTAATAGCGACGCATGCGTTTGAAGCTTAGGTCTCGCCTCGAGCACTGATGCTGGACCGTCGTGTCAGCCGTAGACTGTTGACGAAGTAATGCCTGAATAAACATCGCCAGATTTAGAGTTCCACTGACATTATTCCGTTATCCATACAGGGTCGAAACAGGCCAACGTTTTCTCATGTGGCAAGTGTATTTACTTTGTGGTTTTATCTTGTCACGCAGGTGCAGCCAGGAGGGCTACAGGATTTTTCCTATAAATATTACTAAAGATCAATACATAGCAAATTTTGCTGACTTCGATCAAAATAATGACGCCACCAAATAACTTACATTTCTATTAGTAATGAATTTCGTTGAAATGTTAGAAACATACTATCATAGAAATTTTCCCTCGCTGGACGCACGCACCCAGTATAGCATTTGGTTTGCCCAATTCTGCTTTATTTATAAATCACAAGAGAATCTAAATAAATGCCTTTATCTTTTAGCTTATACCATCATGCAAGAACGTTAAGGAAAAAGCCTTAGCTAAAAGCACCTTTTAGCTCTTTTTCGACTTACAAGTCAAAATCCAAGTCAGACATAGGTCTAACCAAACAGACCCTTTGTCCATAGGACGTGAAAACAGGTTGGTGCAATGATTTCAAGTGGAATTCACCATGCCCGAAGCCGTTCAAGCTTGTCTATCCAAATGGTAGTAGCCATGCATGCCTTGCAGCTCGCCCCCATCACAGGAGAAAATACTATGACACCTCACGCCGCAGTGCTCCCTCCTAGAGCCCCGCGACCCCGGCAAGTAGGTTGGCACACACGATGAGCCACCATCGAGGTCCAAACTCCTACGGATCCTGGCGCGGGCCGTGACTCGTGGCCTCCATGCAACCACCGTGACAAGGTGTAGCCAGGCCACCACTACACCACGGCCATCGGGTTCTCGGGGCCGTTGCATTTGGAGGTTTTCCTCCTTGTGGTAATTCAGCTAAGTGGGTAGGGATTGGTGTTTGGGTGGAGGCAAAGGTCTGTCTGGCTGCGCTGGTCGGCGGTCGTCATGACTCTCCTTTGGAGGCACCATCGAGGAGTCCTTCGACTCACACAACCACGGGTCATGCTTTTTGAGCTAAGGCCTAGATCAGTATTAGGTAGGAGCAACTTTTACCATTTCCCCTCTATAGGACTCCATCCCGAAGATCATTGTGTTCGAAATATGACTTAGAGACAATCATGTGGGATGATACTTTATACATGTATCCGTAAGTTATTTAGTTTTTGTTGAACATCATCTATGATATGTATCATCAAATACACGATTTATCGAACTAAAAATTTGAAGTCATTGTTTGGAGAGGTACTGGCTAAATTTGACTCTTAAGTGTGGGCTAAAAACAATGAACTTTCCTAGACAAAGTTTATGAAAAGCCAGAGGTTCAACCACACACCTAACTCCGTTGTGCTGAAATAAATAAATAAAAGTAAAGAAAATGTTAGTTACTCAAACACGTAGTTGAGACTTACTAGTGTATGTCGAAGAAAAATGATGTGGATTTTTGTGGGGATCCTCTTCCTCTCGCTTTGCCAATTGCCCCTCTTGTTAGTAGTGCATACATCTAACTCAAGAAAATAGAAATTACCTTTTATAAACATATTTTATAACTTCTTGACGGGTCACCTAGCATTAACCCACTCTTATCTCATGCATGATCCATTCAAACATGGCTTGATTCACTTCAAGAATTAACATGATTACTTATCATAAACAATCATATGTTGAGAAATACTATGAACTAAATCCCCACAACACTTGCACATATTATTGGTTCTCTAATTATCTCGTCATGAATCATCCAAAACCCATTTAGAGATCTTCGATGTACTTTCACTTGTTTGTATGGTTTAAGTTGCACAAATTTCTAACGTGAAATGATTTATCTTCAAATTCTCATAACGTGTCTACTACCTGAGATGCTATTACATATCAGATTTGTTGGTTTCTTCAACACAAAGGTACTAAAGATAAAGTGTTTTCACAACGGTTGCACATCTCTCTCACAACGACGCGAAGTTGAAGCAACAACAATTTCGTGCCCAACTATCTATAAGGTGTTTGATCCTTAGCTCTATTTTTACGTCCGTTTGGGGACGCCATTAGGGGCGACAACCCCAATCAGATGGACACGTGTCCGACACTTCTAGGAGTGCTGAACTCATGATGTCGGACACAAAATTGAGGACTCCCAGTAGAGATGCTCTACCTCCCACTTGTAGCTGGCTGCCGCGAGACTAGCAACAAGAACCATCAGCACTTAGATACAGAAAAAAACGATTTAGTCCGCATGCTAAGCCAAGTTAATTAAGTACCTTCCCGTTTTCTGGTTCCACTAAAGACGCAGCCGGATTGCTGGATGAATCCTGGTGTACGAATCAGAGCAGCCAGCAACGAGATAATCACGATTTCGCGAACGAAGTTAAACGAGTCAGTGCGGAAAGCGTTTGTAATTGCGCGGGCACTGATAGTGATACAGAGGATGAGGCTGGACTGCCCGCGTCACTGCCGCGGTGTAAGCAAGCAACTGTCGATCACGGTGTACGCAGCCGTCGCCGGCCCCCAAGCGGCGGCAACCACCCACCGCTAAAATATTTTAGAGCCAGGAAAGAGCCTAGCAGGCAACAGAGAGCAACCGTCAGGAGCACGAACCATAACCTTTTCATATTAAAACTCAGACCAGCGACTTTTAGCGTGAGCCGTCGAGTGGGACGCGAGGGCGGAATGCATCTCCCTCACTCCCACATGTTGGGTGGGCACGCGGATTGAAAAAGTAGATTTTTGTCATGGAGCTCAAGTGGAGGCGTGGTACCGGTATGGGATTGGGATAGCCGGCGACCGATTCGCCGCACCGGGTTGGCTTCAGGTGCAGCTTTCCTGATGCAGCCGATACCGGGGGTGCATCGCGATGGTGGGCGGTCTCGGTTTTCAGGCCTACAGTACGTCGCCTTGATCAGACGGGAGAAGAATATCTTAGGTTACAACTCCCTCTCCATTCAACAACAATATAAAATGTTTTATATCTTTTTCACGTTTACATGTAAATAAATATATCTATATGCGTTATATATTGTATATGTACACTCATTTTAGTGTGATTATAGACAACATGTGAAATATCTAAAACATTTTATATTGTGAAACGGAGGGAGTAGTTCAACATGAGAATAAATATTTGCACCCAATTAACATAAGTAATTCTATACTCTATGATTTTCTATTTACTTACACGAGATATAAAACCCTACAACTTAGAAACACAAACTACTCCCTCCGTTCTAAATTACTTGACTCGGATTTAGTGTAAGTTGTACTAAATCTGAGTCAATTAATTCAGAACGGAGGGAGTAGTACTTATGTTGTATGTGTACCATAAAATGTTATATAAAAAAGCTCATGTATGGTGGATTTCAAGTGGATGGAAGTTTTTCTTAAGAACCTAGTGTGGGAGAAGGGGGACAACTCGATTGATTTCGACAAAAAAGTTTTTTAAATTTTTTCTAAATGTGTATTTGCAACGATGCATGTTAAATTACTTCTAGGATCAAATGTTTATTAGGAAGAAGAAAAAAAGTTTGGTATAAAGAAGCAATACCGTTAACTTAGCAGACATCATGTGAGGTGGATTTGGAAATATCTTTACTGGCAGGCTCAATGGCTATATGTTAAGCGTAATAAGTGTCTCTTTCTGTCACGAACCGTCATTTTACATCATTGTGAAATGTTCAATCGAAGAATTTTTTGTATTATTAATAACACACACAAAAGATTTATTTATCCTATATTGTTTTTATATTATTTCCTAAATTTATACTACTCCAAAGGTTTAAAAATCATATCAATATAAAAAATACAATGAACTTATATAAGATTTATGTTTCACTCTTCCTGTTTCAGAATTCAAGTTCTTTTGGCGCTATAAATCAATGCTTATGTTATTTCATTGTCTACAAAACAAAAATGAACAACCCAAAAATTACACAAGCCAATTACATACTTATATTTGACTTTAATATTTTCTGTCTTCTAAGAAAACATGTTTTTGAGAGAAAACAAATGCACTTCTTAAAAATCAACTATGTATATTTACATCACTTCCGTCCTAAGCTCGAACACCACCCTTGCATGCACATTTGTATCATCCCTACCATTTCATTTTTTCCAATGGCCTGATCATCAATGTATACATAAGCAATTAGGATTAGAGTAAAGAGTACCACAATACCTCTCTGGCGGCAACAACTTTGTGTGTATCAACTCGTTGGAACTCCAAGTGCAGAGTGTTGTAGTAAGCGTATTTTCCCTTGGTAAGAAAGTAAAAAGCAATAAAATAAAATTCGTTTTGGGTTTTTGTTTGAGTTAGCTAATAGAAAACGTGTTTTTATTTGGCACACTAGCTAGGAGCTGAATGCCATCGGCCCGCGAGGCTTGCCGCTTCGATGTGGCGGCCGCTCACCGTCGCCGGCTGGAAGCAGCTTTTCATCGGGCCTACAAAGCACATGCGGTGCACAAGACGCGCCGGGAGATAGAGGTGCGGGAGATGGCGGAGTAGTTCGGGTTCCTATCTTTGAGACGAGTTGCCTGATGGCCGACGCAACGATAAGGGAGGAGGCGGCCACGGTGGAGAGGGAGAGGAGGGCGCTAGCAAAGGAGGAGAGGCCCCATCTCCGCGTTGTGGAGAGTGCGGGCACCTAGCAAAGGGGCCTCCGTGGGTACAATAGCGACTAAGGCGCACCGCCTGATGGTGCATGACAAATCGGAGAGGCGCTGGATGGCGCATGTGGCCGGCCGCAATGATCCTAGCTCCCATGGCCCCCTATTTCGTCGAGGACGGTGAAAGAGCATTTTCCCTCATGTGTGGTTTTGGTAATTGATGACAACCTCTATGGACTAATGTTTGCATTGAGATATCTTTATAGATCTTGTCCATGCAAATAGTGGAGTTCATGTGTTGGACTCTTGAAGCTTATTTGATGACCAAGGTTCCATCTAAAGGTGTATATGATGGATGGTCATGTGTTGAGTTGAGCGCAATGCAAGTATGTCTTGAAGGAGTCAAGACATCATATTAGCAAAGAAAGTTTGGAAGATACAAGGTTGATCAAGATGTTGATCAACACACAAAGCTACAAGATGTACCAAGAGGGATCATGTATCTCTTGGGATGGTAAACACGTGTTCGTATAGCTTTGTGAACTAACCCATGATATATGTGCGTGTGTTATCTTTATGTGGGGTTAGGTATCTTCCCATGGGCTTGCATCAAATGAAGATTTCATATAGCTCATGGAGGATGACGTCATGTGGTGATCGTCATCAAGTATAAGGTGCGCAAGACCAAGAGAACCTCTTGAAGAGATCCTATGCTTGGAGCTTGCAATGGAGGCATGAAGACGAAGCTAAGCGAGACTCTCCCATAATGGAGTATGGGGGAGTATTTGGAGATGTCTTCATCAAGCATGTGCTAGCAAGCGCAATCAAGAAAGGTGATCCACTTGAAGAGATCAAGATAGTCATCATCTAACTCAAGTGGAATGCTCAAGGCAAAGGTATGATCTTGGTAGGGCTATAGGATAGATAGGCGTACTATCAAGAGGGGCTCTCGAGTGAGTAACTTGATCGCATCTTTGTGGAGAGCTCAAACCTTTGCATACTTGGCATATCATATTTCTTGGTTCTTATTTGGCTTTTATCCATGTGAGGAATTAGAGCTTGGTTCATCTTCATGCCAAGCGCTAGCTCATCCAAATCGGGATTTCATTCGTTCATCTTGTTGTGTTTTGGATGTTGGGTTTTGGTGCTTGTCGTGTTCCTCATGACAAGCCCAAGTGCTTCGAAAACGGTTTTACTTTGGCAAACTTCTTGCGTTTTCGGTGGCGGAAATATTGCCGGTTCGACCATGAGGAAAGTCCCACACCTTGCCCTGTGCTCGTCGCTATCTTTCCAACAAAGTTGGTTTCACCTCATTCGGAGTTCATTTGCAAAAGTTATAGCGGTTTTAGTTTGGCTGTTCTGAACCGGATTATTGGGGCCGGATATTTCGTTCCACCGGAATTTCCGGTTCCCCAACTCGTCCAAGAAATCGGCTAAGGAAAGAAGGAAAAGAGGTGCTGGACTCAACCGGAAATTGTGGTCGGATATTTTGATGACCCGGAATTTCCGAGTTGCCCTCAAAGAGCCTCGCGAAAACGGCTAAGGAAAGAATTGTTTTCGGCACTGACTCCTACCGGAAATTCAGCTCGGAGATTTTCGTTGACCGGATATTCCGGGTGACCGGAATTTCCGAGTCTCACTTACACCGGAATTTCCGGGTGTCGAAACAGCCAACGGCTATTTTTCCTGGAGGGCTATAAATACCCCTCCCCTTCTTCTTCCTCAGCTAATCCAAGGCAGCACGTTTTCCCTCTCTCTCCTACTCCATTGTTGACCTTGGAAAGCTCACTTCCCTCTCAATCCCTCCACAGATTCTTGCATATTCTTTAGGGAAAGTTGAGAGGAGATCTAGATCTACAATCCTACCAATCCATCTCTCCTCTAAGTGAGGGGAACCTAGTGGATCTAGATCTTGGAGTTCCTTTGTGGTTCTTCTCCTTTGTTCTTCCTCTCTTCTCCCCCCATAAGCATTAGTTGCTTTTGGTGGGATTTGGGAGTGAGGGATTTGACTCCTTTGTGGTTTTCTTTGTTCTTCCTCTCTTATTCCCCCATAAGCATTTGTTGCTTTGTTGGAATTTGAGAGTGAAGGACTTGAGCACTTCGTGTGCTCTTGCCATTGCATTTGCATCGGTTTGAGCCCTCCACGAGGATTCGTGGTGGTGTTACTTGTGAGCTTGTTACTCTTGGGTCATTGGACCCTAGACGCCTTTTGTGGCCGGCCTTTTGTGGCCAAGACCTTTTGTGGTCAAGACCTTTTGTGGTCACTTGAGAGCCCCCAATTAAGTTGTGGGTGTGTGCCTCAAGACTTGGGAGCCCCCAATTAAGTTGTGGGTGTGTGCCTCAAGATTGTTGTAAGGGATTCGATCTCCGCCCAAAAGGGGATCAATAGTGGAAGGTGAACTCGCAACCTTTTGTGGTTGAGTTCATCAGGAGAAGAAGGTGAGCCTTGGTGGCGTTGCGGCTAACCTGTTGTGGTTGCGCACACCTCTCCAACGAGACGTACACCCTTTGGGTGGAACTCGGGAATACATCCTAGTCTCCGCGTGCCTCGGTTATTTCTATACCCGAGCTCTTTACTTATGCACTTTACATTGTGATAGCCTTCGTGCTTGAAGTCATATATATATATATATCTTGCTATCACCTTGTTACTTGTATTGCTTAGCATAAGTTGTTGGTGCACATAGGTGAACCTAGTATATTTAGGTTGTATGCTTGCTAAAGTAAAACACTAGTTTTATTCCGCCTTTATCAAGCATACCGGAATTTCCGGTCCATCTTGGCTCGGAAATTCCGGCTCCCCGGAAAAAGTTTTTAATCGCCTATTCACCCCCACCCCCCCCCCCCCCCCCCCTCTAGGCGACATCTGTCCGTTCAAACGGGACGAACAAGGACGAGCCGACCTCTCTCGTGTGGCGATGGACGAATATGACGGTGGCCCGACTCCTAACGTGTAGATTAGTGGTATTTTAAGTCTAAGTTGTTTGTAGTTTGAGTTTTAGTTTAAATTTCGATTATGATGCATCAAATTTCAGTAAAAATCGTGTCTTCTGTTTTGAATTTACAAAAGTCGGTCAAATTTGAGTTTTACTTCCGGGGTGCTGTAAGCAGCTGCAGTGCTACACCAAAAACTGAACATGAACACTGCGGCTAGCTCTGAGATTTTTTAAAGACAAGATTAGTACGACGGCCGCACACGGGGGCGCAAGAGGCAAAGTAAGTTAAGGAAACGATAAGAGCAAAGCAAAATGGTATAGAAGGTACTGGTCGTCTAGTGGAGTACTTAAATAAAGAAATCGTTGGGTCACTTTCCAAGTCTCCTTCTTCCTCCTCCCCCTTGCGGCTTGCTGGGATGCACCCCCCTTCGCTCGCTGTATCCAAGCTGTGTTCTCAGCCACTGGCTCACTCGCCGCGCTTTGGCCCCTGACACCACCACCTATAAGTACCAGCTCCAGAAACCACTTCGCTAAGATTTCTCATCGCACTGCAAAACCACTTCACCTCAGCAACCAAAAGTATCCATCCAGAGCTAAGGCAATCCGATCAGCAGTACTCGGTCCGCCTTCCGAAGATGTGTCCGGTCAAGAAGGAGATGAGCGGGGACTCCGGCTCGCTCTGCAGTGGGGAGTACAACTCGCCCTCGACCTCGTCGGAGCAGCTGCTTCGGCAGCCGGGACAGCAGCAGGGGGCGTGGACGAAGCGGCCGGCGGGGCGTACCAAGTTCAGGGAGACGCGGCACCCGGTATACCGGGGCGTGCGGCGCAGGGGCAATGCCGGGCGGTGGGTGTGCGAGGTGCGCGTGCCCGGCAGGCGCGGGAGCAGGCTCTGGGTCGGCACCTTCGACACCGCCGAGATCGCCGCGCGCGCGCACGACGCCGCCATGCTCGTCCTGGCCGGGGCCGGGTCCGCGTGCCTCAACTTCGCCGACTCCGCCGAGCTGCTCGTCGTGCCGGTGTCCTCATACCGCAGTCTCGACGAGGTGCGCCACGCCGTGCTCGAGGCCGTCGAGGACTTCGTTCGGCGTGAGGCGCTGGGCGAGCAGGAGGACGCGATGTCCGGCACGTGCTCGTCGACGCCCTCCTCCCCGCTCACCGACGACGACGAGTCCTCCTCCTCGGGCGCCCAGGAGTCATCTTCGCCGTTCGAGCTGGACGTGCTGAGCGACATGGGGTGGGAGCTGTACTACGCGAGCTTGGCGCAGGGGATGCTCCTGACGCCGCCGTTCCTGGCGGCGCTCGGCGATTACGGCGAGGCCAGCGTCGCCGACGTGCCACTGTGGAGCTTCCAGAGTTAGCTAGTTCGCGCCACGCCTTTTCTGTTCTGTTATCGAACTCTTGGCGTTGCCCGATGCCAAATTTTGGTGTCACTGCTTAGCGGTCTCTGGTAATGTGGTTGTGCAAATTGGGGAAACAGAGCATGGCTTCTGACTGTTGACTTACCACAATTGGTAGGTACTGTGTAGAACGAACTGCGCAGTGCTTATGGCCGGGGAATCTTTGCTCATCAGCAACTCAACTACAGGAAAATCGCTATTAGCTTTCGTCCAGAAAATTGCTTCAGGGCAGTCCTTTGTCTCACTAGAATCCTCGTGGGCTAAGGATGACAATTTTACCCATGAGTACGGATACCCGCGGGTACCGTACCCGTATGGGTAGGGTATGGGTACAATTTTATACCCATGAGAAGTACCCGTACCCTACCCGTTAAGTCGCGGGTAGGGTCACGGGTATAATCTCGTACCCGTGGGTATACCCATACCCTGCCCATCTAGATACCTTATCTGTGGAGGTCCTATATTCATTTTCGTGAGCTTGTTAATCTATGATAAAGTTGTTATCAATTGTCATTTTAAATTGAGATAACTGTCATATACATAAATATATACTATCGAGTTAAGATGAATGTTTTACTTTAAAAATGTGTTTAAAATTATATATAACATTTGTACTATTTGATTTACCGTTTGATACCCAACGGGCATGGGTAACCCATCGGGTATGGGTACGGGTAAAGTTTCATACCATGGGTACGGGTATGGGTAGAATTTTATACCCATTGACTACACGGGTATGGGTATGGTATTGCTCTACCCGTCCCATACCCTACCTATTGCCATCCTTAGTTTTGACTCGGTTTCAATCCAGCGAATGATAAATATACTAACCGACCGAGCGATAAAGCGAGCCAAAAATTTATAGGCTGAACCCGGTTTACGAGTACTAATCGGTGAAAAAAAAAACGAACGAAATCCTATGCTGCCAGAGTTTTACGGGCTTCAGACTTTTTTTTTTTTGAAACGTGGGCTTGAGACTATTCATGGTAACATATAGAGACGCTCTTACGTCACCTGCCTCGCTGACATCCACACCCATCCATCACCTCTGCAACACCTTATAATTGAGGGGGAGAAAATTCAGATTTTTTTATAAAGTCAACGGCTCCCTCACATAGAAAAACGTAATAAGTTCAGCCGCTCAGTAACAAGAACAAAATCAGCGCCTATTTTATTCTCTGAAAAAGTCAGCGTACATATTTTATACTCAACCACTTGGAGAATTTCATTATTGTGGTGAGTCAACTCAGAAGCGTTCGTATGGTCTGAGGTCAAGCCATTCAACACTTGATGTACCACTTGAGCATTCAGAGGCAACCAAAAGCCGCCTGCTTGTTTTGAGTTGAAACAGACGAGCCCCTGTTTTGTTAGCAGCCGGTGGTCGATGCGGAGGCTATAAAGAGTTAAATCCATGGATCATCACTGAACTTCAGCTCGTTACCCACCGTCATCACCGTACACAGGTATACGTAAGTTACGGTCACTGAATACGCGAGCGTGTGTCATCGAAGGTCATCGGAGCCTGTATATCGATGTATTTGCTGATGTGGCACTGCGTTGACTAGTCTCCAGCAATGAAATATTTACAATAAGCCCCCTGTCAATTTCGATTTTCTATTCCAAGTTAGGTTGCTCGTGGGGCCCACTGGTCAGTGTCACGCACCCAGTTTTTCTCCTCCTCTCTCTTCCTCTGTCTCCTCCCCGCCCTCCGGCGAGCTCGATTCAGGATGTAAGTGGCGCGTCCCCTGGACAATTTGCTCGTGCCGTTTCAGCCGCATATCAGTTTCGCGGATTTTATGGTCGCCACATATTTAGTTTGGCGGCTCGATACGATTAGGTGGCGTCACCAAACTTGCGACAGCGAAGCGCTCTGGCGCCTGATTTCTCTACCAGCAATGCTAAACCGTCGGAGTGTGAAATTATTACAGGAGAGAAATTACGAGCTGGATTAGTCAAATGCGGAAGCCACGCTGAGCGTATTAATGGCCCACATCAATACCGAGATACCAGAGGAGACGCTGGCGGCTCTGATCCTGCCCAGCGACTCGGCGAGCGAAAAGTCTAAGCACCGGACGTCGCCCCTTAAAAGAGCCCACGGTGGCGGCTCGGAATCATCGTGCCGGCCATCACAGGGGAGGACTCACCATTCATGTCTTCTAACTGTAGAACTATTGTTGGTTTAGCCATTCACGGAATAAAAAGATGTCGCCGTTCATCACAGACACAAAGCAGACATAGCTTCTTGGTGAGCTCGGTGACCATGCTCACCGGCAAGTCACAACTCGTCTGCCTCCTTGCCTAAGCTAGGCCAACGGGCCTGGGCGCCGGTGAAGACTGAAGAATCCATCTCCTTTAGTTCGATGGTGCGGACGGCAAGGTCCTGCGAGACGGCGCGAGAGGCGACCAGCCTGGTTTCCCGTTGCGGCGAGGCGACGTCTGTCACGGCAAGCTCTTCGTCGCCTCTCTAAACGCTTATATGCTGATCTTTTTCTAAACGCTTTTTCTAAAAGATTTATCCCCTCTCTTATTAAGTACAGAAGTTTAAAGATTCTCCTCTCCTTTGTATCGTTTGGTCATGTGTCTTTATTTATAAAACGGATCGAAACCTCTTTCAAGAGAGAGATTTTGCAAACTATATTAATAATTTTGACTAGGTTAATTAGAAACTAGCAGTCAATACTTTTTCATCTTGAAATATATTTTATACGGTATACGTTTCATATACTAGATAATTTTGTGAATAAACTAGGTGGAAGTTAATAATATTTTACCTTTGCGAAACCCTTATACAGTAGATGGTAACAAGAAAAGAGTACTGGTTTACATATCTGTAAAAACAGCTTGCTATCGACTGGGAATCACTTTCTGATTAATAAAATTAAGTCCATCAGACCGAAAGATCACTTTATTGTTCAGGGTTTTTAGAAAAAGGAAAAATGCGTGTAGCCCCTTGTAGGTGGCTGCGATGAGCCTAGCAGCCAAGAATCATCGGCAGTAAGTTCTTAAAAGAAAATGGTTTAGCTTGCATGCTATGTTATTAGAAAAAAGTTCAAAACGAATCTTGAAGTTGTAGTGAAAAGCTAAATTGAATCTTGAACTTAAAATTCCTGAAATTGTCACTCTGCAATCCGGCAATCCCGGTATATTTTAAACCTTGTAACTGTTTTTCATGCTAGAATTACAAAAAGAAAATCTTTCTCTCACAGCACTACCCCACTTGTCGTGTTCATCTCCATCTAGTAATCGAGAAGAAAGAAATGGGCTCAACCATGGAAGGTTGAGCGAGAGCAGAGCTCGGAGGTGGGCCTGGCTGCTGAGGTTGCGAGGCGCACCAGCCATGATCGTTGTGCTCAAGAACAGGGCACCTACGTCGCCACCGCAAACTTGTCGTCTTTCGCGTGGTCAACGCGCATTTTATTCCTCTTCCGACCGTCGTTGCGGTCCAATTCACTATCGTCGTGTCCGGAACGGACACATCACCGTCCTCCCGACGCAGGAAACCTATCAAGCCCATCAACTAGAGCAGAAAACCCATACACAGCCTTCAGGACCACAATTGCAAATGAGTTGTACGCATGTGGTTGGGTCAGAGCAGGGGACGACGGTAGAGGATGCACGAATGCTCAGAAGAATGTGGCGAGCGGAGCTTACAGGAGACCTTGTGGATGGTCGCCGGTACTAGGACGCCGTCGGTCGGCCGACAGATGAGCAGTGGAAAAAGGAAATAAACGGGAAAGCTATGTGATTTACACAAAAAGAAGAGAATGTAATAATTACTACTTTCTCGGTGCGCCAAAATGTATAGGGTTTAAAATAGATCGGGATTAACAGAGTTCTGAATATAAATACTATAAGCTCAGATTTCGATTCAGCCTTCTGCTACGAGTTTAAGGTTTACTTTAAATTTTTTCCTTACTTATTTCTGTCTCCCTGGGACAGTAAAGACGCAGCTGGAGGCTTTGATGAATCTTTTTTCGAACTTGCTGGATGATGAATCCAGGGGCGGAGCTGGAGTTCAAGCCACCCTGATGCACCGCTCCTGACCAAACCTGATGCACATGCCCATTTTTCATAGTAAGAGGCAGTAATTTTTCCCTTAACCCGTAGTCCTGTGCATCAGGGTCAGCCCAAAGGGCTCCGCCCCTGGATGAATCCTGATGATACTAGCACCAAACTGCGTCCCTTATTTTAAACCAATCGACCCCGTACGAGTACAAATCATACCAGCAGCACCCGCTAACTAGATAACCACAAAGCGTGTTCAATTACGCACTGATAGTGGCCGGGTTGGATAGGACCGCCCGCGTCACTGCCGTCGCCGTCGTCGTTTCCACTTCCCAGCCCCCAAGAGCCAACCCCCCAGAACTAAAATAAACCGAGCCTTACAGGCAACAGAGAGCAGCGTCACGGTCAGGGCCAGCGAGGTGTGAACCATAACCTTTTGGTATTCTAAAGGAGGATGTCATCAAAGCTGTGAGGTGTTTTTTCTCTGATGGTACCATGCCGCAGGGTGTTAATGACTCAACAATTGTGCTGATTCCGAAGTCAAAAGATGCTGATGAGCTGAAGAACTTCAGACCTATTTCTTTGTGCAATGTACTGTACAAAGTTGTAGCCAAATGCATGATTAATCGCTAGACCTTTTCTGGATGCCCTGATATCGAAAACGCAGAGTGCATTCATTCCTGGAAGGCTGATAACAGATAATGCTCTGGTTGCCTTTGAATGCTTCCATTTCATTCAGAGGAACAAAATTCCTGCTAAGGATTTCTGTGCTTACAAACTTGATCTATCCAAAGCATATGACAGAGTGGACTGGTCTTTCCTAGAGGGTGCTTTGCTAAAACTAGGTTTCCATGAGAAGTGGGTCAAGTTGGTCATGGAATGTGTGACTTCAGTAAGGTTCAGTGTTAGGATTAATGGCGAACTCTCTCAGAGCTTTAAAGCATCTAGAGGGCTGAGGCAGGGAGACCCTCTTTCTCCATACCTCTTCCTTTTTGTGGCAAATGGCATGTCAAAAATTCTGGATAGAGCGGTCTATTTGGATGAATTGCGCTCACTGAAGGTGTGTAGATCGGCTCCGGGTATATCCCATCTTCTTTTCGCAGATGATAGTCTACTGTTCTTTCAGGCAAACCAACAACAGGCAACGACCATCAAAACTGCTCTCAACCTTTTTGAGAGGTGCACTGGTCAGCTTATTAGTGCTGGGAAGTGCTCGATCCTTTTCAGTAGTGTCTGCAATGATGCCACACAAGCAGACATTAAAAATATTCTTGGTGTTGAACTGAGCACTTTTGAGGACAAATATTTGGGTTTCCCAACACCAGAGGGAAGATTGAAAGCTGATAAATTCCAACCAGCTAAGGAGAAATTCTCCAAAAGACTTGGGGGATGGAATGAAAACCATATGTCCATGGCAGCAAAAGAAACCCTGATAAAGACTGTGGCTCAAGCTTTAGCCATCCATGTCATGAGCATTTTCAAGTTGCCAGCAGGTTTCCATGAGGATTACATGAAAATTATAAGAAAATTTTGGTGGGGAGAGGACGAAGACCATAGGAAAGTGCATTGGGCGTCTTGGGAAAACCTTACACTTCCTAAATGCCAAGGCGGTGTGGGATTCAGAGACACAAAGTTATTCAATCAAGCGCTGCTGGCTAGACAAGCATGGCGTATCCTGACGAACCCTGAGAGCCTTTGCGCCAGACTTTTGAAGGCGAAATATTTCCCTAATGGTAGGCTCCTGGACACGGTTTTCTCTGCTGAAGCATCACCTGCTTGGAGAGGCATTGAACACGGGCTGGAGCTGCTAAAAGAAGGAATTGTGTGGAGAGTGGGAGATGGGGAGAAGATCGATATCCACAGATCTAACTGGATACCTCGTAGAAATCCCATGCCCATCAAGAACCTGCGGAGGCACACCAGATGCAGGAAGGTTAGTGAGCTGTTTATACAGGGGACTAGAGTATGGAATGAACCAAAAATCAGAGACATATTCCAACCTCATGATGTTGTCGACATTTTGAAAATAAGTCCTATGAGGTACGATGAGGATTTCCCTGCGTGGCACTATGAAAGGAATGGAAGTTTCACGGTTAAAAGTGCTTACAGACTGGCCTTCGATATCTCTAGGAAGGCCCATCTCGTAAGTGGAAGCAGTAGGGATGGTGATGATACTAGGAGCATTTGGGAAATTATTTGGAAGGCACAGGTACCTAATAAGGTACGCATCTTCGCCTGGAGGTGTGCCTCTGATAATTTGGCAACCAAAAGGAACAAATGGCGAAGAACCTTGGAACTTGACAGTACATGTAGCATCTGTGGTACAGGTGAGGAGAGTAGCTACCATGCAACTGTCCAATGTACTAAAGCAAAAGCTCTCAGGGATAGAATGAGAGTTTCCTGGAACCTGCCTAGAGAAGATCTATTTATCTATAATGGACCCGACTGGCTGCTTATTCTTCTTACAAATTCCCCAACAGAGTCTAGACCTCTGGTTCTGTTGCTGCTGTGGAGAGCATGGCACCTGAGAAATAATATTATTCATGAGGATGGTAAAAGCTCGATTGAAGCATCCGCAGTGTTCCTCCAGAATTATGTTCACAACCTTTTTTCTGCTGGCTACAGGGTAAAGATTGGAGAGGACGAGAGTACTAACATCTGGATTCATGAACCCAATAGAACTGAAAACTGTAGGCCAAATAAATGGAAGGCTCCTGACGAAGGTATGCTTAAACTGAACTTTGATGCATCTTTTATCCAGGATACTGGACAGGCTTCGTTGGGAGGGGTGATTAGAGATCACACTGGAAAGGTAATATGGTGTTTAGCTGATCTGTTAAAAGATTGTTGTCATGCGGAAGAGGCGGAAGCGAATGCACTTCTCAAGTGCCTAAACATCTGTGCTGCTCATGGGATCCAAATACAAGTGGTGGAAACTGATTGTGCAGCGGTGTGGCATGCTCTGCAAGCGGGACGGCCGGACCTTTCGAGCTGCTGCTACATCTACAGAGAAATTGATCGAATGAGAAGTACTGGGTTGCAATTCTCTTTGTCTCTTGTTAAAAGGGATTGTAATAAAGTCGCTCATGACTTAGCTAGGATGGCTAGGGTTGATGGCGTTTGTGGCAACTGGTTAAACTGTATTCCTAACCAGATTGAGTATCCGGTTGTGAACGACTGTATTGATCTTTATGTGAAATGAGAAAACCCTTAAAAATCAAAAAAAAAAAAATAACCTTTTGGTATTAAACACAGACCGGCGACTCTTATCCAGCATGTGCCGTCGAGCGAGACGCGATCGAGGAATGCATCTGCATCTTCTCCCACAAGTTGGGCGGGGCACGCGGATTGAAAAAGGTTGATTTTTGTCCTAGAGCTAGCGCAAGTGGGACGACCGGCGACGGGTTCGCCCCACGGGGTTCAGGTGCTCTACATGCCGCCGCTTAGGGCATCTCCCCGGCACTCTAAATGTGTGTCCGGCATCCCCAATTGGGCCTCTTTGGGGGTGTCGGACATGTGTCCGGTCAACATTTAGATACCGCACACAGCGGCACTCTCCAAAGGCCCACCCCAAACGGATGCGAACGGTCGAACACCTTGCAGGTGCGCGAACCGCCGCCGGCAACCGCCGCGTCGCTCCGCATTACGACGCTTCATGTGTATTGCAACCGCCGCCCCGCGTACCGCTTGGCACCGATATAACAATCCTCGCGGCCGCACATCGATCTCATTCTTTCCGCCCACAACTCGCTCGCCATGTCGTCGCCTGAGAAGAATGCGGTGCTGCCCGATCAGAAGGAGAAGGAGGCGGTCGTGGTGGTCGAGCAGGAGGAGGAGAGGGAGGCCGTGCTGGTCGACGATCAGCATGCAGTGGGCGCCGCCGAAGAACAACAGGAAGAGGAGGCGGCGGTCAAGGACGCGGCGGAAGAGGACGGCGAGCCCGCAACTCCACCACCGGCACGCCCTGCGTACTCTCCCTGGTCCCCGTGGTCGCCGTGGCCGTCTCGTGCAGCAGGGGCATGCGCAGGACCGGAGTGGCAGCCGGGAACTCCTGACTCGGCGCCGACGGACGACTTGCCTGGGACACCGCCGCCTAAGGCTGAGTCCGATGACGAAGAAGAGTAGTTGTAATTATATGTAATAAGAATGTGCATGCATTAATATAGTTGTTGTACGTAATAAGAATGTGTCTGGTTCTATTACAACACAATTTCATGTCACTCTATTATAACCTGCTAATTGGTTTTGATAGCCCATGCGTGTGCGACGAGGTCATTGTGCAGTCGGCGATGCGTAGCTTCATCACGAATTTTCCGAAGATTGGCAACAAATGTGTTATACCTCGACGGCAGGCCCGGCTCTGGATTAGCCATAGGCTCCTGGAAATCGAACTGTTCGCCGACCTGTTGGCCGCTCGTCCTCAATGATCATGTTGTGCATGATGATACAAGCATTCATGATAGCGAACAACAGCCCACCTGGCCTAGAGCACACCAAAAGCTCGCTCCACATCTTTGCGAACAACCCCTTGTCTCTTTGTAAAATGGCAATCTGCCTCGCCGATGGGGTTGCGGATTGACTTCACCAAAGTAGCCCAAGTGGGGTAGATACCGTCAGCAAGATAGTACCACTTGGTGTACTCATGGCCGCCGATCACATAGTTGCATGGTGGAGCTAGGCCTTCTACAACTTTCTGGAACACAGTGTAACTGTAGAGCACGTTGATGTCATTGGCGGCACCGGCGGTGCCGAAGTAGGCATGCCATATCCAAAGTTCATGATCTGCCACGGCTTCAAGTATAACACTGCACTTTCCGTGATGCCCTGACTTGTACATCCCTTGCCACGAGTAGGGGCAGTTCTTCCAGTTTCAGTGCATGCAATCTATGCTACCAAGCATCCCTGGAAATCCTCTTGCTTCTCCTTGTGCCATACGCGCCGTGTCTTCCTCATTTGGTGTTCTCAGATAGCGCTCGCCGAACACCTTCACAACAGCCTTACAGAATCTGTAGGTGGCTTTGACGGCTGTGGACTCAGACATACGGAGATAGTCGTTCAGAGCATCCGCGGGTAACCCGTAAGCTAGGCACCGTATGTCCGTCGTGCATTTCTGAATAGACGAGAACCCAAGCTTGCCGGTGCAGTCTCTCTTCAGCTCAAAGTAGTCGTCGTAGTCCTAAACGCCGTGCAAGATCCTCCAAAACAAGGTCCTGCTCATCCTAAAGCGCCGGCGAAATTCATGAGGCAAATGCGTCAGGTTCTCGACAAAGTAGTCCTGGAACAATAGAGCGTGCCCAGTTTCTCTGTTGCGGTCCTTCTTGGGCCGCCGCCCCTTTGATGATCCTCCAAATTTCGGCGCCGCGGCTTCCTCGACTTCGGCTTCTAGAAGTGCGGCCATGATCATCTCATTCCCCTCTGTGTCCGTCAAAAGAGCGGCATCCTCCGCCATCATTTCAAAAAACATTACCTCGTCGTCGTTGTCCATTGCCTGTTTGATGACTTCAGCCTATCAACCAATGGTCGAACAGCTTGCGTGCGGGGTGGGAGAGAAGAGGAGGCGTACCCGAGCTCGAACTAGATGCGCCGGCGCTAGACGAGGTCGGAAACGAGCGGCGCGAGACGGTCCCTAGCGCTGCGCCAAGGTCCCCTTGGTGCGAACCAAGCAGGCGGCGCCGAGAGTAGCGGCGATGGTGCGAATCGCCGGCGAGAGGGATGTGGGGGGGGGGGGGGGGGGGGGGCGGACGAACGACTCAGGACCGAGGCGTGTCGTGTGTATGACGGGCGGGCCAGCGCTGTCAGGACCAAGCGAAACAAGCAAAACAAAGACTTAAACTTGCTAGAGTTTTCTCCGAAACTTACAATACAGACCATGGTAAAATCTAATATAGAAAGCTAAGATATAGGGGGTTGCAAGTAAATGGATTTTTTTTCTTGAAAACATTGTGCGTGATGGGGAGAAGGGGGATAACTCGGATGATTTCCATAAACAAGTCGTTTTTGAAATTTCATGAAAAAGGGGTTTTGCTGTTATATATGTTAAATTGCTATCAAATGACTACTAGAAAGTAAAAGTTTGGCATAAATAAGATTGAATGTTCTACTCATACACGTCCGTACATCATGACCATCTACCCATTGCCGATGTGTAATATAATATATTTCTGTACATTAATGCATAGCAGATTGTGTATTTGAATGACCTCTTTGTGTTTGAAGAAATGATGGATGAAATTTATAGGGTTGGGAATTTTTTTTCCACAGTAGCTAATGTTTTACTTCTTTGATTCCTAAGAATGGTGCTACATAAAAATAAAGTAATTCTTCTTCCTACTTCACTTTCAAGGCAAAACTTACAGTAATGAAAAAATCCATCTCTCCGCAAGGAACGAGGTGTTAGATGTATGCCCAAGACACAATAAAATACATATATTTCATGATTAACGAGGTGTTGATTAGAACCTTTACGAGAAGAGTTTTACACCGACAACCCTTTCCAATTCCAATTCCAATTCCTTTGATCTTTCTTTCCCTTTGAATCAAAGAGGCCCAAATTCTAATTTCAGTGAGGTGGTCTTAACATATTGCTAAAATGACTAGGGTTGTTAATTTTGACCAATTATTCATAACCCAATAAGTAGAACTTGACTCCCACCATTATATTAATGGGAGTCTATCTTCTGGTCCTAACACGCACACCTGGCCATGCAATTTCCCTACATGGAGATTTCAAAAAATAATATTAAACAATTCACAAATAAGTTGATGTTTCCTAATTAAACCTCATTTTTCATTGAATCAGACATTTAAGACTCAAAACTATGACTCCCCATTTAAAAAAAATTGGCTCATATTTTAAAGAGTCAATGGGGGATTTTTTTAATGTGTTTGGATAAGAAACATTCATTATTCTTTTCTTTGGATTAAATCATATTAAAATCCCCCCGAACAAGATTTTCCCCGACTGAACACGTCGAGCTTCCACCGTAGCCTGAGTTGTCGTCGGAGCCCCGGGCCGATTCTCCCACACGACCACCACTGGCCTCCAATACCTACCAGCCTTCCACATCATTAATGTGTACATTTATATAAGGTGTGACGTCGCCTGCCCGTTGACATTCATCTACCGAAGAAAATTCTGACATTTGTATCAAGTCAGCGGCCCCCTCGCATAGAAAAAACATACTCACAAGTTCAGCCGCTACGTAGCTAAAACAGAGTCAGCACCTAATTTGCTGTCCAAAAAAAAGGTCAGCGTACATATTTTACACTCCAGTGAATTCCAATATTCTTGCCAGTCAACACCACCCAAGCCCCTGAGGCGCAGTGGGAGACACGCGATGGATGCAGAGGGGGGGTCGGCCGCTGATGAGGATGTCACGAAGAAGGCGATGCGTCGCAAGGCTCAGCGGAACCTGGACACTAATGGTAGCTCACCTTCTTCCAAATCTTTTTTTACGTTTTTCTGATTCACGCATAGTTTCCAATCTGAGTAGTTTAGGTGTTTCACTTGGTAACAATAGCAATACTATTTCGGTGTCTGCTAGTGTGTTGAAACATATGGAATATGACCGGTTAACGGTAACTCCAAAAGTTTCCACCATGCCGGATAACCTTGTGTTTGACGATGAGGAGGCGAATGCCACAATGGATGGTCAGCTTCTCTCTAGTCTTGTTGGGGTCGTGTCAGAGGTTGGGTTGGATGAGACAGAGCTAAGTTCATTATATGATCTAAAAGCTTCAGGTCGTAAATCAAAAACTTCCGCTGAAAAGCGATCTAGTAAGAGGCCAAAAGTTTCGAAATCTAAAATTGTTTCCCGATGAATGTCATGTTTCTAAATAGCAGAGCTCTACGTGACTTGGCTAAACATGTCCACATTGCTGACTGTTGTCGGGATCATAATTTAGATTTTGTGGCTATTTCGGAGACGGGTAAACGAGATTACACACCAAGCTTCCTAAACCGCCTTTCTGGTGGTAGGGACTTTGAGTGGGTTTCTCGTCCGCCTCGAGGCCGCTCGGGTGGCATCCTTGTCGGTGTACGGGCTGATACCATGGACGTTTTAGCTAGTTCGGTTGGTGAGTTTCATGTTAAACTACACATCCGTAACAAGGCTGATAATTTCCAATGGAGTCTCGTTGCTGTTTATGGAGCTGCTCAGGATGATTTCAAGGCTGACTTTTTACGTGAGCTTGTTAATTTTGCAAAGGACAATCCGCATCCTATTTTAATTGGGGGCGATTTTAATTTGCTTCGTTTTGCTCACGAGAAAAGTAGAGGCCGTTTTGACAGTCATTGGCCTTTCTTATTTAATGCCGTCATCGACAGCTTAGATCTTAGAGAGGTGTCAATGGTTGGTAGGCAGTACACATGGGCTAACAGTCTCCCTAATCCGACATACGAAAAACTAGACCGCGTACTAATGTGCACCGACTGGGAAAACAAATACCCAATGGTAACAGTTCGCGCTCTGGAACGTATCGAGAGACTGTCCGATCATGCTCCTATACTTCTCAACACGGGAACGTCGCGTCCTATATGTAGAAAACCGTTCAAATTTGAACTTGGTTGGTTACATAGGGTAGGCTTTCAAGAGATGGTTAAGAATGTATGGGAAAGACCGGTAGTGGGACGTTCACCAATTGAGAGATGGAATAATAAAATTCGTGCAGTGCGCAAACATCTCTCTGGTTGGGCACGTCATATTACCGGTATTCTTAAGAAAGAAAAGCAACGGTTGTCAACCATTATTGATGAGCTTGAGGCCCTCGCGGAAGTACGGACACTATCTACACATGAGATTGAACTGAAAAGTCAATCTAATGCGCAAATTGCAAACCTGCTACGTGAGGAGGAGCTCAAGTGGTATCAACGGTCTAAGTCTCAATTCATTCTTGAAGGAGATTCGAATACTAGATACTTCCATAGTATTACTAATGGCAGACATAGGAAGAAACGTATTCATTCTCTTGTCCATGAGGATGGAAGAATTGAAGGCCATGAACAGCTAAAGGCTTACATTACTAATTATTATAAAAATCTGTTTGGCGACCCTGATGAAGGTAACTTCACAATGGATGAAGCCAGAACGGAGGATATCCCTCAAGTGTCCGCTGTGGAAAACAGCCTACTTACAGCCCCCTACTCTGAGGAGGAAGTAAAAAAGGCCATTTTTCTGATGGAACATAACAAGGCTCCGGGTCCAGATGGGTTACCAGCAGAGTTTTATCAAACTTTCTGGGACACCATAAAGGATGACCTGCTAGTTATGTTCAGTGCTCTCCATGCTGATCAACTCGAGCTGTTTCGGTTGAATTTTGGCGAAATTATCTTGTTACCTAAAGTCAATGAGGCAGAAAGGATTCAACAATTTAGACCCATATGCCTCTTGAACGTTAGTTTCAAGATCTTTACAAAAGTAGCCACAATTCGTCTGAATACAGTGGCTGAACATGTTGTGCGCCCGTCTCAAACTGCCTTCATGCAAGGACGTAATATTCTTGATGGGGTAGCGGTGTTGCACGAAACGGTTCATGAGTTACATTCAAAAAAGCTAAATGGGGTCATCCTCAAATTAGATTTTGAAAAAGCTTACGATAAAGTCAAGTGGTCTTTCATCCAACAAATTCTCAGAATGAAAGGTTTTTCTGATGAGTGGCGTGCTCTAATTCGTAATTTCGTATCTGGAGGTAGTGTGGCCATCAAAGTCAATGATGACATTGGACGTTACTTCCAGACTCGAAAAGGTCTTAGACAAGGCGATCCTTTATCCCCTATGCTTTTCAATATAGTGGCGGATATGCTAGCTATTATGATTGAGCGCGCCAAAGTTGATGGCCAGATTGAAGGGTTGATTCCTCATCTTGTTGATGGGGGTCTATCCATCCTTCAATACGCCGATGATACAATTCTTTTTATGGAACATGACATTGAAAAAGCTCGAAATCTGAAATTAATTCTAGCAACTTTCGAGCAGCTTTCAGGTCTGAAAATTAATTTCCATAAGAGTGAGTTGTTCTGTTTTGGCGAGGCCTTAGACGACGCCAACCTCTATGCCGAACTCTTCGGTTGTGGGCA
This sequence comes from Poa annua, assembly GCA_026929855.1. NCBI lineage: Eukaryota > Viridiplantae > Streptophyta > Magnoliopsida > Poales > Poaceae > Poa > Poa annua. The sequence goes on along the minus strand of CM049439.1, from coordinate 68,325,476 downwards.
AGGTCAATTCCCGATTCGGTATTTAGGCATCCCGATTCATTATCGGAGGCTTACTATTGCCGAATGGAAATGCGTCGAAGAAAGGCTACAAAAACGTTTAAGTAGTTGGAAAGGTAAATTGCTGTCCCTCGGCGGAAGACTGATTCTCATAAACTCGGTGCTCACCAATATGGCACTATATATGTTATCTTTCTTCCTCCTGCCAAAAGGTGTGCTCCAAAAACTAGATTATTATCGATCTAGATTTTTTTGGCAAGGGGATAGTGAGAAGAAGAAATATCGACTGGTTAAATGGAGTGTGCTTTGTACACCTAAAGATCAAGGAGGACTGGGAATTCATGACCTTGAGGTCAAGAATACAGCTCTTCTAGGTAAATGGTTGTTCAAATTGTTGACCGAAAATGGACAGTGGCAAACCCTCCTGAATCGGAAATATGTTGGATCCAAACCGATGTCACAAGTTTCTTGAAAACAAGGTGATTCGCATTTTTGGGCTGGTCTGATGGCTGCTAAATCACAGTTCTTCAGATTTGGACATTTTTCGATTAAAGATGGATCTCAGATAAGGTTCTGGGAGGACTCGTGGCTAGGGAATACCCCACTCCGAGAACAATATCCGGCATTATATAATATTGTTCGTTACAAAAGTGATACCATTAAGAAAGTAATGTCAACCTCACCTCCAGATGTAACGTTCAGGCGAGATTTGATTGGTCAGAGGTTGGTTGCATGGCAAGTCCTCTTACAAAGGTTAGCCATTATACAACTGACAACTGGGCCAGACGAATTTCGATGGAACCTACACAAGAATGGAAAATTCTCGGTAGACTCCATGTATAATGCATTATCCCAATCTCATATACCGGTCGATAACAACAAGTTGCTTTGGAAGATGAAGATACCACTTAAAACAAAGGTGTTTGGATGGTACCTTCGTCGTGGAGTAATCCTAACCAAGGACAATCTTGCTAAACGAAACTGGCAGGGAAGTAAGAGTTGTGTTTTCTGTCATCAGAATGAAACAATAAAACATCTCTTTTTCCAATGTCGGTTCGTGAGGTCTATATGGTCAATCATCCAAGTAGCATCTAACCTTTATCCACCACGCAGTGTGACCAATATTTTTGGGAATTGGTTACACGGTATCGATACTAGGTTTAGGAAGCTTATTAGGGTGGGAGCGCTTGCCATCATTTGGTCGCTATGGCTATGTAGAAATGATAAAGTGTTTAACGATAAATTGTCTTCTCCTTTGCAGGTCATCTACCGGTGTACCGGTACACTCCGTTCATGGTCGTCTCTTCAGCGGGTGGAGCACCGAGACCTATTTACGGAGGTCTGTGCACGGTTGGAGTCCACGGCGAAGGATATTTTTTCCCATCATGGGTGGCAGCATAATCTACGGATTGAACCGCCACCACTTCAGACGTAGTTGCATTTGCTCATTATTATGATATGTAATTCGTCTTTATTCCCTTTCGGATTGTGTACGTTGGGACAGCTGTGTGCATCTTAGTTATGCAGAGGCTGAGTGTAAACGCTTAAATTTTTTTGAGTAATAAAGCGCCATTTATCGAAAAACTCCGAATCATGCGTTCGTTCGTTCGTTTGGTCCAGGATTTCCACACTTGCTGTAGCAGTAGTACCACCACTTGGGCATTCAGAGGCCACCATGCCATACCTGGTCTGCTTGTTGAGAGTTGAAAGAGGCGAGCTCTTGCCCCTGTTTTGTTGGGCGATGTGGACGCTATGATGTCATCGCTGATCGTATTTCATAACAGCGACACGTGCGTTAATAAGCTTCGGTCTCGTCCTCCGGCTCCAGGCTCCAGCATAGATGGATGCCGATCCATCGCGTCAGCCGCGCCATGAACAAGCCTGGCAAGACTAGAATTCCATTGAGTTATTCGGTTATCCATACAGTGTTTCGAAAACGATGTCAAAAGATACCAAATAGAACTTTTTTACTCCAGAGTTCCAGTGCTCCCACCCTGAAAAATAATCGAATATGGTATTTCTAAGTTTCAAAAATCACCTAATTCTTTTTGTTGATACATGCATATACATATTATCTACTTATATATTTTTTTTGTTCAATAATACATTGTATTTTAGCCTGCACAAAAAAAAACAAGGATCTGAAAAGGGTCAAAGGAACTCATTTTACTTGATAGATTTGTCCTTTTTTATGCAGACCATGTATGAAAACATATTTCTCGAGAAATCAGACGTACATAGTAAACATGTATATGTACTTGTATGATTTTACCAGAATTTTCTGAAATGAAGAAATAAACTTTTATTTATTTTTTGAAAACCGGGAGTAGTGAAGCTCGGGATCAAGAAGTGTTTTTCAATAAGATAGTACCTATATATGATTGCAATGCCCTAGTTCTGAGATAGTTTTACAACTATGACGAGTAGTCATGTAGTCTAGAAAAATGTACATAAATACACGTAAGATAAACTGTCATGCGTTCATTCCCAAAATCGTAGAAACGTAAGTCGAGATTTTTGTTATAAATTATGCTTTTTACCAACTTTTAAATATATCAAAATGGGCCAAGACACAAAATATTGTTAATTATTCATCTTCCACACAAAAATATATGGACGTAATTTTAAGAAAGTACTAATTTTATCTCAAAAAATATTTGGAAGTACACATTTAACAAAGCCATTTTCAAAAATAGTTTCCAGTGCTATAATTTTTTGAGATATATAATTTTAAATTTCATTAAAGATCAGAAAATTTCTTAGACTATGTGCATGATATATTAACTATCTCGCAGTGAGTACCAGGAAATCATAGTAAATGAAAGATGCTCAGATACCAATGTATGATAATAGACACGACACACTTTACATTCCTGACAAAGTAGCGTTTAACTATATAAAATGTAAGTTTTTGGTACATGTTATATATTCTGAGGTATCATATGTGAACTATAGAAAATAAGAAAGTTTGGTATAAATAGGTAAAAGTTACTTACACCCGTCATACGAGAACTTAAATAGTGCGAGGAAATTGGTAAAACAAATTAAAAATTGTGAAACGGCAATACACAAGTCTTCAGTGGCGGAGCGTGACCAAAAGCAGAGTGGCGGCGAAAACAAATTGCTCGCCAAATACACCATTCACTATAGTTTCCCTACAATTACCTTTTTTAACATCAAGCGAACGATTTTCAAGCATGAAAATGCACTTAATTTTTTATTTACACGGGGATTTATATAGCAAGTAAGATAAGATTTTTTTTTGGCCAAACTCAATGGATGGCGAGCAGCGGTTTGTTTATTTACATTGGAACTAGAAGAAAACCCGTGACTTGTGGCATAAATCTATTTAGAAATATTATGTAAATGAAATAGACATAAGACACATTAAATATTCAATTCCAATATCCAATTGATCGTAATAGTCAAAACTCTAAATTTAATTAGTGTGAAATTATTAAATATTTGAACACTATATATTAGTGACATAGATAAATATATTGTTGAAAAAATGACATGAATAGGTTGCATGAAGGATGTAATATGTTATTTGTTAGTGGAGATGACATGGATAATTGATTGGTTAAAATAGTGAGTAATGTAGATAGATTGCATATTGAGATAATAAAAATTAATCCATCTTAGTGAAATTTGGCTTCTTATAGTGTATAAATAGATAGATTGTCATGCTAAGCGTGACTTCTAGTTCTATTATAATACTCCCTCCATTTCAATTTAGTTCGCGTTCTATCTTCAGTCAAAGTCAAACTTTATTAAGTTTGACCAAAAATATAGAAAAAAAATATCAACATTCATAAAATCATATGCATACAATATAAAAATATATGTTATAATGATTTTAACACTATGATTTTTTATTGTAAATGTTAATTATTTTTTTCACAATATTTGGTCAAACTTGACAAAGTTTGACTTTGACTAAATCCAGAACGCAAACTAAATTGAAACCGAGTAAGTAAGAAAAAAAGGTAACCTCAAAGATGCACAGACGGCTAGCAATCAAAAACATCAAGCCACCAGGCCTAAGCCTCTAGGTAAAACAAAGGGAATCAGATGATGGCCCAATCACCAAGGTAAAACAAAGGGCGTATTTATTTTGGCCATACAGGAGTCCACCCACCAGGCACACAGTTAATGCCGATGCCTCTTTATCTTTGCTTCCATGTGCTTGATCACCGAAACAGTACTACGGAGTACGAAACAAGGTGTAGAGTATTCGAAGGGAATTATTTTCGTTTGGGGAAGGGGGGCTGCAGCCCACTTTCGCCTCTATGGCGCTTCGCCAGTGCAAGTTTTCATCATGAGAATCTGGACATGAAGTTAATGTATTCCTCTATGGTCTAGATTATTTTTTTGTTTCATGCTATCATATGACGGTAAGGAATCAGTTGATCCGGCGGGATTCGATATTGTCATTTTATATCTTTCACGACAAATCTTCATGGTAATAGGATGTTCTCCTCAGGTAGGATTGTAATGAGCCGAAGAAAACTAATAAGGTACACATATGACAAGTACAATGCAAATGAAGTCGGATACAACATTCTACGAGAATATCTTAAGGCTGTCATGGGAACATATCTTACTTATGCAAATATAATTAGTTGGGGTCCTTACTTTTTTATGCATATGATGTTGAAAATTTTAATTAAAAATATTTATATTCTTGTAATATTGTCTGCCTATATTTTTCTATATTTGTGGATATTCACGTGCATTAAAATTTTATGTGTATGACACGTGCGATGAAAAAGGAAGCTTAAGTTGTCGTGGCAACACACTAACATTCAATTGGTAGATGTCCCTTCAAATACTGGTAGGCGATTCATGTTAGTTATAACCCTCAATTACTATAATATTTTGCACCTTTTAAGGATAATATTTTATTTCAAGTCAATAGTACACTATCTGTAGAATCATTTTTAGACACAAAAAAACCCATAACTCAATATACAAAACCAATTGTCGATTCCTTTTTCTTATTTGGTTTCTTAAAATTTATATTTTTGTAGTTGTCCAATATTATGGCTTTAAAAGTTTGAATATCATATTAGGGGAAATAATGAGATTGCCTCGTTAAGTTATTTCTTTTAATCTTTCTCTATATTGGATTAAAATAAAACAAATCTGAGTTTTGTTTACAAACAATGAAATAATTGATTAAAGACAATTATTCACTCTTGTATGCAAGTTTGTAAAACTCTTGATATTTTTGTGGATAGTGGCAAGAAACATTATGAGGTTATCGATCAAATTACATCATTATTCTGGGTCGGAATAAGACCGACCATCCATCCAACACCATGCATGTAGGTCGTGCTAGAGTATATGCCGTTCTTTTTTTAACGAGACAAAAGATTTGGATAGTCTCACTTGTTAAGTACATGAGTTGTCAAAGTATTTTGGACACAAATATTATTTAAAAAAAGGAAAAATGCTTGTAGACTCTATTTGTAGCTGGCTGTCGCCGGACTAGTAGCAAGAATCATCGGCAGTAATAGTAGGAGAAATGAAACGGAACAGGTTAGTGCCACTGCTAAGCTAAGTACTATACTCCCTCCATTTGAATTTAGTTCGCGTTCTAGATTCAGTCAAAGTCAAACTTTATTAAGTTTGACCAAAAATATAGAAAAAAATATCAACATTCATAAAATCATATGCATACAATATAAAAATATATGTTATAATGATTTTAACACTATGATTTTTTATTGTAAATTTTAATTATTTTTTCACAATATTTGATCAAACTTGACAAAGTTTGACTTTGACTAAATACAGAACGCAAACTAAATTGAAACCGAGGGAGTACTAGCATCTCGCCTTCCCGGGACAGTAATAAAGAGTAAAGACGCAGCTGGACGAATTACTCTTACTAGCAAACCCAGTCAATAATTTAGATCGAAAACGAGTCCGTGCGGAAAGCGTGTGCAATTGCGCGGGCACTGATAGTGATAGAGAGGATAAGTCTGGACTGCCCGCGTCACTGCCGCGGTGTAAGCAAGCAACTGTCCATCACGGGGTCTACGCAGCCGTCGCCGGCCTCCAAGGGGCAACTACCACCACTAAAATATTTTTAGAGCCTAGCAGGCAACAGAGAGCAACATTCAGGAGCACGAACCATAACCTTTTCGTAGTACTTATTAGAACTCAGACCAGCGACTTTTAGCGTGAGCCGTCGACTGGGACGCGAGAATGGAATGCATCTGCATCTCCTCCCACAAGTTGGGCGGGGCACGCGGATTGAAAAAGTGGATTTTTGTCCTGGATCGCAAGTGGGAGGCGTGGTACCGGTGTGGGATTGGGATGGCCGGCGACCCATTCGCTGCACCGCACGGGGTTGGCTTCCCTGATGCAGCCGATAGATACCGGGGGTGCATCGGGATGGTGGGCGGTCTCGGTTTCCAGGCCTCCGGCACGTCGCATTCATCGGATGGGAGAAGAATATCTTAGGTTAGGCTCCGTTCAACAATATAATATAAAATGTTTTATACCTTTTCCACATTCACATATACATAATTATATCTATATACGGTATAGTGTATATGTATGTTTAATTTAGTGCGAAGATGGTGTCGCCTGCTCTTAGGCGACTCGGGGACGACCGCGCCGCCAGCTCCAAAGCCCTCCCTCAACCCCCATCCTCGTCGCCGCCGGAGGTCACGCCGGGCAAAAGCTCCAGGCGGTGGCCGGTGATGGTGGCGGCGGGGCGTTTCTCCGTGAGCTTGTCGGTGGAGGACCTCTCCGGCGGCGGCGGCGTTGTTTCGACGGCAAGGCGGCGGCGTGGGGTCGTGGCCTCCCGGTGACGAGCGCCAATCGACGACGGCTACGGTCCTCGGCTTCCTCGCGACGGATGAGCGCCTCTGCAGTCCGGCTGTGCTCTGCGGCCCTGTCTCGGGCCCAGATGGGCTTCGGCGGGCCGCGGAGCTGGCCCCGGCGGCAGCAAGCGTGGGGTGCGCGTCTCGTTGCGCCTGCTGCTAGGCACCTTGGCGGTGCTGGCGGCGGGGCTGTGCGAGATGCAGCGGGTCGGCCGGTGGTGCGCCGCAGGCTGCGGCCCGTAGGGTCGGGGCACACCATCCTCGACAGTGTGTGCCGCCAAACTCCACCTCCTTGGCAGCCGCGCGGTGGTGTGCATGGAGCACGCCGGCTTGTGCTGCTGGTCCGCTGCCTGGAACCATGGTGGTTCTGGGCTTCTGGCAACGCTTCTCCGCCTCCGTCGGCATGGTGCTCGGCGGGGTGCGGTCGTTGGCGCTGCGACCGGCGGCCCTTGCGGATTTGGTTTATGCGCTGTTGTTCAGGCCGCTGGTGGTCTCCGTGAGGTGCGGCTGTCTGCTGCGGTGGCCGGTGGTGATTAACTGCCTCTTTTGTAGGGATTGCTTAAACTCCGGGGTGAGAACCCTGCATCGACCTCGTCGTTGCCGGCGGCAGCGGTGTCTTCGACACCGTTCCCTCCCTGGAGGTGCCGCTGTGGAGCTCCAGCGCCTACATTATTTTGGTCTCCGGGTGAAAACCTTGTGTTCGGCTTGCCGGACCGGATGACGGTGTTGCTCGTCAACACAACCTCCGTGGAGGCGTCACCTTGGAGATGCTAAAGTATGGCTTTTGTTGATGCGTGTGCCGGTGGTGTTGTGTTCTGGTGGTATCGGTGCGGCCAGCTTGGGGCCGACGGCGGTGTTTCTCTCCTCGGCTAGCCTTCACGTGGTCTCGTCCACTTGGATGTGCTTGCCCAAGACCCTCCCTTGGTTGCTGTTGCGGTGTGGGAGCTTTGTGCTCGTGGTGGCATTTCGGCTCACCTTTGCTCCTTGACGACACAATGTATGTCTCCCCCACCTGCTTTCGTCTTGATGTCTGTGGCGGAGCTCTCTTTCTAGGATAGTGCTAGGTGCTAGGCTTGACACTCCGATCCGATGATGAGGGTGGTGCTTCTGAGTTGTGCCGTGGGGCGTGAGGCTGATTGCCGAGTCTCGGCATTGTGATCCCTCGACTACACCCCTCACCTCTTGTGTCTCCGGGTGGCTCTTGCTTTCCCTCTTCTAGTTGTCTTTTTTCTTGTATTTTCATTGTTCTCTCTTCTCTTGTATCCCCCTGTAAATTTCTCCATCTGTTGTAAGAACATGGCCCGCCAGGCTACCTTTCGATGAATGCAACAAATAGTGGGGAATTTTATTCCCCCCATCACTCTCGAAGAAAAAAAAAATAGTGCGAAGATTTCTATTATTTTTAATGACAAACGAGAAAAAAAATACTGATTTATCCTATGTCTTTGCATCATTTCCTAAATTTAAATTACTCCAAACGTTTGAAAATCATATCAATAGAAAAAATACAATGAACTTATACATGATTCATGTTTCACCCTTCCTATAGCTGTTTGCAAATTCACGTTCTTTTGGAGTTAAATCAATGCTTATGTTATTTCATCATCTACAAACAAAAATCAACAACCCAAAAATTACACAAGCGAATTACATATTTATATTTGACTTTAATATTTTCCGTCTCCTGAAAAAACATGTTTTTGAGAGAAAACAAATGCACATCTGAAAAAACAACTATGTATATTTACATCACTTACATCCTAAGCTCGAACACCCACCCTTGCATGCACATTTGTATCATCCCTACCATTTCATTTTTTTCCGATGGGAAATACAAATACCTACTCATCAATGTTTACATAAGCAATTAAGATTAGTTTTAAGAGTAATGTAGTACCTCTCTGATGGCAACATCTTCGTGTGTATCAACTCGTTGGGAGTCCAAGTGCCGAGTCTTGCGTATTTCCCCCCACAAAGGTGACTCGAGAGGCTATATCGAACTCTCGGGGAATTGCAAGAAGTCTTTTCTTATCCTATTCTAGCACCTTACAAAATAGGTATTCGCCTCATGTCCCCAACTCTGTCGTGTGGTTGTCAAGCATAAAGATTCGTATTAGTAAAACTGAAATAAAGCTATAAATAATAAAATTAAAACAGTCTATAACTAGGTAAGAAAGTAAAAAAACAATAATATAAAATTATTTTTAGGTTTTTGTTTGTGTTTGCTGATAGGAAAAGTGTTTTTGTTTGGCACAGTTGGACTTGAACGCCATCAGGGCAGTGGGCATGACCTGCGAGGCTTACCGCTTCGACGTGGGTCGTCAACTGGAAGCAGGTTCCATTCGGGTCGACGAAGCACATGCGATGCATGCCATGAGATAGAGGCGCGATAGATGGCGGAGTTCGGGGTTCCTACCTTTGAGAGGATATGCCTGATGGCCGAGGCGACGATAAGGGAGGAGGCGTCCACGGTAGAGAGGGAGGGGGAGGCGCCATCAAAGGAGGAGAGGCCCCATCTCAACATTGTAGAGAGCGCGTGCAGCTAGTAGAGGCGCCTCCATGCGCGCACTCACAACAACGACTAAGGCGCACGACGTGATGGTGCACGACAAATGGAGAGGGGCTGAAAGGCGCATGTGGTGTTGGCCGCAATGATCCCGGCTCCCATGGCTGCATATTTCGTCAAGGACAGGGCGAACAAAGACGGACCACCTCTCTCATGTGGCGATGAACGAAGATGACACTGGTCTGACACCCGACATGTAGATCAGTGGTAGTTTCAGTATAAGTTATTTGTAGTTTGAGCTTCAGTTTAAATTTTGATTGTGATGCATCAAATTTCAATAAAAAATGTGACTTCTGTTTTTAATTTACAAAAGTCGATCAAATTTGAGTTTTACTTCCGGGGTGCTGTAAGCAGCTGCAGTGCTGCACCAAAAATTGAACGTGCAAACTGCGGCTGGCTCTGAGATTTTTTTAAAGACAGGATTAGTAAGACGGCCGCACACGGGGGCGCAAGAGCCAAAGAAGGCTAAGAAAACGATAAGATCAAATCACGAGAAGGTACTGGTCGTGTAGTGGAACTGCTGATATTAAAATAAGAAACAATCGGGTCACTCTCGAAGTGTCCCTCTCTCTTCTTCCTCCTCGCGGTTTACCGGGATGCATCCCCGTTCGCTTCCTGTATCCAAGCTGTGTTCTCAGCCACTGGCTCACTCGCCGCGCTTTGCACCTCGACACCGCCACCTATAAGTACCAGCTCCCGAAACCACTCCGCTCAAACTTACCATCGCAGACTCAGAGCGAAACCACTTCACTTCAGCAATCAAAAGCATCCATCCAGAGCTAAGGGAATCGGATCAACACTCTGTTCGCCTTCCGAAGATGTGTCCGATCAAGAAGGAGATGAGCGCCGACTCCGGCTCGCTCTGCAGCGGGGTCGGGGAGTACTACTCGCCCTCGACCTCGTCGGAGCAGCAGCAGCAGCCGGCGCCGTGGACGAAGCGGCCGGCTGGACGGACAAAGTTCAGGGAGACGCGGCACCCGGTGTACCGCGGCGTGCGGCGCAGGGGCAATGCCGGGCGGTGGGTCTGCGAGGTGCGCGTCCCCGGCAGGCGCGGGAGCAGGCTCTGGGTCGGCACCTTCGACACCGCCGAGATCGCCGCGCGCGCGCACGACGCCGCCATGCTCGCCCTCGCCCCCGCCGGCGCCAGCACCTGCCTCAACTTCGCCGACTCAGCCGATCTTCTCGTCGTGCCGGCGTCCTCCTACCGCAGCCTCGACGAGGTGCGCCGCGCCGTGCTCGAGGCCGTCGAGGACTTCGCTCGGCGCGAAGCGCTGGGCGCCGAGGAGGAGGACGTGATGTCCGGCACGTGCTCCTCGTCGACGCCCTCCTCCCCGCTCACCGAGGACGACGAGGAGTCCTCGTCCTCGCGGTCGCGGGCCGTGCACTCGCCGTTCGAGCTGGACGTCCTGAGCGACATGGGATGGGACCTGTACTACGCGAGCTTGGCGCAGGGGATGCTCGTGGCGCCGCCGTTCTTGGCCGCGTCTGCCGCGGCGCTCGGCGATTACGGCGAGGCCAGCCTCGCCGACGTGCCACTCTGGAGCTACCAGAGCTAGCTAGTTCGCTCCACTAGGAATTTCTATTTGGTTGTCGTCTTGGCGTCCGATGTCAAATTTTGATGCTGTACGGTCACTGCTTTGCAGTTTCTGGTAATGTGATGGGGGCAAACAGAGGAAACAGAGCATGGCTTTTGACTGTTGCTTTCCACAGTTCGTGATACGCATTGTCTAGAACGACCTGACAATCTTGGCCCATCAGCTGCTTAACTACAGAAAATTGCTTCTGGCAGACAGGTGGATACAAAGATACCACTTCCCAAAATTTTGAATTTATAATCCGTTCCGAGACGAATAAGACTTATATTTTTGAAATAAAGTTAAATCAAAGAAAGTTTAACCAAACTTTCAAAAAATCTATCAACAAATATGATATTATATAGATATTATACGAAAATTAGTTCATGATGTTTCTAATGATATTGATTTTATATTTTACATGTTAATATTTTTCTATAAAAATTTGATCAAATTTCAAATGGATTGACTTTTTAAAAATACTATAAACCTTACTTATTGAAACGGAGATAGTACTAAGTTTCAAAAAAATGAGTAGCAAATTTGTGGGTGTTCACAAGTTGTATGTTTACATTACAGGTTCTAGAATCTATGAAAGCAAAATCGCAATTCACGCAGAGTAATAAAAACGACAGAGCCCACATAATTAGTGTCACTAAAAAAACCCAAAATGACACTATTTAGATAGAAAGTTGTATTTCCTGTTTCTTTATGTATTTCGAATTTGTTCCCAAAATTATAGAGAATGTAAATATCTTGTGACGAATCTCTCTGGTTTTTTTGGCATTTATTGTTTTGAATTTGAACAGGAGAAGAATGGACTCATGATATGATCGAAGTCATGGTATCACGAGTGAGGCGTTCTTTTTTTTGAAAAATCGAAAATGATACTTTTAAGTTTCAAACAATTCCTAGATGTAGGGACGGATGACTTTTCAACCTGTGTGAAAAATATTAATGTGACATGTTTTATATTTTATTCTGTGTAAAAATAACATATTTCTGCATGAGAGATGAGAGATGGTTTACACTGTAGATTTCAAAATTTTCATATTTGTCGTATATATTCCATTTTTACGTAAAAGAAAACTTCGCGTTAAAACCTTGGAGAACCTTAGTGTAGGTCATTCTCCACCTCTATGATATTTTTTAAAATTTTAGGAGACTTTAAAGTGTTAATTTTAAGAGACTTTTTGTGGTGTCACTAGATATTTTTCCCACGACAAAGACAATCCTTGCCTCGCCTAGAAATTTTTTCTCACGGTGAACATGACAACGCATTGTCATTACTTTGGCAAAAGGGGAATTTTGTTTTGGTTTGTTCATATTGAACGTCATGCAAAAACAACTTTCAATTCTCGTCCCCCTTCAAGACTTTCAAAGAGATCATGGTGGTATGAAAAGTTAGCCAGGTCAAAGTCAAAGTGCCTGCAAGTAGTTGTGTGCTGTGCTGTGCTGCTTGGTTAGTACCCGTACTAGCTGGAGCGTGGCTTGAGCATGAGTAGGTAAATTCAGTCACTCACGCCATGGTAGAAAGCTCACTCACTGACGTCACTCGGTTTGGCAGCTTGACCTTTCCACAAGTCCAGGACGAGCAAGCAAGCTTCCTCTTTACAGACCGACCGACGGACCGACCACGGTGAAGCTAGCTGTGCTGTGCACAGCCGAGCCGCGAAGAAACAAGAGACGGAAGCTGCTGCCTCAACGCAAGAGGGGCCTCTTGGCAAGAGGCAACGGCCGCGAGTAAACAAACAAAGGTGGGTGCCCACCACCAACAATATCTTTTGATACTTATGAGGTCAGCCCGGCGGCTCTGCTGCGTTGCCGCCGTCATGCCCATCCTCATCCGGTGCGAATAATATTTTATTTTAGCGGGTGACAAGTAGTATATTCGCGGCGTATCTGCCTCTGGTGCTGCTTCTGGCGAAAGAGCTGGATGAGGCTGGCATGTGAATGTGACGTGCGGTTAATCGTTTTCCGTAACCAGGGGGCTGGCTGCGGTGCGGCGCCGGGTTTGGTTTCACGATTTGTGGCATGTGATGTGCGTGTTGTGGTCTGGGGCTCGCTTGGATTGAAGTTTTCAGATTACGGGCCGGAATTCTATACCCTGCTCCCGCACTATTTTGAGCGGGAGGTAGGCAGGTCCGTATTTTAAACCTGTCGTTTTGGCTAAAAAACAACGTTTAGGCTTTCCGTGCGTGGGCGTGTCTCCAGTTTGCTTGGAGCTCGATGGAATTTAGAGCATCCCTCTAACTATATGGTGTTTTAGCAGCACCTGTTTTAGCACATATAGGGCACCGAGCAGTTTTCCATTTTTCCAGCTGCCCTATTTTAGGGCACTACCTCTCCAACAGCTGCCCTATTTTAGCTGCCCTATCCTATACCAAATGGCTCTTTTTTACACATATTTCATACATATGACGAACAAATGATATGCTATATGATCTAAATAAATTTCTAACAAATGAAAATTAAATAGTACTGTATTTATTACAACACAATATGTCTAGTTCATCAAATGGTTTATCAAATAAAACACAAATGGGCACACAACATCAAATTGTTCATCACATACAACAACATCAAATGGAAAAGAATCAAGTGCACGGCCTTGCTATTTGCCTTCCATTCCATATCCACCACTCCTCCATGAGATCCTTCTGAAGATCGTTGTGCACATCGGAGTCCCGTATCTCGTGGTAGACGTCAAGGAAGTGCTGGACTCGGTCTCCACCTCGCCTCGGCCGGACCGGACGCCCCATCAACTCGTAGGTGCCATAGATGGCATTCTGCCCACGCTCATTCTCCACGATCATGTTATGCATGATCACGCATGCCGTCATGATGTACCAAAGAGTCTCCTGATCCCAAAACCTCGCCGGTCCTCTGACAATAGCAAATTGGGCTTGCAAAATCCCAAAAGCTCTCTCCACATCTTTCCTTGCCGCCGCTTGAGCATTGTGGAAATCAAGCTCCTTCCTGCCGTGGGGGAGAATCAATGGCTTCACAAATGTCGACCACTTGGGATAAATCCCATCTGCAAGATAGTAGCCCATGTTGTATGTCTTGCCGTTGGCCTGAAACTCCACCTCGGGCATCTCTCCGCTAGCCAATTTTGTGAATAGAGGTGAACGATGGAGAACATTAATATCATTGCAAGAACTAGGCATACCAAAGAATGCATGCCATATCCAAGTCTCCTGGTCAGCCACGGCCTCAAGAATGATGGTGGAACCTTGCTTGTGTCCTCTGAATTGTCCATGCCACGCCGCAGGATAATTCTTCCACCTCCAGTGCATGCAATCAATAGATCCAAGCATACCTAGAAAGCCTCGATCTTTGTTGATCTGTAGCAGCCGAGCCGTGTCTTGAGCATTGGGTGCTCTCAAATACTCGGGCCCGAAAACCTCAACAATGGCAACCGCAAAGCGCCGAAGGCACTTGATGCTCTGGCTCTCACTCATGGCCAAGTGATCATCCACAAGATCTGCAGGAACACCATAAGCCATCTGGCGCAATGCGGAGGTGACTTTCTGGTAGAGGCTATGTCCAAACTCTCCGGTACAATTCCTCCGCTGCTCAAAGAACCTGTCGTGCAACTGCACACACTCGGCAATATGCCGGAACAAATCACGACTCATCCGAAACTGGCATCGAAAGTACCTCTCCGGAAACACCGGTCTCTCCACGAAGTAGTTGGCCATGAGCTTGGCATGTGCTTCTTGCCGCTGCCTCCGGATGTGCTCTCGCCCCATCACCGAACCGCCGTGCTTCGGCCTCTTGTTCGCCTCGTGGTGCATCATGAGGAGCATGGCAACATCCTCGTCCTCGTCCATGTCGAACTCCTCGTCGGACGTGGTGTAATCGAACACCACCATCTGCAAACAAGCACTATAATTATCTATCTAATCATCTAGATCAAAAAAGCAAAAAAAATACCATCTACTTTGTGAAGGAAAAAAAGCACACCTCGTCCGCGGCGGGGCGGCGTCAAATCGTCGGCGGCTGCTCGCGGGAGAGCGAGGAGGGGCGGCAGACGGACGGCGGCGCTCGGGATCCACCCGCCCGAAGCTTCGCGGCCGCGGGAGACGGCCGAATCGAGATCGGCGGCGCCCGACGACGGCGGGGCGGATTCAACACAGTGGGGCCGAATCGAGCTCGGCCGCGGCCATATCCCGGCGGGAATCGGCGGCGGAGCGGCGGGGCAGCCCGCTGGAGCAAGGGCGGGAGTTGGGGCGGCGGCGGGCGGCGCGAATCGGTGGCGGCGGCGGCGGATCGGAGATGCGGGTCGGGGGAGGAAATGTTTCAGCGTGGCGGTTGGTCGTGCGCGCGCGAAAAT
Organism: Poa annua; assembly: GCA_026929855.1. NCBI lineage: Eukaryota > Viridiplantae > Streptophyta > Magnoliopsida > Poales > Poaceae > Poa > Poa annua. The sequence continues at coordinate 68,310,161 of CM049439.1, read as the reverse complement.
GGAAAGGACAGGGCGGGCACGTCATAGGGCAGCTGTTGGAGAGCGTTTTTTGCCCTCTCGTGCCCTAAAAAACGGTTTTTAGGGCACAGAGGCTAAAATAGGGCAGCTGTTAGAGATGCTCTTAGAATATTTGGAAATGGTTTGGTTTTCCTGGACTCAGTAGTCGTGTATAGATCAATTCCTCGGTCTCAAGACGCTTGTTAGAGCGTCTCCGTCGAAAGTAACTAATTTTTTTCCGGCATGGTCTTTTTGGTGTCGAACCTGTGACCGGCACACACTGGGTGTGCTGTGAGGCGCCGCCCCTTTTTTTGGGGGGGGGGGGGGGGGGGGGGTGGATGCAAGTTTAGTCAAAAGGTTTAAATTGTATTTTTATATTTTCTTATATATTGCAAAATTTGAGCCACCTCTCCGTGCCCTAATTCTATCCTACTTGAGGTTGTCCATGTCGATGATATTGATCCCGTCCTCCTCGTCATCGAGCTGCACGTAAGTGGTGGGGGAGGAGGCACAATTGGTGGACCCACCGTCTTGACGCGACGTACGAATAAAGAGGGCGCTGCAGGAGCAGGAGGAGGTCACCATCAGCGTCGAGCTCGCCATGGTCGTAGTGAGGCCCGACGAGTCATGCTCGATATTGGCTACTACCGAGTCAGCGAGCGTCGTCAATAACCCTGGGATGTCGCCGTCGTGCTCGTCCCACAGCTGGGAGGACACGTGGTACCCCGTCGGGGTGACCTCAACCGTCATTGGCTCCGTCCTAGCTTACACTGGTCGAGGCGGCTGCGCGGTGACGACCGACGTGACATTCGCTGATGACAATGCCACCGCCACCTCCTCCACGACGCGACACTGAGTGCGGCTCCTCCTGCATGGCGCATTAAATTATGATTGCTCCTTGTGATTATTTGACGAGTGCGTCAGGGTTGTCGGAGGGCATGTCCGAGTAATGTTGGTGCGCCTATCAGGAGTGTCCAATTGGCTCGACCCGAACACTTGTGCGGTGTCGTTCGCAGCGGTTTTTAAGTACAAACCTCATTGATCCTTTGGAGGTCTATTGGAGAGGTGCAGGATCTTGAAACATTTTCATCTTTGTACGTGAAAAGAGCGGATCAATCCATAGAATATCGCCTACGGGCTTAAAGTTCACGGCTGAAGTTTTCGGGCAATAATTACTTTAATATTTTTTCTGATGTTTTCTTTCTGTATTCGTTTTGGTCCTGTAAAAAATTATGAAAACAAATGTGTTATGTCTATATCAGATCCTTAAAGGATCCCGGAGCATCTCCTTTCTGCGAGATTGGACAGTGTAGCATGATCTTGATCCTCGCATGGGGCTACTTTTCTTCGTTCAGTAGCCTTTTTCCTTTTTTGACCTGGGCCGCATCATGTTTGTTTCTCCTATGTCAATATAAAAGAAAAGCTTTCTCCTCGTTTCAAAAAAAAAACTCCTTTCACATTCACTACCGATCAGCCGGCGGACCGGCCCCTGCAGTGACCACTACATCATCGGAAGGAAGGATCAATCAGGGCAAACACCGCTGCGTCGCCGCTGTTAAGCGGGCAGCAGGAAGGTGCATTTAGCTAACACGGCAAAGCCAAGGCTAAATGCCTAAATCTAAGCCCCACCAGCAGAAGTCACAGGACACTATCAACGCCACCACCATAATTAATTTAATCCCCAGAGTCCCACTGTCACCAGCTTGCTCGCACATCGTCATCCCCACCGATGTGCTGAGCGCGTTCATACACTTTCGAGCTCCCACACAACAGATACCTATAAATAAGTTCGACACACTCCCCTGATGCTAACAACTCAGAACACTCTCAGCTCAAGCTCAAGCATCTCACGGTCACAGCTAGCTCACTGCTCGCTCCTCACTGAGCTCAGGAAGCCACACGCCAAGCACTCGGCCGCTAGCCATGGACACGAGCACGGCCGATCTCCTCAGCTCTCCCGCCTCCTCCTCCTCGTCCTCGTCCTCGTCCCAGCACAACACGACAGCGTGCACGGCACCGGCGAAGCGCCCCGCGGGCCGCACCAAGTTCCGGGAGACGCGGCACCCGGTGTACCGCGGCGTGCGGCGCCGGGGCAGCGCCAGCCGGTGGGTCTGCGAGGTGCGCGTCCCCGGCAAGCGCGGCGCCCGGCTCTGGCTCGGCACGTACGCCACCGCCGAGGCCGCCGCGCGCGCGAACGACGCCGCCATGCTCGCCCTCGGCGGCCGCTCCGCCACGGCGTGCCTCAACTTCGCCGACTCCGCCTGGCTGCTCGCAGTTCCGTCCGTGCTGTCCGACCTCGCCGACGTCCGCCGCGCCGCGGTCGAGGCCGTCCAAGACTTCGAGCGGCGTCAGACTGCCAACGGTACCCCCGCGTCCGCCATTGCCCCTGACCCTGAGGAGGACACCTCTTGTGCTCCCGCGCAATCGTCGTCTCGGTCCGACGATGCCGGTTCGTCGGAGCCTCCCGTCGATGGACAGTTCACGGCGCCAGTTGCAGCGGCAAACGATATGTTCAGGCTCGACCTGTTCCCAGAAATGGACTTGGGCACGTACTACATGAGCCTCGCGGAGGCGCTGCTCATGGACCCGCCGCCGGCGACCGCCACTGGCGCGTACTGGGACAACGCAGAGTGCGGCGATGCCGGAGCTGACTTCACCCTCTGGAGCTACTAGCTAGTGTTGATGCTTGACATACGATTTCCCAGCTGATTCTACTATGTTTTCGCTCTAGTTTTTATCTTTGCAAAGTGTATTTTTTATTCTTGTCAGGAGATGGACTCTGTAGCAAAGAAACTGAAGCTGCTTCCAGTCCAGCCCTACTGTTTGTGAAACAGCTTTTAGTTTCCTCAAATTCTGTGACTGATATGCCACTGGTTTCTGCCTTGGTTCTTCACTTACTGTTAATCGTGCGCTACTTATTTTAAATGCCCTCCAAATGTGAATACGAATGTGATTCGGTGTTATTCAAAATAACAAGAAAAAGGCAAATCAAAGTTCAGAGACACACTCTGCTGGTTGGCTGGTTGACATGGCTTGCAAAGGGATCCAGAAAAAGTGAGTAGTCTTTCATGCACCATGACCTTAACAAGCAAAGCAGAGCCGGAGCAGAGGGAGGTTTAATTTCAAGGATCAGCCGATGGCGAAATGATCTGTCGATCGCGACGAGCGATCCAGAAGATGTGGCATGGAGTCGATCTCCCTAACGGGCACACCAGGTTAAAGCAACAAGAGCTCTGATTCCTCTTCTTCCAAGTGTTTTTGTATTGCTACTTGCAAGTACTGACTTGACTTGTAGATGGCAACATACTAGAAGAATCCATCATGTGTAGTCTTTCATCTACTGCTATGTTTCGTTGGCTGGTCCATGTGGCCACTTTAGCTGATCCGTGATTGTAATCTGAGATTGAGACCACTTTTGTACCCATTTTATTAATATTAAAGCCGTATGCATCATCACGATGCAGAGGCTGGACGTGCTCCTTTTCTAAAAAAGATGTGCACAACGATTTCTATATCTTCTCGCAACCAGATTATTATATATGGTATGCAGAATTTCTACGGAACTCACTTCAGGAATCATTTTATACTTACAAATTTTGAGGCTCTCTTTAGATTGAAAGATTTTCAAAGAAACATTGAAGGATTTAATCCTTAGGAATTTTTTCCTAAGAAATCCATTTGGATCAAGTAATGATATCTCTAAAATTTCTATGAACTGCATTCTTACACCCCAATTTAATAAGAATTTTAACATCAGTCTAATCTTATTTTTACACTCATTCGCGTAGGATCGAGGTACTTTTCTTATATTTTTCCTATGTATCATCCAAATGACCGTTCCCATAGATTTTCTCGGTTTTGTAATCCTCTGTTTTACACCTAAAATCGTATCAAATTTATGTGTTTTCTCAATTCTCTGTTTTCCAATCCTTTAATGCAAAGAAATCCTCAAGGATTTTGGAGGTACTATATAAGATTGTAATTTCTTTTGTTAATTGTTATCCATCTAGAGCGGGGCGTGCCTCTAGCCCCCCAGCTGGAGGAAAGATAACGCGGGAGAAAAACGAATATGCCTCTCTGGGCCTTCCATGGGCTGAGCCGGGTCGGTGGAGCCCAACTCACTACTTCCAAAAACGAAGCTGCCTTTTCCTCTAAAAATATTGCCGCAAGCTGTCTTTGCTTAACGCTGTATTCTGCCACGCGTCAGTCTCACCTTCATCCCCATCCATGTCTTAGCGCGTTCAAGCTCCCACACAACGAACGAACGCAAACCTATAAATAAGTCCCACACACTCCATAGATTCTATCAACACAGCTCTCACTCCAGCTCGACCATCTCACAGCTAGTAGCTCACACTCCTCCCTAAGCTCATCTGATCAAGAAGGAGTTCAGTAGGCCATCACCTGATCACCAAGCGCTCTGCTTTCAGCCATGGACTCAAGCTCCGCCTCCTCCACGCCCGAGCACGCGGCAGGGCGGGCGTCGGCGGCGAAGCGCCCGGCTGGGCGCACCAAGTTTCGGGAGACGCGGCACCCGGTGTACCGCGGCGTGCGGCGCCGTGGCAGCGCCGGGAGATGGGTCTGCGAGGTGCGCGTCCCGGGCAAGCGCGGCGCACGGCTCTGGCTCGGGACGTACGTCACCGCCGAGGCCGCCGCGCGCGCGAACGACGCCGCCATGCTCGCGCTCGGCGGCCGCTCCGCCACGGCGCCGTGCCTCAACTTCGCCGACTCGGCGTGGCTGCTCGCCGTGCCGTCCACGCTCTCCGACCTCGCCGACGTCCGCCGCGCCGCCGTCGAGGCCGTCGCGGATTTTCAGCGCCGGTTGGCCACCGGCAGCGCCCCACTCGCCGACGCCGCTGCGGAAGAGCCCTCCTGTAGCGATTCTTCAACGCCGTCGTCGGCTAACGATGCTGGTTCGTCGGAGACGTCGGATCCTACGGCAGATGCAGAGTTCGATGTGCCGGTTACAATGGACAGCGATATGTTCAGGCTTGACATGTTCCCGGAAATGGACCTGGGCACGTACTACATGAGCCTCGCGGAGGCGCTGCTCATGGACCCGCCGCCGGCGGCCACGGCCACCGGCACGTACTGGGACATCACAGACTGCTTTGATGGCGGACCTGATGTGGCTCTCTGGAGCTAGAGCTACTAGTCACCTAGCTACTGTCGATAATCCCCAGCACCAACAGATTGTACTATGTACAGTAGCATTTTTTTTTGTCCCTTGCGATTTTTTTTTTTAATATTTGTGGGGGACTCTGTAGTCTGTAGCAAGCAACTGAAACTGCTTCAAATCGAGCATGATGAAATTATGAATAACTTTTTGTAGCATCAGATCTTGTGACTGAAATTATGCTCCAAATCCAGCATGGTTTCTTATCCGATTCTTCTCGTCCTTGGCTTCACGATGTGAATTTCAAGCTATGAAAGGGACAAACAATCAAAGCAGGTAGCGATACGAAACAGGGCACAGTAACTCCCGTGTCGCTCCCGCGGCGGCCCGGGAGCAAACCCTAGCCGCCGCCGCTAGACACCTTCCACCACCCCCTTCCCTCGCCGCCGCCGGATAGCATCGCTGGGCAAAGCTCGACGGCGCTGGCGGCGGCGGGGCCATTTCTTTCGGTCTCTGCCTTGGGAGTTCGGCAGCGCGGGTGCTTTCCCAGGGCGGAGATGAGAGCTCGTGCAGCGGCGCGGGTTGCTGGCGGCGCAGGGGAGGAGAGCGGCGGGGACGGGCCGGCGGGGCACGGCGAGTGCTCAGGTCTCGGGAGTCTCGCATCCCTGCTCGGGCTGCACGTCTGTCCGCCGCGCCCAGATCTGGCGCTCTCAGGGAGAGGCGGTGCGGCTTGGTTGGCGGTGCCTTCCGGCGGCGGCTGTTCGTGGCCATGGCTGGGGGCGGTTTGGTGGCTGTGGTTCCGGCCGGCAGAGGGTTGTTTCTTGGCGCCATGGCGGCGAGTAGGGGGTGTGGTTGTGGCGGTCGATTGGGTCCCAGTCGTCGTCCGTGTGGTGGGCTTGTGGCTGCTATCTAGGCTGCTCCTGGTGGTGCCTCCATGTTCAGTTGTTGGAGAAGATGGGAGCTTGTGGTGGTGCCGGTGCGGTGACCAAGACCGATCCACCTTCGATGGCGCCGGTGCTCGAGGTGAGTGGCGATGTCTGTGGGGGCCTCTCGCCCTAGCAAGGACGCTTGCTGCGGTCGGGCTGGAGGATGGTGAGGTCACGCGCTCATGGATTTGCCGGACTCGGCGGCAAGTGCTGCGGGGAGCTCATGGCTGCAATGCTTCAGGTGAAAGCCTACGTCGATGATGGCGACGCCGTCGGGCGCCGTTTTACCTTCCTGAAGGCATCATTGTGAAGCATTTGGAGTCCGCTCCATGGTGTCCTTCCTAGGATTGGACAATGACGACCTCTCTGAAGTCGTTTCCCGGTTGCCGGCGTTGTCTTGGAGCCACTAATCCGTTGCTGGCTGCTCGGTGTCTCGGTTGGAGCGTGCTTGGTTTGTTGGATGATTCCGTGGTGGTGGTGGAAGTGGATGCTCGTGCTTCTTCGGGGGGCTGGATTCCCTCCTCTAACGACGGTTAATGGCCGGGCCAGTGCCGGTGAAACTTCCTGGGTGCCGACTAGGCTGCGTGTCGCCCTTAGATTACGCTGTTGGCTGTTGTGTTTAGCCTCGGCAACGCACGGCCCTTCGTCCTATGGTGGGGACTCGGCAATGTGCTGCCCTTCGGCTGCTCCGGCACCATCGTGGCTGGTCTCAGCAGATTAAAGTCTTGCGTCTACGGCGGTGAGGTTTCGTGTGCACTGGCGTCCAACGGTAACCGGAAGACGTTGAGGGGTGAAGGCTCTCCCTGTCCCCGAGATCTCTCGGAGTAGCCACTCTCTTTGTGTGTTGGCGGTGTGTGTTTTTTCTCCTTTATTTCTCTTCGGTTGTACCCCAGTATAACTCTGGTTCATTTGAACCTATCTTGTATAGCCTGCAAAGCCTCATAGGCAACTCCGACTGAAATAAAGTTCAGGCCGGCAAATGCCCGCCGTAGTTACAGTAAAAAAAAACAATCAAAGCACACACTCTATCCTCAAAAAAAAAACACTCTGTTGCTGTTGGTTGAGAGTTGAGACGGTTTGCAAAGGGATTCCACAAAAGGAACCATCCTTTCATCCGCCATAACCTTAACAGGCAAAGCAGAACCAGATCGATGAAAGTGAGAGTGGGTGAGCGGGGTAACTTTCATGGATCAGCAAATCTGTTGATACCGTCGACTTCGACGAGCAACGCAGAAGATGTGGCCTGAGGCCGTCCGTCTATTGCTGTGGTTCAGGGTGGGCACAAAAAACCGTAACCGAAGACCAAACCCAAAATAAGCGAGACCGAACCCAAAAAGACCGAACCCGAAATAACCGGTCACACATTCGGTCCCAACAACTCGATGACCGAAATAATATTGGTCTGTTCGGTCACCATTAATGGAAGACCGAAATACCCATTTAGACCGAAGTTGCCATCATTCCCGAAGGCCCAAAGCCCATGTAGGTACACTGGACAGCTAGGAAGGCTTATCACGTTGTCCGGTTGGTTGTTCGTTGCTCCCTGCTCCGCCTCTGTCTTCGACCCCAGCCGTCGGCACATCCCCGACCACCAGATGCAGACACGGTGAAGGCAGCCTGTGAGTACTGTCGTGCCTCAGTGCTTGGATTCATCTCTCCTGCACCTTGCAAGTTGCAAGGTGAGAATTGAGAATGATGAACTGAGAATTGCTACTTCTAGTGTGATAAATACCTGAAATGATCATCGTTTTGTGCTGTCAAATTTATAAACTTGTGATGATGTTTCGTTTATTTGGTCTATTTGGTCATGACCGAAAACCGGACCGAAAAGACCGAAGACCGAATACAGAAAGACCGAAGAGACTGAAGGTAATTCGGGTAGCGTTTCTAGATGACCGAAATTTTTGATGACCGAAAAGACCGGACCGAGCAAACCGAACAGACCGAACGCCCGGGGTGAGCTGTGGTCCATAGTCGATGATCCAATCACGGGCCCAACAGGCTCTATAAAGCAAAATGAGCTCTGAATCTTACTAGGGCTTGCTGTCTTGATCTTTGTAGCTCAGCTAGCGAAATTTTCAGTGGGTGGGACTGAGGTGAGGAGGCAACCACACACTCTCGCACGCGCCCAGTGATGATGATGCGGTGCAGTCGCGCTCAGTATCTTCCTGTAAATCTTGCGTCGAAGAAGGCAAGATGCTGTGTGTCCCTCTCCATAACTTGCTAGATATTTATGTGTGCAGAGCTACTTACGTTTGCACAATAATTCCTAAATCTTCTCGAAGCACGCTCGATCACCATATTTTTCAAGGAGGTTCGGAAGTACATAATTTCCTTTGTGGGCTTTTGTACTACTTCTCCGATCCAAAAAAAATGACGCGACTTGTAGTTCCGAGTTGTATGTACGAAGTTGAAGTTTCAATTCTCTGACACTAATTTCGGATCGTAGGTAGTACTATTTCCGAAGGAAAATTTCTGTTGGAACAAACTTCTTTTGGATTGTGTTATTCATTTGTTCATGTGGTACAACTGAAGAATAAGGACCATTTGCATTCACGCGATGTTCAGAGAAGTTGGGCATCGAAAAATATGTCATCCAAAACTAATTTTAAATATGAATTCAAGTATACTTTATTGGCCAAATCGATGATCAAAATTAGAAGAAATGTGATTAGGGTCCTAAGAGTGTCTAGATTCAAGATCTTGACCAAATAATCCTTTTTGGCGATGCATGCCAATAAGTAAAGAAATTGAAACATAATAAAATAATATCTCTTGGTGCACATACTTTTTGGATCTTAGCAAAAACATATTTGTAAATTTTATAAAACCTTAGAACGAATATTGTACATACATATTGAGTTAAAACTTAACCATGCAAATTTATAAAATAATATCTTCATTTGCTAAGTTTTTCAATGATGAGAAAATTTAAGGGTCTGTTTGGAAACAGAGTATTGCAAATACCACCGTTTTTGGAAACCATGGTTTTCTAACGCATGGGCATGCAATACCATAGTCTACAAATACTTCAGATTTACTCCAAACAAGAGGTGGGGAGCTCTTTATTCAATACTAAAAAAAATCGATTTTTGCAATAACATAGTTTTTAATACTACGATTGTTATCATTACCAAACACTTTAAAATGTCGTATACCATAGTATTTATAGAAATTGAGTTATTTCTCAAATACTTCAAAAAACAATTGTATCCAATCACATCGTAAATGTTCACAGTTTAAAAATTACGTTGACTTTTCTAAGTGTTTAGGTAAGCATTAGAACTTTCTCGATGTGGATATATATTTGACGTAAGTTTGACAAACATTGTAATAATTGAATCATGAACTGGTCCACTACTACAATCTTTAGAACAGGCGAAACAAAGTTACGAAAATATATTTTTATCAAAGTTAGACCCAAAATACGGCATTGCCTTGTACTTCCTCCGTTTTTAAATATAAAATGGTTTATCATTTTTCCACATTCACATGTATCTACATGTTTTAGTGTCGATATTCACTTATTTTAGTACGTATCTAGACAACATTTGCAATAGCTAAAACATCTTATATTATTGATTAAGGAACCGCTTGGAATGTCTTTTAAATTTCCAGTCCGCATAAATTTCATACGGTGGCGTTGAACCCATCGGATTTTGAATTTCCTATATAATGAAAGAAAAAGAATCAAAGAAAGGATGGGAGCTGTTTCCCACGATCAATGAACTTTTCATAATAGAATTCTCATATGAAGGGGCTAAGCAGAACCGTGAAATTATACATCGCTATCTGGTTAAAATACCTGGCATCCAAGTGTGGCCTAAGGAAAAGGAGTAAGTGGGTGTTCAGTCTATACTGTATACTCCCGTTGTCCATCTAGAACGGAGCATGCCTCTTCACAATCTTCTTCTTTTCCTTATCTGTGGAGGTTCTATTCTACGACCACAACCACGATCTTCAACCCACACCTATATTTTCCGGGAAATGGCAGGACGCGCGCGTGCGCTATCTCTGGCGGGCGGCGCACGCGGCCCGAGCGGCACCTTCCTGACAGGTTGTCTGCTGCGCATGTAAGAGCTTCTTTTATCGTTTTTCTACTCCAACTCACCAGCCACATGCAAACCTTTTTTCAATCTTAAAAAACACAAAACTTTCAAACCGGACATCCAAATTAAAATCGGTTTTCACCAGCGTGTTCCTCGCGACGAGAGTTTCAAAACTAGATCCCACGTGAGCATGTTCTGATAACTATTTTTGAAAAGCAACTTTGTATTATATATTTGCTTTTCTGTCATCCAAGAAGTTGCTTTTTATAATAGAAGCTATGTAGTCCCAACTCATCAGCCACATGCAAATCTATTTTAAATTATAAAACACATAATTTTTAAACCAAATACCAAATTAAAATCGGTCTTCAAAGTAGTGTTCCTCGCAACGAGATTTTCGAAACTAAAACTCCACATGCACACGGTCTGGTAATTATTTTTGAAAAACAACTTTGTAAAAACCTTCATTTTCCTCAAAAAAGTTGTTTTTTAGCAACTATGACGTCCATATACATCTCTTTCTTTTCGAAAAGCAACTTTCTTTCCCAAAAAGCAATTTTGTTGTAAATACTTTCTTTTCAGCCAAGAAGTTGCTTTATAATAGCAAGTTGATAGACAACATAGAATCAACATGCTTTTCTCTCATGAAACCAACAAGTTGGTCCTTGCTTGTACAAAACACAAGCTCCCCTTCTCCTCATATATTTTTCAAAATATACATTTGCTTGATAGGGAAATTTATTGGTGGAGACACGATTTTCTAGCATATACATTTCCCTTTCTCTCATGTTCTGATTTCTAAAAGCAACTTCCATGATAAGAACAAAGTTTGTACTATAAATGTGCCTTTTCTTTTATAAACAATAAATAATGTGAGGATAAGTGGGGGATATGTTTTCAAATCCAAGAAATGGTCAACTTTTTGGTTTATGAGAGACTATCATGCTCCTTGGCACGAGACATTCAAAACAATATCTCATACTTATATACTCCGATGGATATTTTCTAGAAGCAACTTCTAGATAGAAAAACATGTTTTTACCATAAACTTGCTCTACGGTGATAGAAAGTTGATTTCTGGAAAATAATTATCGGAACATATCCATGGGGGGTCTAGTTTTGTAGATCTGGTCGCGAGGAACACTACGGTCAAAACCGATTTTGATTTGGACGCTCGGTTTGAAAGTTATGTATTTTTCAAAGTTTTAAACTATTGTGTGCTCTTACACGTGCGCTCTGGAGTGAGTGAATCTTTTCCTTTTTTACGCGTCCGCTCTACGCCAGAAAAGCGCGCGTGCGCTCTGGAGTAGCGTCCATATTTTCCAGGGTAGGTGGCCGTGAAGAACATTTTATAAAAATGCTCTAAAGAACAGATGGCCCGGGAAAGAAAACGAATATGACTCTATGGGCCTATATGGGCTATATCGACCGGTCAAACCTAGTTCAAGAGCCCAATGCACCATGGGCTAACAGAAAGCTGCCGTCCACTTAAATTGTTTCTCTTAGCTGTGTTTGCTTAGCATACACTGTTTTGTCAATAGCTTCATTTCTGAATTGCAGACAGCAAACAAATCAGTGAAACCGGAAAGAAAGAGACAAGGACCGACCTCTGGGCATCCTAGCTGGGTACCGCCGCCGGAGGGAGTGATCAAGCTAAACGTTGATGCTGGGCTAGCCAAGACCAAAGCGGCGGGCGCGGTCGCGACAGTCGCACGCTCCGAAACGGGCATGTTTCTGGGAGCCTCTGCAGTTGTGTATGAAGGAATCCAAGACCCCGAAACCCTAGAAGCCATGGTGATTCGGGAGGCACTGAACCTTGCACAAGATCTCCACCTGACGAAGCTTCAAGTGGCGAGTGATTGCCTTGCTGTTATTCAGGCGATGAAGGAGGACTATTGAGGGAAATATATCCAAGTTCTGCAGGAGATCAAGACTGCTGCTGCTGGTTTCTTGGAGGCCATGTTTGTACACGAGAATCGAGCTTCCAACTCTGAACCTCATAACCTTGCACGCCTAGTGTTAGGTTACTCTGCTGGTCGATACTTGTGGTTAGTTAATCCGCCTGAGGGCGTTTGTATTCCTCGCTTTAGGAGTTGTGATATCTCGATGAACTCGGAGCAGCAAGTTTCTGACGCGCTCTTTTCCTCACCAGGGTACCGAAAGGGGCTGGGAGGTTTTTAATGAGGCGGCTTGCGTGCTGTAATAAAGTGTGTTATTCTCAAAAAAAAAACTGTGTTTGCTTAACGCCGCAATCAGCCACGCGTCAATTCCGACACATGACGAAAACAGCATGCAGTTTTTTTTTTGAAAAAGACCACAAATCTAGTAATAAAATACTCAAAAGTAATACAAAATACAGATGGGTCATTTGACCACCTAGCGAGCACAAACACTTGAGCGAGCGGATGGCGCACCGCTGTCCTCGCCCCTCCTTCACCGGAGTCAGGAAAAACTTATCGTAATAGAGCTTGTCGTAGTAGGCTGGCGGGAAGCCGTCGTGCTAAAACCCTAAAGGGCCATCACACTACAGCAACAACCATCGTCAAAGATGAGAACCACACGAACGAACACGAAAACGGACAAGATCCTAGGAGATCCGCCAGACACACTCCACGCGCCCCTTGCTAGCGCTATACGCACCACCAGAGTGGAGATAGAGCGGGGAGTACCTTATTCTGACACCAAGATGTAGTCGCCACTCCACCACAAAAACTAGATAAAACAACAAATATAAACCCTCCCGCCAGCTAGAGGGCGGGGTTCGCCGCCCCTCCAAGGCCTAGAAGGTCATCAGAGGCACAGAGGACCAGCAACGTCGTCGCTGGCGGCTGGGACGGAAACGCTAGATCACCTCTGGATCGCCTGTTTGCCTCGTACGTACCAATCCGAAAAAGATATAGGAGTTAGTGTACCTCCTTGAAAACACCATACACTCCACCCCTTAGAATATGTGTTGTGTCTTTACCTTAGCCTGCAGGCGCTGTATCAGCATGGTTGTAATATCAACGCGTAAACTATACATAAGCATGCTCGCACACCATGATGGCCTAGCTTTGACCATTCCTCTCTTCTCCCATACTTCCCACCACCGAGACGACACCCGACGACGCCACAACGATCAACAGGGAGCTCAAACAAAATAAGACGACGGTAAGGATGGAGCGAGGAAGCACCCGATCATTGGTCTTATTATCGACTGGGGTGTGGCGCCAGAACCAAATAAAAAGGTATTTTCTGCGGTGGCGACGGACCGACGTAGCTGGCGATTTGTGACAACGGAGAGCCGGCCGCGCGCACCGCCGGTCGTAGACAAGGGTGGAAGGCGGTGCGGCTGGAGGAAGAAGCCTTCTTCCTCCCGGTGGCCTTGTCATTTTGTTATACAAAAACCGCACGACCGCCCTTGTGCCAAGATTGTCGGTTACCTGCTGTTGTCCTACTTTGTTGTAGCTGTTTGTCTTTTGAATTGAAGAATCAAGAAGGCAAAAACAAAAGTTTTGCACTGTACACATAATTGCAACACAATTATTGTAGGTGTGCACACACTAGACACTTCCACATTCACACTAAATCTCTGAAAAGTCCAGGTCGACTTTCCTATGCCAAAAAGGAAAAGGTACGTACACGACACACTTCAGCTCCGTGCGTCTCGGCTTGTGGCCAAGCGATTTAGGAAGCGAGACGCGCAGAGCTGGCCTGAATCGCCGCGTCAGCTGGCGTTTTGTAGGCGCGTCAGATGGCGTGGCCAGGAGGTTTTTGACATGAAATCGGGAAAAGATCCCAGGGATCCAGTAGCGTAGTCATCTGACCTGGATGGGTTCCAGGCCACATCTTGTGAATTAGCGTACTTGGACCACCTCTGTCTGATTAATAACAAGCGTTGATCTTTCTCGTCTGGTTGCCGGTTATAGTCACCCACACATGATGAAGTGATATATAATACTGTACACCTTTTCTTGGAATCATCTCGCTGTCTATGCATCGTGGTGTCATCTCATGTGTCTCTTTCTTGCTCCTGTGCCTTGCTTAGAATAGAACTGCATCTGCTTGCATGCATATGGATGTCATAGGATTTGATGCGTTTGAAGTTCCACAAAATTTATTATGCTGACCGGGAACAGGTAAGTCCAGTGCTTGTTGGTTCCACTTCCATGCATTGAGGCAAAGAAGCAGCTAGGGTAGAGTATTTCAGTAGCTCCAGAGCGCGGGGTCAGCTCCGCCGTCTCCGGTGTCCCAGCACGCGCCGTCCGCGGGCTGCGGCGGCGGCGGCTCCAGCAGCAGTCCCTCCGCGAGGTCCGCGTAGTAGGTGCCCAGGTCCATTTCCCCGGACATGTCCATCTCGAACATGTCGCTGCCCATCCCGGCCGGCACCTCGAACGCCCCACCGGCATAAGGCCGCGACGTCGCCGACGAGCTGTCCGCATTGTCCGCGGAAGCAGATGGCACGCACGCGCTTGTGGTGTCCTCGTAGGCCGGCACGGTGGCGGCCTCCCGGCGCAGGAAGTCGGCGATGGCGGCGAGGGCCGCGCGCCGGACGTCCGCGAGGTCGGAGAGCGCGGGGGGCACGGCGAGGAGCCACGCGGAGTCGGCGAAGTTGAGGCACGAGGAGGCGTTGTTGCGGCCGAGCAGGCCGAGCATGGCGGCGTCGTGCGCGCGAGCGGCGGACTCGGCGGTGAGGTACGTCCCGAGCCAGAGCCGCTCGCCGCGCTGGCCGGGGACGCGCACCTCGCACACCCACCGGCCGGCGTTGCCGCGGCGCCGCACGCCGCGGTACACAGGGTGCCGCGTCTCCTTGAACTTGGTGCGGCCCGCCGGGCGCTTCGGCGGCGCCGTCCAAACCGACGCCCCGTGCTCGAGCGAGGATGACGACGAGGAAGGGGAACTCCATGGCTCCGAGCCGGTCATGTCCATGGCTTGATGAATAGATGAGGGCGGTCGGCGCTTGCTGGCTTAGCACACGGTGGACTGTCGGAGTGTGAGGTGCTTGAGGTTGAGCTTGAGTATTTTTGAGTGAGTGTGGTGTGTGGTGTGCTCTTTTATAGTTTTGCTTGACGCGGTGTGAGCAAGCGGCCAGTGGCAAGTGACGCCTACGGGGTCGGCGACTCTTTGGCATCAAGCCAAAGGCACCTTCTCGTGCCTCTGGGTGGTGATTAGGCTCCACTTCACTGGGGCCATGGAGGCCCAAGAGACAGACCTTTCTTTCCCGCGTTATCTTGTTCTCTAGCGGAGGCCAAAAAGCTCCCTGCATATGTGAAGGTGGTCACGTGGCTAAACCCCAGGTTTATTTCCCTAACCCAGAATTCAGGATGAAAGGGGGTCATTGCTTGAACAAACCGAACTTGGTAAATCCAATCTATTGTTAGTTCAAACTGGTTTTAGCTGTGTAGTCTATCTATTATATACTCCTCACCAAAGATTTATTTTAAAGCCAAACCATGAAAATTTTGAGCACCAAATTAATAGCATTGGATTCATCATGAAAATTGTCATACGGTAGAAATTTAGTATCGTAGAAGTAGATAAGTTTCTCAAAATTTGGGCAGTTTAAACTGTTTGATTTTAGAAAAATCTCATGTGCACTTTATTATGGCAAGAAGAGAGTACTAAAATCAATATACAAGGCTCTTAATTCTACGTTACTACGTTAGTCCACACCGTCAAGATTATTTCGAGAGCTAAATATGTAATTTATGGTGAAGATTATGCATAAAACCAGCTTCCATATTACCATGAAAAGGTTTAAAATGTGCACCTATAGAGTCCATGTGGTGACAGACATGGAAATTTCAGGAATTTCTGATTTGATCGACAATAGTGCTGCCACACATAACAAAGATTTCGGATATTCGCCATGCACCAACATGATGAATTAGGTTATTTAGAAAGAGAAAATATACAGTTAAATGGTGTGTAGAAAATCATTGACGTACTAGGCCGTACACAATGTATGTACAAAAAGACAAATATTTGAATTAACCCAATTAGATGGAACACAAAGAATATTTGGCATGTTGCATGCCAATGGATTATACAAAATGACAGCTAGAAGATATAGCCAGCTTATACCATAAGAAACTAGTAAATGATCCTATACTGTCCATCCCAAAACTTGGTCTCTTTGATGACCAAGGAACACAAAAATACATGCTCGGTGGGAGTACCGATCAAATTTTGTTCGTTAACTGGGTTATTTGTTTTGAAAGTACGTCCACCATAATTTTTATAGAAGTTCCCAAGATCATCTTTTGCAAACACCATTGACATGGACACATACACAATCAAACATTTAGTAGGTTACATTCGGTGTGATCTAAATACAACCTCCCACTCTTCTAGCCCTATTCCATTTTGGCACTTTATCCAACACTTTTGCCGCAAATGGTTCTATTGGGTATTGCCTCTTGGTCTTGGCGAAGACCAGTGTGTTTTGTGCTTCCATAGAGACCAATAGACCACTGCTATCAGTGTATCAAAATTCTTTCCTCTCCTTGGGTATAAATCTAGCTCTATATCTGATCCTCTTCTAACTGTTTTTTTTCTTGACATCAGAGGCCGGGGACTCCCCATTTCAAAAAAAAAAACTGTCTTTGTTACATATAGGATTGCCGCTCATTCTCTTCCATATCACGGAAAACGCTTTGCCATATTTGTCTAGTGTAGGCACCTTGCATGTGGATCTTCTCCTCGTTATCTTAACGGATTTGCTAAGTCTTAGCTGACTGATTTGTTAAGTCTCATTCACTTTTTAGAAAAGTGCAATCGCAGTTCAAAGAAACGTGCAATTGCACTTTTCTTTAAACTATAGTTACACTTTTCTGAGATGACTGAAATATAAGAAAAAGGCAGTCAACTGAGACATAGGCACTCCCGTATCTTATTCTAGCAGACAAGAATGCCGATATTTAGTCCCAAAGACCAAAATCTGCAATCCACAGTCCAAATGAGACGATGTTGTACAACCAGCCACATAAATAGTTTTTTTTTGGCGAAAGAACTTGTATTACTCGAACATCCAAATTACAATCATTACAACATCTCTCTACTAGGTCCTCCGGGCCTGATGCTAACCATACACCGGTGTAAGCATTTACCCTATCATAATTGGCCATAAAATGACTAATAGTATTTTTGTTCCTAGTGACATGAGTAATACAAGTTTGTTGGACTTCATTAACTCTTTGGTCTCCTCAATTAAGAAAGAATAGATAGACTAGTTTGCATTTCCATAATCCGTTGGCCATCCTCAAGCTGGTAGTACCTGCGATAGCTTCTTGTATATAGATTTTGCCGAGTATGGGTCGGAAGATGACTAGGTGATTCAGTGCATTAAAGTTCAAGGTGTTGGCCGCAAGACAAAAGTGTAAGCATTACAGTGCTCCTGGATGTGATAGCGGTTTGGTAATATCATAAACCCATCAAGTGTTCATCATCGTTTGCTCCACATTTCTGTTGTTGCATGGTCTCGTGTCCACTGACTGCACCACCAGAAGTGCAATCTTCAACAGTAACCGACCAATTATCCACATATAACGCCGAAACAGAGTAATACCATTTTTTTACTCTATATTTAATAAGGCATAAGGTTGTCAAAATCCGTGCAAGCTACAGCGTTTTTGAGGATCGGGAGCCCTTGCCAAGGCATGTCCTTCTTTGTTCATCTTAGCCACTCCCATTTGATACGAAGGGACATGCTTTGGAACTTTAGGTTCTTCACACCTAGCCCCTTCCCACCTAAGCATTACGTTTAGTAAAGTTGCTCCACACGAGAAGACACTGCCCCACCATCATTGCTTAAGAAAACCTAAGGAAACTTTCACGTGAAGTGCTTCTATGCTTTTCCAGAAGTTATTTTGCACAAATTTTAAAGCACATCAATGGCTATGATTATGGGTGGAGATTTGGGTGCTACTCCCATCTAGTTAGTACTCATCTTACATCACTTATATGAACTTAATCACAGCCGTCAATATGCTTTATAATTCGTGCAAAAAAAAAAAAACTTCCGGAAAATCGTAGAAGCATTTCTCAACTTTCACATCGTAATAATGCAACTCCTATAACACCCTTCTAGAATACAGCGCAACAATACTACTCACAAAATATGTCCCTCACTAGTGCAAAATATCGAGTCACTCACACTAGCGCTGCACCTAAATATCTACCATAATGAAGGCGACGTCTTACATGTTGATCCCTCTCTCGGCCACATGATTCGCGTCACATCGATCTTGCGCTGTTGGCCATGGGATTCAGGACGACGGAGGCTCATTCATATACGGCGTGACTGTACCGCCGCGTGATCGTACACTACCTACTGTGGCTGCTGCTTGCTCAACCGTCACTCCCCCGACCACACTCACACTCTGACGCGACATCACGGGCGATTTTTTTACAAATATGACCCTCTGCCGAACGTAATTGTCAAAAATGACCCCCTCCGAATTTTATTGTCAAAAATGACCTGGCGGGAGGAGGAGAAAGCGACACGTGGCACTTCCCGCCATAGGGGATGGAGGGATGTACTTCCCGCCATAGGGGGTGGCGGGAAGTGCCTTTTCACCAGCCGCGCGTCCCACCTCCTGTCAAATGGTGTTGCGCCACCTCACCTCTTTCCGCCATAGGGGATGGAGGGAGGTACTTCCCGCCATCCCATGTGGCGGGATGACACGTGTCGCTTTTTCCTCTTCCCGCCAGGTCATTTTTGACAATAAAATTCGGAGGGGGTTATTTTTGACAATTACATTCGGCAGAGGGTCATATTTGTAAAAAAATCATCACGGGCGGGCCTAGCTACCAGCGATTTCGACGGGGACTAGGATGATGACTCACTCAGTGATCCAATTGGCATTTCCAGATCGATCGACTGGCTGTAGCTTCATCCACCACATCTCTTTGTTGGGATCAGCGTACTCGATCTGGGCCACATCTTCTACCAGCACATGCATGATTACTCTCTTTGGTACGCTCTCTGCTGCACATGAACGAACCACACCGGCCTTCTTATGGGATGATGCGACCCCTTCCGCAATCCGTCCGAAACCATCGTTTTCGGACAAAAAGCGACGTCCTTTGCTGCGACTTTTCTTGTTCGTATTTTGGAGGTTCAAAGTACTGCTCTTACAAGCTTGCATCAACGACGTCGAAAGTTCTTGAGCTAGTTTGCAGCTGGTGGTTTTTCAATAAAGAGAATTTATGAATTAACGCGAAAGTCGCAACGAGCTAGCTAGCTAGGATTGTTCTTGCAGGTTTGCTGGTATTTTTTAGTTCCTAGTTTGCTGGTATGGAGTACTCTCAGCTATGTTCTCTAAGAAAATTAGGGTTGGAGCAATTTCGGCCTACCCTCTGTTACTCTGCCTTATCGGTGGTGCCGCTCACAATGCATATTGAGCCTAGAGGGTGGGACCTTTATATTGACTCCAAATTCCAAATAAACCAATCTGTTTCCAGATAGGACTCGTGACATATTAGAACGACCACCATACCTAACAGCCAATTACCGAGCCTATTACTGTTAAACAATTATGTCCCAGCACGCATGTGTGAGTCATGCGCCGAGTTTGAATACACAATCAAAACTCGCAGGCTTTAACAATCCATAGAGCCAATCCTACGGACAACCTGGCATTCCACTCTATACTGTTCCCGGGTATAATTCCAGCGTATTAATATACACTGTATTCCAGTATAGACGTACCGGCTTCCTTAAATATATTTCCTTAAGTATAATTCCACATCATTAATTCCCTGTTATTTTCGTGATAATTCCACACTGGAGTTTTAATTCCGGACAATGTAGTAGATATATAAAATGTTGCAAGACACAATTTCCTACATCTCCCACTTGACTGAAAACATTTTATTTCAGCAAAGCGAATTCCCAATCAATTCACATGGTTAGACAATAGTTCCGTTCTTCAGTGCAATCACGTATATAAAACTGTGTGACCTTTGGAGTCAAATTATCACAAAGTAACAGGTTATGATGCGCCATTCCACGACCTTAAGTTCCTTAGCCATATCTTCCTTCAATGCATGAGATGCATCAAAATGTTCATATTCCATAAACAAAAAATTATATAAAATCATGTTTCCTTTGTACACCATAAAGACCTACAAAAATAAATATTAACACATAACACAAAAGTAGATTACCTTTCATGGAGATGTTATTTCCATAAATAACGTAGATATATCCAAGCACTCGAATGTTGAGATCATCAAATAATAATGAATAATTCATATTTCCTTGAGACCACGCATCAACACCATTATGTGATTCCAACAATCTTGATAAGATCTATATTCCATTTGCCAATAATTCCAGCAAATCACTTTCCATGCTAATCAAAATAGCAGCAATTACAACAACATGGCTAAGTTCAGGTCGCACGAATAATGTCCCACAATAATTGTGGTATGACATTACTCTTCCTTTTCCCTCACGAGTTCAAATATAGTTCCTCGCAGAGTTTCTTTCCCTTTATCAAAGATATTTGACATGTTTGCAATTTTCCATAGAAAGAGATATCAAAACATTCTCTATGTAATTCCACTCCCAAAACATCGAAAGCTTCAACATACCTCTCATATGAAAGTTAGAACTAAACCAAACTTTCACTCCCATCAATGTGATGTTAAAAATACAATAAGAAACATAGTTAGCACATGTAGTAATAAAACAAAACCATTAATACTAACCTTCGTATATGATCGTCTTCCATCATTAATAAAACCATATGACCGAATATACCATTGATGTGAAGCTTGTTCTAAATAATTAGCAAACCATGTCTTTATTCCCACCTCCTCCAAATTCCAGAGTTTCCACAAAGTATAAACATTTCCTTTGTGTAAAGAATTAAACAACAAGCATAGAATTGTAATTTCCACTAAGTATGTTGCATTAAATTTCTATGTAAATGAATACATTAACAACCTATAGGCTTACGGTTTTTGGAAAAATAACAAGTTCCCAAACTTTTATTCCTCTTCATTGAGTTTATAACTTCCCGCAATATTTCCACCCATAGCATCAAATAGTAACAACTTTAATTATTCCATACAAGTAAATAGACTGATTTCCTCAAAAAATAGACAATGTTAGGCAAGATGTGATCGTCATTGTTAATTCCTCCCACTTTTCCTAAGCGTGTTAGTGTTGGGAGTTAACTTCTGGTTTCCTTTGAGTTTACAACATATAAAATTCCGGTGTGAATTTTAGCAAACACACCCTTCATGAGAAAAAATATCATATTCCTACTTCCACCAATTTTCCCTTTTCCAGATCAAAAAAAGAAATACCATTTGATCCACTAGAATATAAACATTTAAAGATCTTGGTGTGCTATGTAGTAAATAATCACTTCAATTCCATACTACCAAATATAAATAGAATACCTCCTTACAATTCACAAAATAACAGTGATTGTGATAGATCTTGACTTACTAAATAGAGTAGTATGTGATTCTTTTCCAA
The DNA here is from genome assembly GCA_026929855.1 of Poa annua. NCBI lineage: Eukaryota > Viridiplantae > Streptophyta > Magnoliopsida > Poales > Poaceae > Poa > Poa annua. The sequence goes on along the minus strand of CM049439.1, from coordinate 68,288,600 downwards.
ATAATCAAGGGAATATCCAAGAGTTTTATTCCTCCATCAACCATGGAGTATATGACATAAGAAGTCGATGAATAATTCCATGCTCATTACAATACTTCAATTAATATTCCTGAAGTGTACTTCCCCCACCAATCAGTTTTCAAACCTTTAAATCCTTTGATAAACTGATTTCCACTTCAGTATGAGATGTTAATAAAACAAAAAACCTTCCGACTTGTAATATAAAAGATATAAAGAACCATATCAAGTGCAATCTTGAAATAAAACAAAAATAATCACCTCAACTAGGAGTGTTGAAAAATACCGTAAATATATGCCAATGAAGTATCATAATCCTCTCACTCAAGTTTGGAATACCAGAATTAATAATCCACTAATTGTGTTCCATGATATGTGACCAAGTCGTAAATGAGATAAAATAAATTCCGAGCATGTATTCCTATTATCAGTGTTCCTCCCTATGGAGTTATCTTCACAACAACCTTCCAACGGAATTAATAAAACATGAGACCGTTGTGTTAAAATTCCATATTGCACTAACCTTTTCGTTGAGCAATAATTTCACTCTTCCTTTTCCAAATAGCACACATAATCAACAAATTCCGATAGAGAAGTGTAAATTAAAATTCCGTTGAGTAAATATTGATTTCCTCTTCCATTGGAGTATTTCCCATATTCCTCCAAAATAATAAGTAATGTCACTTCCATTATAAACATGCTTCATGCATGTCGCCTCATCATTGTTGCGTTAGAGAATTCCGATGAATTATTAAAATATTCCGATCGATTCCGAAGTAATCCAACTAGTCCAGTATATTCCGGTGATAATGTCAATCCCGTAGAAATAAAAAACAATCATATTGATAAATAATAATAATTAATCCATCTGACGAAGAGCTTAACAAATTTCCTCGGAGTGAATTCCAATATCCTCTAGAGGCGAGTGGAGTCCAATAAAATAAGTCCACAAAAAAAAACTTTTTCCAGGTTACGTAGAATATTCCACGTAATCTGTGCACTCTCATATTCAATAGCAAAATAATCAATCATTGATCAATTTAAATATGTGAAGTAGTTTACTTTCCTTAGTCCAGGTTCCATAGTTTTCCTTTTCCTTCGACTTTTCCGGTTTAGACATATCAATGACATAATCAATATTCTTAGCTGAAAATAAATACACGACTTTCCTCTCTAAACCGTGTAATTAGAGCCATCTAAAGTCAAAGTTCTAAATAACTCAAAGAAAATAATGCTTCGTGTCACAGCGGAAGTTTTACTTATCTGAGAAACTGTAGAGCAGAGAGTTGCTATGCTGACGTGCCAGAAAATTCTCTAACAGATTTGCATGGATCATCTTCCTCCAATACGCTTGCAAATTTTCAAAACAGTAGAGATTAGTCTGTTGCCGTTTCTTTCCTCGATTGTGCGAGTGAACTGGAGCAGCAGCAAAGACAAGGGAAATTCGTGTAGAGACGATCCTCATCCAGCCTTCTTCCTCGATCTGGTTCCTTCCTGTTGCGTGTCACACCTTTGTTTTCCAGACAGATCAGGCACCAGCGAGTTGCAGTACAAAATCGATGTCCGTGCGAAATCCGACGAGTTCAATCTTGCGAGCAAAGTTCGATCCCTTTGCACCAGGGAGCAACAACAACCAACACAGCATCATCGGAGCAGACGGCGAAAAACGACGACTCGCAGCGGCGACCTAAGCGAGATATTCCATGCAATCCGACGAAGACGACAAGTGCGCAACAGATGGTGGATCCGGCGAGAGGCACACGCTTCGGACGTGCAGCACAGAGAATTCAATCGCCCGGTCACAAGAGGCGCGATGTGAGCCAAGCGATCGGAGCGACGGAGCGGATCGGAAACGATCGATCGAGTTAGCCAAGGCCCGAGGCGGAATAGCACCCGCTTAGGTGGAAGACCAAATCCATCCGACAAGTAGAGTACGCAGCGGAGCGCCAGCCCTTCGTGCCCAACCAACGATCGCCGGTGGCGACGGTGCCGGCTCTGATACCAATGTAAAAAAATTAGGGTTGGAGCGATTTCGGCCTATCCTCTATTCCTCTGCCTTATCGGTGGTGCCGCTCACAATGCATATTGAGGTTACAGGGTGGGACCTTTATATTGACTCCAAATTCCAGATAAACCAATCTGTTTCCAGATAGGACTCGTGACATGTTAGAACGACCACCATACCTAACAGCCAATTACCGAGCCTATTACTGTTAAACAATTAGGTCCCAGCACGCATGTGTGAGTCATGCGCCAAGTTTGAATACATAATCAAAACTCGCAGGCTTTAACAATCCATAGAGCCAATCCTACGGACAACCTGGTATTCTACTCTATACTGTTCCCGGGTATAATTCCAGCGTATTAATATACATTGTATTCCAGTATAGACGTACCGGCTTCCTTAAGTATATTTCCGTAAGTATAATTCCACATCATTAATTCCCTGTTATTTTCGTGATAATTCCACATTGAAGTTTTAATTCCGGACAATGTAGTAGATATATAAAATGTTGCAAGACACAATTTCCTACATGTTCAACTGGCATAAGAGTACCGTCCTCAGCCGGAGGTCCGCCACGGCCTCGAACGCCGCACGCTGAACGTCGGCGTGGAATTTTAGCGAGCTTGGCACCGGCGAGCAGCCACACGGATTCTCGGCGAAGTCGCCGCACCGGGGCGCGCCCGTGCGCGCCTCGCCGGGCACGTACATACGTAGGACGACGAGGGACGCCCGGTGTGAGTGGTTTGTGTTGGCAATAAACCACGCGCGAGAGTGCCGATCGTGTTTGTGTTGTGTCTGTAGGGTGCATGAGTTCGTGCTGGTGTATGCGTGTCGAGGTCAGGTTGTGTCGAGTCTGTACTGTTGGGTCATGTACGCATGTACAATCAGTGGATGTCTGAGCGTAGGTGATCAGAGTGCTGGCATGCTGGCCGTTGACGCATATGGGCGTAGCCGGAGAAGCAGCACTTCTCTTGGGCGTTCGTGCGAACAGGTAGGAGTAAGGAGTGGCGTCCTGGTAATGTATCATGGGATGCGTGTGTGTTGCGACTTGCGAGTACTTCAGAGGTAGTAGAAGAAAGGGGCTGTGTGGGCTGCCCCCGTCAGTCAGATTGGGTACCACTGGGCTGGCTCAGCCAATGGAGGCCCAAGAGGCGTATTCTCCCTATCCCGCGTTCTTTGTGACGAGACAGAAAGCTCCGCTGATTGCGATTTTGAAGAGCCAGGACTATGCTGTCTCCTTCCATGGGCTAGGGTGCTGCATCCATGTTCCATCCTCACCCAACAGTAATCGGCTTCGCCTTCTCCTCGAACATTTATCAACAGCAGAAGAAAGCATCAATCAAAACGATCCCAAGTCCCAACAAAACCTATCATATGTATTCGCTCGTGTATCATGGTCAGATGGAAATCACTAAAAAAGGCTTCCCTTTGCAAAGGCAAACCACGTATCATGTTGTGTTGACAAGTGTCGTATTTTCCTTCATATGTTCTTCCCTTTGCAAAGGGAAACCACGTATCATGTTGTGTTGACAAGTGTCGTATTTTCCTTCATATGGTCCATCTGTGGGTTTTTTTATGTGTGCCCAAGTGTCACAACCAGAATAAAAGTGGGATGAGGATGTGAGAGAGATTGTTCTGCGGGTGTGGTGGGAGGGCTGTTTTCACTTTATTTTTCAAATCCGAAACTTTAAAACGAAATATCTCGAGAACCGTTTATTCAAATTACGAACGGTTTTCACTTTTAAATTCTTTGTGTCGAGATCTTCAAAACTAGATCCCATGTTGATAGGTTTTGACAAACTTTTTTTTTTATACTTCCGAATGTGTATAGTTGTACAACCTGATTCTGTGTTGTTGTACGTACAACCTGAAACTAGTTGTACGTATAACCTGAATCTGTTCAACTGTACATACAACCCGAAACTAGTTGTACGTACAACATGAGTCTGTATAGTTGTATGTACAATCTAAATCTGTTTAGTTGTACGTACACCTGAAACTAGTTGTACGTACAAGTGAGTCTGTATAGTTGTACTAGATGTACTAGCATTATTGGTGTACTTATGTTTTATTTAATTTGTACATCCTATTTGATGTAGTTTGTACAACGGGTCTCGTACACGCGCGTTTGCATCCGTACGGCTACACGGGGGGCTTCGTACAGCAACGTAGCGCTCCAATCGCATGTTAGTTTGCAAACCAACCTGTGGTTGGATGGCTAGCAGGGTGGTTGTACCCTCAGCCCACCAGAGTTCAAACCCCAGGTTTGACGGCTGTGTGTTGCATTTAGGCGGAATATTCTTTCAGTGGGAGGCGACGTTCCCGTCGACAGCGAGGCGCCCATGGTGTGACTTCATCAATCTCAAGACTCGATCCGCCGGCTCAGTATTTCGGAGGTGCTCATAGGGGTAGGGTGTGCGTGTGTGCGTTCATAGGGGTGAGTGTGCGCGTGTGTTGTGAGCGTCTGCGTTTGTACTGTGTTTCTAAAAAAAAATCGCATGTTAGTTTCCCAAAAAAAAAAGGAAAATGCTAACTGACACCCGGCTGTAGCTACAGCCGGGCCGGACGACGCGTCCCACGAACCTACTCGCCTGCTCCCCTTTGCTGCTGGTCTGCAAACGGCACTGCCGCCGCTTACTGCCACCGGCGACGGCTCTGCTCCTCCGGGCCGCGTCCACTGCCCCCGGCCGGCGACGACGCCATGGACGGCGACTCCCGACGCGCCGCCAACCAGAGAATATCAAGCTCGCCATGGAACCGTGCACATCACATCCCCATCCGGAGAGCAGGTAGGCGAGCACCTCCTGCTCCTGGGCGGTGAGCGCGGCGGCGAGGGTGGGTTGGGCGGCGAGGAGAAGCGCGAGGGCGGCGGGCGGCGGCGCCGGATGCACGCGGCGGCCCTTCCCCTGGTACAGCTTCTTCATCCTGGAAAGCGGCGGCGGCGGCGGCCCTTACTTGTACTAGTAAGTACGAGTTGCCGGGGGAAAAGTGCGGGATGGATGGCGGTCAGATTGGGGGGGATTATCTCGATCTGGCTCTTCAAGACCTCCGGCGTAGCAGATTGATGTCCGGCGAGGTCGTGGCGGTTCCTGCATGACCGACGGTGGAGGTTAGCTTTTCTAAATTTTTTTCAATGTTGCATACAGCGTGCATTTTTCTACATGAGTGTAGCTTTTTTGTTTTGTGAGTATGGACAAAGTGCTACACTGATTATGTTTTGTTAACATTTTGCTACAACCGAGGATTTGCTACATAGTCTTTTGGGTTTTGTTACATGACGTTGTTGAAAGTGCTACACCGCTTTTTACTACATGATTGCAACTTTTTATGGATCTGAAATTTTTTGCTGCACACAGTGCTACATGTGACGAAAAATGTTGTGTTTGACTTTTTTTTAGCTACATAGATCGAAACGCAACATTTTTCTGAATTGTTTTTGCTACATATAATGTTACATACACAGAGACAAAGTGCTACTTGCGAACCGTTTTTGCTACATAGATCGGACGCACGGGATTGATTATTTAAATGAATCGGACGGCTCGGAAGGCGACTGTAGCGAGGCTTGGCTACAGCCGGCTGACGGCTAGCGCTTGCCAAAAAAAAATCACATGGTAGCTCCAATCGCATGCTCAGCCAACGCGGGTTTTTTTTTTACAGTAACAATGGCAGCTCGCGCCAGCGCGGGCGTGCGTACGTCCCAGCAGTGGCGAATTTACCATACCTCCGCCCTGGGCACGTGCCCGGGCTCGTCTCCTCCGGATGGCTGATCGCCGGCGAGGTCTTACGGCGGCCGACGTGCTGGAACGTGTTGAAACTGCCAGGAATAGCGACGGAAGATGGCTAATTTTCGTAGTTGGGCCACTTCTCTGTGTGCTGGGCCTTAGTAGTGGCCCGTGAAGTCTTTTTTCCTGCCCAGTCCGGTACAACAGTCCATTGACGATTAGATCGATCAATTCCCCATCTCTACGAGCAGTTCCACGGTTCCACCCAGAAAAATACATTCTCTAAGTTTAATGTTGACAAACTTAGTGGCCTAGCTGAAACTTACTGTGGGGATTTCTCTATTGGTGATCGTGCAATTATACGAGACCAACTTCAGACTTACATTATTCATGTGAGAAGGCATCATGCCTTTTCTTCTTGCAAGGATATCGAAAGTTTAGCGGCAAAAATGGTTGAAACTGAAAAACACTTGGTGTTCTCATTGGTCTACAAAATCATTGAGCTGGCTTTGATATTGCCGGTCTCTACGGCATCGGTTGAAAGAGCTTTCTCCACAGTGAAGATTATCTAATCGAAATTGCGCAACAGGATGAAAAATGATTGGTTCAATGACTTGATGATATGCTACACCGAGCGGAAGATTTTTAAAGAACTTGATGATGATGCTATTATCAAAAGGTTTCAAGCCATGAAGTTTCGAAAGGGGCAGTTGCCTAGAACTAATTAGCAAATGATCGGTGTATTTCCTTGTCTTGAATGTATACATGGATGCAAATGACACATTTATTAATACAATCTTGTTTCTTGCAGGTTCTGTTTAAGTTTGCGGCTAGCGCTGAGGCATTGGAGACTCTATATTGCACTTTTGTTCTCTATTTTTGAAAATTTAGTACTCTGGACCTGTAGCTTTAAATCCATCTTTTGGGCATCTTTCTATTAAACATCGGTTCAGTAGTGCATGAAGTGTTGAATTTTTTAGACTTTGATCTTTGTGGGTCAAATGAAACATTTTGCTTGTTGTGTGCCCCGGCTTCGACAAATCGCTAGCTCCGCCACTGCGTCCCAGCGTCGTACGTACGTGCGGGGGCTTCCGTCCTTTTCGGGCGCGTGACGCGGGAGGGCTTCGGCAGGCATTCCACGTGGCGTTTTTTTTTGAAGCATTTGGTTCCCTTCGCAAAGGCTTCCCTCTAAATAATGATACCCTGGCCAGATGGGTACGTGGCTTTCAATTTTTTTTTTTGAAAACAACTAGTCGCTAGTTTATTGATTCAGATACAAAAGAAGTCTGGAGACTCAAGGAGCCATAAGTGGTGACCATACCCGCGATAAGTAGAAGACCTCGCGAGACCATGCGCCTCTTTGTTCGATGCCCTTCGTTCGTGGACAAACTGAACGGACACGAAATCCCTTGATCGGATCTTGATCTCCTGCAGGATTGCACTGAAAGCTCCCTTGTACACACCTTCCATGCATTTGATCACCTCAAGACAGTCGGACGCCACTCGGACCCTTGAAAGTTGCAAGTCCTTTGCAAGGGCGAGAGCTTCCCGACAAGCAAGTGCTTCGAGGATTGTCGGATCGTAGACACCATTGAAAGCAATCGCTGATGCTCCCAGGTACTCGCCACCCTCAGACCGACATACCGCCGCCACCACACCCACACTCCCTGCTTGTGAACAGCCGCATCAACATTGATTTTAGCAAAACCCTCTGATACGTCTCCAACGTATCTATAATTTATTATGTTTCATGCTTATATTATGCCACTTGCTACATGTTTTATATACACTTTTATATCATTTTATGCATTTTCTGGGACTAACCTATTAACAAGATGCCACAGTGCCAGTTCCCTGTTTTATGCTGTTTTTGGTTTCAGAAAAACTGTTAAGGAAATATTGTCGGAATTGGACAAACGAAACGTCAAAGTTCCTATTTTTCTCGGGAGCTTCCAGAACACCGAAGACGAGACGGAGGAGGGCACCGAGGCGCCCACACCTGGTCCCGGCACGGGCCCCCCCTTTGCCGCGCCTGGACGTGGTGTGGGGCCCTCGGGCCTCCACCGCCTTCGCCCTTTCGCCTATAAATACCCCCCGACGAAATAAGACCTAAGACGCGAACACTTTTCCTCCACGAGTTCCAGAGCCGCCGCCGTCGCCAACCCTAGTTCGGGAGGGTTCAGAACCTCTTCCCGGCATCCTGCCGGAGAGGGGGATCGTCACCGGAGGGCTCTACATCACCATGCCCGCCTCCGGACTGATGCGTGAGTAGTTCATCCTTGGACTACGGGTCCATAGCAGTAGCTAGATGGTTGTCTTCTCCTCTTGTGCTACCATGTTTAGATCTTGTGAGCTGCCTATCATGATCAAGATCATCTTTATGTAATGCTACATGTTGTGTTTGCTGGGATCCGATGAATATTGAGTACTATGTTATTGCTTCATAATATATCTTGTGAGTGCGTTATTTATGATCTTGCATGCTCTCCGTTACTAGTAGATGCTCGGGCCAATTAGATGCTTGTGACTCCAAGAGGGGGTATTTATGCTCGATAGTGGGTTCATGTCTCTATTTAATCTGGGGGAGTGACAGCAACCTCTAAGATTGTAGATGTACTGTTGCTACTAGGGATAAAACAGTAGTACTTTGTCTAAGGATATTTGTATTACTTACATTACACACATTGCTTAATGCGATAATCTGTTGCTTGCAACTTAATACTACTGAAAAGGGTGCGGACGCTAACCGGAAGGTGGATTATTAGTCATAGACGCGGTTGGAACGGTCTATGTATATTGTTGTAATGCCCAAATGAATCTCACACTAGACATCATAACTATAGTATATGCATCATTATGCACTTCTTTATTCTGTCAATTGCCCAGCTGTAATTTGTTTACCCGCATGTATGCTATTATTATTTATGGAGAGACACCACTAGTGAACTGTGGACCCCGATCCTTTTCCTTTAAATTGATAAAACAACCTACTGCAATCCTGTTCTTTCATTCTCTGCAAACAAACATCATTTTCCACACCATACGTTTAATCCTTTTGTTATAGCAAGCCGGTGAGATTGACAACCTCACTGTCAAGTTGGGGCAAAATAGTTTGATTGTGTTGTGTGCAGGTTCCGCGTTGGTAATCGTAAACAGCGCCACCAAAAACCTTCAGAAGAACATTCAACTCCTACTGGATTGATAACCTTGGTTTCACAACTGAGGGAAATTTGCTGCTGCACTACTTCATACCTTCCTATTGGGGTTTCCCAACAACACCATCCGGTGCATCAAGCAATTTTTCTGGCGGCGTTGCCGGGGAGTTGAAGCTCTTCTGCGAGTGGAGTCTCTCACTTCCAATCTTTTTATTTTGTTATTGTCTTGCTTAGTTTATTTTTATTACTGTCTTGTTTGCTTAATATCAAAAATACAAAAAAATTAGTTACTTGCATTAATATTTTTATTTCGGTTTTGTCTTTATTTATTTCGGTTTCATTAAAATTTGCTAAACAATGGGTAGTCCTGAAGTTGAAGTTCGTTCGTTTAAACAACAAGGAGGAGAAAGTTTGAAAGATGCATGGTATAGGATAAATGATGCTCATAAAAAATGCACTAAGAAACATTACACTTTAATCCTTCTTAGAAATTTTTATGTTGATATTTCTAGTTGGTATAGGTATGTTCTTGACACTCTTACGGGGGGTAACTTTCTTGGTACACCTGATTTTGAAGCCTGCAATTTAATTGAGAGTTTAGTAGGATCACCACCACCTACTAAAGAAATTAAAACTGAGTTCACTTTAGAAGATGTTATTAAAAAGTTGGATTCTATGGAGAATTTTTTTCTTGATGTGCCTAGCTGAAATGCGTTAAAGAAAAGCGCTTATGAGAGACAACTCACTTTTTATTTCTGTTATTTTATTTTGTTGAGTCAAGGAACATGTCTAGCTCTGTAGCAATTCCTTTGTATCTTTATTTTATTGCATTGTTGTGTCAAGTTAAGCTTCTAGTAGAAAGTTGATGCGAGATTTGGATTGCTGCGCAGAAACAGTTTTCTGTTGTCCACCATTAAATTCATAACTAATTACAGAAAAATCAAAATGACCTGGGATTTTTCGTGCGTGATCCTCAGATATGTATGCAACTTTCATTAGTTTTGAGTTTTCTGATTTGAGCAAGTTAAGTGCCTCAAAAAATTTCGTATTTACGGACTGTTCTGTTTTTGACAGATTCTGCCATTTATTTTGCATTGCATCTTTTGCTATTTTGAATGGATCTTTTTGTTCCATAAAGTATCAGTGGCTGTAGCTAATATCCAGTAGCATTGGTAGCAATTGTATCCATGCAGAATATAAGAATTTTTTATTATGCACTAACCCTCTAATGAAGTTTACTTTGAGTTTGGTGTGGAGGAAGTTTTCAAGTATCAAGAGAGAAGGATGATGTGATGTGATCAAGAAGATGAAAGAGCCAAAGCTTGGGGATGCCCCCGTGGGTCACCCAAGCATATTTCAAGAAGACTCAAGCGTCAAAACTTGGGGATGCCCAAGGCATCCCCTTCTTCATCAACAAACTATCAGGTCATCTCTAGTGAAACTATATTTTAATTCCGACACATCTTATGTGCTTTACTTGAAGCGTCTTTTGTTTTTGTTTTTTTTGTTATTTTCATTCTCTGAATAAAATGGATCCTAGCATTCCTTTGTGGGAGAGAGACACGCTCGCCTTTTCTTATGAATACTCCTATTTTTCACTTATATTTGTTGAGTATTCTTCTATGTTACTTCAATACTATTAGCTCTTGTTTTTCATGCATCTCTTATTAGAGCTGTTAGTTTTCTTATGTTATACTCTCGTATCTCATTGTTAAATACTTGGAGAGTTTATCTTTAAATAAGTTGATTGGTGTTTGGTTGGAAACAGAAAATGCTAAATGTGGTAGATGGTATAATGAAAAGATATACATGCTCTTATGGATTATTATCTTGTATGTTGTGGTGTTTGGCAATTGTTTTGAGCTCTCAAGTAGATCATGTTTAAGCTTTTACATCATGTAGTTAAAACCCATTAGTGAAGAACTACCGTAAAGCTTGTTGAAATTTGGTTTGCATGTTTGGTATCTCTAAGGTCTAGATATTTTCTATTAAAGGTGTTTGAACAACAAGGAAGACAACGTAGAGTTTTATAATGCTTGCAATATGTTTTTATATACGTCTTGTTGTCATAGTTTATACTTGTGTTTGCTTAAAATAATCTTGCTAGCCAAAGCCTTGTACTGAGAGGGAATGCTTCTCGTGCATCCAAAACCTTGAGCCAAAACCCATGCAATTTGTGTCCACCGTACCTACCTAATACATGGTATTTCCTGCCATTTCAAGCAAATACTTCGTGTGCTACCTTTTATTCAAAACTTATTATCCTTTATTTGTGTCAATGTTTATTAGCTCATGAGGAAGTATGTGGTGTTACGGATATCAACCTTGTCATTTGCTTTTAGACAGACTTTCACCAACCGGACTAGTGGCATATACACCGCTTATCCATTAACTTTGCAAAAAGAGCTGGCAAATGGGGTGCTGACGAGGTTATACCAAACGGGTACCCATCGTGTGGGTACCTGGTGCACGTAATGACTATAGCCCAATTGTCAATAAGCTAAAGATGCCCATCAAGGAAGGCCCAATGGCGAAGATTGCTTACCTAGTTATTCATAGTCGGTTATAGTTTCCATACTTGTAATCCTAGACGGTTACATGCCCGAGACATGCACCCCCCATATAAGGGACAGGAGGGTAGACGGTCAAGGACACGCCCAACCAGAACCATCAAACCCTAGCGAGATCAACATCTTGCTAAACCTTGTACTCGCCGCATATTCACAATCAATACAGACATGCAGGAAGTAGGGGTGTTACCTCAGTCGAGGGCCCTGAACCTGGGTAACTCCCGCTTGTCAGCCGACGAATCTACTAACACTATGCGTCCTCTACCACATAAACTCTAACCTTAGGCTATTAGTCATGGGTATTGATGGGGACACCCCCCGTCAAATTGGCGCCGTCCGTGGGGATCGGTAGTGTTGGAACCACGGATTCTTCGGTTTCAGCTTCAAACGGCAACTCGCCGACTTCATCAGAAGGCTACACATCGGCGACTTCAGCTCGCATCCAGTCCACAGGCGATCAATCGCCGAGATCGCAAACAGCATCGACAAAGAGGATCAAACCATATTCACTAGAAGCACAAGAGAATTACTCAAGCCTCGACTCAGGTTTCGATCTAACAGTTGGTAGGCATAACTTTTTCGTTGATAAGTTTGGTGTGCAGGACTTGACCGACCAGATCGCGACTGAAGCATCCAAGAAGGAATCGATTGCAATCGCATCTCCGGCAGACAAGGAAATCACCTCATCACAGATCGACTCGATCCCACCGCCCGAATCCCCAATCTCCTCTATGTCGACACGAGAATTCAACAAACTCATGGCGGAAGAATTCCCAGAAGAGGAAGGTCAGTCGACCTATCAGGGCAATCCAGTCGAAAATCCACTCGCCATGACAGTGTCAGCAGAAGGTACTAGAGCTACTTCAACACAGATCAGTCCGATCTCGCCGCTAGAATCTCCAGTCGATTCCATGACGACAAAGGAGTTCAATGAACTCGTAGCACAAAATCAACTGGATGAAGAAGTACAATCTGACCTTCAAATCGACACAGTCGAACGCATTGATCCACTCGACAACACACACGACTGCATGCAGACAGAAGATCCAGAAGATAGCATCTACCTTACCGACTTCATTGATCCAGAGATCCAAGATCTTCATGATGCCTTCACCGACTATGACGAACCTCCTGAGCAGATGCTTGAGACACATGTCAGCACCGACACTCAAAACAGCAAAAACAAAAGCTCAAACATGGATTGGGATGACGAAATTGAATCAATGACTGGCATTGACAGCGCATACACATGCCCTCCGATCATACCCCGGCAGGTCTACGTCGCGTTCAGCGCAGAAACTTCAGCTGCAGCCGCCAGTCGAAGACCTGCAGAATTTCCTTACACAGTCACATTACCTGACGGCACAACCAATCTGACTATCACAGCTGAGATAGCAGCGAAGGTAACTAAAGTCATAGATGATTGCACAATGATGCCAGCAGATGCAACGACGGACGAGGTTATGGCATACAGTTACTTCAACTGGCAAGAAACGCTGCGCCTAAGGCAGTACAGAGCGGCACTCGAAGAGCGAAGGAAGCAGGCAAGCATCTCAAGTACACGCAGGCGACAACTATCCCTTAGTTCCATAGGAGCAACGGAGGGAGGACGAAGATCCAGATTCGCAAGAATCCCGGAAGGAGAAAGATCAGGTGTCACTCGAAACCTAGAGCACTCGTTCATGACGCTGGACTCGGAAGGCGTGCTTATGCCCAAGACAGGCGAGGGCGCACTGATATCAATTGGAGCATACCTCCAAGCAAATAAACCGCCACCAGGTGGTCCAGCTGAAGAACTGTACCTCCAGCAGACGAAGGCTCTAGCACTCGCGGCAAAAGAACTCTCGGAAGGAAAAAACAGAGAGCGCAGCAGAAGCCGCTCGCGAAATCGTCGCAGTCACAGTCCTCCTCGAGGTAGCACAAGGAAGAACTCTAGTCGCCACCGCTCGCGGAGCCGATCACGAAGCAGATCCAGAAGATCCAACAGCAGCGAATCAGGTAATAACCACGGCATTGGGTCATGTGGGGCACAATGCTTCACCCGACGAATCCGCGAAGCCAGGCTACCCAAAAAATTCGGTCTACCGACTACGCCAAAATTCAACTGCAAACAAGAGCCTTCAGGTTGGCTCGAGGATTATAAGCTTGCGGTTGTATGCCAACGAGGAACAACTACAACTGCGCTGCAATACATACAGTTAATGCTTGAGGGCACAGCTCGCGACAGGCTCAAATCGCTACCCGAAGGGTCTGACGACTCTTGGGACCACTTCAAAGAAGACTTCATAAAATACTTCGACCCTCTATGTGAGCGACCTAAAACGTTCGAGGAGCTCCGAGCATGCAAGCAAACGTCAGACGAGCAACTCAAGGCATACATCAGAAGGTGGACCGCCATACGCAACTCAGTCGGCACGATCTCGGAAGACAGAGCCATGGATGCTTTCACAATGGGAGTCTACCGAGACGATTTCAGAGAGGCACTCGGACGACAGAAGCCAAAATCCATGGCAGAACTCATGAAGATTGCGATTGAATGGGCAGACGGAGAAGATGCCCTACGTTCTAAACGACCATCTTCCTCGCACGACCATGAGGATCGTCGGGACAGTCGAGACCGTCGGGATAGAGACGACAAACGGCGAAGGCGTGGGAACGACTACGGCAGCAAAGACAAAATCAAATTCGTGGCAGCTGGATTCTCACAGGACGATCGTGTTCGAAACGATAGGCGACACGACGACCATCACAACAATCGAAACGACGACTGTCATGACACACGAGGCAACGATCATCGAAACAACCGGTCAGACGACCGCCGTAACAACAGGGATCGCGACCAGCGTAGTGGTGGATATAGAAAGCAAGAGTGGCGCAGGCGCTCAGATCCAAAACCAGATAAATCATTTCAAGAAAAAATGGAGGACCAATGCAGGCTGCATTTGTTCAAAGACCCTGCGACTGGAAGATTAACATACAATCATACTATGGGGAATTGTCGCGAATTCGAGCAGATAGCGGCAGATTACATGAGGCGACTCAGAAGGGATCCACCGCCAGCCACTCGACCATCATATGCAGCACCACCACCACCATAACCAGTCGCGGCACTTCCACCTCCACCTCCACACAACACGAGTAACCAGATTGCAGGAGCCATACATCACATACCACAAGTCATGGAAGAACAATACCCAAAGCCTAAAGGACAAATGTACATGATTCAGAAAGGGCGACCCTCTAACAGGCAACAAAAACTTCACACTCGACATGTCAACATGGCAGTTATGGCACCACCGGCCATACCAGAATTCTTGCGAGGATCGGAAACGGTAATCACGTTCAGTCGAGAAGACCATCCACCATCCGTTTATCGACCGGGTCACGCCGCCCTAGTACTCGATGCTCAAATTGGCGGGTACACCATGACCAAAATCTTCATGGACGGAGGCAGCGGCGTCAACATCATCTTTGCCGACACGCTTCGTCGGATGAACAGGTCAGTCGAGAACTTATCCCAATCCACAAACACCTTCCACGGCATCGTTCCAGGCAAAGCCATACGGCCAGAAGGCACAATACAACTCGATGTTACGTTTGGAGACGCAAGTCACTTCAGAAGCGAGTTGATTGACTTCGAAGTCGTCGATTGGAAGTCACAATATCACGCCATACTAGGGAGACCGGCATTCGCTCGATTCATGGCCGTACCGCATTACGCATATCTAAATTAAAGATGCCAGGTCCAAAAGGAACCATTACAGTTCACGGAAACTTCCAGAGATCAGATGCCTGCGACAGAGATTTTTGCAAAATCTCAGAAGTATTTGGAATGGAGCAACCTCTTGACGAACAATCACTCGAAAGAGATTCCACAATGGAAACAGAGCCCAAAAAGCAGGCAGTCGCAACCATCATCCATGAAGTACATGCAATATGGACAGTCGAACAAGTGGATGAAGAAGACAGCCGGCATATGGAAGAGCTTAACAGATCCAATACTCGGATAATATATTTCGACGGGTCAAAAGGAAGAAAAGGCGCAGGCACAGGTATGACACTCATATCACCCAACGGTGACCGGATTGATTATACCTTGCAGATAGGTTTCGCCTCTCCATCGAAAATCGAAGCAGACTACGAAGGTCTATTCCAAATCATGCGACTGGCCAAAGCTTCGGGAGCGGATGAAGTTATCATCCGCGGAAACTCCAGCATAATTGTACAAAACACAATCACAGCCAGCAGAGCCAAGGCAGGTAACCTAGTCGAATATCAAGACCTCTATGACATGCTACAAAGGAGATTTCGCAGTTGTGAGCTGCAGCATGTGGCACACACACACAACAAACAAGCAAGCAAATTGGCCAGCATCGGGTCGGCAAAGGCGCAACCACCGCCAGGCACCTTCTTCAGGCAAGTCTGGCATAGGTCAATCAAAAAGTGGCACCCACTGCCCACTCCAACAATCGTTGCCACAAGAAAGAAGCCAGACAAGGATGACCCGCCACTTGGGGCGACTTCACATACAGCTTACCCAGCTGCGTCAAGCACAAGTCCGGCTGCGACTGCACAAGTCAACACTATCATCTTCAACCTGGGCATCCCAAACTTCATCATCATAGATGTCTCAACGCAAGCTAAGGAGCACGTTCAGAAGATTAACAATACACAGGCAGTACTGCCACTCAAGCGTTTCCCAGAAAGATGCATCATGCGGCCAGGGACAAGATCTTTCCCTGGAGGAAATCTGATACTTCTTCTAAGGCAGAAGAAAGAATACAAGACTGCATCGACACGCGAAAGATCTTTCGTCATCCTCGGCACCAGCACAAACAAGTCAAACAACACAAAGATTACTGCACAACCCCAGACGATCCGGCCGACCTGTGTCACTTCAGTAACTAATAGTCATACCCAGCCAATGTAACAGAGCATATATGTCAAAAGAGCCAGCAGGTTTCAGAGTTTCAGACGCGCTCTTTTCCTTACCAGGGTACCTAATGGGACTGGAAGGTTTTTAATGAGGCGGCTTGCTGGCCAATATCTCCAATAAAGAGAATGTTCGTTCATACTCTATTCGCATACTTTATCTTTACGCTAACTCAAAACACCCCACTCGATATACTCGGGGGCTGGGCCTCAAAAGTTGATCACAAGCAACTCAAGATGCAAATACATCGTGTTTGCTCATAAAACAAAAGATGAGGACAGAATCTCATACAAAACCACTCGCTCAGTTCGAGATTTGGTTACATACTTACATAAAAAATTCATTTATCACATACCCCACTCGATATACTCGGGAGTTGGACACTCATACAAGGCAAATTCTCTAATATACATACAACCCGCTCAAAGGACTCGGGGGCTGCGCAGCACGAAGTCTACGCATCTTCATCCTTCAAAGGCAGGTTGGAGTCAATCAGCTGCTTATGCAGACGATCTACCAGCTTTTTGGCCGCAACGGCCGTCCGCTCTAGATCATCTTCCTTCAGTCGAGACCCAGTATCAGATGAAGATGATCCGCGATTCGGATCCCGACTACGCATATATGCAAAGGCTGCGTTGGCTCCCAAAACAACTCGCCGAGTTACTGCTTCCCGAATTGAATCTGAAGATCGAAAAAGATCAACCAACGCATAAATCCTTTGGGGCTGCCGCCCTTCAGGAAATAAAAATTGATTGACACGCATAAGGGCTGCTCAGCAGCGCTCGAGTAGGATAGCGCCACGCCAGGCTCTATCTTTCAAAGTCGCAAGCTTGACAGCGTGATACTTATCAGCCCAAAAATGTTGATGGCCAGTAACAGGGCCAGCAGTCGCGTCATCCAGGCGCTCCTTGACCCGATCTGCCTCCTCGTCAAAATTGTCCACAAACACTGTGGACAGGCAAAACTCAAGACGAAAAACAAATAAGAGACTACGGGAAACGCAAAAAAGCAATCGATTGACTAAAATACCTTCGAGTTGCCTATTTGAATGTTCGACTTCTCCAAGCACATGTTCTTCTCATTGTGTTGCAAAAGCAGGCCTCGATTTGAGAATTTTAAGCTCCGTTGTGGCGGCCTTCAACTCCTGTTCAAGCTTCACCACCTGCTTTTTCGCATAAGCCAAAACCTTGGCGTCATTCTTCACATGGGCAAGTGTTCCGGTGAAGTCGCCCGACTGCGGCGTCCTCTTGGGAGTGGAGTCATCCGACTGTCAGGAGCACAATCATAATCTCAGACGAGGAGGGTAGAGCACAGCATAAACAAAAATACAGACATACACAAAAGGTGCCACGAAAGTCATATTTCAAAAGAAAGTAGCAGAATACACGCGAAGGGTGTCAAGTCATTAATTACAGGAAAAAAGCAAGGAGAGCATTTTCAGATATGAGAAGCTGACTTAGATCCGTCCCTATGAGACCTAGACGTAGCAGCAACTGCCGCTGCTCTGCGGTCCATAGTGGAAATACTGGCCTCGGCAAGACGAGATGCAACCTTGCCTATCTTCTTCATATTCAATGGTTTCCCGTCTGGCTTCTTAGGGAAGTCCGATAGGGCAAGTTCGTACTCAGCGACTGCGCCGTTTCCCAGAAGAAGCTTGAGAGTAGATTCCGAGCCGCGTACCATCAGATCACGCGCAAAGGCCTTCATAGTCGACGACCCGGGACCCAGCTTCTCTGCAAAACTTTGTACGGAGGCAGGAACTTCAGCGGCTAGTAGCACTTCCTTGAAAACAGCGCCAAGAGTTCGGGTGGACGTGTCCAAAGAACCCTTGACATGTTGGATGGCTGCACCTAGTTGCCCGATAACATGGTCAAGTGACAAATTGTCACTCGCCACATCATCAGGAGCAGAGGAAGAAGAACCTTCATAAAATCGCAAAGGATAAAGTCTTAGAGAAATGCCGAAGACAATAAAAGCAAAGGAGGATACAAGCATAACAGAAACGTACTAACCTTCCAAAGCATGCATAAAGCTTAGCAGTCGCTTAGCATGTTTTTCCTCTCGGAGGGAGGCAGAGTTTCGAGCCTTTTCAAGTTCCTTCTCCATATGCGACTGGTGGGTGGCGAGGCTCTTTTCCGCATCAGCCAATCGCTTCTCGACGGCAGTCTTGTCTCCTGGAATGACAAAGCACTCAGTTGCAAGATATCAAAATGGAAAAGCGCCTTAAAGGCACAGAGACTTACGGCTCAGTTCTTCCAGTCTAGCGCGGAGAGTGACTCGTTCCTCCTCCGACTGCACAAAAGCTTCGCCAGCTGCAACAAGGCCACTTACGGCAGGTTGCAAATGAAGTAAGGCCACATATCATAGCAAAAATCAACTCACACAAAAGCATAAAACAGGTATAAAATCCTTACATGCGCCAACCAAGAAGGGGTCGTAGAAGTTGATGGCCCGGCGGTCGGAGTTGCGGCAGGTTGCGCCGGGATCTCAGTCACAACTCCAACAGTCAACTCAGCGTCGGCTGCCTTATCCACAACACAGGGTGGAGCCATAGCCGATACCGCCGCGATTAGAGGAGTGTTCACCCGCTCATCACTGGCATTATTGTCATAATAGCAAATACAAGTCAGATGAAGCGCCAAATAAAAAGAGGGAGGCAAAAGCACACAATCATAGTCAGAGTACATACCTTTGTTCATCGTCATCTAAACTGGGATCAACATCGAGACGAGGACCCCCAAAGCCAATCAGGCCAGAAGAAGGTGGCGGCGAGCGCCGGGCCAGAGGCGACACTTCCTTCACAAGGGAGGAGGTGCTAGAATCTGCCAACTCCTTACGCTCGGCATCTCCAGACGAAGTGCTCGAGACTCCTTGACGGGGCACACGCAAGCGCTTACTGGCTGGCTCGGCGGCAGACTCCTCGTCCTTCTTGCCTTCATCGCTACCAGTTCCATCCGAAGAGGAGGAATTGGCAGCAGGAAGGGAGTCGACTGTCGCCTTCCCTTCATCCAGCACAGTTGTTTCATCAGTAGGACCGGCCTTGGGAAGCGGAGGAAGGGAAGCTTCAGTCGAATGCCTCTGCAATTGCAAAGTAACAAAGTGAACATAGGACAAGTACAACACAAGTACAAACGGGTGACATAAACATGCACACTCACCTCAGGGAGAGCATTCAAAACATCATACGGAGCGGTGGAGAAGTTGAAGTCGAGAATGTCATCGGCCTTATGGCTAGTAATGGACTTCACATGAGAGTCCAACTCATTGGGCGACAACTCCACATCGCTCATCCTAGTTGCGTCATGTGCGCCTTCGTATTGCCACATGGGATGGGCGCGTTGTTGAAGAGGCCACACGCGACGCTTCACAAAAGTATATATCAACTGAACACCCCTAACGGTGTTCAGCAAGTTGTTGACCTTGATCAAAAGGGGAGCAGCCTCCTTCTCCTCAGTCGAGAGAGGATGCTCCCACGCTTTCGTCTTCATGGGGGTGGTCCCAGTAGAGAACACAGGCTGGACGTCCTGATCAATGGGAACGTAGAACCACGTGGTCCTCCACCCTTGCCCGGACTCGACTGCCATCAGGTTAAAATATTTGTAGTCGCCCCGTACTTGGAACCCAACCCCTCCGACTGGGTTCACACGGCCATCACGGCACATGTGGCGCACCCGGAAGATAGACTTCCAGAGTGCCCAGCTTGGGGACACCCCCAAGAAGCACTCGCACATCACCATAAAACAGGCGATATGCAAGATACCGTTTGGGGTCAGATCATGGATCTGTACCCCGTAGGCAAAAAGAGGCCCACGCACAAAATCATGCAGGGGTAGAGCGAAACCGCGGTGGAGGAAGTCCGCAAAACATACCCGTTCGCCGGGGCGAGGCTCAGGGATGACCTCCTTGTTGGCAGGGGCACGGGCGGCGAGCTGGTCGGCAGGAGGTAGCAGACCTTCCTTGCGTAACGCCGCCAATTTCTTCTCGGTGACGGAGGACTTGCTCCAGTCACCAGTGCTCTTCTTCAAAGCAGCAGAAGGATCCACATGAACGCCCACAGTCGCGGCCGCCTTTCCTTTCTTGCCAGCGTCAGCAGCGGAGGTTGCAGCAGTGCTTTTTCTCTTGGGAGCCATGGTGAAGGTGGGCGTGGAAGCAAGAACAGAGCACGCGCGCGCAAGGAAGAAGAAGAGCTAAAGGCAAAGGAAGAAAATGCCAGGGTAAATTAATTTACGGCGGTGATATCTATATTTACCAGGGCAAGAGGAGTAATCTCAGCCGTAGGTGCAAAACCGTCGCAACACGTGGCATCCTCGGAGGGCAACCGTCGCAGACCACGCCGCCTACTACGCGCGCAAAACGAGGAAATCATCATCACGTCTGCGAAAATTTCGTCACGTCAAGTCAAATCAGAACTGAACCGGCGTCCACCGCGGTTAAAGAGATGGGCCCACAATGACATGTCTTGTCAAAATCCTGCGCGCACGCCACGACTGTCATGCATGACATCATTTATCTGGCTGAGTAGCAGGAGGCATAAAATCAGAAGTCGACTTATTGCTCGACTAGACAAAGTGTACTCACAAGTATGAAGTCTTGCCACCAAGTTATAAAGACAAATCATAAACACAAAGTATGGTCAAGTGAAAACTCCCATCGGGAGCGAATAAAAAAGTCTTCAACCGGCATAAAGAAATCAAAAAAAAAAGTTGAGATTATCCTCTATTACAAGTAATAAAGCACAATCTCGGGGGCTACTCCCATCGGGAGCGCTGTCGCGCACCCGATAGATTCAAAAAACATAAAGCGAGCAGTCGATTAAGAGACTCGCCTCGGTCAAAAGCAAAAGTTTAGAAGAATTCCCGAGTGAAGTCAGTCGATGACACCTCGGATGCTGCATGCATGAAATGCAAAGGTAAGACCCACCGATCAGTCGGGTAGGGCTGAGGACCACTCCGGCAGTGCTAAGTCCTTATACTTTCCGCGTCAACAGATGCGATGAAAATCCTAGCGGACGCGCTGGGTAGCAAAGTTAAAACTGCAGAACGAATCAATAAGTCCATCAACGGCCTGAGTCGAGTCTGTCCAGTATGTTCCGGGTTCGAGCCCAAGGACTCGAATTTGATTGAAGACTAGTAAGGTTTTTGCCCTAGTATGCAGTTAACTGGTCTCGACTCATCGAGTAAATCCAGAACTATTCAGTCAAAATCCTTTGCCAAGATTCATAGTTGAAAGACAATACAAAGGCATACAGTCTAAAGTATAAAACATGAGACGTGCACTATTGAGTGAGTCCATGACTGATTCTTCGAATTAGCCAAGCACTCAGGGGCTAATGACGAGGTTATACCAAACGGGTACCCCATCGTGTGGGTACCTGGTGCACGTAATGACTATAGCCCAATTGTCAATAGGCTAAAGAAGCCCGTCAAGGAAGGCCCAATGGCGAAGATTGCTTACCTAGTTATTCATAGTCGGTTATAGTTTCCATACTTGTAATCCTAGACGGTTACATGCCCGAGACCTGTACCCCCCATATAAGGGACAGGAGGGTAGACGGTCAAGGACACGCCCAACCAGAACCACCAAACCCTAGCGAGATCAACATCTTGCTAAACCTTGTACTCGCCGCATATTCACAATCAATACAGACAGGCAGGAAGTAGGGGTGTTACCTCAGTCGAGGGCCCTGAACCTGGGTAACTCCCGCTTGTCAGCCGACGAATCTACTAACACTACGCGTCCTCTACCACATAAACTCTAACCCTAGGCTACCAGTCATGGGTATTGATGGGGACACCCCCCGTCAGGTGCCCAGTCACAATTAATTACAACTTTAACCGCTGAAATCTCTTCACATTTTTGCCCTGATCTAATCAGTCAAGCAATGACACTAGTTTTTAACTACATGTGTAAATAAAAGAGATAAGAGGGATGATCTGCCTTGCTGTTAGAAATAACGTCCTTCATGGGAGCCGCTCTTAGAAAGTCTGGTTGACAAGGGGGGTAGAGTGCCCATTACCATTCGTTGACAACAACAAACACCACTCAAAAACTTACTTTTATGCTCTCTATATGATTTCAAAAACCTATAAAAACTAAAAAGCTCTAGCACATGCTTGTATCCCTGCTTCCCTCTGCGAAGGGCCTTTCTTTTACTTTATGTTGAGTGAGTTTAGCCACTTCTTTCTGTCTTAGAAGCAAACACTTGTGTCAACTGTGTGCAACAATTCTTATATGCTTACCTATTCCACTTGTTATATTTCTTTGTGTTGACAACTATCTATATGATATACATGTTACAAGTTGAAAGCCAATGCTGAAACTTATATCTTCCTTTGTGTTGTTTCAATGCTCTTTTATTTAGAGACTATTGCTTTATGAGTTAACTTTTATGCAAATCTTTTTTATGCTTGTTTGAAAGTACTATCCATGAAAAGTTTTTACTTATATGATGTAGTTGTTTACTCCTTATCTATTTGTTAGCAAACTATAGACCATTGCTTTGAGTCACTTCATTCATAACATGAGCTTTACATTATTATATGATCAAGATTGTGAGAAAGCATGTCACTTCAGAAATTATTCTTTTTATCGTTTTACCTACTCGGGACGAGTAGAACTAAGCTTGGGGATGTTGATACGTCTCCAACGTATCTATAATTTCGTATGTTCCATGCTTATATTATGCCACTTGCTACATGTTTTATATACACTTTTATATCATTTTATGCATTTTCTGGGACTAACCTATTAACAAGATGCCACAGTGCCAGTTCCCTGTTTTCTACTGTTTTTGGTTTCAGAAAAACTGTTAAGGAAATATTCTCGGAATTGGACAAACGAAACGTCAAAGTCCCTATTTTTCTCGGGAGCTCCCAGAACACCGAAGACGAGACGGAGGAGGGCACCGAAGCGCCCACACCTGTCCCGGCGCGGGCCCCCCCCTCTGCCGCGCCTGGACGAAGTGTGGGGCCCTCGGGCCTCCACTGCCTTCGCCCTTTCGCCTACAAATACCCCCCGACGAAATAAGACCTAAGACGCGAACACTTTTCCTCCACGAGTTCCAGAGCCGCCGCCGTCGCCAACCCTAGTTCGGGAGGGTTCAGAACCTCTTCCCGGCACCCTGCCGGAGAGGGGGATCGTCACCGGAGGGCTCTACATCACCATGCCCGCCTCCGGACTGATGCGTGAGTAGTTCATCCTTGGACTACGGGTCCATAGCAGTAGCTAGATGGTTGTCTTCTCCTCTTGTGCTACCATGTTTAGATCTTGTGAGCTGCCTATCATGATCAAGATCATCTTTATGTAATGCTACATGTTGTGTTTGCTGGGATCTGATGAATATTGAGTACTATGTTATTGCTTCATGATATATCTTGTGAGTGCGTTATTTATGATCTTGCATGCTCTCCGTTACTAGTAGATGCTCTGGCCAAGTAGATGCTTTTGACTACAAGAGGGGGTATTTATGCTCGATAGTGGGTTCATGTCTCTATTTAATCTGGGGGAGTGACAGCAACCTCTAAGATTGTAGATGTACTGTTGCTACTAGGGATAAAACAGTAGTACTTTGTCTAAGGATATTTGTATTACTTACATTACACACATTGCTTAATGCGATAATCTGTTGCTTGCAACTTAATACTGAAAAGGGTGCGGACGCTAACCGGAAGGTGGATTATTAGTCATAGACGCGGTTGGAACGGTCTATGTATATTGTTGTAATGCCCAAATGAATCTCACACTAGACATCATAACTATAGTATATGCATCATTATGCACTTCTTTATTCTGTCAATTGCCCAGCTGTAATTTGTTTACCCGCATATATGCTATTATTATTTATGGAGAGACACCACTAGTGAACTGTGGACCCAAGTCCTTTTCTTTTAAACTGATAAAACAACCTACTGCAATCCTGTTCTTTCATTCTCTGCAAACAAACATCATTTTCCACACCATACGTTTAATCATTTTGTTACAGCAAGCCGGTGAGATTGACAACCTCACTGTCAAGTTGGGGCAAAATAGTTTGATTGTGTTGTGTGCAGGTTCCGCGTTGGTAATCGTAAACGGCGCCACCAACAACCTTCAGAAAAACATTCAACTCCTACTGGATTGATAACCTTGGTTTCACAACTGAGGGAAATTTGCTGCTGCACTACTTCATACCTTCCTCTTGGGGTTTCCCAACAACACCATCTGGTGCATCACCCTCTGGCGGCGCAATCCAGCTGGGTACCCTTTGCTGTTCGGTGCACACCTTAGCAGGCTTCGTTCGTGCGGTAGATATCTCCAAGTCTCGGATCATGGATTCCACGAAGGCATGAGTAGACAGAGGACTTTGAAAAATCCCTTCGTGTATAGCCTTGAGGCGAGCTGACCAGATCGCCCAAGTTGTTACCAGGCTTAACGTGAGTTCTTCATGATTCATAGATTTCATCAATAAGAACAGCCACTGTTTTGCCTCCCTTTCTGGTACCAGATCCAGATGCTCCGTGATTGATTCAGGTACAAGAGCCCAAACGCTCGCGCTCATATTGCATTCCAGCAAAGAATGGCGCCAAGAATCCTGCATCCCGCAAATTGAACATGCGGTATCAGGCGCCATATAACGATGGAAACGAACATCATTCGTGGGGATTGAGTGTTTCGCCAACCGCCATAAGAACATCCTTATCTTAGAAGGAACCTGGACTCTCCACAAAATCGTCCAATCCTTCTCCTCCCTCCGATGATTTGAACCAGAAGCATCACTAAACAGCCAAGCTTCCCGCCGCTGTCTAGTATTAACCAGCATCCGGTAAGCTGAGCGGACCGAGAAAACGCCACTGCGTTCATAGTGCCATGCCCAAGAATCATCAAACCGAGCTGTACCAATCGGTATATTCTGTATTACCTCAATATCCATGGGGAGAAAATATTTCTTCAGCTCCTGAATATCCCATGTCGATGTGATCTCATCAATAAAATCAGAAACCGCTACCGGTGGATCTTCCTTCAAGCACGAGAAACCAGTGTCCCGGGGTAACCAATTATCATTCCAAGCATGCGTTGTCTCACCCGAACCAATCCGCCGAATAAGACCTTGTTTCAGCACCTCCTTTCCCTCCATAATGGATCGCCAAATCTGTGATTCATGAGTTCCCACCTCTGCGGACAGAAACTCCCCCTCAGGAAAGTACACAGCCTTTAGAATTTGTGCACTCAGCGACTCCGGCTCTTGCAACACTCTCCATGCTTGCCTAGCAAGGAGAGCTAGATTAAACAGCTCTATATCCCGAAATCTGAGGCCTCCTGCCGATTTGGGTTTTGTCATCTCTTCCCAAGACACCCAGCAGGTCTTCCTCTTGCCATCTCGGCAACCCCACCAAAATTTCCGCAATAAGCCATTGATATGTTCGCAGAGACCTTTCGGCAGTTTGAAACAAGACATTGAAAAAGTTGGTATTGCTTGAGCCACTGCCTTGATCAAAATCTCCTCCCCCCCAAAGGATAACAGACTCTCCAACCAGCCTTGGACATGTTTCCATATCCGATCCTTGAGGTATTTAAATGCGCCATTGACTGACCTCCCAACATCAGACGGCATGCCTAAATATTTCTCGCTGAGAGACTCATTTTGCACATTTAAACGCTCCTTCATAGCTTCTCTTACCACCTCCGGACACCCTTTGCTGAAAAAAACTGAAGATTTGTCATGATTTATACGTTGTCCGGACGCTTGGCAATATATCTCTAGAACATCTGAAACTTCTCCCGCACCCTCAACACTTGCTTTGACAAACAACAGGCTATCATCTTCGAATAGTAAATGGATAACCGCCGGAGCGGAGCTCGCCACCTTTAATCCTTGTAAGCTCGATGATGGTAGAACACTCCTTGATTTTAAAAGGCACGAAAGGCCCTCTGCTACAATCAAAAACAAATATGGTGATATGGGATCCCCTTGTCGGATTCCCCTTGTTGGTTTAAATTTCTCAGTTGGGGCTCCATTAAACAAAACTGAGAAGGTTACCGAAGAAACCATGCTCATCACAAGATTAACCCAATTGGGTGCAAAACCCAGTTTGAGTAGTATGGCCTTCAAATATGACCACTCAACCCGGTCATAGGCCTTTCTCATATCCAGCTTGAGTGCACAGTGCCGATGTTTCTGAGCCTTATTCCGCTTCATGAAATGCAAACACTCATAAGCTGCTATGATATTATCCGTGATCAGTCTCCCTGGAACAAAAGCAGATTGTTCCGGTGATATTATTTCTGGAAGAACTTTCTTCAGTCGATTAGCCAGAACCTTCGATGCAATTTTATACATAACGTTGCATAGAATAATAGGACGAAATTGACCAAGTTCTGTAGGACTTGCTACCTTCGGTATTAAAACAATAAAGGTCTCATTGATCATCTCTGGATCATCTTCACCTCGCAAAATCCGAAGAACTGCCGAGGTCACTTCCTTCCCACATAGTTCCCAATTCCTTTGGAAAAAATGCGCGGGATAGCCATCCGGGCCAGGCGCCTTTGTTGGGAACATCTGGAAGAGTCCGATCTTCACCTCCTCCTCTGAATACGGTTCAGTTAAATCAGAGTTCATTTGGCATGTAACTTTACGTGGTGCATTATCCAAAACAGCATCCATACCGGATGTCCCCTCAGATTCATAAAGCGTTCGGAAAAATTCCTTTGACATTCTCCAAAGCTCATGCTGATCCTCCACCACCACACCATCTAGTCGGTGTAAGCTAGATATTGAGTTCTTCTTTTTTCTCCTGCTAGCACGCTGATGAAAGAAACGTGTGTTCTTATCACCCTCGGACAACCACTGTATCCGCGATTGCTGGCGCCACATAATTTCCTCCCTATGCTGGAGTTCAACCAGACGATCACACACCTTGGCTTCCTCATAGCTTGGTCCTGTCCTTCCGGGCGCAGCCCGTAGAACCTCCAGCCTATAACGCAAGTCCTTCAACTGGCGGCGTACACTACCAAACGTGTTGGTATCCCAATCCTTTAGACCCTCTGTCATGTCCTTTAGTTTATGCTGGACATCCGATGTGCTAGCAGCTGCGCCGCCAGCTTGCCAGGTCTGTCGTACAAAAGGTTCAAAAGCTTCATGAGCTTCCCACATTGTCTCATATCTGAACAGCTTCTTCGTCTTCCCTCTCCCGGCCTGCGGGGTGAAATTTAAGAGAATCGGCAAATGATCCGAGGTTGACGCTGACATGTGTTTCAGCTCAGCCAGAGGGTAACGCTCGCACCAACTCGCGGACGCCAACGCTCTATCCAGTCGCGTACGGCAAAAGCTCCCTCCTGCCACTCTTTTCTCGAAAGTCCATGGAACACCGGTGTAGCCAAGATCCACCAGACCACAGATATCGATCATCTCCCGGAAAGCTACAAACTGGTGGTTGCTCCTTAGATTCACACCGTCATGCTCCTCCCTGTGAAGAACTTCATTGAAATCACCTATACACATCCACGGGAGATCTGTAGCAGATTTGATAAATTTTAACATATCCCATGTCTTATGCCGCTCACGGACTTGTGCTTCTCCATAAACACACGTAAAACGCCACGGATCCATATTAATGGATGAAACCACAGCATCAATATGGTAATGAGAATAAGCCAAAATTTCCACTTTTATTTCATTATTCAAAAAAAATCCCTAAACCTCCGATGCGGCTCGAGCTGCTCACAGCGTAACAACGATCATAACCTAGCGTGTTCGCTATTCTTTCCACTCTAGACTTATGCACTTGAGTTTCAACTACACACAGAATAGAGGGGGCATATGTCCGTGCAAAAGCACGGAGCTCGTTTATTGTCGCAGCCATGCCAGCTCCGCGACAATTCCATCTTGAGATACTCATTTTGCCCGGCGGTCCTCTCCTTGAGAGGCCGCCGATCCTTCAGAAGCATCGAGGTCTTCACTCTTCCCCTCCTTACCAGAAACAGCCGCCTTCTTCAGCTAATTCTTTTCTTTCGGAGGTATATACTGGGGTGGTGGAGGAGGCACTCTCTCCTCACCATCAGGAGTAGCATCCATGTCAAGCTTCTTTCTAGCGGCCTCCCTCTTACACCCACCATCACCTTCTTGGACTTTTTTCAACGGGCTAGTAGCCATATCAACGGTATCATTCTCATTTTCTTCCACAAGCCCCGCATCTGCAGAATTGCGTTTGCGGGTCTGACTGTCCGCCGGCACCTTGGGCTTCCACTTCCTCTGGTTCCTTTCAACATCTTGCCCACCCCGTCCCTGTGCGCTTCTCCCACGTCCGCGCCCAGCCGCTCTTCCCATCTCATCAGCGGGAAACTTGTTCTGGATGCGGCGCACTCCAGGCGTACCCGCCCTCCAGTACCTTTCTTCAGCAATCATCCAACTTCCATACTGCAGTTCATCCTCTTCAAACTCGCCAGTACCACACTCTGGATACGTGTGTCCCATATAGCCACAATGGTGGCAATGCTTTGGCAGTTTTTCATACATGATTTGGAGATACATGCGCTCATAACCTTCAGGAGTCAGGGGCACCATCCTGGTTAGCGGCCGGCCAGAATCGAGATTAACCTTCACCCGATGAAACTCTCCTTCTCGCATTTGCACAACTGCGGGCTCCACTAAAATCACCTCCCCAATCCTGCTTGCTAGTTGAGTCAGCACTACCTTGTTTCTAAACAGCGGGGGTAGCTTGTGGATTTGGATCCACGCCTGCACCTTGCTTGGTATTACTGATGGTACCATGGTTGATCCATCAAAAGGTTCGACCATCAGACCACTACCCCGGAATAACCATGGTCCTTCCTCCATGATTCTATTCCAGTCACCCAGACACGCAGCTTGGATCACAAACAGATTGGATTCCACGGGGTGGAACTTCACTTCCTGCGCCGGTGTCCATGCCGCAAGCATTGTCACCTTCAGCGAATGCATACTGAAAGATTTCGACGCCAGCCACTTCACCTTCGGCCAGCTTCCTGATGCACACGGTGGGTGTGTTGTTGGGAGACCCCAAGAGGAAGGTATGAAGTAATGCAGCAGCAAGTTTCCCTCAGTTGTGAAACCAAGGTTATCGAACCAGTAGGAAATACTGAATTCCCCCGAGGTGTCAACGACGCCAGAAAAATCTGCGACGTAAAGGCGCCAGAAAATACTTCCTGGGACGTAGGTGACGTGGAACCTGCACACAACACAATCAAGATACTTTGCCCCAACTTAACGATGAGGTTGTCAATCTCACCGGCTTGCTGTAACAAAGGATTAAACGTATGTGTGGAAGAAAGATGTTTGTTTGCAGAAAGTAACAGGTTTGCAGTTTGTGGTTTATCAGATTAAAGAGAAGGACCGGGGTCCACAGTTCACTAGTGGTGTCTCTCCATAAATAATAATAACATTCATGCGGGTAAACAAATTACAGCTGGGAAATTGATAGAATAATGATGAGCAAACCAATGCATATACCAATGTTATGATGTCTAGTGTGGGATTCATTCGGGCATTACAACAATATACATAGACCGTTCCAACCGCATCTATGACTAATAATCCACCTTCCGGTTAGCGTCCGCACCCCTTTCAGTATTAAGTTGCATGCAACAGATTATCGCCTTAAGCACTGTGTGTAAAGTAAGTAAGTAACATCATCCTTAGACAATGTACTACTGTTTTATCCCTAGTAGCAACAGTACATCTACAACCTTAGAGCTAGCTGTCACCACCCCAGATTTAATAGAGACATGAACCTACTATCGAGCATAAATACCCCCTCTTGGAGTCACAAGCATCTACTTGGCCAGAGCATACACAAGTAACGGAGAGCATGCAAGATCATTAAATAGCACACACATGATATATTATGAAGCAATAACTTTAGTACTCAATATTCATCGGATCCCAGCAAACACAACATGAAGTATTACATAACGGTGATCTTGATCATGATAGGCAGCTCACAAGATCTAAACATGATAGCACAAGAGGAGAAGACAACCATCTAGCTACTGCTATGGACCCGTAGTCCAAGGGTAGACTACTCACGCATCAGTCCGGAGGCGGTCATGGCGACGTAGAGGCCTCCGGTGACGATTCCCCCTCCCGGCAGGGTGCCGGGGAGGAGTTATGATCTCTCCCGAATTGGTGTTGACGACGGCGGCGGCTCGGGACCCGTGGAGGAAAATATGAACACCGTGCTAGGGTTTTTGGTCTGGGGGGTCTATGTAGGCGAAAGGGCGAGGTCGGTGGCGCCCCGAGGGGCCCACACCAGGTCCTCGCGCGGCCAGGAAGGCTGCCGCGCGAGCACGTGGTGGCGCCGCCTCGGTGGCCCACTTCGTCTCGTGTTCGGCTTTCTGGAACGTTCCCAAATAAAAACTGACTTCTGAAAAGAAATCGTCCAATTCCGAGAATATTTCCTTAAGTACTTTTCTGAAACCAAAAACAACAGAAAACAGGGAACTGGCACTGTGGCATCTTGTTAATAGGTTAGTCCCAGAAAATGCATAAAACTATATAAAATGCATATAAAACATGTAATAACTTGGCATAATATAGCATGGAACATAAGAAATTATAGATACGTTGGAGACGTATCAACATCCCCAAGCTTAGTTCTACTCGTCCCGAGTAGGCAAGAACGATAAAAGAAGAATAATTTCTGAAGTGACATGCTTAAACACAATCTTGATCATAATATAATGTAAGGCTCATGTTATGAATGAAGTGTCTCAAGGCAATGATCTATAGTTTGCTAACAAATAGACAAGGAGTAAACAACTACATCATATAAGTAAAACTTTTCATGAATAGTACTTTCAAACAAGCATCAAAAAGATTTGCATAAGAGTTAACTCATAAAGCAATATTATCTAAGCAAAAGAGCATTGAAGCAACACAAAGGAAGATATAAGTTTCAGCATTGGCTTTCAACTTTTGAACATGTATATCATATAGATAGTTGTCAACACAAAGAAATATAACAAGTGCAATAAGTAAGCATATAAGAATTGTTGCACACAGTTGACACAAGTGTTTGCTTCGGGGATAGAAAGAAGTAGGTAAACTGACTCAACATAAAGTAAAAGATAGGCCCTTCGCAGAGGGAAGCAGGGATACAAGCATGTGCTAGAGCTTCTTAGTTTTATAGGTTTTTGAAATCATATAGAGAGCATAAAAGTAATTTTTGAGCGGTGTTTGTCGTTGTCAACGAATGGTAATGGGCACTCTACCCCCCTTGTCAACCAGACTTTCAAGAGCGGCTCCCATGAAGGACGTTATTTCTACCAGCAAGGTAGATCATCCCTCTTATCTCTTTTGTTTATGAAGGGGATCGCAGGCAGAAAACAAAAAATTTCCTAACAGCGATAACCTTAAACTAGCCAGGATCTATACTATGCAGATATAGTAATACGGAGGAGATCGGTATACATACCCTTGTAGACCGAAAAGCGGTGATTACGCTCCCGCACAAGCGTTGCTGACGTAGACGCCGTAGCCGACCTCAAGGTCGCGGAGAACTTGGCGCGAAGAAGAAGACGATGACGCAGCGATGTCGATGAAACCGACGACGACCTCGAGGCCGTGTAGAGGAAGCAGACCTCCAGCACCACTAGCGTGGCACCTCGCAGGGCGTTACACACATACGGTGAAGCCGACGAACTCCGGGCCCGATCCAGGGACGAGCAGCGGAAGACTGGGACCGGAAGACCAGCAGCGCGGCGGCGTGCGTATGGTGGAGAAAACTTATCCTCGGCGCAACTCCAAACAAGGGAGTCACGGGATCCAAGGAGAGAGAGAGAGAATTAGGTGTGTTTCAAAGGCCAGGGGTGCCCCTCTATATAAAGGGGGATGGGAGCAGCCAACCTCGCCAGCCGGGCGGTGTGGGACTAATCCCACACCAGCCCTGGCCGACCTAGCTAGGTGCGCCGGCCCTAGGTGGGCCCCATGTGGCCCACCTAGGCCGGCCGAACCAGCCCTCTCCCCTTGGGGGGACTCCTCCCCCCCTCATGGGCCCTTTTGCCCAAAAAGGCCCATTTAGGGATTTTTGCCTTTAAAAATTCAGGAAAAATTAAAATAAAATATATTTAACTATTAATTACACTAATTAATATTAAATACATATTACATAATTTATTCCGGCTCCGAAAACTATTTCGTCGCTGCCCGATCTCCATCGGAACTTTCCCGGGACGTTCCCGGTGTCTCTCTTCCTATTTTTCTCTTCCGGTAAAATGTCGACTCCCCTTAAGTGTGATACCCTAGCGGTTCGATTATCTCACCAGACATGATCGAGACTCCTCTCCGATCAATGACTAATTCGTGGACCGAGGATACCTAGAATTAATCCCTGCGAGATAACGAATACTTTAGCGTTCGAACCTAGACGTCTGATTCTTAAACCTTTTGCCATGCGATACTTAGCGTGTCCGAGACTCGTTCATAGATATCTCCATACCTAGCTTGATCTCGTTACCGACACTGCTAACTTCTACTCGTCCATGATATTATGTCCTGGTGACATAGTCACACGCTTGCAAGCTCGTTTGACATAATCTCACCGAGTGGGCCCTAGAGTATCTATCCTGCTATGCGGACTGGCAAATCCCGCTCTTGATCCCCCGTCTCAACATACTCCTTTCCGACACCCGAGAGGGACACCTTTATTGTCACACTATGTAAGATATGACGTTTGATGCAATCAAAGTGTCTTCCAGGAATAGCAATAAGAGTAGATCTCACGGTCAAAGGCGTAATGACTACGTCCTACAAATATTGGGTATGTCCATCACGTCATTCTCCCAATGACATGACTCCATTATCAACTGACATAAATGTCACATGATCGGGAAACCTCGATCATCAATTGCCCAATGAACTAGTTAGATAGAGGCTACTAGGGACCTGGTTGTTTATCTACCACACGTGTATTAATGTTTCCGCTTAATACAGTTATAGCATGGTATAAAACATATAATGAACAATTGAGATATGACGAATAAACTATCTTTATTAAGTGCCTCTAGGGCATATCTCCTTCAGTCTCCCACTTGCACTAGAGTAACACTTAATCTAGTTTACAACTTGGTAAAAGCTCAACACCCATAGCAACTTGGTGCATGCTTGCTTCGTGGAAGAGAAATACAGTCAACAGATCTCACACATTGAGATTTGTATGTGCTTTGCAACACTTCTATGTCAACCAGTTTGACATCATCCCGCATCTTACGATGACGGCGAAATATATCTTAGTCGATGGAGTGAGACTCAGTCCAATCACACTTGCTACTTCTGAAGTTGCCATATATTTCTATACCTATTATGTAGATTATGCGACAGTGCATTCATATGCGACTTCGCAAGCTAACCATGTCTTTCTTCAAAACAAAGGCCATCTCCTATATGAGATTTCTAATCGTATGGGTCAGTGTCATAACTTGCATCATCGTAACCGTTTTACGGCAAGTTGTCTTTCCACTCTTACCCTTCACAAGAAAACATATCTTTAGTTCTCACAAACACTAAAGAATATACTTAACGTTTGTTCATCGATCCACACAAGGATCACTATAGAACCCGTTCTTCAACCAAGAACGTGGGTCACACCAAGTCGAGCTTTCAGTCTGATAGAATCTATGTCTGAGGCATAGAGGATGTCGAACATCATTTTTCTTTCATCAGCTATCACTGAAAATGCCAAGATAAACTTAATATTTTACCTAGTCATACAAGCAAGAACCTCTTTCTTCGCTTGTTCTATTCTGAAACACTTCAGAATCTTAACCTAGGAAAATATTTCGACCTAATGTTATTAAGCCCCTTTTGATCTATACAATTATAGATCGAATGCCTAATACTCCTAACTTCATTCATAGAAAATTCAATCACTTAAATAATCCTTTATACTTTGCTAGAGGATCTGTATCATTCTCAATATGTCGTTACATAAAATCAGGAATGACACTTAGCTCCCACTTAAATACGCCATCCGTATATAAGACCAAGGAATTTCTTTTAGCTCCCACTAAAATATGCCATTCACATATAAGATCAAGAAAAGCTACTTAGCTCCCACTCACTTCTTTGCAAATGCAATTTTCTTCAACTATTTTGGACAACTCCAAAATCCTTTGATCCCATCATCAAAGTGAAGATTCCAGCTCCGATATGCTTGCTTCAGCCCATGAATGGACAGCTGAAGTTTGCATACATGTTTAGCATCCTCAGGATCACCAAACCATTTCATTGTACTAATTACAACACTTTCTTAATGATACCATTAAGAAACATGGTTTCCTTATCCATCTATCAATTTCTCAATTTGAAATTATAGTAATTGCTAAACGACCCCGAATAGATTTAGGCTTCGCCACTTGAGATAAAAATCTCGTTGTGGTCAACTTTTGAATCTGTCGGAACTGTTTCACGACAAATCAACCCTTATCAGCGTCTATTCTCTCATAAAATTTCATATTCTATTAACAGCCTAGATGCCATCAAGAAGATCTCCCAAGTCATTACCTGGTAATCGTACATGGATTTTATCTCGGATCATATATGACTCATAGCCATTTCTCGGACTTAGGTCTACCATCTCTTCTTCGTAGTTCGTAGGTCTGTCATATTCCATTAACATGACCTTCATAACAAGATTGTCGTACCACACAGTGTGGAACACAACCTCGTACGCCTACGTTCTCAGTATGAGCTCAGAGCATCATGATCTTTATCATCAGCTTCTTTCAAGTTGAGGAGCATGACACCGGAAACACTTTCCGTTGCGCCACTCTGACGTCTGGAGAGAAAGTTCATTAACTTCGTCTTGCTCTACTTTCTTTCCCACTTATACCCTTGGACAAGAAACTATTTCTTTTGCAAGGTATATTCCGGCAACGTTTTTGCCTATGTCGTGAGACATGTACCCAACTAATTCTTTAGGTACGGTACACTACAAAGATTTATCCATTTTAGGTTTGATCACATCGAAACACTAAATTGCTGAAACGGCAATCTAGGCTAAAAGCCATGCCATCACTCATATGGTATTGTCTCCATGGATTTAAATGGTTTCCCTATTATCTAACGTGAATCTTACGTTTCTACCATATGACTCCAATGATCACAATAATTCGGTAAGAGATTTATTTACCACACACTATCTGATAGGGTGTGATTACGACATCCTAACATACCATAACACTATGGTGTTCCATGCGACGTAATTTGTGGAACTCTTCTCACAAGTCTTCCAATGATATGCCAACATTATAACTCAAATCTTTATTTCCTCGATCTGTATCGCAGGAATTTGATTTTCTTGTCAAATTTATTTCCTACTTCATTCTGAACTTGTTTGATCGAATCAAAATTTCCAGATT
This sequence comes from Poa annua, assembly GCA_026929855.1. NCBI lineage: Eukaryota > Viridiplantae > Streptophyta > Magnoliopsida > Poales > Poaceae > Poa > Poa annua. The sequence continues at coordinate 68,252,826 of CM049439.1, read as the reverse complement.
AACATTCCCTGAGTGGATATCCATATATCTACTCGGAATATTCATGAAGTCTATGAAATAAAGACTTCCACTATACGTTAAAGTACTTCATTGATTCACATACACCCATATGCATGATTCTCAACAAGTTATACTCAAAACGTTCAGTGAAGTTTACGAAATAAAGGTCTCCACTACACGTTAATTACTTCATTGATCCACATACATAAAAAATGCATGATTATCAATAAGTTATATGCCCGCTTTCCGAAAACGGTGTCTTAGTTATCTTGCAAGTGTCAAAAGATCAAATCTAAGGACTTGTAGATCCATCCGTATGGAGCTTGTTCATTGACTATAACATTGACATGACTTAAACGGTAGTGCCACACGAATGTGGTGTCTCTATTAAGTTTGTATCTTTTGGCATTAATATTATGAATGTGGGAGATTCTACCATCTAAATTCAAATCGGCTGATGATCATTACTTCATAAATATAGGACAACGATTTTGTCACTAACATATATGAACAATTGTCTTGCTAGAGAAGACACACTTATAACGATCATACTAACAGGCGATCATAAAAGAATTTATTCAAATGGTAGATCTAGAGGGAGAGTGCCTATGGCCATCACAACATTTTGTCTGCCATCATCAACACATTGTCGCCTCATCCTTCTAAGCTACTCAAGCAGTGAATCTGGTTTTCATAAAACATGACTAGTATCAAAAACTTAGTCACTACTGCGAGTACTTGCTTAGGTGAAACATTCATAACGTGTATATCATATATGCACCATCATCATTGATGACTTCCCGGCGATCTGTTTCATCTTCTTGATTCTTCCAACGCAATCAAGAACCATCAAGGTGAACGATTCCCCTTGTATGACATAGTCTATGACAAAGCATTTGCACCTGGCAACGTCGTCTGTCATCCAGTGATCGAGCTGAGCAAGGCGTCTCAATGTCATCAAATATGACCAATGTCATCGAGTATGACCAGTGTCATCAATTATGACTGCCACGTGCTCCTTCAATGCGTGTATTCTCTTCCATCTTGGTTGAGAAGAAAAACTGTCAACATACTGTTAAACTTCATCAACCCAACTTTAGGTGTATCCCGAGTTTAGCGATCATCTCATATGTTCGCGATCTAACAACTCGTACCCACCGTCAATGCTCTATGGCAGAGATCACAGCATACACTGGACTATGATGATATTATCCGCACAAAAACTTGATAATCCAAATTATCCTTTTGTTAGCGGAATCTCCGGGTTTATCTCCTAGCGGGTATTGTATCACAAAGAGCTAATGGTTTAAACAAGGAGTATCCTCAAGCTAAAGTATAAAACTATGAAGTTTGGACCCAACCTTTTAAGTTTCTCAATCGCAGGATTGCGCCTAATTTTTAAAGAAGGCTATCACATTGGTTAATATCTACAAAGGTTTTGCAAAACATAAAGACTTTGTTCATTATAAAATAGGGTTCAAGTTTTAATAAAATAAAACTACCAGAACTCCCACTCAAAACGAGTATCCCTCTAATCGTTTTAGTGATTACACGATCCTCATCCATTATGCAACCCCTCATCATCAGAGCCGACAACATAACTTCAAAGGTAGACATCGACATGTCAATCACAACAACTTTGTGACTCATGCTTAACCTTTCGGTCACCTTGTTCCGAGGCCATGTCTGTACATGCTAGGCTCGCCATAATAACCTTCAACGTAAACGCGCGTGCAACATGGCTTACACCCACTGTATGCGAACGACGATATGTCTGACACCCGATCGTCACGGCCTGCCTCATAACGTAGAACTTTCTTGGTGGTGCACGTCGAAGGGAGAACACAAATGGTATTTTGGAGGGATCATCTTATATAACTACCGCCGTGTAACTAATATATACTATATATATATATATACACACAATATAAGATGCACTCAAAACATCAAATGTAATGCGACGTGATATGGCCCTTGCGCCGATGGTCTCCTTCGCGCCAGCAGTTCATAAACAATTTAATAAACCTACCTTGACCATATCACATAGCCCCTGCAAAATAAAGTTAGACGCCTCTACTTTATCTTTTGCATATTTTACGTGGCTTGGGGCTGTCGTAAATAGAACCGCTTCATACCTACGAACCTATGACCACAACAATGATCAAATAATTGCATATTTATTCATCCCTTTCGGGCCCTCCATTGAAAATGCAAAGCTAACTAAAGAGAGAGAGACAGACACCCGCCAGCCACATATACGGAACCAGCCGTATGTCAGTTGTGGAACCAGTCTCGCGTAAGCGTACGCGTAAGGTCGGTCCGGGCCGCTTCATCAACTCGATGCTGCCGGCAGTGCAAGTACACGCGAGAGGGTAGCAAATAATAAGAACGATGTCCCCGTGATAAATACGGGTGAAGCTAGCGTACAGCTATATCTACGCATAGATCGGCTCTGATACCACTGAAGGGGATCGCAGGCAGAAAACAAAAAAATTCCTAACAGCGATAACCTTAAACTAGCCAGGATCTATACTATGCAGATATAGTAATACGGAGGAGATCGGTATACATACCCTTGTAGACCGAAAAGCGGTGATTACGCTCCCGCACAAGCGTTGCTGACGTAGACGCCGTAGCCGACCTCAAGGTCGCGGAGAACTTGGCGCGACGAAGAAGACGATGACGCGGCGATGTCGATGAAACCGACGACGACCTGAAAGTGCATGGTTGCCCCCATGCGTGGTTTTGGTAATCAATGACAATCCTTATGGACTAATGTTTACATTGAGATATTCTTATAGATCTTGTCCATGGGAAATTATAGGAGTTCATGTGTTGGACTCTTCAAGATGACTTAATGACCAATGCTCTATTCAAAGGTTTATATGAAGAATGGTCATGTGAAGAGTTGAGCTTATTGCAAGTATGGCTTGGAAAAGAAGATTGAGTGATCAATCATGTTTTACCCCAAGCCATCATACATATCAAGAGAAGAAGATGAAGCGCAAGATCAATATGATGCATCTCGAAGATATCATTTGATTGAAGCTTGCAAAGGAGTCATGAAGACGATGCTTAGCGAGGCCCTCCCATAATGGAGTATGGGGGAGCATTTGGAGAAGTCTTCATCAAGCATGTGCTAGCAAGCACAATCAAGAAAGGTGTTTCAACTTGAGAGAGTCAAGATCGTCATCATCGAGCTCAAGTGGAATGCGCAAGGCAAAGGTATGATCTTGATAGGTTTTCTTTTACCGGTCTCATGGTGTTAGTGGGAGACCGGGTTTTAGGATAGACGGCGTACTATCAAGAGGGGCTCTCAAGTGAGTAACTTGATCGCATCGTTGTGGAGAGCTCAAACCTTTGCATACTTGGCATATCATATTTCTTGGTTCTTATTTGGCTTTTATGGTGGTGAGGAATTAGAGCTTGGTTCATCTCCATGTCAAGCTCTAGTTCATCGAAAACGGTTTTACCTTGGAAAACTAGTTGCGTTTTCGGTGGCGGAAATATTGCCGGTTCAACCGTGAGGAAAGTCCCACACCTTGCCATGTGTGGTGATTTTACTCTATTTATGGGATGCAATATTTTGTACTATAAATTATTGGCTGAGACACGTTTTTCTAGCATATACATTTCCCTTTCTCTCATGTTCTGATTTCTAAAAGAACTTCCATGACAAGAACACAGTTTGTACTATAAATTTGCATTTTCTTTTATAAACAATAAATAATGTGAGGATGAGTGGGGATATGTTTTCAAATCCAAGCAATGGTCAACTTGTTGGATTATGAGAGACTATCATGCTACTTGGCATGAGACATTTAAAACAACATCTCATACTTATATAATCCGATGAATATTTTCTAAAAGCAACTCCTAGATAGAAAAACATGTTTTTACTATGAACTTGCTTTAGCATATACACAAAGTTGCTTTAGCCTTCTCCTTGTCAGTACCTTTCCAACGGAGTTGGTCTCACCTCATTCGGAGTTCATTTGCAAAAGTTATAGCCGTGTTTTTGGTGTTCGGACAGGCCCGGTAGTACCGGAGAGTTTTGTTCCGGTAGTACCGCAGTAAGCCGGTAGTACCGGGCTCTCTGCGGTAGTACCGGGCTTTCTGCGGTACTACTCTCTGAAGTTGGTTTTTCGGACGTTTTGGCACGGATGGCCCCGGTAGTACCGGGGTTGGAGCCCAGCACTTGGGCCCGGTAGTACCGGGGTATTTTTCCCCGGTAGTACCGCGCGCTCGGTTTTCTGTGTTGACGAAGCTACCGCAGGGCCGGTACTACCGGGCTTGAGTCCGGTACTACCGCACTTGCGGAACAAGAAGCTGCTGCAACGGCTGGATTTTTGGGATGAGCTATTTAAGGGGCCTTCTTCCCCATTGGTTTGCCAAGCTCTAGAGCAAGTCTTTCTCCTCTCTCTCCTCCATTGTTGCCCTTTGTAAAGCTTGCTCTTCCTCTCAATCCCTCCCATGGTTCTTGCTAATATTTGAGGGAAAGTGAGAGGTGATCTTGATCTACGTTTCCACCGATCGATTTCTCCTCTATGTGAGGGAAACCTTGTAGATCTTGATCTTGGAGTTCTTGGTGCATCTCCTCTTTGTTCTTCCTCTCTTATTCCCCCATAAGCATTTGTTGCTTTGTTGGAATTTGAGAGTGAAGGATTTGAGCACTTGTGCTCTTGCCTTTTGCATTTGGTGCATCGGTGTGCTCTCCACGAGGATTCGTGGAAGTTGAAAGCTTGTGAACTTGTTACTCTTGGGTCCTTGGACCCTAGACGCCTTTGTGGTGGTTGGACCCTTGTGTGGTCACTTGAAGCCGTTCGGGAGCCCCCAATCCCATTGTGGGTTGTGCCCCGGATTGTTGTTGGAGGCCGTTCGGGAGCCCCCAATCCCATTGTGGGTTGTGCCCCGGATTGTTGTTGAAAGGCTCCGGATTCCGCCTCGAAGGAATTCCGATAGTGGAAGGTGAACCAAGCCTTTGTGGTGCGGTTCATCGGAGAAGAAGGTGAAACCTTTGTGGTTGTTGAACCGTTGTGTCGGTTCACACCTCTCCAACGAGACGTACTCCCTTAACAAGGAGGAACTCGGGAATACATCCTCGTCTCCGCGTGCCTCGGTTATTTCTATACCCGAGCTTTTACTTATGCACTTTACATTGTGATAGCCTTCGTGCTTGAAGTATTCTATTGCTATCACCTTGTTGTTTATCTTGTTTAGCATAAGTTGTTGGTGCACATAGGTGAGCCTAGTTTATTTAGGTTGTCGGCTTGTTAATTTAAACACCTAGTTTTATTCCGCAATTATCAAGCCTAAACCGGAAAAGTTTTAAACCGCCTATTCACCCCCCCCCCCCTCTAGGCGACATCATTGTCCTTTCAATTGGTATCAGAGCCTGGTCTCTCTTTTTGGGCTTTACCGCCTAGAGAGTAAAAGATGTCGTTTAGAGAATTAGTGCACGATCCCACTTTCATATTCAATGGCACAAATTATGATGTTTGGAAAATTCGCATGCTTAATCTTTTTAGGGCCATGGGTCCAAATTATATTAAGAGGATTGTAGATGTGAGTTTATCTCCTCCAAAGGATTCCCAAGAATTATCTTTAGAGGATGAGATAAACTCTCATCTCGAGACTGAAGTTACTAATGGTCTTATATGTGTTTTGACCGATGTAGTTCTTGCTTCAATCATGCCTTTTCGAAATGCACATGAGCTTTGGACCAAGCTTCAAGATATATATGAAGTGTCCAAAATTATTGAGGATGATTGTTCTCCCTCCACCTCCGGTCGTGATGAGTTCACAACTTCTTCCACTTCACCAACATGTGATTCGTCACAAGGTATTGATATGGTGAGTGGTGATAGAAATTGCCTTGGTGATGGTGAACTTACTATTGATTATACTTCTTCTCTATCACATTGCAATGTTCTATCTTTGGACTTAAACTCTTCAAGCACTCCAAATGTCATACATGCTAGAGTTGATAGTCCTTGCATATCATGTAATAGTTGTTTAACTAAATCTCATGATGATATGCTTCATATGTCTTGTTGCCATGAAAACAATACTTCCATATCCTCTATTTCTTGCATGACTAACAATGTAGAGGAATCCCAACATTTGTTGGAACAAGACATGGTCCTCAATGGTGCTTCAAGTTTTACTTCATCTCCCTCAACCATTAATCATGTTTGCCTTATGGCTAAGGATTCCGAGGTATCTCCCACCTCGAATCCAAATTGTGATGATGTGGATGAGGATTCTCATGAAGAAGGTTTTGACTTTGAATCCTTAACCAAGATGGGTGAGATGGTACTTGGTGCTCTCCCCAAAGGTAGTAAAGCTATCCCTCCTCTATGTGAAATCATTGCTTATATTATTAAGAGTAGGGAATTCATTGAGGATTTGGAAAGTCAATTTGATGAGAAGTGTCAAATTGAGAGAGATGACTCTATCACCATAGCTTACTTGAACGCTTCTCTTGAAGAAGAAGAAGAGCTTAGGTCTTCTCTTGAAGAGAAACTTGAATCCCTTGATGAGTCTAATGATCTTATTATTGCTAAAATCATTAAAGAAAGAGATCATGCCCTTGCTAAGTATAAAGTGCTTAAAATGGAAAAAGTTGAATTTGGTGTTGGCAATGCTAGACTAAATGAGGACATAGAGAGACTTGACAAAGCTCACAAGGCTTTAGAAAGTGAACACTCTCTCCTTATCAAGTCTCATGATCAACTCCAAACTCAACTATCTAAGAATGACAAGCTTGTCAAATTGTCTTCTTCCATCTCTAATATTAATGATGCTTGTGCTACTAACTCCACTTCTTGTGAAGCATCTATTTTGAAGGAGAATGTTGAGCTAAGGGCTCAACTTGAGTTGCTATCTAGTAAGTATGGGAAATTGGAAGAAAGTCATGAAAAGCTTTCTAGCTCTAATGATGATCTTCTAGCATCCCATGCTAGGCTAAAGTTAGCTCATGAGGCTATCTCTACAAAGGTAACATCTTGTGAGCCTCATGTGGACAATGGCACAATTTCTACTCTTAATGCTATATTGCCATGTGCTAGTCCTAGTGATTCATCCACTCATAATGTTGCTACATCTTGTGATGAATTACTTTCCATACCTTGTTGCTCTAACAATGAAGCGTCTACTTCCTCTAGTGTTTTTGTTGATACTAACCATGTAGAGGAATTAAATGAGCTCAAGGCCCAAGTCACTTCTTTGAAGAAAGACTTGGAAAAGCGTCATATTGGGAAGTCCACACTTGACAATATGTTGAGTGTTCAAAGACGCCCCAATGATAAGAGTGGACTTGGATTCAACTCAAACAACAAGAACAAGTCCAAGATCATTAAGAAGAAAAAGGGCCAAGAACAAGTCAAAGACTCGGCCAAGATTGTTTGCTTCAAGTGCAAAGTTGAAGGGCACCATGTTAGATCTTGCCCTTTGAAGAAGAAGGCTCTTAGTGATAAGCAACAAGGGAAGAAACCTCAAGTTCAAACTCAAGCTCCTCAAATTGAAGAACGGTCTCTTCCCAAGAAGAATCAAGCTACCCCTCCTCAAGTCAAGACTCCAACTAAGAAGAGAGGAGGAAGTAGATGTTGCTACCTATGTCGTGAGAAGGGTCACCTTGCTTCTTCATGCACAAATGGTACCTTATCCAACCCCATTATAATTAATGATGTTTATTCTCTTCGAAAGGATAAGGTTGGCAATGTGTTTGCCAAATATGTTGGTACTCAAAGTGGTGTCAAGAAAAGAACCATTTGGGTTGCCAAACCTATTGTGACTAACCTCTTAGGACCCAACTTGGTTGGGGACCAACAAGCTAAAACTTGATCAATAGGCGTTGTTGGAGGGCTTTGGAGACTTGGCTACACTATGAAGAATTAAGGGATCTTCATCAATTATATTCTCTCAAGTCAAGTCATATGGATTATATTGTTCTATCTCATATCCAATGTTCCTCCTTGCGGTAACTTTTATTTAAATCATATATACATTGAAAGTTGCTTGCACCCTTGCATGTGTTAGGTTTTGTACCTTGCTAGTGTTTGTATGTGTTGTGCTCTCTACTTACTTATCTTGAGAAATCAAGCATGTGTATTTTGGTTTGCACACCATCTACTTGTTTTGAGCCTTATTGCTTTTATATCATATCTTATCTTGTTGGCTCTCTTTGAGAGATAAATGGACTATCCATTTTTGGAGAGTGATATGCTTCGTGCACTTCACAATCCTAAAAATGTGTGTACATGAGGAATACCACTTAGTTTTGATATATCAATATTATCTATTCTCTTTGTGGTATGTCATGCTCATGAGAAATTCAAATTATATAATGTCCATTAATTTCTCTAGTTGTTTTTGTCTGCCTCTTGTGTTAAAATAAATGGATTATCACATTATGGGGGAGTAATAAGCTATGTGCATATTACAAGCCTAGAAAATGTGAAAATGTGAGGTTTTGCCACCTAGAATTGATATTGCTAATTATCTTGTTCCTATGTGGCATGTTGCTCAAACAAGTTCCCATTTACTTAAATGCTCTTTGTCTCTCACTCTTTTGGATCTTATTCGTGGAGGATGTTCTTGATATGGCTTTCCCTAAATATGTTCTCATATATCTTTTTGGGAAGCCAATTGATTCAAGCTACTCCTTGGAGTTGCTTTGCATTATCACATGATTTGTGAATCTATCAAGAATATCTATCTAAGCATGGCTTTTAATTCCTATTCCTTGCCTCATGCTTATGTTTTGTGAATATGATCTTGAATATATCCTTGCAATCTACCACCGAGAAATATCTCCATACGTTACTTGTCTTGACAAGTGATAATCATATTTGGGGGTAAATATGTTGATCATATTCACTTTGGCTCTTGCTTTGAATTGCCTTATTTGATTGCCAAGGATTTGCTTTTGATCTAACTCTTATTTGTCTTCCTTGTATCTTTTGGATACTTTATTGCTCTACTTGAAATTTGTTTTGTGCTTTCTTGAGTTGGGAAAAGCAATGATCCAATTCTTGTGCATTGACATTCAAAAGTCATACTTTTTGATAATGCACTATTCTTTGGGAAGCTATCCTACTTTGAGTGGAACATCGTTCTTTAAATTGGTATTGCAATTTCTTGCCTTTCTTGAATATGACTAGTGTTTGAATATATATATAAATATATATATGGAGAGTGATGATCTCATTTGTGTGCATTTTGTATTCAAATGCAAGATCATAATTAATGCACACATCTTGGGGAAGCAATCCTATATGCTTTCGAACATTAGTTGTCTTCATTTGGTATTTGATCCCGATGACGTGTCTCTTTGGAAGACAAACATTTTTCGTCTTGGCACTTTGTGGCATCATGAAAAGTGTAGAGGGTTTGGTTCATTATTTGATGGTATTTTCTTCAATTGGTTTCTTGCTTTAATTTGGTATCTTTTCAAAGTGGTTTCTTCAATCATGTGTTGATTTGGGTCCTTGATATAATTTGGACAATTCTTTTTCTTGTCACACTTGTGTGTGCTTTCTTGGTTTAATTGGTGTTTTGTCCAAATTGTATCTCGTTTGGTTCTTGAAAGTCTTGTGCATGCATACTTACTATATGTATATCTTATGGCATGTGTACTTTCGTTGATCCAATATATAGGATAAACTCCATCAAATCCTAAATGGCTAAGATGTGCATGAAATTCAATTTCATATCAATATGCACATATTTATGTGGAGTTTGTCCTATGTATTGTAGTTGCTCTAACTACTTTGGACCCAATGAGTTTGGGTACCATTTTGTACTTGAATTTGTTTTAGGTACATGTGGAGATGCATTGGAAGCTTGTCTCATTTACAAGGAAGGTGGTGTCACCATGTGTTCATTGGAGCCAAGTTTGGATGATCGATAACGTTTATCCTCTACATCACCAATGCTATCTCGGTAACAAGTATCTACCTCATGCATACATTTCTAGCTTTCAACCTTGTGTAGGTTGTATCTTGGCATGAATCTCCCTTTGTGCAATTATTTTGGTTCTTACAAAACGTCTTTATTGCAAATGTGAGTAAGCCGGGATGATTACATATAAAGGGACTATACATTCATTTCTATGATTCATCGATCCCAATTATGTCAATCTAGCACTTTCTACTTAAAGTCTCTCAGGTGCAACATTGATGAATTTTCAAAATCATTTGCGTTTTGTGTTACTTGTTATCTTACTCGGAGCATCCATTTGTTAACCTTTATCCCTTGTGGATAATTTTTGATGCTATGATGAGTATGTGTTGGAAGTTCACTTATATTCCGTTAAGATATAATTGGGCTTTGTGCTATGCTTTTAAGCAAAGATCTTATTGGTGTATTTATGACTTCCTCCTGGATATCATAATCTTTACCCGTGTATCTATCTTGTGTGTACATGTTTATTTGTAGACCCATATCTTAGTGATTCGTGTCTACTTAGAAACTTATACATATGAGAATAGTACATCTTTAATTGATATTCCAATTCTTTAGTTACCACTTTTTTTTATTGCTTTTGATTCCTTGGTGGTTTCTAAAAGGCACAAGCTTTATTTTTCATGTGTTATGCTTGGTGCATTTTACTAAGCTTGTGGAGCCACTTGCTATATCTCTTTTGGTGTGTGGGTATGGGAAAGACATGATATGCACTATGTGCAACACTTCTTGAAAAACTATGTTGATGCTCTCATCCTTGTATTAGTCTCCTATAATGTCCTTTTATCTCACACCCATTATTCTATTTACCGCCCCTTGCTCTTGTTGCAAAACATTTTTTAGGTGAAAGTTGTTTTGCCTCCTTTTTCATTTACATTCTCTTGCATGAGCTTGTGTTCGAATTTATCTAGGAGGGAGTGAGGATTCCATGTTGTGCACACTATATTGAAATACAAATCCTATTTGTGCACGTACCTTGAGGAGTTCCCTCATGATATTTAGAACATTTTTCGGATCCTTTTGATTGCTTGCTTCTTTCGTTGAAGTATCTTTCCATTTGATATTCTTTTGCAATCCTTGGATCCTCTATATAGTTTGATCTCCCTCCATCTATTCGTCATTGGATATGTGCATTTGATTTCACTCATATTATGAGAAATGCACACATTATGGGGGAGCTCTCACTATATTTGCCTTCTAAGTTTTTCTTTCCATTTCGGCAATCGATGCCAATGGGGGAGAAATTTAGAGGGTTTAAGGGAATATGGGTTTGTTCTCTTGTGGTTCTCTTGCATCCTTGCTCTTTGTGTTGCATGGTTGCTTAAATTCATTATATAAACCCTCGTAAAAGGGATTGTCATCAATTACCAAAATGGGGGAGATTGAAAGTGCATGGTTGCCCCCATGCGTGGTTTTGGTAATCAATGACAATCCTTATGGACTAATGTTTACATTGAGATATTCTTATAGATCTTGTCCATGGGAAATTATAGGAGTTCATGTGTTGGACTCTTCAAGATGACTTAATGACCAATGCTCTATTCAAAGGTTTATATGAAGAATGGTCATGTGAAGAGTTGAGCTTATTGCAAGTATGGCTTGGAAAAGAAGATTGAGTGATCAATCATGTTTTACCCCAAGCCATCATACATATCAAGAGAAGAAGATGAAGCGCAAGATCAATATGATGCATCTCGAAGATATCATTTGATTGAAGCTTGCAAAGGAGTCATGAAGACGATGCTTAGCGAGGCCCTCCCATAATGGAGTATGGGGGAGCATTTGGAGAAGTCTTCATCAAGCATGTGCTAGCAAGCACAATCAAGAAAGGTGTTTCAACTTGAGAGAGTCAAGATCGTCATCATCGAGCTCAAGTGGAATGCGCAAGGCAAAGGTATGATCTTGATAGGTTTTCTTTTACCGGTCTCATGGTGTTAGTGGGAGACCGGGTTTTAGGATAGACGGCGTACTATCAAGAGGGGCTCTCAAGTGAGTAACTTGATCGCATCGTTGTGGAGAGCTCAAACCTTTGCATACTTGGCATATCATATTTCTTGGTTCTTATTTGACATTTCACCCCACAATCTACAGCAGCAGCTATACCTGCCAAACATCAAATCTCTGCTTCCAACAGCTGCTTCTCACAGCTGTTTTTTCACAGCTCACCAACTACAGCTGCTTCTCAAAAGCTGCAACCCAAACAAACAGACCCTAAGTTGTTGATGAAGAAGGGGATGCCTTGTGCATCCCCAAGTTTTGACGCTTGAGTCTTATTAAAATATGCTTGGGTGACCCACGGGGGCATCCCCAAGCTTAGGCTCTTTCATCTTATTGATCACATCATATCATCCACTCTCTTGATCATTGAAAACTTACTCCGCACCGAACTCAAAATAAACTTCATTAAAGGGTTAGTTCATAATAAAAAATTCTCATATTATGTATGGAGACAATCATTATCATGGTACTGGACATTAGCTACAGCCACTGGAATTTTATGGAACAAAAAGATCCACTCAAAAACAGCAAAAGAACCAATCCAAAATAAATGTCAGAATCTGTCAAAAACAGAACAGTCTGTAAAGACGAATTTTTTCGAGGCACTTAACTTGCTCAAATCAGAAAACTCAAAACTAATGAAAGTTGCGTACATATCTTAGGATCACGCTCAGAAAATATCAGGTCATTCCGACATTTCTGTAAAGAGTTATGAGTTTAACGGTGGACAGCTGAAAAACTGTGACTCACGTATGGGCGAACGTACTCCGATTTCCTAAAACATGCATGAAGATCTCAGAGAAGATATAACTACCATTGGTATGGTGGCACTGTCGGAGATATGCCTTAGAGACAACAATATTTAGTTATTATTTATATCAAAGTTTATTATTAATATTTATATCTTTATGCTATAACTACATTGGTAACTACATTGGTAATTGAAAAATGAGTATTTAAAGAAAAACCTCCTATGCACATGTAGAAGATGACCAATAAGTCGTGTCCCTCCAAATTAAAAGCATGTGACAGAGGGGGGGGGGGACCTTCTCCTCATCCCCATCTGTCGTAGAAATACGACAACGATAACTATGACCAATGGGGTTGTTAGGATCAACTCCCTGAAAGAATTTTCTATTAAATAATTTTGGTCAATTTTACGAGGCCCAACGACTGGCCTTGGCTCAGTGATAGGTATGTGATGTCTACGCACGCTTCTATTCTTGTAGACAGTGTTGGGCCTACAAGAGCAGAGGTTTGTAGTACAGCAGCAAGTTTCCCTTAAGTGAATCACACAAGGTTTATCGAACTCAGTTAGGTAGAGGTCAAATATATCCCTCTCAAGCAACCCTGCAGTTAAGATACAAGAAGGCAGACGGCGCCAATTGACGAGTTAAGGACTCGGCAAATCCCATGATTAAGCACCCTGGGTTGTATCGGGAGGAAACGGTGTATAGGTGTTGGCGAATCCGGACGGTAACAAGCGAGACTTTCGCTTGTTGGATTACAGATCTGAAGATTACAAGGTGGCTACAATGGCGTCCCGGCGAGTCGATGTCTCGCTAGGGTTTTAGAATACAATTGCGTGATCTGCGCTATCTCCCTCCTGGCCTCTTTATAGGCGGCCAGGTGAAAGAGCATTTTCCCTCATGTGTGGTTTTGGTAATTGATGACAACCTCTATGGACTAATGTTTGCATTGAGATATCTTTATAGATCTTGTCCATGCAAATAGTGGAGTTCATGTGTTGGACTCTTGAAGCGTATTTGGTGACCAAGGTTCCATCTAAAGGTGTTTATGATGGATGGTCATGTGTTGAGTGGAGCATATTGCAAGCATGTCTTGAAGGAGTCAAGACATCATATTAGCAAAGAAAGATTGGAAGATAAAAGGTTGATCAAGTTGTTGATCAACACACAAAGCTACAAGATGTCCCAAGTGGGATCATATATCTCTTGGGATGGTAATCACTTGTCCATATAGCTTTGTGAACTAACCCATGATATGTGTGTGTGGTATCTTTATGTGGGGTTAGGTATCTTTCCATGTGCTTGCATCAAATGAAGATTTCATATAGCTCGTGGAGGATGACGTCATGTGGTGATCGTCATCAAGGATAAGATGTGCAAGACCAAGAGAAGCTTTTGGAAGAGATCCTATGCTTGGAGCTTGCTATGGATACATGAAGACGGAGCTAAGCGAAACTCTCCCATAATGGAGTATGGGGGAGTATTTGGAGATGTCTTCATCAAGCACGTGCTAGCAAGCACAATCAAGAAAGGTGATCCACTTGAAGAGATCAAGATAGTCATCATCTAACTCAAGTGGAATGCTCAAGGCAAAGGTATGATCTTGATAGGGCTATAGGATAGATAGGCGAGGGGCTCTCAAGTGAGTAACTTGATCGCATCGTTGTGGAGAGCTCAAACCTTTGCATACTTGGCATATCACATTTCTTGGTTCTTATTTGGCTTTTATGGTGGTGAGGAACTAGAGCTTGGTTCATCTCCATGTCAAGCTCTAGTTCATCGAAAACGGTTTTACTTTGAAAAACTTGTTGGGTTTTCGGTGGCGGAAATATTGCCGGTTCAACCGTGAGGAAAGTCCCACACCTTGCCATGTGTGGTGATTTTACTCTATTTATGGGATGCAATATTTTGTACTATAAATTATTGGCTGAGACACGTTTTTCTAGCATATACATTTCCCTTTCTCTCATGTTCTGATTTCTAAAAGAACTTCCATGACAAGAACACAGTTTGTACTATAAATTTGCATTTTCTTTTATAAACAATAAATAATGTGAGGATGAGTGGGGATATGTTTTCAAATCCAAGCAATGGTCAACTTGTTGGATTATGAGAGACTATCATGCTACTTGGCATGAGACATTTAAAACAACATCTCATACTTATATAATCCGATGAATATTTTCTAAAAGCAACTCCTAGATAGAAAAACATGTTTTTACTATGAACTTGCTTTAGCATATACACAAAGTTGCTTTAGCCTTCTCCTTGTCAGTACCTTTCCAACGGAGTTGGTCTCACCTCATTCGGAGTTCATTTGCAAAAGTTATAGCCGTGTTTTTGGTGTTCGGACAGGCCCGGTAGTACCGGAGAGTTTTGTTCCGGTAGTACCGCAGTAAGCCGGTAGTACCGGGCTCTCTGCGGTAGTACCGGGCTTTCTGCGGTACTACTCTCTGAAGTTGGTTTTTCGGACGTTTTGGCACGGATGGCCCCGGTAGTACCGGGGTTGGAGCCCAGCACTTGGGCCCGGTAGTACCGGGGTATTTTTCCCCGGTAGTACCGCGCGCTCGGTTTTCTGTGTTGACGAAGCTACCGCAGGGCCGGTACTACCGGGCTTGAGTCCGGTACTACCGCACTTGCGGAACAAGAAGCTGCTGCAACGGCTGGATTTTTGGGATGAGCTATTTAAGGGGCCTTCTTCCCCATTGGTTTGCCAAGCTCTAGAGCAAGTCTTTCTCCTCTCTCTCCTCCATTGTTGCCCTTTGTAAAGCTTGCTCTTCCTCTCAATCCCTCCCATGGTTCTTGCTAATATTTGAGGGAAAGTGAGAGGTGATCTTGATCTACGTTTCCACCGATCGATTTCTCCTCTATGTGAGGGAAACCTTGTAGATCTTGATCTTGGAGTTCTTGGTGCATCTCCTCTTTGTTCTTCCTCTCTTATTCCCCCATAAGCATTTGTTGCTTTGTTGGAATTTGAGAGTGAAGGATTTGAGCACTTGTGCTCTTGCCTTTTGCATTTGGTGCATCGGTGTGCTCTCCACGAGGATTCGTGGAAGTTGAAAGCTTGTGAACTTGTTACTCTTGGGTCCTTGGACCCTAGACGCCTTTGTGGTGGTTGGACCCTTGTGTGGTCACTTGAAGCCGTTCGGGAGCCCCCAATCCCATTGTGGGTTGTGCCCCGGATTGTTGTTGGAGGCCGTTCGGGAGCCCCCAATCCCATTGTGGGTTGTGCCCCGGATTGTTGTTGAAAGGCTCCGGATTCCGCCTCGAAGGAATTCCGATAGTGGAAGGTGAACCAAGCCTTTGTGGTGCGGTTCATCGGAGAAGAAGGTGAAACCTTTGTGGTTGTTGAACCGTTGTGTCGGTTCACACCTCTCCAACGAGACGTACTCCCTTAACAAGGAGGAACTCGGGAATACATCCTCGTCTCCGCGTGCCTCGGTTATTTCTATACCCGAGCTTTTACTTATGCACTTTACATTGTGATAGCCTTCGTGCTTGAAGTATTCTATTGCTATCACCTTGTTGTTTATCTTGTTTAGCATAAGTTGTTGGTGCACATAGGTGAGCCTAGTTTATTTAGGTTGTCGGCTTGTTAATTTAAACACCTAGTTTTATTCCGCAATTATCAAGCCTAAACCGGAAAAGTTTTAAACCGCCTATTCACCCCCCCCCCCCCCCCCCCTCTAGGCGACATCATTGTGCAATCCTAGTTAAAAGAAATGTGCAATTGCACTTTTCTGTCCAAAAAAGTGCAACCGGTTCAGTTGCACTTTTTGTTCAGAAAAGTGCAATCGCACTTTTTGTAAAACTATACTTGCACTTTTCTAAGGTGACTGAGACTCTAAAAAAATTAGTAACCCTCCATGCAAGTTTTTAAAAACATAGGCACTCCCCTTGTTTAATGTAGTTTTTTATTTGAAACATGTAACCCTCCATGCAAGTTGCACTCTTCTAGTTAAAAAAGCGCAACTCACTTTTCTAGTTGGAAAAGTGCAGCATACACCCACTCGAGAAAGTGAGTTGCGCCTTTTACTTGTGAAATGTGCAACTCACGTCGAGTTACACTTTTCTCTTATGAAATGTGCAAATCAATCCCAACTGAGTTACACTTTTCTAAATATAAATGTGCAACTACTAAGTAACACATTTGAGTAATAAGTGGGTTGCATTTTTTTGTGTGAAATGGGCAACTCGAGACGAGTTACACTATTTAGCCGGGTTACACTATTTTAACTATAAGTGTGTAACTGAGTAGATGTGAGATTCACCTAAAAAACAAAGTGATTAAAATTAGCGTACATTGGTCGGCTATCATGTGAAAACAAAAAAATATATCGAGTGAATTAAGATTTCATTGTTTGTTTTTATTTCATATGATTTATCTTTTATGCTCTATTATTTATTCCAAAATTAAACTGTGTATGAGAAAATAAATAAATCATGTTCTTAGATAATCCCAGCGTCCTCTGCGTTTTTTTCACCGCACGTACAAAAGTTTACAAGGGCCCAAGACTAATAATGACCTGAGGCTAGGCAGGCTTAGAAAAATCTGAAAAAAAGCTAACGGGCTTAGAAAGCAGCAAAGACAAAACACACACAAAGCCATAATGGGCTGAAATGGATGGGTCGTATGGGAGTCGGAAAGGAAACATCGATCTGCTATAGCTGGGATCCATCGACTGTGACATAACAGGTTCTCGGTCGACTGAGACGTAGGTGCGCCCTTCATATATATATATTAGGCAAATCACAGTAAGCGCGCGTGCGCTTCTACCATGCGCGGGGCGCACGCACTAGTCAGAAAGTACAATGCAGAGACAAATAAACATACAGAACGGTTTTGAATATTTAAAAGTCTATAACTTTCAAACTGGACGTCCAAATTAAGATCGGTTTTCACCATCGTGTTACTCGCTGACCAGAAGTTGTTTTTTCGCGATAACAATTGGTTTCAAAATATTTTAAGAAGTCAACTTTTGAAATATAAACTTGTTTTTCTATCACAAAACAACTATGTAGTATACACTAGCACGAAAAGCAACTTAGTACTATAAACTTGATTTTAAAAGAGAAAATCTTGTTTCTACTCCGATGTTGTTTTTTGTTAAAAAAAAAAACAATTTATTGGCTGAGACACGTTTTTCTAGCATATACATTTCCCTTTCTCTCATGTTCTGATTTCTAAAAGAACTTCCATGACAAGAACACAGTTTGTACTATAAATTTGCATTTTCTTTTATAAACAATAAATAATGTGAGGATGAGTGGGGATATGTTTTCAAATCCAAGCAATGGTCAACTTGTTGGATTATGAGAGACTATCATGCTACTTGGCATGAGACATTTAAAACAACATCTCATACTTATATAATCCGATGAATATTTTCTAAAAGCAACTCCTAGATAGAAAAACATGTTTTTACTATGAACTTGCTTTAGCATATACACAAAGTTGCTTTAGCCTTCTCCTTGTCAGTACCTTTCCAACGGAGTTGGTCTCACCTCATTCGGAGTTCATTTGCAAAAGTTATAGCCGTGTTTTTGGTGTTCGGACAGGCCCGGTAGTACCGGAGAGTTTTGTTCCGGTAGTACCGCAGTAAGCCGGTAGTACCGGGCTCTCTGCGGTAGTACCGGGCTTTCTGCGGTACTACTCTCTGAAGTTGGTTTTTCGGACGTTTTGGCACGGATGGCCCCGGTAGTACCGGGGTTGGAGCCCAGCACTTGGGCCCGGTAGTACCGGGGTATTTTTCCCCGGTAGTACCGCGCGCTCGGTTTTCTGTGTTGACGAAGCTACCGCAGGGCCGGTACTACCGGGCTTGAGTCCGGTACTACCGCACTTGCGGAACAAGAAGCTGCTGCAACGGCTGGATTTTTGGGATGAGCTATTTAAGGGGCCTTCTTCCCCATTGGTTTGCCAAGCTCTAGAGCAAGTCTTTCTCCTCTCTCTCCTCCATTGTTGCCCTTTGTAAAGCTTGCTCTTCCTCTCAATCCCTCCCATGGTTCTTGCTAATATTTGAGGGAAAGTGAGAGGTGATCTTGATCTACGTTTCCACCGATCGATTTCTCCTCTATGTGAGGGAAACCTTGTAGATCTTGATCTTGGAGTTCTTGGTGCATCTCCTCTTTGTTCTTCCTCTCTTATTCCCCCATAAGCATTTGTTGCTTTGTTGGAATTTGAGAGTGAAGGATTTGAGCACTTGTGCTCTTGCCTTTTGCATTTGGTGCATCGGTGTGCTCTCCACGAGGATTCGTGGAAGTTGAAAGCTTGTGAACTTGTTACTCTTGGGTCCTTGGACCCTAGACGCCTTTGTGGTGGTTGGACCCTTGTGTGGTCACTTGAAGCCGTTCGGGAGCCCCCAATCCCATTGTGGGTTGTGCCCCGGATTGTTGTTGGAGGCCGTTCGGGAGCCCCCAATCCCATTGTGGGTTGTGCCCCGGATTGTTGTTGAAAGGCTCCGGATTCCGCCTCGAAGGAATTCCGATAGTGGAAGGTGAACCAAGCCTTTGTGGTGCGGTTCATCGGAGAAGAAGGTGAAACCTTTGTGGTTGTTGAACCGTTGTGTCGGTTCACACCTCTCCAACGAGACGTACTCCCTTAACAAGGAGGAACTCGGGAATACATCCTCGTCTCCGCGTGCCTCGGTTATTTCTATACCCGAGCTTTTACTTATGCACTTTACATTGTGATAGCCTTCGTGCTTGAAGTATTCTATTGCTATCACCTTGTTGTTTATCTTGTTTAGCATAAGTTGTTGGTGCACATAGGTGAGCCTAGTTTATTTAGGTTGTCGGCTTGTTAATTTAAACACCTAGTTTTATTCCGCAATTATCAAGCCTAAACCGGAAAAGTTTTAAACCGCCTATTCACCCCCCCCCCCCCCCCCTCTAGGCGACATCATTGTGCAATCCTAGTTAAAAGAAATGTGCAATTGCACTTTTCTGTCCAAAAAAGTGCAACCGGTTCAGTTGCACTTTTTGTTCAGAAAAGTGCAATCGCACTTTTTGTAAAACTATACTTGCACTTTTCTAAGGTGACTGAGACTCTAAAAAAATTAGTAACCCTCCATGCAAGTTTTTAAAAACATAGGCACTCCCCTTGTTTAATGTAGTTTTTTATTTGAAACATGTAACCCTCCATGCAAGTTGCACTCTTCTAGTTAAAAAAGCGCAACTCACTTTTCTAGTTGGAAAAGTGCAGCATACACCCACTCGAGAAAGTGAGTTGCGCCTTTTACTTGTGAAATGTGCAACTCACGTCGAGTTACACTTTTCTCTTATGAAATGTGCAAATCAATCCCAACTGAGTTACACTTTTCTAAATATAAATGTGCAACTACTAAGTAACACATTTGAGTAATAAGTGGGTTGCATTTTTTTGTGTGAAATGGGCAACTCGAGACGAGTTACACTATTTAGCCGGGTTACACTATTTTAACTATAAGTGTGTAACTGAGTAGATGTGAGATTCACCTAAAAAACAAAGTGATTAAAATTAGCGTACATTGGTCGGCTATCATGTGAAAACAAAAAAATATATCGAGTGAATTAAGATTTCATTGTTTGTTTTTATTTCATATGATTTATCTTTTATGCTCTATTATTTATTCCAAAATTAAACTGTGTATGAGAAAATAAATAAATCATGTTCTTAGATAATCCCAGCGTCCTCTGCGTTTTTTTCACCGCACGTACAAAAGTTTACAAGGGCCCAAGACTAATAATGACCTGAGGCTAGGCAGGCTTAGAAAAATCTGAAAAAAAGCTAACGGGCTTAGAAAGCAGCAAAGACAAAACACACACAAAGCCATAATGGGCTGAAATGGATGGGTCGTATGGGAGTCGGAAAGGAAACATCGATCTGCTATAGCTGGGATCCATCGACTGTGACATAACAGGTTCTCGGTCGACTGAGACGTAGGTGCGCCCTTCATATATATATATTAGGCAAATCACAGTAAGCGCGCGTGCGCTTCTACCATGCGCGGGGCGCACGCACTAGTCAGAAAGTACAATGCAGAGACAAATAAACATACAGAACGGTTTTGAATATTTAAAAGTCTATAACTTTCAAACTGGACGTCCAAATTAAGATCGGTTTTCACCATCGTGTTACTCGCTGACCAGAAGTTGTTTTTTCGCGATAACAATTGGTTTCAAAATATTTTAAGAAGTCAACTTTTGAAATATAAACTTGTTTTTCTATCACAAAACAACTATGTAGTATACACTAGCACGAAAAGCAACTTAGTACTATAAACTTGATTTTAAAAGAGAAAATCTTGTTTCTACTCCGATGTTGTTTTTTGTTAAAAAAAAAAACAATTTATTGGCTGAGACACGTTTTTCTAGCATATACATTTCCCTTTCTCTCATGTTCTGATTTCTAAAAGAACTTCCATGACAAGAACACAGTTTGTACTATAAATTTGCATTTTCTTTTATAAACAATAAATAATGTGAGGATGAGTGGGGATATGTTTTCAAATCCAAGCAATGGTCAACTTGTTGGATTATGAGAGACTATCATGCTACTTGGCATGAGACATTTAAAACAACATCTCATACTTATATAATCCGATGAATATTTTCTAAAAGCAACTCCTAGATAGAAAAACATGTTTTTACTATGAACTTGCTTTAGCATATACACAAAGTTGCTTTAGCCTTCTCCTTGTCAGTACCTTTCCAACGGAGTTGGTCTCACCTCATTCGGAGTTCATTTGCAAAAGTTATAGCCGTGTTTTTGGTGTTCGGACAGGCCCGGTAGTACCGGAGAGTTTTGTTCCGGTAGTACCGCAGTAAGCCGGTAGTACCGGGCTCTCTGCGGTAGTACCGGGCTTTCTGCGGTACTACTCTCTGAAGTTGGTTTTTCGGACGTTTTGGCACGGATGGCCCCGGTAGTACCGGGGTTGGAGCCCAGCACTTGGGCCCGGTAGTACCGGGGTATTTTTCCCCGGTAGTACCGCGCGCTCGGTTTTCTGTGTTGACGAAGCTACCGCAGGGCCGGTACTACCGGGCTTGAGTCCGGTACTACCGCACTTGCGGAACAAGAAGCTGCTGCAACGGCTGGATTTTTGGGATGAGCTATTTAAGGGGCCTTCTTCCCCATTGGTTTGCCAAGCTCTAGAGCAAGTCTTTCTCCTCTCTCTCCTCCATTGTTGCCCTTTGTAAAGCTTGCTCTTCCTCTCAATCCCTCCCATGGTTCTTGCTAATATTTGAGGGAAAGTGAGAGGTGATCTTGATCTACGTTTCCACCGATCGATTTCTCCTCTATGTGAGGGAAACCTTGTAGATCTTGATCTTGGAGTTCTTGGTGCATCTCCTCTTTGTTCTTCCTCTCTTATTCCCCCATAAGCATTTGTTGCTTTGTTGGAATTTGAGAGTGAAGGATTTGAGCACTTGTGCTCTTGCCTTTTGCATTTGGTGCATCGGTGTGCTCTCCACGAGGATTCGTGGAAGTTGAAAGCTTGTGAACTTGTTACTCTTGGGTCCTTGGACCCTAGACGCCTTTGTGGTGGTTGGACCCTTGTGTGGTCACTTGAAGCCGTTCGGGAGCCCCCAATCCCATTGTGGGTTGTGCCCCGGATTGTTGTTGGAGGCCGTTCGGGAGCCCCCAATCCCATTGTGGGTTGTGCCCCGGATTGTTGTTGAAAGGCTCCGGATTCCGCCTCGAAGGAATTCCGATAGTGGAAGGTGAACCAAGCCTTTGTGGTGCGGTTCATCGGAGAAGAAGGTGAAACCTTTGTGGTTGTTGAACCGTTGTGTCGGTTCACACCTCTCCAACGAGACGTACTCCCTTAACAAGGAGGAACTCGGGAATACATCCTCGTCTCCGCGTGCCTCGGTTATTTCTATACCCGAGCTTTTACTTATGCACTTTACATTGTGATAGCCTTCGTGCTTGAAGTATTCTATTGCTATCACCTTGTTGTTTATCTTGTTTAGCATAAGTTGTTGGTGCACATAGGTGAGCCTAGTTTATTTAGGTTGTCGGCTTGTTAATTTAAACACCTAGTTTTATTCCGCAATTATCAAGCCTAAACCGGAAAAGTTTTAAACCGCCTATTCACCCCCCCCCCCCCCCCCCCTCTAGGCGACATCATTGTCCTTTCACGACCTCGAGGCCGTGTAGAGGAAGCAGACCTCCAGCACCACTAGCGTGGCACCTCGCAGGGCGTTACACACATACGGTGAAGCCGACGAACTCCGGGCCCGATCCAGGGACGAGCAGCGGAAGACTGGGACCGGAAGACCAGCAGCGCGGCGGCGTGCGTATGGTGGAGAAAACTTATCCTCGGCGCAACTCCAAACAAGGGAGTCACGGGATCCAAGGAGAGAGAGAGAATTAGGTGTGTTTCAAAGGCCAGGGGTGCCCCTCTATATAAAGGGGGATGGGAGCAGCCAACCTCGCCAACCGGGCGGTGTGGGACTAATCCCACACCAGCCCTGGCCGACCTAGCTAGGTGCGCCGGCCCTAGGTGGGCCCCATGTGGCCCACCTAGGCCGGCCGAACCAGCCCTCTCCCCTTGGGGGGACTCCTCCCCCCCTCATGGGCCCTTTTGCCCAAAAAGGCCCATTTAGGGATTTTTGCCTTTAAAAATTCAGGAAAAATTAAAATAAAATATATTTAACTATTAATTACACTAATTAATATTAAATACATATTACATAATTTATTCCGGCTCCGAAAACTATTTCGTCGCTGCCCGATCTCCATCGGAACTTTCCCGGGACGTTCCCGGTGTCTCTCTTCCTATTTTTCTCTTCCGGTAAAATGTCGACTCCCCTTAAGTGTGATACCCTAGCGGTTCGATTATCTCACCAGACATGATCGAGACTCCTCTCCGATCAATGACTAATTCGTGGACCGAGGATACCCAGAATTAATCCCTGCGAGATAACGAATACTTTACCGTTCGAACCTAGACGTCTGAGTCTTAAACCTTTTGCCATGCGATACTTAGCGTGTCCGAGACTCGTTCATAGATATCTCCATACCTAGCTTGATCTCGTTACCGACACTGCTAACTTCTACTCGTCCATGATATTATGTCCTGGTGACATAGTCACACGCTTGCAAGCTCGTTTGACATAATCTCACCGAGTGGGCCCTAGAGTATCTATCCTGCTATGCGGACTGGCAAATCCCGCTCTTGATCCCCCGTCTCAACATACTCCTTTCCGACACCCGAGAGGGACACCTTTATTGTCACACTATGTAAGATATGACGTTTGATGCAATCAAAGTGTCTTCCAGGAATAGCAATAAGAGTAGATCTCACGGTCAAAGGCGTAATGACTACGTCCTACAAATATTGGGTATGTCCATCACGTCATTCTCCCAATGACATGACTCCATTATCAACTGACATAAATGTCACATGATCGGGAAACCTCGATCATCAATTGCCCAATGAACTAGTTAGATAGAGGCTACTAGGGACCTGGTTGTTTATCTACCACACGTGTATTAATGTTTCCGCTTAATACAGTTATAGCATGGTATAAAACATATAATGAACAATTGAGATATGACGAATAAACTATCTTTATTAAGTGCCTCTAGGGCATATCTCCTTCAGTTTACACATATAGTTAAAAACTGTTGTAATTGCTTGACTGATTGGATCAGGGCAAAAATGTGAAGAGATTGCAGCAGTTAAAGTTGTAATTAATTGGGACTGGGCACCCCATTTGCGAGCTCTTTTTGCAAAGTTAATGGATAAGCGGATGTATATGCCACTAGTCCGGTTGTGAAAGTCTGTCTAAAAGGAAATGACAAGGTTGATATCCGTAACACCACATACTTCCTCATGAGCTAATAAACATTGACACAAATAAGAGATAATATGTTTTGAATAATAAAAGGTAGCACACGAAGTATTTGCTTGGAATGGCAGGAAATACCATGTAGTAGATAGGTATGGTGGACACAAATGGCATAGGTTTTGGCTCAAGGATTATGGATGCACGAGAAGCATTCCCTCTCAGTACAAGGCTTTGGCTAGCAAGGTTGTTTGAAACAAACACAAGTATAAACTATGACAACAAGACGTATATAAAAACATATTGCAAGCATTATAAAACTCTACATTGTCTTCCTTGTTGTTCAAACACTTTAACTAGAAAATATCTAGACCTTAGAGATACCAAACATGCAAACCAAATTTCAGCAAGTTTTACGGTAGTTCCTCACTAATAGGTTTTAACTACATGATGTAAAAGCTTAAACATGATCTACTTGAGAGCTCAAAACAATTGCCAAGCACCACAACATGCAAGATAACAATCCATAAGAGCATGTATATCTTTCTTTATACCATCTACCACATTTAGCATTTTCTGTTCTCAACCAAACACCAATCAACTTATTTAAAAGATAAACTCTCCAAGTAATTAAACAATGAGATATGAGAGTATGATATAATAAAGCTAACAGCTCTAGCAAGAGATGCATGAAAAACAAGAGCTAGAAAGCATTGAAGTAACATAGAAGAATACTCAACAAATATAAGTGAAGAATACGAGTATTCATAAGAAAAAACGGAGCGTGTCTCTCTCCCACAAAGGAATGCTAGGATCCATTTTATTCAGAGAATGAAAATAACAAAAACAAACCGACACTTCAAGAAAAGCACATAAGAAGTGGCAGAATTAAAATATAGTTTCACTAGAAAGGACCTGATAGTTTGTTGATGAAGAAGGGGATGCCTTGGGCATCCCCAAGCTTTGACACTTGAGTCTTCTTGAAATATGTTGGGGATGAACCACCGGGGCATCCCCAAGCTTTGGTTTTACTATCCTCTTGATCACATCATATCATCCTTCTCTCTTGATCCTTGAAAACTTCCTCCACACCAAACTTAGAGTAAACTTCATTAGAGGGTTAGTGCACGAAAAATTATGATATTCTGTAGGAACACAATTGCTACCAATGCTACTGGATATTAGCTACAGCCACTGATACTTCATAGGATAAAAAGATCCAATCAAAATAGCAAAAGAGGCATTGCAAAATAAATGGCAGAATCTGTCAAAAACAGAACAGTCCGTAAAGACGAATTTTTTCGAGCCACTTAACTTGCTCAGATCAGAAAACTCAAAACTAATGAAAGTTGCATATATATCTGAGGATTACGCACAAAAAATACCAGGTCCATCCGATTTTTCTGTAAAGAGTTATGAATTTAACGGTGGACAGCAGAAAACTGTTTCAGCACAGCAATCCAAATTTAGCATGAACTTTCAACTAGAGGCTTATCTTGACACAACAATGCAATAAAATAAAAATACAAAGGAATTGCTACAGAGGTAGGACAAGTCCTTGACTAAAGCTTAAAATAAAAGATAATGGGTTGCCTCCCAAAAGCGCTTTCTTTAATGCCTTTTAGCTAGGCTTGATAGTTCTAATGATGCTCTCATGAAGATAGAAAATGAAGCAAAAGGAGCATCAAGAAGCAAATTCAAAACACATTTAAGTCTAACCCACTTCCTATGCATAGGAATCTTGTACACAAATAGATTCACAAAGAACAAAGTGACAAGCTCAGGAAGATAAAACAAGAGTAACTTCAAAACTTTTAGCATATAGAGAGGTGTTTTAGTACCATGAAAACTTCTACAACCATATTCTCCTCTCTCAAAATAATTTTCAGTAGTAGAAATAAATTCAACCATATAACCACAAGAATCATTCAACTTAGATAATATAGGCACATAAAGAGGATCATTAAATTTATTTTGGAATTCATTAGCATGCTTTCCTCTTTCAAAATAGTTACTAAGATCAATATCAAGTTTAAGATCATGGTTGCAACAAAGATTTGGAACTAGAGACAATTGCAAACCACATAAGTATCTCTCAACATAAGCAAATTTCTCCTCCATGGAGTAATTAGGAGAATTCAAGAACAAAGTAGGACTCTCATGAGTAAGAGTACCATTACAAGCAGCAATTATATCATTTTTATTCTCACATAAATGAGTAATAACTTCTAAACATAGAGGATTATTGATAAGCATAGGACCATCATCTAAAGCATTATCATATATAACATTAGGGACCACATTTTTACTTTCTGTTATTTCCATTTTGTTTGAGTCAAGGAACATGCTTTTTTCAAATTTATCAAAAGTAGATATTTCAATAGATTCATGACATTCAACAATACAGCACACTTCCTCCTTAGGTAGGCATGGAGGGCAATCAAATAATGTAAGGGTTAAAGAGTTACTATCTTTAGGAGGTAGATCCTCCTTTTGTTCTTCACTCTCCTCCTCTTTTTCATCTAATGAGTTTTCAGGTTCAGCAATTTCTTCTTCTATAGGTTCCTGCAAGACAACGGTTTCTTCTGTATGAGGAAAAATCCTCTTGACATGTTCAGTAATATAAGAGTTTTCATTCTTATAGTTATCAAAACAATATTTAAGTATAGCAAGACTTTCAGATTTATAAGGGGCATCAATCTTATGCTCAAGATAAGAACTAATTTCAAGTGCACCCTTAAAGATAATAAATTCTTCCATCCTTTCTACCTCATAAGCATTATAGTAACCTTTAACATAAGAAGCTAGGGTTTCATTTTCATTACAAGCACATTGGAAAGGAAAGTGTTTAGACTTCCTATGACAATTAGATTCATTAAAGCAAAAAGTTTTGCCAAATAGAGAGCATAAATTTCTAGCATATCCCTCTAGTTGATTTAACAATTTCCATAAGTACATCCCTTTTTGTGACAAACGGTAATTCCTATAATATCTTCGTTCATTTTCCGTGGAGCAACCTTGCCAACAAGATCTAGTTTCATAGAGATAAGCCATTGATAGCAAATAAACAACTAGACATAATAACAAACCGAAATAACAAATGCATACAAAATGCAAAACTGAAAATAAAATATGCAAACCGAAATAAACAAAGTAATGCAAGTAACTAATTTTTTTGTATTTTTGATATTTAAGCAAACAAGACAATAAAATATATTGCAAGTAACTAATTTTTTTGTATTTTTGATATTAAGCAAACAAGACAGTAATAAAAATAAACTAAGCAAGACAATAACAAAATAAAAAGATTGGAAGTGCGAAAACTCCCCTCGTAGAAGAATCTTCAAATCACCGGCAACGAAGTTGACGGAGGAGTGTGAAGGTCTTCAAAGGAATTCTTATTTCCCCGGCAACGGCGCCAGAAAAATTGCTTGATGCACACGGTGGGTGTGTTGTTGGGAGACCCCAAGAGGAAGGTATGAAGTAGTGCAGCAGCAAGTTTCCCTCAGTTGTGAAACCAAGGTTATCGAACCAGTAGGAAATAATGAATTCCCCCGAGGTGTCAACGGCGCCAGAAAAATCTGCGACGTAAAGGCGCCAGAAAATGCTTCCTGGGACGTAGGTGACGTGGAACCTGCACACAACACAATCAAGATACTTTGCCCCAACTTAACGGTGAGGTTGTCAATCTCACCGGCTTGCTGTAACAAAGGATTAAACGTATGTGTGGAAGAAAGATGTTTGTTTGCAGAAAGTAACAGGTTTGCAGTTTGTGGTTTATCAGATTAAAGAGAAGGACCGGGGTCCACAGTTCACTAGTGGTGTCTCTCCATAAATAATAATAACATTCATGCGGGTAAACAAATTACAGCTGGGCAATTGATAGAATAATGATGAGCAAACCAATGCATATACCAATGTTATGATGTCTAGTGTGGGATTCATTCGGGCATTACAACAATATACATAGACCGTTCCAACCGCATCTATGACTAATAATCCACCTTCCGGTTAGCGTCCGCACCCCTTTCAGTATTAAGTTGCATGCAACAGATTATCGCCTTAAGCACTGTGTGTAAAGTAAGTAAGTAACATCATCCTTAGACAAAGTACTACTATTTTATCCCTAGTAGCAACAGTACATCTACAACCTTAGAGCTAGCTGTCACCACCCCAGATTTAATAGAGACATGAACCTACTATCGAGCATAAATACCCCCTCTTGGAGTCACAAGCATCTACTTGGCCAGAGCATACACAAGTAACGGAGAGCATGCAAGATCATTAAATAGCACACACATGATATATTATGAAGCAATAACTTTAGTACTCAATATTCATCGGATCCCAGCAAACACAACATGAAGTATTACATAACGGTGATCTTGATCATGATAGGCAGCTCACAAGATCTAAACATGATAGCACAAGAGGAGAAGACAACCATCTAGCTACTGCTATGGACCCGTAGTCCAAGGGTAGACTACTCACGCATCAGTCCGGAGGCGGTCATGGCGACGTAGAGGCCTCCGGTGACGATTCCCCCTCCCGGCAGGGTGCCGGGGAGGAGTTCTGATCTCTCCCGAATTGGTGTTGACGACGGCGGCGGCTCGGGACCCGTGGAGGAAAATATGAACACCGTGCTAGGGTTTTTGGTCTGGGGTTATATATAGGCGAAAGGGCGAGGTCGGTGGCGCCCCGAGGGGCCCACACCAGGTCCTTGCGCGGCCAGGTAGGCTGCCGCGCGAGCACGTGGTGGCGCCGCCTCGGTGGCCCACTTCGTCTCGTGTTCGGCTTTCTGGAACGTTCCCAAATAAAAACTGACTTCTGAAAAGAAATCGTCCAATTCCGAGAATATTTCCTTAAGTACTTTTCTGAAACCAAAAACAGCAGAAAACAGGGAACTGGCACTGTGGCATCTTGTTAATAGGTTTGTCCTAGAAAATGCATAAAACTATATAAAATGCATATAAAACATGTAATAACTTGGTATAATATAGCATGGAACATAAGAAATTATAGATACGTTGGAGACGTATCACTTCCCACGACGTCCTTCCCTAGAACAACATCATCCATCTCCGATTCATGCAGCTTCATCCTTTTCAGCAGTTCATTGACGTCAAACTCCTTGATCCCCTTGCCCTTACTAGCCTTAGAGCTCTCAGCCGCCATGGCGATCACAGGTCCCAGATCGCTGAACCAAAACCCTAACTCCACTCCCTGCCAAGGCCGGGTAGCCGGACCAGCCAGCCCCGTATTCAGCCCGAGCAGGAGAACAGAGAAGGGAGATGATCGTTGCGATGGGTCGGTGAGAAAACCTACAGCGACGGGAAATCGCCGCCGGAGTCGCCAAAACCCTAGAAAACTAGGTCGTAGCTATTCGACGTGTTGGTGCCGCGTGCGTGCGGGCGGGCGGCCGTCGTACGTGGCTTTCATAGTTCATGCGCAGGTACATACATCCGACGTGGTCCTGGCCTGTTAAGTCATGGGAAGATGTGGCCTGGATCGATCGGCTCAATCTGGTTAAAGGCCCGTCCAAGATCTGGTTAAAGCAATGGGATAGTTGGATCTTTTCTCCGCCTTCATGTGGAAATCCCTTGAGCTACCTGAGATGTCCCGTTCTCGGCTTGGTGAAATGCTGACTGTGTGGTGTGGGGGAAGCACAACCGCGGCATGATCCCGATCTAGCCTTCTTCCGCAATCTTATGGCCAAGAGGCAAGAAACATGGATGTGGCGACATGTCACCTTAGTTAAGATATTTATGTTGTGAGATGTTTTGGAAACCTGAGTTCCATATATGTGGCTGCTCGATCGCCGTACCATCCACGATATCCGACCTGGCCGGCCGGGAGGCCGCCAACAGCAACCATGGCGGCGCCACCGCGGGCGCGATCGTGGAGGCCACGTACAGCGCGTTCGCACCGGCCGTCTTCTGCGTACAATGGCGCGGCTCGTCGGCGACGTCATCCAGCTGCGTATGAAATGTTTGACGTTCCAGCTGCAATAAGCAGCGACATGTTCGTGCTGGACATGTCCGGCGACATGGACCTGGCCTGACACGTAGTACGCAGACCTTGCTGAGGGCTTGCTCCTGCAGCCGCCGTCGCCGATAGGCACCTCCGCGTGCTCGGAGAACGGTGATTAATTATGGTGATGCCGCTCTATAGTAGTATACTCCCTCCGTTCCGATGAATAAGACTTATATTTTTTTGTAAAAGTCAAGCCAAGTAAAGTTTGACCAAACTTTTAGAAAAATCTATCAACAAATATGATATTATATAGATATCATATGAAAATAGAGTTAATGATGTTTCTAATGACATTAGTTTTATATTTTGCATGTTAATATTTTTTTAATCAAAACTTGGTCAAACTTTACATGGAATGACTTTTTCAAGAAAATATAAGCCTTATTCATTGGAACAGAGCTAGTATAGAGCTACTAAGGGTGTTTGGTTAGACTTTTTTCTTGGCTTTTGCTTTTGGCTTATAAGGTATAAAAGCACATAAGCTTTTGGCTTATATCATAGTGTAACATAAGTCAAAAGCATCTATTTAGGTGATTTTATGACTTATAAGACATAAGCAAAATCTAAGAAAAGAGCCTAACCAAACACCCTCTTAGACCATAATTGCCGAGAAGCTCGAAAAACGAGCCGAAGCTGCTGCTTGAATTGCAGCGTAATAAAATTTGTGGAAGAATTGAACACATGAAATCTTATGGCAACAGAGCTTCACGTGCAAGCAGAAAAACAGCTACAAATACGAAAAAGAACAAGAAAAAAATACACACCAACAGACGTCAACGTCGGCTGGAAAATAATGGTTGCTGGCGACCAAGAAACCGTTCCAAAAATAGGTGATATTCATTCAGGCACGGTAACCATAACGGGTAACTTCCGTTAAGCTCGTGTAAACAGAGGTGGTCCAAGGACACTATGACCCAGAAGATGTGGCCGAGACCCAACCAGGTCACCTGGTTGAAGCTATACAATATTATTCCATGACTAAATGGTTTGTCGCTAAGCGATGGAGTTGTCACTCACTGAGTGACTCAGCTGGGGTGTGGGCGGCTGTGATTGTTCTGACTTGTTTGGAGGCAGCTGCCCCCTGCCGCACTCACACGCGCGCGGACGTCGCTCTCTGGGCCTTCCTCGATGAATCCTATGGCCAACCAGGCTATAAAGAAGCCGAGATGTTTATTTGTTTATTCGTTCTTGTCTCGCCCAGCTAGATATTTTCCTTCGCAAAAAAGATCTTCTGCTACCATACTTGTAGTGCGAAACTTGCTTTTGCCTTATTCTTCTTCTAGTAACTGCTATTTGATGCACCCAATAAATCTCGAAAGAAAAGGATCGGATGCTCCTTCTACCTTTATTTACATTACGAGTCACTTTCGTAATTTTCTAGAAAGAAAATGTTGGAAGTTTCATCAAGTATATACAAAAACATATCACTCTCTGTAATATGAAATGTATATACTATGGAAATATGTTTAAGATTCTAATAATATCGATATAAGTTACTCTACGAACAATATGAATCTGTTGTTGTACTGATTGTTTTTTTTTACTGTGAAAGGGGTCAAAGGACCTCCAGCTGCCTCCATACCAAAGAACCACATGGCGGAAACTTACAAAGAAGCCCCTATTCAACGCTCACACTAAGGACCTAAAATTTGAAGATAAAGGTTTCAAAATTATAAAATCATCGTAAACAAATACTATAAGATCCATGGTCGCCTCAGCCACCGCTAGCTGTCGACCTCTAGGTGCTACCCGCACCGATATTAGAGAGGGAACAACTCGTCGTATCTCCTCTAGTAAGGAACCACCGCCACCAGCCTTCTTGGAGCCACCGGGGACGCACCATTTATCCCCGCTACTTCGGCCGGCCGAGACATCGAAGAGGGAGAGGAGAGGGGCGGAAAGATAGAGGCGACTCTCAAGTGAACGGAGGAGGGGGGAGAGGAAATGAGGAATTAATAGGATTGCTTGTCGTACTGATTGGTTACCGTGGTTTTTTCTTGGCGGCTGGTATTGTTGTGCACCTCATCCAAAACAAGATAGCTGAACGCCTGAAACGGGGGGAGAAGAAATAATCAAGGAAAACACGCGCTATGAATAGCTTGCCTGCCTGTCACTGAGCGCGTGACCCCACCACCTCCGCGCTTATCTCCTTCCGCGCGCGAGTAATCCCTTCCCTTCGGACTTCGGAGGCACTCTCCACTCTCCACCCGAGCGCCGTCGCGGCCAACCACCGCCTACCTAGCTATATATGCATCCCCGCCGAATCCATCCCCTACTCATCCAGCTCCAGCCACACTCCACAGCTCTCTCTAAGTTCGATCAGCTACTTACGCGCTACACAGCACACCCAAGAGTGGTCACCGAGCACCAGCTCGATCTCGGCGCTAGCAGCTGCGACCGATGGACGCCGCCTCCCCGTCTGATCAGGAGGAGCCGACGTCGCACAGGACGGTGTGGTCGGAGCCGCCGAAGCGCCCCGCGGGGCGGACCAAGTTCAAGGAGACGCGCCACCCGGTGTACCGCGGGGTCCGGCGCCGCGGCCGTGCTGGGCGGTGGGTGTGCGAGGTGCGCGTGCTCGGGACGAGGAGCTCCAGGCTCTGGCTCGGCACCTTCACCACCGCCGACATGGCCGCGCGCGCCCATGACGCCGCCGCGCTCGCGCTCTCCGGCCGTGACGCCTGCCTCAACTTCGCCGACTCGGCGTGGCGCATGCTCCCCGTCCTCGCGGCCGGGTCGTTCGGCTTCGGGAGCGCGCGGGAGATCAAGGACGCCGTGGCCCTTGCTGTCGTCGCGTTCCAGCGGCAGCACGCGGTTGCGTCCCAGGCGCCGTCGTCTTCGCCGGCACAGGCGGTCGACGATGGCTTGCCGGCGCCGAGCGTACCGTCCATGCCGTCAAGCGACTTGTTGGACGAGCACTGGTTCGGCGGCATGGACGTGGGGTCATACTACGCGAGCATGGCACAGGAGATGCTCCTAGAGCCGCCGGCTGCCAGAGCGTGGCGGAAGGATGACGGCGAGTACAACGGAGTCGAGACGCCGGCGCTGCTATGGTGCCATTTATTCGAATAATTAAGCAGTGTAAAGTTACGCTTGTTTTGGATAGTTGTGTTCTTCCACATATGGGAAGAAACAGAGTAAGCATCTGGGCAGGTGTTACCTACGTGTTCTATCGCCCAGTAGAGTAGTAGGAGTATTTCTACTTTTGGGAACTTCTCACTTTGCACTTCACTTCAGCAGTTCGCACCCGATTAGAATGAGTACTACTTCCATTATTGGACCTGCACGAGCGCGTGTGGATGAACTCCATGAACTTAAGTAAAAACCTCAACGTTTTGGCTCCGGGTACGTATGCACCCTTTATTTTAAAAAAATGCATTGCAAACATATTTTAAAGTGATAAAAAATTACAAAAAATATTCGGGCATAAATTGCAACATCCTATATGTTCACAAAATTGTTTCACGAAAAACCAATATTTTATATGACATGTGTAAAAAAAGATAATTTTGGTGCTAAAGTAAGCCTTTTCACAAGACAATAATATCATATTTCACACCCGATATAGAATGAGTACTACTTCCATTATTGGATTTTACGTTTACATTGTTCTACAGAGATTCTTAGTTTACATATCGATGCCTCCACAAATATCAATTAATACAGAGTAGTACATATCACTCTATATTCATTTACGGCAAAACAAGAAAACATCTAGCATGCATAACTTATATCGTATACTGAGACACCATAGCCGATCAGGGGTTACACAACTAACTGCTACAAGAATAATCTACCTTGGGTCAGATCTCTTAATCTCTCTCCGTATATGAATAAGTGTACTTCTAGCTTGGACTAAGTCGGCCTTATTAAAATTTGACCAAACCTAGACTGTAGTCTAAGCAAGCACATGCATAAAAACCGCTCTTGGTAATCACAGTTAGCTCTCAATAGGCTTGTTATCATCGAATTTTTCATAACCCTATAACTCAGTGACGAAGTTAAAAAAATGCCATTGGGTTCAGTTCATTGTTAATATATAACGGTGTAGTCTGTCACAAATAAGAGTCAAAGATATAAGATTCATGAAGGATTTGCAAAACCCATTGGGTTCATTTGAACCCAATAGTTGTACTGGAGCTCCGCCACTCCCCATAAGTTGCAAGTTGGATTGTAGTTTAGATTTTTTTTTATTGTAAGTGGGCTTGCATCATGAACTGTCAGACTTGCTTCGTTATTCGTGCTGAACATGATTTAAAACATGGGTTGCATCTAGTGGCGGATCTAGAATCCATCCAAACCTCGTCCAATTTCATATTAAGTGTTGTAATTAGTGTAAATCGTAGGCTAAATCAATAACTTTCGCTAATGTGTAGGTGAATAACGATTCTACACCCGGGTTCGGGATGTCCGGGTGTAGATCCGTCCCTGGTTGCACGTGAATTTAATGATGTCACCTGGGTCAGAGACACATTTTGGATCATGCGGATATTCTACAGTATAAGAGGTATTGAAGTATCCACAGAAGCAATTTTACTAAGTTTGGAAGAAATTGTGTTAAATTGATTCTCATTCGAATGGTAATTAGACGCACATAGAATAAAGAGAAAGGCTCCTGTGCTTTCCAGGAAGTTTATCTGCACGAATTTTAAAGCGCATCGACGGTTATGATTAGGTTCGCAGCCAGATTCGTATCATCGGAAGAAAATGTTGTCCTGGTATAGAATATGAGTGATGCCTTCGCCATCACCGTCGCTCTAGTCGACGAACAGGAAAGGCAGATAGGGTAGGGGAAAAAAAGATATGCTACTTGTATTCATTGGTGGACCTAGAATCGAACCAAACCTCGGCCAATTTCATGTTAAGTGTTGTAGTTAGTGTAAATCGTAGGCTAAATCAATAACTTTCGGTAATGTTGTCGTTGTGTAGAGGATGAGTGAAGCCTTCGCGCTCGTGGATTGAACGGATAATATTTAGCAAGTTCACACCGCGTCGTACAAAACTATAAGTAAGCACACTCCAGCCACTCCACTGATTTACTGAGCTCAAACTCCAGCTAGCTAGCTAGCCCTAGTAGTACACCACCACGGGCACGGCTGCGAGCGACCGGCCGGCGGCAATGGACACGGGCCCCGAGTACAACTTGAGCTCGTATTCTTCCTCGTCCTCGCAGGATCTGGGGATGGTGCTGTCGCCCACCTCGCCGACGCCGAAGCGCCCCACGGGGCGCACCAAGTTCAAGGAGACGCGCCACCCGGTGTACCGCGGCGTGCGGCGCCGCGGCAGCAACGGGCGGTGGGTGTGCGAGGTGCGCGTCCCCGGTACGCGCGGCGAGCGGCTCTGGCTCGGCACGCACGTCACCGCCGAGGCCGCCGCGCGCGCGCACGATGCCGCCATGCTCGCGCTGCACGGGCACGGCAGCACCGCGTGCCTCAACTTCCCGGACTCCGCGTGGGTGCTCGCCGTGCCGTCCAACGTCTCGGACCTCGCCGACGTGCGCCGCGCCGCCATCGGGGCCGTCGTGGACTTCCTGCGCCGGCAGTCCACGGGAGAGGCGGCCCTCGACGAGGGGGTGGTGACGACCGTTGCAGCTTCGGCGAAGGACAATGCAGCCACTTCGTCGTCCAAGCTGCGTCGTGCGAGCGAAGAGTTTGAGGTGCCGGATGCGCTGGGCAGCGAGATGTTGGAGCTCCACGTCGCTGGGGAAATGGGGCCCGGTACCTACTACGCGGACCTTGCCCATGGGCTGCTCCTGGAGCCGCCGCCGGCCGCCGTGGAAAGCTACGAGCACGGGGACTGCAACGACGGCGGAGGCGATGCGTCGTCGCTATGGAGCCACTGATGAGAGATACTCCGGCCACAAACTAGTTTTGCTCCGGTAGCCGCTTAATAAAATCGTGGAACATTTGAGAGCATGAAATCGTCGGGTCTGATCTTGCACACACAACACAGCGGACATGGATGGACAAGCAAGCACAGTTCCGAATGAATCCCGTGGACTACACAGTGGACAAGCAAGCGCAGTTCCGAATGAATTAGCTGAAAACATGATCAAGAAAAAGGCAGATACCAGCTGAAAAATAATGGTTTTCTGAGTGACGACTCGCAAAATGCATGGTCCAGAAATAGGCGATGTACCTTCACCATAACGGGCAAAGTAACCAAATTAATCCACAAGATATGTGGTCGAGACCCATCCGGATCAGCGAAGGTGGGGACCACTGAGTATCTTTTTCAAAATCGCTGTCGCTCTACGCGTGCCGTCACTGTGAGCGAGGAAGCAGGCTGCTCGGACCGGTACTATGAAGTGTATGAACTATGGAGTCGCTGATTATCTCCGGGAAGCTCAACTATTTTCACTTCACGGGACTTATAATTTCAGCGTAGTAATAATTCCTACGTACATATTTGTGGAAGATGAAGGTGCCACTAAAAATTAAGATTTTCATGTGGTTCCTATATCGTAGGGAAATTCTCACAAAGGATAACTTGGCTAAGAGAAATTGGAATGGATGTAAAAAGTGTTGCTTTTGTGATCAAGATGAAACAATACAACATTTATTTATTGATTGTCACCTCGCAAGGATGGTATGGCGTATCGTGCATATGGCATTTGGGTTACAAGCTCCGAATAACATAGCAAATTTATTTAGTAATTGGTTTACGGGTATCTCGAAATCGGGGAAAGTTCAAATTCGGGTTGGGGTTTGTGCATTGCTTTGGGCAATTTGGAACATAAGAAATGACTATATTTTTAACAAAGCGAAGAAAACATCATTTTTGCAGGTTATCCCGTTGGCTACTCATTGGATCCGTACGTGGTCCTTCCTACAATCAACGGAGAAGCGCGTCGCAATGGATTTTGGGTGCAACCGCCTGGAGTCGGTGGCATCGGATCTATTTGCCCAATTCAGCTGGCGTTCTGATCTTAGGATAACATGTTGATGCAAGATCATACTATGTTTTCCTTATTTTTTCGTTGGCTGATACATGTTGCAACTTTGAGCGACCCGTGATGTAGTACTCTTGTAAGACCTTTTGAATAAATAAAATAAAAGCCGCATGCATCTATTGATGCAGAGGGTGGGGTGCCCTTTTCTAAAAAAAAACGTAGAATCAAACCTATTGGGACAAACAAGCACGATCGTAATAACTAAACCAAGAATATAATTGTGAACCGAAGGAGTAACTTACATTACATAATTTCGGATGAACAGTACAGTCGATAGAACGGAGTCGAGACGCCGGCGCTGCTTTGCTGCCATTTATTCGAATAATTAAGCAGTGTAAAGTTACGTTTGTTTTGGATAGTTTCTGTTCTTCCACATATGGGAAGAAACAGAGCAGGGATCGTGACTCGTGAGCAGGTCTTACCTACGTGTTCTATCGCCCAGTAGAGTAGTAGGAGTAGTGCTACTTTTGGCAAGTTCTCACTTTGCACTTCACTTGAGCTGTTCTCAGTTCTCACCCGATATAGAATGAGTACTACTTCCATTATTGGACCTGTACGCGCGCGTGTGGATGAACTCCATGAACACAAATAAAAAGATTTAATATGAGTTTACGAGAGAGGCGTTTTGGATCCCGGTGCATATGCACCCTTTATCTCAAACTAGATAGCCTGCTGCGGCGACACGCGGCGCCCTTTAGGTTAATTTGTTTGCTGAAAATCATTGTCTCGTATCCTTGAAAAATATCGTTTTTCGGCTTAACTAATCTCCCAATGATCAGTCATCGAGTATTGAAGATTACTGTTTGTTTACCTCCCTTCTTGTCTTTAAATCACTGTTTGGAGTTTGTTGAAAATATCACCCTTTTTCGTTAGAAAATACCGAAAAAAATTGCGTGGCGGCACACCACGCCTTCTGGGTTAACTCATGTGCTGAAAGTCGATGTTTGGGTAATTATCGTTAAAAAAGACTGACCTTCGTGTTAAATCATTTTTCGGATATCCCTATTTCGTATTGTCCTTCGAGTTAAATCAACTATCGAAGATCCATTTTTTGGGTACCGTTGGAAAATACCGTTATTCGGGTTAACTCATCCGCGTAATACTGCTATTTAGGTACCAATAGAAGACTGATATTCAATTTAGTTAATCTGCCGGCCTAACTCATTTGCCGAAGACCGCTATTTAGCTGCCGATAGAAAATACCGCTGTTGGATCTAATTCATCTGCCGAAGATTGTTGTTCGGCTAACGTTTGAAAATACCGTATTTCAGATTAAGTCATATGGTGGAGATAACCATATTTCAGATCAATTAATTCCTCTACTTAACCATGGTTAGAAGTTGCTTAACCATGCATGGAAATGCATTAATTTATAAACATCATTTTTCTGCAAATTTTGATAGCTTATTTACATTTTTCTGAATTACAGATTAAAAGATATAGATTGTACGAAGTTACATGTTTTGTGTAATTATTATTTCAATGACAGACCGGACCCACCTGCCTGAATTTATTAGTTAACAAGATCATTTACAAAAAAGGGAGAAAAATCTACGTGACGTCGACAATAGAGCCGCCTCTGTCGAGCACGGATTCAATGGAAGAGAGCGAGAGGAGACAACGCAAGGGGGCGTGTTAGACGCGCACGAGCGATGGACAACCTTTTGGTGGCGGCACCACTCTGTTTGGGTCGCCGGAGAAGAGCCGGCGAGGAACTTGCGTGGTGGCCTGAGGCCCCTCACGTCGGGACAGCGAACGAGAGCAAGGGGGAGGAAGAAGAAAGGTCGTACCGGACCGCGAGCTCACCAGAAATACGAATCCGTAGTTAGGGAGGCCGAAGGAATTCCATATAGCGACCGGAGCGAGCTCGACGGCCGGCGACCGGAGGCGGAGAAGATCAAGTCGATCCGCTCGATTGGCTACACCTCAGGTTGACCTACTTGGGGAGGAAATAGAGGAGGAGGAGGAGGAGGAGGAGAGGGTTCCGCCGGTGGCCGTAGATTCGTCCGGGACGGCTAGAGACGGCGGCGCGGCGCCGGGCTGCCGCAACGTGCGGAGGTAACGGAGTCGACTGAGTGACCGGCCAGGAGCGCGAGGGTAACCAGGAGACCTGGCAGGCTTTGAACAAGAATGCGAGCGTGAACAGTCCGCGCAGAGCTGGGGCGACATGGCGCAATCTATAATGTCCTTCCTAGGGATCCAACGGCTGGCTGTTGTCGGCGACCTGGATAGCAGGAAACGGGTTGAATCTTACCAACTTTCATACTCCCTCCGTTCCTAAATATAAGATGTTTAAGCATTTGTCCACATTCACATGTATGCAAATGTATCTAGACATATTTTAGTTGGCATGTTCACTCATTTTAGTGTGTATGTAGACAATATGTTGAGTACCTAAAACGTCGTATATTTGGGAACGGAGGGAGTATATAGGTAGTATACATTTTAGATACATTTTGAAATGTTAAAAAGCTTACAAAAACATATTTGTGCATAAATTGCAACATCCTATGTGTTCACAAAGTCATTTCACGAAAAAAAAAAAATTATGACATGTGTAAAAAGGCAAATTTTAGTGCTAAAATAATTCTTTTTACGAGATATTTTTTTGTCTTTTTTACACAGGCTATAAAAAATGTCATATTTTCACGAAACGACTTTATAAACATATACAGTATGAATATGCATCCGCCAAATATTATTTCAGAGTTTTTTACGTTTTAAAATATGCTTTTTAAATGCCGGGTGCCTATGCACCCGGGAACCAAAGTGGATTTCACGTTTACATTGTTCGACAGAAATTCGTAATTTACATATCGCAGCATACACAAATACCAAGTGATACGGAGTAGTATATTTCACTCTATATTCATTTACGTCAAAAACAAGAAAAGATCTAACATGCATAACTTTTATCGTATACTGAAGACACCAAAGCCGACCAGGGATTACAGAGCTAAGTGCTACAAGAACAATCTTCCCTGGGCCAAATCTCTTAATCTCTCTATCTACGAATAACGAATAAGTGTACTTCTAGTTCTTGAACTAAGTCAAACTTATTAAAATTTGACCAAACCTAGACTGTAGTCTAAGCAAGCGCATGCATAAAAACCGCTCCTACCAATTCTCAGTTAGTTCTCAATAGGGTTGTTATCATCAAATTTACATCGCGGTTCGTACGCCTATAGGCAGTGGCGAAGTTAAAAAGAACTATGCCATTGGATATTGAACGGATAATATTTAGCAAGTTCACCGTCACCGCATCCAGTCGACAACAGAAAACGCGGTTAGGGTAGGAAAAAAACTATGCCATATACTACTTGTATCCTGCACCATGTGGTGAGCTAAAAAGGGAAGAGACCTTTTCTTTCCTTAACGCTGCAAACCCCCCACCACGTCGACACAGAGGAGTCATGGGCCACGCGTCGAATCCCGAGCGGCCAGCGCCGCAAAACCTCGAGCTGTCCCCGCGCCGACGGGCAACAGCGCCGTCGCCATTCACACCGCGTCGTACAAAACTATAAGTAAGCACACTCCAGCCACTCCACTGATTTACCCCGAGCTCATACTCCAGCTAGCCACTCTCGCTGCTCATACTCCAGCTAGCTAGCAAGCCCTAGCTAGTACTACACCACCCACGGGCACCGCAGCAAGGGACCGGCCGGCGGCAATGGACACGGGCCCCGAGTACAACTTGGGCTCGTATTCCTCGTCGTCCTCGCAGGAGCTGGGGACGATGGCGCTGTCGCCCACCTCGCCCACGACCAAGCGCCCCGCGGGGCGCACCAAGTTCAAGGAGACCCGCCACCCGGTGTACCGCGGCGTGCGGCGCCGCGGCAGCAACGGGCGGTGGGTGTGCGAGGTGCGCGTCCCCGGCACGCGCGGCGAGCGGCTCTGGCTCGGCACGCACGTCACCGCCGAGGCCGCCGCGCGCGCGCACGACGCTGCCATGCTCGCGCTGCACGGCAGCGCCGCCTCCGCCGCCGCGTGCCTCAACTTCCCGGACTCCGCGTGGGTGCTCGCCGTGCCGCCCAACGTCTCGGACCTCGCCGACGTGCGCCGCGCCGCCATCTGGGCCGTCGTGGACTTCCTGCGCCGGCAGTCCGCGGGAGAGGCGGCCCTCGACGAGGGGGCGGTGACCGTTGCAGCTTCGGCGAAGGACAAAGCAGCCACTTCGTCGGCGACGACGTCCAAGCTGCCGCCTCGTGCGAGTGAAGACTTCGAGGTGCCGGATGCGTTGGGCAGCGAGATGTTGGAGCTCCACATCGCCGGGGAAATGGGCCCCGGTACCTACTACGCCGACCTTGCCCATGGGCTGCTGCTGGAGCCGCCGCGGGCCACCGTGGAAAGCTACGAGCACGGGGACTGCAGCGACGGCGGAGGCGACGCGTCGTCGCTATGGAGCCACTGAGAGGTACTCCGGCCACAAACTAGTTTAGCTCCGGTAGCCGCTTAATAAAATCGTGGATCATTTGAGAGCATGAAATCGTCTGGTCTGATCTTGCACACACAACACCAGTGGACATGGATGAACAAGCAAGCACAGTTCCGAATGAATCCCGTGGACATGCCGACATGGATCCCGATTTGAGAGCATGAAATCGTTCGATCTCTTGCGTTGGGCAGCGAGAGGTTGGAGCTCCACATCGCCGGGGAAATGGGCCCGGGTACCTACTACGCCGACCTTGCCCATGGGCTGCTGCTGGAGCCGCCGCCGGCCACCGTGGAAAGCTACGAGCACGGGGACTGCAGCGACGGCGGAGGCGACGCGTCGTCGCTATGGAGCCACTGAGAGGTACTCCGGCCACAAACTAGCTTAGCTCCGGTAGCCGCTTAATAAAATCGTGGATCATTTGAGGGCATGAAATCGCCTGGTATGATCTTGCACACACAACACCAGTGGACATGGATGAACAAGCAAGCACAGTTCCGAATGAACCCACAGTGGACATGGATCCTGATTTGAGAGCATATGAAATCGTTCGATCTCTTATACACACAACGCAGTGGACAAGCAAGCGCATTTCTGAATGAATGTATTATCTGAAAACATGATCAAGAAAAAGGCAGACACAAAATAATGGTTTTCTGACGGGTGACGAGTCGCAAAATGCATGGTCCAGAAATAGGCGATTGACCTTTCGCCATAACGGGCAACTTTCACAAGGTCATAAAAGAAACCAAATTAATCCAGAAGATATGTGGTGGAGAGCCATCCAGCTCAGCGACGGTGGGGACGACCGAGTATCTTTTTCAAAATCGTTGTCACTCTACGCGTGCCGTCGCTTCAGTGGGGGAGGGTCACTGTGCTGTGCCTGTGAGCGAGGAGCCGAGGAAGCAGGCAGCTAGGACCGCTGCGTACGGCACATCACGCTCTCGGCCCAGTACTTCATATCAAGTGTATGAACATAAAATATCCGGGAAGCTCAACTATTCTCACTTCATGGGACTTATAATTTCACTTCAGGTGGCCGCTGTCCTCCAAACAGCTTGTGACCTTTCTCTGGTTCCTCGCCTCTGTTCTAGAGCCCAGATTGACCTCACCTCACTCCTCAACGACCTTCTCAACACCAACCTTTTCTATCAACCTTTGGTGTGACAAAATGGTACAATTAATGCATGAGATTTAATCGTGGTTGCTCCTACATAGGTGAACATTAATTAAAGATATGTGACCATTAAATTAAAGATATGAGAACTATAAGTTAAAGATATGCCTGAATAAAATAATAATGGATGGAAATACATTTTTTATGTTGGCCCTATAAATACACATAGATGAATTGATAGAAATGATCCAAATAGGTGAGAAGGAGCATAAAATTAAAAATAGTCTCTTCTCATATAATGGCACTCATCACTGGCAAAACAAGGAAGGTTATGTACATGACTGCGATTGCTCTCTTTGTCATTGTGCTGGTATCTTCTATGTCGCCGTCATGCGATGCAAGTATGCAACAATTTCCTTGTTTACTCTTCGATT
Organism: Poa annua; assembly: GCA_026929855.1. Classification (NCBI taxonomy): domain Eukaryota; kingdom Viridiplantae; phylum Streptophyta; class Magnoliopsida; order Poales; family Poaceae; genus Poa; species Poa annua. The sequence continues at coordinate 68,209,379 of CM049439.1, read as the reverse complement.
TGCATATGTCAAAATTCTACCTACATTCTTAGTTTCATCTTTTTTTATGGAAGATTATATTGTTAATGACTTAATGTATTGTGTTTGTAGTTGGAGGATGGCAATGCGAGGATTTAAAAAACTGCACTTCTGTGATATGCAATAATAATTGCAGAGCAGGAGGATTTGGTCGTCACAGTTTCAATTCCAAATGCAATGCAGCTATGGATGAGTGCTGCTGTCGTTCTTTACATGGGATGCCAAAATGACATCCCGATAGTTATCATGTGTGTGTAAACAAAGTTTATGAATAAAATGGTTGCATGTTCAATATGCAATTAAGGCAATAATTGATTGTCATTGAATAATCCATGTTTTGTATTGGGTTGACTTTTGCCATTTTTTCAGTTACTACTCCATGGCATTGAATATTTTACTATCACGAAGTTCATTATGACACGTGATTAGTAGTTTACACTTATTTTATGTAAGAGGTTCTTACATGTATGCATGCCGTACCAAACACTGAATGTTAGTTCAACCAAGAACACCATAAGAACTTCCTAAATTCTATATGTCCAGCTAAATAAACATGAAAGTTTATTGTTTGTTTCGATGTGCCATAAATAGATACTCTAACTTTAAATTCATCTCGAGTATGGTGTTGAAAATCATAGGTACATAATATATCGTCTCATGCTCATATTATTTTACATTTATTTATGTATACAATTTATCACTACAAGTCTACAACACGCTTGTTTGTCTGCCACGGTATTCAACCGTGGTGGAAAGTCAAAATTTGCTTGTAAGCGAACCAGTCGTAATGATTTGTCCATCGTTTCCGAAGTCGGAACCACCAGGGTTATCGTGCTTGAGCTCAATCTGACATTCATTTCTAGATAGTGTGTGATATCGTCCTGATTTTTCTCTTGATAATTAAGTATTGTTTGACATGCAATGCATTGTTGTTTTTCATATTAACTGGGGATTCTATTTAATTTCCTTCTACTAGCTAATTTATATCGACAAACCCACATTCTCGGGTTGCACTTACACGCGCCTAATAGTGTTGTATTTCTCAGTCTATTAAAATTTTATCTGTAAATTCGGGATTATCATTTTATCATGTATGTCTTTTACTTTACATATGTGTTACTTATTATAACATACGTTTCAATCAATAAATATATTTGATTGCTCTAAAAAATAGCGAGAATTCTGCAGCAGTTAAAAAAAATCACGGGAACGTAAGGGGAATCCATCTCTCCGGGTAGGGATGTAAATTTTCAAGTATATGATGCCATCTAATCCCATGTAAGTTAGCTCTAGTTGATTTTTTTCAGAAAACAAAAAACTTTTGAACTATTCACCCTTTTGTTTTGAGGGAGTTTTGAACTATTCACCTATACGTGAACATTTATATCCCTATCTCCGGACCTCCATTGGCTGAGCAGTGGAGGGCCCGGCCCACGTGTCCGATCGCTATCTCAAGCACTGAACGCTGCAAACCCGCCGCGTGTCCAGCCTGACGATAAATATCTAACGTATGATGCCTCCCACGCGTCGGCTCCATAGCTTCGCAGCAATGCAAAAATAATTCCATGGCCACCAGCTCCGCGCCACCTCGCCGACTAGGGCCACCGTGTCAAGCCTAACTGCTTATATAAGTAAGCACACTCTGCGCACCACACTCATCTACCGAACAATCTCTCCACCTAAGCAAGTTCACTCTGCGACCAGACCACTAACACCAAGCAAGCGATCGGGCAGTAGTTCAGCAGCTAGCTAGCAGCAATGGAGACGGGAACCGACTGCCGGACGGGCTCCCCTTCCTCGTCCGCGTCAACGCACCCGAAGCGCCCCGCCGGGCGCACCAAGTTCAAGGAGACGCGGCACCCGGTGTACCGCGGCGTGCGGCGCCGGGGCAGCGCCGGCCGGTGGGTCTGCGAGGTGCGCGTGCCCGGCAAGCGCGGCGAGCGGCTCTGGCTCGGCACCTACGTCGCAGCCGAGTCCGCCGCGCGCGCGCACGACGCCGCCATGCTCGCCCTGCGCGGCTGCTCCGGCTCGGCCTCCGCCCTCAACTTCCCCGACTCCGCGTGGCTGCTCGCCGTGCCGCCGTGGCTCGCCGACCTGGCCGACGTCCGGCGCGCTGCCGTCGAGGCCGTCGCGGCCTTCCTGCGCCGGGAGGCCGTCGCCGTGGTCCCCGTCGACGAGGTCACCTCCTCCACCGTGTACTTCCCGCCGTCCCTGCACAATGCCGACGACGGACCGTTTGAGGTGCCGACCTACTCTGCGCTGGGTCTGCGCAACGACCTGTTCGAGCTCGACATGTCCGGCGAAATCGACTTGGATACGTACTACGCGGGCTTTGCCGAGGGAATGCTCCTGGAGCCGCCGCCCACGCCCTACTGGGAGAACAGAGAGTGCGGCGACGGCGGTGGAGGCGACGCCGCGCTCTGGAGCTACTGATGTCGATCGACGATGATCTTCCTGTAAAAAAGATCTTTATTATTTTGGGGAATATCTTCCTGTAGACGAGTTTTGAATGAAAGATGGTTTTGATGTGATTGTCCGATGCCTCGGCGCCAAGTGTTTTTTCTCTTTTGTGCTACGCCCCTAGTAGTTGTAAATCGGTGTAACTTTGGGTTATCTTCTTCTAATTCTTGAATGCAAAAGCAGGGCTCCTGCTGTTCTTGTCAAAATAGAATCACTCGCCTGTGCAAGCAACTGAAACTGCTTCAAGCATCATGAACTGATTTTTCTTTTAAAAGGATCCACGTAAGCTAGCGAAATTATTAAACCGCAATAAAAAAGGGAGAGGAAAACGACACCTTAAGCAGAATGGTTCCAAACCGGGGTCCTATTCGTTCACGTGTGCTGACCATAACAGGCAACCATGTCGAGAAACATCTCGTCCTAAGGATTACCTCACCTGTCGTTAGTCTGTCCTACGAGTATGTTAGTACGCTAATTAATGCTCAAGTCGTGTGGTTCTAGAGTCTAGACCCATCTAGGTGGTCGATCAGCTGGCCATTGGTGCAGCCGGGCCCTGAATCTTGTCTCCAGATATCATGTCAAATCCTTGGTCGATTCAGCGGGTGTGGGACGGTGGGTGGATGTGGTGGGGAAGCAGCTGCACTCTCACCGGCCCCTCCTTCCCGAATGAAATGCCATGTCCAAGATGCAAATATGTCACGTCGTACCTTGCTTAGATATTTTAGCACTCCGGACACCATCATCTGGAAGGGTTCCTTGCTTAGATATTTACCGTCGACACCGTGCTTTGGGCTGATTTTGTCGAAATTCAACATCGCATATCTCTCCATACTTGTCTCATGAGAACTTTGAAGCAACATGAATGTGAGGGTATGAGAAAAATCAATTTTGACGTCACTCCTTATGTATCGGGTAAAGAATGAGGCGGTCGTTTGGGTCAAGGTGAGAGCTAAATTTTTAGGGCACTTATTGAAGGGTGATTGTTACTTGTTTCGTTGCTTGTTGCCCTTAGCTTGGGGCCGTGAACTTCTAAACTTCTCCTTAGTAATAAAGACGACTACTATGGTGTGACAAATGATTTGTGACGACTAGGGGAAAACTAATCCTAGATGTCCTTTCGGAAAATGATTTTCGTGCTAGCGACGACTAATATGGTGTGACAAATTTGAAAATATCATTTTCTTCATAAATCATCTAGAAAAAAAATCTATTTTTAAATCGGGCTAGTGGAGTTATTAATCTATCCACCCCTCGTGTGGTTCAGTGTGACATGTGTTGTATTTTTTGCCATTAAAACATCGTGTACAAAAATGATGGTATAATTTTTTGAGCAAATAACATAAATTGTGTTGGTGAATTGATTGTAAAACTTAATGCTTGATAATTGCGTGTGCAATCGAATTGGGGATTGAGGAGTAAAATGTAAAATACTTATTATTCTCTGGATGAAATATCAAGACTAGCCACCTTCATTTAATAATAAATAATCGATAATGGGCCAAAAAGGGCATTTCTTTTCAAAAATAAAAATTAGTGAAGAGAACATTATGCGGGTATGGTACATCCACATCGCAAAGCTTATCCCAATCATATGGTACACCATGGCTACCACACCCATGTTGTCAACACTCACTACAACATATATGTCGATATGCAACGATTGATGTTGATGAGTTTGCCTTTTTTTTTCATCACTAGTCCATGTGAAACCCTTTCGGCCCTGAAAATAGATGACATCCGGTCCCTAGTCAGCATTACCGAAACATATCGTCAGTCAGTGATTTGACAACATGGGTGTGGTAGCCATGGTGTGAATTGGCAGCCAGAGAAAAATGGAGGACGGAGTTGGGGGTAAATGACCACATACCTCTGCTGCTCCATGCCTATGACAAGGGGGTCATGCCTGTCGGAGGTCTTTTCGGGTCATTCTCCAGTTCTGCCGAGCATACCCCATGTTTAGAGGATGTCTCGGTGTGTCTAACTGAATTTGAAACGGTTCAGACAAGTGAAAAGTGTTGTTGCTTCTGATCTTTTAATTACGAATTGCATTGTTTTTTGCGAAGTTATTTGGGTGTGTTGGTGGAGATACAATAAGAGCTCAACATTAGCTCGGTGATAGGGACATCGATCGTCCTTGACAAATATCAATCGAGTTTCTCGTATCTTCAATGAGAGGAATTACATCCACTCTGATTTCGTCTGTTTGAAGGGTGAAGAGGCAGGTTGTTATTACAAAAAAAAAGAATAAAGGGACGGAAGGACCGGTGACAAGGCATTGAAAGAAATCAGAAGTATTTAATATTCCGGTAGCGATAACCGGAGATAGTCTTTCGCAAAAAAGAAAAGAAAACGGGTAGTCATACCACCCGTCCAAACTTTACAGTCCTTGATTACTCGAACCGGATAGTACCACCACATGATCAGGATTAACGACCACATCTAAACTAAGCTCTAATCCACTGATCTTGCGTTATTTCTGGTGACCACACATGAATGAACAACATGCCAACTTGCAAGCGTCAATGTCCAGCATTTGCACAAACTGTGAACCAACAGTGACGGCTCTTGTCATTTTCCTATCATAAAATACAGTATACAGTATCATTCCGGTTCATGGAGTGCACGACAGTCACCCGCTTGAAGTGGTACGGAGTACTGTATTAAGCAATTGCGCCCTTCCCAAATATAGAAACGGGATCTTGAATAAGAATTGCCAAAAAAGAAATCTTGACATTCAATTGAACGACGAACACACTACCTACTCTGTTTTCTTCCTGTATTCGGAAGGAAACGATGCAAATCCTAAACTTTACAGTCCTTGATCGATTACTCGAACAAGTAGTTCCAGAGCGGGGTCTCCACGACGCCGCCGTCCTCACGCCACGCTCCGGCGTCCGGCGGCTCGACGAGCATGCCCTGGGCTAGGCTCTCGTAGTACGGCCCGGCGACCATGCCGCCGAACCACTGCTCCTCGTCGAGCTCCAGCAGGTCGCTGGACGACATGTAGAACAGAGCTGCGGCGGTCGGCGTGGGCGAGCCCTCCTCCTCGGCGGCCAGTGAGAGTGAGAGTGAGGTCGTCGCGACCGGGCAGAGCTGGAACGCGACGACGGCGAGGGCCACGGCGGCCTTGATCTCCCGCGCGCTGCCGAAGCCGAACGACCCGGCGGCGAGCACGGGCAGCATCCGCCAGGCGGAGTCGGCGAAGTTGAGGCAGGCCGCGGGGCCGGAGAGGGCGAGCGCGGCGGCGTCGTGGGCGCGCGCCGCCATCTCGGCGGTGGCGAAGGTGCCGAGCCAGAGCCTGGCGCCCCTGGCCCCGTGGACGCGCATCTCGCACACCCACTGGCCGACGCGGCCCCGGCGCCGCACGCCGCGGTACACCGGGTGGCGCGTCTCGTGGAACTTGGTCCGCCCCGCGGGCCGCTTCGGCGGCTCCGAGCCCACCGTCCTGTGGCGGCCCTGGCCGGACGTGGACGTGGAGGCGGCGGCGTCCATGTCGAGCTGAGAGGCTGTGATAAAGGTGCTAGCTTGCTGTGTGCTGCTAACTTGCGTTGCTGTGTGTTGAGCGGCGGTGGAGCTTGGGTGAGAGGAAGAAGACTGCGGCGGAGGGAGGATATATAGGCAAGCAAGCGGCAGCGGTTTCCCGGCGCGTCGCTCGGGTGGACATGGAATTGGGTGAGCCCACGCTGATGATGCAAGCGCGTCGTGGCGTGCCAGCCTCATATGTATGGCCGCGCCTTCCTTTTCTACTAATTTAAGTAAGCAATCCTTGTCGGAACAACAGTCAGCACTGCCACTGATAAGATCTAGCCAAAGTGACGCACGGCTTACGCTTGCAACAGCAAGCTTGGATCTTTGCTTCCAAATGAGGGAAAGATTGGCCATGAGATATTAGCCAAATGAGGGCCACGTACCCACCGGCCTCCACTGAGGAGTGACAAGGATTTTTGGCGCGAGATCGACCGGGGAAGAAGATCTTTCTCGCGCTACGCCTCCATCCACCCACAATTAATTAAGCGTGATTTGGACCGCCTCCATACACGTGGACTAATCAAAGCTGCCATTACGGCTCCACCCACAAGAACGAACGGACATGACCTATTTGTGGAATTGTTATTCTGAGAGTGGTCAGCAACCAATAGTGTGGGCGGGGGTGTGTCCTTGTCGTGACCATTTTCTGTATTGTTTGATTAGTAGTACTGTTTGGATGCTTAAATAAGTGCTCCCGGGAATGGATTTTAGAAGCTTTCCTCAAAGGTGGACATATATTGTACTGCCGAATTGCCCTTTGCTAGCTGTCAACTTTGTTCTGCTTGCCGTCCTCCCGTCACGCTCTAGCGGGTTGTGGATTGACTTCTAGACAGTTGGATTGTCTCGTGATTCGTGCTTGTCATGTGTTGTAACGGAGATTTTTTTCAAACCGTCGTTGGATTGTTTCGTGTGTTTCGAATGACATCATCTGACTGGATTCTCAATTAATTGCTTGATAATGTTATTTTTCTAAGTCGGGTGAGAATTAGTCTTTATCGTGAACTTTAGCAGCACGTAGAAAATAATATTTGCGCAAACGGAACTGATAATATTAACCAAGTTTCTTACAGAAAAACCTAGAGCAAAGAAAAAATACAGAGAGGTCCTTCTGGATCCCAGCATCGTCTTCGTCGAGCAGCACGCTCCGTTGGCGAAACCCGCCACCCCTCCTCCACCCGAAATTTGGACCGGGAGGAGTCCCCACGCGGTCGGGAAGTCGACGGTCCTCAGCTCTAGACATCCTCCATCCTCCTCCATCCTGCACCACGTACGACGACAACTTGGTGAACATCACCACTTCCGGCGAGGGGAAGGCGCGCTCCGCAACTCCGACGAGTCGCGAATGTGAAGGGTCCGAGCTCTCTCTGCCTAGCAATGGTCACAAGAAAAGAAGTATCTTGGTTTATTTCGACGGATCGAAATTCCAACACTTATTACGTATTTTACTGCTCCACTTGCACTCACTACGTATCTCAAAAAGTGATTGGGCGACACATCACGTGTAGGCATCTTATCCTCGATCATGGCCATATGATTCAGCAAGTAGGCCCTACGGATCGAGACTCCTCTTGGACAGGAAACCGGGGAAAACCCATGGTTTTCGGTAGCTTCAACCGGCTGAGCTGGATGGGTTCTCCTAGGCCACATCTTCTGGATTAGCGTGTGGTTACCAGTTATAGTCACCACACATGAGGTGATACTACCTTTTTGTGGAAGTAACCTTTTCCTTTTCATGGTTTGTCTGAAACCACCACCATTGACTATTCGATCCTTCCACGCGGCCCTCATCTTATTATTCCTCTCCGTGGCTGAGAACTGAGTTTCCTCGGATGTTTGTCATGGAATTTCATTAGTTTGATTTCATCAGTTTCAGTTCGTTCCATATGGTTTCAGAGACCATGGTCGGGTGTTTCAGTTTCAGTTGCTCCAGAGTGAGGCGTCCCAGTGCGCCTCGGTGAATTCCGGTGCCGGCGGTTCGAGGACCATCCCCTCCGCGAGGTCCGCGTAGTACGATCCCAGCCAGGTCCATATCGCCGGACATGTCCAGCTCGAGCCTCGAAGTCGAACATGTCCAGCCGCCACCTCGTCATTGATCACTTCGTCGGCAATTGGCGGCGACGTTGCCGACGAGCCGCCGTTGTCCGCAGACGATGGCGCGGACACGCTACATGTGTCGGCCTCGTCCACGGGGACGGTGGCCGCCTGCCGGCGATGGAAGTCGGCAACGGCGGGGAGAGCCGCGCGCCGCACGTCGGCGAGCGCAGCCGGCACGGTGAGCAGCCCCGCTGGGCGTTTCGGGTGTGAAGACGGCGAGGAAAGGGAACTCCATTGCTCGGCGTCACCCATGTCCATTGCTGACTTGCTGCCGGCGGCTCCGTGCTGGCTTAAGCTTGGTAGTTGGTATGGCTTGCTTGCTGGACTATGAACTATGGATTAGTTTGAGGTGGCAGACGAGCTTGTTGAGCTCGAGCTCTGAGTGTTGGGTAGCTCAGTGTGGTGTGTAGACTGTAGAGTGCGGTCACATGAGAGGCGGCGGCGCCTTGCTGGTGCCGACTGCCGGTTCGAACGGGACAGCCCTGACGCGTGGCGTTTTGCAACGTCAAGCAAAAGGTAGCTTCGTGCCCAAATTGGACGAGTGGTGATGAACTGATCGGGCTCCACGCAGCCCATGGAGGCCCCAAAATAATTCTTAACCGCGTTATTTGAGAATGTCTACGGAGGCAACCAGAGACGATACTGCTCCGGATTTGCAGTGATCATAATCTAATCTTGTTCCATTTCTTTTTCTCCTTATTTCAAGAAGAGGTCTTGAATTTTGTGGCACTCACTTAGAAATCCATACTGCCCTCTTTCGGAAAAAACAATCAACCATATCTAGACATTTCAAAAGATTCTAAATTTCAGTTACATGCGTTTGAGCTCCCTGAAATGTGAACTATCATTTGGAAATTTCTGAAAGAAAAATCGAAGAAATACGGGAACTTAATTACATATAATTCACTTTTCAGAAAAAGCACCCTCAAAATTTAAACTAAAACATTATATTAAATTTTCAAAGAAGTGTTGATAAGGGCCTCTCCCATACCTATCTAGGGGCGGCACCCGCGAGGGTGTCGTATATCATGACATGGCCCACAGAGGATTTAATGGTATACTTCAAAACCCCCATATGAATGGACACTGTATTTAGGAAGTTGGCGCTAATATATGTTTGATTATGCCAATATGAAAAGTCTTGAAGTTGAGAGTCATAGATTTATATTTGCCACTGGGCAAGATTACATTACAACATGAATCTTTCACACAGCTGAGCTTGGCATGGTCGGATATCATAACACCGCTAAATTTACCATGTTATAAGAAATACATAAGATGTGCCATAAAAAACATTATTGGATATCCATGTCTTTTATTACTCATGCCATGCTAACACACATTTGCGCAAAGAAGCTACTCTTGTTTATTTATCAATTTGAACTCCACTAGTTACAAGATATAGGGGAGGGGGGGGGTGCTCTAATGTTGATGAGATAAAACACACAAACGAAGTATTAACTCTTGAATATGGGGATGTTTATGTAAGTCCTGCAAGCAGACCATCTTAATGATGTCAATACAAAGAGTAAAACTCGTAACGTTAGATACGACCACGGTCAAAACATGTTGAATTCGTGAACCCTTTAGGACTTGTCGGTGGCTGAGAAATCAATAACAACTATCCTAGCGGTTCGTTATGATAAAAGAAGTCAAACTGCTTTTATCATAGCGAACAATCCAAACAATAACATGAAATCAACGAGACATGTAAAAGAAGATCCCGTAAAATATAAAAACAGAGTGATAATGCGTATGCAATTGAGGTAAACTAGGTGAATTTGGCGCGGCGTGGCGTGATATTTGGGTGTTTCATAATGTCGTTGTAAAACATTTTCTATATATTTATCTTTATTTAGAAACTTATGAATATGGCTGTACAAAGTATGCGTCTTTGTTTATGGCTGTACAAAGTATTTATCTTTACTTAGAAACGTATGAACATGAACGGTAACACAAATGTATTTTCAAATCAAGAACTGAGAACAATTTATCGTTGCTTATTAACCTCCATGAAGAACAATAAATGCAATGCAGAAATATCATGGTAGCTACAAAGAAGTCATTTCCATTAAATTGCAAGTAAACAAAAAGGCTAAGATGATCTGATAATATGCCAAACCAATTAAATAAATAAGGAGGGATAGGGACAAAGAGAGACATACACAATCTAGGGAAAAAGGAGATGTTTCATTTGTACACTCAACATCAAGAACATAGCTAGCCAATTTATCAATTGTGGAACCATAGTAGCATCCTTATCAGACATTTGTAACCCTTCAAGGGTACAAAACCCAGGTCTATCATGTAGTTTGCTGCAAAGAAGAAGATAAATCTTCAAAATGGCAGATTCAACAATTGCAGTCAATATATTCTTCAAGCTGAATAAACAAAATCAGGTCCATGTGCACAACACATTAGTCAAAAGGCATAACCTAATACAACCTATGTAAAAAGACAACTAGAGAAAAAAAAGTGGCATACAAATCCAAAGAAAAAGATACAAAACCCAGATTTACACTGTACTTTGTTGCAAAGAAGAAAAATCTTCAAAATGGTAGATTCAACAGTTGCAATAAATATATTCTTCAGGACGAATAAACACAACCAGGTCCATTTGCATAACACACTTCTCAGAATATAGCATACTCCAGAATGGAAATAATTAAGATATCTTAGTGGAGTATAAGTATTGGTACCTTGAAGATCTACAGTACAAAGCTTACTTCCTTTATCCTTCAATGCCGGCAGGCTTGTGGTCGAATTTCTGTGTTTGTTGCTCCTGCCACCTGAAAAGAACTTATTTGTACAGTAAAAAATTATTATATAGTGGTAGATAAAGATGATGAAAACACAGAACAAAAGCTGCCAAGTATAAAAATGGATCATAACGATCTTATAAACAAAATGAGACTATGTATATTCTTCGCTAGATTTACAGCTCTTACGTAAAAAGTAATTATTGAATTAACTAAGCCAGTTATTCATTAGAGTGAGGGAGAAATGAAATAATTAAAAAGTTGGTACCATGGCACCTCGCTGAAATCTCAACACCGAATGATAGAACCATCCCTACAATTGCAAAGTGACATTCAGTTGAAAGATATCAATGTACACACCCACTAGTTTACTCAATCTCAAAGTAGTTCATGTGGAGTTCATCCAAGAAAAAGGACTCCAGTTTCTTTGACAGATTCAACAATGTAAATGTGAATGAAGAAATACATCTTTGGAATCTAGAGCTAGAATTGGTGATAAAAGATGACCTTCCAAATCAGTATCTATAATGTATTATGTAACTGGAAAGCCACAATGAGATGTAACTATTGACGCAACCAGGTTTCATACCTTTTCAAATAAAGGTTTGGATGTTATTGGTACTCCATTCAGGGTAAAATTTGCCTCGAGCAACGCTGGTTAAAAAACGCCGTGCAGTTGTGGAGAAAGAATGATCGATGCAACGACATCAGCAGGGAGATCACCGGATGGAGCAAGGGCATGAGATCCTCAGGCACCACGCACCAGAGATCACCCACGACCACGATGACCGTGAAAAGGGCCGCGACGCACAGCCGTATAACCATGGGTTACAACAGGAGACCGCCCACGGCCACGACGTCACAGGAGGTCGCCGTCGTCGGCTCATGCAGGATGGGGACATGACGTAAGAGGATTTCCTGTAAGAGAATAATATAGAAATATTGAAGAATGAAGCTATTCGATGAGAAGCTAAAAACTGATATATATTACATGGTAGCGTATGTCAATTTCAGGGCATAACTTTCTAACATCAATATAGCTATATATGTTGCACTAAAAAATAGAATGGGCAAGTGTGGGGGGGAGAACCAATTCAGGAGTAATTTTCCTCATAACTCAGATGAACAATTACAGTAAGAGATTAAATATTTTTTACTTTTAAGAAGGACAAAGAATCAAGTGAACACATAAAGTCTACATCCCCACACAGCTTCTCCTTTCAACCCACGTGCTCTGCAAACAAAAGAATAAAAGCAGGGAAACCGTTCTAATGAGTATCCATATTCTTTTTTTTCTGAATTATATAGCAGAACCGTGTGTAACTCCATTGACATAAAGCATAACTGACTGCACAGATTAGTACTGGAGCATAAAGTCTACATCCCCACACAGCTTCTCCTTTCAACCCCCGTGCTCTGAAAACAAAAGAATAAAAGCAGGGAAACCGTTCTAATGAGTATCCATATTCTTTTTTTCCGAATTATATAGCAGAACCGTGTGTAACTCCATTGACATAAAGCATAACTGACTGCATAGATTAGTACTGGAGCAGATTTAAAACTCATTACTTCCCCAGTGATCTAAAATCAATGAACTGCATAGAGTCTCAAGCAGGTTGTACCAAAATGTTGGTTCCATTGTCATCTAAGTCGAAGGATGGCACGTTGCGTGGATATAATAGAAGAACTGATATAAGCCTTATAAGAATTCCCATGTCACCCAACCTCCATGAGCTGGAGAAGTCCGTTTCATGACCATTAATGAATAATATTAGGCCAATCTAACCAAAACAAATAGAACACTCCTTGAACCTATACATGAACACAACATGAAATACAAACTATTTGCAGCCACTCAAAATTCAAATATGTATACTAATTACTACGGGACAGTGAAGTAGAGAATGTCTTAGGAGGGGATATTTACCTTGATTTTAGATTAGTGAGCATTCATATTAGCCTGTCTACAAACATTGCAGAGATTAAGAAAAATAGCCCACAGACTCCACCAAGGGCTCTGCTACACTGCAGCTGGATATCCCAAGCACCTCATCGGGGCCCTGCATATCGGAGACCAAGAACCAGAGGACGAATGGAAACAGTAGGACTAATCGATCGGCCACTACCTTAGCAACAGACCGGTGGTCTGGCACGCCTCGTGTGCATACCAGCAAAAAAGAGCACCGCAGCGAGAAGACGACTGAAAAGTTACATCTCGAAGGCCACGGCGTCGCTGCGCACACAGATTCAGACCTACAAATATAGAGATTGTGAGGAAAGAAAAGAAAAACAGAAACCAGCGTGAACAATCCAACAAAAACACGAAATCGATTAGAAATCAAGCAAACTTATAAACACGAAATCGATTTGAAATCAAGCACACTTATATAAATAAAAGCTAACAAAGTCAAGTAAGAACTTCCGGTAGAAGAAAATGGAGTAAGAGCAGCTCAGTAACTTGAATAGTGTGAACGCCAATGGATATTTCATGTAATAACTTAACCTCAAGCCTCTAACTAATTAAATCAATTACTTGTTAGCTCCCACCTTTTTGTCAACAAAAACTTTCTTTCTCGTGCAAACCAACTTCCATACTCTGCAAAATTAACAGCATGAAACCAATCATGTCTAGTATTACTTGTAAGAGAACATAAAAGTCATCAAATTGATAAGATTTTCCTGAATCAACAAAGTTCACCCAAAACCCTACATGAAAACAAATAAACTGACATATATAAGAATTCATAGTGGCACGCACAGTGCCTCTTGTAAATTTCGAAAAATTCTCTAGGAAATAACAAACAGTCAATTGAAGAACAGTAAGACATGATCAGCGGATCTTGGGCGATTAACCTTGCAAAGATGTACCATAGAAACTAACAACATATGTAATAATCGGTGGTGTCGCTGATTAAAGATCTCGAAAAAATGTAGATAACAACAACTGTCGATGGAAGAAGAACAGCATAAGACATGACTATCGAATCTTGAGCAATTAACCTTACACATGGGGGCAAATAAAATGGCCTCATCCCAAAAGATAAGCTCCTTCCTATGGAGCATCAGATATAGGTCCTCCCATGGACTCACCGAGCAAGAACTTCCGTCCAATGTGCTCCTCCTTATCTATAATTAAGAGAACATGACATCAAAATTTGAGACTTAATGGTTTCTAATCATACCAGTTACAGCGCGCGGGAGCATACCAGTTACAGCGCGCGGAAGATGCTCCCGCTGAGCTGGGCGAGCACCATCTTCGATGTGCCCCCGGGGGGCAGAACCTCAACGACGGGGTGGGGTTTCAGTGGGGGGGGGGGGGGCTGGGGCGCACATGAACTTGACGAGGCGCCCAGGTGCAGCTTCTAGGCGCGAGATCCACGCGGCGGCCGGGTCGTCACTCCAACGGCGGCGCGAGACCCGCGCGGCGGCCGGTCGGCTTGGCTCCACGATGGCGCTGTTGTGGAGGACGCGAACAAAGGCCGGGGTCGCGCTGCCGCGCGAGCTCGGCAGCCGGGCAGAGGCACCGGCGGACGCGAGGATGGTCGGGGCGGAGGAGCTCGCCCATGGTAGCCTCGCGCAGGCGCGTCCTGGGTGCCTGCGGCGGGGAGGGGATACGCGGGGTCGAGGGCGTCGAGGAAGGAGGAGACGGAAGGGAGCGGGAGCCGGACGGCGAGGGAGGAGGCGACGTCCGGGCGCTGCAGGAGCCGGACGGCGAGGGAGGAGGCGCCGCAGCGGTTGCTGGGCTGCGGCCAGGCGGCGGCGGCTGGGGAACGAGATCCTCTGACTTTGGCGGAACTACTGCAGAGGGACGTAGATGCGTCTCGTCCGTCCGATTCGCATCGCGTGAACCTCCCTCGCTCGCTCGCTGGCAACACAAATAAACCGCGTGAACCTCCCTCGCTCACCTATCCATCCATGGTCGCCGCCGGTTAGTCGCTCGCGATTCGCCCTAGGGTTCGCTACGCCGGCGGGAAGGGAAAGAGCAGCCGCTGCTCCATCAGGGCGCGACTGCGCCTAAGCGTGGAGGTAGAGGAACCAGGCATTGTCGCGCCTTCCTGGGCGTGACGCTGCCGAGCAGCCTGCTCACTGTACGAGCTCGACGCACCGGAGCCGCCGACAGCTCTGAGCGGCGGAGCAAGCGTCGTCCACAATACCTGTTATCTACGTCGCCGGAAGCGAGTCATCTTGGATGGTCGTTCTGCTGCTTGCCCCGCACTGCTGCTTGCATATCCTTTCTGTTCTGGTGTTTGAGTTTCAGAGATGTGCAAAAACAGCTTAGAAGCTACGACAGCAATAAGGCTGTGCACAGGGACAAGCCAACTGCCAAACTGAAACTGTAATGATGTAAATTGAGTGTATACTCCAGAAGTGTACTATTGTTATAAACGATTTTCAATTTGGTGTATAACTAGTGTTGTTAATTAAAGAGAATAACACTGATGTTGTCAGAGCATGTCCTTCCAGTTCATACAATGATTACTTGACTGCTGAATGTACAACAAAAGATGATTACTTGACTGCTGAATGTACAACAAAAGAGAGACAAACACAGGGAGTATATCTCCTGGATGTATGACAAAAGGGATTGAACAGAGCTGAATTAAGTAGCAGCCATGACTAAACATGAACTGATTAACCCAAAAGAGAAGTACTTCACCACAATCCAGTAAAAATGTCTTCTGTGATTGGTCCCTGTAAACAAAAGAGAGAATTAACCTTGAGATTTTCCTTCTTCCGGTCTATATTAAGATTCATGTGGACTTGACAATCAGTTCTAGTTTCAGCTCGAGGGCACTTTGTTAAATGATCTCTTTTATCTTGTGATCGCAGCCCCTCATTTGCACAAACAAATTTACATGATGTAACTTTTCCATCAGTTGGCCTTTTATTCGTATATCTTTTTCTGACCTCAAAGCCTTTTTGCCCACTGTAGCTCAACCAAAATGCCCAAGCCTCTTCTGAATTTCTAAATTCCATGCCAACATGAGGTACCAAATCAGGCAGTACAGCTCTGCAATGTAAAAATTTCAGAAATCAGCTATGTTTCAGACTTTGTACTATCACGGGAATAACTTAAACCGTATATCAGATCGCCTAAATAACTGGGGTAAGGAAATTTACTTATTGTAATCGGGATCATGGTGTGCTGCATCAACCTCATCTGCCATCTCGGTTGTCTCATCCATAAAAACCGGATCAAACAACTACTTGCATGAGAAACAAAGAGAATCGATGAAGTTCCAAGCAATCTGAAGGTTAGAGATCGTATAGGAACAGAGAAAACCAGACTTACCTTAAGATTAACGAGCAGATCAGCGCGTCCCCCACACGATCCAAGCGATCTCCTCCTAATCGAGGTCGCAGGCTCCAAGCGATCTCCTTCTCAACGTGATGAACGAGGTCGCGCCAATTCCTTCCAGTTTCGCGCCTTTTCCTTGCGCTAATCTGTCCTCGCCTCGCGCGCATTCCTCAGACTGGGGCAGCTTATTTGTGTTGCCAGCGAGCGAGCGAGGGAGGTTCACGCGATGCGAATCGGACGGACGAGACGCAACTACGTCCCTCTGCAGTAGTTCCGCCAAAGTCAGAGGATCTCGTTCCGCGGCTGGGGGGGGGGGGGGGGTGAAGCTCGTGGAGAGCATAGGTGGGGAAAAGGGTGAGGATAAGTTCTACGGTTACAGGCTGTTTTTTATATGTGCGGACCCGAAACGCAATTTGTGAAGAGCGTAGGGGCTTTTGTGCAAAACAGCCGCGGTGATCGTTGGATGACCATTGCATCGTGAAGCGACGGGCGGGATGAATTTATTGTAGATTACTGTAGCAGTCTACAGTAACTGTGGGGTCAGGAGCGAGGAGAGGGGGAGAAATTGTACCACTTTCATATATCGGTTTTGCTATGTCACGGTCGGCTGAAAAAAACTTATGTCTCGGTCAACTGCTACAACCGTACGATCTGTTGATTGATTAGTAATTAGGTGAAAGTTGTGACCCTGACCCAGGATCTGGGCTTTTCTGCTGCAACAAGGACGAAGCAGTGGGCTTTTGGTCCAACGATGTGGGAGTTTTCTTTTGTGCTGCCTCTTTTTGTTGGCCCGTTATGTTTGTGTACTGCTCACAGAGACACGTGTCTCCTTTTCTGTCACTTTCATTTTTTTTACTATTTTAGTTTGAAATATATGTTTGTATTTCTCTCCATTTCTCACTTTGTAAAATGCGTAACTAGGTTTGACGTGAGTTGCACTTTTCCAACTAGAAATATGCGACTCTTCTCAAGTCACTTTTCAGAAAAGTGCAACTTCTGTTCAAATAAACATGTATTGCACTTTTCTATTTAGAAAGTGCAACTGGTTCAGTGTCACTTTTCTGTTCAAAAAAGTGCAATTACATTTTTCTTTACACTACAGTTACACTTTTTAAGTGACTGAGACTAAAGAAAAAATTGTCGGCTGAGACATAGCCACTCCCTAAATAGAAATTTCCAACCCGAATGGAGGTGAGCTGCACTTTTGTTTTGTGAAATGCGCAACTCGTGTCGAGGCGAGTTGCAATATTCTAACTAGAAAAGTGCGACCCAAGTCGAGACGAGTTGTACTTTTCTTTTGTGTAATGTGTTTTTCTCTTTTGTGTAATGGATTTGGTAAGTCTCAGCTGACTCATTTTTTCTCAAGTCTCGGTCACTTTTCAGAAAAGTGCAATCCTAGTTAAAAGAAATGTGCAATTGCACTTTTCTGTCCAAAAAAGTGCAACCGGTTCAGTTGCACTTTTTGTTCAGAAAAGTGCAATCGCACTTTTTGTAAAACTATACTTGCACTTTTCTAAGGTGACTGAGACTCTAAAAAAATTAGTAACCCTCCATGCAAGTTTTTAAAAACATAGGCACTCCCCTTGTTTAATGTAGTTTTTTATTTGAAACATGTAACCCTCCATGCAAGTTGCACTCTTCTAGTTAAAAAAGCGCAACTCACTTTTCTAGTTGGAAAAGTGCAGCATACACCCACTCGAGAAAGTGAGTTGCGCCTTTTACTTGTGAAATGTGCAACTCACGTCGAGTTACACTTTTCTCTTATGAAATGTGCAAATCAATCCCAACTGAGTTACACTTTTCTAAATATAAATGTGCAACTACTAAGTAACACATTTGAGTAATAAGTGGGTTGCATTTTTTTGTGTGAAATGGGCAACTCGAGACGAGTTACACTATTTAGCCGGGTTACACTATTTTAACTATAAGTGTGTAACTGAGTAGATGTGAGATTCACCTAAAAAACAAAGTGATTAAAATTAGCGTACATTGGTCGGCTATCATGTGAAAACAAAAAAATATATCGAGTGAATTAAGATTTCATTGTTTGTTTTTATTTCATATGATTTATCTTTTATGCTCTATTATTTATTCCAAAATTAAACTGTGTATGAGAAAATAAATAAATCATGTTCTTAGATAATCCCAGCGTCCTCTGCGTTTTTTTCACCGCACGTACAAAAGTTTACAAGGGCCCAAGACTAATAATGACCTGAGGCTAGGCAGGCTTAGAAAAATCTGAAAAAAAGCTAACGGGCTTAGAAAGCAGCAAAGACAAAACACACACAAAGCCATAATGGGCTGAAATGGATGGGTCGTATGGGAGTCGGAAAGGAAACATCGATCTGCTATAGCTGGGATCCATCGACTGTGACATAACAGGTTCTCGGTCGACTGAGACGTAGGTGCGCCCTTCATATATATATATTAGGCAAATCACAGTAAGCGCGCGTGCGCTTCTACCATGCGCGGGGCGCACGCACTAGTCAGAAAGTACAATGCAGAGACAAATAAACATACAGAACGGTTTTGAATATTTAAAAGTCTATAACTTTCAAACTGGACGTCCAAATTAAGATCGGTTTTCACCATCGTGTTACTCGCTGACCAGAAGTTGTTTTTTCGCGATAACAATTGGTTTCAAAATATTTTAAGAAGTCAACTTTTGAAATATAAACTTGTTTTTCTATCACAAAACAACTATGTAGTATACACTAGCACGAAAAGCAACTTAGTACTATAAACTTGATTTTAAAAGAGAAAATCTTGTTTCTACTCCGATGTTGTTTTTTGTTAAAAAAAAAAACAATTTATTGGCTGAGACACGTTTTTCTAGCATATACATTTCCCTTTCTCTCATGTTCTGATTTCTAAAAGAACTTCCATGACAAGAACACAGTTTGTACTATAAATTTGCATTTTCTTTTATAAACAATAAATAATGTGAGGATGAGTGGGGATATGTTTTCAAATCCAAGCAATGGTCAACTTGTTGGATTATGAGAGACTATCATGCTACTTGGCATGAGACATTTAAAACAACATCTCATACTTATATAATCCGATGAATATTTTCTAAAAGCAACTCCTAGATAGAAAAACATGTTTTTACTATGAACTTGCTTTAGCATATACACAAAGTTGCTTTAGCCTTCTCCTTGTCAGTACCTTTCCAACGGAGTTGGTCTCACCTCATTCGGAGTTCATTTGCAAAAGTTATAGCCGTGTTTTTGGTGTTCGGACAGGCCCGGTAGTACCGGAGAGTTTTGTTCCGGTAGTACCGCAGTAAGCCGGTAGTACCGGGCTCTCTGCGGTAGTACCGGGCTTTCTGCGGTACTACTCTCTGAAGTTGGTTTTTCGGACGTTTTGGCACGGATGGCCCCGGTAGTACCGGGGTTGGAGCCCAGCACTTGGGCCCGGTAGTACCGGGGTATTTTTCCCCGGTAGTACCGCGCGCTCGGTTTTCTGTGTTGACGAAGCTACCGCAGGGCCGGTACTACCGGGCTTGAGTCCGGTACTACCGCACTTGCGGAACAAGAAGCTGCTGCAACGGCTGGATTTTTGGGATGAGCTATTTAAGGGGCCTTCTTCCCCATTGGTTTGCCAAGCTCTAGAGCAAGTCTTTCTCCTCTCTCTCCTCCATTGTTGCCCTTTGTAAAGCTTGCTCTTCCTCTCAATCCCTCCCATGGTTCTTGCTAATATTTGAGGGAAAGTGAGAGGTGATCTTGATCTACGTTTCCACCGATCGATTTCTCCTCTATGTGAGGGAAACCTTGTAGATCTTGATCTTGGAGTTCTTGGTGCATCTCCTCTTTGTTCTTCCTCTCTTATTCCCCCATAAGCATTTGTTGCTTTGTTGGAATTTGAGAGTGAAGGATTTGAGCACTTGTGCTCTTGCCTTTTGCATTTGGTGCATCGGTGTGCTCTCCACGAGGATTCGTGGAAGTTGAAAGCTTGTGAACTTGTTACTCTTGGGTCCTTGGACCCTAGACGCCTTTGTGGTGGTTGGACCCTTGTGTGGTCACTTGAAGCCGTTCGGGAGCCCCCAATCCCATTGTGGGTTGTGCCCCGGATTGTTGTTGGAGGCCGTTCGGGAGCCCCCAATCCCATTGTGGGTTGTGCCCCGGATTGTTGTTGAAAGGCTCCGGATTCCGCCTCGAAGGAATTCCGATAGTGGAAGGTGAACCAAGCCTTTGTGGTGCGGTTCATCGGAGAAGAAGGTGAAACCTTTGTGGTTGTTGAACCGTTGTGTCGGTTCACACCTCTCCAACGAGACGTACTCCCTTAACAAGGAGGAACTCGGGAATACATCCTCGTCTCCGCGTGCCTCGGTTATTTCTATACCCGAGCTTTTACTTATGCACTTTACATTGTGATAGCCTTCGTGCTTGAAGTATTCTATTGCTATCACCTTGTTGTTTATCTTGTTTAGCATAAGTTGTTGGTGCACATAGGTGAGCCTAGTTTATTTAGGTTGTCGGCTTGTTAATTTAAACACCTAGTTTTATTCCGCAATTATCAAGCCTAAACCGGAAAAGTTTTAAACCGCCTATTCACCCCCCCCCCCTCTAGGCGACATCATTGTCCTTTCACGACCTCGAGGCCGTGTAGAGGAAGCAGACCTCCAGCACCACTAGCGTGGCACCTCGCAGGGCGTTACACACATACGGTGAAGCCGACGAACTCCGGGCCCGATCCAGGGACGAGCAGCGGAAGACTGGGACCGGAAGACCAGCAGCGCGGCGGCGTGCGTATGGTGGAGAAAACTTATCCTCGGCGCAACTCCAAACAAGGGAGTCACGGGATCCAAGGAGAGAGAGAGAATTAGGTGTGTTTCAAAGGCCAGGGGTGCCCCTCTATATAAAGGGGGATGGGAGCAGCCAACCTCGCCAACCGGGCGGTGTGGGACTAATCCCACACCAGCCCTGGCCGACCTAGCTAGGTGCGCCGGCCCTAGGTGGGCCCCATGTGGCCCACCTAGGCCGGCCGAACCAGCCCTCTCCCCTTGGGGGGACTCCTCCCCCCCTCATGGGCCCTTTTGCCCAAAAAGGCCCATTTAGGGATTTTTGCCTTTAAAAATTCAGGAAAAATTAAAATAAAATATATTTAACTATTAATTACACTAATTAATATTAAATACATATTACATAATTTATTCCGGCTCCGAAAACTATTTCGTCGCTGCCCGATCTCCATCGGAACTTTCCCGGGACGTTCCCGGTGTCTCTCTTCCTATTTTTCTCTTCCGGTAAAATGTCGACTCCCCTTAAGTGTGATACCCTAGCGGTTCGATTATCTCACCAGACATGATCGAGACTCCTCTCCGATCAATGACTAATTCGTGGACCGAGGATACCCAGAATTAATCCCTGCGAGATAACGAATACTTTACCGTTCGAACCTAGACGTCTGAGTCTTAAACCTTTTGCCATGCGATACTTAGCGTGTCCGAGACTCGTTCATAGATATCTCCATACCTAGCTTGATCTCGTTACCGACACTGCTAACTTCTACTCGTCCATGATATTATGTCCTGGTGACATAGTCACACGCTTGCAAGCTCGTTTGACATAATCTCACCGAGTGGGCCCTAGAGTATCTATCCTGCTATGCGGACTGGCAAATCCCGCTCTTGATCCCCCGTCTCAACATACTCCTTTCCGACACCCGAGAGGGACACCTTTATTGTCACACTATGTAAGATATGACGTTTGATGCAATCAAAGTGTCTTCCAGGAATAGCAATAAGAGTAGATCTCACGGTCAAAGGCGTAATGACTACGTCCTACAAATATTGGGTATGTCCATCACGTCATTCTCCCAATGACATGACTCCATTATCAACTGACATAAATGTCACATGATCGGGAAACCTCGATCATCAATTGCCCAATGAACTAGTTAGATAGAGGCTACTAGGGACCTGGTTGTTTATCTACCACACGTGTATTAATGTTTCCGCTTAATACAGTTATAGCATGGTATAAAACATATAATGAACAATTGAGATATGACGAATAAACTATCTTTATTAAGTGCCTCTAGGGCATATCTCCTTCAGTTTACACATATAGTTAAAAACTGTTGTAATTGCTTGACTGATTGGATCAGGGCAAAAATGTGAAGAGATTGCAGCAGTTAAAGTTGTAATTAATTGGGACTGGGCACCCCATTTGCGAGCTCTTTTTGCAAAGTTAATGGATAAGCGGATGTATATGCCACTAGTCCGGTTGTGAAAGTCTGTCTAAAAGGAAATGACAAGGTTGATATCCGTAACACCACATACTTCCTCATGAGCTAATAAACATTGACACAAATAAGAGATAATATGTTTTGAATAATAAAAGGTAGCACACGAAGTATTTGCTTGGAATGGCAGGAAATACCATGTAGTAGATAGGTATGGTGGACACAAATGGCATAGGTTTTGGCTCAAGGATTATGGATGCACGAGAAGCATTCCCTCTCAGTACAAGGCTTTGGCTAGCAAGGTTGTTTGAAACAAACACAAGTATAAACTATGACAACAAGACGTATATAAAAACATATTGCAAGCATTATAAAACTCTACATTGTCTTCCTTGTTGTTCAAACACTTTAACTAGAAAATATCTAGACCTTAGAGATACCAAACATGCAAACCAAATTTCAGCAAGTTTTACGGTAGTTCCTCACTAATAGGTTTTAACTACATGATGTAAAAGCTTAAACATGATCTACTTGAGAGCTCAAAACAATTGCCAAGCACCACAACATGCAAGATAACAATCCATAAGAGCATGTATATCTTTCTTTATACCATCTACCACATTTAGCATTTTCTGTTCTCAACCAAACACCAATCAACTTATTTAAAAGATAAACTCTCCAAGTAATTAAACAATGAGATATGAGAGTATGATATAATAAAGCTAACAGCTCTAGCAAGAGATGCATGAAAAACAAGAGCTAGAAAGCATTGAAGTAACATAGAAGAATACTCAACAAATATAAGTGAAGAATACGAGTATTCATAAGAAAAAACGGAGCGTGTCTCTCTCCCACAAAGGAATGCTAGGATCCATTTTATTCAGAGAATGAAAATAACAAAAACAAACCGACACTTCAAGAAAAGCACATAAGAAGTGGCAGAATTAAAATATAGTTTCACTAGAAAGGACCTGATAGTTTGTTGATGAAGAAGGGGATGCCTTGGGCATCCCCAAGCTTTGACACTTGAGTCTTCTTGAAATATGTTGGGGATGAACCACCGGGGCATCCCCAAGCTTTGGTTTTACTATCCTCTTGATCACATCATATCATCCTTCTCTCTTGATCCTTGAAAACTTCCTCCACACCAAACTTAGAGTAAACTTCATTAGAGGGTTAGTGCACGAAAAATTATGATATTCTGTAGGAACACAATTGCTACCAATGCTACTGGATATTAGCTACAGCCACTGATACTTCATAGGATAAAAAGATCCAATCAAAATAGCAAAAGAGGCATTGCAAAATAAATGGCAGAATCTGTCAAAAACAGAACAGTCCGTAAAGACGAATTTTTTCGAGCCACTTAACTTGCTCAGATCAGAAAACTCAAAACTAATGAAAGTTGCATATATATCTGAGGATTACGCACAAAAAATACCAGGTCCATCCGATTTTTCTGTAAAGAGTTATGAATTTAACGGTGGACAGCAGAAAACTGTTTCAGCACAGCAATCCAAATTTAGCATGAACTTTCAACTAGAGGCTTATCTTGACACAACAATGCAATAAAATAAAAATACAAAGGAATTGCTACAGAGGTAGGACAAGTCCTTGACTAAAGCTTAAAATAAAAGATAATGGGTTGCCTCCCAAAAGCGCTTTCTTTAATGCCTTTTAGCTAGGCTTGATAGTTCTAATGATGCTCTCATGAAGATAGAAAATAAAGCAAAAGGAGCATCAAGAAGCAAATTCAAAACACATTTAAGTCTAACCCACTTCCTATGCATAGGAATCTTGTACACAAATAGATTCACAAAGAACAAAGTGACAAGCTCAGGAAGATAAAACAAGAGTAACTTCAAAACTTTTAGCATATAGAGAGGTGTTTTAGTACCATGAAAACTTCTACAACCATATTCTCCTCTCTCAAAATAATTTTCAGTAGTAGAAATAAATTCAACCATATAACCACAAGAATCATTCAACTTAGATAATATAGGCACATAAAGAGGATCATTAAATTTATTTTGGAATTCATTAGCATGCTTTCCTCTTTCAAAATAGTTACTAAGATCAATATCAAGTTTAAGATCATGGTTGCAACAAAGATTTGGAACTAGAGACAATTGCAAACCACATAAGTATCTCTCAACATAAGCAAATTTCTCCTCCATGGAGTAATTAGGAGAATTCAAGAACAAAGTAGGACTCTCATGAGTAAGAGTACCATTACAAGCAGCAATTATATCATTTTTATTCTCACATAAATGAGTAATAACTTCTAAACATAGAGGATTATTGATAAGCATAGGACCATCATCTAAAGCATTATCATATATAACATTAGGGACCACATTTTTACTTTCTGTTATTTCCATTTTGTTTGAGTCAAGGAACATGCTTTTTTCAAATTTATCAAAAGTAGATATTTCAATAGATTCATGACATTCAACAATACAGCACACTTCCTCCTTAGGTAGGCATGGAGGGCAATCAAATAATGTAAGGGTTAAAGAGTTACTATCTTTAGGAGGTAGATCCTCCTTTTGTTCTTCACTCTCCTCCTCTTTTTCATCTAATGAGTTTTCAGGTTCAGCAATTTCTTCTTCTATAGGTTCCTGCAAGACAACGGTTTCTTCTGTATGAGGAAAAATCCTCTTGACATGTTCAGTAATATAAGAGTTTTCATTCTTATAGTTATCAAAACAATATTTAAGTATAGCAAGACTTTCAGATTTATAAGGGGCATCAATCTTATGCTCAAGATAAGAACTAATTTCAAGTGCACCCTTAAAGATAATAAATTCTTCCATCCTTTCTACCTCATAAGCATTATAGTAACCTTTAACATAAGAAGCTAGGGTTTCATTTTCATTACAAGCACATTGGAAAGGAAAGTGTTTAGACTTCCTATGACAATTAGATTCATTAAAGCAAAAAGTTTTGCCAAATAGAGAGCATAAATTTCTAGCATATCCCTCTAGTTGATTTAACAATTTCCATAAGTACATCCCTTTTTGTGACAAACGGTAATTCCTATAATATCTTCGTTCATTTTCCGTGGAGCAACCTTGCCAACAAGATCTAGTTTCATAGAGATAAGCCATTGATAGCAAATAAACAACTAGACATAATAACAAACCGAAATAACAAATGCATACAAAATGCAAAACTGAAAATAAAATATGCAAACCGAAATAAACAAAGTAATGCAAGTAACTAATTTTTTTGTATTTTTGATATTTAAGCAAACAAGACAATAAAATATATTGCAAGTAACTAATTTTTTTGTATTTTTGATATTAAGCAAACAAGACAGTAATAAAAATAAACTAAGCAAGACAATAACAAAATAAAAAGATTGGAAGTGCGAAAACTCCCCTCGTAGAAGAATCTTCAAATCACCGGCAACGAAGTTGACGGAGGAGTGTGAAGGTCTTCAAAGGAATTCTTATTTCCCCGGCAACGGCGCCAGAAAAATTGCTTGATGCACACGGTGGGTGTGTTGTTGGGAGACCCCAAGAGGAAGGTATGAAGTAGTGCAGCAGCAAGTTTCCCTCAGTTGTGAAACCAAGGTTATCGAACCAGTAGGAAATAATGAATTCCCCCGAGGTGTCAACGGCGCCAGAAAAATCTGCGACGTAAAGGCGCCAGAAAATGCTTCCTGGGACGTAGGTGACGTGGAACCTGCACACAACACAATCAAGATACTTTGCCCCAACTTAACGGTGAGGTTGTCAATCTCACCGGCTTGCTGTAACAAAGGATTAAACGTATGTGTGGAAGAAAGATGTTTGTTTGCAGAAAGTAACAGGTTTGCAGTTTGTGGTTTATCAGATTAAAGAGAAGGACCGGGGTCCACAGTTCACTAGTGGTGTCTCTCCATAAATAATAATAACATTCATGCGGGTAAACAAATTACAGCTGGGCAATTGATAGAATAATGATGAGCAAACCAATGCATATACCAATGTTATGATGTCTAGTGTGGGATTCATTCGGGCATTACAACAATATACATAGACCGTTCCAACCGCATCTATGACTAATAATCCACCTTCCGGTTAGCGTCCGCACCCCTTTCAGTATTAAGTTGCATGCAACAGATTATCGCCTTAAGCACTGTGTGTAAAGTAAGTAAGTAACATCATCCTTAGACAAAGTACTACTATTTTATCCCTAGTAGCAACAGTACATCTACAACCTTAGAGCTAGCTGTCACCACCCCAGATTTAATAGAGACATGAACCTACTATCGAGCATAAATACCCCCTCTTGGAGTCACAAGCATCTACTTGGCCAGAGCATACACAAGTAACGGAGAGCATGCAAGATCATTAAATAGCACACACATGATATATTATGAAGCAATAACTTTAGTACTCAATATTCATCGGATCCCAGCAAACACAACATGAAGTATTACATAACGGTGATCTTGATCATGATAGGCAGCTCACAAGATCTAAACATGATAGCACAAGAGGAGAAGACAACCATCTAGCTACTGCTATGGACCCGTAGTCCAAGGGTAGACTACTCACGCATCAGTCCGGAGGCGGTCATGGCGACGTAGAGGCCTCCGGTGACGATTCCCCCTCCCGGCAGGGTGCCGGGGAGGAGTTCTGATCTCTCCCGAATTGGTGTTGACGACGGCGGCGGCTCGGGACCCGTGGAGGAAAATATGAACACCGTGCTAGGGTTTTTGGTCTGGGGTTATATATAGGCGAAAGGGCGAGGTCGGTGGCGCCCCGAGGGGCCCACACCAGGTCCTTGCGCGGCCAGGTAGGCTGCCGCGCGAGCACGTGGTGGCGCCGCCTCGGTGGCCCACTTCGTCTCGTGTTCGGCTTTCTGGAACGTTCCCAAATAAAAACTGACTTCTGAAAAGAAATCGTCCAATTCCGAGAATATTTCCTTAAGTACTTTTCTGAAACCAAAAACAGCAGAAAACAGGGAACTGGCACTGTGGCATCTTGTTAATAGGTTTGTCCTAGAAAATGCATAAAACTATATAAAATGCATATAAAACATGTAATAACTTGGTATAATATAGCATGGAACATAAGAAATTATAGATACGTTGGAGACGTATCACTTCCCACGACGTCCTTCCCTAGAACAACATCATCCATCTCCGATTCATGCAGCTTCATCCTTTTCAGCAGTTCATTGACGTCAAACTCCTTGATCCCCTTGCCCTTACTAGCCTTAGAGCTCTCAGCCGCCATGGCGATCACAGGTCCCAGATCGCTGAACCAAAACCCTAACTCCACTCCCTGCCAAGGCCGGGTAGCCGGACCAGCCAGCCCCGTATTCAGCCCGAGCAGGAGAACAGAGAAGGGAGATGATCGTTGCGATGGGTCGGTGAGAAAACCTACAGCGACGGGAAATCGCCGCCGGAGTCGCCAAAACCCTAGAAAACTAGGTCGTAGCTATTCGACGTGTTGGTGCCGCGTGCGTGCGGGCGGGCGGCCGTCGTACGTGGCTTTCATAGTTCATGCGCAGGTACATACATCCGACGTGGTCCTGGCCTGTTAAGTCATGGGAAGATGTGGCCTGGATCGATCGGCTCAATCTGGTTAAAGGCCCGTCCAAGATCTGGTTAAAGCAACGGGATAGTTGGATCTTTTCTCCGCCTTCATGTGGAAATCCCTTGAGCTACCTGAGATGTCCCGTTCTCGGCTTGGTGAAATGCTGACTGTGTGGTGTGGGGGAAGCACAACCGCGGCATGATCCCGATCTAGCCTTCTTCCGCAATCTTATGGCCAAGAGGCAAGAAACATGGATGTGGCGACATGTCACCTTAGTTAAGATATTTATGTTGTGAGATGTTTTGGAAACCTGAGTTCCATATATGTGGCTGCTCGATCGCCGTACCATCCACGATATCCGACCTGGCCGGCCGGGAGGCCGCCAACAGCAACCATGGCGGCGCCACCGCGGGCGCGATCGTGGAGGCCACGTACAGCGCGTTCGCACCGGCCGTCTTCTGCGTACAATGGCGCGGCTCGTCGGCGACGTCATCCAGCTGCGTATGAAATGTTTGACGTTCCAGCTGCAATAAGCAGCGACATGTTCGTGCTGGACATGTCCGGCGACATGGACCTGGCCTGACACGTAGTACGCAGACCTTGCTGAGGGCTTGCTCCTGCAGCCGCCGTCGCCGATAGGCACCTCCGCGTGCTCGGAGAACGGTGATTAATTATGGTGATGCCGCTCTATAGTAGTATACTCCCTCCGTTCCGATGAATAAGACTTATATTTTTTTGTAAAAGTCAAGCCAAGTAAAGTTTGACCAAACTTTTAGAAAAATCTATCAACAAATATGATATTATATAGATATCATATGAAAATAGAGTTAATGATGTTTCTAATGACATTAGTTTTATATTTTGCATGTTAATATTTTTTTAATCAAAACTTGGTCAAACTTTACATGGAATGACTTTTTCAAGAAAATATAAGCCTTATTCATTGGAACAGAGCTAGTATAGAGCTACTAAGGGTGTTTGGTTAGACTTTTTTCTTGGCTTTTGCTTTTGGCTTATAAGGTATAAAAGCACATAAGCTTTTGGCTTATATCATAGTGTAACATAAGTCAAAAGCATCTATTTAGGTGATTTTATGACTTATAAGACATAAGCAAAATCCAAGAAAAGAGCCTAACCAAACACCCTCTTAGACCATAATTGCCGAGAAGCTCGAAAAACGAGCCGAAGCTGCTGCTTGAATTGCAGCGTAATAAAATTTGTGGAAGAATTGAACACATGAAATCTTATGGCAACAGAGCTTCACGTGCAAGCAGAAAAACAGCTACAAATACGAAAAAGAACAAGAAAAAAATACACACCAACAGACGTCAACGTCGGCTGGAAAATAATGGTTGCTGGCGACCAAGAAACCGTTCCAAAAATAGGTGATATTCATTCAGGCACGGTAACCATAACGGGTAACTTCCGTTAAGCTCGTGTAAACAGAGGTGGTCCAAGGACACTATGACCCAGAAGATGTGGCCGAGACCCAACCAGGTCACCTGGTTGAAGCTATACAATATTATTCCATGACTAAATGGTTTGTCGCTAAGCGATGGAGTTGTCACTCACTGAGTGACTCAGCTGGGGTGTGGGCGGCTGTGATTGTTCTGACTTGTTTGGAGGCAGCTGCCCCCTGCCGCACTCACACGCGCGCGGACGTCGCTCTCTGGGCCTTCCTCGATGAATCCTATGGCCAACCAGGCTATAAAGAAGCCGAGATGTTTATTTGTTTATTCGTTCTTGTCTCGCCCAGCTAGATATTTTCCTTCGCAAAAAAGATCTTCTGCTACCATACTTGTAGTGCGAAACTTGCTTTTGCCTTATTCTTCTTCTAGTAACTGCTATTTGATGCACCCAATAAATCTCGAAAGAAAAGGATCGGATGCTCCTTCTACCTTTATTTACATTACGAGTCACTTTCGTAATTTTCTAGAAAGAAAATGTTGGAAGTTTCATCAAGTATATACAAAAACATATCACTCTCTGTAATATGAAATGTATATACTATGGAAATATGTTTAAGATTCTAATAATATCGATATAAGTTACTCTACGAACAATATGAATCTGTTGTTGTACTGATTGTTTTTTTTTACTGTGAAAGGGGTCAAAGGACCTCCAGCTGCCTCCATACCAAAGAACCACATGGCGGAAACTTACAAAGAAGCCCCTATTCAACGCTCACACTAAGGACCTAAAATTTGAAGATAAAGGTTTCAAAATTATAAAATCATCGTAAACAAATACTATAAGATCCATGGTCGCCTCAGCCACCGCTAGCTGTCGACCTCTAGGTGCTACCCGCACCGATATTAGAGAGGGAACAACTCGTCGTATCTCCTCTAGTAAGGAACCACCGCCACCAGCCTTCTTGGAGCCACCGGGGACGCACCATTTATCCCCGCTACTTCGGCCGGCCGAGACATCGAAGAGGGAGAGGAGAGGGGCGGAAAGATAGAGGCGACTCTCAAGTGAACGGAGGAGGGGGGAGAGGAAATGAGGAATTAATAGGATTGCTTGTCGTACTGATTGGTTACCGTGGTTTTTTCTTGGCGGCTGGTATTGTTGTGCACCTCATCCAAAACAAGATAGCTGAACGCCTGAAACGGGGGGAGAAGAAATAATCAAGGAAAACACGCGCTATGAATAGCTTGCCTGCCTGTCACTGAGCGCGTGACCCCACCACCTCCGCGCTTATCTCCTTCCGCGCGCGAGTAATCCCTTCCCTTCGGACTTCGGAGGCACTCTCCACTCTCCACCCGAGCGCCGTCGCGGCCAACCACCGCCTACCTAGCTATATATGCATCCCCGCCGAATCCATCCCCTACTCATCCAGCTCCAGCCACACTCCACAGCTCTCTCTAAGTTCGATCAGCTACTTACGCGCTACACAGCACACCCAAGAGTGGTCACCGAGCACCAGCTCGATCTCGGCGCTAGCAGCTGCGACCGATGGACGCCGCCTCCCCGTCTGATCAGGAGGAGCCGACGTCGCACAGGACGGTGTGGTCGGAGCCGCCGAAGCGCCCCGCGGGGCGGACCAAGTTCAAGGAGACGCGCCACCCGGTGTACCGCGGGGTCCGGCGCCGCGGCCGTGCTGGGCGGTGGGTGTGCGAGGTGCGCGTGCTCGGGACGAGGAGCTCCAGGCTCTGGCTCGGCACCTTCACCACCGCCGACATGGCCGCGCGCGCCCATGACGCCGCCGCGCTCGCGCTCTCCGGCCGTGACGCCTGCCTCAACTTCGCCGACTCGGCGTGGCGCATGCTCCCCGTCCTCGCGGCCGGGTCGTTCGGCTTCGGGAGCGCGCGGGAGATCAAGGACGCCGTGGCCCTTGCTGTCGTCGCGTTCCAGCGGCAGCACGCGGTTGCGTCCCAGGCGCCGTCGTCTTCGCCGGCACAGGCGGTCGACGATGGCTTGCCGGCGCCGAGCGTACCGTCCATGCCGTCAAGCGACTTGTTGGACGAGCACTGGTTCGGCGGCATGGACGTGGGGTCATACTACGCGAGCATGGCACAGGAGATGCTCCTAGAGCCGCCGGCTGCCAGAGCGTGGCGGAAGGATGACGGCGAGTACAACGGAGTCGAGACGCCGGCGCTGCTATGGTGCCATTTATTCGAATAATTAAGCAGTGTAAAGTTACGCTTGTTTTGGATAGTTGTGTTCTTCCACATATGGGAAGAAACAGAGTAAGCATCTGGGCAGGTGTTACCTACGTGTTCTATCGCCCAGTAGAGTAGTAGGAGTATTTCTACTTTTGGGAACTTCTCACTTTGCACTTCACTTCAGCAGTTCGCACCCGATTAGAATGAGTACTACTTCCATTATTGGACCTGCACGAGCGCGTGTGGATGAACTCCATGAACTTAAGTAAAAACCTCAACGTTTTGGCTCCGGGTACGTATGCACCCTTTATTTTAAAAAAATGCATTGCAAACATATTTTAAAGTGATAAAAAATTACAAAAAATATTCGGGCATAAATTGCAACATCCTATATGTTCACAAAATTGTTTCACGAAAAACCAATATTTTATATGACATGTGTAAAAAAAGATAATTTTGGTGCTAAAGTAAGCCTTTTCACAAGACAATAATATCATATTTCACACCCGATATAGAATGAGTACTACTTCCATTATTGGATTTTACGTTTACATTGTTCTACAGAGATTCTTAGTTTACATATCGATGCCTCCACAAATATCAATTAATACAGAGTAGTACATATCACTCTATATTCATTTACGGCAAAACAAGAAAACATCTAGCATGCATAACTTATATCGTATACTGAGACACCATAGCCGATCAGGGGTTACACAACTAACTGCTACAAGAATAATCTACCTTGGGTCAGATCTCTTAATCTCTCTCCGTATATGAATAAGTGTACTTCTAGCTTGGACTAAGTCGGCCTTATTAAAATTTGACCAAACCTAGACTGTAGTCTAAGCAAGCACATGCATAAAAACCGCTCTTGATAATCACAGTTAGCTCTCAATAGGCTTGTTATCATCGAATTTTTCATAACCCTATAACTCAGTGACGAAGTTAAAAAAATGCCATTGGGTTCAGTTCATTGTTAATATATAACGGTGTAGTCTGTCACAAATAAGAGTCAAAGATATAAGATTCATGAAGGATTTGCAAAACCCATTGGGTTCATTTGAACCCAATAGTTGTACTGGAGCTCCGCCACTCCCCATAAGTTGCAAGTTGGATTGTAGTTTAGATTTTTTTTTATTGTAAGTGGGCTTGCATCATGAACTGTCAGACTTGCTTCGTTATTCGTGCTGAACATGATTTAAAACATGGGTTGCATCTAGTGGCGGATCTAGAATCCATCCAAACCTCGTCCAATTTCATATTAAGTGTTGTAATTAGTGTAAATCGTAGGCTAAATCAATAACTTTCGCTAATGTGTAGGTGAATAACGATTCTACACCCGGGTTCGGGATGTCCGGGTGTAGATCCGTCCCTGGTTGCACGTGAATTTAATGATGTCACCTGGGTCAGAGACACATTTTGGATCATGCGGATATTCTACAGTATAAGAGGTATTGAAGTATCCACAGAAGCAATTTTACTAAGTTTGGAAGAAATTGTGTTAAATTGATTCTCATTCGAATGGTAATTAGACGCACATAGAATAAAGAGAAAGGCTCCTGTGCTTTCCAGGAAGTTTATCTGCACGAATTTTAAAGCGCATCGACGGTTATGATTAGGTTCGCAGCCAGATTCGTATCATCGGAAGAAAATGTTGTCCTGGTATAGAATATGAGTGATGCCTTCGCCATCACCGTCGCTCTAGTCGACGAACAGGAAAGGCAGATAGGGTAGGGGAAAAAAAGATATGCTACTTGTATTCATTGGTGGACCTAGAATCGAACCAAACCTCGGCCAATTTCATGTTAAGTGTTGTAGTTAGTGTAAATCGTAGGCTAAATCAATAACTTTCGGTAATGTTGTCGTTGTGTAGAGGATGAGTGAAGCCTTCGCGCTCGTGGATTGAACGGATAATATTTAGCAAGTTCACACCGCGTCGTACAAAACTATAAGTAAGCACACTCCAGCCACTCCACTGATTTACTGAGCTCAAACTCCAGCTAGCTAGCTAGCCCTAGTAGTACACCACCACGGGCACGGCTGCGAGCGACCGGCCGGCGGCAATGGACACGGGCCCCGAGTACAACTTGAGCTCGTATTCTTCCTCGTCCTCGCAGGATCTGGGGATGGTGCTGTCGCCCACCTCGCCGACGCCGAAGCGCCCCACGGGGCGCACCAAGTTCAAGGAGACGCGCCACCCGGTGTACCGCGGCGTGCGGCGCCGCGGCAGCAACGGGCGGTGGGTGTGCGAGGTGCGCGTCCCCGGTACGCGCGGCGAGCGGCTCTGGCTCGGCACGCACGTCACCGCCGAGGCCGCCGCGCGCGCGCACGATGCCGCCATGCTCGCGCTGCACGGGCACGGCAGCACCGCGTGCCTCAACTTCCCGGACTCCGCGTGGGTGCTCGCCGTGCCGTCCAACGTCTCGGACCTCGCCGACGTGCGCCGCGCCGCCATCGGGGCCGTCGTGGACTTCCTGCGCCGGCAGTCCACGGGAGAGGCGGCCCTCGACGAGGGGGTGGTGACGACCGTTGCAGCTTCGGCGAAGGACAATGCAGCCACTTCGTCGTCCAAGCTGCGTCGTGCGAGCGAAGAGTTTGAGGTGCCGGATGCGCTGGGCAGCGAGATGTTGGAGCTCCACGTCGCTGGGGAAATGGGGCCCGGTACCTACTACGCGGACCTTGCCCATGGGCTGCTCCTGGAGCCGCCGCCGGCCGCCGTGGAAAGCTACGAGCACGGGGACTGCAACGACGGCGGAGGCGATGCGTCGTCGCTATGGAGCCACTGATGAGAGATACTCCGGCCACAAACTAGTTTTGCTCCGGTAGCCGCTTAATAAAATCGTGGAACATTTGAGAGCATGAAATCGTCGGGTCTGATCTTGCACACACAACACAGCGGACATGGATGGACAAGCAAGCACAGTTCCGAATGAATCCCGTGGACTACACAGTGGACAAGCAAGCGCAGTTCCGAATGAATTAGCTGAAAACATGATCAAGAAAAAGGCAGATACCAGCTGAAAAATAATGGTTTTCTGAGTGACGACTCGCAAAATGCATGGTCCAGAAATAGGCGATGTACCTTCACCATAACGGGCAAAGTAACCAAATTAATCCACAAGATATGTGGTCGAGACCCATCCGGATCAGCGAAGGTGGGGACCACTGAGTATCTTTTTCAAAATCGCTGTCGCTCTACGCGTGCCGTCACTGTGAGCGAGGAAGCAGGCTGCTCGGACCGGTACTATGAAGTGTATGAACTATGGAGTCGCTGATTATCTCCGGGAAGCTCAACTATTTTCACTTCACGGGACTTATAATTTCAGCGTAGTAATAATTCCTACGTACATATTTGTGGAAGATGAAGGTGCCACTAAAAATTAAGATTTTCATGTGGTTCCTATATCGTAGGGAAATTCTCACAAAGGATAACTTGGCTAAGAGAAATTGGAATGGATGTAAAAAGTGTTGCTTTTGTGATCAAGATGAAACAATACAACATTTATTTATTGATTGTCACCTCGCAAGGATGGTATGGCGTATCGTGCATATGGCATTTGGGTTACAAGCTCCGAATAACATAGCAAATTTATTTAGTAATTGGTTTACGGGTATCTCGAAATCGGGGAAAGTTCAAATTCGGGTTGGGGTTTGTGCATTGCTTTGGGCAATTTGGAACATAAGAAATGACTATATTTTTAACAAAGCGAAGAAAACATCATTTTTGCAGGTTATCCCGTTGGCTACTCATTGGATCCGTACGTGGTCCTTCCTACAATCAACGGAGAAGCGCGTCGCAATGGATTTTGGGTGCAACCGCCTGGAGTCGGTGGCATCGGATCTATTTGCCCAATTCAGCTGGCGTTCTGATCTTAGGATAACATGTTGATGCAAGATCATACTATGTTTTCCTTATTTTTTCGTTGGCTGATACATGTTGCAACTTTGAGCGACCCGTGATGTAGTACTCTTGTAAGACCTTTTGAATAAATAAAATAAAAGCCGCATGCATCTATTGATGCAGAGGGTGGGGTGCCCTTTTCTAAAAAAAAACGTAGAATCAAACCTATTGGGACAAACAAGCACGATCGTAATAACTAAACCAAGAATATAATTGTGAACCGAAGGAGTAACTTACATTACATAATTTCGGATGAACAGTACAGTCGATAGAACGGAGTCGAGACGCCGGCGCTGCTTTGCTGCCATTTATTCGAATAATTAAGCAGTGTAAAGTTACGTTTGTTTTGGATAGTTTCTGTTCTTCCACATATGGGAAGAAACAGAGCAGGGATCGTGACTCGTGAGCAGGTCTTACCTACGTGTTCTATCGCCCAGTAGAGTAGTAGGAGTAGTGCTACTTTTGGCAAGTTCTCACTTTGCACTTCACTTGAGCTGTTCTCAGTTCTCACCCGATATAGAATGAGTACTACTTCCATTATTGGACCTGTACGCGCGCGTGTGGATGAACTCCATGAACACAAATAAAAAGATTTAATATGAGTTTACGAGAGAGGCGTTTTGGATCCCGGTGCATATGCACCCTTTATCTCAAACTAGATAGCCTGCTGCGGCGACACGCGGCGCCCTTTAGGTTAATTTGTTTGCTGAAAATCATTGTCTCGTATCCTTGAAAAATATCGTTTTTCGGCTTAACTAATCTCCCAATGATCAGTCATCGAGTATTGAAGATTACTGTTTGTTTACCTCCCTTCTTGTCTTTAAATCACTGTTTGGAGTTTGTTGAAAATATCACCCTTTTTCGTTAGAAAATACCGAAAAAAATTGCGTGGCGGCACACCACGCCTTCTGGGTTAACTCATGTGCTGAAAGTCGATGTTTGGGTAATTATCGTTAAAAAAGACTGACCTTCGTGTTAAATCATTTTTCGGATATCCCTATTTCGTATTGTCCTTCGAGTTAAATCAACTATCGAAGATCCATTTTTTGGGTACCGTTGGAAAATACCGTTATTCGGGTTAACTCATCCGCGTAATACTGCTATTTAGGTACCAATAGAAGACTGATATTCAATTTAGTTAATCTGCCGGCCTAACTCATTTGCCGAAGACCGCTATTTAGCTGCCGATAGAAAATACCGCTGTTGGATCTAATTCATCTGCCGAAGATTGTTGTTCGGCTAACGTTTGAAAATACCGTATTTCAGATTAAGTCATATGGTGGAGATAACCATATTTCAGATCAATTAATTCCTCTACTTAACCATGGTTAGAAGTTGCTTAACCATGCATGGAAATGCATTAATTTATAAACATCATTTTTCTGCAAATTTTGATAGCTTATTTACATTTTTCTGAATTACAGATTAAAAGATATAGATTGTACGAAGTTACATGTTTTGTGTAATTATTATTTCAATGACAGACCGGACCCACCTGCCTGAATTTATTAGTTAACAAGATCATTTACAAAAAAGGGAGAAAAATCTACGTGACGTCGACAATAGAGCCGCCTCTGTCGAGCACGGATTCAATGGAAGAGAGCGAGAGGAGACAACGCAAGGGGGCGTGTTAGACGCGCACGAGCGATGGACAACCTTTTGGTGGCGGCACCACTCTGTTTGGGTCGCCGGAGAAGAGCCGGCGAGGAACTTGCGTGGTGGCCTGAGGCCCCTCACGTCGGGACAGCGAACGAGAGCAAGGGGGAGGAAGAAGAAAGGTCGTACCGGACCGCGAGCTCACCAGAAATACGAATCCGTAGTTAGGGAGGCCGAAGGAATTCCATATAGCGACCGGAGCGAGCTCGACGGCCGGCGACCGGAGGCGGAGAAGATCAAGTCGATCCGCTCGATTGGCTACACCTCAGGTTGACCTACTCGGGGAGGAAATAGAGGAGGAGGAGGAGGAGGAGGAGAGGGTTCCGCCGGTGGCCGTAGATTCGTCCGGGACGGCTAGAGACGGCGGCGCGGCGCCGGGCTGCCGCAACGTGCGGAGGTAACGGAGTCGACTGAGTGACCGGCCAGGAGCGCGAGGGTAACCAGGAGACCTGGCAGGCTTTGAACAAGAATGCGAGCGTGAACAGTCCGCGCAGAGCTGGGGCGACATGGCGCAATCTATAATGTCCTTCCTAGGGATCCAACGGCTGGCTGTTGTCGGCGACCTGGATAGCAGGAAACGGGTTGAATCTTACCAACTTTCATACTCCCTCCGTTCCTAAATATAAGATGTTTAAGCATTTGTCCACATTCACATGTATGCAAATGTATCTAGACATATTTTAGTTGGCATGTTCACTCATTTTAGTGTGTATGTAGACAATATGTTGAGTACCTAAAACGTCGTATATTTGGGAACGGAGGGAGTATATAGGTAGTATACATTTTAGATACATTTTGAAATGTTAAAAAGCTTACAAAAACATATTTGTGCATAAATTGCAACATCCTATGTGTTCACAAAGTCATTTCACGAAAAAAAAAAATTATGACATGTGTAAAAAGGCAAATTTTAGTGCTAAAATAATTCTTTTTACGAGATATTTTTTTGTCTTTTTTACACAGGCTATAAAAAATGTCATATTTTCACGAAACGACTTTATAAACATATACAGTATGAATATGCATCCGCCAAATATTATTTCAGAGTTTTTTACGTTTTAAAATATGCTTTTTAAATGCCGGGTGCCTATGCACCCGGGAACCAAAGTGGATTTCACGTTTACATTGTTCGACAGAAATTCGTAATTTACATATCGCAGCATACACAAATACCAAGTGATACGGAGTAGTATATTTCACTCTATATTCATTTACGTCAAAAACAAGAAAAGATCTAACATGCATAACTTTTATCGTATACTGAAGACACCAAAGCCGACCAGGGATTACAGAGCTAAGTGCTACAAGAACAATCTTCCCTGGGCCAAATCTCTTAATCTCTCTATCTACGAATAACGAATAAGTGTACTTCTAGTTCTTGAACTAAGTCAAACTTATTAAAATTTGACCAAACCTAGACTGTAGTCTAAGCAAGCGCATGCATAAAAACCGCTCCTACCAATTCTCAGTTAGTTCTCAATAGGGTTGTTATCATCAAATTTACATCGCGGTTCGTACGCCTATAGGCAGTGGCGAAGTTAAAAAGAACTATGCCATTGGATATTGAACGGATAATATTTAGCAAGTTCACCGTCACCGCATCCAGTCGACAACAGAAAACGCGGTTAGGGTAGGAAAAAAACTATGCCATATACTACTTGTATCCTGCACCATGTGGTGAGCTAAAAAGGGAAGAGACCTTTTCTTTCCTTAACGCTGCAAACCCCCCACCACGTCGACACAGAGGAGTCATGGGCCACGCGTCGAATCCCGAGCGGCCAGCGCCGCAAAACCTCGAGCTGTCCCCGCGCCGACGGGCAACAGCGCCGTCGCCATTCACACCGCGTCGTACAAAACTATAAGTAAGCACACTCCAGCCACTCCACTGATTTACCCCGAGCTCATACTCCAGCTAGCCACTCTCGCTGCTCATACTCCAGCTAGCTAGCAAGCCCTAGCTAGTACTACACCACCCACGGGCACCGCAGCAAGGGACCGGCCGGCGGCAATGGACACGGGCCCCGAGTACAACTTGGGCTCGTATTCCTCGTCGTCCTCGCAGGAGCTGGGGACGATGGCGCTGTCGCCCACCTCGCCCACGACCAAGCGCCCCGCGGGGCGCACCAAGTTCAAGGAGACCCGCCACCCGGTGTACCGCGGCGTGCGGCGCCGCGGCAGCAACGGGCGGTGGGTGTGCGAGGTGCGCGTCCCCGGCACGCGCGGCGAGCGGCTCTGGCTCGGCACGCACGTCACCGCCGAGGCCGCCGCGCGCGCGCACGACGCTGCCATGCTCGCGCTGCACGGCAGCGCCGCCTCCGCCGCCGCGTGCCTCAACTTCCCGGACTCCGCGTGGGTGCTCGCCGTGCCGCCCAACGTCTCGGACCTCGCCGACGTGCGCCGCGCCGCCATCTGGGCCGTCGTGGACTTCCTGCGCCGGCAGTCCGCGGGAGAGGCGGCCCTCGACGAGGGGGCGGTGACCGTTGCAGCTTCGGCGAAGGACAAAGCAGCCACTTCGTCGGCGACGACGTCCAAGCTGCCGCCTCGTGCGAGTGAAGACTTCGAGGTGCCGGATGCGTTGGGCAGCGAGATGTTGGAGCTCCACATCGCCGGGGAAATGGGCCCCGGTACCTACTACGCCGACCTTGCCCATGGGCTGCTGCTGGAGCCGCCGCGGGCCACCGTGGAAAGCTACGAGCACGGGGACTGCAGCGACGGCGGAGGCGACGCGTCGTCGCTATGGAGCCACTGAGAGGTACTCCGGCCACAAACTAGTTTAGCTCCGGTAGCCGCTTAATAAAATCGTGGATCATTTGAGAGCATGAAATCGTCTGGTCTGATCTTGCACACACAACACCAGTGGACATGGATGAACAAGCAAGCACAGTTCCGAATGAATCCCGTGGACATGCCGACATGGATCCCGATTTGAGAGCATGAAATCGTTCGATCTCTTGCGTTGGGCAGCGAGAGGTTGGAGCTCCACATCGCCGGGGAAATGGGCCCGGGTACCTACTACGCCGACCTTGCCCATGGGCTGCTGCTGGAGCCGCCGCCGGCCACCGTGGAAAGCTACGAGCACGGGGACTGCAGCGACGGCGGAGGCGACGCGTCGTCGCTATGGAGCCACTGAGAGGTACTCCGGCCACAAACTAGCTTAGCTCCGGTAGCCGCTTAATAAAATCGTGGATCATTTGAGGGCATGAAATCGCCTGGTATGATCTTGCACACACAACACCAGTGGACATGGATGAACAAGCAAGCACAGTTCCGAATGAACCCACAGTGGACATGGATCCTGATTTGAGAGCATATGAAATCGTTCGATCTCTTATACACACAACGCAGTGGACAAGCAAGCGCATTTCTGAATGAATGTATTATCTGAAAACATGATCAAGAAAAAGGCAGACACAAAATAATGGTTTTCTGACGGGTGACGAGTCGCAAAATGCATGGTCCAGAAATAGGCGATTGACCTTTCGCCATAACGGGCAACTTTCACAAGGTCATAAAAGAAACCAAATTAATCCAGAAGATATGTGGTGGAGAGCCATCCAGCTCAGCGACGGTGGGGACGACCGAGTATCTTTTTCAAAATCGTTGTCACTCTACGCGTGCCGTCGCTTCAGTGGGGGAGGGTCACTGTGCTGTGCCTGTGAGCGAGGAGCCGAGGAAGCAGGCAGCTAGGACCGCTGCGTACGGCACATCACGCTCTCGGCCCAGTACTTCATATCAAGTGTATGAACATAAAATATCCGGGAAGCTCAACTATTCTCACTTCATGGGACTTATAATTTCACTTCAGGTGGCCGCTGTCCTCCAAACAGCTTGTGACCTTTCTCTGGTTCCTCGCCTCTGTTCTAGAGCCCAGACTGACCTCACCTCACTCCTCAACGACCTTCTCAACACCAACCTTTTCTATCAACCTTTGGTGTGACAAAATGGTACAATTAATGCATGAGATTTAATCGTGGTTGCTCCTACATAGGTGAACATTAATTAAAGATATGTGACCATTAAATTAAAGATATGAGAACTATAAGTTAAAGATATGCCTGAATAAAATAATAATGGATGGAAATACATTTTTTATGTTGGCCCTATAAATACACATAGATGAATTGATAGAAATCATCCAAATAGGTGAGAAGGAGCATAAAATTAAAAATAGTCTCTTCTCATATAATGGCACTCATCACTGGCAAAACAAGGAAGGTTATGTACATGACTGCGATTGCTCTCTTTGTCATTGTGCTGGTATCTTCTATGTCGCCGTCATGCGATGCAAGTATGCAACAATTTCCTTGTTTACTCTTCGATTTGCATATGTCAAAATTCTACCTACATTCTTAGTTTCATCTTTTTTATGGAAGATTATATTGTTAATGACTTAATGTATTGTGTTTGTAGTTGGAGGATGGCAATGCGAGGATTTAAAAAACTGCACTTCTGTGATATGCAATAATAATTGCAGAGCAGGAGGATTTGGTCGTCACAGTTTCAGTTCCAAATGCAATGCAGCTATGGATGAGTGCTGCTGTCGTTCTTTACATGGGATGCCAAAATGACATCCCGATAGTTATCATGTGTGTGTAAACAAAGTTTATGAATAAAATGGTTGCATGTTCAATATGCAATTAAGGCAATAATTGATTGTCATTGAATAATCCATGTTTTGTATTGGGTTGACTTTTGCCATTTTTTCAGTTACTACTCCATGGCATTGAATATTTTACTATCACGAAGTTCATTATGACACATGATTAGTAGTTTACACTTCTTTTATGTAAGAGGTTCTTACATGTATGCATGCCGTACCAAACACTGAATGTTAGTTCAACCAAGAACACCATAAGAACTTCCTAAATTCTATATGTCCAGCTAAATAAACATGAAAGTTTATTGTTTGTTTCGATGTGCCATAAATAGATACTCTAACTTTAAATTCATCTCGAGTATGGTGTTGAAAATCATAGGTACATAATATATCGTCTCATGCTCATATTATTTTACATTTATTTATGTATACAATTTATCACTACAAGTCTACAACACGCTTGTTTGTCTGCCACGGTATTCAACCGTGGTGGAAAGTCAAAATTTGCTTGTAAGCAAACCAGTCGTAATGATTTGTCCATCGTTTCCGAAGTCGGAACCACCAGGGTTATCGTGCTTGAGCTCAATCTGACATTCATTTCTAGATAGTGTGTGATATCGTCCTGATTTTTCTCTTGATAATTAAGTATTGTTAGACTTGTTTGACATGCAATGCATTGTTGTTTTTCATATTAACTGGGGATTCTATTTAATTTCCTTCTACTAGCTAATTTATATCGACAAACCCACATTCTCGGGTTGCACTTACACGCGCGTAATAGTGTTGTATTTCTCAGTCTATTAAAATTTTATCTGTAAATTCGGGATTATCATTTTATCATGTATGTCTTTTACTTTACATATGTGTTACTTATTATAACATAAGTTTCAATCAATAAATATATTTGATTGCTCTAAAAAATAGCGAGAATTCTGCAGCAGTTAAAAAAATCGCGGGAACGTAAGGGGA
Source organism: Poa annua (assembly GCA_026929855.1). Lineage (NCBI taxonomy): Eukaryota > Viridiplantae > Streptophyta > Magnoliopsida > Poales > Poaceae > Poa > Poa annua. The sequence continues at coordinate 68,166,767 of CM049439.1, read as the reverse complement.
ATCCATCTCTCCGGGTAGGGATGTAAATTTTCAAGTATATGATGCGATCTAATCCCATGTAAGTTAGCTCTAGTTGATTTTTTTCAGAAAACAAAAAACTTTTGAACTATTCACCCTTTTGTTTTGAGGGAGTTTTGAACTATTCACCTATACGTGAACATTTAGGGTGTGTTCGTTTTTGGGATGAGGTGGAATGGAATGGAACCATTCCACACCCAGAGCCCATCCGTGTGTTCAGTTAGGCAAAAGAATGGAACCGGTTGATTCCCCGAGGTGGAATATTCGCTCCAGATGCGGAACGCACCCGTCTGGCCAAATCGGCCGGACCGAGTGGAACGCCTCCGCGTCAACTCGCTAATCTCTCTCTCACCTCTCGCTACTCTCTCGCCAGGACCAAAATCGGCCGGACCAAAGCTCGCTAGGTCGCCGGACTGAAGCTCGGCGCGGAGGCGTGAGGTCGGGCGCGGGGTCGCGGGTGGAGGTGGAGGTTGAGGGCAGCGTAGTGGCAGCGTGGAGGCGTTGAGGTCGGGCGCGAGGCACGGCCAGGATGGCGCGGCCAGGCACGGCCCTCCTCCCTGCTCGCCGCCCTCCTCCCAGCCCAGCTCCCGGAGCAGCCGCGACGGCTGGAGCGAGCAGGAGCCTGAGGGCCCGCACCCCTTGTTTTCCCTGGCGGCGGGAGTAGGCTTGGGCTTGCTCTTAGGGGCGGCGTCGGCGTGACGCTTCTTGGGAGTGGAGGCGAGGTCGAGGTCGGCCTCGCGGGCTGCCGGCAGAGCGGAGCAACGGAGGTCGCGGGCGCGGGCTGCCGGCAGAGGAGGCGCGGCCGGCCGGCAGAGAAGGCGCGGTCGGCCATGCGAGGCCACGACCATGCGACCTTGCTCCTCTCCCTTGATTGATTTGGGGAATAATTAGGTGTATTAAATATTTAGATTATATTAGGGTCTAATTAATTGTGTGTTTAGACTAATTAAATTTCGTTCAATTCCACTTCTTCTAAAATCAACCAAACACCTGAATGGAATGGAATGGAACCACTCCATCCAAAAAAACGAACACACCCTTATATCCCTATCTCCGGACCTCGGCTGAGCAGTGGAGGGCCCGGCCCACGTGTCCGATCGCTATCTCAAGCACTGAACGCTGCAAACCCGCCGCGTGTCCAGCCTGACGATAAATATCTAACGTATGATGCCTCCCACGCGTCGGCTCCATAGCTTCGCAGCAATGCAAAAATAATTCCATGGCCACCAGCTCCGCGCCACCTCGCCGACTAGCGCCACCGTGTCAAGCCTAACTGCTTATATAAGTAAGCACACTCTGCGCACCACACTCATCTACCGAACAATCTCTCCACCTAAGCAAATTCACTCTGCGACCAGACCACTAACACCAAGCAAGCGATCGGGCAGTAGTTCAGCAGCTAGCTAGCAGCAATGGAGACGGGAACCGACTGCAGGACGGGCTCCCCTTCCTCGTCCGCGTCAACGCACCCGAAGCGCCCCGCCGGGCGCACCAAGTTCAAGGAGACGCGGCACCCGGTGTACCGCGGCGTGCGGCGCCGGGGCAGCGCCGGCCGGTGGGTCTGCGAGGTGCGCGTGCCCGGCAAGCGCGGCGAGCGGCTCTGGCTCGGCACCTACGTCGCCGCCGAGTCCGCCGCGCGCGCGCACGACGCCGCCATGCTCGCCCTGCGCGGCTGCTCCGGCTCCGCCTCCGCCCTCAACTTCCCCGACTCCGCGTGGCTGCTCGCCGTGCCGCCGTGGCTCGCCGACCTGGCCGACGTCCGGCGCGCTGCCGTCGAGGCCGTCGCGGCCTTCCTGCGCCGGGAGGCCGTCGACGAGGTCACCTCCTCCACCGCGTACTTCCCGCCGTCCCTGCACAATGCCGACGACGGACCGTTTGAGGTGCCGACCTACTCTGCGCTGGGTCTGCGCAACGACCTGTTCGAGCTCGACATGTCCGGCGAAATCGACTTGGATACGTACTACGCGGGCTTTGCCGAGGGAATGCTCCTGGAGCCGCCGCCCACGCCCTACTGGGAGAACAGAGAGTGCGGCGACGGAGGCGGAGGCGACGCCGCGCTCTGGAGCTACTGATATCGATCGACGACGATGATCTTCCTGTAAAAAAAACTTTATTTTGGGGAATATCTTCCTGTAGACGAGTTTTGAGTGAAAGATGGTTTTGATGTGATTGTCCAATGCCTCGGCGCCAAGTGTTTTTCTCTTTTGTGCTACGCCCCTAGTACTAGTTGTAAATCGGTGTAACTTTGGGTTATCTTCTTCTAATTCTTGAATGCAATGCAAAACCAAGGGCTCCTGCTGTTCTTGTCAAAATAGAATCACCCACCTGTGCAAGCAATTGAAACTGCTTCAAGCATCATGAACTGATTTTTCTTTTAAAAGGATCCACGTAAGCTAGCGAAATTATTAAACCGCAATAAAAAAAGGGAGAGGAAAACGACACCTTAAGCAGAATGGTTCCAAACCGGGGTCCTATTCGTTCACGTGTGCTGACCATAACAGGCAACCATGTCGAGAAACATCTCGTCCTAAGGATTACCTCACCTGTCGTTAGTCTGTCCTACGAGTATGTTAGTACGCTAATTAATGCTCAAGTCGTGTGGTTCTAGACCTACGAAAAAAATAGCGCGCTAAACAAAATAGCGTGGCCTTGCTCAAAACGCTATGCAAGTTATAACATGCTAATAGCGCGCTATTTTTCAAAATAGCGTTTTACAAAACAATTAAAAAAATGACAGGTATAGAATGTATACTAAGGATTTCAGCAACTAAAAAATGTCCAGAGTAATACATGCATAACCAATTAAATTGATGGTGGCTAAATGATAGAGTCCACATCAAAATGATCACCAAATTCCAAATAACATAGTACAGATCACAATGATCGCCACATAAATCTAACATCAACAGCCAACATGGCATCCAGACAACAACAAAGCAAGCCGTACTTATTTAGAATAAGCTGAACTAGATGGAGAATGCATGGCATCATCTTCGGAATCAGAAGAAGAACCGGCGGATTGCAGCTCATCGTCACGATAAACAGGAAGCAACTTCTTTTTCCTAGGGTGGGAAACTTTCTTTCTTTTTGAAGCACCACCTGCTAGCTGTGATGTTGATTCTTCAACCTGTACACCTTCAGGTTCATCAGGTTCAGCTTCAGTTTGCACAATTACAACCGGCGCAATTCCAGTGATCCACTCATTATCTTCATCTTCTACAACGTCTGCAAATGCTTTGTTCTCAATCGGGTCTCTATCCTTCATCCCTCTCTTTTGGTCGAGTTGTGAATTGGCTTTGATAAACACAAGATCTCGCATTTTGTCATGAAGTAGTCTGTTGCGTCTCTTTGTGTGAACCTGATTGCAAGTAAAATAAAATGCTACTGTAACTATGAACTACAAGTACATTGAACAAGTGAACAATGGAGGAACCTACCAGTACATGGTACAAGTGAACAACAATATAGGCAAAGAGCATAGGAATCTACCGGTACATGGAACAAGTGAACAACTATACATGTAAAGAGTATGCATATACATGGACTTCTTTCTTACTTGATTAAAAACACTAAAGTTCCTTTCACATGCCGAGGAGCTGCATGTCAAACTCAAAATCCGCATCGCCAATACCCTGAGATTTGGTGCACTTGACCCATGATTGGACCACCATTTAGCTTCATTAAAAGCGAAGAACAGAAGTTAAGAAAGCATTGTAAGATCTGATCTGAAAATTGAGAACAAGGTAAATGCTCACCTGGATCAAAGCTTTTGTTTCTCCGCTGCCTTTTAGCACTCTCTCTTCCAAATGACCCCTCTTCATCTTGATATGCTTGACACTCGTCCATCATTATGTCTTCCTTTGGACCGTCTTTAACCATTTTCTCCATGCAAGCAACAAGCCCATCTTTAAATGACCCATCTAACTCAATTTCCAATTTGTTTTCATAATAGTAGTATGGATTTAAGAAATATCCAGCCCTATGTAGTGGTCCCTTCAATTTCCTGTCCCATCTTTTATCCACAATATCCAACACCTCCTGGAAACAAGTTTCCTGATCTTCAAACTTGGCTAAGATCTCTTTCTTTGCATCCAAAAAAGCACCGTGTATATGAATCCCATAGCTGGTACATCGCTATCCATTCTCCGCAGCAAATTAGCCAACGGCTCAAAGAAGTTGACAGCGGTATCTACTGCTCTCCAAAAACTTTCAGAGCGTACAACTCGGTTGGCTTCACTTCCTTTCAGCTTTTTTAAATAACCCATTTCATCCATCTGATCTGATCTAAATAGCTTCTGGAGTTCTTTCTTGTTGTCCAACATGCTCTTCAAGTTCAAGTATGATGTAGCAAACCTAGTAATACCAGACCTCACCAGATCTTTCCCAAGGAATTCCCTCATTAGGGCCAAAACTCTAGTGTGTGCATACAGAAAAACAGTCACACTTTTACCTTTTGTAATAGCAAGGTCAACTAATGGCAGCTTTCCAATGTCCTCTAGCATAAGATCAATAGAGTGGGCAGCACAACCATTCCAAAATATGTTGGGGCGCTTTGCTTTCAACAAAGCTGATGCCGCCATATTCACACTTGCATTGTCAGTCACCACCTGAACAACGTGCTTCTCGCCAACCTCTTCTATGCACTTATCAACAAGCTCAAAGATGTACTTTCCGTCTTTCTTCACAGCTGAACAGTCCACAGAATTAAGAAAAACAACACCATAAGCACTATGAACTACAAGATTCATTACCCCTCTTCCTCTTATGTCTGTCCATGCATCAGTCATGATTGTACATCCACTAAGCTCCCAAGTTTTCCTGTGTGGCTTGAAGGACTCCTCGACTCTCTTCTTCCTCTTCTTCAAGATTGGGCCACCCATTTCATAAGGACTAGGACCTTCCAAGTCCTCACCGTATTGTCCAATTGACTGAAGCATGAGGTTAAAGCTTGGAAGTGTGACTGCATAAAACGGAATGCATGCTTCATAGAACCACTGACAGATGTACTCACAAGCACGATTCCTTCTCTGTTCTCTCTTCTCAGTTGTCAGCTTTGACTGTATCATTTCAACACGTTTGACCTTTCTTGCAGCTACAGCCTCTTCGGGTGTTAATTCACAATATTTGTCCATAGGGCCACTTAAGGATTTAGAACTTCCACGTCTCGATGACTTCAGCGCAACAATAGAATTCCTTATGCCATCTTCATCACTTGAACCATGTTCTTCATCCTCCGAGTGGCTCAAGTCCACTGCACATCTAGCTCTCTTCTGCTCCACGACCTTGGTTGCCTTTTTATCACCCTTCTTTGTCAAATACTGAAGAATTTCCTCTTTCACATCAGCTGGCACTTTTAAGCAGGGATTCACACCAGAACTTGGAATGCACGCGAGGTGTAACTTGATTCGAGTAGTGCCATTGGTGGACGAATGACTGCAGAATATGCATTGTAGACAATTCCTCTTTGCAGGGTCTGGACAAGTGCAATATTTCCATGCTGGGTCTTTTGATCTCACAGCAACACCTTCTCCCTGTACCGTTGAGGCTGTGCTTGACCCTCCAACGCCTACAATCAGACAACAAGACAATTAGACAACAAGCTACAAAAGATGTATCTAGATTTAAAAAACACAAGCTACAGGTTTGAATCATACAACAAGCTAGTTAGAATCAGACAACAATATTTGATAGTATAAAAAAAAACTCCAGCATACCCATGAGTAGCTTTCGGTATGCGGTATAAAGAAGTTACATCTTGTATTCTTGTTAGATACAGCAGTATTATTCTCTGTTATTGCCAAGATACGTTCGAAATTGGACCTAGACGTATCCATCTTAATTAAGTAGCAGCAAACTAAACGGGTATGTGCATGCCATATAAATCTAGCTATTTGCCAAGCCAAGCTACCGATGTGCAACATAGTACAAGAAGATGCAGCGAGTACCTGGTGCAGTCTGACTTGCCGCCGGTGTGCCTGACCCTGACATCGCGTGCCAATGAGGAAGGCGCCGCCGCTGGCCAAGGAAGCCGCCGCTGCCGGCCAAGATCGAGGAGGCAGCCGCCGCTGCCGGCCAAGATCGAGGAGGCAGCCGCCGCTGGCCAAGGAAGCCGCCGCAGCCGACCAAACTCAAGGAAGCAGCCGCCGGGGTCAAGCTCGAGGAAGGCGCCCGCCACCGCCGGGGTCAAGCTCGAGGAAGGCGCCTGCCAAGGAAGCAGCCGCTGCCGGCCGAGCTCGAGGAAGCAGTCGCCGAGGTCAAGCTCGAGTACTCGGGTGGGGAATCGCCGAATGGGATTAGGTTTGACGTGAGGTGAGGCAGTTGGGTATTGGACTTCTCGTAGTGGGCCGATGGGGATGGGCTCCCGCTGTTTTGACGAAAAATATTATAGCGAGTTAGCGACGCTACACGCTAAGCCCGCTATTACGTACTTAGCGCCGCTAAAACGTGCTTAGCGCCGTAGCGTGAACAATTGGCTAAATTTAGCGTTAGCAGTCCAAATACGCTATAGCACGTTAAAAACGACGTTTTAGCGCGCTATTTTTTTCGTAGTTCTAGACCCATCTAGGTGGTCGATCAGCTGGCCATTGGTGCAGCCGGGCCCTGAATCTTGTCTCCAGATATCATGTCAAATCCTTGGTCGATTCAGCGGGTGTGGGACGGTGGGTGGATGTGGTGGGGAAGCAGCTGCACTCTCACCGGCCCCTCCTTCCCGAATGAAATGCCATGTCCAAGATGCAAATATGTCACCTCGTACCTTGCTTAGATATTTGAGCACTCCGGACACCATCATCTGGAAGGGTTCCTTGCTTAGATATTTACCGTCGACACCGTGCTTTGGGCTGATTTTGTCGAAATTCAACATCGCATATCTCTCCATACTTGTCTCATGAGAACTTTGAAGCAACATGAATGTGAGGGTATGAGAAAAATCAATTTTGACGTCACTCCTTATGTATCGGGTAAAGAATGAGGCGGTCGTTTGGGTCAAGGTGAGAGCTAAATTGTTAGGGCACTTATTGAAGGGTGATTGTTACTTGTTTCGTTGCTTGTTGCCCTTAGCTTGGGGCCGTGAACTTCTAAACTTCTCCTTAGTAATAAAGACGACTACTATGGTGTGACAAATGATTTGTGACGACTAGGGGAAAACTAATCCTAGATGTCCTTTCGGAAAATGATTTTCGTGCTAGCGACGACTAATATGGTGTGACAAATTTGAAAATATCATTTTCTTCATAAATCATCTAGAAAAAAATCTATTTTTAAATCGGGCTAGTGGAGTTATTAATCTATCCACCCCTCGTGTGGTTCAGTGTGACATGTGTTGTATTTTTTGCCATTAAAACATCGTGTACAAAAATGATGGTATAATTTTTTGAGCAAATAACATAAATTGTGTTGGTGAATTGATTGTAAAACTTAATGCTTGATAATTGCGTGTGCAATCGAATTGGGGATTGAGGAGTAAAATGTAAAATACTTATTATTCTCTAGATGAAATATCAAGACTAGCCACCTTCATTTAATAATAAATAATCGATAATGGGCCAAAAAGGGCATTTCTTTTCAAAAATAAAAATTAGTGAAGAGAACATTATGCGGGTATGGTACATCCACATCGCAAAGCTTATCCCAATCATATGGTACACCATGGCTACCACACCCATGTTGTCAACACTCACTACAACATATATGTCGATATGCAACGATTGATGATGATGAGTTTGCCTTTTTTTTTCATCACTAGTCCATGTGAAACCCTTTCGGCCCTGAAAATAGATGACATCCGGTCCCTAGTCAGCATTACCGAAACATATCGTCAGTCAGTGATTTGACAACATGGGTGTGGTAGCCATGGTGTGAATTGGCAGCCAGAGAAAAATGGAGGACGGAGTTGGGGGTAAATGACCACATACCTCTGCTGCTCCATGCCTATGACAAGGGGGTCATGCCTGTCGGAGGTCTTTTCGGGTCATTCTCCAGTTCTGCCGAGCATACCCCATGTTTAGAGGATGTCTCGGTGTGTCTAACTGAATTTGAAACGGTTCAGACAAGTGAAAAGTGTTGTTGCTTCTGATCTTTTAATTACGAATTGCATTGTTTTTTGCGAAGTTATTTGGGTGTGTTGGTGGAGATACAATAAGAGCTCAACATTAGCTCGGTGATAGGGACATCGATCGTCCTTGACAAATATCAATCGAGTTTCTCGTATCTTCAATGAGAGGAATTACATCCACTCTGATTTCGTCTGTTTGAAGGGTGAAGAGGCAGGTTGTTATTACAAAAAAAAAGAATAAAGGGACAGAAGGACCGGTGACAAGGCATTGAATGAAATCAGAAGTATTTAATATTCCGGTAGCGATAACCGGAGATAGTCTTTCGCAAAAAAGAAAAGAAAACGGGTAGTCATACCACCCGTCCAAACTTTACAGTCCTTGATTACTCGAACCGGATAGTACCACCACATGATCAGGATTAACGACCACATCTAAACGAAGCTCTAATCCACTGATCTTGCGTTATTTCTGGTGACCACACATGAATGAACAACATGCCAACTTGCAAGCGTCAATGTCCAGCATTTGCACAAACTGTGAACCAACAGTGACGGCTCTTGTCATTTTCCTATCATAAAATACAGTATACAGTATTATTCCGGTTCATGGAGTGCACGATAGTCACCCGCTTGAAGTGGTACGGAGTACTGTATTAAGCAATTGCGCCCTTCCCAAATATAGAAACGGGATCTTGAATAAGAATTGCCAAAAAAGAAATCTTGACATTCAATTGAACGACGAACACACTACCTACTCTGTTTTCTTCCTGTATTCGGAAGGAAACGATGCAAATCCTAAACTTTACAGTCCTTGATCGATTACTCGAACAAGTAGTTCCAGAGCGGGGTCTCCACGACGCCGCCGTCCTCACGCCACGCTCCGGCGTCCGGCGGCTCGACGAGCATGCCCTGGGCTAGGCTCTCGTAGTACGGCCCGGCGACCATGCCGCCGAACCACTGCTCCTCGTCGAGCTCCAGCAGGTCGCTGGACGACATGTAGAACAGAGCTGCGGCGGTCGGCGTGGGCGAGCCCTCCTCCTCGGCGGCCAGTGAGAGTGAGAGTGAGGTCGTCGCGACCGGGCAGAGCTGGAACGCGACGACGGCGAGGGCCACGGCGGCCTTGATCTCCCGCGCGCTGCCGAAGCCGAACGACCCGGCGGCGAGCACGGGCAGCATCCGCCAGGCGGAGTCGGCGAAGTTGAGGCAGGCCGCGGGGCCGGAGAGGGCGAGCGCGGCGGCGTCGTGGGCGCGCGCCGCCATCTCGGCGGTGGCGAAGGTGCCGAGCCAGAGCCTGGCGCCCCTGGCCCCGTGGACGCGCATCTCGCACACCCACTGGCCGACGCGGCCCCGGCGCCGCACGCCGCGGTACACCGGGTGGCGCGTCTCGTGGAACTTGGTCCGCCCCGCGGGGCGCTTCGGCGGCTCCGAGCCCACCGTCCTGTGGCGGCCCTGCTCGGACGTGGACGTGGACGTGGAGGCGGCGGCGTCCATGTCGAGCTGAGAGGCTGTGATAAAGGTGCTAGCTTGCTGTGTGCTGCTAACTTGCGTTGCTGTGTGTTGAGCGGCGGTGGAGCTTGGGTGAGAGGAAGAAGACTGCGGCGGAGGGAGGATATATAGGCAAGCAAGCGGCAGCGGTTTCCCGGCGCGTCGCTCGGGTGGACATGGAATTGGGTGAGCCCACGCTGATGATGCAAGCGCGTCGTGGCGTGCCAGCCTCATATGTATAGCCGCGCCTTCCTTTTCTACTAATTTAAGTAAGCAATCCTTGTCGGAACAACAGTCAGCACTGCCACTGATAAGATCTAGCCAAAGTGACGCACGGCTTACGCTTGCAACAGCAAGCTTGGATCTTTGCTTCCAAATGAGGGAAAGATTGGCCATGAGATGTTAGCCAAATGAGGGCCACGTACCCACCGGCCTCCACTGAGGAGTGACGAGGATTTTTGGCGCGAGATCGACCGGGGAAGAAGATCTTTCTCGCGCTACGCCTCCATCCACCCACAATTAATTAAGCGTGATTTGGACCGCCTCCATACACGTGGACTAATCAAAGCTGCCATTACGGCTCCACCCACAAGAACGAACGGACATGACCTATTTGTGGAATTGTTATTCTGAGAGTGGTCAGCAACCAATAGTGTGGGCGGGGGTGTGTCCTTGTCGTGACCATTTTCTGTATTGTTTGATTAGTAGTACTGTTTGGATGCTTAAATAAGTGCTCCCGGGAATGGATTTTAGAAGCTTTCCTCAAAGGTGGACATATATTGTACTGCCGAATTGCCCTTTGCTAGCTGTCAACTTTGTTCTGCTTGCCGTCCTCCCGTCACGCTCTAGCGGGTTGTGGATTGACTTCTAGACAGTTGGATTGTCTCGTGATTCGTGCTTGTCATGTGTTGCAACGGAGATTTTTTTCAAACCGTCGTTGGATTGTTTCGTGTGTTTCGAATGACATCATCTGACTGGATTCTCAATTAATTGCTTGATAATGTTATTTTTCTAAGTCGGGTGAGAATTAGTCTTTATCGTGAACTTTAGCAGCACGTAGAAAATAATATTTGCGCAAACGGAACTGATAATATTAACCAAGTTTCTTACAGAAAAACCTAGAGCAAAGAAAAAATACAGAGAGGTCCTTCTGGATCCCAGCATCGTCTTCGTCGAGCAGCACGCTCCGTCGGCGAAACCCGCCACCCCTCCTCCACCCGAAATTTGGACCGGGAGGAGTCCCCACGCGGTCGGGAAGTCGACGGTCCTCAGCTCTAGACATCCTCCATCCTCCTCCATCCTGCACCACGTACGACGACAACTTGGTGAACATCACCACTTCCGGCGAGGGGAAGGCGTGCTCCGCAACTCCGACGAGTCGCGAATGTGAAGGGTCCGAGCTCTCTCTGCCTAGCAATGGTCACAAGAAAAGAAGTATCTTGGTTTATTTCGACGGATCGAAATTCCAACACTTATTACGTATTTTACTGCTCCACTTGCACTCACTACGTATCTCAAAAAGTGATTGGGCGACACATCACGTGTAGGCATCTTATCCTCGATCATGGCCATATGATTCAGCAAGTAGGCCCTACGGATCGAGACTCCTCTTGGACAGGAAACCGGGGAAAACCCATGGTTTTCGGTAGCTTCAACCGGCTGAGCTGGATGGGTTCTCCTAGGCCACATCTTCTGGATTAGCGTGTGGTTACCAGTTATAGTCACCACACATGAGGTGATACTACCTTTTTGTGGAAGTAACCTTTTCCTTTTCATGGTTTGTCTGAAACCACCACCATTGACTATTCGATCATTTCACGCGCCTTTTATCTTGTTATTCCTCTCCGTGGCTGAGAACTGAGTTTCCTCGGATGTTTGTCATGGAATTTCATTAGTTTGATTTCATCAGTTTCAGTTCGTTCCATATGGTTTCAGAGACCATGATCGGGTGTTTCAGTTTCAGTTGCTCCAGAGTGAGGCGTCCCAGTGCGCCTCGGTGAATTCCGGTGCCGGCGGTTCGAGGACCATCCCCTCCGCGAGGTCCGCGTAGTACGATCCCAGCCAGGTCCATATCGCCGGACATGTCCAGCTCGAGCCTCGAAGTCGAACATGTCCAGCCGCCACCTCGTCATTGATCACTTCGTCGGCAATTGGCGGCGACGTTGCCGACGAGCCGCCGTTGTCCGCAGACGATGGCGCGGACACGCTACATGTGTCGGCCTCGTCCACGGGGACGGTGGCCGCCTGCCGGCGATGGAAGTCGGCAACGGCGGGGAGAGCCGCGCGCCGCACGTCGGCGAGCGCAGCCGGCACGGTGAGCAGCCACGAGGAGTCGGCGAAGTTGAGGCACACGCACACAGCGGAGGGGCCGCCCAGGCCCAGCGCAAGCATGGTGGCGTCGTGCGCACGCGCGGTGGACTCTGCGGTGAAGTAGGTGCTGAGCCAGAGCCGGCGGCGCACACCACGGTATACCGGATGCCGCGTCTCCTTGAACTTGGTGCGCCCCGCTGGGCGTTTCGGGTGTGAAGACGGCGAGGAAAGGGTACTCCATTGCTCGGCGTCACCCATGTCCATTGCTGACTTGCTGCCGGCGGCTCCGTGCTGGCTTAAGCTTGGTAGTTGGTATGGCTTGCTTGCTGGACTATGAACTATGGATTAGTTTGAGGTGGCAGACGAGCTTGTTGAGCTCGAGCTCTGAGTGTTGGGTAGCTCAGTGTGGTGTGTAGACTGTAGAGTGCGGTCACATGAGAGGCGGCGGCGCCTTGCTGGGGCCGACTGCCGGTTCGAACGGGACAGCCCTGACGCGTGGCGTTTTGCAACGTCAAGCAAAAGGTAGCTTCGTGCCCAAATTGGACGAGTGGTGATGAACTGATCGGGCTCCACGCAGCCCATGGAGGCCCCAAAATAATTCTTAACCGCGTTATTTGAGAATGTCTACGGAGGCAACCAGAGACGATACTGCTCCGGATTTGCAGTGATCATAATCTAATCTTGTTCCATTTCTTTTTCTCCTTATTTCAAGAAGAGGTCTTGAATTTTGTGGCACTCACTTAGAAATCCATATTGCCCTCTTTCGGAAAAAACAATCAACCATATCTAGACATTTCAAAAGATTCTAAATTTCAGTTACATGCGTTTGAGCTCCCTGAAATGTGAACTATCATTTGGAAATTTCTGAAAGAAAAATCGAAGAAATACGGGAACTTAATTACATATAATTCACTTTTCAGAAAAAGCACCCTCAAAATTTAAACTAAAACATTATATTAAATTTTCAAAGAAGTGTTGATAAGGGCCTCTCCCATACCTATCTAGGGGCGGCACCCGCGAGGGTGTCGTATATCATGACATGGCCCACAGAGGATTTAATGGTATACTTCAAAACCCCCATATGAATGGACACTGTATTTAGGAAGTTGGCGCTAATATGTTTGATTATGCCAATATGAAAAGTCTTGAAGTTGAGAGTCATAGATTTATATTTGCCACTGGGCAAGATTACATTACAACATGAATCTTTCACACAGCTGAGCTTGGCATGGTCGGATATCATAACACCGCTAAATTTACCATGTTATAAGAAATACATAAGATGTGCCATAAAAAACATTATTGGATATCCATGTCTTTTATTACTCATGCCATGCTAACACACATTTGCGCAAAGAAGCTACTCTTGTTTATTTATCAATTTGAACTCCACTAGTTACAAGATATAGGGGAAGGGGGGGGGGGGGGGGGGGGGGTGCTCTAATGTTGATGAGATAAAACACACAAACGAAGTATTAACTCTTGAATATGGGGATGTTTATGTAAGTCCTGCAAGCAGACCATCTTAATGATGTCAATACAAAGAGTAAAACTCGTAACGTTAGATACGACCACGGTCAAAACATGTTGAATTCGTGAACCCTTTAGGACTTGTCGGTGGCTGAGAAATCAATAACAACTATCCTAGCGGTTCGTTATGATAAAAGAAGTCAAACTGCTTTTATCATAGCGAACAATCCAAACAATAACATGAAATCAACGAGACATGTAAAAGAAGATCCCGTAAAATATAAAAACAGAGTGATAATGCGTATGCAATTGAGGTAAACTAGGTGAATTTGGCGCGGCGTGGCGTGATATTTGGGTGTTTCATAATGTCGTTGTAAAACATTTTCTATATATTTATCTTTATTTAGAAACTTATGAATATGGCTGTACAAAGTATGCGTCTTTGTTTATGGCTGTACAAAGTATTTATCTTTACTTAGAAACGTATGAACATGAACGGTAACACAAATGTATTTTCAAATCAAGAACTGAGAACAATTTATCGTTGCTTATTAACCTCCATGAAGAACAATAAATGCAATGCAGAAATATCATGGTAGCTACAAAGAAGTCATTTCCATTAAATTGCAAGTAAACAAAAAGGCTAAGATGATCTGATAATATGCCAAACCAATTAAATAAATAAGGAGGGATAGGGACAAAGAGAGACATACACAATCTAGGGAAAAAGGAGATGTTTCATTTGTACACTCAACATCAAGAACATAGCTAGCCAATTTATCAATTGTGGAACCATAGTAGCATCCTTATCAGACATTTGTAACCCTTCAAGGGTACAAAACCCAGGTCTATCATGTAGTTTGCTGCAAAGAAGAAGATAAATCTTCAAAATGGCAGATTCAACAATTGCAGTCAATATATTCTTCAAGCTGAATAAACAAAATCAGGTCCATGTGCACAACACATTAGTCAAAAGGCATAACCTAATACAACCTATGTAAAAAGACAACTAGAGAAAAAAAAGTGGCATACAAATCCAAAGAAAAAGATACAAAACCCAGATTTACACTGTACTTTGTTGCAAAGAAGAAGAAAAATCTTCAAAATGGTAGATTCAACAGTTGCAATAAATATATTCTTCAGGACGAATAAACACAACCAGGTCCATTTGCATAACACACTTCTCAGAATATAGCATACTCCAGAATAAAAATAATTAAGATATCTTAGTGGAGTATAAGTATTGGTACCTTGAAGATCTACAGTACAAAGCTTACTTCCTTTATCCTTCAATGCCGGCAGGCTTGTGGTCGAATTTCTGTGTTTGTTGCTCCTGCCACCTGAAAAGAACTTATTTGTACAGTAAAAAATTATTATATAGTGGTAGATAAAGATGATGAAAATACAGAACAAAAGCTGCCAAGTATAAAAATGGATCATAACGATCTTATAAACAAAATGAGACTATGTATATTCTTCGCTAGATTTACAGCTCTTACGTAAAAAGTAATTATTGAATTAACTAAGCCAGTTATTCATTAGAGTGAGGGAGAAATGAAATAATTAAAAAGTTGGTACCATGGCACCTCGCTGAAATCTCAACACCGAATGATAGAACCATCCCTACAATTGCAAAGTGACATTCAGTTGAAAGATATCAATGTACACACCCACTAGTTTACTCAATCTCAAAGTAGTTCATGTGGAGTTCATCCAAGAAAAAGGACTCCAGTTTCTTTGACAGATTCAACAATGTAAATGTGAATGAAGAAATACATCTTTGGAATCTAGAGCTAGAATTGGTGATAAAAGATGACCTTCCAAATCAGTATCTATAATGTATTATGTAACTGGAAAGCCACAATGAGATGTAACTATTGACGCAACCAGGTTTCATACCTTTTCAAATAAAGGTTTGGATGTTATTGGTACTCCATTCAGGGTAAAATTTGCCTCGAGCAACGCTGGTTAAAAAACGCCGTGCAGTTGTGGAGAAAGAATGATCGATGCAACGACATCAGCAGGGAGATCACCGGATGGAGCAAGGGCATGAGATCCTCAGGCACCACGCACCAGAGATCACCCACGACCACGATGACCGTGAAAAGGGCCGCGACGCACAGCCGTATAACCATGGGTTACAACAGGAGACCGCCCACGGCCACGACGTCACAGGAGGTCGCCGTCGTCGGCTCATGCAGGATGGGGACATGACGTAAGAGGATTTCCTGTAAGAGAATAATATAGAAATATTGAAGAATGAAGCTATTCGATGAGAAGCTAAAAACTGATATATATTACATGGTAGCGTATGTCAATTTCAGGGCATAACTTTCTAACATCAATATAGCTATATATGTTGCACTAAAAAATAGAATGGGCAAGTGTGGGGGGGAGAACCAATTCAGGAGTAATTTTCCTCATAACTCAGATGAACAATTACAGTAAGAGATTAAATATTTTTTACTTTTAAGAAGGACAAAGAATCAAGTGAACACATAAAGTCTACATCCCCACACAGCTTCTCCTTTCAACCCACGTGCTCTGCAAACAAAAGAATAAAAGCAGGGAAACCGTTCTAATGAGCATCCATATTCTTTTTTTTCTGAATTATATAGCAGAACCGTGTGTAACCCCATTGACATAAAGCATAACTGACTGCACAGATTAGTACTGGAGCATAAAGTCTACATCCCCACACAGCTTCTCCTTTCAACCCCCGTGCTCTGAAAACAAAAGAATAAAAGCAGGGAAACCGTTCTAATGAGTATCCATATTCTTTTTTTCCAAATTATATAGCAGAACCGTGTGTAACTCCATTGACATAAAGCATAACTGACTGCATAGATTAGTACTGGAGCAGATTTAAAACTCATTACTTCCCCAGTGATCTAAAATCAATGAACTGCATAGAGTCTCAAGCAGGCTGTACCAAAATGTTGGTTCCATTGTCATCTAAGTCGAAGGATGGCACGTTGCGTGGATATAATAGAAGAACTGATATAAGCCTTATAAGAATTCCCATGTCACCCAACCTCCATGAGCTGGAGAAGTCCGTTTCATGACCATTAATGAATAATATTAGGCCAATCTAACCAAAACAAATAGAACACTCCTTGAACCTATACATGAACACAACATGAAATACAAACTATTTGCAGCCACTCAAAATTCAAATATGTATACTAATTACTACGGGACAGTGAAGTAGAGAATGTCTTAGGAGGGGATATTTACCTTGATTTTAGATTAGTGAGCATTCATATTAGCCTGTCTACAAACATTGCAGAGATTAAGAAAAATAGCCCACAGACTCCACCAAGGGCTCTGCTACACTGCAGCTGGATATCCCAAGCACCTCATCGGGGCCCTGCATATCGGAGACCAAGAACCAGAGGACGAATGGAAACAGTAGGACTAATCGATCGGCCACTACCTTAGCAACAGACCGGTGGTCTGGCACGCCTCGTGTGCATACCAGCAAAAAAGAGCACCGCAGCGATCGTGGAGGCCACGTACAGCGCGTTCGCACCGGCCGTCTTCTGCGTACAATGGCGCGGCTCGTCGGCGACGTCATCCAGTTGCGTATGAAATGTTTGACGTTCCAGCTGCAATAAGCAGCGACATGTTCGTGCTGGACATGTCCGGCGACATGGACCTGGCCTGACACGTAGTACGCAGACCTTGCTGAGGGCTTGCTCCTGCAGCCGCCGTCGCCGATAGGCACCTCCGCGTGCTCGGAGAACGGTGATTAATTATGGTGATGCCGCTCTATAGTAGTATACTCCCTCCGTTCCGATGAATAAGACTTATATTTTTTTGTAAAAGTCAAGCCAAGTAAAGTTTGACCAAACTTTTAGAAAAATCTATCAACAAATATGATATTATATAGATATCATATGAAAATAGAGTTAATGATGTTTCTAATGACATTAGTTTTATATTTTGCATGTTAATATTTTTTTAATCAAAACTTGGTCAAACTTTACATGGAATGACTTTTTCAAGAAAATATAAGCCTTATTCATTGGAACAGAGCTAGTATAGAGCTACTAAAGGTGTTTGGTTAGACTTTTTTCTTGGCTTTTGCTTTTGGCTTATAAGGTATAAAAGCACATAAGCTTTTGGCTTATATCATAGTGTAACATAAGTCAAAAGCATCTATTTAGGTGATTTTATGACTTATAAGACATAAGCAAAATCCAAGAAAAGAGCCTAACCAAACACCCTCTTAGACCATAATTGCCGAGAAGCTCGAAAAACGAGCCGAAGCTGCTGCTTGAATTGCAGCGTAATAAAATTTGTGGAAGAATTGAACACATGAAATCTTATGGCAACAGAGCTTCACGTGCAAGCAGAAAAACAGCTACAAATACGAAAAAGAACAAGAAAAAAATACACACCAACAGACGTCAACGTCGGCTGGAAAATAATGGTTGCTGGCGACCAAGAAACCGTTCCAAAAATAGGTGATATTCATTCAGGCACGGTAACCATAACGGGTAACTTCCGTTAAGCTCGTGTAAACAGAGGTGGTCCAAGGACACTATGACCCAGAAGATGTGGCCGAGACCCAACCAGGTCACCTGGTTGAAGCTATACAATATTATTCCATGACTAAACGGTTTGTCGCTAAGCGATGGAGTTGTCACTCACTGAGTGACTCAGCTGGGGTGTGGGCGGCTGTGATTGTTCTGACTTGTTTGGAGGCAGCTGCCCCCTGCCGCACTCACACGCGCGCGGACGTCGCTCTCTGGGCCTTCCTCGATGAATCCTATGGCCAACCAGGCTATAAAGAAGCCGAGATGTTTATTTGTTTATTCGTTCTTGTCTCGCCCAGCTAGATATTTTCCTTCGCAAAAAAGATCTTCTGCTACCATACTTGTAGTGCGAAACTTGCTTTTGCCTTATTCTTCTTCTAGTAACTGCTATTTGATGCACCCAATAAATCTCGAAAGAAAAGGATCGGATGCTCCTTCTACCTTTATTTACATTACGAGTCACTTTCGTAATTTTCTAGAAAGAAAATGTTGGAAGTTTCATCAAGTATATACAAAAACATATCACTCTCTGTAATATGAAATGTATATACTATGGAAATATGTTTAAGATTCTAATAATATCGATATAAGTTACTCTACGAACAATATGAATCTGTTGTTGTACTGATTGTTTTTTTTTACTGTGAAAGGGGTCAAAGGACCTCCAGCTGCCTCCATACCAAAGAACCACATGGCGGAAACTTACAAAGAAGCCCCTATTCAACGCTCACACTAAGGACCTAAAATTTGAAGATAAAGGTTTCAAAATTATAAAATCATCGTAAACAAATACTATAAGATCCATGGTCGCCTCAGCCACCGCTAGCTGTCGACCTCTAGGTGCTACCCGCACCGATATTAGAGAGGGAACAACTCGTCGTATCTCCTCTAGTAAGGAACCACCGCCACCAGCCTTCTTGGAGCCACCGGGGACGCACCATTTATCCCCGCTACTTCGGCCGGCCGAGACATCGAAGAGGGAGAGGAGAGGGGCGGAAAGATAGAGGCGACTCTCAAGTGAACGGAGGAGGGGGGAGAGGAAATGAGGAATTAATAGGATTGCTTGTCGTACTGATTGGTTACCGTGGTTTTTTCTTGGCGGCTGGTATTGTTGTGCACCTCATCCAAAACAAGATAGCTGAACGCCTGAAACGGGGGGAGAAGAAATAATCAAGGAAAACACGCGCTATGAATAGCTTGCCTGCCTGTCACTGAGCGCGTGACCCCACCACCTCCGCGCTTATCTCCTTCCGCGCGCGAGTAATCCCTTCCCTTCGGACTTCGGAGGCACTCTCCACTCTCCACCCGAGCGCCGTCGCGGCCAACCACCGCCTACCTAGCTATATATGCATCCCCGCCGAATCCATCCCCTACTCATCCAGCTCCAGCCACACTCCACAGCTCTCTCTAAGTTCGATCAGCTACTTACGCGCTACACAGCACACCCAAGAGTGGTCACCGAGCACCAGCTCGATCTCGGCGCTAGCAGCTGCGACCGATGGACGCCGCCTCCCCGTCTGATCAGGAGGAGCCGACGTCGCACAGGACGGTGTGGTCGGAGCCGCCGAAGCGCCCCGCGGGGCGGACCAAGTTCAAGGAGACGCGCCACCCGGTGTACCGCGGGGTCCGGCGCCGCGGCCGTGCTGGGCGGTGGGTGTGCGAGGTGCGCGTGCTCGGGACGAGGAGCTCCAGGCTCTGGCTCGGCACCTTCACCACCGCCGACATGGCCGCGCGCGCCCACGACGCCGCCGCGCTCGCGCTCTCCGGCCGCGACGCCTGCCTCAACTTCGCCGACTCGGCGTGGCGCATGCTCCCCGTCCTCGCGGCCGGGTCGTTCGGCTTCGGGAGCGCGCGGGAGATCAAGGACGCCGTGGCCCTTGCTGTCGTCGCGTTCCAGCGGCAGCACGCGGTTGCGTCCCAGGCGCCGTCGTCTTCGCCGGCACAGGCGGTCGACGATGGCTTGCCGGCGCCGAGCGTACCGTCCATGCCGTCAAGCGACTTGTTGGACGAGCACTGGTTCGGCGGCATGGACGTGGGGTCATACTACGCGAGCATGGCACAGGAGATGCTCCTAGAGCCGCCGGCTGCCAGAGCGTGGCGGAAGGATGACGGCGAGTACAACGGAGTCGAGACGCCGGCGCTGCTATGGTGCCATTTATTCGAATAATTAAGCAGTGTAAAGTTACGCTTGTTTTGGATAGTTGTGTTCTTCCACATATGGGAAGAAACAGAGTAAGCATCTGGGCAGGTGTTACCTACGTGTTCTATCGCCCAGTAGAGTAGTAGGAGTATTTCTACTTTTGGGAACTTCTCACTTTGCACTTCACTTCAGCAGTTCGCACCCGATATAGAATGAGTACTACTTCCATTATTGGACCTGCACGAGCGCGTGTGGATGAACTCCATGAACTTAAGTAAAAACCTCAACGTTTTGGCTCCGGGTACGTATGCACCCTTTATTTTAAAAAAATGCATTGCAAACATATTTTAAAGTGATAAAAAATTACAAAAAATATTCGGGCATAAATTGCAACATCCTATATGTTCACAAAATTGTTTCACGAAAAACCAATATTTTATATGACATGTGTAAAAAAAGATAATTTTGGTGCTAAAGTAAGCCTTTTCACAAGACAATAATATCATATTTCACACCCGATATAGAATGAGTACTACTTCCATTATTGGATTTTACGTTTACATTGTTCTACAGAGATTCTTAGTTTACATATCGATGCCTCCACAAATATCAATTAATACAGAGTAGTACATATCACTCTATATTCATTTACGGCAAAACAAGAAAACATCTAGCATGCATAACTTATATCGTATACTGAGACACCATAGCCGATCAGGGGTTACACAACTAACTGCTACAAGAATAATCTACCTTGGGTCAGATCTCTTAATCTCTCTCCGTATATGAATAAGTGTACTTCTAGCTTGGACTAAGTCGGCCTTATTAAAATTTGACCAAACCTAGACTGTAGTCTAAGCAAGCACATGCATAAAAACCGCTCTTGATAATCACAGTTAGCTCTCAATAGGCTTGTTATCATCGAATTTTTCATAACCCTATAACTCAGTGACGAAGTTAAAAAAATGCCATTGGGTTCAGTTCATTGTTAATATATAACGGTGTAGTCTGTCACAAATAAGAGTCAAAGATATAAGATTCATGAAGGATTTGCAAAACCCATTGGGTTCATTTGAACCCAATAGTTGTACTGGAGCTCCGCCACTCCCCATAAGTTGCAAGTTGGATTGTAGTTTAGATTTTTTTTATTGTAAGTGGGCTTGCATCATGAACTGTCAGACTTGCTTCGTTATTCGTGCTGAACATGATTTAAAACATGGGTTGCATCTAGTGGCGGATCTAGAATCCATCCAAACCTCGTCCAATTTCATATTAAGTGTTGTAATTAGTGTAAATCGTAGGCTAAATCAATAACTTTCGCTAATGTGTAGGTGAATAACGATTCTACACCCGGGTTCGGGATGTCCGGGTGTAGATCCGTCCCTGGTTGCACGTGAATTTAATCATGTCACCTGGGTCAGAGACACATTTTGGATCATGCGGATATTCTACAGTATAAGAGGTATTGAAGTATCCACAGAAGCAATTTTACTAAGTTTGGAAGAAATTGTGTTAAATTGATTCTCATTCGAATGGTAATTAGACGCACATAGAATAAAGAGAAAGGCTCCTGTGCTTTCCAGGAAGTTTATCTGCACGAATTTTAAAGCGCATCGACGGTTATGATTAGGTTCGCAGCCAGATTCGTATCATCGGAAGAAAATGTTGTCCTGGTATAGAATATGAGTGATGCCTTCGCCATCACCGTCGCTCTAGTCGACGAACAGGAAAGGCAGATAGGGTAGGGGAAAAAAAGATATGCTACTTGTATTCATTGGTGGACCTAGAATCGAACCAAACCTCGGCCAATTTCATGTTAAGTGTTGTAGTTAGTGTAAATCGTAGGCTAAATCAATAACTTTCGGTAATGTTGTCGTTGTGTAGAGGATGAGTGAAGCCTTCGCGCTCGTGGATTGAACGGATAATATTTAGCAAGTTCACACCGCGTCGTACAAAACTATAAGTAAGCACACTCCAGCCACTCCACTGATTTACTGAGCTCAAACTCCAGCTAGCTAGCTAGCCCTAGTAGTACACCACCACGGGCACGGCTGCGAGCGACCGGCCGGCGGCAATGGACACGGGCCCCGAGTACAACTTGAGCTCGTATTCTTCCTCGTCCTCGCAGGATCTGGGGATGGTGCTGTCGCCCACCTCGCCGACGCCGAAGCGCCCCACGGGGCGCACCAAGTTCAAGGAGACGCGCCACCCGGTGTACCGCGGCGTGCGGCGCCGCGGCAGCAACGGGCGGTGGGTGTGCGAGGTGCGCGTCCCCGGTACGCGCGGCGAGCGGCTCTGGCTCGGCACGCACGTCACCGCCGAGGCCGCCGCGCGCGCGCACGATGCCGCCATGCTCGCGCTGCACGGGCACGGCAGCACCGCGTGCCTCAACTTCCCGGACTCCGCGTGGGTGCTCGCCGTGCCGTCCAACGTCTCGGACCTCGCCGACGTGCGCCGCGCCGCCATCGGGGCCGTCGTGGACTTCCTGCGCCGGCAGTCCACGGGAGAGGCGGCCCTCGACGAGGGGGTGGTGACGACCGTTGCAGCTTCGGCGAAGGACAATGCAGCCACTTCGTCGTCCAAGCTGCGTCGTGCGAGCGAAGAGTTTGAGGTGCCGGATGCGCTGGGCAGCGAGATGTTGGAGCTCCACGTCGCTGGGGAAATGGGGCCCGGTACCTACTACGCGGACCTTGCCCATGGGCTGCTCCTGGAGCCGCCGCCGGCCGCCGTGGAAAGCTACGAGCACGGGGACTGCAACGACGGCGGAGGCGATGCGTCGTCGCTATGGAGCCACTGATGAGAGATACTCCGGCCACAAACTAGTTTTGCTCCGGTAGCCGCTTAATAAAATCGTGGAACATTTGAGAGCATGAAATCGTCGGGTCTGATCTTGCACACACAACACAGCGGACATGGATGGACAAGCAAGCACAGTTCCGAATGAATCCCGTGGACTACACAGTGGACAAGCAAGCGCAGTTCCGAATGAATTAGCTGAAAACATGATCAAGAAAAAGGCAGATACCAGCTGAAAAATAATGGTTTTCTGAGTGACGACTCGCAAAATGCATGGTCCAGAAATAGGCGATGTACCTTCACCATAACGGGCAAAGTAACCAAATTAATCCACAAGATATGTGGTCGAGACCCATCCGGATCAGCGAAGGTGGGGACCACTGAGTATCTTTTTCAAAATCGCTGTCGCTCTACGCGTGCCGTCACTGTGAGCGAGGAAGCAGGCTGCTCGGACCGGTACTATGAAGTGTATGAACTATGGAGTCGCTGATTATCTCCGGGAAGCTCAACTATTTTCACTTCACGGGACTTATAATTTCAGCGTAGTAATAAGATTTTGGAGCACTTGAATGCATCAAATATCACGTAGAATCAAACCTATTGGGACAA
The DNA here is from genome assembly GCA_026929855.1 of Poa annua. Taxonomy (NCBI): domain Eukaryota; kingdom Viridiplantae; phylum Streptophyta; class Magnoliopsida; order Poales; family Poaceae; genus Poa; species Poa annua. The sequence continues at coordinate 68,143,345 of CM049439.1, read as the reverse complement.
ACAAGCACGATCGTAATAACTAAACCAAGAATATAATTGTGAACCGAAGGAGTAACTTACATTACATAATTTCGGATGAACAGTACAGTCGATAGAACGGAGTCGAGACGCCGGCGCTGCTTTGCTGCCATTTATTCGAATAATTAAGCAGTGTAAAGTTACGTTTGTTTTGGATAGTTTCTGTTCTTCCACATATGGGAAGAAACAGAGCAGGGATCGTGACTCGTGAGCAGGTCTTACCTACGTGTTCTATCGCCCAGTAGAGTAGTAGGAGTAGTGCTACTTTTGGCAAGTTCTCACTTTGCACTTCACTTGAGCTGTTCTCAGTTCTCACCCGATATAGAATGAGTACTACTTCCATTATTGGACCTGTACGCGCGCGTGTGGATGAACTCCATGAACACAAATAAAAAGATTTAATATGAGTTTACGAGAGAGGCGTTTTGGATCCCGGTGCATATGCACCCTTTATCTCAAACTAGATAGCCTGCTGCGGCGACACGCGGCGCCCTTTAGGTTAATTTGTTTGCTGAAAATCATTGTCTCGTATCCTTGAAAAATATCGTTTTTCGGCTTAACTAATCTCCCAATGATCAGTCATCGAGTATTGAAGATTACTGTTTGTTTACCTCCCTTCTTGTCTTTAAATCACTGTTTGGAGTTTGTTGAAAATATCACCCTTTTTCGTTAGAAAATACCGAAAAAAATTGCGTGGCGGCACACCACGCCTTCTGGGTTAACTCATGTGCTGAAAGTCGATGTTTGGGTAATTATCGTTAAAAAAGACTGACCTTCGTGTTAAATCATTTTTCGGATATCCCTATTTCGTATTGTCCTTCGAGTTAAATCAACTATCGAAGATCCATTTTTTCGGTACCGTTGGAAAATACCGTTATTCGGGTTAACTCATCCGCGTAATACTGCTATTTAGGTACCAATAGAAGACTGATATTCAATTTAGTTAATCTGCCGGCCTAACTCATTTGCCGAAGACCGCTATTTAGCTGCCGATAGAAAATACCGCTGTTGGATCTAATTCATCTGCCGAAGATTGTTGTTCGGCTAACGTTTGAAAATACCGTATTTCAGATTAAGTCATATGGTGGAGATAACCATATTTCAGATCAATTAATTCCTCTACTTAACCATGGTTAGAAGTTGCTTAACCATGCATGGAAATGCATTAATTTATAAACATCATTTTTCTGCAAATTTTGATAGCTTATTTACATTTTCTGAATTACAGATTAAAAGATATAGATTGTACGAAGTTACATGTGTTTGTGTAATTATTATTTCAATGACAGACCGGACCCACCTGCCTGAATTTATTAGTTAACAAGATCATTTACAAAAAAGGGAGAAAAATCTACGTGACGTCGACAATAGAGCCGCCTCTGTCGAGCACGGATTCAATGGAAGAGAGCGAGAGGAGACAACGCAAGGGGGCGTGTTAGACGCGCACGAGCGATGGACAACCTTTTGGTGGCGGCACCACTCTGTTTGGGTCGCCGGAGAAGAGCCGGCGAGGAACTTGCGTGGTGGCCTGAGGCCCCTCACGTCGGGACAGCGAACGAGAGCGAGGGGGAGGAAGAAGAAAGGTCGTACCGGACCGCGAGCTCACCAGAAATACGAATCCGTAGTTAGGGAGGCCGAAGGAATTCCATATAGCGACCGGAGCGAGCTCGACGGCCGGCGACCGGAGGCGGAGAAGATCAAGTCGATCCGCTCGATTGGCTACACCTCAGGTTGACCTACTTGGGGAGGAAATAGAGGAGGAGGAGGAGGAGGAGGAGAGGGTTCCGCCGGTGGCCGTAGATTCGTCCGGGACGGCTAGAGACGGCGGCGCGGCGCCGGGCTGCCGCAACGTGCGGAGGTAACGGAGTCGACTGAGTGACCGGCCAGGAGCGCGAGGGTAACCAGGAGACCTGGCAGGCTTTGAACAAGAATGCGAGCGTGAACAGTCCGCGCAGAGCTGGGGCGACATGGCGCAATCTATAATGTCCTTCCTAGGGATCCAACGGCTGGCTGTTGTCGGCGACCTGGATAGCAGGAAACGGGTTGAATCTTACCAACTTTCATATATAGGTAGTATACATTTTAGATACATTTTGAAATGTTAAAAAGCTTACAAAAACATATTTGTGCATAAATTGCAACATCCTATGTGTTCACAAAGTCATTTCACGAAAAACAAAAAAATTATGACATGTGTAAAAAGGCAAATTTTAGTGCTAAAATAATTCTTTTTACGAGATATTTTTTTGTCTTTTTTACACAGGCTATAAAAAATGTCATATTTTCACGAAACGACTTTATAAACATATACAGTATGAATATGCATCCGCCAAATATTATTTCAGAGTTTTTTACGTTTTAAAATATGCTTTTTAAATGCCGGGTGCCTATGCACCCGGGAACCAAAGTGGATTTCACGTTTACATTGTTCGACAGAAATTCGTAATTTACATATCGCAGCATACACAAATACCAAGTGATACGGAGTAGTATATTTCACTCTATATTCATTTACGTCAAAAACAAGAAAAGATCTAACATGCATAACTTTTATCGTATGCTGAAGACACCAAAGCCGACCAGGGGTTACAGAGCTAAGTGCTACAAGAACAATCTTCCCTGGGCCAAATCTCTTAATCTCTCTATCTACGAATAACGAATAAGTGTACTTCTAGTTCTTGAACTAAGTCAAACTTATTAAAATTTGACCAAACCTAGACTGTAGTCTAAGCAAGCGCATGCATAAAAACCGCTCCTACCAATTCTCAGTTAGTTCTCAATAGGGTTGTTATCATCAAATTTACATCGCGGTTCGTACGCCTATAGGCAGTGGCGAAGTTAAAAAGAACTATGCCATTGGATATTGAACGGATAATATTTAGCAAGTTCACCGTCACCGCATCCAGTCGACAACAGAAAACGCGGTTAGGGTAGGAAAAAAACTATGCCATATACTACTTGTATCCTGCACCATGTGGTGAGCTAAAAAGGGAAGAGACCTTTTCTTTCCTTAACGCTGCAAACCCCCCACCACGTCGACACAGAGGAGTCATGGGCCACGCGTCGAATCCCGAGCGGCCAGCGCCGCAAAACCTCGAGCTGTCCCCGCGCCGACGGGCAACAGCGCCGTCGCCATTCACACCGCGTCGTACAAAACTATAAGTAAGCACACTCCAGCCACTCCACTGATTTACCCCGAGCTCATACTCCAGCTAGCCACTCTCGCTGCTCATACTCCAGCTAGCTAGCAAGCCCTAGCTAGTACTACACCACCCACGGGCACCGCAGCAAGGGACCGGCCGGCGGCAATGGACACGGGCCCCGAGTACAACTTGGGCTCGTATTCCTCGTCGTCCTCGCAGGAGCTGGGGACGATGGCGCTGTCGCCCACCTCGCCCACGACCAAGCGCCCCGCGGGGCGCACCAAGTTCAAGGAGACCCGCCACCCGGTGTACCGCGGCGTGCGGCGCCGCGGCAGCAACGGGCGGTGGGTGTGCGAGGTGCGCGTCCCCGGCACGCGCGGCGAGCGGCTCTGGCTCGGCACGCACGTCACCGCCGAGGCCGCCGCGCGCGCGCACGACGCCGCCATGCTCGCGCTGCACGGCAGCGCCGCCTCCGCCGCCGCGTGCCTCAACTTCCCGGACTCCGCGTGGGTGCTCGCCGTGCCGCCCAACGTCTCGGACCTCGCCGACGTGCGCCGCGCCGCCATCTGGGCCGTCGTGGACTTCCTGCGCCGGCAGTCCGCGGGAGAGGCGGCCCTCGACGAGGGGGCGGTGACCGTTGCAGCTTCGGCGAAGGACAAAGCAGCCACTTCGTCGGCGACGACGTCCAAGCTGCCGCCTCGTGCGAGTGAAGACTTCGAGGTGCCGGATGCGTTGGGCAGCGAGATGTTGGAGCTCCACATCGCCGGGGAAATGGGCCCCGGTACCTACTACGCCGACCTTGCCCATGGGCTGCTGCTGGAGCCGCCGCGGGCCACCGTGGAAAGCTACGAGCACGGGGACTGCAGCGACGGCGGAGGCGACGCGTCGTCGCTATGGAGCCACTGAGAGGTACTCCGGCCACAAACTAGTTTAGCTCCGGTAGCCGCTTAATAAAATCGTGGATCATTTGAGAGCATGAAATCGTCTGGTCTGATCTTGCACACACAACACCAGTGGACATGGATGAACAAGCAAGCACAGTTCCGAATGAATCCCGTGGACATGCCGACATGGATCCCGATTTGAGAGCATGAAATCGTTCGATCTCTTGCGTTGGGCAGCGAGAGGTTGGAGCTCCACATCGCCGGGGAAATGGGCCCGGGTACCTACTACGCCGACCTTGCCCATGGGCTGCTGCTGGAGCCGCCGCCGGCCACCGTGGAAAGCTACGAGCACGGGGACTGCAGCGACGGCGGAGGCGACGCGTCGTCGCTATGGAGCCACTGAGAGGTACTCCGGCCACAAACTAGCTTAGCTCCGGTAGCCGCTTAATAAAATCGTGGATCATTTGAGGGCATGAAATCGCCTGGTATGATCTTGCACACACAACACCAGTGGACATGGATGAACAAGCAAGCACAGTTCCGAATGAACCCACAGTGGACATGGATCCTGATTTGAGAGCATATGAAATCGTTCGATCTCTTATACACACAACGCAGTGGACAAGCAAGCGCATTTCTGAATGAATGTATTATCTGAAAACATGATCAAGAAAAAGGCAGACACAAAATAATGGTTTTCTGACGGGTGACGAGTCGCAAAATGCATGGTCCAGAAATAGGCGATTGACCTTTCGCCATAACGGGCAACTTTCACAAGGTCATAAAAGAAACCAAATTAATCCAGAAGATATGTGGTGGAGAGCCATCCAGCTCAGCGACGGTGGGGACGACCGAGTATCTTTTTCAAAATCGTTGTCACTCTACGCGTGCCGTCGCTTCAGTGGGGGAGGGTCACTGTGCTGTGCCTGTGAGCGAGGAGCCGAGGAAGCAGGCAGCTAGGACCGCTGCGTACGGCACATCACGCTCTCGGCCCAGTACTTCATATCAAGTGTATGAACATAAAATATCCGGGAAGCTCAACTATTCTCACTTCATGGGACTTATAATTTCACTTCAGGTGGCCGCTGTCCTCCAAACAGCTTGTGACCTTTCTCTGGTTCCTCGCCTCTGTTCTAGAGCCCAGACTGACCTCACCTCACTCCTCAACGACCTTCTCAACACCAACCTTTTCTATCAACCTTTGGTGTGACAAAATGGTACAATTAATGCATGAGATTTAATCGTGGTTGCTCCTACATAGGTGAACATTAATTAAAGATATGTGACCATTAAATTAAAGATATGAGAACTATAAGTTAAAGATATGCCTGAATAAAATAATAATGGATGGAAATACATTTTTTATGTTGGCCCTATAAATACACATAGATGAATTGATAGAAATCATCCAAATAGGTGAGAAGGAGCATAAAATTAAAAATAGTCTCTTCTCATATAATGGCACTCATCACTGGCAAAACAAGGAAGGTTATGTACATGACTGCGATTGCTCTCTTTGTCATTGTGCTGGTATCTTCTATGTCGCCGTCATGCGATGCAAGTATGCAACAATTTCCTTGTTTACTCTTCGATTTGCATATGTCAAAATTCTACCTACATTCTTAGTTTCATCTTTTTTATGGAAGATTATATTGTTAATGACTTAATGTATTGTGTTTGTAGTTGGAGGATGGCAATGCGAGGATTTAAAAAACTGCACTTCTGTGATATGCAATAATAATTGCAGAGCAGGAGGATTTGGTCGTCACAGTTTCAGTTCCAAATGCAATGCAGCTATGGATGAGTGCTGCTGTCGTTCTTTACATGGGATGCCAAAATGACATCCCGATAGTTATCATGTGTGTGTAAACAAAGTTTATGAATAAAATGGTTGCATGTTCAATATGCAATTAAGGCAATAATTGATTGTCATTGAATAATCCATGTTTTGTATTGGGTTGACTTTTGCCATTTTTTCAGTTACTACTCCATGGCATTGAATATTTTACTATCACGAAGTTCATTATGACACATGATTAGTAGTTTACACTTCTTTTATGTAAGAGGTTCTTACATGTATGCATGCCGTACCAAACACTGAATGTTAGTTCAACCAAGAACACCATAAGAACTTCCTAAATTCTATATGTCCAGCTAAATAAACATGAAAGTTTATTGTTTGTTTCGATGTGCCATAAATAGATACTCTAACTTTAAATTCATCTCGAGTATGGTGTTGAAAATCATAGGTACATAATATATCGTCTCATGCTCATATTATTTTACATTTATTTATGTATACAATTTATCACTACAAGTCTACAACACGCTTGTTTGTCTGCCACGGTATTCAACCGTGGTGGAAAGTCAAAATTTGCTTGTAAGCAAACCAGTCGTAATGATTTGTCCATCGTTTCCGAAGTCGGAACCACCAGGGTTATCGTGCTTGAGCTCAATCTGACATTCATTTCTAGATAGTGTGTGATATCGTCCTGATTTTTCTCTTGATAATTAAGTATTGTTAGACTTGTTTGACATGCAATGCATTGTTGTTTTTCATATTAACTGGGGATTCTATTTAATTTCCTTCTACTAGCTAATTTATATCGACAAACCCACATTCTCGGGTTGCACTTACACGCGCGTAATAGTGTTGTATTTCTCAGTCTATTAAAATTTTATCTGTAAATTCGGGATTATCATTTTATCATGTATGTCTTTTACTTTACATATGTGTTACTTATTATAACATAAGTTTCAATCAATAAATATATTTGATTGCTCTAAAAAATAGCGAGAATTCTGCAGCAGTTAAAAAAATCGCGGGAACGTAAGGGGAATCCATCTCTCCGGGTAGGGATGTAAATTTTCAAGTATATGATGCGATCTAATCCCATGTAAGTTAGCTCTAGTTGATTTTTTTCAGAAAACAAAAAACTTTTGAACTATTCACCCTTTTGTTTTGAGGGAGTTTTGAACTATTCACCTATACGTGAACATTTAGGGTGTGTTCGTTTTTGGGATGAGGTGGAATGGAATGGAACCATTCCACACCCAGAGCCCATCCGTGTGTTCAGTTAGGCAAAAGAATGGAACCGGTTGATTCCCCGAGGTGGAATATTCGCTCCAGATGCGGAACGCACCCGTCTGGCCAAATCGGCCGGACCGAGTGGAACGCCTCCGCGTCAACTCGCTAATCTCTCTCTCACCTCTCGCTACTCTCTCGCCAGGACCAAAATCGGCCGGACCAAAGCTCGCTAGGTCGCCGGACTGAAGCTCGGCGCGGAGGCGTGAGGTCGGGCGCGGGGTCGCGGGTGGAGGTGGAGGTTGAGGGCGGCGTAGTGGCAGCGTGGAGGCGTTGAGGTCGGGCGCGAGGCACGGCCAGGATGGCGCGGCCAGGCACGGCCCTCCTCCCTGCTCGCCGCCCTCCTCCCAGCCCAGCTCCCGGAGCAGCCGCGACGGCTGGAGCGAGCAGGAGCCTGAGGGCCCGCACCCCTTGTTTTCCCTGGCGGCGGGAGTAGGCTTGGGCTTGCTCTTAGGGGCGGCGTCGGCGTGACGCTTCTTGGGAGTGGAGGCGAGGTCGAGGTCGGCCTCGCGGGCTGCCGGCAGAGCGGAGCAACGGAGGTCGCGGGCGCGGGCTGCCGGCAGAGGAGGCGCGGCCGGCCGGCAGAGAAGGCGCGGTCGGCCATGCGAGGCCACGACCATGCGACCTTGCTCCTCTCCCTTGATTGATTTGGGGAATAATTAGGTGTATTAAATATTTAGATTATATTAGGGTCTAATTAATTGTGTGTTTAGACTAATTAAATTTCGTTCAATTCCACTTCTTCTAAAATCAACCAAACACCTGAATGGAATGGAATGGAACCACTCCATCCAAAAAAACGAACACACCCTTATATCCCTATCTCCGGACCTCGGCTGAGCAGTGGAGGGCCCGGCCCACGTGTCCGATCGCTATCTCAAGCACTGAACGCTGCAAACCCGCCGCGTGTCCAGCCTGACGATAAATATCTAACGTATGATGCCTCCCACGCGTCGGCTCCATAGCTTCGCAGCAATGCAAAAATAATTCCATGGCCACCAGCTCCGCGCCACCTCGCCGACTAGCGCCACCGTGTCAAGCCTAACTGCTTATATAAGTAAGCACACTCTGCGCACCACACTCATCTACCGAACAATCTCTCCACCTAAGCAAATTCACTCTGCGACCAGACCACTAACACCAAGCAAGCGATCGGGCAGTAGTTCAGCAGCTAGCTAGCAGCAATGGAGACGGGAACCGACTGCAGGACGGGCTCCCCTTCCTCGTCCGCGTCAACGCACCCGAAGCGCCCCGCCGGGCGCACCAAGTTCAAGGAGACGCGGCACCCGGTGTACCGCGGCGTGCGGCGCCGGGGCAGCGCCGGCCGGTGGGTCTGCGAGGTGCGCGTGCCCGGCAAGCGCGGCGAGCGGCTCTGGCTCGGCACCTACGTCGCCGCCGAGTCCGCCGCGCGCGCGCACGACGCCGCCATGCTCGCCCTGCGCGGCTGCTCCGGCTCCGCCTCCGCCCTCAACTTCCCCGACTCCGCGTGGCTGCTCGCCGTGCCGCCGTGGCTCGCCGACCTGGCCGACGTCCGGCGCGCTGCCGTCGAGGCCGTCGCGGCCTTCCTGCGCCGGGAGGCCGTCGACGAGGTCACCTCCTCCACCGCGTACTTCCCGCCGTCCCTGCACAATGCCGACGACGGACCGTTTGAGGTGCCGACCTACTCTGCGCTGGGTCTGCGCAACGACCTGTTCGAGCTCGACATGTCCGGCGAAATCGACTTGGATACGTACTACGCGGGCTTTGCCGAGGGAATGCTCCTGGAGCCGCCGCCCACGCCCTACTGGGAGAACAGAGAGTGCGGCGACGGAGGCGGAGGCGACGCCGCGCTCTGGAGCTACTGATATCGATCGACGACGATGATCTTCCTGTAAAAAAAACTTTATTTTGGGGAATATCTTCCTGTAGACGAGTTTTGAGTGAAAGATGGTTTTGATGTGATTGTCCAATGCCTCGGCGCCAAGTGTTTTTCTCTTTTGTGCTACGCCCCTAGTACTAGTTGTAAATCGGTGTAACTTTGGGTTATCTTCTTCTAATTCTTGAATGCAATGCAAAACCAAGGGCTCCTGCTGTTCTTGTCAAAATAGAATCACCCACCTGTGCAAGCAATTGAAACTGCTTCAAGCATCATGAACTGATTTTTCTTTTAAAAGGATCCACGTAAGCTAGCGAAATTATTAAACCGCAATAAAAAAAGGGAGAGGAAAACGACACCTTAAGCAGAATGGTTCCAAACCGGGGTCCTATTCGTTCACGTGTGCTGACCATAACAGGCAACCATGTCGAGAAACATCTCGTCCTAAGGATTACCTCACCTGTCGTTAGTCTGTCCTACGAGTATGTTAGTACGCTAATTAATGCTCAAGTCGTGTGGTTCTAGACCTACGAAAAAAATAGCGCGCTAAACAAAATAGCGTGGCCTTGCTCAAAACGCTATGCAAGTTATAACATGCTAATAGCGCGCTATTTTTCAAAATAGCGTTTTACAAAACAATTAAAAAAATGACAGGTATAGAATGTATACTAAGGATTTCAGCAACTAAAAAATGTCCAGAGTAATACATGCATAACCAATTAAATTGATGGTGGCTAAATGATAGAGTCCACATCAAAATGATCACCAAATTCCAAATAACATAGTACAGATCACAATGATCGCCACATAAATCTAACATCAACAGCCAACATGGCATCCAGACAACAACAAAGCAAGCCGTACTTATTTAGAATAAGCTGAACTAGATGGAGAATGCATGGCATCATCTTCGGAATCAGAAGAAGAACCGGCGGATTGCAGCTCATCGTCACGATAAACAGGAAGCAACTTCTTTTTCCTAGGGTGGGAAACTTTCTTTCTTTTTGAAGCACCACCTGCTAGCTGTGATGTTGATTCTTCAACCTGTACACCTTCAGGTTCATCAGGTTCAGCTTCAGTTTGCACAATTACAACCGGCGCAATTCCAGTGATCCACTCATTATCTTCATCTTCTACAACGTCTGCAAATGCTTTGTTCTCAATCGGGTCTCTATCCTTCATCCCTCTCTTTTGGTCGAGTTGTGAATTGGCTTTGATAAACACAAGATCTCGCATTTTGTCATGAAGTAGTCTGTTGCGTCTCTTTGTGTGAACCTGATTGCAAGTAAAATAAAATGCTACTGTAACTATGAACTACAAGTACATTGAACAAGTGAACAATGGAGGAACCTACCAGTACATGGTACAAGTGAACAACAATATAGGCAAAGAGCATAGGAATCTACCGGTACATGGAACAAGTGAACAACTATACATGTAAAGAGTATGCATATACATGGACTTCTTTCTTACTTGATTAAAAACACTAAAGTTCCTTTCACATGCCGAGGAGCTGCATGTCAAACTCAAAATCCGCATCGCCAATACCCTGAGATTTGGTGCACTTGACCCATGATTGGACCACCATTTAGCTTCATTAAAAGCGAAGAACAGAAGTTAAGAAAGCATTGTAAGATCTGATCTGAAAATTGAGAACAAGGTAAATGCTCACCTGGATCAAAGCTTTTGTTTCTCCGCTGCCTTTTAGCACTCTCTCTTCCAAATGACCCCTCTTCATCTTGATATGCTTGACACTCGTCCATCATTATGTCTTCCTTTGGACCGTCTTTAACCATTTTCTCCATGCAAGCAACAAGCCCATCTTTAAATGACCCATCTAACTCAATTTCCAATTTGTTTTCATAATAGTAGTATGGATTTAAGAAATATCCAGCCCTATGTAGTGGTCCCTTCAATTTCCTGTCCCATCTTTTATCCACAATATCCAACACCTCCTGGAAACAAGTTTCCTGATCTTCAAACTTGGCTAAGATCTCTTTCTTTGCATCCAAAAAAGCACCGTGTATATGAATCCCATAGCTGGTACATCGCTATCCATTCTCCGCAGCAAATTAGCCAACGGCTCAAAGAAGTTGACAGCGGTATCTACTGCTCTCCAAAAACTTTCAGAGCGTACAACTCGGTTGGCTTCACTTCCTTTCAGCTTTTTTAAATAACCCATTTCATCCATCTGATCTGATCTAAATAGCTTCTGGAGTTCTTTCTTGTTGTCCAACATGCTCTTCAAGTTCAAGTATGATGTAGCAAACCTAGTAATACCAGACCTCACCAGATCTTTCCCAAGGAATTCCCTCATTAGGGCCAAAACTCTAGTGTGTGCATACAGAAAAACAGTCACACTTTTACCTTTTGTAATAGCAAGGTCAACTAATGGCAGCTTTCCAATGTCCTCTAGCATAAGATCAATAGAGTGGGCAGCACAACCATTCCAAAATATGTTGGGGCGCTTTGCTTTCAACAAAGCTGATGCCGCCATATTCACACTTGCATTGTCAGTCACCACCTGAACAACGTGCTTCTCGCCAACCTCTTCTATGCACTTATCAACAAGCTCAAAGATGTACTTTCCGTCTTTCTTCACAGCTGAACAGTCCACAGAATTAAGAAAAACAACACCATAAGCACTATGAACTACAAGATTCATTACCCCTCTTCCTCTTATGTCTGTCCATGCATCAGTCATGATTGTACATCCACTAAGCTCCCAAGTTTTCCTGTGTGGCTTGAAGGACTCCTCGACTCTCTTCTTCCTCTTCTTCAAGATTGGGCCACCCATTTCATAAGGACTAGGACCTTCCAAGTCCTCACCGTATTGTCCAATTGACTGAAGCATGAGGTTAAAGCTTGGAAGTGTGACTGCATAAAACGGAATGCATGCTTCATAGAACCACTGACAGATGTACTCACAAGCACGATTCCTTCTCTGTTCTCTCTTCTCAGTTGTCAGCTTTGACTGTATCATTTCAACACGTTTGACCTTTCTTGCAGCTACAGCCTCTTCGGGTGTTAATTCACAATATTTGTCCATAGGGCCACTTAAGGATTTAGAACTTCCACGTCTCGATGACTTCAGCGCAACAATAGAATTCCTTATGCCATCTTCATCACTTGAACCATGTTCTTCATCCTCCGAGTGGCTCAAGTCCACTGCACATCTAGCTCTCTTCTGCTCCACGACCTTGGTTGCCTTTTTATCACCCTTCTTTGTCAAATACTGAAGAATTTCCTCTTTCACATCAGCTGGCACTTTTAAGCAGGGATTCACACCAGAACTTGGAATGCACGCGAGGTGTAACTTGATTCGAGTAGTGCCATTGGTGGACGAATGACTGCAGAATATGCATTGTAGACAATTCCTCTTTGCAGGGTCTGGACAAGTGCAATATTTCCATGCTGGGTCTTTTGATCTCACAGCAACACCTTCTCCCTGTACCGTTGAGGCTGTGCTTGACCCTCCAACGCCTACAATCAGACAACAAGACAATTAGACAACAAGCTACAAAAGATGTATCTAGATTTAAAAAACACAAGCTACAGGTTTGAATCATACAACAAGCTAGTTAGAATCAGACAACAATATTTGATAGTATAAAAAAAAACTCCAGCATACCCATGAGTAGCTTTCGGTATGCGGTATAAAGAAGTTACATCTTGTATTCTTGTTAGATACAGCAGTATTATTCTCTGTTATTGCCAAGATACGTTCGAAATTGGACCTAGACGTATCCATCTTAATTAAGTAGCAGCAAACTAAACGGGTATGTGCATGCCATATAAATCTAGCTATTTGCCAAGCCAAGCTACCGATGTGCAACATAGTACAAGAAGATGCAGCGAGTACCTGGTGCAGTCTGACTTGCCGCCGGTGTGCCTGACCCTGACATCGCGTGCCAATGAGGAAGGCGCCGCCGCTGGCCAAGGAAGCCGCCGCTGCCGGCCAAGATCGAGGAGGCAGCCGCCGCTGCCGGCCAAGATCGAGGAGGCAGCCGCCGCTGGCCAAGGAAGCCGCCGCAGCCGACCAAACTCAAGGAAGCAGCCGCCGGGGTCAAGCTCGAGGAAGGCGCCCGCCACCGCCGGGGTCAAGCTCGAGGAAGGCGCCTGCCAAGGAAGCAGCCGCTGCCGGCCGAGCTCGAGGAAGCAGTCGCCGAGGTCAAGCTCGAGTACTCGGGTGGGGAATCGCCGAATGGGATTAGGTTTGACGTGAGGTGAGGCAGTTGGGTATTGGACTTCTCGTAGTGGGCCGATGGGGATGGGCTCCCGCTGTTTTGACGAAAAATATTATAGCGAGTTAGCGACGCTACACGCTAAGCCCGCTATTACGTACTTAGCGCCGCTAAAACGTGCTTAGCGCCGTAGCGTGAACAATTGGCTAAATTTAGCGTTAGCAGTCCAAATACGCTATAGCACGTTAAAAACGACGTTTTAGCGCGCTATTTTTTTCGTAGTTCTAGACCCATCTAGGTGGTCGATCAGCTGGCCATTGGTGCAGCCGGGCCCTGAATCTTGTCTCCAGATATCATGTCAAATCCTTGGTCGATTCAGCGGGTGTGGGACGGTGGGTGGATGTGGTGGGGAAGCAGCTGCACTCTCACCGGCCCCTCCTTCCCGAATGAAATGCCATGTCCAAGATGCAAATATGTCACCTCGTACCTTGCTTAGATATTTGAGCACTCCGGACACCATCATCTGGAAGGGTTCCTTGCTTAGATATTTACCGTCGACACCGTGCTTTGGGCTGATTTTGTCGAAATTCAACATCGCATATCTCTCCATACTTGTCTCATGAGAACTTTGAAGCAACATGAATGTGAGGGTATGAGAAAAATCAATTTTGACGTCACTCCTTATGTATCGGGTAAAGAATGAGGCGGTCGTTTGGGTCAAGGTGAGAGCTAAATTGTTAGGGCACTTATTGAAGGGTGATTGTTACTTGTTTCGTTGCTTGTTGCCCTTAGCTTGGGGCCGTGAACTTCTAAACTTCTCCTTAGTAATAAAGACGACTACTATGGTGTGACAAATGATTTGTGACGACTAGGGGAAAACTAATCCTAGATGTCCTTTCGGAAAATGATTTTCGTGCTAGCGACGACTAATATGGTGTGACAAATTTGAAAATATCATTTTCTTCATAAATCATCTAGAAAAAAATCTATTTTTAAATCGGGCTAGTGGAGTTATTAATCTATCCACCCCTCGTGTGGTTCAGTGTGACATGTGTTGTATTTTTTGCCATTAAAACATCGTGTACAAAAATGATGGTATAATTTTTTGAGCAAATAACATAAATTGTGTTGGTGAATTGATTGTAAAACTTAATGCTTGATAATTGCGTGTGCAATCGAATTGGGGATTGAGGAGTAAAATGTAAAATACTTATTATTCTCTAGATGAAATATCAAGACTAGCCACCTTCATTTAATAATAAATAATCGATAATGGGCCAAAAAGGGCATTTCTTTTCAAAAATAAAAATTAGTGAAGAGAACATTATGCGGGTATGGTACATCCACATCGCAAAGCTTATCCCAATCATATGGTACACCATGGCTACCACACCCATGTTGTCAACACTCACTACAACATATATGTCGATATGCAACGATTGATGATGATGAGTTTGCCTTTTTTTTTCATCACTAGTCCATGTGAAACCCTTTCGGCCCTGAAAATAGATGACATCCGGTCCCTAGTCAGCATTACCGAAACATATCGTCAGTCAGTGATTTGACAACATGGGTGTGGTAGCCATGGTGTGAATTGGCAGCCAGAGAAAAATGGAGGACGGAGTTGGGGGTAAATGACCACATACCTCTGCTGCTCCATGCCTATGACAAGGGGGTCATGCCTGTCGGAGGTCTTTTCGGGTCATTCTCCAGTTCTGCCGAGCATACCCCATGTTTAGAGGATGTCTCGGTGTGTCTAACTGAATTTGAAACGGTTCAGACAAGTGAAAAGTGTTGTTGCTTCTGATCTTTTAATTACGAATTGCATTGTTTTTTGCGAAGTTATTTGGGTGTGTTGGTGGAGATACAATAAGAGCTCAACATTAGCTCGGTGATAGGGACATCGATCGTCCTTGACAAATATCAATCGAGTTTCTCGTATCTTCAATGAGAGGAATTACATCCACTCTGATTTCGTCTGTTTGAAGGGTGAAGAGGCAGGTTGTTATTACAAAAAAAAAGAATAAAGGGACAGAAGGACCGGTGACAAGGCATTGAATGAAATCAGAAGTATTTAATATTCCGGTAGCGATAACCGGAGATAGTCTTTCGCAAAAAAGAAAAGAAAACGGGTAGTCATACCACCCGTCCAAACTTTACAGTCCTTGATTACTCGAACCGGATAGTACCACCACATGATCAGGATTAACGACCACATCTAAACGAAGCTCTAATCCACTGATCTTGCGTTATTTCTGGTGACCACACATGAATGAACAACATGCCAACTTGCAAGCGTCAATGTCCAGCATTTGCACAAACTGTGAACCAACAGTGACGGCTCTTGTCATTTTCCTATCATAAAATACAGTATACAGTATTATTCCGGTTCATGGAGTGCACGATAGTCACCCGCTTGAAGTGGTACGGAGTACTGTATTAAGCAATTGCGCCCTTCCCAAATATAGAAACGGGATCTTGAATAAGAATTGCCAAAAAAGAAATCTTGACATTCAATTGAACGACGAACACACTACCTACTCTGTTTTCTTCCTGTATTCGGAAGGAAACGATGCAAATCCTAAACTTTACAGTCCTTGATCGATTACTCGAACAAGTAGTTCCAGAGCGGGGTCTCCACGACGCCGCCGTCCTCACGCCACGCTCCGGCGTCCGGCGGCTCGACGAGCATGCCCTGGGCTAGGCTCTCGTAGTACGGCCCGGCGACCATGCCGCCGAACCACTGCTCCTCGTCGAGCTCCAGCAGGTCGCTGGACGACATGTAGAACAGAGCTGCGGCGGTCGGCGTGGGCGAGCCCTCCTCCTCGGCGGCCAGTGAGAGTGAGAGTGAGGTCGTCGCGACCGGGCAGAGCTGGAACGCGACGACGGCGAGGGCCACGGCGGCCTTGATCTCCCGCGCGCTGCCGAAGCCGAACGACCCGGCGGCGAGCACGGGCAGCATCCGCCAGGCGGAGTCGGCGAAGTTGAGGCAGGCCGCGGGGCCGGAGAGGGCGAGCGCGGCGGCGTCGTGGGCGCGCGCCGCCATCTCGGCGGTGGCGAAGGTGCCGAGCCAGAGCCTGGCGCCCCTGGCCCCGTGGACGCGCATCTCGCACACCCACTGGCCGACGCGGCCCCGGCGCCGCACGCCGCGGTACACCGGGTGGCGCGTCTCGTGGAACTTGGTCCGCCCCGCGGGGCGCTTCGGCGGCTCCGAGCCCACCGTCCTGTGGCGGCCCTGCTCGGACGTGGACGTGGACGTGGAGGCGGCGGCGTCCATGTCGAGCTGAGAGGCTGTGATAAAGGTGCTAGCTTGCTGTGTGTCTGCTGGGTTCGTGAACTTGAGTTGTCGTGTGTTGAGCGGCGGTGGAGCTTGGGTGAGAGGAAGAAGACTGCGGCGGGGGGAGGATATATAGGCAAGCAAACGGCAGCGGTTTCCCGGCGGGTGGAGATGGAATTGGGTGAGCCCACGCTGATGATGCAAGCGCGTCGTGGCGTGCCAGCCTCATATGTATGGCCGCGCCTTCCTTTTCTACTAAGGCAAAAGTCTATTTTCAACCCTAAACTTGTATCGTTTGTACCCTGAACTTGCGAATCCCGGTCTAAATCGAACATCGGGAAAACAAATATCCCGGTCGGGAATTTGCATTATTTCACTGACAAAGCGGACCCACATGTCATATTGTCAAGAACAAAAGAAAAAAGCCGTCTATCCCCAACCTCCTGCTCCATCGTGCGCTGCCCAACCTGATCTCCAGCTCTGCCGCACGCCGCTATTATCATACGAGTCCCGTATTCGTCCGAGACTCCGAGTCAACGAACTCGCGGCAAGCGCTGGTCGGCGGCAGCGGCTCCCTTGCAGACGGAATGAGGCAAGTTCCTTTTTTCCTCTTCTTTTTAAATTTATCGATTCCTTTTCCTCTTCTTCCTTCTCTACTCTTCTCCCTACCAATCAAGACATCGACTTGCAGAAGTGAGGAATCACTAGCAAATTGCATTGATGTGCTAACAATCGGACCAACCAGCAGCATTTGGCAGGGCTTCTGCTTATTTCTTTTTCATTAATTTTCCCAGCCCCGATGAACCTCATCCGCAAGTCCTACTTTAGCAGCAACAATTGATGGAAGATGGTAGTAGGACAACGATGAGAGAGGCGCGCGGTGGTGCTCCCTTACCAGGCGGCGGCCACGAGTGATCAGCTCCGGCAACGGCAGCGGCCACGGCCCATGAGTTATCTGCTCCGGCGACGACAACATCACACGTACGGAGGACGACGCTCCGGCCGCGAGCCTCTAACGCCGACGGGCGCTCGCCTGCTCTCCCTCGTCCCGTGCGAGAGGCCCTCGACCAGCTCCGCCTCCGGCGCCCCGCCCGGCCCGGCCGCTCGCCGTGCTGCCGACGCGTCACCCCGCGTCCCTCACCGGCAGCCGCATAATTAGTTTTTTTTTAGAGAGGCAGATGATTTACAAATAAATCCAGAAATTTACCTAACAGCTCAGATCCAAAGTTTGACTATTTTTCTAGTGCCACGCGGGCCTGACCGTGGGGTCAGCCTGTTGACTCTTGCCACGTCATCGTTTTTAGTCAAAACCCAGCTTAAGGTTCGATTTAGACCGGGATTCCCAAGTTCAGGGTACAAACGACAGGGATTTAAAATTTAGGGTTCATTTCGTCGAACCTCTACAAATTCAAGGTTTAAAATAGACTTTTTCCTTCTACTAATTTAAGTAAGCAATCCTTGTCGAAACAACAGTCAGCACTGCCACTGATAATATCTAGCCAAAGTGACGCACGGCTTACGCTTGCAACAGCAAGCTTGGATCTTTGCTTCCAAATGAGGGAAAGATTGGCCATGAGATATTAGCCAAATGAGGGCCACGTACCCACCGGCCTCCACTGAGGAGTGACGAGGATTTTTGGCGCGAGATCGACCGGGGAAGAAGATCTTTCTCGCGCTACGCCTCCATCCACCCACAATTAATTAAGCGTGATTTGGACCGCCTCCATACACGTGGACTAATCAAAGCTGCCATTACGGCTCCACCCACAAGAACGAACGGACATGACCTATTTGTGGAATTGTCATTCTGAGAGTGGTCAGCAACCAATAGTGTGGGCGGCGGTGTGTCCTTGTCGTGACCATTTTCTGTATTGTTTGATTAGTAGTACTGTTTGGATGCTTAAATAAGTGCTCCCGGGAATGGATTTTAGAAGCTTTCCTCAAAGGTGTGGACATATATTGTACTGCCGAATTGCCCTTTGCTAGCTGTCAACTTTGTTCTGCTTGCCGTCCTCCCGTCACGCTCTAGCGGGTTGTGGATTGACTTCTAGACAGTTGGATTGTCTCGTGATTCGTGCTTGTCATGTGTTGCAACGGAGTTTTTTTTCAAACCGTCGTTGGATTGTTTCGTGTGTTTCGAATGACATCATCTGACTGGATTCTCAATTAATTGCATGCTAATGTTATTTTTCTAAGTCGGGTGAGAATTAGTCTTTATCGTGAACTTTAGCAGCACGTAGAAAATAATATTTACGCAAACGGAACTGATAATATTAACCAAGTTTCTTACAGGAAAACCTAGAGCAAAGAAAAAATACAGAGAGGTCCTTCTGGATCCCAGCATCGTCTTCGTCGAGCAGCACGCTCCGTCGGCGAAACCCGCCACCCCTCCTCCACCCGAAATTTGGACCGGGAGGAGTCCCCACGCGGTCGGGAAGTCGACGGTCCTCAGCTCTAGACATCCTCCATCCTCCTCCATCCTGCACCACGTACGACGACAACTTGGTGAACATCACCACTTCCGGCGAGGGGAAGGCGCGCTCCGCAACTCCGACGAGTCGCGAATGTGAAGGGTCCGAGCTCTCTCTGCCTAGCAATGGTCACAAGAAAAGAAGTATCTTGGTTTATTTCGACGGATCGAAATTCCAACACTTATTACGTATTTTACTGCTCCACTTGCACTCACTACGTATCTCAAAAAGTGATTGGGCGACACATCACGTGTAGGCATCTTATCCTCGATCATGGCCATATGATTCAGCAAGTAGGCCCTACGGATCGAGACTCCTCTTGGACAGGAAACCGGGGAAAACCCATGGTTTTCGGTAGCTTCAACCGGCTGAGCTGGATGGGTTCTCCTAGGCCACATCTTCTGGATTAGCGTGTGGTTACCAGTTAAAGTCACCACACATGAGGTGATACTACCCTTTTGTGGAAGTAACCTTTTCCTTTTCATGGTTTGTCTGAAACCACCACCATTGACTATTCGATCATTTCACGCGCCTTTTATCTTGTTATTCCTCTCCGTGGCTGAGAACTGAGTTTCCTCGGATGTTTGTCATGGAATTTCATTAGTTTGATTTCATCAGTTTCAGTTCGTTCCATATGGTTTCAGAGACCATGGTCGGGTGTTTCAGTTTCAGTTGCTCCAGAGTGAGGCGTCCCAGTGCGCCTCAGTGAATTCCGGTGCCGGCGGTTCGAGGACCATCCCCTCCGCGAGGTCCGCGTAGTACGATCCCAGCCAGGTCCATATCGCCGGACATGTCCAGCTCGAGCCTCGAAGTCGAACATGTCCAGCCGCCACCTCGTCATTGATCACTTCGTCGGCAATTGGCGGCGACGTTGCCGACGAGCCGCCGTTGTCCGCAGACGATGGCGCGGACACGCTACATGTGTCGGCCTCGTCCACGGGGACGGTGGCCGCCTGCCGGCGATGGAAGTCGGCAACGGCGGGGAGAGCCGCGCGCCGCACGTCGGCGAGCGCAGCCGGCACGGTGAGCAGCCACGAGGAGTCGGCGAAGTTGAGGCACACGCACACAGCGGAGGGGCCGCCCAGGCCCAGCGCAAGCATGGTGGCGTCGTGCGCACGCGCGGTGGACTCTGCGGTGAAGTAGGTGCTGAGCCAGAGCCGGCGGCGCACACCACGGTATACCGGATGCCGCGTCTCCTTGAACTTGGTGCGCCCCGCTGGGCGTTTCGGGTGTGAAGACGGCGAGGAAAGGGTACTCCATTGCTCGGCGTCACCCATGTCCATTGCTGACTTGCTGCCGGCGGCTCCGTGCTGGCTTAAGCTTGGTAGTTGGTATGGCTTGCTTGCTGGACTATGAACTATGGATTAGTTTGAGGTGGCAGACGAGCTTGTTGAGCTCGAGCTCTGAGTGTTGGGTAGCTCAGTGTGGTGTGTAGACTGTAGAGTGCGGTCACATGAGAGGCGGCGGCGCCTTGCTCCGGATTTGCAAGGCCTACGGAGGCAACCAGAGACGATACTGCTCCGGATTTGCAGTGATCATAATCTAATCTTGTTCCATTTCTTTTTCTCCTTATTTCAAGAAGAGGTCTTGAATTTTGTGGCACTCACTTAGAAATCCATACTGCCCTCTTTCGGAAAAAACAATCAACCATATCTAGACATTTCAAAAGATTCTAAATTTCAGTTACATGCGTTTGAGCTCCCTGAAATGTGAACTATCATTTGGAAATTTCTGAAAGAAAAATCGAAGAAATACGGGAACTTAATTACATATAATTCACTTTTCAGAAAAAGCACCCTCAAAATTTAAACTAAAACATTATATTAAATTTTCAAAGAAGTGTTGATAAGGGCCTCTCCCATACCTATCTAGGGGCGGCACCCGCGAGGGTGTCGTATATCATGACATGGCCCACAGAGGATTTAATGGTATACTTCAAAAACCCCATATGAATGGACACTGTATTTAGGGAGTTGGCGCTAATATATGTTTGATTATGCCAATATGAAAAGTCTTGAAGTTGAGAGTCATAGATTTATATTTGCCACTGGGCAAGATTACATTACAACATGAATCTTTCACACAGCTGAGCTTGGCATGGTCGGATATCATAACACCGCTAAATTTACCATGTTATAAGAAATACATAAGATGTGCCATAGAAAACATTATTGGATATCCATGTCTTTTATTACTCATGCCATGCTAACACACATTTGCGCAAAGAAGCTACTCTTGTTTATTTATCAATTTGAACTCCACTAGTTACAAGATATAGGGGAGGGGGGGGAGGGGGGGGGGGGGGGGTGTGCTCTAATGTTGATGAGATAAAACACACAAACGAAGTATTAACTCTTGAAGATGGGGATGTTTATGTAAGTCCTGCAAGCAGACCATCTTAATGGTCAGAAATCACCGAAACAATGAGTTTTGACAACTGCCTAATATTCGTGTATGAGGGGGGGGGGGGGGGGGACTGCTAATAAAGATTGTTTCGGACCCCCAAACAGTGAGCTATAACACACGAAAACAGCTGGAAATACCCGAAACGATAAGTGTTGACTACTGCCCAATATTTGTGTAAAGGGGGCAACAAGCCTTGGAAATGGCCCACAGACTCTAAAACTGTGAGCGATAGCTCACGGAAAAGGCCAGAAATCACCAAAACGATTAGTTTTGACAATTACCCAATATTTATGAACTGGGTGCGACAGGACAAGAAAATGTCTCCCGAATCACAAAATAGTGCGCTATAACCCATGAAACGACGAGAAATCGCTTCACTAAAAGTTTTTTGTATCATATCAGGAGAGTGAAACAACAACATCACCTGATGTACGCTGCCGTTCGTGGCTTTTTTAGTTTAAATCTGGGCACCGTGGTGCCTTCCGTCTAAAAAAAAACTCCCGACTACCGTGTGTTGTTGCAGTCTCAGGCTTCCATGAAGGGGACCAAGAAGGGACATGTACTCAATCCCGGTCAAAAGTCCGGGAGAGGCGAACTAGGGCCCAAACCAAGGAATTCGGCCCAACTAACCGAAAATCAAACAACGCTACGGTCAACTCGAACTCGTACCTTGTACGCCTGCAGCAGGCGCGTCGACGGCTTGAACGCCGGCTTGATCGCCAGTTCCAGAATCGCCTTGAGCTGTCATGGTTATTCGTTTGAAGAACTAGGCCGAGAGTGTTTGTCACTTGTGGGATTAAGGGTGATAGGTTTGCATCGCTAACAAATGATCTATATTACTCCGCATTTTGTTTTTCGTCAGCGGCGCCAACGTGCACACCCTAACAAGTTAACGTCTAACATGTTGCAGCCAGAGCCGGTCTTGACTTTCGAGAGGCCCGGGGCAAACAAAAATATGGGCCTTTACAATAGTAGTATAGTAATTGAAAATCACATGTATACATATCTTAATTGATTTCATGTAAGTCAAATATCAAACCAAATATAGCAAGTCCGAGGGGGCCACTGCCCCCCTCCAAGCCGAGTATGAGAAATCCCATGTGTTGCCCTCATTTTCTTCCCCTAATACATATTTTTCGACTACTTCCAACATGCTCATCAATGCTGCCATGGAGGGGCTGGTGGCGGCGCTAGCAATTGTTGGCGGCCTGCCAGTCCTACTCGCCTCCCAGGTGGCAAAGGAGGCGGAGAGGGTGTATTTTGTGTGTGGCACAGCGATCATTCTTGTTGCTATGACGGACTGATAAGATCATCTCATCGATGATGATTTTTTTTTTTTTTTTTGACGACATCTCATCGATGATTTCAATGATGGCCATGTTCACAATTGTTGCAGTTGCACTATGACGCGCCTACACAATTCTTGAGTGGATGTCTCCTTAGCGCGGGTGGCTAATATCACCGTCCACATGTGCATCTTTCAGTCCTGGGTGATGTATCATGACGGCTCTGTCCTCCCAGCCTGGTTCGACACAGACGTGTGGTGCGCCGATGTAGGTGTGTCACTGTGTCTACGTGCTCCTTGTTCATGTTCGTCGCTTTCAATTTTCCGATTTGATCGAGACTACAAGAGGAAGAGAGGATCAAGGAAATTGGAAGTAGGAAACGAAACTGCATTGACCAGTCCTGACTGCGGACATGAGGTGCGTCTCTGTGCTTAACAGGCCCAACTGGCTGAGTGCTTGTATGACTAGCTGGACTGGGCTAGACTGGACGTGAGTCATTCCTGACATTTTTTTTGCATACTCTGTAATATTTTTACTATTAAATGGGAGTTCGTAGGTTGGTAGGTCTGTGGGCAGAAATTTTCTGCCGGACCTTCGCTCGCTCGTCACCGCACAGCCCAACTAGCATTGCTCGGCCCAACAGAAAAACTCCTCATCCATGTCTTTTGCGTGATGACGCCTAGGAGCACCACCGCCGCCAACCTTCTCCCCCCGCTCGTCTCTACCGATGCACCGTCCCCTCATGGAAGGCAAGGCCAGACGGCGCAGAAGAGGAGCATGCGCTTGGCGTGGTCGATCGATGCGAAGACGCTTTCTGCCGCCTCCCCCGAGCGCGCCGCCGTCCCGGAGCACCGCGCTTGGCAACTCCCGATCCGCCACCTCTGACCGTGCCGCTGCCCCCAAGCACGAACGCCGCTCTCCCGCTGATGCTCTGCTGTAACCGCGGCACGACAGTTTCGGCAACCTCCGGCCCGAATCAATTTACTGCACGAAGGTACTTTGTTTTCTGTGATGCATATTTTCAGTACCAATCTTACATAGCACGAATCAAAATTCGATGATTGATGAAGCTAGATATAACTTATCAATTAAACTGGGGATCTTTATGTGCATCTACTGCTTGTAGCGAGTTCAGTTTGTGCCAACATCGGAATCAATAATCTTTAGACGGCAAGTGCGCCCACTATCCTTAATTGGCCAAACTCTTGGATCTCCAGGCCGCCACCGAATCCAGATGTCCCATTATTAACGTTCTCCCCTCCAACATTGTCGTTGATGTGCTCCCTGGCTGTGCATTGCAGATTGTGTACTAACATACGGAGGTGAAAAGGGCTCAGTCAGTTGGGCATTGCATTGTGGCCTGGTTTGGTCGCGCTCAACATTGCGTTACATGGTCTAACTTACCTTGATGGAGGCAGCGTGAATAGTATGGGAGATTTGGTAAGCCAAGAATGCTTCGGGAAGTAACAAGTTTGATTAATCAGGTTTCCTCTTAACCTACCAACATCTATAATACTGAAGTAGTGTTAAGTCTTATGACTCCCAAACCTATTTTGGCTTCACAACAGATCGTACGGAAGAAAGGATTGCCCATTGTGTACCGGTCATCTAAAGTGATCTAACTGCACTTGACCATTTTTTCTTTTTCGTTCTTACATACCATGTGACCTAACAAATAGCATGTAGTTAAATTTCTTACCCTTACTATAGCAGCCACGTACATACACTGTATGAAGAATTCAGTACTGGATGGAGTGATTTGATTAATTGATTTCTGGAATCGTTGAACTCATATATTTTGCAATGAGCTTTATGTGTCTGTTAAGATGACTCTCTGTTTGTGACGATGTGGCATTAAAATGGATGTGGTAGCCTTGTGCATTTGATTTGGACACGTTGTTTCCTTGTATTTCCCTGTTTATATTAGGTATTTCACGCAGTAATCTACTAATTCTCTTGTTGCTTTTGTTGTTTTGGCATATTTGATTGACATAACAAGGGTTCAAAACATATTTCAGCTGCTTAATAGCTTTGGTACTAGAACTGGAGTACATTCTGCAATCCTAATTTTTTTGAAGAATTCCCATGCAACGCCAAAAAGTATTCTTGCAACTTCAGAAGTCATATCTGTTTCAGTCTGTTAGTGGAGATGTGCTTCTCTTACAGCATTTAATCGATGAGGAGCTTGGCAAACAAGGATGATCAGCTGGGGAAAGCCTTAGTGTGAATGTGCAGATTGTATTTTCGTCTAACGGTGTTTTGGATGAAAACTTGCTATAAGATTCGACTAGCCGGCTGGGTTTCTTGCTCTCAGCTCTTCATTTTAGCTGCAGGTAATTGTTCCTCGATCTATCACACAAAAGGTAACAACTTTACTTACGGCTTTTTTGGTACATTCCCGGCTCTTCTTTTTACTTCCCAACATGATGTTTATAGGTTCATGTCGTGTAATCAGGATGAATAATAGTCACGCTACAAATGGATATTTTCTTTCTGCAATTAAAATTCTATGTGATGTGTGCTCTTGCAGTAGCTACCTTGGTTATCAGCTAAATCATCTTAGTTTGTGATTTCGTTGGCATCTTATTTGATGCTTCCTACAACAGAAGATCAAGAGAACATGAGATTTATTAACTGGAAGGCATGAGATCAACATCTCAATGCATAGACAATTCGTGTGGGGCGTACATTTGTGTCACAATGATCTTATGTAAATGCCACCTCATTCACTCCATATAGGTAAACTATGACCTATGAAATATCTCTTTTGGCAGAAGTTTTATTTTAGCTGATACTTTTTCAAATCAAGATGGTGTATATGTGACTTAATTTGGCATCCCAGGTAGGTGGTGCGCTGTTGATCTGGCTATATATATGATGAATAAGCTATACTGGAGATTTATGAGATTTCAATATTTTTCTGGCTGTGGTTTCAAAGCTTTTATGCCTTTTGTTCAACAGTACTATACACATTTAATAGATTAAAGAATCTATTGCATTCAACAACGGTAATAGTAAGCATTTTCTCCTGTATATAAATATTTCTTCAATGATAAAAGTAGTTTGGAAATCATGAATTATTTTACATTTCCATATCTACCTTTCAAATGTTGCTTTCATAATATTAAATTATCTGAAATTTGCGGCCTAAACATAATGCTGGAAACTTGCAAAGGTGAAAGTGAAACTTGTTGCTGGCGGCTAACAAGGCGAGCCAAGTTTTAATATGAGATCTACTACTGATCGATCTTAAATAGCCAAGCTAATGAGTTACTCGTTTAATTTGTCAAGCTCGACCAAATTCAGTGTCCTCAAATCTGGTCTATGTAGACATGCACGAATGTATTTTTGTTTGTCGTTGCATAATGGATATTTTGTCTGTATGTGGGTGTTTGGTTCGCTCACATAATCTTACCATGTAATGTAGTCCTGATGGCTTTGTTTATTTTTTTTGCAGATTCTTGTAGGTCTCTTTGTGGATTTTATGCTTATCCAAATGCATTCTTAGAGACTATTGGGCAATGACTACTTTCATGAAGATATCTTGCATGGTATTACTTACAAATTACAAAATGGAATTGGTGTTTGTGAGGTTCGCTCAAGTCACATTCTAACTTTGCAGCTGCGGCACGGTCTTTTCCGTGCTTATGGTGTCATTATTTAGGATATGACTTTCCCAAGAAGAACTTAGTTGCTCTTAGATTGGGTGCTCAACCTCTTACAAAAAATATTTCCTTGGTTGTAGATGCTTCATGGACTTATCATGATTTAATTGGTCTAAAACTGGTAAGATAAAATATTTATAACTAAAAAATATACGGTCAGAGATGAAATGCTCTAATAATTTTTTTCATAAAATAGTTGAAGTACATGTTTATTTCCATTCCAGTTTATGGTTCAGGATGAATGCAAACTTGCATATCTTAGGTGCACATTTCACAATCAGGACCGGGACAAGTATATACCACATTCATGTACTTCCTATGCATCCTATGAATAAATGGGACAAGTATATACCACATTCATGTACTTCCTATGCATCCTATGAATAAATCTTTAGAAGCAATGCATAGTCACGTCTTTCTAAATCTGCTCTCTGTACTTCCATGTTTTGATGATCTTTGACTTTATTATTTAATTAGCAGTCTTCGAATACAAGTCGTATATTCTCGATTGCTAGACTTATGTTTGGATGCTTATCATGTATGGTCAATTATCTATTCGTTTTTTATGTATTACATGATTGCAACGTTCTTTGTATTGTTGTTGATATTGCAGGTTAGGGCTCTCCTTTGTATTCTTTTGCATGAATTGAGGTGTTGCCTAATATGAACTCAAGAACAACGGCATTCCAAATTTGGTCTAATATTCCCTCGTAGTTCCCTATAACAGTAATGTGTTTGTTAATTGTTTTCTTTTTATTCATTAGAGTCAACCCAATTATTCCAGTGACGCCAATGTATTTTTAGAGATTTTATATACACTCTTGATAGAGTTGGCGTATAATGAATGCTTGAGTTACTATATTACTCTCTTGTGCGAGGCTGAGAATTGTGCAAAGGCTGGCTGGCGTACTGTGTTTCAACTGAAAATAGAAGTCACTTATTAATGCCTCAGTATATTCACTATCATGCCTGCAAGCGCCATAGGAAAAATCTGGAGAATAATTGGTTTTCAATACGTAACAAACATTCTCTTGAGTTTACAGGTGATTTTATCTAAACAAACAGAGATGCTCCATGTATTCTTGTTTACTAACTTCATCATCTGACTGATTTGAGAAGCGAGATAATCACAAAAGGGCTGGATGGGATAGAGGTGTAATCGACAAGCACAAATAGCTCTTCACTGAGACTTTCCGACTCACTAGAAGAAGAGAAGACCAAGAAACGTTCGAAACCAGCTTACATCTCCCTCTTTTCTTATTGAGAACATTTTATTTTAGAACAACACATCTCCCTTCTAATTACTAGAGCATGGAAGAGGGTGTGTCGGCCCATTTGAAGAGTAGCAACTGGAATGTGTGTTCCGCATCAAAGATTGTGTTAATGAATTGGAAAGACCCACAAATTTAATGTATGCATACACTTATCTATAGATTTGCAAATTTTAAGGATTTTTTGGGAATTTTTGGTTACACAAAAGTAACAAATTTGTAGCGGTAAAAAAATTTTGAGGGTCCCCGCATTTGTGTAGATCACGTATATGAATATATTTTTATGAAACTTGTGTCACGCGTACTAGATTGGTAGATGTACTCTTATAATTGTTTCCAGTTTTTTTTAACATGTGGGTTTCAGTTTTCTTTTGTAAAAAAGGATTTGGGGGAGCCTAGGAGTCAATAACATTTTTGGAAACTTGTATTTTTCTGAACCGATTAAGTGTGTTTGGTCAAAATTGCCGCAGACAATTCAACTTGAGGAGTTGTTTGTGTAGCAGATCACATAGCGAAGCCCTGATCCCTCAGCTAGATTATCCCAACGTTAAAATATTGATGATAGAGGTGTTTGTATTTACACACCCTATACACAAACTATGTGCGGCGAGAAGAACGAAGAAATATGAGCGATCCGTAGCAACGCACGGGCATTCATCTAGTATACATACTATATATTAGAATGAATTAATTTTACCTCCTACTTTGTGTTGTTTGGATTGACATGGTAGCTAACCTGGCCATGGAAGTTAACGGTTGGAATAAACCTATTTATAAGCATTTTCTAAATCAGGAGTCATTGGACCTCACACTTGTTGCTTCTACAAAACCTGGGTGAGGCTGGTTTTGAACTTTTACTGAACCTGCGGCTGTGGAACCGATCCCCTGCCTCCTTCAAATTCCTGCATTTTGCTCTTACACTGGTCGCAGTTCAAATCATACCCATTGAAATCATATATATAAGCTTTGACGGCCCAAATCAACAGCTGGATTGTGTAAAGTGCATTGATAGGAATCAAATTCTTTTCAATCTATGACACATTCAATTGGAATCAACCCGTTGCAAGCGCAAATTTACTAGTATATATAATCGGTCGCCGCGTTAGCTCGCGTGGCTACGAG
Source organism: Poa annua (assembly GCA_026929855.1). Lineage (NCBI taxonomy): Eukaryota > Viridiplantae > Streptophyta > Magnoliopsida > Poales > Poaceae > Poa > Poa annua. Next base: position 68,114,678 of record CM049439.1, on the reverse strand, counting down.
GACTTTGAGCAAACTGGGAAAACACTCGAGGATTCGGTAGCTTTTCACTGGCTGGACCTCGGACGTTCTCGGCCACATCTTCAGGATTCGCGTGCTCGGAGAGGACCACCTTGTTGGATCACCCAGCGTTGATCTTTCGGGTTCTCGTTCTATTGCCTCCACACATGAACTGACACGATTTTTTTCTGGAAGTAGTCTTGTATCGATCTGCCTGAACTCTGAAAACAGGTGAACTTCAGCCGATCCACAGGCGGCAGCAGCAGCAGCAGTGTTCTTCCAATTGTTTCCTTCAGCGGAACTTGCTCAGATGTGTGGCATGTAATTTAGTTAAGTTCAGTTAAGGTCAGATTTTAGAGAGAGCCGGAGCAGGTTCAGTTCCCTCCATACGGTTTCAGAGAGCAGGGTGTGCCGGTGTGGTGTTTCAGTTTCAGTAAGAGCTCCAGAGCGCGGCGTAATCTGCTCCGCCGTCCCAGCACACCTCGGCGAATTCCGGCTGCGGCGGCGGCGGCGGCGGCGGCGGCTCCAGGAGCATCCCCTCCGCGAGGTCCGCGTAGTACGATCGCAGGTCCATCTCCCCGGACATGCCGAACTCAAAGTCGAACAAGTCGCCTCCCAGTACTGCAGCCGCCGCCGGCACCTCGAACAGCCCGTCCCAGGTTCATGACGGCTTCGTCCTCCCAGCCTGGTTCAACACGGTCATTGGTTCTAAAATAATTGAATAAAACTAATACAAAATGTTACTCCCTTCGATCTGTAAGACTAGTCACAGTGGGGAGTAACATAGTAGTAATATCGTTGCCACGTAGGACAAAAAACTGATGTGACAAGCATTTAATGAGTAAAGAGAGGGTAGTGGTAACATAGCTAGTTATCATAACATCGCATATCTCAAGACATTGTGAGTCTATAAGCTAATAAATAGAAGTTTGCATGACACCACATGTTTGTTACTACCCACTATAGAGGTGATAATATAGTCTAGAATAACGTGTATGTTACTGCTCTATGTTACTGCCCATTGTGACTAGCCTAAAGATTGCCGTGAGTTGCATAAGAATTTGTACTAGCTTAGCTTAGTATTGTTTCCACGACAATTATTTTGGACCATTAGTAGTAATTAGTTCAACTAGTGAGGGGCTATACACTTCAAAGTTAACTTGAGAAGAAAAAAACCTTTGCTCATTTCAACGGATCAAATTCTAACATTAGAATAACAAATGCAACAGTGTTTACAAATTGCGCTACTCCACCACAACTTAATACTATCTCTAATAAGGTGGCACGTCGTCGAAAAAGCGACGCGTCATAAAATCTAGGCATCTTGTCCTCTTGGCCACAGGGTTTAGGAAGGAGCCGCCAAGGAGCGAGACACATCAGCATCAGGTCGCCGCGTCAGCTCTTGTGGCTACCAGGACTTTGAGGAAGCTGGGAAAACACTCGAGCTTTTCAACCTCGGATGGGTTCTCGGCCACATCTTCAGGATTCGCCTGCTCGGAGAGGACCACCCAGCGTTGCTCTTTCTACTGCCTCCACACATGAAGTGACAGGATCTTTTTCTGGAAGTAATCTTTCTGCGATCTGTCTCAGCTGAACTCTGAAAACAGGTGACCTTCAGCCGATCGACAGGCAGCAGCAGCAGTGTTCTTCCAATTGTTCCTTCAGCAGAACTTGCTCGGATGTGTGGCATGTAATTTAGTTAAGTTCAGTTAAGGTCAGGTTTTAGAGAGCGGGAGCAGGTTCAGTTCCCCCACATACGGTTTCAGAGAGCAAGGTGTGTGGTGTTTCAGTTTCAGTAAGAGCTCCAGAGCGCGGCATAATATGCTCCGCCGTCCCAGCACACCTCGGTGAATTCCGGCGCCGGCGCCGGCGGCTCCAGGAGCATCCCCTCCGCGAGGTCCGCGTAGTACGACCCCAGGTCCATCTCCCCGGACATGCCGAACTCAAAGTCGAACATGTCGCCGCCCGCCGGCACGTCGAACAGTCCGTCCAGTTCAGTAGCCCGGGAGGTCGCCGACGAGCCGGCGTTGTCCGCGCACGACAACGTGGACGCGATGGAGCTTTCGGCCTCGTCGGTGGGGACGATCGCGACGCAACTGTTGCCGGCGGCCTCCCGGCGCTGGAAGTCCGCGACGGCGGCGAGCGCCGCGCGCCGGACGTCGGCCAGGTCGGCGAGCGCGGCCGGCACCGCGAGCAGCCACGCGGAGTCCGCGAAGTTGAGGCACACGGCGGAGCGGCCGCCCAGGGCGAGCATGGCGGCGTCGTGGGCGCGCGCGGCGGATTCGGCGGTGGCGTGGGTCCCGAGCCAGAGCCGCACGCCGCGCTTGCCGGGGACGCGCACCTCGCAGACCCACCGGCCGGCGCTGCCACGGCGCCGCACCCCGCGGTACACCGGGTGCCGCGTCTCCCTGAACTTGGTGCGACCCGCGGGGCGCTTCGGGTGCGAGGACGGCGAGGAAGGGGAGCTCCATTGCTCGGCGGCGGCAGCCATGTCCATTGCTGGCTGAAGCTTAGTCAGGTGGTATGGTGGATTGGCAACTGTGGATGAGTTTGAGGTGGCAGGCAACTGTGGATGAGCTTGTTCTTTGGCTTGTCGAGCTCGAGCTCGAGCTCGGAGTATTTGGTAACTCAGTGTGGTGTGTGGAGCGCGCTGTTTATATAGTTTCGCCTGACGCGCTGAAAGCAAACGCGTGGTGGCTCATCGGTTGACGCGTGGCGGCTCATCGGTTGACGCGTGGCGGCTTATTGCACGTTAAACAAAGGGATGTTCTCCCTCTCCCCTTTAACCTGTTTTCCTTTTTCTTTTTTAATTATATTTGAGTGCACACCGTGGCGACCTGACACAACGGTGAGGATTTCCAGTTCTCATAATCTAATTCCAACTCGGTTTCCTCAGTTCCTATACGTAGGATGTATAAGTTTTGGGCCAACGCTCAGCCGGCTGTAGCTACGGCCGGTTTGACTTTTTGCCCTCCTTTGACCCCGCATCATGTAGCAAAAAAATTAGTCAATGTAGCAAAAAAATCCGCAAGTACATTTTTTTTGTAAGTACGTAGCATTTAGAAAAAACATCGATTTGCATTAGTTCGTCGAAATGTAGCACAAAACCTTTGTAGCAATTTATACACATCAAATGCAGCATTTTTTTTCTGTTCATGTAACACCACATGTAGCAAAAAAAATGGAAAATTTTGAGTCAGATCAACGTTGCAAAAAATCCATCTGCAAAAAAAATATTTGTGCATGTAGCACGGTATGTAGCACAAAAAATCAGATGCGTAAAACTTAGCGACATGTAGTAAAAAATGGTGTAGCAGTTTAAACACAACCATGTAACAAAAACCAATAATATATGTATCAAATCCCAATTTTAGTGTAGCATACATCAATAAGACATCAATTAACAGAAAATTCGTGTAGCATTTTGCTAATGCTTGCACCACAAAAATTATATACAAATGTAGCAAAAAACTCCAAAATAAATTGACCTTCATCGTCGTCATGGAGGCACCGTGGTCGTTGGGCGTGGAGCGCCCACTCCTCCCCCTTGCGCATCTCCTCCTCAGCCGGGGCCTCGGCGGCGGGCGGCGGGGTGACGATGGCGACGACGCGCTCGAGGACGGGGACGGCGTCGGTGTGCCGGCTGAGGCCGCAGTGGATGGCGGCGGCGAAGTGGAGGCTCATGGTCAGCTCGAGCTCGGCGCCCTCCCCGCGGCACTCGAGCGCACGCGCCGCCGCCCTCGCCGGACACCATGGTGTGGATGGCGGCGGACAACGACGGCGGCGGCGGAGCGGACGGAGGCCGGCGCGGAGGAGCAGCAACTGCGCGCGCAGGTCGGTGAGTGCGGAAGGGAGGGAGTCGAGGTAGGCGAGAGCTGGGCGCAGGTCGCAGGAGCGGAGGAGGAGGTGCAGCTTGTTCGCCGCCGCCACCGCCACCGAAGCGGGCTCCGGCGAGCTCATCTCGTCACAGCTCATGCGGGCAGTGGAAAGAGACAAAGCTCCTTTTGTTTTCTCGGAAGGTCGTGGGCTGTTTGGATAAGACTGTGTGCGAACGGTTCCTCAAGGCTGTAAAATAGGTGGGGAAAAAGGCCCGCGTGGGGAGCGAGGTGCGCGGCTTGACCCGGCTGTAGCTACAGCCGGTTGATACAAAGCGTTTTCCATAAGTTTTGGCACGGAAATTAAAGAATGCTAGTTGAGAAAAAAATTACACTAATTTAGGACATAATTTCCTCGTTCTAATTTACGTGGTAAAAATAGGAGTTTAAATTAGATAAGGAACCATAATCAAGTCTACAAAAAAAAAATCAGATGAATGGTGAAAAGAAATGCACTTTATATTTATTTTAAAAAAATTAAATTCTTAGACTCCTTATATCAATGAAAACAAGACTAGGCAACTTAGCGCGCCGACACGCCGCGCCTGTGAACTTAATAAAAGTTAAATTTTGTAGCATGCACATGTGAAAATTATGTAGGTTTGAAAATGAGTGAAATTAGCGCGGCGACACGCCGCGCCCGTGAACTAAATAAAATTTAAATTTTGTAGCGTGCACATGTGAAAATTATGTAGCTTTGAAAATGAGTGAAATTGAAAGAAGTTAGCGGTTTAAAAATTGTTTAGGCTGCGAAAATAGTTCACGATTTGGATTTCTTTTACGTTTGCAAAATGAGTAGATTTAAAAGACATGTGAAAATTTGAAATACGCAAATTTGAAATTCGGTTAGATGGCACAAATCATCAGCATTTATTTCTGCGAGGCTATTTATCTTAATACTTTCATGTTCTAAAAATTGTTCTGAGGAGGATGTGCATTAGTTTTTTTTTCCAAATATTCACCAATTTAAAATATCCAAATATATTCTTTGACAATTTAGCGCGACAAACGTCACGGCCGTGTCATTAGAAGAAGAAATATCGTGGCGTAAAATACTACAGTAAGTCTGTATTTTCCCTTACAAATGTAATTTAATTACATAATCAGATGGAATCCATTATGTGAGAATTTATTAATTCCAATCAATAATTATATTTGAGCAAATGAATATGGATTTTGTCCAAATATTCACCGCATTAAAATCTCCAAATATGTTTGTGTTGTGCTGTAAGTAATTAGTTTTTTTTTGCGATCGTTTTGATATTTGTTCAGATTTTTTTGATCGACAGATTTAAAGAAATGCTGAAATGAATTTGGAATGTCTTAAAATATTCATCGTATTCAAGTGTTCAAATATGTTTGCATTATGGTATAAGTAATTAGCATTTTTTTTGCGGTCATTTCCATATATTTTTCATATTTTTCTGATGGATAGCTTTTAAGATATTAATTTTGCAATTTTAATCATTTTCTGGAGTTTTTTTCTAAGGAAAAAGAAAATCCGCTGACGGGTGGGACCCACGCTGACGTCGCGATGACGTCAGCAATGGCCTGAGATCCGCCGCGGCGGCGCTGAGCTCGCCGGCGTCCAACCAGCGCGAGCCGCAACGCGCGCGTACGCGCGTTCGACGCGCCTCGACGCGGGCGACCCGAAGGTGGCGGCGCCGCCGCTCCTAGGTCGCCGGAGCGCCGGCGGTGGCGTGCGGATTCGGCGGAGGGCAGCGCGCACGGCGGCGACGAATCCGGCGACGGCGCGGCGTTCCGGTAGCCGACCTGCGGTGAGGAGGGAGAGGATGCGGCGGCACACCTCCCCGTGCCCGTCGATTTGGGCAGGGAGGCGCGGAGCGGCGGCGGCGGCGCCGGCGACCTCGGGGTCGCACGGGAGAGAGAGAAGGAGGGGGATTTCTGCGGGTAATTTTGCAGAAAAGTATCTGACGTTTTCCGTATTAACGAACAGGTCCCTCGCTGTGTATAACTTTGGACAACGGAGCGCGGGCTCGATCTGCGGAGGTTTTTTTTGCAAAAAGACACGGTTACCGGTGGAACCGGGGCTGACCGGCTGGCGACCAGGCTACGTGGCAATTTCCCATTGGCTAAAATTGCGAAATGAACAGTGCCGTTCGAATTGGATCTGCGAATTGCAATCCAGACCGTCCAAAGACCGGATCGGATGGTCCATACAATCCGGGCGACGTGGATGCGCTGATTGAGGGAGAATCACACGTACTTTCATATATAATATAGTAGCTATAGCTATAGCTATAGGGATTGTTATCTATAGAGCGGAGCGCCTCTCTCACTCTACTCCAGTCCACGATGCCGCTAAGAGGAAGAGGAGAGAGACCGATGAAATGGGCCTATAATCAAATCGGGAAGGGAGGGAGAGAGAAAGGGTGGGGGATGAGCCTCCCATATAGGTTCCATCCAACTCTGTTTCTTCATTGTCTTATGTATCTACCTTTAGAAATTTGTTTTGCTCATTTTTTTGCGAAGCCTTTTGCTTACTTGGTTTCTCGTAAGGCGGCTCATTCTATGTCTTCGTCAGCATAACAAAAGTATACTCTTAACGCCACCGCTGGTTTTCAGAAAGCCGTCTCTGTATCATAGCTGTCGTCCTATGAGTCGATTAAAAATGAATACACCTAACTACTTACTAATTATTTTGGATGAGCTTGAGAATCTAGAGAAGAGGACTTACAACTTTTGGGACACACTTATATAAATCCATACTATCAACTTAGTTACATGCGTCTGAAACTATAAGCTCTTACAAGAACGAATTACCTCTATATATTAAGAGGGGAGATTTTCTGGCCCCGGCGTCGCTCGATTTACTGTTCATGTGAACAGTATGAATAGTGCTTCCATCCCGTGCCATCAGCTCCCGATCCGACGGTCCGCGCGGTCTTTTCGCACAAAGGCCCCCGCATTTTTCGAAAATTACTTATTAGTCTTCCTATATATAAACAGAACCCTAACCCTAGATCCTAATCAGTTTCATTTCCCCACCTGCTTCTCCTCCCCGATTTGGCTTGGAGGTCACCGGAGAGCCCGGATCGGGCGGCGTTGAGGCTCTGCTTTCCAACGGCCGGCGCCGCCTGTCCGCGCCCATCCCCTCCGCGACCGTCCCTTCTCCTGCCCTCTGCGACGTGGGCTGCGGAGCACGCTCTCGAAAACAATCGAGAAAAAAGCAGGGAGATGAACCAGTGTGGGCGGCGTGGTGGCGGGAGTTGTCCCCGTGCGAGCGGCGTCGAGGCGCTAGGGCGGCCGGGCGGACGACGTCGTGCGGATGGGCGTCGCCACTGTCGAGCGCTGGGGCCGGCGGCCGGACAGCGACGTACGGCTGGGCGGCGGCGATGCGCTGGGCCGCTGTCGACGCTGGTGCAGCGATCTGATGGACGACGACGGCGGCAGGAACACTGCTGAAGGGTCAGGAGGCCTTCAGCACGACCATGGCGGCGGCGTCTTGGAGAGCACGACGCTGGTGCAGCAGTCTGATGGCGGGGGCAGGGCCAGAAGGCTACCGGGGAGCATGCGGCGAAGAGCGGGCGGCGTAAGCGTCCTCGGTCAACCAAGACGAGCGAGGAGGTGGACAGATGCACATTGCCGTCGAGCGCAACCGGTGCCGGTAGATGAATGATTGCCTCAAGGTCCATATCTGTCTCACAATTAAATATTGATTTTATGTGATCCTACCACTTTCCTCATCCTCTTTCCCCCGTACTTTGTTTAGTTCGGTTTGCCTGTTGTTTTTTGGTGGGAGCTGGATACGACTCCATCATATCTGATGCTTCTAATGCTAAGTTACATCTACTGACCAATGCATTTGCAGAGAAAACTAATATAATGAGTTGAACAACGTATTGAAGCAATGGAGAAGGTAATAACTTATTTATTTGAACCATGTGAAATGGCACAAGCTCAGCTCCTGCATCGCATGTTTAGCATTATGTTGTTTCATTTTTTCTTAATTCTGAGCATACTGCATCTACATGTACTACTACAGTAGAAGGGTTTGTATTGTCACATTCCATTTTGTGTAAAAGTAAAGAAGCATAAGAATGATTGTTTCTTGATCAAGGTTGTTGCTATTCCTTTAACCACATTGTCTAAACTCTAATGTTTATCCAGCGGTTCCTGTAGTTGAGTGAAAAAATGGTCAACCTTTCTTCCTGTAGTTAGTATCATGCTGAAAGTAATTATGGTCGCTATAGAAAAAGATCCTGCATTTATTGTCGACCTGAAATTGTTTGGGGGTAAATAAGTCATCTATGTAGAACATATGTAAAATTACATTCCTTATTGTGCAAGTGCAACAATAAAGGGTAAATGAATGGTTCAGATTATGCATAACAATATCCTTCCCGACTAAATAGATGTACGATTCAGAGGAGAAAAACTGTAAAGTGATGCCTTATTAGGATCACATACTTATAAATAAGGTTACCATACAGTCATAATTAGATTCGCCTGAAAAATTACACAAGAGTTATCTGAAATTGTTATGCAACTGCAAATGTATTGATACTGTAAGAAGTAAGAACGTAGATGTAGCAGGACCATATAATTAAGACCCAATTGAATGGGGGAAGATAGCAAAAAAATATCCATGCTGCTTATTATTTATTTGAATTTTGTTTTTCTGGCCAGTCAATGTGTCTGATCCTGATGGGCAGAAGTTTAATAATATTTTATCTACTAATATTAATTTGTATCAAGTGTTGTGATTGATCATTCTAAATATACTGAGGTAATTCTAACGATATTGAATTGTTATGGATGTTGGATGAAAGTGTTGATTAGCTGATTAGAAAAATCTTACGAGCATGTGTATTACTGCAGTTCTCTATTTAATTGTTTCGTTACCAATATGTTTTCTAAGAACCATTTGTCATTAGCACATCAGATTGTCTTGCCTTCTTTTCTTATCGGTGGAAGTACCTTGATACAAAATTTGCTCCTGGCCTCGCTGTTATCTACTAAAGTGCCACAGATATTCACTACACAGAGGTACACTAAAATTGGAGCTTACAGTGGACCTGCTGTACTGCAGTTATACGAATTGGAATGATCATAGCCCTATCTTCAACTATCAAAACTCCGGGAAGCTTCCATATCGCATACAAGGCACCTGTTTGGGCTGCTCTTGGATTATGATGAAGCTTGGTTGCTATCATATATGCTCTTATGATCATTTTGTCATCATTATGATAGTGCAGCTTTTAAAAATTTCCCTCATGACCTGAACTGTAAGTGTTTGGCAATGAACGTTTTAGGATAGCATTTACCGTGCATTGTGTTACATCTATGCATATCTTAATCGCTCAACCAAATGTATTCTCCATCTGCCCTTTAGTCCTAATCATGCTAACTGTACATGTTATTAAGAATTGTTGTTTACCCGTTTTATTTTGAGGTATCTATTTTTTGTTTACCAGTTCAGATTTCTTTTTTCTTTTGATGATGTCTTAGGTGAGGATCTGCAAGTCTTGGCAGATATACATGGAATTGGATTAAACAAGGTAGTTAATTTGATGTTACCTAGTGTTCATTGTAGCTAAACCATTGTACTCACTCTAGGTATGTTCATCAGCTAAAGTGACATGATGTTTTACAGCAACATTGCAACTTATATATTTGCCTGGAGCTAGCATCCCCGAATCATCCATTTGGTATTTATGTTTAGTATTTAGAAGATCGAATTTTCTATTCCAGCAGGATAATGCTCTTTTATTTGCATTGTCTAAAGCTTAGTATAGAAAGATCACATACCTTAGAGAAGTGAAAACAACGGCTCAAAGCTTTATGAACGGTTGGTACCTTGCAAACTGACTTATATGACCTTCTTCCTGCTACTGAATAAATATATCTCAAATCTTAATTTTAAACCTGATGCCAATGCTGAGTAAATGAGATACATGATTAACACCATCAAATGTTTTAAAAGTTATTCGCACTAAACACAAGGTGAAATATTACATGACTGACTTATATCTCGGGCGCGTGCTTTCATGGTTATAGTGTTTTTTGGTTCTGCCATGAACCTTTTCTTCTGTTTTCGCTATATTAATCTTAAGTAATAATTTAGTGATATATGTTCTGCAGGATTTGCTCCAATCACTCTATTGATCATCCATGCTAACCATTATTTTTTCTATTTTAAGTGAGAGCTCTTTACTAGCTGTTTTAAAGTTGAGTTTGGCCTTCTTTTGGTTCTGTGTGTGCTACATAAATCTTAATAATTTGGTGCTATATGTTCTGCAGGATTTACTCCGGTCACTCTATTTGTCCTCCATGTTAATCATTATTTTTTCTATTTTAGGTGAGAGTCCTTAGTAGCTGAATTAAAGTTGAGTTTGGCCTTCATTTTTTTTCCAGCCCATGTTCATACCAGCGAGCAGGAGATAGGGTTTTCTATCGTCTACCCTAATCAAGCGGCAAAACTATATCCACTGCCAGCTAATTCCAGCATATGCTCTCTTTCTCTTCCTTCTCCTTATCATCGTCCCTCTTTGATTGACTTCCAATTATTTTTCTATTTTTTCCCATTGTTCCGTTCATATTCCACTAAATTTCATTTGCCTATTCTAAATTGTTACCGATTTGACTGTTCTCTTTGATTTGCACTACATCAATGCATACTAGCTTAGTGAAAAACCTGTCTGTTCGAGGATCACAGCCATGAAAGCAATACGTGTAAGACCGTCGCCTAATGTCTGCAAGTACAGGTACGCGCCCTTTCGATTCTATCGATACATCTCTTATACAGATTAGATAGCTTCTAATTCAGCTCATTGCAATGAATTTCAGACTGAAGGCTTTGTTAACCAAGCAACGATCCTACCTCAACTTCCGTGATACCAATGTAGCCACCATATTGATCAGGCCCATGCCTCTATAATGTCAATATAGCCACTATGTTGATCTAACCACCACCAAGATGTTACTTTCTAGCATTTTGTAGATGAATCGCGTGCAACAACCAGACGACAATACTCAGCCAACTCTGTTTGTTTAGATAGTTGTACCTATATATATATGTATATCAGTGTCCACTCTGTCGTGTCGAGGCGGCGGGCGGTATTACAAAACAAAACCACCACTCCCATTTAGAAAATCTATTATGTGACTAAAACAAGAAAAAAACATAAAAATCTCACCAAGGGCGCGGCGTGTCGCCGCGCCGAATTCAACTAGTCACAACCTTAAGATAGCACAAAGATAAGAAATATGAACTCCTACCTACATAATTTCCACCTTATAGGAAGAGAATCCATAGAATTTGATGTTGGATCCACATTATACTAATTCAGTTGGTTCCGGTGTCAAACACAGCAGCGTTGAAGATTTGCTCCTTCTATTCTATGCTTCATTGCTTTGTGGATTTATTACAGTAACACTTTATCGTATTCGAGCTCAACAAAATTAGAGTCAACAGTAGGTAATTACAGACACGTCAGATTCCAACGCTCAAGCTAAAACAAACTCATGCTCTCTTTCTCCCGCAATAAAGATTACTGGTTCACTATACAGACAAGGCCTACAAAATTTACACCTAAGGGACCCCAAAAGAAACAATTAACACATCCACCGGAAGCATGTACAGCAGTGGCAGCAAGGCCGTAATTCAGGAGGGCTGCGGCGGGTTGTCGTTTCAGTCAAAGAGCAGGCGCCGTCGCAGAGACTTGGGTAGTTTTTTGCTCAGATCCACTGGCGAGGATTTTCTCGACCCGGGTTTCGACGACTGGGCTGCTTCGACGTGCGGCTTCTTCCCGGTGGCGGCCTCGTCACCCGCTCCCGCGCCTTTCTTCGAGCGGTAGAACTCCTTGATGCTGAGCTGCACGCCGGTAGGTCTAGACCCTTTCGGCGTCTCGGATGTGCTGATTGCTGGGTTCAGCTTGGATTTCCGGGACTTTGATTTCTCTTCTTTGAGCCTCTGTAAACAATTCAGTGGGCTTGTTAATCACAGTGAAGAAAAGTTTTACTCAAGAAGTAAATACAATAAGTTTCAGAACCTCGTTATAATTTAACTTATCATCGTAGTAAAGAAAGGAGTCAGTGCACACACCTGTTCTCTCTGAAACCGCTGTGCTTCATCAGGAAATGCAGCATTCACGAGCTCAATATCTTCGTCAGTCAATAGAAAGATGCGGTTATCGTCCCTGAGTACTTGTGGCAGTTCTGGCTCATCCAACAAGTCAGCAGATTCACAATTCACTGTTGCCTCCTCCTCGTCGTCGTCATCATCATCGTCCAAAACAATCACCTCAGCCTGACTCTCCCCATCTAATTCTGCCTTCTTGTCACATACACCACCAGAAGGCATACCACGAGTGGCCCTCTTCCATTTGATCAAGTAATAGGGGTGGCCATATCTTCTCTTAATCCGTTGAATTGAATGGAATTCATACTGTTCACAAAGAAGCAACGATTTACATGGAGACAAAGCCATTTCGCGTAAATATATGGTTGATAGCATAGGGAGCATGTGTTGTCGGACATATGATGGCTCCCAGTTCTGCATATAAGTTAACATGTCAACCAAAGCCTCAACGTTTGGCTCATTCCACACAAGCAATGGAACACCACTTTCTGCAGACAGGACGATGAGGACTTAGTATACATCAATGAGGGCATCAACAGATTTTAATGCAGGCAAATACTGAAGAACAAAGTAAAGACAAAATGACTTGCACTGGCAGTAAGTTCAGAAGCTTCACTCAGAGCTACAGGTGAAATGGAGAAAAATAATAAAAGCAATGTTATTAACTTTTACCTTTATCCAAATTGTCATCACATAGATATAATTTAATTATCTCCACATTTGGGAAATTTGTCTCAGCAGCTAATCTTTTGCAGACCTTGATTTGCCAATTCTCGTGTCTCCTCTGTGCTTTCAGGTCACGTGCCTAACATTCATTCCACAAAAGATACTATTAGTAGATATTTTTATTAAAGCATTATGACAGTGAACAAACCAATTCTACAATAATGAATACAGGTGCAAGAACATGAAAACAGCACATAGTCGTGCCATAATAAAACCTTGACATGCTTAAGCAAATGTATTTATCCAAATCAGGCATTGTAAATTCTACAAAATAACTGTGCTGAACTGTACAATACACGGTAAAACAAATAATATTAAGAAGCCTGCGAAGGTTCTTGCAAAAGTTACTAAGTTATGCTCTACAGTAAAAATAAAGTGAGATTACCTTTTCACAGCTTGGACATTCACAGATGAAACCGGCTGGTTTTTCCATGCAATTTTCCAATGAATCCACCAAACAATAATTGCACCCAGTCTTGGTATGATTTTTCTTGCTGCCGGGATGACCACAGTGTGAGCAGTGAGGTGACCTCGCAGCTGGTGGGCTCTTTGTGGATGATGAAGGCAGATCATCAACATGGGTCTTGTCAACTCCTTCAAGGAATGGATATGTTCCTTTACCAATCTCATGTAATCTGGAGAAGTAAAAAAGCAAGATCAGGTTCAGAAATGCAATGTTGGGCAACTCATTATGCTAAGAAGCAACAAGAATTTCTCAGCAAAGTATGCAACTTACTTATCGAAAATATGATCTTCATCAAATAATTGCACAAACCGAAGTGCGGTCTCAACACCAAAACCAGGCACCCCATGCAAATCATGGTCGCTGCCGATAAGAAGTGCCATGGCTACCATTTGTTTCCTCTTCAACCCAATGCCAGACTCAATATCTGCTATATTGTAGCACTCAAAAGGTTCCTGAAGGAATTCCGTGATCATCGCACCATGGTACAGGGAAGGTGAAACAAATCAAACACCGTGGTATCAGAATTATAAGAGAATGCCTACCTTACAATTCGACCGGAGCACTTTTATGACAGTCTTGGCTCCAAAGAGGAAAGCATCACTGTCTGAAGTAATACAGGCAGCCACTTCACCCTCATTATTCAACTGAGCGCAAAGGGCTTCAGCTTCACCCTTTGCCCGCAACACTGGCATCCCAAGATTTTTAAGCAGTTCCTGTACGTTACAGAAAATTAAAACTATCAAAGATAGGACCTTTATCGGCTTCAAATAGCAATCCGGAAAATCACATCGTACTTCAGTGAGCCGTCTGAACTAAATTAAATTCCAAAACCTGAAATAGTGAAAACAAACACTTCGGCAAGATTTGGCACTAACCACACAGTCCTCCACGTATCGCGTGAACACGGCATTTCTCCCCTTTACCGTCGCCGGGCCGCTGGCCTCTCCTTCCGGCTCCCTCTGCCCGCTCGTCGACGGAGCCACGTCAATCCCGGAGCCCCGGAAGAAGCGCGCAGCCCTCGCCTGCGACTTGAGCGGCGACGGCTGGCCGTCCACCACGAATACCGGGAAAGCCCCCATCTGCAGCAGTTCCAGAGACAAAACAAGACGAGTGAGTCAAAATCGCAAACAAAAAGGCGATTTCGAGGAATCAAACACAACTGAGTAGTCCCAACAAAGATTCAGAAACGCTGCATCTCCAAGATTGGTACTTGAAGAGCGAAAGCTGTCCAGTGCGGAATGTGGACCGGCGGAACAGCGAAATAAGACACCAAACCAACGCTGGGGACTGAAAATCAGCAGGCGGTGAAAGCGACGAGTCGCGAAATCCAGAGGCAGTCGATGAAAAACGAGAGGGGGGATGAGGGACACCGAGGGGAAGGTGGGGAGGGGAGCCCGGCGACCGACCGACCTTGGAGAAGAGGGTGAGCGTCCGAAAGAAGGTGTTGCGGATGTGGGGGTGACGCGCGTGAGGGGAGCGCGCCCGGATGGCGGTGCTGTGGGAGACGATCCAGAAGGAGAGGTCGACGGCGACGCGGCGGCCGCGGAGGTACCCGGGCCCCTCCTGTCGCGCGTACGGCTTCAGGAGGTCCCAGAAGCTCCCTCCCACGCCCATCTCGCCCCCCTCTCTTCGCCGGCGTCGTCGGCGGCGGCGGCGTCGGCCACGGCGGGGCGGGGTGGGGTCGATCCGGTTCGGCGACTCGCGGGTGTCTCGCTTGCCGTTGCGGCTAATGGGCCGTTCGGTCGGGTCCCCGTGCCTATGTACGGTGGGCCTCCTGCCCGAGACCAAACGATGTCGCGTAACGGATCCAAGGAAACTGAAGCAGTTGTTGTTAAAAAAAAGAGAGCAACTGAAGCAGTTGTGCTTGTGCCTGTTCGCGGTAAAAATGATACAGTTTCTCAAACAAAAAAGACTCAGGAAATTAAACTATAAATTTTGATGTTTAATCCTGCCTTTATTTTTCAAATATTACTACGATCCATAAGAGCATCTCCACCGGGAACCCCCAACCGGTTTGGGGAATGGGGGCCAAAAAAAGGCCGGCATCGGAAGCCCCCAACGAGTCTCAGCTACCCTCAAATTCTGTCCGGCGGCCTCACTCCAACCCTAGCAACCAGAGGGCCGTTTGGGAGTGCCGACAAGTGTGGCAAGTGTCGGCAAGTGTGGCAGACCCACACGACAACCTCTTAACTCATAGTTACCACCTCTTTGGAGGTTACGATTTGATCAACACCGGTGTGGGGAGAAGCCCCCAAACTGCTTGGCCACCTTTTGAGGTGTCCCGGTGGAGATGCTCTAATAAGTGTTGTTTCCCTTATCATTTGTTCAAAAATTATTACTACCTTATGTTTCTATACTTATTATGGATTGGAATTAGTACATCTTTGTGTCCCGATATTATTTTGTAATTCCTTCCTACTGGTCAGAAATCAGAACCATGGCTTGCTCTCTCTGAATTTTAGTTCATAAATCAGAACAAGTGAGTTGCATTGCTTGTCTGCCTTCTTTAAGAGGAAGAGGGAACAAAGGAATAGCCTAGTGGCAAGAGGAAGAGGGTCCTGTTTTTTAAAAAGGAAGACGTTGGGCTTGCGACTGACTGGATCATTGCTGTGTAAGCTGGTACCATTTCTGTTCCTACCCGCAAAAAGAGACGGTTGACTTTTGTTTGTTAAATCCTTCCCTGAAACACTAGATTATGCATCGTCAATTCCACTCGTTTCATGAAAAACTACAAAAAAAAATGGTTTGTCAACTCCCCTCCGCATATATCTAATCTGTTGCACAGTCATGTAGTACTCCTCCACATTATGCACTGTCCAGAGAAAATAAAAATAATTAAAAGACACATCTCTAATCTGTTGCTGGCTAGTTGAAAATTTCTCAAGAGGATAAGTGAAAAGATTCGCATAATACTACCATATAATAGTATAAAAGTCAGACAAGGAGGTTTCTGTTTTCCTTCTATTTCGGATTATGCAGCTGGCCTGGTACGGCGGTTTAATCAAATGGATATGACAGTGAAGACACATATATATTAATCCGTTGCACAGATTTGCGTATCAAACTTGATTTTCATCTAATTTTTCATGGATTTGTTCAACATTGATAATTAACCAGTTCATCCAACTTGGTAGACTCCTTCCCCAACGGAAAGCTATATATAGTTAGCACATAGTAGCAGACCACCTATCCATTTTATGGCCAGGAATTTGTCCAGGGAGGAATCCAAGAACTAATCAGCTTTGTTGTTGCATCCTGGTGAGGTTCAGCTCATTGCCATGTTTCTAGGTTCTTATCTGATTCTTCTGTTAGTTTTTTTCTGACGGAATACCGCATATTGCACTTTTCCTTTAGGTTACATAAGCTGTGAACAAAAATGGTGAATTTTTCCAAGAAGCTAACCAAAGACCAGGTTGCAGGATGGGAGGAGTACGTGAAAGTTCCTCATTTTTGTTATCAGCTAGAATTCCCTCCTCTATTGATCTACTCTGTTTTTTAGTTCTGAAAACACCATTTCTGCTTGTTACAGGTACTACTTCAACTACAGGCTGCTGAAGGCAAGAGTGAAGGTGTACACAGAGCAGACAAAGGAAGGCAATCATGACCGAAGGCGTGTTCTGAAAGATTTCTCAAAGTTGCTCGATGATGAGGTTCCAACTTCTCGATAGTTCTTTCGGCTTTGCGCGCCTTAAGTTAGTCTTTTGAGATGATCTCATGAAGTTCTCCCTTATTTTTAGATTGAAAAGATAGTGCTGTTCATGATAGGACAACAAGGACTGATCGCGGCACGCCTAGAGGAGTTAGGGAAACGAAGGGCGGTGCTCGAGGACATTCCATTGGTCCAGGAGACAACAGAGCTGAAAGAAGACTACAGGGCAGTTGGCCTGGATCTTGTGAGGCTCCTGAAATTTGTCGATCTCAACGCCAACGCGGTCCGGAAGATCCTGAAGAAGTTCGATGAGCGTTTGGGGTACCAGTTCACAGACTATTATGTCAGAAGCAGGTCGAACCACCCGTTCTCTCAGCTTAAGCAGGTTTTCAAACACGTGGTGAGTTGCCCGACATTTTTAGCATGCTACTTTCAAATTTGAAATTGAACTTCAAAATTTTAAAATATTTTCATTTGAACATATAAGTTTTAAAATATTTAATTGTGAGTAGGGTATTGGAGCTGTTGTTGGGGCATTGTCTCGCAACCTTGGCGATCTCGAGGAGCGCGAAGGAAGTTACCTGAATATCTATGACCAGTCCCCACTTGCCATTCCAAAGGTTTTTCAGTCTTGTATCTCTCCTGTCTATGCAAATTTTGAGCGAGCATATGTGGCTAACAGTGACATACTCTTCGTCGTCTGAAGGACCCCATAATCGACATGATCAAGGCGACGGCGGACAAGCTGACCAACTCGACCAATTTCCTGCGGTTCTTGGGGCAGCACGCGCTGATCGCGCAGCAAGACGACGCCCCCGGCACGGAGGAGGAGCACACGGCGGCGGCGGAGGAGAAGTACCACTTCATATCCCTGGTCCTGAACCTGGCCAACACCTTCCTGTACATGGTGAACACGTACATCGTCGTCCCCACGGCCGACGATTACGCCACCAGCCTCGGCGCAGCCGCCACGGTGTGCGGCATCATCATCGGGTCCATGCCCGTCGCGCAGGTCTTCTCCTCGGTCTACTTCAGCGCCTGGTCCAACCGGTCCTACTTCCGGCCCCTGCTCTTCAGCAGCGTCGTGCTCCTCCTCGGCAATGTCATGTACGCCATGGCCTATGATTTCGACTCCCTCACCGTCCTCCTCGTTGGCCGTGCTCTCTGTGGGTAAGAAGAACTGCTTGTCTGCTTCCTACGAAATGCATGCGAATCGAAGATCTGATCTCTGAGTTTGATGTGATATCACTGCTTTGTAGGATGGGATCGGCGAGGGCTGTGAACAGAAGATACATCAGCGACTGTGTTCCTCCGAGGATCCGGATGCAGGCCTCTGCCGCGTTCGTCAGTGCCAGCGCCCTTGGCATGGCCTCCGGTCCGGCGATCGCCGGACTACTTCAGGTCAACGTCAAGCTGTATGGTCTCACCATCAACCAGGAGACGTTGCCAGGGTGGGTCATGGCGATTGGCTGGCTGGCCTACCTGATCTGGCTGTGGATCTCATTCGAAGAGCCTGTTCTCGGTGACACTGATGAGGAAGTTCACCGTCAGGGTTCCTCATCTGGCTCCTCTAGTACGAGTAAGCCTTGCAGGATTCTAGTAGAATATATTAATCTATGATAAATGTAACCATCATGATATCAACTCTTAATCATTACTTACGGACGAAGTGATAATTTTGTTGTGTGCAGAATACCTGAAGCAAGGCCTTGCAGGTGAGCATCTGCTGAAGCAAGATGCTCAGGACGACAGTGACCAGGAGGAAGAGACGCCGAGTCCAGCACGAGCGCCTTCAGTTGTAGAGGCCTACAGACTGCTGACGCCGTCGGTGAAGGTGCAGCTGCTGATCTACTTCATGCTCAAGTTCTCCATGGAGATCCTGCTCTCGGAGTCGAGTGTGGTGACCAGCTACTACTTCGGGTGGACCACGAGCACGGTGGCGGTGTTCCTGGCCACGCTGGGCCTCACCGTGCTCCCCGTCAACGCCGTCGTTGGCACCTACATCAGCAACATGTTCGAGGACCGGCAGATCCTTGTGGCGTCGGAGGTCGTGCTGCTGGCCGGCGTCCTGCTGAGCTTCAACCTGGTGGGGACGACGTACACGGCGGCGCAGTACGTGAGCTCGGCGCTGCTGACGTTCGTGTCGGCGGAGGTGCTGGAGGGGGTGAACCTGTCGCTGCTGTCGCAGGTGATGCCGGCGCGGCTGTCGCGCGGCACCTGGAACGGCGGGCTCCTGTCCACCGAGGCCGGGACGCTGGCGCGTGTGGCGGCCGACGGGACGATCACGCTCGCAGGGTACCTCGGCCGGGGGATGCTGCTGAATGTGACGCTGCTGCCGTCGCTGCTTATCTGCGTGGCGTCCATCGCCGCCACGCTCTCCACCTACAACTCGCTCTTCTACTAGCCAGTGTGGCGCGTACTTGTATTTTCGTACGTGTGTGACTTCCGGTTCGTGTTTGCTATAACTTGTGGGTCAATTAGTGGCAACCGAGCTGCGTCTGCTTGTTTTTTTGCTCGATGGAGATACGAAATCGAGGGATTCAGAATTTTTTACACTGAAGGATTCAGATCAAAGCACCGTGTACTTTGTTGTCGGCGCTTAGTGTTTTTTCAAAACAGAATCAAAAGTTTGGTTCATCTCATTAATTTATCTTTTGGAACGGGGATAAAATCATTGCTTCAATATATTACCTATGTTGTTCAATATAAGACGTTTTACACATTGTGCATGTTAACTAGATACACACTTGAGTGAGTGAACATATACACTGAAATATATCTAAATACATATAGATACATGTAAATCTAGATGAAAGCTAGCATATTTTATATTAAAAACGGACGGAGTATTAGTTAAGAAGTACTAGAGTTATTCGGTTAAATTGAAAGAAAATTGCGCGAGAACCGTTAAAAGCAAACCACATGCGGATTACTTCCAAAGCATAAAACCCCATGACTATATGGTAACCTGACAACCATATCCATCACGCAAGAAACACAAACCCCATCACCTCTACAACACAAAGGAAATCACAACCAAAACCATGGCGACAAGGCAAATCATGAGGATGATTCAATTGATTGAGCGCCAACTATTAAGCAGCTGCGGACACCTTTTTTATGATGTAACACTTCTCGCGAATGCTTGTGAGAGACTTCTCTGCCTTCTTGGTTTTCCCATGGTTATCTTCCCGTTAAAAATTAAACGATCGCCTTGCCAGATCTAGGGAGAGCCATCTCAAGGCTAGCGAGCAAGCCAAAAAAGTCTTTTAGTGAAGAGAGCTTGAGATTTAGGGGCCATCATTAATAGAAACCATCTCCTCAATGGTCACACGCGAGCCAAAAACACACAAATGGCCCATCCAACAAGAATAAAACTTAACGAGATATTTATCATGTTGTTTTACAAATCTTTATGTCACTAAGTCTTTGTAGCCACTGTAGACGTTTTTTTCGCATATAAGCACACTTGAGCTTGTCGTCTTACTGCATAGATGATTAGACTTTCTCTAAAAAGAGCTTTTACTTACTTGCAATTTATTTTCTCGCAATTTTACTTTCTTGCATCTTTTATTCCGAATCTCCACTTTCAGTTTTGAATCACTCTAAAGAAATCATTTTAGTTTGTCTAGTGCATAGATAAATAAGAGTAGTGACACTCTCATTTCAAAGAATAAACACTTATACCTTCTATTCCTCGTGAGATCGATAGTAATACTTACACATCGAAAATTTGAATGATCCACATACTCGTGGGTATCAAACAATACAAAATACCAAAAAAAAAACGAGATCCTTGAGACGCGCTTTGTTTTCAACCTCCAAACTGTGCCGATGGCACGCCGCCACCATCGCTTCTCCCTAAGCCGAACTGACGTTGCTGGTTGCGGATGAGAAGTCACCGAACGCGTCAAGAATAGCACATATGCCCCGAAGTCGAAGAAGGATGAATCGCCAAGGAAGCTTCTTGATAATTCGAAGATCGCCACCGCTAGAAGAAATCATGGGGAAACACACTACTCCCGCAAGCTTCTCAATGCCGCCGCCGAGATGAGACTGAATCCACGAAGACCTTATTGAAAGAGATGTCACTGCCATCATTGGAGCGCCCCCACCATATCTTGACACGAAGACCAGAAAACGGACCCCTCCCGGCGATGAGGGCTGAGATCCATCGCGCCTCCATGGCCTGAAAGCCATAAGGAGGGCCAGATCGACGACGGAGGCACCGACGAGAGGCGAGGAGAGTTAAACACTTTGGAGCTATCGAGGGTATATTAAAAAAAAAGTACTGGTACAGTTAAATTTCAAGCACGAAATGGACTCTTACCCGAAATATGTGCAAAACATTGTACTAGTACCATTTGATTAGTGGAAATCACTTTCGTACTCTAATATAGTGCAACTAAATAAGTGGAAATCGGTGGCGAGGGGAGTTCGACGCCGGAATAGAGAGAGGGAGAGCGGATGTATCGAGCTGAGAGTGTGGGTGCGGGAACGGCTGACGTGTCTCCGCAGGTTCAGAACCGCAGGTCGAGGCACAAAAAGAAGAGATTGTTTTTGTAAAGTTATGTGTTACCACACTTTTTAACTTGGACGGAGTAATATTCGTTTGAAAAAAAGGAGTGGCTATGTCTCAGTTGACTTGACCTTTTTAAAATTCATAGTCATATCAGAAAAATATAACTACAATTAAAAAAAAACAAATACAATTACAGTTTTTTTAGACAGAAATACAATTGCACATTTCTTTTGAACTGCGATAACACTTTTCTGAATAATGATTGAGATTTTTAAGACTTAATAACAGATAAATTACAAAGGTTAGTTCTAAATCGAAAACGTCGAGAAGGGGAATTTTTTTTCCACCTAGAGGAAGACGATTCGTGACGTGCACCACCTCCACCTGTCCGTCCCCCACCTCCAAGGCAGGCGTCCGTCGTCCGCCTCCCACCTCCCTCCAGATCTCTCTCGCATCGCCTCGAACCTCCCTCCCGCGGAATCGGAGGAGCGCGACGATGTCGTCAGCCTTGGTGGTGCAGGCCGGCGACGCGCCGGACCCGACGGTGCGCAACCTCCTGGAGCAGGAGACCCTCAAGTGGGTCTTCGTCGGCGGCAAGGGCGGCGTCGGCAAGACCACCTGCAGCTCCATCGTCTCCATCCTCCTCGCCTCCGTCCGCCAGTCCGTGCTCGTCATCTCCACCGACCCCGCCCACAACCTCAGCGACGCCTTCCAGCAGCGCTTCACCAAGTTCCCCACCCTCGTCAAGGGCTTCTCCAACCTCTACGCCATGGTAACGCTACAAATATTCTCCTCTCTCTCTCTCTCTCTCTCTCTCTCTCTCTCCTTACGCCCCACGCCGGTTCGCCCGATTCGGCCCAATTCGTTGTTTTTTGCGGTGGATTGGATGGATAGACTCCATGCCCGCGGCTTGGTGATTCCGTCGGCTTATACGCTCACCCAATTCGGGGTGGGAGAATGGGACAATGGGATGGGATGACACTGTGGAAGAGGAATGAGTGTGTCAGTAGAACATCCTTACGTTTTTATGTAGGAAACTACTACTAGAGGTGTATCTCTGCCAGAGGCCCTCGTGAGTCGTGATGGCTGTTAAAACTGGAAATTTCCAATTCTGGGTTGGTTTGGGTTTCTGTTACCACTTGTGGGTGGTTGCGTAGTGATGGGACCTGTATGTTACGAACCTTCCGAATGCAAGTTCCATTTGCTTGAATAATACGATGGTGATTTCATCTTATATCTTACTCCCAAGACACAGTGGACGATATGGTCCCTGACTAGTGGGAAATAGATATGCTGTTTAGAAATTTTCTGCTATGGACCGGCTTTCAGTACAGAAATTAAGGTGCTGACTTGTATTAAAAAAGAAGTACTACCAATCATCTAGCAATTTCCTTTTTATTAAGCCAGGGAAAATATAAACAAGAAGTTTGAGTCATTGCAAAGAGGGTTTTTGTTTAGTGGAACCCTTATTATTGCATCAGGAGTCATGACTTTTATGGTCCATGTTATATAGTCCCTTCATCTTAGAAATTTTTCTTTACAAAGCTATTTCTACAAGATATTCAATTATTTACTGGAATACACGGTATAAAATAAGTTCTACTCCAGAAATAATTTCTTTTGTAAAGCTATTTTACAACATATTCAATTATTTACTGGAATACATGGTATAAAATAAGTTCTACTCCAGAAATAATTTCTTGTGTGCACTATTGCTGCCCTTTTGCTTGATTTTGTTCTGTTTTGTAGTCGCAACCGTCGTTTTGTCATTTGGATTTTCCACTTTCATTTGTTTGACGCTATCTGTAGTAAAAATTTAGTCCTTTTACTAGAGAAGATTGTCTGGCTAATCCCCTTCACTTCAATGCTTATTTTTCAGGAAATTGATCCCAAGGTAGAAAATGATGATTTCGGCAATGAAGGAATGGAAGGATTTATTTCAGAATTGACAAATGCAATTCCAGGAGTCGATGAAGCTATGAGTTTTGCTGAAATGCTGAAGTAATTATAGCCTCCAGTTTGGTGTTCGCTTTCTTCCTTTGCAAAAGAAGTTTCTTATCTGCCACGTTTTAATTTGCAGCAATTATAGGTGTCTAACTATTTTTTTCATACCGCAGGTTAGTTCAAACAATGGATTACTCTGTTGTAGTTTTTGATACTGCTCCTACAGGGCATACTTTACGGTTGCTGCAGTTCCCAGCAACACTGGAGAAGGGTCTAGAGAAAATGATGGACTTGAAAAATAGATTTGGTGGTCTGATAAATCAGGTATTCTTTAGTCTTAGAAAATTTCAACTTGTTGGAAAACTATGATTGCTGTGGTATCGTCCTCACATGTATGCCCATGGTTGTGTTCATATTCTGCTGATGTTTGAGCTTTCTGGGAACTATAAGCAACATATTATGTACATTCATTCCATCATGGCAGTACAAACTTTGAAAAAATAGGAGCGGAAGTCTGTTTTCTACTTTTACAACTTGTACCAAAATGTAGAGGATATTAATGGCATCCTGAATAAAAGTGGTTACTTAATTGTTTGATTTGTTGAGTCTTATAAAGAAAACAATATTGTGATGACTTCATGGCATTGTTCCACTGTTTGTATTGAAACTAAGTGGTAATATGCCCTTGACATGTACTTTCGCATCTAGTACAAACTTGCAATTGGACTAACTGAGATGAACATAACAATATATGACCGTGGCAGGCCAGTCGACTTTTTGGTCTTGGTGATGAACTAAACGAGGATGCAATGCTTGGGAGGCTTGAAGGCATGAAGGACGTGATCGAACAAGTGAACAGGCAATTTAAAGATCCAGTAAGACTACTGACTTTATTGAGAACCAAATATATTTTATCTCTAACATGCTAGGATGTTTATTACTTTACCTCAGTGACTGTTCTGTGTTGCCCCCTCAATTAGTAATTGTAAAAGTATAGCCAGTTACTTTTATGGCGTTTGCTTTATGGTGCTGGTATTGCTCTGAAAATTGTATGCCAGATTTGATGTTTTGTGAACTGCTCTTGTTGCAGCTGGCTGTGTGATCCTGGAGCATTCGGTATGCTTTCAAGGATGCACTCACAGCCTCCGCACATCTTTTATAACCTGAATGTACTATGGACCGCTATAGCCTGTATGAAAGAATTGACAACACAATGGATAATGAGTCAATACCATACAGATCTAATAATAGTCAGCTACAGCCCATATGAATTATGGTATCTAGGATTGAATTCAGAATGATATATCAGTGCTCCTGTGGGATTATCAAATTTAAATTTGTTGGTATGGGGTAGAACGGTTTCACGGTATGCTCAGCGTAAACAGTTTGTACAGTGTGTAGAGCAATTGTAAGCTGTAACTGTAGCTTTTGGTTCCTTGCAAAACATGGTATATGCAATATATTTTCATACAGCTGTAGCTGTGTGTAACCTGTCGGATGTTTTTCAATTATCTTAACTTAGGCACATGGGAGTTCTTCTGGATTAGAATTTTCAATCATGCTAGATTATCTCATAATGTTACCATTGATTTATAGATAATTGAAAACACCTAATGTTAAAGATGTTATCCCCTTCTGACTCATGTTTGGTTTTCTTCTCAGGACTTGACAACATTTGTTTGTGTTTGTATTCCTGAATTTCTTTCATTGTATGAAACGGAGAGATTGGTGCAAGAGTTAGCGAAATTCGAGATCGACGCACACAATATTATAATCAATCAAGTTATTTTTGACGAAGAAGGTTAGTAAAAAAATTGTGGTATCTCGCAAATCTACTGTTGATTTTCTTGGAAATGAAAGTATACCAGGTCGTCAATTGAATATCATAAACACACTGCTTAAGCAGAGAATCATATTCTGATGAACTTTGGCCCAATAGGGATTCTGTAGTGTTATAGAAAGAAGCTTTTTAAGTACAGGACAAGACAAGGATTCTGCATGATTAATTCTGAACACCTTTCAATTCAATTGTCCATTACTCATGTGTCATTATCTTGCAGCTGTTGAGTCGAAACTGCTAAAAGCACGGGTAAAGATGCAGCAGAAGTATGTTTCTCAGTTCCATATGTTATACGACGACTTCAACATCACCAAATTACCCTTGCTCCCAGAAGAGGCAAGAAATACACCACTAAATGAACATTTTCAAACTTCTATTTCTAATTGGTAGTTGAAGATGACCAGCTTATTCTGCTCTTCAGGTATGTGGTGTTCAAGCTCTACAAAACTTTTCCAAGCACTTCCTTGCACCATACACAGCCACCCTGAAGAGGGGCAGCGTTGAGGAGCTAGAAGAGAGAGTGTCTACACTGAAATCGTCACTGCAGGAAGCCGAGTTGGAACTAGATAGAGTTAGGAAAGGAAAGCAGGTAGCATGAGCGTTTTTTCACATGTCAAAAAAAAAAAGTTTCACGGCACTCTGGAGACGCACCAGTTATAGAGAACCACCCAGTTTTCCATATTTCTGCATTCTCTCTGTTTCTTGTTCCCTCAATTGGAAAGTTTAGATTTGTTATTGTAGCTATTGGAAGAGAAGTGTTCTGTTAGCACGAGATATAGTTCTTTTTCTTTTCTTCTTTCCTTTCTGTTAGGGAGTCTTGCTTTAAGAATCTTTGCCACTGAAGGTTCTCCTTAGTTCAGACATCCTTGTGTAAGGCGTTGTTCCGGGTTATGATCAGAATTGATTACCTAGAAACCTGTTTGCAGTGTTGTATCTTGTTAAGTGTAACTTTGAAAAGTCAATAAATGATTGCTGAGAGCAGCAAGTTAACGGTAGAACAAAGCAAAAAAGTAATCTCTTTTTAAACTAGAATGCTCAGCCACTTTTGTGACTAAGTTTTTGGTGATGCAGCATATGCACACTTGTTGTGTCGATCAGACGGCCTGTGACCCAGTTGGGTCATGCTTCAGCACGCCTCCGTGCGTGAGCAGCGCCCACAGGTGCGTAATGAACTCCCCTCCTCTTGCCAGGGCCTCCAGGTGTGCCCGGGCCTGGGAGTCGTCACAAGGCGCGACGTAGAGCATCATTTCCGCCCAGAAATCTGAGAGTATTTTCCAGCGCAACATTTCTTCGATGCCCATCAACTGCCTCACGAGGCGAACGCCCTTGGCGATGAGGTATGCATCATTGATTTCGGTGCTGCTCATAAGCATCTCACACTTCTCCGCCATTGTGTTGGCGCCCTGGAGTTGTGTACGTGCTTCTTCGATGGACTTATCGAGCATCGATGCCGAGTCAAAGCTGTGACCAGGCAGGAGGTCTGGCGCGAAAGCCACAAGGTACGCGCAGTACTGTGACAAGCTGGAGGCTGTGCTAACCGCGCTGCTATTCTTGGCTAGTGCACCGTCAAGCTGGTGCTTGCAAATGGTTGTAGCAATGTGCCATACGAGTATGGTGTGGGTCACCATCTCGTCACCAGCGCCGCACGCCCATGAGAGCAGCTTGTGGACGCCATTGGTCCGCAGTGACCTTACCCCGTTTGTTAAGTGGCCCTTGCTTTCCTTGAGGGAATCAATGACTGCTTCCTTCACCTCTGCGGACAACTTGACACGGTTTCCTTCCTTGCGCCCCTTCCCGGCCTTGTCAATTAGGCAGAGTGTCATGTAGTGAATACATCTGCGAAGGTGACGTCTGGCATTGTAAGTTTGGAGGAGCGAGTACTGCCCAAGCTCGTCCTCCCGTTGCGGGTGTCGCTTCAGCCTCAAAAGAAGGCTGATGATTGTGGAGAAACAACCGCTGCTGTGTAGGGCAGTCTTGGTGACATAGCTTCCGATCAACGCCACCTTGAACCAGCCTGAGGCCATGTGAAGGTATAACTGGAATACCTCCAAGAGTGTCACCACGGCCATCAAGAGGAGAGTGGTCATGAGAGCGGTGTCGCCACTGTTTTCCTTTAGTTTCTTGAAGAGCTGGTAGGTGAGCCAGGAGCAGAGAATGACCATGGCAGAAGGAAGGCAAAGCGCGAAGTAGCTGATCTTGCGATAGAGGTAAGGGTACCTTGTGTAGTACAAGTCATACACAAAACCAAGCTCTGCCTCGATGACCCTGAACGGCCGCTCATAAGGCTTGTCCCCTTCGAGCAGTCCTCCGACTCCGAACACAAAGTCATGGGTCTTCGGAAGCTCTGCTTCCGCAAGGTCACATCCGACGAACCTTCGGTTGAGCATCTTGGACAGTGCCATGGAGAGGCATAGATCCTTGAGCCGCAGGCCCCTCTCGGACTCGGGGTGCAGCAAGCTCCCTCTGCAACGCCATATCTGGTCCACAGTGATGATGCTTGAGTCTTCCTTTCCAACCGATGCAGAGGTCGGGGTATCTTTCTTCATTGGTCTATGCTCACCGTTGACGATATACCGGTAGCCTTCCATGGTTTTGAGGTTGTGGTCAGCACCGGGGAGTTGGGCGTCGGCCTTCATGTGCTCGGCGATTGCCCTCAGATTCTTGGAGAGCAGGTTGGACTTGCTCGCCGTCCTCATAGACTTGATCCGCAGGCATGACTGGAGGACAATGACAAGCAACATGCCCCAAAGCGGCATTTGGTATTCTGGCACGGCCGGCGCCGGGACGCAGAATACAACAATGTAGACCACCAATCCTCCCTGGAAGAGGTGCGTGATGTGGAAGCTCCTCCAGTTTTCGACGTCCTTGAGGTCGCTCACCATGAGTTCGTCGGTGCCGCCGAGAAGCTTGAGTACGCACACCGCCCACACGGACATGCAGGGGCGGATCCAGGGGGACATGGCGGGGAACTCGACCAAGTTGCTTTTGGAATCTTCCATAAGCCCGAGGGTGTAGCCCACCAGTGTGTAGGATCCCATCACGACGACGGGGAGGAGCTTGTAGATTGATGCCCGACGTAGCGAGCCCAACACATGTAGGAGGAACAGGGCGAGCACACTGAGGACGACGAGAGCTGTTAGCAACTCATCGCCACGATATGGTATATTATCTAAAGGGTCTGGAAGGCGATCCAACATTCGGGTGTATGATTCGGTTGAACCGATGGGGGCTAAATCCAAGTCGGTGGTATCCATGGTTTCCTCAAGCTAGCTCGACCTTTTTTTGTGCGACGAACTAGCTTTGTGATCCTAGCAGGCTGAATTGCTACCTATCCGGGTAAGTGTTTTGCTTCCAAGCTTTTCCTCCTCGCTGCTTTCTTATAGCCTGCAAAGACGAAGCTGTTTTTTTTCTGGGCTAAGCAAAAACTAAACTGACGAAGCTGCCGTGCACTAGCTCGATTATCGGGATAGGCCAACTAGCTGATCGAGTGGCCCAGTGGTGTCGCTAAAGTACAGTGCTCAAGTGGCTGTACGGCTGGAGTATCAATTAGCAGTAACACACGTGCTTGTGGATTTTGAACGGTTTGTCTAATCCAATTTTGGACGTCCGCCCCTTGCAGTTTCGTGGCGAGGTCGTAGAAAGATGCCTCCACCGCCAATGAACGAGCGTCTCAATGCTTTGCAACATAAAATTATGAGTCTTGGCCGGCAGAGACCGCCGGAGACCGGTTCTCCGTCCCAGATGTTTGGTTTCTGGTTTGAGTGAAACCGCTCACGGTACCGCAGACGACCGCTTGACTTGGTCAAATTAAGGCGCTGATACTAATGGATTAACTTGGATGGTGTCATCGTGGGCGTTTCTAATAACCTGGTGGTCTTCTGGCGCGCAGGTTCGAAAGAGGCACACAAATGCAAAATGTATGTGTGCGTGATTGAAGAACTGGATATATTTCATAGAACAGTCCACTTTAGTCTTCTTCGTTTGACATTTCATAGGAGAAAAGTCCACGTCTAAAGTGACGAGCTAATGAAACATCCTTTGCTGCTATAAACATGGGTTTTACTATTTTCCGCATCGAAGGAGATTTTTTTTTAGGTCTCGAGCGATTTCAACAAAGGACAACTTTAATTTAGTGAAAATTGTAAGTTGCGCCGACCAAGCTACCTCTTGTTATATCTCTCATGAACAATTTGAATAACATAGAATGTAGATGGTTTCTGCAACTTTATCTGGTATAGCCATACAAATGGCCTCACAATCTTCTTAACATTTTCAATTTCATCTGCAATTTCGGATGCACGAGGGAAAAATCCGAATTGCTAAAACTAACTTTTGGTTCATGATTTGCTAACCAAATTAGTACTCAAATTGTCAGTTTTGGTATATTCAGGTTCGGTCCTGTTTTTTCTCGGTTCGGAGATCCATTATCATCAATATACCCAACCTATTCAGCAATAGAAAAGGCCTAATAGATGTGACATATATTAGTTGGTACATGTATATATGAAGTGGTTGGAGTTATCTTTTTTTTTTGGATAAAGGGAATTTACTGATATCAAGGAAGTATCAAATACACCCAGCCTCTGCAACAACGTAGTGCCCTAACGGCTTTACGGATGCACACAACCAAAATTAGAAAGAAGAATTACATAAAACAAAAGTCTCGCTGCAGCGATCTACTCCTTGAGACAGCAGCACTAACACCACCAAGACAACAACAGAAGTCCAGCTTCTCCATAGGTTTTCACCCTGAAGAAAGTCCTCGCACTCAAAACAATGCCTCCAACAAGGTCATTGCCAGGCACAACCAATTAAGGCTAGACCTTGGATCTTCACCTTGAGGCATAAGACTTTGGACTTCTCCTGTGCAGTCGCCCCCACTTACAAACCGCTGCTCAAGGTCACGAATCACCCAGCCAATTCTTCATCGCCACGAAGACACAAACCACCATTGCTAGTCCCCAGATCCCGCC
This sequence comes from Poa annua, assembly GCA_026929855.1. Taxonomy (NCBI): domain Eukaryota; kingdom Viridiplantae; phylum Streptophyta; class Magnoliopsida; order Poales; family Poaceae; genus Poa; species Poa annua. The sequence goes on along the minus strand of CM049439.1, from coordinate 68,084,582 downwards.
TTAGTCAGAGCCTCCATATCCGCTGGGGCCAGACCTCGTCATAGGTCTAGAGGAGCTACATGGTACCAGGGAGCCGGGGTGCACAAGCACCTGGGTAGGTTTTCCTTTTACCTTGTAATTAGCTGAAAAATCAGCGTGCACTCATGTAATGAACGTTTAGTGCATCCTGGTGAGCTAAATCAGCACATATTACATGGTAGTGCACCCTGATTGAGTTTGCTCTAGCTCCTCCACTGGGTGGACTCATGCCTTGTGCCACATCTTTTGACAATGATATGTCTATTCTACAATATATGGAAAATAAAATTCTTTTTATGGAGCACGTTTTGAAAAAGTCTAAGAAAGGCCTAGGACGCCGAGGATGAATATGTTACTACTTTCGGATGTGAAGGAGGTGAGTTTCACATTATCTACCCAGGGATACTAATAACTCCTTGCTAAGAACAGGGTGTGGCACGATGTCGTGTGTAACAAGTATATTGGTTCCAAGGCTATTTCTTAAGTCCAATGAAAACATGGTGGTCCCCATATCTCGGCCGGTTTACCGAAACTTAAGCACTTGTTTTCAGGTTTGAAACATTCACCGTTTTTTGCGAAAATACCTTTTTTTTAGAAAAGGGGGGTGCGGATCCCCGGGCCCTGCATCAAAAAGATGCACACAGCCATCCGCAATTATTAGAGAGAGTATTCAAAGTTTACAATTCATGGATCGCAAAGAGTGGCTACAAAGATCAGCCACTTAAAAACGCAAAATTAGACATCGATACGTCTAGTATGGTTCCACCCAGCCCGACAGAAGATAGCCCGTACAACCGACATCATACGGATACATCCTGCCTCCATAAGACCCCGCTGATCCAAAGGGAGTAGGTATGCCCACAATCGGATCCAGTAGACCGCCATGTTGATAACCTGCAAATAATGAGAGGAATGTTTTTTTGTTAAAGACAACATCATTGCGGCAATTCCAAATAGCCCATAATATGGCCGCAACACCTATTCGAATGCGGGCTTTTGTACCTTTATCTATCCCATTCAACCACGAACCAAACATATTCACAACAAAATTTGGAGGGTAAACATTAAACGTAAAATGTACTATCCTCCAAATATCCCTAGCCATAGTGCATTTAATAAAAAGATGTTCCACCGATTCAGTTGAGCCACGAAACACACATTTTGTGCACCCAACCGAGCGACGTTTAGCTAAATTATCCTTAGTTAATAATTCTTTTCTATTTAGAAACCAAATGAATATTTTTATTTTTAGTGGGATCTTTAGTTTCCATAGGTACTTGCGTAGATACCTAGTATGACCATTTAGCAAATCAGAATAATATGATTTTACCGTAAACCCCATTATTCGTAAGACCCCATACAAACTTATCTTCTTGTGCTGTAAGTGTGACTCGCATTAGTCGTTGTACCAAATCCAGCCAAAGAGTTCTATTATCACCAGAGATAATTCTTCGAAATGGTAAGTGTATTGGGACCGAACCCAACACCTCAGCCACGGTATTAGTCTTGTTAGAGGCTAAATCATATAAGCTAGGATATTCATTCGCTAATGAAGTGTTACCTAGCCAATTATCAGCCCAAAAAGGGTATGTTCTCCATTGCCTATAATGAATTTTCCACGCACGAAAAAGTCATCTTTTATTTTCATGAGGCCTTTCCAAAAGGGTGAATCAAAGGGTTTAGATTGTACTTGTGATAACGTCTTACCACCTAATAAATACTTATTAGTTAAAATCTCTTGCCATACCCCTTGTTCATTAACCAATTTAAACAACCATTTGCTTAATAAACATTTGTTCTTAATATCAAGAACCGCAATCCCGAGTCCCCCTTGCTCTTTCGGTCTACAAACAATATTCCATTTTCTTAATCTATATTTCCGCTTTAGTTGATCACTTTGCCAAAAAAAACCGTGACCGATAAAAGTCCAATCTTTTCCAAACTCCTTTAGGTACTTCAAAGAAAGAGAATAAAAACATTGGTAAGCTAGTTAACACTGAGTTTATGAGAACAAGACGATCTCCGTATGAGAGCATCTTGGCCACCCATGCAACTAGTTTTTTCTCGAACCTATTCTCGATAGTTTTCCATTCCTTATTCAATAACTTTCTATAATGTATTGGAATTCCCAAGTATCTAAAAGGTAAAGTACCGATCTCGCACCAAAAAATATGACGGTGCTCTTCTTGACTGTCCTTGGCCTTGCCAAAAAAATAAAGCTCACTTTTGTGAAAATTAATCTTCAACCCCGATAGTTGCTCAAAAAAGGCTAATATTAGTTTCATGTTAACGGCTTTCGCAATGTCGTGTTCCATGAAAAGTATCGTGTCATCTGCATATTGCAAAATTGATACCCCACCTTCCACGAGATGGGGGATAAGACCTCCCACTTGACCATCCTCCTTTGCTCTAGCAATCAATATTGCCAACATGTCCGCAACGAGATTAAAAAGAAGAGGTGATAGAGGATCTCCTTGTCTAAGCCCCTTTAGTGTTTGAAAGTAATGACCGATATCGTCATTAACTCGTATTCCCACACTACCCCCTTGCACAAATCTAGTAATCCATTCACACCACTGAGATGAGAATCCTTTCATGCGTAAAACTTGTTGCAAGAAAGCCCAATTAACCTTGTCATATGCCTTTTCAAAATCAATTTTGAATAGTACACCATCTAATTTTTTCTTGTGAATTTCATGGATCGTCTCATGGAGTACAACGACACCTTCTAATATATTTCGACCCGGAATAAAAGCTGTTTGGGTAGGCCGCACCACCCTACTGGCTATAGATGTTACCCTATTTGTTCCGACTTTTGTAAATATCTTAAAACTTACATTAAGTAAGCAAATGGGTTGGTATTGTTCTATGCGACTAGCATCCTCCTTTTTAGGCAACAGAGTAATTATACCAAAAGTTTAATTTAAACAGCGACAAATTTCCCTCTCGCAACTGAGAGAACATGGCCATGAAATCTGCTTTGATAATATTCCAAAACTTTTGATAAAACTCCGCCGGGAAACCATCCGGTCCAGGGGCTTTATTATGTTCCATTTGATTTATAGCTTCCAACACCTCTTTTTCCGTAAAAGGTTGTGTTAAGATGATGTTTTCCTCATCCGAAATCTGAGGCATATCATCTGTGATGCCCTCATTCATTGTAACATTATTCGGAACCGACGCTCCAATCAATTTCTTATAATATTCAGAGATAAAGAATTTAAGGTTTTCTTGTCCCACTATGGTCCCTTCATCTTGTTCAAGCTGGAAGATCTTTTTCTTTCTATGTTTCCCGTTCGCAATGATGTGGAAATATCTCGTATTATTTCCTCCTTCTTGTATATATTTTACTTTTGCCCGTTGCGCCCATTTTGATTCCTCATCCCTGGTTGGGAAATTCTATGTTGAGCTATCAATACTTAAGGGTGTATGCAATGAGGAGAAGACGATGGATTACCAACACGTTGTGTGGTGAAATGGTTTAGTTTGTGTGGTGATGTACATATAAAGCCATGCACGTGAAGAATGTGAGCCTGGAGATTGGTAGTTTCCAACAGTGTTCTTAGCAAGTGAGGGCGGTAACATAAGATGACTGAGTTTTTGGCGGTGCTTTTGGAGTACCGAGTCGATCTAGTTTTTCGGGTGAAAATCTTAGGTCGTCTGACCTTACTTGGTTGTGGAAGAGAGTACCATGTCTCGCTGTTCATCGATCCTCCAGTTGGGGAAGAGAGTAGGCCTACTCGAACATAATTGAAAGCATCTAATGTTAAAGGTGTTTATGCCCTGCCGAGACTCATGTTTGATTTTCTTCTCGGGACGTCACAACCTTTGTTTGTGTTTGTATTACTGAATTTCTTTCATTGTATTGCCTACAAACCTGTACGCGCTGTTGCATGCATCCGGTTAAGCATAACTTCGAAAAGACAATAAACGATTGATGAGAGCAACAAGTTTATACAACATACAAGTTTACAACATATGTAAATGTAACAGTAAACTCTCGTGAAACTACAATGCTCAGCCACTCTTGCCACTCACGTTTTTGGTGACGAAGCATAGTCGCAGTCTCACAGAGGCACACATATGCACTGGTTGGAGTCTCACATAAATTAAACAGCCTCTGAACCAGTCGGGACACACTCCAGAATTCCGGCCTCTGACCCAGTTTGGGGTGGGGGAGGTGTGTCTCGCTCCAGCACCCCGGCGTGCGTGAGCAGCGCCCACAGGTGCGTGATGAACTCCCCTCCTCTCGCCAGGGCCTCTAGGTGTGCGCGGGCCTTGGCGTCGTCACAAGGTGCGATGTATAATATCATCTCGGCCCAGAAATCTGAGAGAATTTTCCACTGCCGCGCCATGTCTTCGATCTTCGTCAGCTCGCTCGCAAGCCGAGCGCCCAGCTTGATGACGAGGGAAGCAGGATCCTTGCTGTTAGAAAACGATCCGTATACAACTGTGTATACGAAACCAGCCGTGTATGTAATTGTATCTGTTGGTATATAATACGAGATATGTGGAGGCATAGCCCCACGAAAAACCCCAAAACAAACTTGGTATCAGAGCCTACGTACTCACGCGATCGATCTCACGATCGCTCCGGCCGCCGACGCTCCTCGTGCGATCGATCTCACGATCGCTCCGGCCGCCGACGTCTCCTTACGCACGATCGATCTCACGATCGCTCCGGCCGCCGACGTCTCCACACGCCATCTCCGAACGCCTTGAGCTTCCGCCATGTCCTCGTCGGCGATGAACTCCACCGCTCTCGGCGCGTCGTCCTCTTCCGCTCTCGCTCTGTCCGCGGCGATCGGCGCCATGTCGTCTTCCTCGACGGCCACGACCACCGCCCCCATCCCCGCCATCGCCGTGCGCCTTGACAGCAGCAATTTCATGTTGTGGCAAGCGCTCGTCTCGACTACCCTCGCTGGAGCGGGCCTTCATGGTCACCTCGACGGATCTGCAGTCGCGCCGGAGAAGACCATCCTCCAGGGTACGGGCGCTGACGCCACCATCGTCATCAATCCCCTATTCGCGCAATGGTGGACGCAGGACAAGAAGGTCCTCGCGCTGCTTCTCGGCTCCATGGTGCCCGAGATCGCATGCAAGCTGATCCGTTGTGCATCAGCAGCAGCGGCATGGAAGGCCGTTCACACGTTGTTCGGCGCAAAGAACCGTGCTGGTGTTCGGCACATCCGGCGTCAACTCCAGGCGCTACGGAAACTGGACTCCACGGCGAGCGAGTACATGCATAAGGTGACGGCCCTTGCCGATGCCATGGCCGCCGCTGGTTCCCCGCTCTCCGATGAGGAGGTCATCGATCAGATGCTCACCGGGTTAGGCCCCGCCTTCAACCCGATCGCCGCTTCACTCGGCGTTACCAACGCTAATGTTACCCTCGACGAGTTCTACTCCATGGTCCTCAACTATGAGGCGCTGCAGCAGTCGCAGCAACTTCCGGCGGAGGACTGGTCCTCCTCGGCCAACGCCGTGTCACGTCCAGGGATGGGTGGTTCCCCCGGTTACGGAGGTGGAGGGCGTCCCAGCGGAGGCTATCCGCAGCAGCAACACGCCCAGCCGGCACCGAACCCGTACCAGCAGCATCATGGCGCGGGTGCTCAGGATCAGCGACGCCCCAACGGTAACGGCAATGGCGGCCGTTCCGGCGGAGGCAACGGAGGAGGTGGTGGCGGTCGCAATGGTGGTGGCGGCAATGGCCGCAACCGCTGGCGCCCCAAGTGTCAGATTTGCAAGAACTGGGGGCACGAAGCGGATAACTGTCGTAACCGCTATGATGCTCGTACCGGCAATGCGGCTACGACCTCCAACGACACTCAGCCGCAGCCCTGGATTTTTGATACCGGCGCTACAGATCATCTTACGAGTGAGCTCGAACGTCTTCAGGTGCACGAGAGCTATGGCGGGAAGGATCAAGTCCAAGTAGCAAATGGTTCAGGTTTGTCTATTTCGCATATTGGTCATTCGAACCTAGCCGGTTCTTCCATTCGCTTGAACAACATCCTTCATGTTCCGCACATCCGCAAACACCTGCTTTCCGTTTATCGTCTTGTTCTTGATAATGACATATTTATTGAGTTTCATCGTCATTTTTTCCTTGTTAAGGACAAGGCCACACGGAGAATTCTTCTCAGCGGTAAAAGTCAAGGGGGCCTCTATCCGCTGCCGTTTAGCCGCTCCACGTCTTCGTCTTCACGACATGCTTCATCGACCACAACGTCTGAGTGGCATCAACGTCTTGGTCACCCTACCCATAATATAGTGCAGTCTATTGTTAGGAAAAATAATCTTTCATGTTCTTCAGACAATTCGGTTTCAGTTTGTGATGCTTGTCAGCGTGCTAAAAGTCATCAGTTATCTTATAGTGCTTCCTCTCGTGTTTCCACTGTGCCTCTTGAATTAATTCATTCTGATGTTTGGGGCCCCGCTCGTGCGTCTTCCGGCGGTTATAAGTACTATGTTAGTTTTATCGATGACTATTCTCGTTTTAATTGGATATATCTTCTTAAACACAAATCCGATGTTGAACATGTTTTCTATGCGTTCCAGGCCCATGTAGAGTGTCTCTTGAATGCAAAGATTAAGGCCGTCCAGTCTGACTGGGGTGGTGAATATCACAAGCTGAGTCGTTATTTCCAGCGTACCAGTATTTCTCACCGTGTCTCATGTCCTCATACCTCCCAGCAGAACGGCATCGCTGAGCGTAAGCATCGCCATCTCGTTGAGACTGGCCTCGCATTGCTAGCCCATTCCTCTCTCCCATTGCGTTTTTGGGATGAAGCTTTTCTTACGGCCTGCTATTTGATTAACCGTATGCCGACTCCGGTGCTTGATAAGGACACTCCCATCCATCGGCTCTTAAAGGTTGAGCCTAACTACTCCTTTCTTCGTATTTTTGGCTGCGCTTGTTGGCCTAGCTTACGGAAGTATAACACGCACAAACTTGAGTTTCGTTCCAAGATGTGTGTGTTTCTTGGGTATAGTCCTATGCATAAGGGATACAAGTGTCTGGATCGATCCACTGGTCGCATCTATATTTCTCGGGATGTCGTGTTCGACGAGTCCGTTTTTCCGTTTGCTACTCCCGGTGTCACAGTGGATGTTTCCTCTCTTGAAGAGGCTCTTTCTTTTCCGCCCAATGAACCGGCTACGGATGTTCCATTGCGAAATTATGACCTAACCTATTTGGCTACTAATCCTCCTGTGTCTAGTGCTCCTCCTGTGCAGGTTTTCACACCGGCGATCGACGTGCACGGTAGCATGCAGCCTGGTAGCATGCAAGACATGCAGTTTGGCGCTAGCATGCAGCCTGGTGGCATGCAAGGCGTGCATGCTGGCACGCATCCCGGTGCAGAGACGCTGCCTACGTCTCCGGCGCGCCCGGCCGATCACTCGCGCCAGCCCGACGTTGCTTCGCCTGAGCCGGCCTCGCCTCCCGAGCTGGCCTCGCCCACGGGGTCCTCGACGTCGATGTCTCCTGCGGCGCAGTCCCCGCCGATCGAGGATGTGTCCTCGCCCGCGTCTGCAGCGCCATCCGAGGCTGCCGTCGCGGCTCCGCGCCATCACATGATGACCCGCACTCGGGATGCTACTCGCCGAGAGAAGGAGTACATGGATGGTACGGTTAAATATAACCCAGCTCGCCGAGCGTTCTTCGCCACCCCGGTTTCGCATCGTGATGCTCTCCGCGAGCCTGCGTGGCGTACAGCCATGTCCGATGAGTTTTCTGCCCTCCGTCACACCAACACCTGGGTTCTTGTGCCTCGGCCTCCCGGAGTTAATGTTGTGGGCAGCAAGTGGGTCTTCAAGACGAATCATCATCCGGATGGCACCGTTGATAAGTACAGAGCCCGTCTTGTTGCTCGTGGTTTTACTCAGCAGGCTGGCATTGATTATGGTGACACATTTAGTCCTGTTGTGAAGCCCGCCACCGTTCGCTTGGTTCTCTCCTTGGTGGTCTCACGTGGTTGGAGTCTGCGGCAGATTGATGTCAACAATGCCTTCCTTCATGGATTCCTTTCGGAGGATGTTTACATGCAGCAGCCACCCGGTTTTGAAGATGCCACTCACCCCACACATGTCTGCAAACTTCAGCGTGCTCTCTATGGTCTGAAACAGTCCCCGCGTGCTTGGTATGCCCGCTTGAGCACTCTCCTTCATCAGCTTGGGTTCATCTCCTCGAAGGCAGACACTTCTCTCTTCATTTTTGCTGAGGGCGACATACAGATTTTTATGCTCGTCTATGTGGATGACATTGTCATTGCCGGATCCACCGCCGTTGCCGTTGATCGCCTCGTTCAGTCTCTCTCGGCTAGTTTTCCTATCAAGGATCTTGGTACTTTGCAGTATTTTCTGGGTTTGGAAGCGTCCTACAATTCAGGGGGCATGACACTCACCCAACGGAAGTATGCTTTGGATCTCCTTCACCGAGTGAGTATGGAGAATTGTAATGCCACTTCTACTCGTTTGGCAACCACGGAACGGTTGGATCGTGTGACTGGATCACCCTTGAGTACTGACGATGCTTTCCGGTACCGTAGCGTGGTTGGTGGCCTGCAGTATCTTACGATGACTCGGCCTGACATATCCTTTGCTGTTAACAAGGTGTGTCAATTCTTATCGCAGCCCACTGATGTGCATTGGGAAGCAGTGAAGCGTATACTGCGATACGTAAAAGGAACTGTGGACACGGGACTCAACTTTCGGAGATCTTCTCTCACTGGTGTGAGCATCTTTACTGATGCGGATTGGGCAGGATGTGTTGATGACCGCCGATCCACCAGTGGTTTTGCTGTTTTTGTTGGACCGAATTTGATTTCGTGGAGTTCCAAGAAACAGCCCACAGTTTCGAGATCCAGTTTTGAGGCAGAATACAAGGCATTGGCGAACGGAGCAGCTGAAGCCATTTGGGTAGAATCACTACTCAAGGAGTTAGGAGTATCTCAGCAGCGACCAGCCATCTTGTGGTGTGATAATCTAGGGGCAATATATCTGACGGCGAATCCAGTCTTTCATGCAAGAACGAAGCACATAGAGATTGATTTTCACTTTGTGCGAGAGCGCGTAGCTTCTGGAGCGTTGGACGTCAGATTCATCTCGACGAACGACCAACTGGCTGATGTATTTACTAAACCAGCCACACGATAGATGTTAGATCGTTTTCGATCCAATCTGAATCTTGTATGTAGTAGTAGTTCAGATTGAGGGGGAGTGTTAGAAAACGATCCGTATACAAATGTGTATACGAAACCTGCCGTGTATGTAATTGTATCTGTTGGTATATAATACGAGATATGTGGAGGCATAGGCCCACGAAAAACCCCAAAACAAACTCTTGCTGTCACTCATAAGCATCTTCATCGTCGTCTCGGCGCCTGGGAGTGGTTTGGTTAAAAGTATCTCACACTTTTTCTCCATCGTCTTGGCGCCTTGGTGCGGTGTCAAGTCACCTAATACTCGAATGCATTTATCCAGTGTGGATGCTGAGTCAAAGCAGTGACCAGGCAGGAGGTCTGGGGCAAAAGCAATGAGGTACGCACAGTACTGTGACAAGCTGGAGGCTGTCAAGACCCGGCCCCTGGTCAAGACCTCGTCGTTATCTTCTTCTCCAGAGGAAACCCCCGTTTTCTTGTCATCCCTGGGCAGTGCTGCATCAAATTTGTGCTTGCAAATGGATGTAGCGATGTGCCATACCAGTATGGTGTGGGTTAACATTTCATCACAAGTCTCGTGCACCCATGGGGAGCAGCTCCTCATGTATCTCCGGTGACCAGCTTGTTCCACTTGTCAGGCAATCTTTGCCTTCCTCAATGACTGCTTTCTTCACTTGTATTGTGTGGGTCACCTTCTCCTCGCTAGCGCCGCACGCCCACCAGAGCTGCTCGTAGACACCATTGGCTTGCAGCGACCTTACCCCGTTCGTCAGGTGTCCATCGCTTTTCTTGAGAGAATCAATGACTGCTGTCTTCACTTCTTTGGACAACTTGACAAGCTTCCCTCTCTTGCACCCCTTTTGGCCTTGTCAACCAGCCACAATGTCATATAATGAATACAATTGCTGGTGTGGCGTGTCCCGTCGTAATTCTGGAGCAGACAGTACTGCCCAAGCTTGTTTTCCCATGGTCGGAGTGCCTTCAATCTCAAAGGAAGACTGATAATCATACTCCATACACTTCCTTGCAAGGCAGGCCTGGTGACGTAGCTCCGGATCAACGCCAGCTTGTACCAATTTGAGGCCACGTGCAAGTACAACTGGCATGCCTCCAAGAATGTGACAACGGCCATCAAGAATAGAGTGGTGCACAGAGAGATGTTGTCCTTGTTCCCTTTCTCCGTGACTGTGTGCTTTGCTTCCTCGTGTTTCTTGAAGATCACATAGGTGAGCCATGAGCAGAAGCTAACCATGGCGACTGGGAGGCAGAGTGCAAAGTGGCGGACCTTGTTGTAAAGGTAAGGGTACCTTGTGTAGTACAAGTCATATACGAAGCCAAGCTCTACTTCAATGACCCTGAACGTCCGCTCGCACTCCTCGTCCCCGTCTCCGTCCCCGAGGAGCAAGCCATTAAACACGAAGTTATAGGCATTGTGGAGCTCGGTTTTAAGGATTTCAAATCCGGCAAACCTTCGGTTGAGCATCTTCGATAGAGCCAGGGAGAGGCAGACATCCTTGAGCCGCATGGCTCTCTTGGAGTCCTTGAGCGGCATTGGCCTCTCGGGGTCAGAGCTGGAGCATAATAGACTCCCCTTGCATTGCCAAATGTCCTCCACGGTGGTGATCTTCGCCTTGGGATCGTTTCTGAGGATATGCTCGTCAGCAACGACATACGAACAACCTTTCATGGTTTTGGCAGAAACAAGCTTCTGGTTGCCCCGTATCTTCATGTAGTCGTCAATTGGTTTCACATTCTTCGCGAGCAGGTTGGACTTGCTCGCCATCTTCATGGAATTGATCCTCATGCATGACTGGAAGACATTGACGAATAAGATGGCCCAGAGCGGCAACCTGTATTGCGTCGCATCCAGGGTCACATCATGCATAGGGCTCCGTGGGCGAGTCATTGTTGGTGTAGGCCGCAACGATGTACACTACCAGCACTCCCTTTAGGAAGTGCTTCACGTGGAAGCTCTTCCAATTGTCGACGTCGTTGAGCTTGCACGCCATGAGGTTGTCGGTGCCGCCAAGGAGCATGAGCAGGCACACAGCCCACACCGGGAACTCGTTGAAGATGTACTCGGATGCTTGCATAAGCCCGAGGGTGTAGCTCACCAAGGCGTAAGAAAGCGTGTAAGCTCCCAATACGACAGCGTGGAGGAGCTTGTCGCTCGACTTCCGGCGCAGGGCACTACGGGACTAACAGCCTAGACCGACGGTATTTGCCGTCAGGCTCACGCTGGAAACCGTCGGCGTACACGTAGCCCGACGGTGGCCGTCGGGCTAAGGCCGTCGGCGTGTAATCCATCGGGCTCACGCCGTTGCCGTCGGCGTCGCAAATGCCGTCAGGCTCATAGTGAGCCCGACGGCACATAGCTAGCTCTACCAAATATTTTTGAAAACCAATTTTTCAAAAAAAAAAATCGATTTTTTTTTTCAACTTTTTTTATTATTATTTCAACTCCAGTTTAGTCATATATTTATATCTCATATCACACACTTAATCATAATCTTAGCTCAAACTATCCACCATTAGTCAAACTTCCCAGACGGTCACCCATCCTTAGAGTGCCCCAGGCCAAGCACGGTTAACTATTGAGTTCTATTCAAATAAGATTCCAGTTGAGATGTCATACCTTGCTGCTATTAGTATGATAGCAATCATATTAACCCTCATTTGAGATATTATACTTTTTAATCTTTAAAATTTTAAAAATAAGATTTGAATGAACAAAATAACTATGTTTAATAATACTTGAATAATAATAATAATCAATTATTTTAGTTTTGTTTTGTCTTTTCCATTTAATAAGAAATAATTCATATCTTCATATTTGTATATCAGAATTTACTAAATAAAATGTCTATGTCGATCATAAAAATGAGAGGAATCCAAATATGACATCCATGTCATCATTTTCATAATGAATGATGTCTTTTAAAACAAACAAGAACCAACATAAATCAGCATAAAGTCTATTAAAGAGGCGAATTTAGATAGAAAGTAAGGAAAATCCTCATATTCAGGTATTATCCATCAAATATGTACTACTCTTTGTAAAAATTAAATGGGTGTCATTTTGGACCATATTTTATGTACTTGCTTCACAAAAAAAGTCATTTTTGGCACTTAAAAAATGGAAAATGATATTTCGAAAAAGAATTTTGAAAATCGCTTCGGTGACGTTGTTTCCCATACCATGACACACATATGTGCTGAATATGGGAACTTTATCACAAACTATGACATGATAATGGTCATACATTGGTCATTTGTCTTGAAACTTATGCATGTTTATAGATGATTGACATTTTTGTGAAGTTTTGTTTTGAAAAGTTTGCCAAAAATCAAGTTTATCATTTTTCCTATAAACTAGTACACGTAAAAGGACTCCATGCCAAAGGGTTTCTTTTTTGAGTACTTTTTCATATTTTTTCATTTCTTTCAAAAAACGGTCAAAATGGAGAGCATGGCTATTCATCAAAAGTGGTCGAATTTTTCAAAACTATTGACGGTTCTATGTTGTAACCACTACTTGTGTACCTTAAAATTATTTTTGTAAGAACTTCAGAGCAAACTATCAGACAGTTGTAGTTCAAATTTGAATTACTTCCGGAAAATTGACATAAAGTCAATTAAAGAGGCGAATTTAGATAGAAAGCAAAGAAAATCCTCATATTCAGGTATTATTCATAAAATATGTTCTACTCTTTGTGAAAATTAAATGGGTGTCATTTTGGACCATATTTTATGTACTTGCTTCACAAAAAAAGTCATTTTTGGCACTTAAAAAATGGAAAATGATATTTCTAGAAAGAATTTTAAAAATCGCTTCGGCGACGTTGTTTTCCATACCATGACACACATATGTGCTGATTATGAGCACTTTATCACAAACTATGACATGATAATGGTCACACATATGTGTTGAAACTTATGCATGTTTGTATATGATTGATATTTTTGTAAAGTTTTGTTTTGAAAAGTTGCCAAAACTCAAGTTTATCATTTTTCTAAAAACTAGTACACGTCAAAAGACTGCATGCCAAAGGGTTTCTTTTTTTAGTACTTTTTCATATTTTTTTGAATGTAATCTAATTTTTTAAGAAAAACTGAAAAACAGTATAGTGAGCCCGACGGTAATGCCGTCGGGCTCACAATGTGATTAGATGGACGCTGACGGCACTGTAAGCCCGACGGCACTGTGAGCCCGACGGCATTACCGTCGGGCTCACTAAATGAACGCTGACGGCACTGTGAGCCCGACGGTGGCCGTCGGCCTTACAACTAGGACGCCGACGGCAAAACGACGCCGACGGTTTTTTCGTTTCGTCGGTTTCACGTTGTGACGCCGACGGCCCCGACATATTGCCGTCGGCGTTGAAATTGCCGTCGGGCTGGGCTGTGTTTCCCGTAGTGGGGAACCCAGCACATGCAGGAGGAAGAGGACGAGCACGGCCAGGACGATGAGGCCATTTATGTACACTAACTTAAAGATGGGGGGAGATGGAGCGGGGGCTGCGTCGTCGACAGCCATGGGTTTCTTCACTCTCTTTTCCTTCCTACCTTAGTCGGTTTCTCTTATCCGGCTAAGTGGTGCATTCTACGTTGTCCTTGCTACGCCTTTTATAGCCCGCGAAGACGAAGCTCCGGTTCCCGGAAGCATGCACACAGTGGTCAGTGGGGGATCATCAACCTGATAGGCCCGGCGAGTCAACTCAAAACGGTAAGCTTATTGTAATTTGAAGACGAAATGGTCTAACTATGTAAGCCAACCCAACTGGCCAACTGGCCTGTTGTCATCGTTAAAACAAAAGCGCCCAAGTGGCTGCTGCCCTGCTGTACTAGCCGCATCTTCTATTGTCCACTGAACCAACCCCCCTCTTGGTTCGTGTAACAAGAAATGATGTACACCCAACCGATGCTTCTGTGACCAATGAACCCGCGAAAGCTTCCCAAACACCGCAACAAATGGTGTGGTTGATCAAGGGGAGACCGTTTCCTTCAGCGCTACACACGACGACTTTGAGTCATGAAAGACAAACTGTCTCCCAACTGACATGATACCTACAAAGCTTCCCAGCTAACATAACAGCAACTTGAGAAAGAATAACTTTGTGTTGACATTTTGGCATGACGTATCTGAATGGCACAGATGAACAGAACGAGCGGCACGTCACTCTATCTTAGTCCTAAAGCTCTTTTATGGTACCTTCGAAGAAATATACATTGTCTATATACTACTCTCAGTCATGAAAGGATGTCTCAACTTTGTCTAAATTTATATGTATCGGCACACTAAAGCATGTATAGGTATATGTAAGTTTAGACAGACGGAGGGAGTACAAAGGAAATTACGACTGCACCTTCTCGCTATGGCGCCAGTGCGCCACTAGGTTTTCACTAAATTGTTAAAAAAACTCCAACCCGAGTGACTTAATTTACTTCTAAACCATTGACGTCGGTTACCGTTAAGTTTGACCAGCTTGCCGTCTAATTAAACGACTTGTTTTTTTAACATGTCGGTCTCGCATCTTATTCAATTTAGTAGAGGTTAAATAAATAATTGTAACAATTTTACTTACATGCGGGTCCTACCGCCTTGCCCCGTTAGCGGCGATGCGAAAAGGTCAATCAAATATATCTGGCGCAGCACCGGGACTGCAAAATGTTAACAAGTAGGACCTGATCTTACATGTGGGGCCTTCTATTACATGTGGAACCCACTATTATAGCTTTTAGTTTGCAACTCGAACTGGCCGCCGCCATGGTACCAAAAAATAAAAGGGGCCATACCCTAATCGAGCAACACTGACCATTATCTCTCTCTCCCTCTCCACGAAAATGTCGAGAGCAGCCTCGCAAGCATGACGTAGTCGCAACTTTCGTCGGACTCTCAAGTATAGCCTAGGATGCCTTGTACGAGGAGTAGCGGGAGGAGGAGAAGGGGTATCGCGAGGAGCAAGGTTTAGCCGACCCTGAGGAAACAGAGGAAGAGAAGGAAGATTCAAAGGACGATAACAAGGAGAAAGACGAACGCTGCCGCTGACACCACTGCCCCTGACGACGAGTAGATTGGAGATCTTCCGCCACATACCCTGGTCTACAAGTACGGGGCATCGGGTCCTCATATATACAAGCCCTTCTTGGAGGAGCCTGTGGCTGATGTCGTGGATAAATCGTCTGCGTCCGTGGCCAAGACCAAGTTTGTTAACAAGTACGTTGATGACTATGGCGACCCCAACGAGTCCACCGCCTCCGAAGTCACAGCAGTGATCCGTTGTAGTAGTGCTAGTTCATGTTAATCAGGGTTTATAAGTCGTTAGTCCAATAATTTATCGAGGTAACCTTTAGTTGATATGGAGTATAATGCACTACATGAAAGAAGTCATACGCCGACGGCCTGGAGTTAAGCCGACGACAAGTCGGCATAGGTGCTTGGTCTGGGCAGTCAAGTAGAGCCAAAATTAGTTGTGGGCATACTGAGTTACGTCAGCGGCAATCCCGTCGGCGTTGGCATATAGGGCTACGCCGACAACATAGTTTTTTTAATCTGTTTTTCTTTAATAAGGAATAATTCATATCTTTAAATTCATAAATCAAAATTTAACAAATAAAATGTCTAAATATATTTTAAAAATGAGAGGAATCTAAATATGACAACTATATCATTTTTTACATCACAAAAAATCATTTAACTAAGCTAATTTAGTTTAAAAATCAACATAAACTCATTTAACTAGGCGATAGGCGAAATTAGGTAGAAATCAAGAAAACTCCTAATACTTGGGATTAGCCATCAAATATGGACTAATATTTGTAAAAATTAGATGGGTGCCATTTTGCACCATATTTTTTGTACTTAGTTCACAAAAAAAAATTGACACTTAAAAAATGGAAAATGATATTCATAAAAATAATATGAAAAATCCCTTAGGCATGATTGTTTCCTATATCAAGAGGTACCTATTTGTAAAATATGAGAACTTTATTAAAAACTATGAGGTGAGAATGGCCATAACTTGATCATTTGGTTTGAAACTTACAGATTTTTATACATGATATACCTTTTTGTGAAGACTTTTTTTGAATAATTTGTCAAAAATCAAGTTTTCATTTTTATAGCAACTTGTGCACATAAAAGGACTCGATGCCATATGATATCGTTTTTGAGGTTTTTTTTTTTACTTTATGTGATTTTTTTTTTTGCAAAAACAGTAAAAATGGCCACCATAACTACTCATCGAAAGAGGTCTTTTTTTTTAAATATCGATATTTCTTTGATATAACCACTACCGGCGGCCAAAGCCCTGTACGCCTATGGTCTAAGACGCCGACAGCCATACGCCGACGGTTGCAGCGTAGCCTAGGCCGACGACAAACATGGGCTACGCCGACGACAGCTGGCTGTCGACGTCTGAATTTTTTCCGGTAGTGATGTATCTAGCTATTCGTCTCTTTTCTTAAATTCATGTCTTCCATGGTGGAGAGACATGTAGTAGTACATTTATTTACACGACGAATGGACAATTATTCCAATGACCACCTCTATCCTTCCATAGGAAGGATGCTCTCATACGGGGATCGTCGTATTAACAAGTCTACCCATGTATTTTGTCTTTCTTTGAGATACAGGTTGGAGTTCGGAAAAGATCGAATTTGTATAGATCGTGATTTTTTTTTTGACAAAGTGATCAGACAGAAAAAAGACTTACTAAGTAGAACATTTTGTGCCGTCCCAAGGATCAAACGGGTTTGGGTATTGAGGTCCTAATGTTTTAAAAAAGAAGCCTACTAGCAAAATGGTTATTTAAGATGCTAACCGAGAAGGGGGTTTGGCAAGAGTTGTTAAGTAATAAATGTATTAATGGTAAGACTCCTTTTCAAGTTCATCTAAAACCTACAGATTCACTGTTTTTTAAAGGGATCATGGGGGTTAAGTCGGACTTTTTGTCACATGGATATTTTGTGGTTGGGATGGTATGCGGACCAGACTTTGGGAAGACACTTGGTTGGACGATACACCTTTATCTTCCCTATAACCAACTCTTTTTAATATTGCTCGTAATAAAAATGCTCTGGTTGCACAAGTAATGGCCACAAATCTAATTAATTTTGAACGTGTCCCAGATTAGCGTTCCGTGGGCACGGATGGATAAGTAAGCGATGCATGCATGCATACAGCCACGTCCATTCTTTTTGTTTTCAAACTTTGAAATGATTTATCTCTTAAACCGTAAATCAAAATTAAGATCCGTTTTCACGGTTGGCTTTTTCGCGACGAGATCTTCAAAAGTAGATCCCATCTTGATATGTTTTATCCAAATTTTTCTCCTACCCTGTTTACCAGGTTATACTCACTTAGTCACCACATATTGATAAGTTGGTTACCAGGTTAAAATCAAAAGGTTGCCATGCTCTTTAAAAGTCTCTACACATCAACGTAACCTCATTGTTTATGTTAATTCCAAATTTACGTGTTAAGAATGATCAAATTCTCACTGTTTTGACATGTACATTATGACTATAACAGAAACAATATGTAAAAATTACCTGGTAACTATATAATATTTGAGTGGTAACTTTTAACTGCTAATATGGTAACAGCGGTATAATAACCTGGCAACTGACGACGAAAAAAAAGATCATAAAAACATATTAAGATGGGATCTTGTTTCGAAGTACTCGTCGAGACGAACCCAACGGTGAAAACAGATCGTCAATTGGATTAACGGTTTAAGAGATAATTTATTTTAAATTTTCGATTGCAAAAAAATTCTCTAGGCTGCATGCATGTATGTGTTGTTCCATATCTCTCTCATGCGCCGTATGGAAGACGCTGCTGGGGCACGTTCCCTAGTTAGATTAACCGATTAATTTTCAGTTTCGTAGGGCTATTATAGGTGACAAACGGGATGTTTGGGTATATCTAGTCACTCGCTTGATGCATGTGACATTATTGGATAGGGTGGATATTTTTAAGTGGAAATTAGCATCGTCGGGGTCTTCTTATGTTAAGTGTATGTATGCTGAGTATATGAATGGTCATACGAGATTGTTGCATACATACATATTTGTGGAAACTTAAAATACTGTTGAACATAAAGATCTTCTTATGGTTTCTACACATAAATGTTTTATTGACTAAAGATAATTTTGCTAGAAGGCGTCGTAAAAAATGTACATTTTGCGATACAAAAGAGACCGTAGAAAATGTATTTATTTCCTGTCCTTTTGTTAAGTACATTTGAAGACTAATTCATTTTACTTTTAATATCACACCACCTTCCAACATTCCGGATATGTTTGGAAGTTGGCTTAGTGGAATAGAGAAGGGGCTAAGGTTAGGGATTCACATCGGTGTGTCCGCCTTTTCTTTGGGCGATTTGGAATTGCCGAAATGATATTATCTTTAACAAGGTTCAAACTCCTCATTTTATGCAGGTTGTCCTCAAAGCTACCCAACTGGATTCAGTTCTGGTTGCTCCTCCTCCCGGACGCCCAACGAGATCTTATAAATTCCGGATGTTCTCGAATGATGGCTGCCGTTCGGGCTATCTACTGTTAGCATGGGTGGCGTCATGCTAGAAAATTAGATGGATTGGTCCTTTTTCTTCTGGCTCATTTTTATCCAAAATTTGTGTGACCAGTGAATTGATTATGTAATCGCGTGAGACCTAAACACTGTACACTTTGTTTTAAATAAATATGGCTGTGTGCATCATTTTGATACAGAGGTGGCCGGGTGACCCTTTTCTTAAAAAAAACCTCTATCCTTTCCTTGCACCATATATATAGGGCAAAAGCCTGTAGCTCTAAATCTTCCTGCACGAAGCCACCACCTCCATAGGCGTGAGCACCATACTGCGGAAGATCATTTGACTACCTATATATATTATATACACATAAAGGAAAACCACATGAGCTTAACCATGCATGACCGCGGTGGAGTTGTAACCGGGACATCCGACGAACTTCATCGTGGAGGTGTGCTAAACTTACAACTTCCTTTCTAGTCGATCAAGACTCGCACAAGCCGCGAGTTCAAGCTCTAACTGAATTCAAAACTAAATAAAAGCAGGAAGATACATTAGGAAGCTAGACTAGGCGTCAACTCTCGTGAGGCTACAATGCTCAGCTGCAAGGCTTCCCCACTCTCTCTCACAGAGGCACTGGCTCGATCGATCATACGTTGGCTTCAGCACGCTTCAGCACGCCGGCGTGTGTGAGCAGCGCCCACAGGTGCGTGATGAACTCTCCTCCTCTCGCTAGGGCCTCCAGGTGCGCCTGGGCCTGAGAGTCGTCACATGGCGCGATGTGGAGCACCATCTCTGCCCAGAATTCCGAGAGCACTTTCCACTGACGCGACCTGTCTGGAATGTCCTCCGTCAGCTTCCCCGCAAGCCGAGCGCCCACCAAGACGAGCCTTGCATCCGTGCTGTCGGTTTCGCTGGTGCTTATTAGCTTCATAAGTTTCTCACACTTTGCGTCCATCGTCTTGGCGTCTCTAAGCAAGTCACGTGCATCTTCGATGGATCTATCAAGCATGGATGCCGAGTCAAAGCTGTGACCAGGCAAGAGGTCTGGCGCGAATGCTACAAGGTATGCACAGTACTGTGACAAGCTGGAGGCTGTGTCGACTGCACTGCTATCTTCGGCGGAGAGCGCATGAATTTGCTCGTCACCTTTGGCCGGTGCAGCATCAAGCTGGTGCTTGCAAATGGTTGTAGCGATGTGCCATACCAGTATGGTTTGGGTCACCATCCCATCGCCGCGCACCCATGGTACAAGAGTGGGGACGCGATTTTCTCTGAGCGACCTTACCCCGTTCGTCAAGGTGCCATTGCTTCCCTTGAGGGAATCAATGACTACTTTCTTCACTTGTGTGGACAACTTGACAAGCTTTCCACTCTTGCGCCCCTTCTTGGCCTTGTCAATTAGGCAGAGTGTCACATAGTGAATACACTTGTTAATGCGACGCGTGGCATTGTAATCTTGGAGGAGCGAGTACTGCCCAAGCTTGTTCCCCCATGGTCGGAGTCTCCTCAACCTAAGAAGAAGGCTGAGGATTGTGGGGAAACAACCCCTCTTTTGCAGGGCAGGCATCGTGACATAACCTCCTATCAACGCCACCTTGAACCAACCAGAGGCTATGTGAAGGTACAACTGGAATATCTCCAAGAATGTCACCACGGCCATCAAGAGGATAGTGGTCCTGAGAGAGGTGTCGCCACTGTTGTTAGGTTCGTTGTGTTTCTTGAAGAGCTGGTAGGTGAGCCAGGAGCAGAGAATGACCATGATGATGGGAAGGCAAACCGCGAAGTAGCGGGCCTTGCGGTAGAGGTAAGGGTACCTTGTGTAGTACAAGTCATACACAAAGCCAAGCTCTACCTCAATGACCCTGAATGCCCGCTCATAAGGCTTGTCCCCTTCGAGCAGTCCTCGGAAAACAAAGTCGCGGGTCTTCTGAAGCCCTGCTTCATGGAGCTCATGGCCGGCGAACCTTCGGTTGAGCATCTTGGACAGTGCCATGGAGAGGCACATGTCCTTAAGCTGCAGGCCTCTCTCGGAGTGCAGCAAGCTCCCTTTACAATGCCATATCCTCTCCACAGTGATGATGTTCCGTTCTTGTATTTCGACAAAATCCTTGTTCCTTGGCGAGAAACACCTTGAAAAAGCCCCCTTGCTCCTTGCATGATCTTGTCGCTTGACATATTCTTTTGGTGTGTCCTCACCAGTGACAACATACCGGTAGCCTCCCATGGTTAAAGGCTCAAACCTCCCATTACCAGGCAATTGGTGCTCGTGCTCCATGTACTCGACAATAGCCTTCACGCTCTTGGAGAGCAGGTTGGACTTGCTCGCCATCCTCATGGACTTGGTCCGCACGCATGACTGGAGGACAATGACGAGCAAGATGCCCCAGAGCGGCTTCTGGTATTCTGGCACCGCCCGGCCATAGACTGCAACGATGTAAATCACAAATCCTCCCTTGAGGAGGTGATTCACATGGAAGCTCTTCCAGTTATCGACGTCGTTGAGTTTGTACGCCATGAGTTCGTCGGTGCCACCGAGAAGCATGAGTAGGCACACCGCCCACACGGGGAACTCGACGATGTAGTTGTAGTGCTGGAAAGCTTGCATAAGCCCCAGAGTGTAGCCCACGAGTGTGTAGGAGAGGGTGTAGGCTCCCAACACGAGGAGGTGGAGGATCTTGTGGCTTGACCCCCGACGTAGGAAGCCCAACACATGTAGGAGGAACATGGCGAGCACGCTGACGACGACGAGAGCTGTTATGGGGACTAACTCATCGCCATTTCGATGGAAAGCGTTTGGAGGTGGAGGCTGGATTAACATTGGGTCGTATGATTCGGGTGGTGGGGGTGGGGGGCTGTAGGTGGCCTCCATGGTTTCTTCACACTAGCCCTACGATCCTTTTCTCTATTGCGACGAGCTAGCTGTATGCCTGTATGATCCGAGTAAGTGTTGCCTTCTAAGTTTCTCTCCTTGCTGCGTTCTTATAGCCCGCAAAAGACGAAGCTGTATTTTTTTTGTTTTTGAATCGAGCAAAAACGAACCTGCAGCTGTGATGCGTGCTGCATGCACTGGTTCGATTCCCGGGATAGGCCCGGCCAGTCAGCTCCATCCTTTGTTTATAGTATCAATCAGAGAGTAAACGGGCTACAGACCAACTGGTCCAGTGGCATCAGTAAAATACAGTGCACAAGTGTCAATTAGTACTTAAGTAGTTCCTCCAAAAACAAAACAAAAAGTACTGTACGCAGTAACACTTGTGCCTTTTGAACGGTTTATCTAATCCACTTGGGGACATCTCACGTTGTAGTTTCGTGCTCGTACAAAGATCCTGTTACGCTCCCGATCTCGAATAGATTCGGTACGAATTTTAAGCAGGGTACATACGATAATTTAATGGGTGAGAGCCTCTCAAGGTTTGAACAAGTGCTTGCAGAAAAAAAAAAAGGCTCTCATGTCGCTCGCTAGGCGAATCAGGAGCGAACCCTAGCGCTCCGAGCCGGCCCTCTCCTCGCTGCAGACCCGCGCCACTCCTGCCACCGGCTCTCGGTGGTGGCGGGACCTATCCCCAAAGGCGGGTAGAGGTCTCTTGACCGCGAACTTGCGCGGGAGCTTCTAGAGGCTGGGGCGGCGGACCCGGGTTGTGGAGGTTATCGGTGCTACGGCATGCTGCTGTGGCCGTGTGGATGGCGTAGTGGTGTGCTCTAGCGCTGGCGGGACCAACCGTGACAACGCGGGATTTGGCACAAGTCTGACGGTTGTGCAGCGACTCCAAGAATGACGACGCGACGGCGGTGCCTGGCCCCGAGCCCCCGATCTGCGCCTCAACCTAGGGTTGGCCTTCCGTGCTGGCCTCTAGAACGGCGTGAGGTGCTTTTCCAGGGCCGCAGTTGGTGCTGGTCGGTGGCGGTGGAAGCTGGGGCGTTGGCCCCGAGCTGCAGATCTTGTGGGAGCTGATGTCGATTTACATACGACGGCCATCGGAGCAGGGGTACTCCTTGCAGTGCCGGTGTTGTTCGGTGGTTGTGGTAGTTGCGGCTTCTCGTCCGCGGAGACGACCGACAACGCACAACTTGCTCCCTCCCTGACAATCGTGCGGCTGGTGGTGATGATCTGGATGTCTTAGGTCTTTGGCGTTGCGACGGGAGCCTGGGCATAGCGGATGTGGCGGGGTGGGCCGGTATCTCAGTTCCCACGGCTTCGACAGCGGATTTTTTTTTTTGCAGGCCGCAGCTTTACATGGAGCCTGAAAGCCGGGACAGCGCCCCCGGATGGTGGCTTCGGCTATCACGGTGAGCTAGATGGCTGATACTCTGTAGATGACCTGCGTCATATGGTTAGGTTGAGACTCCAAGTGCAGAGTGTATAGTAAGGGAAAGACTATTTTCCCCACGAGGGTGACTCGAGGGTTTATATCGAACTCTCGGGAAAATGAACCAAAAGCTGTTGTCTCCTTATCCTTCTTTATGAAACCTACAAAACAAAGTAAATTGTTTTGTGCCCTCAACCTCACCAAGTGGTTGTCAAGCACAAGGTGTAAGTAAAAGATATAGAAATAACAAATGCAAAACAGAAATAAATATGCAATGGTGATAAATAAATGAGCAAGGATGGTATAAATGATAATGTATGCTGTTTTTGTGATTTGTATTGTGTTTGCAAGATGTAAAAGTGTTTTTGTATTTTCGGATTTTTAAATGGAAGAAAATGTAAAGTGCTAATAAAGTGTTGGAAAGGTGTTTCTTATGATTAAAAATGGACTGGGGTTCATGGTTTCACAAATGCACTCTCTCTTTAATTTATATAGTGGTAGATAATGGAACATAGGAATTGACATATGGGATTGCAACAAGACAACTTATTTATAATATGGGCATCACATCCTAACATAGAGGTTCTTTTGGTTATTAAACCTCTCTTATACTCCACCAAGATGCGAACTAAATCATGACATGAAGTTAAAATAAGAACATGCTAGATCTAGTCATGGAGAAAGTGGCAATGGTCACCCACATATCCCGGTAGCATGGTATTTTCTTTATCCCTAGTGAGGCAACAAAGTAAGGTAAAAACTCAAGTGGATCATGGTATTGCTGTCAACTTACCACAAAACACTCCCCGTTACTCCAACTAATGCGCACGTTCCCCCTCACACGCCCTCATACATATGTTGGATCAAAACAAATAGACAAGAACGGGGTACATAATATGCATCTACTTTCATAACAAAGACATAACAATTGCAATCATCATAACATATATCAACTTAAGAGATCCACCACAAAGGTATTATATAGATGACCATAATCATGTTCAGCAGCTCATATGACACTAGTTAGTGAAGCTCAAGAGAGAGGGGAGATACATAAGTTACTTCCACAAACCCATAGCCCAGGGGTGGACTACTCCCTCTTCATCATGGAGACGATGGAGAAGTTGTTGGAGAAGGTGGAGACCACACCGGCAGCGCCCCGCCGGAGTTTTCCCCTCCAATCTGCAGCTCCAGGTCTCTGTTTCGTGGTTTCTGTGTTTCTGCGGCGCTCCCTTCCGAAAGTGCTCGGGGGACTATTTTTATAGTCGTTTTTTGGTCAAGAAGAAGGCAGGGAGACGAAAATCAACGACATCGGAGGCTCGAGGGCCCAGAAGAGGTGCCCCACGTGGCCAAGGAATCTGGCCGCGTGGGCCCCCCTCTTTTGCTCCTCGGCCTTCCACTTTTGCTCTTCCTTCGCTCCTAATCTTTGTTCCTTCCAAAAAATGATCCCCGTAGAATATTAGGTCATTTGGACGTCGTTTGGGTCCCTGAAACATCAAAATATAGAAAAGGGGGGTTTTCTGAAAGTGTAGGGTTAATTCCAAATAAATAGGGAAACCGTGAAATATTCCCAAAATCATTATAAAACATTGATATAACCCTTATATGATGCAAATATGAATGGAATATGAGTAATACAATGCAAAGTTCATGTATGCATTTTACATGCATCAACATGCCCAAGCTTAACATATACTCGTCCTCGAGTATGAAGGTGATAAAACTAAACATGGACTTGACATTTTATTACTTAACAAAGGATATCAAAGGTGATTGCTATGTAGAGTCAAATGATTCATTCTTTAATAAAGAGTAGCAACATACAAGACATATTATCAAGAGATATCAAATACTCAAGGTAAAGATGTTCAATGATAATTCACAAAGTGTAACATGAAAGAAAAGTTCTATGAACCAAATGAATGCATAACTGAAAAGTAAAAGATATCCTATATTGGTCTTAGTGTATTCTTATAGAAATCTGAATATAAAAGGTGGACACTTTGAAAAGATAGATAAATAAGTAGAGGAATAGCATGCAAGAGTATCATCTACCTTCCAAATGCTTCAACTTAAGTTAATATTTGCCATGTAGTATCCATTGGTGTGAAGTTCTCATTACCCTATCATAGCATCTTTAGTGATTAATGGTTGAAAGTGAAAGCAGATATGAGTTATGTGCTTGACAAAGTATGGGTCAAAAGCCTCATGCCCCTTAAAAACAAAAACCTCTCCGACTGGCTAATCAACTCGGGTCACGAAGCAAGTGCAGGTTACAGTCATCATTAATAAAAGTGGCGAGCATCACCCCGGGTACCATTTGCCCTAGGACACGAAATGAGCACATGTCCAAATGACAAAGCAAGCAAACAGTGGACATCTCAACATCTCTTTCTTTTACTAATGCTTTTTTCTTGTAATTTTTTTCTGTTGCGAGATGTATCATAGATTCCTCCACGATGGGTATGTTGCAAATTTCCACCATGATCCACATGGATTAGGTTAGCCGCCACAGGTGTCTCTCTAGCCATTAATATCACTCGTCCGAACTTACTAAGTTTCCTCCTTCATTTCACGCAATGTTAGGCATCTATTAACAAAAGAACATGATATCAACTTTTATATAGAATAAAGTGCACGTTAAAAACTTGCCACGTGTCAGCACATATGAGCTAGCTCTCAACCCAAGACCTTTGTCAAGCCCAAAACATCATAATTTTAATCACAATGGGTCAAGTTTATTAAGTGCAATAAAAGTAATGTGTGCATCAAGTTCGTGAGAGCTTTTAAACCAACTTAACCCATAACAATCCCAATAACATAAGTATCTTAATTTGGAAGCATAGATAAAACAATATAACATTATAAACATACTTGGAATAGCATATTAGCTAATAGGTAGAGATGGTGGACTCACTGGAAAAATTTGGTTGAAGGTGTTGGAAAACAAGTTTTTACTTGTTGGAATCTTTGGGCTAGCAAGAGGGAGAAAGTTGACCATCTAAATGCATGCATAAGTGTCCATAGAGCTAACCATTTCATGTTAAACAAAGTAAAGCATCATTCAGCATATAAAACATGAATAAGAAATAACTCTTGACAAGACACTTGCTTATTAATATTCACTAACAAACCACATGAATAATGCAACTATATGTATCTTTTTAAATCAACTCAAACATCCTCTTCCCAATATTTTTATAGCATCCAACTTAATTGAACCCAAACTTCCAGTAGCTCTCTCATAACATAAATAAAAAGTGGTGGTTTCAAACAAAAAACCAAACCGAAATAACAAAAAGAACAAAAACGCTCCAAGTTTATGCGATAAAGTGCAATGAATGAAAAATAGAAGTTAGAGGTGTGCAAACCGAGAGTGTGTTGGTTTAGTGGGGTTGTCTTCACATCCGCAAGATTATGGTCTTCACCATCATTGGATAGCTCTTGGTGCATCTCCTCTAATCCCTGTGAAAAAAATTCAAAACACCGTTTCTCTCATTTCTTTTCTATGGGGTGACATTAGTAGCCACAAAATAATAGAATTGCTTGCTGTATGAAATCCTTAGACATGATGAGCTCCATAAGGACATTATTGTGGAGTGGTGGGCTTTAAATAGAGGAAAATGATGTATTTGTTGTATGATACATCTGTTGTATGTTTGTTGCATGTTGATGTTGTACTTGTTATTTGGTATTTGAACTATTTGTATGTGTTATACGAATAATTAAACTATTTATTGCTGATTTATTGTATGCGTGTTTGATCTTTGTTGTTCATAATTGTGTGAAGATTGTTGTTTGTGAGCGCGCGCGTTGCAATTTTACAGCGCCTGAAAAATGTGTCGAATCGCCGGTGCGCTATATCCAGTTTTAGCGCGTCTGCATTTTAGCGACCGCAGTTGCGCGCGCTAAACGTGTTACCACGCTCTAAACGTGTTTTATAGCGCCAAAAGATAGCTCAGCTGGGGAAGCTCTAACTGAATTCAAAACTAAATAAAAGCAGGAAGATACATTTGGGAAATGGGAAGCTAGACTAGGCATCAACTCTTGTGAGGCTACAACGCTCAGCAACCTTCGCCACTCTCGTTTTTGGTGACGCAGCGTCGCAGTCTCACGAAGCATGCATATGCACTGGTGGGAGTCGAACATAGTCGGCATGCATATGCACCGGCTCGATCGATCAGACGGCCTCTAAACCAGTCGGGACACACTCCAGAATTCCGGCCTCTGACTCAGCTGGGGCTGGGGGAGGTGTGTCTCGCTTCAGCACGCCGGCGTGGGTGAGAAGCGCCCAGATGTGTGTGATGAACTCTCCTCCTCTGGCCAGGGCATCTAGGTGCGCCCGGGCCTGGTCGTCGTCGCACGGGGCGATGTAGAGTATCATCTCTGCCCAGAAATCTGAGAGCAATTTCCACCTGTCCTGGATTAGCATCAGCTGCCTCGCAAGCCGAGCGCCCTTGATGACGAGTATTGGAGCCGGAGCATCGTCGTTGTTGGTTGCGTTGTTGCTCCTAAGTATCTCGCACCTTTTCTCCATCGTCTTGGCGCCTCCAAGCAAGGTACGTGCTTCTTCGATGGATTTATCGAGCATAGATGCCGAGTCAAAGCTGTGTTCAGGCAGGAGCTCCGGCACAAAAGCGATGAGGTATGCACAGTACTGGGACAAACTGGAGGCTGTGTTGCTATCTTCCACGGAGAGCGCCGTAATCTGCTCGTCATCTTTGGCTCTTGCAGCATCAAGCTCTTGCTTGCAAATGGTCGTGGCGACGTGCCATACCAATATGGTGTGGGTCACCGTACTAGCATCGCTGCACGCCCATAAGAGCTGCGTGTGTTTTCGCAGCGACCTTAACCCCATGGTCAAGTGGCCGTTGCTTTCCTTGAGGGAATCAATGACTGCTTTCTTCACTTGTGTGGACAACTTGACAAGTTTTCCTCTCTTGCGCCCCCTCTTGGCCTTGTCAACTAGGCAGAGTGTCACATAGTGAATACAATAGCTAATGCCACGTGTGGCTTTGTAACTTTGGAGGAGCGAGTACTGCCCAAGCTTGTCCTCCCATGGTCGGAATCTCTTCAACCTCAGAAGAAGGCTGATGATTGCGTCAGAAAAACAATCACTTCTTCCCGAGGCATATGGTTCATGCCTTGTGACGTAGCTTCGGATCAGCGCCACCTTGAACCAGTCCGAGGCGATGTGGAGGTATAACTGGAATACCTCCAAGAATGTCACCACGACCATCAAGAAGAGAGTAGTGTTGAGAGAGGTGTCCTTATTGTTGTCAGGTCGACTGTGTTTCTTGAAGAGCTTGCAGGTGAGCCAGGAGCAGAGGATGACCATGGCCACTGGGAGGCAAAGCGCGAAGTAACGGATCTTGCGGTAGAGGTAAGGGTACCTTGTGTAGTACAAGTCATACACAAAACCAAGCTCTACCCCAATGACTCTGAATGGCCGCTCATAACCCTTGTCCCCTTCGAGCAGTCCTCCGACTCCTTCGACTCCGAACACAAAGCCATGGGTCTTCGGAAGCGCTGCTTCGTGGAGCTCACAGCCGGCGAAACGAAGCTGCTGTCCTGCGGTCTGCACTAGCTGGATTCCCGGGATAGGCCCGGCCCGTCAACTCAATCCTTAATATGTTTACTGAGAGTAAACGGGCTACAGGACAACTGGTCTAGTGGCCCAGTGGCATCGGTAAAATACAGTGCTCAAGTGGCACTTCTAACGCTGGTGGCTTTTGAACGGTTTATCTAATCCACTTCTTGACGTCTCTCCTTATAGTTTCATGAATCATGATCGTGAAAAGATGATGGTACAAGAGGTAATCAAAGCTCAATGGTAACCAAAAACGTTGATGGAGTTTGCATAATTGATACCTCTATGGACAATGGTATACTCAGCAATCTGACTGACTCACTGACCAACTCTCTTCAGTTACAAAAGGTAATCAAAGCTTTACCAGCAATCACACATAGTTACATGTTCGTCCACTGCAAATGTATCAGGGAAGGAAAATGAAGATCAGTTGTGCAACAAGAAGCCAAAATTATGCCTGCAGATTCCTATACTTTTTCGAACTTCTGTGCGAACATCTGACCTGTATTCGCTTTGGGAAAAATGTCAAGCATTACGCTCATGTATGGAACCTGAATCGTGTGAAGTAAAACCAGTGTGTTATATGGTTTATATTTTTTTTGGAAGCTTATCGGCTCATTTATGTTGCTACTCTTTGTGCTCTGATGCCCTCTTAAAAATAGTACTACACGTATTAAATAATGTATAAGAAAGGCCTTGCTCAGGAAGTTCCCGTCCGGATTTGCGATCAATGCACGTTGCTAGACATTTTCGGTGGCTCTGATCATAATCAGGCGCCTAGACAGGCCCCAAGCCACCCTGGCCTTGGCTTGGGACGTAAGACTGAAACCTAGGCTGATTTCTTGAAGACAGTCAGGTACTGTAGCTTATTGTGGCTAAAGTGTATTGAACGTGGCCTGGGGCTTGCTGTAATGATCACCTTCTACTATATGAAAGTAGTGTCTAATTCCTCCTAGACACTCATTCATTATTTTCATAATCATAAAGCATGCATGATGGTCAGGGTTCATTGTACAAAGTTAAAAGATTGTGCAAGGGGTTGCATATGTTGTGACTTGTGAGGGCTAAGGATTTTGGATGACACATAGATCTTAATGGTCCGGGCAACCATTTTTTTAAGAACTGCAAAAAAAGAGGTACACATCAAACTCAGTCGTCATGACATAAAGGCCATGACAAAAATTGAGGGATGCATTCTTCTTCATGTCATAAATTTTACTGCACAAAGCATGCTTTTCAATAGTTAGTTCGTGCGTTGCACGTGCATATCTCTTAGTGTTTTAAGTAGTACAACGATGTTTGCTTTTGAACGGTCTATCTAATCAATTTCTGGACATCCCTCGATCCATGTAGTTTCATGGTTGTGCAAAGATGATATTACGCTCCTGATTCGATCTCATTTCGATTTGTAGCAGGGTACCATAATTCAGGGGGTTTGAGAAGAGAAGAAGGGTTATCGAGATAAACTCGGCCAACATTTTATGTTCTAGTTCATCCACACCCTCTACACACGCAGATGCCCGTGCTTGATTAGGGCACAACGCGAGAACTTCAAAAATGCGCCAGACATAATCATTCATTGGGCCTCCAATTATGTTCTCCTATTCAGACCGTGGGTTATCTACTACTACTTCACTGACACCGCCCCCCCCCCCCCCCCCCCCGCCCCCCGCCCCTCCCCCCCTTCCGGTCATGTCTTCTAGTGCTGCATCGATTCCCTTGGTTCCACCTTCTAGTACTTCATTAACTCCCTTAGTCGTGACTGTTGGCAGCGTGGTTGTTGTAGGCTTAGAAGGGTCAAGAGGGAGGACATATGCGTCCATGGCGAATAAATAAGGCTTTGAAAGCTCCGCAACATTCTCGCTCTGCCCCCAAATAAATAGGTGGTGTGCAAATCGACGTAAAATGGTTATATATTTGGCAAATAAAATTTATGGTGCATGCAAATTAGTTAAAATTGTGAAGATGAAATTAATAAGCCGAATAAACTGATAATGTCGATAGATTTTAA
Source organism: Poa annua (assembly GCA_026929855.1). Taxonomy (NCBI): domain Eukaryota; kingdom Viridiplantae; phylum Streptophyta; class Magnoliopsida; order Poales; family Poaceae; genus Poa; species Poa annua. The sequence continues at coordinate 68,053,953 of CM049439.1, read as the reverse complement.
AGATATCATATGCATATTGTCGCTTACAGTTTTTGAAAATTGCTTAAATAGTTACATATAAAAGGGCACTTCATAATTACTTGTGCTTTCATCATTGAAAATAATTAAATAATTGATAGAAAATGTGCTATGTTGGATGAATGATTAAAAAGTCCTATGGTGTTTGGGTTTCACATGGTTTAATAGTGAATTATCTCGCTGAGTGATCGTACGACTGAAAAAGGATGATGTGAATAATTGAATTTCAAAAATAATAGATGAAGTGGATATAGTGCATGGATAGATACTTAAATGATGATGTACACAATTGAGTGGATAATATTGCATGCAAATAAATATTAATAGAATGAGGTGGACAATTGGATGGTTGGAAGTATTGATGAGGTGGACACTTGATTGGTTGGAAGGTTGGATGATGTGGATAGTTTGCATGTTAAGATAGTCAACTTAAATACTCATCTAGTGGGGTTTTACTTTATAAGATGTATAGACTAGCAGATCGTCAGGGAGCCTCTACTTCTAGATGTTTTGTTTCGGCGGTTCGAGTGAAACAGCTTATGGACACGTCTATCTTTTTTTTTTGACGGAATTTGGGCACCTCTAGTTAATTACCGCGGCAGGCGACGACTTAAGCGCTTATGACACCTCTAGTTTATTATCACCGCTGCAGGCGACGACTTAACGCTTATGCCCCGTCAACTCAGTTGTGGTTTGTTTATACAACACCATCAATCCAAGAGTAAACGGGCTACAGGCCTACTAACCGAGTGGCCTAGTTGCCTTGCTAAAATACAGTGGTCAAGTGACACTGACACTAGTGGCTTCCTCTACAAAAATGACACTATGGCCAAAACCGGCTCCGCGACCAATCATCATATGGCATCCAGGCTTCAGTTTCACAAGTTGGGTACGGTTCGAGTGAAACCGTTTATGGAAACCTTCTAGTTAATTACCGCGGCAGACGACGGACGACGACGACTTGAATCGTGGAATTAATGCGCTAAAACTGGAGTGGCCGTTTGGATGGTGTCATGGTGATGACGCTAGCTTCTCAACGTGGTTGTCATCTGTATATAGGGCGTGCCCGAATGAGGTGCACCAAATGCAGTACGTGATCGAACTGCATGCATTTCATAGGAAAAGTCTGCTTTACTCTCCTTCGTTGATTTTATAGGGGTAAAAGCCCATGTATAATCTTGCGGAGCTAATTAAACATTTTTTTTACTGCTACGAAAATGGGTCCTACAATTTTCCGTCCGATGGAGATATTTTTAAGCCTCGATCGACGATTTCTATAAGAAAATGAAACTTTTGATTGGTGATAAGTGCAACTTGAGCCTGCTAGAAAAGCTCGGACAATATGTATGTTTTCATGTGTAGGGACGGACATCTATGTACTACTCCCTCCGTAACATTTTATAAGACGTTTGCCATCCACATTTAAAGCTAGCCGAACGTCTTACATTTCTTTACAGAGAGGAAGTACAAACATAAGAGCAAGGACTCATCTCTATCGCCTTCGCCGTCGACAGTTGCCTGATCGATCGGTAGGCATCACAGAGGCCACACGCATGCGAGGTGGAGCGGTGTAGGCTGGCAACAACCGCGTGAGAGAAAGAGGAGGGGTAAACTACATGTAGTATCCAAAACAGAAAACATGAAGAACAAAGCGAACACACACGAGTGACAGAGATGAAAGCGGATGATTTGCTCCACTCTCAACTTGTGACTTTTCTTTTTCTTCATTTATCTATATGGACTTTGAAGATTAATCGAAATAGCTACCATAAAAAATACAAGCCACACACACCCATGCTGACCGGCCATATCTTTTTTTTTTCAAAACGGGGATAAACCCCAGTCTCCGTGATGCACACAGCTTTTTACTACAAAATTTTTATTACACAGCATTTTCTTTTAGATAAAGGGGTACGGATCCCGGCCTCTGCATCGAACTGATGCACACAGACATCTGCAATTATTAAAACCGAATCAATTCAACAAATGTTACAATTCATGGATCATAAAGTGTGGCTAATCAGCCAATCAAATATAAGTGTACTAAGCATCAATTCTTCTAGGGTGAAGCCACCCAGACCGACTGAAGATAGCCCGTACGACTGTCAACATACGGATACATCCAGTATCCATGAGGCCACGCTGATCCACCGGTAACAGGAATGACCATGAATGGATCCAGTAGCATGACTTGTGAATAACCTGCAAGTAATGAATAGAAGTTGTTTTGTTAAAGACAGTATCATTTCGACAATTCCAAATTGCCCACAAAATGGCCGCTACACCAATTCGAATGCGAGCCTTCGTTATCCTATCTATCCCATTCAACCAACTCCCAACCAAGTTCGCAATACTTACAGGTGTAGACATTAAAAGTAAAGTGTACTAAACGTCAAATATATCTAGCAATAGTACATTTAAAAAGATGCTCCGCAGACTCATCTGCATCACAGAAGACGCACTTCTTACATCCAGTCCACCGCCGTTTAACCAAATTATCCTTGGTCAAAATTTCCTTTCGATTGAGATACCATAAAAAGATTTTAATCTTTAGAGGTATCTTCAACTTCCATAGGTATTTACGCAGGTACCTAGTATGACCATTTAAAAGATCTTCATAATAGTATTTGACCGTAAAAACTCCATTGTTAGTAAGTGACCATTTAAATTTATCAGGTTCATCTGTAAGAGTGATGCGCATTAATCTCTCAACTAGAGGAACCATTCGGATCGCCGTTGCCCTAGTAATGTCCGTCTAAAAGGAAGATTAATACGAGCTACCCCAGTAACACATCAGTCCCCATACTATGTTTATTAGAGGCAATGGCATACAACAACGGATATTCATCCTGTAGTGAGGCCGATCCTAACCAGGATTCTTCCCAAAACCGAGCATGTTCACCGTTTCCAATCAGAAATCTACCACGCTTGATAAACTCCTCTTTTACCTTCATAATGCCTTTCCAAAAAGGCGAGTCCAAAGGTTTACTTTGAACTTGAGATAACGCCTTGTCTCCCAAATACTTGTTGACTAATATTTCTTTCCATACTCTCTCCTCGTTTAATTATTTACAAAGCCACTTACTCAATAGGCATTTATTTTTAATTTCAAGAACCGCAATTTCCAAACCTCCTTGATCTTTCGGTGTACAAACGATATTCCATTTCGTGAGCCTATATTTTCTTTTTAGTTGATCACTTTGCCAAAAAAAAAACATGAACGGTAATAATCTAATCTTTTCCGAACCCCCTTCGGTATTTCAAAAAAGGATTAAAGAGACATCGGCAAACTTGTTAGAACCGAGTTGATTAGCACAAGACGATCTCCGTAAGACAATATCTTGGCTACCCAGACTACCAATTTCTTCTCAAACCTATCCTCAACTATTTTCCACTCTTTGTTTAAAAGTTTGCGGTGATGAATCGGAATGCCCAAGTAACGAAATGGGAGGGATCCGAGTTCACAACCAAAAATATGGCGGTACTCCTCCTGCTCATCCTTAGCTTTCCCAAAGCAATACAACTCACTCTTGTGAAAATTAATTTTCAACCCCGATAATTGTTCAAAGAAGGCCAATATTTAATTTCATATTTAATTTCATGTTCACAGCCTTCGCAATGTCGTGTTCAAGAAATAAGATCGTATCATCGGCGTATTGAAATCGACTAATATGCTACCAACAAAAACATAACATAATGTAACTACTGAAATCGACTAATATACTACCACGTATGTCGGGAGGAAAAAAAGGGCCACCAATAGAAGTCGGTTGCAACCATATTGCATAAGAAGGAAAGCCCATAGGTGGAACCAATGCACCACCTATTAATAACAAGCTTATTCCGACAATTCTATATAGCCCAACAAATAGCTGAAACGCTAATACAGATCATATCCTTGGTCTTCTTGTCTACCGATTGAACCATATACCAAATGTGACATTAGCTAGGGGACGAATATTGTAAGAACAAGAAATAACAACATGTCAAATCAGTTTATCAAAAGGACAAGAGATGAACAAATGCTTTCTTGTCTCCTCCCAGCCACAAAAAGAACATTTAGTACACCCTTGCCATTTCCTTTTAGCTAGGTTATCTTTTGTGAGTAAGACCTTTCTGTTAAGAAACCACGTGAAACTTTTTAGCGGTATTTTTTAGTTTTCCTCTGAATCAGGGGATTGGGGTTGACGATAGGCAAGCGGGACGGACCGACGTGATGCGACCAGCCGACCGAGACCCCATTCGATGAAAAGCGGGCAGGTACATGTATCGGCGCATCAATCTCCGATGCGGCCCTCAGCAGATGGTGCGGCAGGGGCCCCTCATCTTGTGAACTACTGGCATTATAGCAGAGAACTCGTCCTGCCAACTACATCTTTTCCCACAATATTTGTTACTGTTTGTAAAAAATCCCAAGATGTATAGTTTTTTACAGGTTGTTGCTCTTCCTGGTACCTCTCATCCGAATCTGGCCAGTCCCTAAAAGCTCATCTATTTCATTCGTGGCCATGCATGTATATATATGTTCTTACAATGCCACCCATCTCTGTTTTGATGAATTTTCATTGGCAAACACCACATGTCATATGAATACGGATGACCTGTTAGCAACAATGCTAAATGAACAACCAACATATCTTCAGAAATATAAGTTTTGCTAGCAGATGCTAGGTATGTTCAGATGGTTGTGATTCTTATATTCAATCTGACAGTTGTAATGATGTCTTCACTGCTGATTTAACATTTGCGTGAAGACACTTCCTAATTAATGCATGGCAATCGATAATATCGATTTAACACTTACACGGTTAAGTTTCCTTCTCTGACAGCTGTTAAATTATTTTCTGTTAGTTGGAGTTATTTTACCAAACGAAGACATAAAACTTTATTACCATGAACAGTTAATGCGCCTCCAATGACTTCCTGTAATGTTTCGTTTTCTCACATAAAAAAGTAACCATAGCTTGTGGGATATCTAATTAATTTCAAAGACAGTTCCTTTAGGCCAAGATAGTGACTTGGAGGCACAGATTTGGGCCTTGGGCTTTAGAAAGCAATGGAGATGCACTTTTGATTGTTAGAGCCTTCCTACTTCTACTGTGCAGATGTTGGGCAGGTATATTCATAACTATAGGAAGCAAGTTCACATGTAGCTTGATTCTTGCTCAATTTTAATGATTAATGTAAGATGTACCTAAAGTGAAGCTGCTTAATTATACTAGATGATATGGTCATTATATTGCATTCAGAATCTCTAGGGTCTTAACTAAATCTTGTCATGAGTATCTAACGAACACACAACTCAGTAAACTACTGTTTTGTTTTTTCATGTCTTAGCACTTATAATATTTATTACTGACTAGAGTTCGACAGTTTCATGTGCTTGTAATATTTCTATTCTTTAGCATTCCTTGTTCAGGGTTTAGCCCTTGTAATATTTGTTACTGAACTAGAGTTAAAGGAAAGCAGGCATCGTGAGCCCCTTTTAAACGGAGGCAAAAGATTTGCCTCATCCATTAATTAAGCAGAAGAGAGTTTCCGGGTTAATTAAAGGGAAACCGGGCGAAAACCGTTAGAAACCGCTGAACGACACCCAAATAATGCCACACTTCAGCTATGAAAAAAAAGTTCACGACACTCTAGAGACACAACAGTTATAGAGAACCACCCAGTTTTCCATGTTTCCGCGTTCTCCAATTGATTTCCTCCGTTTCCTATTCTCCCATTTGGAGATTTTGGATTTGTTATTTTGTAGCTATTGGAAGAGAAGTGTACTGTTAGCACGAGCTACAGTTATTTTCTCATTTCCTCTCTATTAGAGAGTCTGCTTTAAGAATCTTTGCCATTGTGAAGGTTGTCCTCTGTGTGAGGAGTTGTTCTGGGTTGTGATGGAAAGTAAGTACCTATAAACCTATTTGCATCTGCGTCAAAAAATAAAATAAACCTATTTGCACTGTTGTATCTGCTTAAGCATAACTTTGAAAAGACAATAAACGATTGCTGAGAGCACCAAGTTAACCATCACACAAATGTAAAAGCAAACCAGTAAACTCTTACAAAACTACAATGCTCAGCCACTTTTTTCACACACGTCTTTGGCAACGCAGCATAGTTCAAGCACTAACTGAATTCAAACTCGACAAACTGAAATAAAAAGTAGACACATACATTGGGCAGCTAGACTACCCATCAACTCTTGTGAGACTACAAAGCTCAGTTATTTGTTGTGTCCCACAGAGGCATGCATATGCACTGGTTGGAGTCGCACATAATGCATATGCCCCGGCTCCATCGATCAGACGGCCTCTGAGCCAAAGGGGGCACGCTTAAGCACGCCGGCGTGGGTGAGCAGTGCCCACAGGTGTGTGATGAACTCTCCTCCTCTCGCTAGGGCCTCCAGGTGCGCCCGAACCTGAGCGTCGTCACACGGGGCGATGTAGAGCATCATCTCTGCCCAGAAATCTGATAGCACTTTCCACCTGTCTTGGTTCTCCATCAGCTGCCTTGCAAGCCGAGCGCCCTTGACGACGAGTAGGGAAGCATGGGCGCTGTCGTTGAGCTCGCTGATGGTTAGCTTGTTAAGTTCCTTGCACTTCTCCTCCATAGTCTTGGCGCCTTTGAGTGGTTTGAAGTTGCATGCTTCTTGAATGCATTTCTCGAGTATTGATGTTGAGTCAAAACAGTGATCAGGCAGGAGGTCTGGGGAGAAAGCAATGAGGTAGGCACAGTACTGTGACAAGCTAGAGGCTGTGAAGACAGCTGGATTATCTTCTTCTTCAGAGAGAACCGCCGTTTGCTTGCCATTTTTGGCCAGTGCATCATCAAATCCGTGCTTGCAAATGGTTGTGGCGATGTGCCATACCAGTATGGTTTGGGTCACCGTCCCATCACACGCCCATGATAGCTCTGTGTGGACTCGCGGTGACCTTACCCCGTTCTTCAAGTCGTCCTTGCTTCTGACCAGGGAACCAATGACTGCTTGCTTCACTTGTGTGGACAACTTCACAAGCTTACCTCTCTTGCAACCCTTCTTGGATTTGTCATACAGCCACAATGTAAAATAATGGAAACAGTTGCTGGCGCGACATGTCTTGTTGTAACTCTTGAGCAGAGAATACTGCCCAAGCTTTTTTTCCCAGGGTCGGAATGCCTGCAATCTCAAAGCAAGACTGATAATCCTAACACCGAAACACCGGCTTCTTTGCATGGCAGGCCTGGTGACATAACTCCGGATCAACGCCACCTTGAACCAATCTGAGGCCATGTGCAGGTACAGCTGGAATGCCTCCAAGAAGGTGACCACGGACATCAAGAACAGAGTGGTGCTCAGAGGTAGGTTCTTACCCACTAACTCGCGCTTCTTGAAGAGCACATAGGTGAGCCACGAGCAGAAGATAACCATGGCGACCGGGAGGCAGAGTGCGAAGTGGCGGACCTTGTGGTAAAGGTAAGGATACCTTGTGTAGTACAAGTCATATACGAAACCAAGCTCCACCTCAATGACCCTGAACGTCCGCTCGCACGGCTGGACCCCATCCTCGACGAGCAGGCCGTTGAACACAAAGTCATGGGCTTCCTGGAGCTCGGCTTGAGGGATTTGAAAGCCGGCGAACCTTCGGTTGAGCATCTTTGATAGAGCCAGGGAGAGGCAGATGTCCTTGAGCCGCATGCCCCTCTCTGAGTCGGAGCGTAGTAGTCTCCCCTCAGATTGCCAGATCTTCTCCACGGTGGTGATCTTCATGTCGTCCACCTCCTTGACGTCCAGGGGCTGCTTGCGAAGCCTCTGCTCGCCGGCGACGATATATCTACAACCTTTCATGGTTGCGGGCGAAGCAAGCTGCGGCTTGTCCTCACCCCTCATGTAGTCGACGATCGGCTTCACATTCTTGGCGAGCAGGTGGGACTTGCTGGCCATCTTCATGGACTTGATCCTCAAGCATGACTGAAGGACATTGACGAATAAGATGGCCCAGAGCGGCCACCTGTATTGCGTCGCGTCCCTGGACGCATCGTAGGTGTAGGTGTAGGCGGCCGGATCGGACGTGCTAACGTTGGTGATGGTGTAGGCCGCGTCGTTGTTGGTGTAGGCCGCGACGATGTACACCACCAGCACTCCCTTTAGGATGTGCTTCACGTGGAAGCTCTTCCAGTTGTCGACGTCGTTGAGGTCGCACGCCATGAGGTTATCGGTGCCGCCGAGGAGCATGAGCAGGCACACAGCCCACACCGGGAACTCGTTGAAGTAGTACTTGGACTCTTGCATGAGCCCGAGGGTGTAGCTCACCAAAGCGTAGGACAGCGTGTAAGCTGCCACCACGATGATGTGGACGCCCCTGTTGCTCGACCTCCGGCGTAGGGAACCCAGCACATGAAGGAGGAAGAGGGCGAGCACGGCCACTATGATGAGGACGGTTATGTACACTAACTTAAGGATGTGTTTGTCGTAGTCGTCGTCGGCAGCCATGGTTTCTTCACTCTCTCTTTTCCTTCCTAGCTAGCTTATCCGGCTAAGTGCTGCCTTCTACATTTTCCTTGCTACGCCCTTTTATAGCCCGCAAGGACGAAGCTGCCTCACGTGATGTAGGGAGAGATCAGTGGGGAATCCTCGATCTGATTGGCTCCGCGCGTCAACTCAAAGTTAAAACTACATAAGCCAAGCCAACTGGCTTAGGTCGTTAAAACAAAAGTGCCCACCAAGTGGCTGTACTAAGAACTACACCTTCTCTATTATCCACTGAACCGATCACCGATGCATCTCTTACCAATGAGCCTGCAAAAGCTTCGCAAACATTTTAATTCCCAGAATACAGCTTTGCAACACATGGTGTGGTTGATTAATTAATGGGGGAAGCTTATTTTTGGAGACCGATTGCTTCAGCGCCTCACACGACGACTTTGAGTCACGTGGCCAACTGCCCTATTTGCATCGGTTGGTGTTGTGATTTAAGGGTGGAAACTTATTTTTAGAGACCGCCGTTTACTTCAGCGCCTCGCACGATCGACGGCATTGAGTCATGTGCCCAACTGGCCTATTGGCATCGTTAAAACTGATGCCTAACTGATGCCTAACTGGCATGATGTCAAGAAAGATTCCCAGCTAACGTAAGAATAATTTGTAATGGCATTCTACTTTGAGAAAAAACTTCAGTTGACATTTGGACGTAACGAATCTCAACGGTACACATGAACAGAACGAGCGGTACACATGAACAGAATGGGCGGTTGATTAAGTGAATTTCACTATCTATCTATTATATACTAAAAGCAATATAAGGATGTCTAATAAAGCCACCATATTGATCCACGTCATCGTAATTAATTTTAACAGTTCGATCTAAAATATATGGTTGAGATTATATGTTGAATTAGTAGTTACGTAACATATTTGACACATTTATTTAAACTACTAGCAGCATATGACACGACTACCTTGACCGTACGTGACGGCAGTAGTCAAATAAAAGAAAAGGTTAAACGTACAAGATTAGCTAAACATGGGCCGCCCATATGGATGGATCCGTTCTGATACACCAAGGTGAAGGCAAGCGTGTCTTCCGGCCGGCCGGCCGGCCGCAAATAAGAAAGGAACGTAAAAATGAACACATCGTGTCATATGGACGCATGCCTGCAATCGCATGCATAATAACTTTGGATATAGAAACCGATAAAGTGTATATACTAATGGATACACTTGAACGATTATTTTGATATTTTTATAAGATAAAAGAAAAAATATACAAAAGAAGAATTGAATAATTATTTGTTAGTACTTAGATCTATAATATATGGCAACATTTTTTTCTTAAATATTAGAGTTTTGTAAGTTTGACACGACTTCGTTGGAATGTGACAATTAAAAGGGAATATAATCTAATTCAAACATGGTGGCAAACAAGACGTACTCTTTTTTACGGTTTCTCCATTAAAGACGTACTTGATGTTAGGTGCCTCCGTTTAGAAACCTGATCATGACTAACTACTTTTTTTTTTACCCCTAAAAAAACTATCTTGGTTAAAACGTGATAGCTAAATGAAAAAGAAAAAAATAAAAACGTGGTGGCAAAGGATATGAGCTGCTACGATACGAATAGCTTACATACAATTAAACTGACCACTACATTTTTTTCTTTTCTTTTTTGCGTTTCTAAGTTTAGTTAAAATCCAATTTTCTTAAAATTGACCAAAGATATAGCAATAAATACCAACACTAAAATTTAAAAATTCATAACATTAAATTTGTATAATATAAAAAAATATGATGATTCTACTAATAATCATTTCATATTTTAGATGGTTTTATATATATATTTGATCAAACGTTATAAGGATAAAACACATGTTAACTATGAGTTGAGTGAGAATATTTGTTTTCATGACTAAGTACACATAATTGAAAATTTTATTTTGCAAACCAACCTGTGGTTGGATGGTTAGCAGGGTGGTTGTACCCTCAGCCCACCAGAGTTCAAACCCCAGGTTTGACGTCTGTGTGTTGCATTTAGGCGGAATATTCTTTCAGTGGGAGGCGACGTTCCCGTCGACAGCGAGGCGCCCGTGGTGACTTCGTCAATCTCAAGACTCGATCCGCCGGCTCAGTATTTCGGAGGTGCTCATAGGGGTAGGGTGTGCATGTGTGCGTTCATAGGGTTGAGTGTGCGCGCATGTATGTGAGCGTCTGTGTTTGTACTGTGTTTCTCAAAAATTGAAAATTTTATTTTACAATCACGAGACCAACCAACTCAAAGAACACGTGCATAAATTTGGAGTAATGGAATTTTAAAATTAATGGAGTCACGATATTAGTCGCACTACATACATTCTTTTATTATTGAATACACATAAATGACAAATATATTCGACCGTCATTGGACTAACACTCTCAAGAAACGCCTACAGGAGTTCAGAGTTCGGAGTTCTGAGTAGTTTTTAATATAAATGACGTGACACCATTAGTAGCGTTATAAGGGGAACGTCAGTCACACTGTAAATTTACACACAAACATGTACGATTCAACATAGATTCTCCCACAATATAATATTTAATGAGACACAAAACGTCAAACTTTCAAAATTCTTGAAAGATACAACATTAGTCGACACACTATTAATGGGAGCATCTCACATACTATAAAATATTTTGTTTTAATGATGCACATAGACACATAGGGCCAAGTCATCACATATTGTGAATTGTTATGTTTCATATTTACGATCAACATGGCCTGTTGACACAGTTTATAATATGAGGAAGTGAAAAGCGTACACTTAATTCTTATGAATTATTTTGAGAGATATAATTGCTTATGGTAGACATATTTGGAGTATTTTATATGTGTTCCTCTCACGTAACGAAATAAACATAAAACCACATGTCATTGCAACTGGATTAAGAGTCTTCAAATATACTATCCGAGCCGCATAGAAATTTTGCGTAACACACTAAATACACGTGATCGATATGTAGAACCATCGGATCAAGATCAAGAAGTGAAGAGTCTGGAAAACATATAGTAGTAGCTCTAACAATTACTATCCCTGTATGGACATGTTTACAGATATGCTAGAAGAAAATAATTTATCTTTAGCACTACATATATAAAATAATGGCCAATGTTTCACCAGGTTATTTTTCTAAGATGTTGCACATGATGATATGGAGTGAGTAAACGTGAGGAAGAAACAACAGAACACGATAATCCTTACTATTTAATATGACCTACATATTAAGGAGGACACACTGTTTTATTTTGATCCAACGATTTTGTTAATCAAAGATAACTAACCTCACATAATGATCTGACATCGTGTTAAACTATAGTTCACTTTACAAATCCAATATCACTTAGATCAGTGCTCCAACATATGGCACTATAATCCATTGTCCACAAATTTCAAATTGTCAAAGATGTTACTAGCATATACGTGATATTTTCATTACCAAAATATTTGCAGCAGGCGTGGAACAATTGTTTTTAGTGTCACATAATAGAAAATAATACGATTAAACTATAGTTTCATTTATTGAACACTTTCAACAAACGACGAATGATGCCCTCGCATTTGCGAGGGCCACCATGCTAGTTATATACTAAAAGCAAAATGAGTTAGTTTTTCGAGGCACCAGCTTAATCCACATCCCCTTAATTAATATCGACTCTTGGATCTAAAATTAACAGTTAAGATTTAATCAAGGGGTTAAGTTAAAAGGTGTTACGCACAACATTAAACGTACAAAGCTACACATCTCAATCTCACGTAGCGTTATAATTCAGTAGTATCAATTAAAGGATGAGATCTAATCTACGTATATCAAATCTAAAGAGAGAACCCGTGTGTTCCATAGTCATGCATACTAAACCAGGGTTTAATCTCCCCAACCCTAGCTACCACGTATATTAGTTCGGTTTTGCTATTTCTCACTCGAGTGAGAATTATGTTAGACCTCACTCAACTCTAATGTCATCAGATTTACATCGTGATTCGTGCGGGATGTGACTTGCACATGGTTGCACATGAGTTGCGACTGTGATTTTTCTACTTAGACATGAATTGCAACTAAACTTTTTTTTATTGCACATGGATTACACATGAGTTGCATATGCAACTGCATGACGTCATCTGAGTGAGAATTAAGTTAATTCTCATTCGAGTGAGCCCTAGGCATTCCCATATTAGTTAGTGCCATCTCCGTCGCCGGCTGCCTTCCTGTTTCCGATTTCTACGGCCGCTAATCATCTCCATACACGGCAATCGATTTCCAAATCATCATGAGGAGTCGAGGACACAACATGTGCGAGCAGCTAGCCTCTATGTCAAGCTGCATAGCTATGCAAAGGTAATTAATCCCTAGCTAGCACGTTGCAGCTGCTCTGTGCACTAACCCTCCAATTGGGGAAATCTGAGCCTTGCTAGATCCTTCATTATTGATCGTCTATGTTACTTTGATCGGATGAAACCCCGGGGCCGTGATTGTTTAAGGCAGAGTTTTTTTTTCCAGGCAATGGCATTTTTTTTCGGGAACTGTCGAAGCAATGGAATCAGAGAGCTGATCGATTAATGCTGTTATTTTTTGCTGGTAAAAGTAGGGGGCTAGCTAGGAAGTAAGTAGTATTCTGGGACTAGAACCCGGGATGAACTAGCGTGCGCGCACGATGCAGACCTGACGTAGTACCAAAGAAAATTTACAATTCAACCAGTCGCTATATATACATGTATGATCTTCCAAAAAAAAAGTTTGTAAATTTAGGAACCACATTACTGCCCGAAAAATCTACAATGATATGTTTGCAAAATTTCAGCTGCTTGCAACATTTAACCGTCGCACAATGATGTATTAGATCAGAAAATTTCTAGATGTATATCAATATATCATAATTATGATCCGCTATTTTCTCTCCCTTTTTCTTTTCAGATTCACTTTAAATATGACCAATTTATTCTTTCCTATTATATGTGCCTATATTATATTCTTCAGTACTATCCACAGTACGAACAAGGTACGTTAATGCTATTTCCCTTCCAAACCGTGAATATAGCTAATCAAAATTATATTTTACATGCTCGATATAAGAAGCATTTGTGCAAATGCTCAACCTTATCCAGCATTATTCAGCTCAGTTTCCTATAAGTTTCATAGTCTCTAGATATTTACATGTTCATTCTCGGTGATGAAGTGGATAGAGTTTGATGTTGACTCATGGTAAAAGGTTAACTTATTGATATTGGATCATATATGTGGTTCTGCCTGTTATACAGTTGACGTATCAATGAAATTTGTTGACGACTTATGTATGCAGTCCCGCAATAGGCGCCCTTGGAACTATAATATGACTTGGTAGATAGATAGCTTCTAAGAAGGTTGAAATAGATAAACTATGTACCTCATTTTGTTGACATGTGTTGGTATATTTATCTACCTGATTTGGTCATTCTTACATATTATTATATTATGAACCTTTCTAGATATTTGAGTTTATAAACTGTTAATTATTTGATTGTTTCGTTGCAATGCACGTATCTTCACTTCTCATTTATAGTTGATGGTTTTCGAGAACCCCTAAATATATTTGACTTTTACATCATAACACGATCTATATGCCAAGAACAACAGCTCCCCATGTATGTTCTTTTGTTTTACATTTTTGTGGCATGACCTCTCCTAATCCATTAGTGAATATTGTGTATATGAAAAGAAAGTTTTGACAATTAGATTAGTTGTGTATGTCTATCGTAATGGTGGTTATCTTGCACTAGCGACCCAATTTTTAAATGGAGTTTTGATATTCTAATGTGACCAACCCTTCAATGTTTAATTGTTTACAATTTTTCCCAATGGTATCTCCAACATGCCTATATCATTTTCGATCTTTTCCACATGGCATCACTTAAAGTAGATATATTTAATGATGCAAATACCAAAAGTTAGTATAGAACCCAATTCTTGAACAAATGGGATTCTATTTTATTATGAAAAATAAGATTAAGGTTTAAGTCTAAACCCAAAATCATGCTCACCGGTAAACTATTTAAGATAGAGGATTAGTTATTGTTCTATTTTACAATTTACAAAGTGAACAATTAGATATGCATTACAAGAAGGAAAAGGACGCGTGAAAATATTATATTTTTATGGCTACTTCGTTTGATATAAGCACATCAAATTGCAGAATGACATGTCTTCCTTTCACTGTTCTTCATTTCTCTAATAATTCATATAGCACCAGAATTCAGTCAAGATTTATAGTTAACATTAGTCTAAGGGCAATTATGTTTTCCTTTTCTGCATAGGAACTCACATGCTTAAATTTGTAGCATTCACCATGGTCTAGAGCTACCAATTGCATTCAGTTCTAAAAGTTGTGACCTGCTTCTACAGGAGTCATACTTTGAAGCTATACTGAAATTGGGATTAATGATTTTTAAAGATCAAGAAGGGACTATTTACGTTCCAAGTGTCACGTTACAAGTTTACTAAGGTACTATGCTTCATACCGTTGGATGGTTTGATTAGCTCAGGTGACAGCAGAAGATATTCTTGATGGGTTTTTATTATATTATAGAAATGTGACCGAGTTAAAATTTCCAACTACACCGAAATCCTTAATTCATGTTTGTCTTTCTAATAGTCTTATGTTAGTCTCCGGCTCATAGATGTTGCTTCTAATGTAATGTCATATTATATTGAGCAGAACAGTTTATATGATCCTTAGCTGCTATATTATGGGTGGAAAATATAGTTGGGCTACTTCATAAATTATTCTTGAGTTTATCTTAACTCTGACGGAATACAAAGCTTAATAAAGACAAGAACAATCATGTACTAATACTGCTACTGGAAGAACACTATGAAGCTCTAGGACTGCAATCGTGTATATAATTTAAATGAATATACTGATCGAAAGTATCAACTTTAAGAGAAATTCATGTTCATAGACATTAAAGATGGGGCTCCTTTGTACTTCGTCGCATCGAAAATTTAAGGATTTCCACACTTTTTACCAATAAACATTTATATGTTTGGACAAAGAAACAACGACTAGCATCAAAATATCATATTGGTATTACTGCATTTATGGTCAAAGCATATTTGGAAAGAAAATGGTCAAATCACCATTTGTAAGAATATGTCTATGTACGACCTACACATGTTTTTTCATGAGAGGTTTTATTATATTAGAAAATTAAGTGGTGTTGCATGGGAGATGCGATGTGCATGTTTTAGTGCGTTGAACAAGATATAATGCACTAAAATCATTTTTTTAATTAAAGCCTTCATGGTCCAAACATAAGTACTCTAGCATTCCTATGAGGCTATGACTCAACGTAAAGGACAAAATAGTATAGAAGAAATTTCGTAATCAGGCTCTTCATAATTTTGGTTCATTAAATAATTTATTAAACAATTTAATATGTGTTATTTCAATCATGTTTAGCCTAATGGGTTTTTGTAAGATCAGGTTTGTGCCCGTGCAATAAATCATAACCTGTAGATCTTCAAACTGTAGCAAGAGAAATCGTAGCCGATAAATCCTCATGATTACACTTAGTAGTTCTTAGCAACATAGTCATATAGAAATTAAAGGTAATAGTTACACCATCACACATATAAACAATTTCAGCATAATTAAGTTGATGCCCTCGCAAATGCGAGGGCCACCATGCTAGTTTATCTCTAATTATGCATTTGTTACACTAATTACCCATATAGTGAAAATCAACTAGATTACCCATATTATTTTTTTGGCAAAACCTTTTTTTTTACGCCAAGATTTCCAAAATAAGATGGAATCTCTACTATATAATATGGCTTACCGTGTCCATGGTACGTCGTGGCAGTTTTGAGATTTAGCCCCTCAAGTTTTCGAAAATCAACCCGCACTACTTTCTTAAGTCAAGTACCGGTTCGACGGTTCCACAACAGATGAATCCCCTCCCCGACCTAGCGCCGCCGCCTATCCCCATCTCGATCCACCCCCGCGACCGCAGTTCGTGTCGACGACGCCCTTTCCCAACTCCTAAGCGACTCGGCGCGCCGCGGCCGCCCTCCGCGTCCCGCCCCGCCCCGATCGTCTTCGAGTCCCTCGCCGCCCCGCCCCGTCCCCATCGTCTTCGCGGCCCTCGCCGTCCTCATGTCCGGCTATAAGCTCTCCAAGAACTCCTTCAAGGTCCTCGAGGGCTCTCCAAGAACTCCGTCAAGGTCCTCGAGGGCTTCCTCGGCCTCAAGGTCCACAAGAGCTTCCACGACGGGGTCGATGCGATCGGGGTCGTCGTCAAGCTCACCGTCATCCCATCCGAGGTCGCCGTCTACCTGTCCGGCGGTGCAGCGCAGGGACGGCCAGGAGGAGGGCCCACCGTCAGGCTCCGAGTGTCCCACGGCAGCGCGCTGCGCGAGGTCATCGTGCCGGCGCAGGCCACCTTCGGTATGTTTCTTCTCTTCGCTCCTCTCTCGATCTGATTGCTGCGCCTCGTGTTTGGTAGTTAGTTCTGTGATGGCTCGTCCTTGGGGAACTCGTTAGTGATGAGATGATACAGAGGAGGAGGCTGGAGGCAGAGGTCTCGTGATCAGTTCGGATTATAGATTTGGTTGCTCGCCCAGCAAGCGCTTGATGAATTACGGTGTCGACTGATGTCGTGTTGCTTACTAGCGTTAAGCTATCTATGGATTATTAAATTGGGTGGCTAAACAAGCTATATGAAGAACAGAGACCCTGCATATGTCGTTGTATAGCTGACGACTGAGTACAGATCATGGACTTGCTATGCAACTACTACTAACCTTACCTTGTTACTTGTTATAATGTGGCTGGTAGAGTACGTTGGTACATGACGTGCTTGACCTTCGTACAAAAATTCCTATATAGAGTTGTTAGTCTCATTCGTTCAACATTAGCCCCACAAATTACTTACTGCTGTTATGTTGCATCACTAAACTACTGTCCAGTTAGATCTGTAGGATTCTACAGTTGTCGTTTCAAGCTCTGCTCTAACCCCTCCTGGAGAAATTGACTCTCATGATGCATTTTTATGGAATTTAACTACTGAAATAGAAAGTTTTGATGAGTTGTTTGAGTAATAACATCCAACATGTGATTGCACCTTACTTCCAGTAATCCTAGGTAACTGAAACTAATTTCTATTTTGTATGAAGGTGAATTGAAGAGGGTCCTTGTCCCGGCTACTGGCTTGGAGCCTGAGAGGCAGAGGATCTTCTTCCGTGGGAGAGAGAAGCGTGACGATGAGCTCCTGCACACGTTTGGGGCTAAGGATGGAGCCAAAGTGCTTCTGCTTGAGAAACTTGTCCCAGCCAATGTGGAACAGAAAGCTGAGCCAATAATGATGGATGAGAGCATGATGAGGGCTTGTGAGGCTGTTGTGCGTGTCAGATCTGAAGTTGACAATATTTTTGCTAAGGTGAAGGGACAATACTTGTGACACCTGGTTTGTAACATGTGTTTGCTTCTTATACATAACTACTGATGCCCCTGTTTTGGCTCTGTTCTATAATAGGTGTGTGATTTGGAGAAGAGCGTGCTTGCAGGGAGAAAGGTTGAGGATAAAGAGTTTGTTTTCTTGGCGGAGCTGCTGATGGTGCAGATGCTGAAACTCGGATGGCATAGAGGCTGAGGAAGAAGCAAGGGCACGGAGGAAGGCTGAGATAAAGTGGTCACTGAGCACTCCGTGACTATTATATTTTTAACCTGATTAATTGTGAGTTATACTTAATACATGCTTAACTAAACACATATTGGAACTGAAACATTCGTGATGCAAGACAACATACATCGTTTCTGTCATATGTTACATGTTATTCTCAAAAGTTTCCTGTATTGATCCAATTTGTCAGTGACACTTATAGGGTATCTGTTTGAAAAGATTGATGAGATACATGTGTTACACCTGCTATTCGAAGCTTGCACCCCAGTAGCTTGTCTGCTATGTTGAATCAATCTTCACAGCTCTCAGCTGTCGGCGAACCTTTTAGGATCATCTTCTTCTAGGAAGTGTTTTGTGGGTTATGGGCAATGAACTTGTCTGCCTGGCTGGTTAGCTCCTGGAGTAACACAGTTTGTTCAGCCTATAGCCTTTATAAGTAAATTGAAGAGCTTAGTCAAGAATTATTTTTGTTCACTATGTCTTTCATTCACTATGTATTTATTCGTATTTTATTGGTCAGAGGTAAATGTTTGCACAGTTGATGCAACTCTCAGGCCAACATAGTGTACCTGTATTTTACAATCAATAATCCTGCAAGGAAGATAATATACCACTAACTCATTCGTGTAACAGTAAACTTACAAGAGCTTTCGGTAAAGCTGAAGCATTGGTTTTTAAATTGGTATCAGAGCTCACAATCATCTCCCACATAATATTGAAGATGACTCCATGGTACTACATTATAAGAAGTTAAATACATATTACATATTGGTTTATTTAATTCCATAGAATCTGATAAAGATTGGTACAAATTCAGTTTAGATTTTTATCAGTGAGTTTATTTGAAGAGACAAACTGATAGTTTGCAGCATATATTGCAAGAGAAGAGCCTCAAGATTCCTTGGTGAATTCCCCATCTAACACATGAGGAAAGGGAGATGATGAGATTTTTGCAGAACACCTAGCAACTTGTGGGTGGGAATTACCTTGTACTTTGTATTTGGGGCTGTAAATTGCGCTCTGACACAGAGACACCATCATGTGTGTTATGCTAGATCAATCACCATACAGAACCTGAAATGGTTCGACCACTCTGCAATTTGCAAAAGCACAAGGATGTATGCTTGATCCTATGAATAAATTTGCTCCTCAGATTGTGTTGATCAATGTTCTGAATCTTATTTTTTCTGCCCGTTGCAACGCACGGGCATTTTACTAGTCTATTCTATTATATACTAAAAGCAAAATGAGATAGTTTTTCGAGGCACAGGGTTAATCCACATAGGTTAAAAATATGTAATCCGTTAATTTTAATTGTGACGGTTGAGATTAAAAGAAAAAAGTGTAACGTACAACAATAAAGTGTACATATAAGATTTGACACGTACTGACGTACCTAGATTTTCCTAACAGATGAAAATATTTACGAAGCACGGCCTGACACGTACCTAGATTTACCTAACAGGTGAAAATACCTACGAAGCAGGTTGTAAGAAAACACGTACTAGCATGCATGAAGGATCCTCCGGCCACACGATAGCATTTTGTTTTTTGAAACGCATCTGACATGCAATCCTAGAGCCAAATGATTGGAAAAAATTGTACGTGGCTAACTAATCTATCGTGTCAAGTTATATGAATCTTTCAATTTCTTTTTCTATAAAATTGATAATGAATATTGAAATTGAAATAAATGACTGCGCCGACTTTAAAAAAACTCATCGTAAGCAAGCTGCACCAGTTGAAAAAAAATGAAGCTGATTATACTAAACTTAGCCTATAGTGTCAATAATCAATCTTTTCCTTCCTTTTGTTTCTATGATATAGAAAACGGATAAAGAAACTAATATGCGACCATTTAAAAAGCTGAAACTATTTACACCGGCTAGCTAGAACGTGGTGATAAAATGTACTCATATATATGTGTGTGCATGACTGGAAATAAAACATTAATCTGATAACTATAAATTTTAGAAAATTGTGTACGATATAGATTTACTCATGAGCTCAGTACCACCGTATATATAGATTGTTTACACTAAATTGTCCATTGACAACATGACTCAAGCAGTTTTTAAATCGGCATTGGTATAATTTTTTAGAAATATAGATTTACTGACGAGGCGACTACCACCATATATACACACTATATTTTCAATTGACGACTTGAGTCGAGCCGTTTTTAAATTGACAAAGGTATTACTATTGACTCGGTATCGAAAGGAACATCAACTCATATTTAAAAGAGTAACCATGCTTGGTTAGACGCAAATGACACAAAACCCAAAAGGCAAGAGAACCATTTGGCTCCATCCACCATTGTGTGATAAACGTTAAGCCACAGGAAAACACGAAGCATTAGACATGTCCAATAGGCTTTCATTCTGTATGACACCACCTCAATCTCAAGCTATTGTCACGAAGAACACACTAATATAACATGCCTAAAATACACATACGACACGAGATTGTTACTTCCTCTCTCACATAATAGAGCCTTTATATGTTGTCGAGAGTGAATATAGCTTAGAAAAGATTGAAACAATTTCCTTTATAGTGAAATGGGAAATTTGGAGATTTAGTTTGGGAATTCCGAAACTAAAAGTGTGGCTACTTTATAATGCAACATCATAGTTTTAATTATTCATCACACTAAAGAAGTCTCTTCTTAAAAATCAATTTATGGTAGGTAAACACAATAGGGTAAAATAGACATGCCAGAAGATTTTGGAAAAAGGTAAAACAACTAATCATCAATCTAGCATACCATATATATCATCATAATTGTGTTTGAACAAATTACGAGCGAACAAATTGTCAAAGTTATACTTGCAGCAGGAACTCGTGGTCAGTAGATTAGGATAATTGTAAAAACAATGCATCTTCTAAAGGATATAAAGTTTAATAATATAATTTTGACTTCTCACAACCGAAAGATTTCACGAATTGACTTCAACATGGTATATAAACATCAAATAAAATTTGTAGTTTGACAGATTAAGCCGAACTATGAATACCAACTAGATGAGTTGTTCTCCCGTTAGGTCATCGCTAATATTTGAACTTCTATTACAGATGATATGCTTTAAAAAATTACTGAAACAAACTCTTGAGTTATTATAAAATAATATTCTTATAAATATCCTATAGATTAAATATTTTTATATTTGAAAATGAGAAATTTAAAAAGTATTTCTATAAATCACACTCGACTCAAAATAAGATAAATGCATTGATTATAAAGTTTGGAACTAAATGGTGTCTATGAGTTTGTATGATTTTCCTATGATGTATTAATACAACTTTGGGTTTATGTTGGTTTTTTGTGATGAAAAGTATATGGTTTCTTATTCTTAAAATCTAATTTGATAGACAACAAGAACTTGCATACATATAGAAAACTATACGACATATGAAAAATGCCAAAACAATGTTTCCCTAGCTGCATAGTCATGTTTCATGACACAACAAACACAAGTGAGTAAGATAATATAATTATTGGGTTAAAGAGTGGGTTTAGTAGGAATAGAGTTAGATCATGCAAATCAAATAATCAACATAAAGTATTGAAGTCTATGAGGATGTTGCAAGGATGGATAATGAACCATTGGCTAGAGTTTTTTGTGCAATTTATTTGTGAGATGATTTGAAGTAAATTGTTGATTGATTAAAATGATGAAACAATGTACAATAGTTTTTAACTTCATTATGTTGCATGAATCTATGTGGAATCTCAATCTATGTACCCATTGTTACATGACAAAAAAGAATGTGTCAACGAGAGACTACAATGATGGACGTGTGATGACAGGTAGATATTAAAAACATATACTCACTCCGATTCAAAATAGGTGTTACAATTTTGAACTATTTAAAATTACGACACTTCTTATATGGAACAGAGGCCACAGTAAAATAATGTTGACGAAAATTAAAAGTAAATGAATTCTAAAACATTTGACACGCTAATTTTTGGAAATGAAAGAACATCTAATTATTTCATAAATTAAAAGATTCCACACATTCGATATTTTATCTACCATAATATTTATGACAGTTATAAAATGTTATGATTTAAATTTATGTCTTCCCGATATCTATAAAAATATATTCCATAAGCATATATATTATGCTAAACACAACGCCCTCGCATTTGCGAGGGCCACCTTGCTAGTTGGAATGAAAACGAAAATTCAAATAAATGTGTCTAGTTGAATTGTTGCATCATTTATTTTCATCCCTCTGGTTTCGGAGCCATATCCTTGTCTTCACTTGTTCCAAGCATCATGAAGGTGCTCCACATAGCTGAAACTGCAATCGACTCACATCTTACTAGCAATTCGTTTTCACAGACATAGCAGAAACATCATCAAACATACATCAGAATAAGTGAATGGAAATGGGATGTGTAAAATATGTAATTCTATTATATTTCCGTAATATCAATGTACAGTACTGAAATCAATCGTGACTCCGTTCAATAGGATGGGTGATGCTCGTGTAGGGAGCCCGGTGTTTACACTTTTGCTCCTAAGATATATGTAACAGTGTGTAAATGGTAATTAGTCGTTGTTGTCAATCAGTGAAGGCCGAACCACACGGTGTACCCTGAGTTCTATTCCCAGTTATCAAGCAGCGACCAGCCGACCATATGAAGTACCAATGGACATTGCAACCTTCCTACAGTTTTGCAGGATGCAATACTTAAGCACACCAAGCTGACGACGCGATTATAATGTTCCATGCATCATCATGTGCAGTGCAAGTGGTTTAGTTATGGTATTATGCACAAAGAAATGGTCAGCTTATATCATATAGGAGGGTTATGCCTATATAATCTAGTGAAACTAAGGCAGCATGTTGCCTACAAGTTTCTGCATAGAGGCGGGATAGTGTCCAAACATTAAGGGATGCACGAACCTGTATTCACGCTCAGTAAATTTAATAATTAACACAAGAAAAAGGGTTACTGTTGTAATTACTCCGCTCGTTGGGAGTACATAGGAACATTTATGTACTCCCAAGGTTCCTATGTACTCCCAAGGTCGCCGGGAGCTAGCTCTGGCACTGCCAAGTCCTACACTGTGAAGACAAAGCCTATCACCGGCACTTCCTAGATAGGAATCAGCTGCATTTACACAATTCGATTCCATCACAACAGAACCAAAAAAATTAGCAATAGCGTTCTGTACTTTGAAGCAGTTGGACTCATCCTATGTTTCAAATTAACAGGAAATACTACAGGAGTAGTAGTAAGAAGAAGACGGGATGTGATATTTTTTGCTAAAAATGACCTTTTGGTGGAACTAATGACGAATCTTGCAGCTCGACAAAACTATTTTCAAATGACCAACAAATTAATTTTCTTGTTGACATGTAGAGATCAGCGCAATTGTTGGCACTTTATCTGATGACATTTCCCCGTGTAGTTGTTCGATCTTGTAAGAAATGTAAATTACTTTACAATCCAGAGAAACAGATATTGAAAAAATTCTTCGTATATTAGTGGAAAGTGATAAAGCAGAAAAAGAGGCCCGCCACCCGCGTAGCTTTTCCTAACCTAGCCGCCGCCTCAAGCGACAGGAGGATTTTTTTCCGCCGATCTCCACCGGCGGCCAAGCTGGGTCTCTCTTCCTCCGCTTGCTGCTTCGGCGGCGGCAGGAGGGAGAGGGACCCCGTCTTCTACGTTTTTGCATGGTAGTCAGGGTTTGGATACTTTTTGCATGGTGCGTCGTTGGGGTGGTGGGAGCGACGTCCGGGCGAATAAATCTGACTCAACTCTACTCCCACACTGATGTTCTCCTTCATGGCGGCGTCTCGGAATCGGTGGCTTTTGGGTTCATGGATGGTGTCGGTGAGGCGGTGGCGGCGACCCTATCAGGTGTGTCTCTCCTTCTGTTCTGTCCCCGTTGTTGTGGCGTTGTCTCCGGCGTCATGGTGGAGCAGGGAGGATGTGTCGTTCAGGAGTACGCGCAGACTGTTGTCTGCATAGTTGATAGCTGGAAGATGGTGTATCCTGTGCTGGATTTGTGGTTGGAGGTTGACAATTTTGGCTCTCCCGCTCGACGTCGTAGTCGTGCGGCGGTGTTAGTTCTGGAGTTCGATGACGTGTTTGGTACATGATGTCCCGGTCTGATTCTTTCAACGCTAATGGTTTTGCTTCTGGCAAACTAATTTGGAGGTTCGTAAAGCTGTTGATCATCGATGGAGCCGCTTCGAGCTCAGATGAAGAGGCGATCTGTCTTCCGTTCTTTTGGTGGTCACTTCGGTGCTGTCGAATGAGGAGGATAGTCGTTGGTTTTTTGCAAAGGTTTATCCTATCTTTTCAGATCGGTAATATCAGTGTATACGTGTCTTGAAACTTTTCTTTGATATATAAATGAGAAACATATTACCATGAAAAAAAAGAGAAAGAGGCCCGCCCATTCACGGTACATCATTTTCCATTTTTATCACGCACATAACCATTAGTTTAACTGCCAATGGCGCATTTGAAGGGATTGATTGCTTCGCACCGTTTATGCTGGCCTTTGCTCGGATCGAGCCTCGTCTGATTTTTATACTCCCTCCGTCCAATAAAGGATGTCTCAACTTGATAAAAAATTGGATGTATCTAGACATGACTTAGTGTATAGATACATCCAAATTTGATAGAAAGTGTGACACAGTATTGCATTATCTATTTTCGTGAGTCTACATACCCTAATGTGGTAGCATCTACACCATCAATGTTTGGATAGTTTCATCTTCATGGTTCTACTTTTCACACTATAAAAAAATAACAAATAGATCGCTCACGCGGTCGACATGGATGGGGGTTAATTCAACGAAGAAATAAACTCACAGGATGCGGCTGCCTCGTCCTGGATGATTGAAGGGGTCGGTGCAAAATTGTGTAGATGGTGGCGGTTCTCACATATCCATGCGTCTCCTCACTAGCGCGGCTCGACGATGACTCGTGGTTGCGCGTGATGCAGTGCATAAACTACTGCATTCGCAGGGTGATGGCAGCCAAGTCTAGCGCCAAGTCGATCACGTTCATCTGTACCGGATCATCGCAGGTTGTTTAGACAGCCTACGCCTCGCGGTGTCGACCGAGTTGGGGTTTTAGAGCACAGCGTATGCCATCGGCGTCATGGGTAGCCACGATGGCAGCACAGTCATGTGTCGATCGAGTGGCTCCACAAGGTTGAGCCCGTGCTCCACCACGCGCTTGAAGTCCTCCAGGTCAACATAGTCATCACAGAAGAGAGGATCAAGAGGGTACGTAGTCTATGTACACTAAGACCTGGATTGATTGGGATTGGGAGGCACGGGGTTGCAGGCAACCGGGCAGGGCCGGTCCTGCGGAGGCCGACTATATGGGCTATTTTTGGCCCATTTCAGCACAGGACGTCAGATGGCCGGAGGAGCGTCCTAGGGATAGCTGGGGACGTGCAAGATCGAACGGCCAGAAACTGTTACATTCGACGATCGGACGGTTAAAATCGTTAGTGTCGTGAGAGAGCTCATGTTTGACTCGGTTTTAATATCCCTAATTATGTATTTGTTGTTATTTTAATTATGAACAGATTTGGTACTATCTTTAACTTTGATCGGAGTTTGTAAGCAATAGAGTTCAATTTAGTATTTTATGTTATTATTGGTGGATCATTGTATTTACACTCCTCGAAACATTCTTTCGCCTTGATTTAAAACCACTACGTAGATCAGGTCTACCACACCTCCTCCTCGAAATAGGTTTACACTAGCTACACAAAAGACTAATCTCCTTAATTTAATTAAACACATGTGGTGCAATGTCAGGAAATTTGATTAAAATGTAAAAATACACGCCAGAAGAATCATTGGTTCCGGACCATAACTCAATGATCCATGAGAAAACACTTGGAATTACACAGAGCCAATAGGCTTTTATTTTGTACGACACCATCCCAACCCTAATTATTCATAAACAAAAGATGAACACCAAAATATGATCTTAATTGTGTCTGAGAAAATTACAAGTCAACAGATTTACGAAGTTGTATTAAGAAAACCAAGATCAATAGATCATGATAGTTATTATACCAACCGATAGATCTTTCTAAAGTGTTTTATTTCAACCGTTGTACCTATTGTGTGATTAAAGACGTACTTTACGAGTTAGTTTCTTTGGCTTTATATTTTTCAGGAAGTTTGTTTTGGTTCTTATTTTAAAAATGTAATAGGATACATCATCGTAAATTTGTGGACTTGTAAAAACAATTATGACCAATGAACATGCCAAAACAATGTTTACATAACAACATAGTGATGTTCCATGATACGACAGAATAAAATGAGCGACAATGTATGCATAATTGACTTAATTAAAGAGTGTGTTTGGTAAGAAGAGAGTTAAATCATGTGGATCAAGTAGTTCAGCTAAAGTATTAGATATGATGAAGATGTCGCAACGGGCGATAATAGCATCCTGGTTGTGGTGCAATTAAAAAGATTATTTGTGAGATTACTTCAAATAAATTTGTGACTGACTAAAATGTTGAAACTATGTACCATCCAAGTAGTATGGACGTGAAACTATGTGCCATCTAAGTCCATGTATTGTGACATGACAAAAAATGTGTGCATGTAAGAGAGTAAAATGAAGAATGGGATGTCAAGAAGAGAGTAAAATATATATATGAAAATTACACTACCCGCTCTCCATAATATCATAATATGTATCGACTAAAACAAACCAAATTCTAGAATATTGTGGGAAATATCATAATAGCTACTCTATAGTTCAAAAAATTAGACGCATATAGTACTTATCTACCTTAATATTTAGAATAACCTTATCATGCTCTTATTATGATTTTGGTGTATTTTGGTATCTATGAAAGCGTAAATTTAGTTCATAAACATAGTTTGCATGCTAAAGACGATGCCCTCGCATTTGTGAGGGCCACCTTGCTAGTTTCAGAAAAAATGATGGGCAGCTTTCCTATAAGCTAAGGCCACACAAGATATTTTGTTAAGGGGTAGCCACACACAAGTTCTTTTTCCATAAAAATAGGAGTCTTGGCAAGCTCGACCAGCAAGGATAAGGAGGGGCTGAATCTTGAGCGGGACATAGCCTAGGTCACGCTCCAGGCCTCCAACCACATTCTGCTATTGTGCACGTAAGCCCACGTAAGAAGAAAAATAGCATTACGTGTCTCCAAATGGGGACCTCCTATCCAGTGCTTCAAGCGGTTGCCACAGCCCATGACGCACGTGGATGGTCGCTCCTTTCTGTCTGGTAGAGGAAAAAAAAGTCATTTTGTCTTTAATTTTGAGAAATTTCTAAAATAATTTTTCTTTCAAGATTTTTCAAAAATGTTCAATATTTTGATTTTTTTTGATGAATTTTAAAAAGTATTCATGAATTTAAAAAATGATGTTTTACAAATATTTGTGCATTTAAAAAGTTGTGCATGAAAAAAATATGAATCTGAAAAAATATTCCAGATTTTTGGAAAAAGTTCATGAATTCGAAAAAGAAATCACGAATTTTGAAAAAGATGTTCATGAATTTAAATAAGTATATGTGGGTTTGAATAAATGTTCATGATTTTTCAAAAAAAATTGGTCATGAAAATACTCTTGGATTTGAAAAAATGTTCATGAATTCAACTGGTTCATAATATGATTTTTTTAAAGAAAAATATATGGATTTTCATGAATTTAAAAAGAGTAAAAAAAGAACAGAAAACAGTAAGTAAAACGGAATTAAAAAACCAACCAAACGGTTCTAGAATCTTCCAAAAATCGGAAGAAACAAGAAACCAGAGATCTTCTACTGGCATGCCCGCTTAATTAGCAGATCTAGTGGTGGTGGGGGTACACGGTGTCGAACTTAAGTAGCGCCAATTAGGATTTACCCTAAAATGAGGTGGTGAAATAAATACTATACTATTATGAACGAAAAGTATTTATAATTCTCAGGTGACCGAGCTTGTATTAAGGCTCAATCATCTAACAAAAGTGCAACAGCGGTTCAGACAAAAGTGCAATCTCGTGCACCCAGTTGTATTTTTCGAAAAGTGCAGTCAAGATAGAAAATTGTACTCGGTGCGGTAGAAAAGTGCAATAATATCGAGTTACATTTTTCTCTAAGCTACAGTTGCAATCTTGTGATTTGGACATATATGTGAACATAAAATACAAATTTTGAAATAAAAACGTGTGCAAATAAAGCATGACTGACGTCATCAACACTCGTCACCCGCTGATGCAGTTAAGCATGACACCAATCATCTACGGTGCCGAAGCCGAACACCGTGTCAGCTGGCCGGTGTGTTCGCCGGCGAGTGGGTCTCGATCATTGGTTTGGGTTTTTTCAGAAATTGAAGAGAAGGGAGCGCAGCGCGTGGACGACGCGTACGTAGTTAGGCCTGGGACTTGGGCGCCAAGGTAAACGGTGTTCGTTACGCGTTTAGGGTCGAAGTTTTAGTTGGGAGCAACTGATTATCAACTGCTTATCATATCAACGGACGAAGGAAACGCGTAGAGCCATACATGTGGAAGAAGCTTCTACTCAAGTTCAACTGCCCCCACCGGAAATACCGCGCACTTCCGCTGGTTTCAGGCCCAGATACGTATAAATTGTCCTACGGTCTGGTCCTCTTCTCAATTTCCTTCCCTCACAAGTGACAAAGTCCTCTCGATCAAGAAACAAACCAATTCATCTTGTTGATCCTTCCCTCACACTCACAGTCCTCTTCTCGATCAAGAAAAGAAGCAAACCAAATTCCTCTTTTTGGACTCGTTCGTTGCATGCGCTTGCCTGTCATGCCCGCCCTAGACGCCGGCCTGGATACCGTGGCGACGGTTGCGCTGCTGGCAGGGACGGCGGCGACGCACCTGTCCCTGTCGAACGTCGGCGGGATCATATCCATGATCGTGAAGTTGGCGCTGACGGCCCGCCGGAACAAGAAGGAGTGCGAGCAGCTCGCCGGCCGCGTCCGCATGATCTTGGACCTGCTGCCCTACTTGCAGGTTCCGGAGGAGATCAAAGCCACGCGGGCGCCGCTGGACGGGCTGGTCGCCACGCTCCGGGAGGCGCTCGACTTCGTCAAGTCGTGCCAGAGCGGTGGCATGGTCGGCCGCGTCTTCACGACCAACCTTCAGGCCAGCAAGTTGGCCGACGTCCAGAGAAGGATCAATTTCTACCTTCTCATCTTCCCCTTGATCAGCCACATCGCCAGCGTACCACGGCCTCCGCCAGCATCCCAGCCCGTCGTCGTCACTTCAGATGCCGACATTACGTGGGCAGAGGTCGCGGCCGCGTCCACTGTTACCTTAATCAGCAATGCCGCCG
The DNA here is from genome assembly GCA_026929855.1 of Poa annua. Lineage (NCBI taxonomy): Eukaryota > Viridiplantae > Streptophyta > Magnoliopsida > Poales > Poaceae > Poa > Poa annua. The sequence goes on along the minus strand of CM049439.1, from coordinate 68,024,453 downwards.
GCGGGAGCGGGACGGTGGTGTACAAGGCCACGCTCCAGGACGGGCGGCACGTGGCCATCAAGAGCTTCGACGGCGACGAGGCGGCGTTCCGCGCGGAGCTCGCCGTCCTCTCCGGTCTCCGCCACCAGAACATCGTCCGTCTGCTCTGCTGGTGGGAGGACGACGACGGCAAGCGCCTGATCGTCTACGAGTACGTGGGCGACGGCACGTTAAGGGACCACCTGCGTCGTGGGGAGTGCGCGTCGTGGCGGGCGCGCCTGGATGTGCTGCTGGCCACGGCGCGCGCGATCGAGCACGTCCACTGCCACGCCATCGTCCACGGCAACGTGGATTCGTCCAACATCCTTCTCGACGCGACCCGGAAGCCGCGCGTGTCCGGCTTCGGCGCCTCGGCCGTGGACGCCGTCGGAAGCCGCACGGGCCGTGTCGACGCGGCGGCGGGCGACGTGCGCGGCCTCGGCGTCGTGATGCTCGAGGTGCTGACGGGGAGGGGGCCGGTCGTGAGTGTCTGGAAGGAGGAAAAGAAGGGCGAGGTGGACGTGACCTTGGAGTCCTTCGCGCTCCCGAGCATTGAGGCAGGGAAGCTGGGGGATGTGCTGGACCGCCGCCCAGCCGCAAAGCCGACGCCGCGGCAGCTCAAGGCGCTGAAGCTCGTCGCGGACATGGCTGCACGCTGTGTGTCTCCATCCTCTTCTCCGGCTGGGAGGCCCCCCACTATGTCGGACGTCCTGGCCCAGCTCAAAGAAGCCCATGAGCTCATCTCCAGCGATGACACTCACAAATTAGCATAGTCCGTACTCCGTAGTTCATTTTTTTATTTGCAGTATTATGACGGCTCACTATCGGATTTTTTTGTTTTTGTTGCCATCGGCACTTGTAAATTAATTGTACGAAAACTTGTTTTTTTTTTCAAAATCAAAGATAACCCAGCCCTCTGCATCACTTTCCATGCACGGTTTTTCAATTATTAATAATAATAAATAAGAAATGATCAAAGTTTTTACAACGAAATACTACTACCTCCGGTGGGATTTGATTGTCGCGGGCAGCACACTGTGGTGGTTAAAAAACTAGGCTAACTCGTGACAAATATTACCGATGAGAGAGAGTAAATTGATAAGTTGGATACCACCGTCGAGACGATAACTCGCTACACCTAAAATCTTGATGAACGGGTGGACCTAATCGAAGCAAGTGCCCTCATCTAAATCTATCAACCAGGTCACCCAATAGGGACCTGGTAACCGATCCAGCAAATTCTCAAAACACATCACACGCGTACACTTAGAAACATATGTCGCCGTCTTCCATCAGCCCATTTTCAGGGTATATCAACACAATGACATTGTCAGTCCTACCGTCGACGCCGCCACGGCGCTAAACAGCGCCGAAATTCACCGGTACTGAACAAAATTGCCGAAATTCAGACAATTTTTGAAATTTCGATGAAATCTCAGACTCGTAAGGACAAAATGAAAATTTGATACTTAGAACGAAAAATAATTGAAATTTGAATTTTCGAGCATATTTCGTTTAAACTTTCAATTTTTAAATTAATTTTACCGAGATTACCCAAAATTTAAAAGATTTCATCCGATAAATAGTTTTACCGGATTGGATTAGAGATCTACTTGACTGTCCAGTTCCTTTTTATTCGGAGCTTACTTGGTTGCCAATTATATTCTGGATTAGATTTGAGACCGCGATGACACACTACGCTGGCTTTGATTCCGAGTGCTCCAACTAGTTAATCACTCGGCTGCGGGCTCTCATTTGATAGCTATCAACAGAATTGGAAGACACACAGTGGACATTATATTGGCTATCTATCTCCGGTTCTCAAATAGGTACGGCCAAAACTCTTGGCAAACAAACAAATGATACAACAGCCACTAAGATGTACTCCCTCCGTTCCAATTTAATTGACTTGTCTACATACATCCAAATTTGATGCATAACAAGTCAATTAAATTGGAACGGAGTGAGTAGACTACAAGGACGACGACGACGATGTGCTTCCAGAGTCACTATCAGAGTATTGGCCAGAGATACCAATCGGCTACATATACCTATATTTCATCATCTGTCCAAACTGAGGCTCCCTACGTGGAGCTAGTGGTAGCAAAACAGATCAATTCTCACATGGGGAGTGGGACATGGGGTTTTGCGTGCGTGCACCCAGAGCTTGGCCTTCCTTCTCACGGTAATGCCGAAGGTCTCCGTCATGTCCAGATCTTGAGGCGTGACGCCGGTGGGGAGCTCCCAGTCGAAGTGGAAGAGGAGACTCGCGAGCGCCAGCTCCATGTTGGCCATGGCGAGCGACATGCCGGGGCACATCCTCCGGCCAGCTCCGAACGGGAAGAACTCGAAGTGGGCGCCCTTGAAGTCGACGGCGCTCTTCTCGAACCTCTCCGGCCTAAACGCCTCCGCATCATCGCCCCAGTACACGTCGTCCCTCCCCATCGCCCAGACGTTGACGAACACCTTGGTGCCCTTGAGCACGTCGTAGCCCATCACCCGGCACGTCTCGCGGCACTCCCGCGGGAGCAGCAGCGCGCCCGGCGGGTGCAGCCTCAGGGCCTCCTTGATCACCAGGTGCAGGTAACCCAGCCTCACCCTGACGAGATCGTCCTCGGTCAGCTTGTCTTGTCCCTTGAAGGCCTCTCTCACCTCGGACTGCGCCTTGTGGAGAACCCTTGGGTTCTTCATAAGCTCTGACATGGCCCAGTCTACCGTCGTCGACGACGTCTCGCTCCCAGCACCGAAAATGTCCTGCAGTTCGTTACCTTTCCACGTTATATATCTTGCGAAAATGTCCTGCAGTTTGAAAGCCGAACTGGAATCATCATAATATCTTACGAAAATGACGGTGCTGATGATCTCGTTGGTCAGCTCAAACTGCAGCCCGCCGTCCTTCTGCAGCCTGAGGAGGACGCCAAGCAGGTCCTCGTCCCTCTCGGGCGCCGGCGCGCCGTCGCGTTCTCGTATGATGCTCTGCACGATGCGGTATATGTTCTTCTGGCACCTGATCATGTCCCTTGCCGACAGGCTGAGCCGGCGCACGAGCCGCGACGACGGGTACAGATCGGCGAGGTTCATGCCGCCGGTGAGCCGCACGGCCTCGTCGAGCTCGTGCAAGAACTCGTCGCGGTGGTCGCACCTCCCGCCGATGGCCGCGCGCACGACGGAGTCGATGGTCATGCGGCACATCTTCTCGCTGAGGTTGACGGCGCGGCCGTCCGCGGTCTCGGCGGACACGGCGCGCAGGAGGCGCGCGACCTCATCCTCCCGGGCGGGGCGGAAGGAGAGCACGCGGCTTGGGCTGAAGAGCTCGTGCACGCACAGCCTGCGCAGCTCGCGCCAACGGTCGTTGTAGTGGGAGAAGAGCACGCCCTTCCCGCCACAGCTGATGATGTCGACCGTGGTGCTGAGGTGGCGGCTAGCGAAGGTGGCGTCGTGGGTCTTCATCACCTCCCTGGCGGCCTCGGCGGAGGAGACGATGAGCGTGGGCACGGCGCCGAGGCGGAGGAGCATGAGCGGGCCGTGGGTGCGGGAGAGCTCGCGCATGGCCCGGTGCGGCAGGTCGCCGTAGCGGGAGAGCAGGAGGTGGTGCAGGCTGCCGACGAGCGGCAGCTGCCATGGGCCGGGGGGCAGCCGCAGCCCGCGGGTCGGTGATGTGTAGCGGCCGATGACGAGCTTGAGGAGGACGAAGAAGAGGAACAGTAGCAGTGAGATCGCTGTGAAGTCCATTTTGCTCGAGTGAGCTGCAGCCTCATGCTGATGAAAGTGATAGCAAAAATATACTGTTAGCAGAGTGACCGCTAGTAGAGTGAGCTGCAGATGGAGATTGATGTATGCAAATTGGTCGATAGTGAACGTGTGGGGATCAAATTGCTGCAAGGACATACAGAGAAAGGATCGTCGGCAAGCCATGATTGGGGTCGTTGTGGATCTGAACAAGCAAATGAAACCGCTTATTATTCGAAAAATAAAACTCCAAGCTGACGCACCAACCACTGAGTACAGTAGAGGTCCTTCTCTGTGGCGGCATGCCGGTGCCACGGATAATATAAGCAGTGAAGGTCACCATTGACAGCAGACAGCAGCTCTTCGAGTGCTTCAGTCTTCTGTCAGGATCATAGGTTCATACGGAGGAAAGAGTTCAATTATGGGTAATAGTTTCGAATATTCATAGGCAAGAGTTTGTATTCGTGTAATTTTCTCGAAATATCAAGGCGTATGCGAAGACATTAACCAATATGATCAATCATCATTGACCTCTTATGGTTAGCCTCGGCTCCTACGCTTACTAGAGACAACATTGCCCACAAACTCCAAACGACGGTAATCCATTTGATTGCCTTGGATAATTCTATTTCAATCATAAGGCAAGCCTGCAGATGAACACATATGAGTATCAACTAAGGGGTATGCAGTTTAGAGGGTATTTTTTATCTGTTAATTAGATTTTAATCAAGATTAATTTTGTTGGCCAGCCATGATCAAAGTTAAACCCATACTCTCGTATGACCGTACACAAGACATGTATGACTACGAACTAATACGTGACGATGATCCGCTCCATGCCTACGAACTAATAATTTGGTGGAAAAATATTTTTTCTCTATCTAGTATGGTTATTTGATTTATTAGATTTTTACAATTTTTGGAGAAGATTTTGAAGGGTTTAGGAAATTAGAAAAACTGAATTTGCTCCAATCTTCGGCTCGTTCTCTCCCTCCCTTTCCACTGGAACCTAAGGGGCTGGTCCATCTCTTACAAGTTTTTTTTTTCTGATTTTCCTTTTTGGGCCGAACCATCTAGCCCATCCATTTTGGTTAGAATTTCATGGACATGAGAGGTTAGGTCTTTTTTTTTTTGAGAAACACAGTACAGACGCAGACGCTCACAAACACGAACGTACAGACACCCCTATGACCGCACACACGCAAACCCTACCCCTATGAGCACCTCCGAGAGACTGGTCCGGCATATCTTGAGGTTGACGAAGTCACCACGGGCGCCTCGCTGTTGACGGTCACGTCACCTACCACTGAAAGCATAGCGCCGGTTAAATCCTGGAAAATCCAGAAAAATGCGAGCACCCATGCCAAGTCTGGGACTTGAAACTGGGTGGGCTGGTTCCACCACAAGGAACCAAACCAGTTGAGCTAGCCTCACTTCGCATGAGAGGTTAGGTCTTCCCATGCCAAGATACGAATCTAGGTTTTGTCTAAGAAAACGAATCTACAGTATGTGACTAGATAGGAGCTCGTGCTGAAAAATAGAGATGGACAATAGGCTCACAATTAAAGGAGCTCGCAAGCGATCGTTAGCTCAGCTTGTCCTCGTCAGGCACAACGAGCTAAAAAAAAATAGTTGCGACATTGTGAGTAGCTCATTAAGCTCCTTATTTGGTAGCAGCCAGGTTAGACTGGTTCATCTAGGTAGATCCCAGCCTCTTGGGTCATTTCCATCCGAGTTTAACCTTCACACTCATGCATTCCCCCTCTTTGCTAAGACAAAGTCGCAAAACTAACAATTGAGGGCTCTTGGGGTTTAGTTTGGACTAGCCAAAAGATTTATTAATAGTAATTAAAAGTGAACTTCCTAAAAAGTTCTGAGAATGAGAAATGGCCATTAATTCTTCTTTCCATTTAGAAGCGTAAATGCCTCTTTCGAATATCATGTAACCGAGACTCGTAGGAAAAACTCTTTCTTCTCCTGCGCTCATCCATGCATGAACTTGGTTTCATCGGGTTCCGTCTTCCTAGCTAGGCCTGACGTTGAGTATTGCATCGTGATCTCTCGGCCGTGTGAGAGGAATCATGTAGGGTCAGCGCCTAGGTTGTGGCGGCCATCCAGAAATGACGGGCCATGCATCGTTGGTAAACTGCATGCAGATATAACTACTTTTAGTTTAATAACTTTATGTCCCAACAACAAAACTAGTTATAGTACAAACATGGAAACAAAATTTGCACCTAGTAAATGCTTTCTACTACGTACTAGCTAGTGTGTCACGAATCTCTGGGAGCCAGCACCGTGCATATCATCGTCAACAACAGGCCATCCCAAATCCTCCCCCTTCTTGATCCTCCTCATCCTCGCCATGACCTGATCAAAGGCAATGTCGAACGCGTCCCTCACGTCCCCCTGGAAGTCCACCCTGGGGTCCTTGTAGAGAAACCTGGGGATCATCCTGATGACCTCCTCCCTCATGGCGGCCACCTCCCGGTCGGTGTACCTGGCGAGCACCTCCTCGATGTCCACCTTCCCTTGGCTGACCTCGTCGAGGTCGATGAGCACCCAGTAGCGGCGCTTGCGGTGGCGGCCTTCCGGGTCCGGGTGGTGCCAGCGGTACTGCTGCTTGAAGGTGGACTCCTCGCGGAAGAAGACGGGGATGCATCCGGCCATGATGGAGTCCACGGAGGAGCGGCGCATGAAGGAGTCTCCGGGCGGCTGCAGGCAGAAGCGGGACGAGGCGAACACGGAGACGATCCTCCGCGGCGAGTGGCAGTTGAGGAAGCCCTCCAAGCCGTGGCTGCAGTCCACGAGCCCGCACCTGCTCGACGACGCGCACGAGTCGATGATGCGGTCACGGATGGCCAGCTCCTTCTCGGCGCGCCGCGCGCCGGCGAAGGCGAAGAGCCGCGGCCTGCGGGCGGCCCGAGCGCGCGCCTGCCACGCGGCCACGGCGCGCGCGGACGTCGGGTGGAAGTAGCTCGGGTACGGCACGGCGAAGTCCCGGCGCGCCCAGAGGTTGGACTCGTAGGTGAGCACCGTCATGTTGCCGGTCTCGGGGTGCTCGAGGAAGTTGTTGCCGCACACCCTCTCGTTGCCGTCGCCGTCGACCTCGTTGTGCCGGAACATCCAGGTGGTCTTGGCGGCGACCATGAAGTGGTCGCGTCCGCCCAAGGCCGCCCACTGCGGGCTCGACGACAGCCACCGGACGAACTCGGAGGAGGGGCCGTTGCGCACCGAGGCGTTGAAGCCGCAGCGGTGGTGCTCGACCTCCAGCGCCGGGTAGTAGGGCACGTACACGGCGGTGGCCGCGGCCGGGTCGTCGGTGAGGCACTCGTACCGCCGCATCCGGTTGTGCACGATCACCTCCAGGGAGTACTGGTCCGTGTTGTACCTGCGCGCAGCTTGCTACTCCTAGTAAGCACCATATATATGAGACGCGCGTGTGGATGCTAATGCTTGTAGGATCTAGCTACGAGCTTACCATCCGGTGTTGGGGATGACGCCGGTGTCGCCATCGCTGCCGTTGCCGGTGGCGGGAGGGAACACGGGGCCCATTCCGGCGTTGGCCATCAGGGAGCACATATGGTACTCATCCTGAAACGCAGGGGAGCCCTCGACGCAGTCTCTGAGAACATCGAACCGCGACGGCACGTCCAGCATGTACACCAACCTCCCCTCGCAGGACGGGGATGCCGCCGACGAAAGCCGGCGCAGGGGGCCATCCTGAACTGACAGCGGCAGGACGAGGAGCGACGAACCGGAGTCGAGAGGACGAGATGCAAAGAGGGAAAGCTGGATGAACTGGAAGTGGAGAAGGCAGGAGACGAGCCATGAGCCGAGGATGAGGACGCTGTAGAGGACATACTTGGGGTAGTGAGCTTCCATGTCTGTCTGCCTAGCTAGCTTCGCAGCAGCTAAATGGCCAGGCGATCTGGCTGAGGGGGTTTAGTAGGGGATTGGTGAACAAAGTAGCATCAAACAAGTGGTAACGTGTTAGCGAATCCTACTTATTTATATGCCCTTAAGTTTTGACTTTTGACCATGATGGTTCCTGTGTGTGTCATTTTGGTGTAAATTAAGTAGTACTTCAGTGGCACTGATACTCAAAGACGTAATTAGAACTTCCTGGAACAGAAACGTACAGCTAATTTGACCTTCCTTCGGGAACACTTCAGTACATAGGCTGCCGTGCTTATCGTCTGCTTCGACTACACGAAACGTAGCCTCGAGATAAACCAGTCCAGCTTAATTTGTTCGATCCAAAAAAAGAAATCAAGTCGGTCGAGCTGTCTCCAAGAAACTACAGTTTATGATGCACTCTACTAGTGTTCTTAAATCCCAGCTTGTCGTTCCCATGCATTGTATAAACCATGCCTGCAGATTGACTTGAGCTGCTCATTAAGATCTGCTCATCGAGATTCCAAGTAGTCAAATAGTACCGGAGTACGATTCTAAACATGTTTCCATTAAACAAACCAGTGGGATTTCCAGATCGAGGAGTGGTACAGATTCCACGGCCATTAAGAGTTCAAGGCAGCCTTGAACTCTTGACCCCTCTGACTTTTTACAAGCAGCTATCAGCATAAGCTCACATTTTTTTCACCTCTTGTTAAGTAAGATAAGTTGACAAAAAGATAAATTGAGTTGGGAACCTAGCCTGCTAGTTTTATCTGTGGCATCAGGTGGGAGACAATGAATCGATGCTGGTCACTCGTCAAGCCAACCGCAGGAGCCTGGTTGAGGACACGGGAACAAGTGCTTTGGTGCAAATGAATCGATGGGCATCACCCGGTAGTGGCCAATTTCTGCTGGCCGAGGTGACTGAGATGGTTCGGAGGACGAGGGGTGGTCGAGTATCTCATTCCTTGCACCTCTTGCCCGTTTTGCTGCACTAGCATTCCTTGCATCTGGAAAGACAATATGGTCCCTCTTGGGAGTTTCCAGCTCTCGGTCAATATCATGCTTCCTGCAAACATATTAAGAACTCGTCAGGTCAGGATAGGAAACAGAGATAACGAGCAAGTGCGTGTGTGTGAATGGTGAAAACAGGAGAGTTAACTCACGTGCAATAGATCAAAATTTTGTTGGGTAGAACTTTCTCCCACGCCCTTTGCGGATTCTCCTTTTCTTCTTCAAAGGAGATAACACTGCAAAAGAAGTAACAGTGAGAATCTTTGTTTTGACCAATGAAGTATAACCAATCCATTTTCCAGTGCAAAGGCAAACCTTGGCAAGCACTTGCGGTGGTATGCAGTTGGACAGCGCCTGCATACTGCCAACTGCATCTCCTTATCATCTTTGTTCTCTGCTTCCTTACACTGTTTACAACGATGCAGAGGACAAAAAAATCCCTGTCTACTAGCAACACGTCGCTCACAGACAACGGCCTTGTTTTTTTTATCAGGGAAGAGTAGTTTAGCAACACAATTAGGGTGGTAAAAGTGCCCACACCTTGGTTGCTTACACTGGAACACCTGAAAAGCCACGAACAGATGGTACACAATTAAGTATTTTAAGATGCGAGCCTACAAATATTACACCTAGAATAGAGATGTCAATTTGTGGTGGCAGTCCATGCACCTTTGGTTATACCACATGTTAGATTTGAGGCAATCGCATGAGGTGAGATGGGATATGTATATTTTGATTTGGCATGAATGTCAGGAAGATCTTAAACATGTTGTATTTTTTAAAATCCGCAGCAATGCACGGGTACTGTGCTAGTTTCTTAAATGTTTTACTATAAAATGCTACAATAAAAAAAGGCATCTCAAGATACATTCAATTTCTTCTAACTTTTATTATTTCATTTCTTCATCCCTTCTGAAAGAAACCAAGATGGAAATATCGATGAAAGATGATGAAGTGTATCTGTTATGCATACCTCAGGTCCTGATGCTAAGTCCGAAGACCCCAACAATCCACAGGCAAAACATTGATGCTGCTTATACTCGCAGTTCTTGCAGATATACATGTCCTCGTCCTGAATTACCATAGACAAACATGAAATAAATGGCAACTCCTATGCATGAATAAAGCAAGCGTGAAATAAAAGGAAACTACAAACTCAATCAAAATATACCCCTCGTGCTACATGTGTTTGCCACTGTTCTTCAGTTAGCCCAAGGGTTGTGCACATTGAGTCTTCACCATGCTCTTTGGTTGGGTGAAAGGATCTCCGACATCCACCATCACAGCTACAAAAAACAAGGTAAGGAACACTGAGATTAAGCAAGGTATATGGTTTGTTCATAGCAACAGAATTTTTTAACAAACTTCATGAAACATGTTGGAGGCACTACATGTTGCATCTCTGTAACACTGGACACCATAACTCAAAGTTGTGCTAAAAACATATTTGATGAAAAGCTTGAAAAAGATTCCTTCATTTTAAAGATGATGCCTATCTTGTGGGACTGAATGGCAGAAGAACTTGAGTATACTGAAAGGGCTATCTATCTGGAAGCAACTATCATGTGAAGATCAGCTATCAGAGTAGATAAATGCAGCATAATCTTCTAGTACCGTTAGTTTTGTCGAAAAAACATGAAATCTATTGCTAGCAGAATACACATTAACTACAATATTACATAATCACTAGCTGTTTATATGTTAACAAAATAATTTCCTGTGTAGAGTTGGTAAAATTATCAATGGAGGAGCAAAGTTAAGGAAAGATAGTGAATTAGAGACTGGAAATGCACACTTATTATAGAAGATGAAGCCATTGAAACTTGATTGTGAATACACCTACCAGAGTAAATCACCACCATTGTCGCAAAGTACACAAATATCTCTCTGCACAAAACATAGATATCTTAGCTATGTGGAGCTGAATTTAACCAGACCAGGAGAAAACTAACTTGGTTAATAATTTCGATATGAAAAAGAATCTGATAACTAATTTAACAAAAGCCAAATATGTTGTAATAATAATATGACACAGCTTGTAGACAAATTCCAGTGAACCAAACATAGATTTCGAACAAGCAAGAAGGCAGAAAGCTAGGCATACGGCTGAAAAATAACGAATTGATGCGATATATCATACACACTCTGTCGGTTCCAATGAATAAGACAAGTATTTAGTCAAAAGTCAACAAGTTATAAGTTTGCCCCATGTTATCGATAAAAATATGAAAATTTTACTAGACCAAATTAATATTGATAGATTCGCTATAAAATATGTGTTCATAATATGTTGATTACATATTGTTGATCTTTCATTCCATATATTTGGTCAAACTTAGTAAGTTTTGACTTTCGATTAAATTTATTCATTGGAACGTATCACTGTGAATTCCACCGGTGCGAAAAAACACCAATTCAAACACTAGGATTTTTGGATTATGGCAATGACATTTCCGAAACTCATTTTTGTGGTGGGACTTTCGATTAAATTTATTCATTGGAACATATCACTGCGAATTTCACCAGTGCGAAAAAACACTACCACAAACACTAGAATTTTTGGATTATGGCAATGACATTTCAGAATAACTCATTTTTGCGGTGGTGTTTTTTATTAAACGAAGTTGGATTGCCATTCTCGAATGAACCCAAAAAAGTATGTTTTGCGACCAAATGGTAAACTGGTTCTCCCAAGTTTGCAATACAATAAGGTATAAGTTTTCTGATTTCCTTGTTTCACCAATAGTTCAACAAACCAATAAATGGATAGCTTTTACAAAACAGAGGAATCAGTAAATTTATGACCCCAATAAGTATCGCCAACAATAGAAGCAATTTATGACCTAAATTAGCACGATGGCAGCTGATCTTCCTGTGCAGAAGCACTAGATCCACGATAACCAGCAAGGTACTAACTGAATGATGTACTAGCTCTAGACAAACAAAAATAGCAGCAATTTAAGCAATCTGGTGAACGTGGATTCGTGGTACCTTTCTCTTCTTAACGGGCGCCTCGCCACCGGCCGCCTTTGGATTGCTGGCCTGGCCTCCTCCCTTCTTCTTCCGGCGCATCTTTATCACGGCCATGTTCTTCCCCGAGGATCAGGCAGGCCAAGACGCGAACTTTATTGTTGTTTTCCTATGGTCGCCCGTCAATCTCCCTCTCCGGTCGATCCGCGGGGAAGTGCGGCGACCAACAACAACAGTACAGATCGGAGTCCCGGGAAGCAGCAAGAATTGCTCACCTCGATTTCTCTCTTCGGCTGCTCCGGCCTCCAGTCCTATCTAGGCGCGTTCTTGAACTCGGGGAGTGGGGAGCAGGGATCCGAGTATATAGCAATCGGCGGAACCGACGAGCCACCGGCACTGAATCGAACAAGGATAATGTGGGACGGGGAAAGGAAAGGGTAGCGCCGCCGCCGTCGGTACGGAGTCCGATCCGTTCCCGGTTCCCTATAAGGGCGCAGCCGCCGCCCGGCTGGCGTTTCGACTTGCGACACGTGTCGTACCGTCTACGGATCAGTATCTCGGCTGGCATCTTGGTGCTGATCCTGATCATATCGTAGCCTAGTCACAGGATTCTTTGACACGTCTAGAGTCAACAACTAGTACTGTGAAATATATGAGAAGATTGTTTAGAGCAAAATAAGCTAACAAAGGTTGCATAGGCATTGAGAACTTGTGCGAAGTGAGCCTAGCTCAGCTGGTTGGTTCCTTGTGATGAAACCAGCCCACCCAGTTTCAATTCTCAGACTTGATACAGGTGCTCGCATTTTACTAGATTTTTCAGGATTTAAGCGGCGCTATGCTTTCAGTGGTAGGTGACGTGCCCGTCAACAGCGAGGTGTCTGTGGTGACTTCGTCAACCTCAAGATCTGTCGGACCAGTCTCTCGGAGGTGCTCATAGGGGTAGGTTTTGCGTGCGTGCGTTCATAGGGGTTAGGGGTGTGTGTACGTGCGTGTTTATGAGCGTCTGCGTCTGTACTGTGTTTTACAAAAAAAAACATTGAGAACTTGTCTGTGACAAAATGGTTAGGAGGATGGTTGTGCCCCCAGCCCAACAGAGTTCAAATTCCAGATTTGACGCTGGTGTTTCTCATTTAGGCGGAATATTCTTCAGTGCGAAGCGACGTTCCCGTCAACAGCGAGACGCCTGTGGTGACTTCGTCAATCTCAAGAACTGATCCGTCGGCTCAGTCTCTCGGAGGTGCTCATAGGGGTAGGGTGTGCGTGCGTGTGTTCATAGGGGTGAGTGTGTGCGCGTGTATATGAGCGCTTGCGTTGTACTGTGTTTCTCAAAACAAAATGCATAGGCATTAACTTACAAAAAAAAATTAAAGGTACTTCCTCTAATTGAAAAAATGTCGCTCATCTAGTATAAAGTTTGTATATTAGCTTAGTATAAAGTTTGCAACAATTTATAACTTTCAATAGAGAAAAAGACCTTCTCTATCATGTCACTGTGAAAATCAAATCTCAATGTACATAATCCGTTACAGGACAATCACTTAGCGTTTTATATATACAAAGTATGTTTTATCTTTTTCTAAACTTGTTTTTTCATCAATGATTTGTTCATTGAATGATATCTCTAGTTTAGTATAGTTTTGCGATTGAACTAGAATTGGACGATAACTGAATTTGTTATTGGTGTTGTTCTACAGTGTTTGGAGGGATGTGGGACTCCAGCTCAAATCCGTTTGACCGTGAAATATTTGGAGCTCACGCATGAGGGTGGATTGTTTTTATACCATCAAACATTTGAATTTATTTTATATATTTTGAAAAGGTTGTGTTGAACTTGGGCAATTAAGGTAGTTTGGCGCTATTTTTCGCTACATTAGAGACTTTGACTAAGTTGGAAATCAGAAACCATGTTATGCTATGATATACACTAGGACCTAGAGGTTTAATATATACAACATTGACAATAGTATCTAACCACATGAAATCATATGAAATACAAGTGGTGTGATACTTGCTTGTTCTCAGAGAAGGGAAAAGATGACCAACCGTTTTGAGTCTTCACAGAAAGTACTCCATGGACATGGGTGTTAGATCAAAGAGGTACCCAACTGCATTAGCTACCTAGGTGTACTTGGACGACACTGTGCAGAGAAGCTTCTTGACCATTTTCTCCAACGTGAGGGGTTCATCGAGGATGCTTTTATGTTATTGGTGAGCCTCTTTATGCGCATAGCAAGCTCCTCGATGGTCTCTCACCATCCCTCATGTGTATAACATCAAACTCCTTAGATTATACACATTGACCATGTAGACACGTGCATCGCCTATTTACATAGGCTTGGCGGGGTCCCATGCCTCCTTTTGTCGTCGCCTTCACTATAAGACCGATTTGCACTTTTCAAAATTGTCGCAAGCGATGTCCTATCCTCTAGAAAGTTGTCGTTGTCCTCAATAACATCCTACGCGCTTTGGTTCTTATGTTGACCTTCCCGATCACCACTCACTCGTTGCCATGAACATCAGATAGAAGACACACTGCTAACCACCACTTCATGGCAGACACACCGCGTTGGGCTCCTCCAAAGATGTAACGGTGAGGCTAAGCCATCACAACAATTAGACGGCCGGGGCGGAATGCGAGAATCTTTGTCGACCATGGCTCTGATACCAAACCAAATGCTAGCACCGGATAAGAAAAACACACGCGACGACGTGTTTGAGACGGCTCCACTCGAGGGAGTGAATATATGGAACATGGGGTGGGGGGGGGGGGGGGGGGGGGGGGGCATATGCTCACTCCTATTTGAAATGTCAAAAACATGTCCAAAAAATATGAAACAAAAATTTCATACACATGTCTCGCAAAACATGTGCCCACACATGAGTTTCGTGATGAAATTACTATTTACTTTGTCTTGGTAAGAAAGAGAAAAATTATGTCCTATATAAAAGTATATGTGACGTATTTTTGTTATTTTATATAGACCAATTAAAAAGTCATTTCCGCGTAGAACTTTCTACGCACACCCGATATATGTGAGATCTCCGCCGAAAACTTTTTTTTTTAAATAAACAGTTACAAAATGATTTTTTGAACTGGGAGCATATGGCCCATGTTCATCTATACCTAATAATAAAGGGAGGAAGCTTTCTTACGGTACGTCATTTTTTCTTCCAATTCTACCCCTATAATTCTGAGATATTACCCACCACCGTCACCGGTAAGTGAAAAACGGTTCGATTCTCTCTTTTTTCCCGTCCTATCCGAGTGGTCAACAAAGCCCTCCGCTTCACCCAGCCGATGGTGCAGCGCCGGCGACTAGCAGGACCGAGCGGCGACACGCGTCAGGGCTTGAGGCAGCGGTGGTCCGCGGATACGTGCGCGGCATCGGGCGGCGTGGTAGGCGTGATCACGGCGGTGCGCAGCGGGCGTGGGCACAACTCGCGGTCGGCATGGGGCGGAGGTGCGGTGCTGGGTGGCGAGGCCATTGCGCGGCGGCAGCGACACCGCAGCGTGCGATGCAGCTCTGCAAGGGCGCTCGGATGCGCGGTTCTACATTGGCGCGCCAATCGGCGGCGAGGGCGCAGACGCGTCGCAGGCCGGTGCGGTCGCGGGCGGAGTAGCCTCGGCAGGGCGGTTTGGTGACTTACCCGCACAGTTTGTTCTTTTTCATCACTTATGTTCGCTCGTATAAAGGGAAACACTGAAGCGGACGCGCAGCTACCGCCCAGCACACGGCGGCTCTGGCCCCGAGACATCTGCTTGTGGAGATGGAGCTTGGCCCTCTCCCTCAGCGAGGTCGTCGGCCTCGGTCGGCTCCCCTCATCCAATCCAAGTATCCAACCAGACCAAGCGGTGGAGGCGACGTGACTCCATGGCGGCCACCGGTCGGCATGGCGCGGTGCTATTCTTGTGTGCGCGTGTCCGGCCTGGCGATGACCGGGTTGAGGCCTACGCACCTCGCTTTGTTTGGAGTGGTGGTCCTTCGTCGCGATGCACCTCACAGCGTTGCTGCTTCCAAGCTACAGATGACGACTAGATGGACGAGGAAGCTTCCTGGTGTCTGCTGGGGACTCATGGTGTGGGGAATCAGAAGGCGCAGGCTGGGGTGCTCGCACGGTCGAGGTCGAACAGGATGTAGTGCCCATTTACTTTTTTTGAACGAAGGCAAAAGCTTTGCCTTATATTTATTAAGAAGAAGGTGCCGGTTTATTAGTGGAAGAAACCGGGCGAAAACCATAAAACGAACATCAACACCAAGTACCCACATAAACACAAAGACCAACACCTATGGCAACATTCAGAAGCAACCCGACCGCTCACAAACTCGCCCAAAATATCCCAACCACGAACCGACTACCTGACTACCTCAAAAGGTCTCAACAATCAAGTAGAAACAGCCGCAGATGCCTTGTCAATGGTGCCACTCTTCATGCCTATGCTCCTAAGAGCCTTCTTGACCTTCTTGATCTTGCCAGTAGGAGCCTCCTCTGCTAGGAGGCAAACAATCGCCTTGCTAGACCCAGGGCTAGCTGCCTCCAATGAAGCGAGCAAACCATCAAGTTTTTTCACGAAGACCGCCTCCTCAATACGTGCCAACATACCATCACAATCAAAGAAGGGTGACCGGATGGACTTCAACGCCTCATAATTAGGTGCCAAAGCACCTACCTCATCAGCCTCATCCTCCATAGACGTCACCTGGCCAACAACCATGGGTGAGGGAGCAACACCCACACAGGGCGTCGAGGCCATCGTCAAATCCTCCACCGAGCTGAACTCCGTCGGAGACATAATAGATGGATCCTCACACGACTCCTGAAGCACTGGAGTCAAGATCTCGCCTATGCCCTCGCCCTCAGAGGCGGGCGTGGCAACAAGTTGCGACGACGGGCAAGGACTACCACGAGGAGAGAAACAACCAAAGTGAAGTGCTTCCTCAACCACAGACGACTGCATAGTGGAGTCAAGTGGAACCGAAGCCTGCACAAGGGCGAGCCCTAGGCCACCAGAGGTACATGTCTCCATCGTCTGCAAAGAATCACCATCGCGTGCCAACAACAGTTTGAGAGTTGCAATCTCTAAGATTAGGTTGTCCAACAACAGTTTGACAGTTTGAGAGGTGCCCATTTACACTGCCTTTGACTTCCGTCCAACACAAATTTCGTTTGATTATTCCTCCGGCCTGATGCAATATCTCGTTCATTTTTTTCTTTCATCTGCTTCTCGAATGTTCTAAGATTAGGTTGTTGAAACATTTTGGCATCCATGTGTTATGAAACTTAGTAGATTGCCCTGGATGCTTTGTGGTCGAACTGCGCTTACTAAGTCAGATTCATTCTCATTCCCCTCCCAGCCGAACTGACACCTAAAATTCAGTCGAACAGTCCAGTTGTGCGGCTTCTGTTTGTTAGAAAATATAGCTCCTGAGAAGAAATATCATCAAGAAATGAGGGAGGACGTCACAGCTAGGTAGTTCACTTTTAGCCGCCAATAAGTTTATTCTCTCCTTCAGAGTTTGGGTAGAGGAGCAAAGGCACTTGTTCAAGTTCGATTTGTTCTTTCGTTCCATGGTGAAGAAGGAAAAAAAAAGACATCGATTCATGCAAGTTCAGCAGCGGCTAGACCAAAAGGAACGGTACCCTTCGCTATTCACATAAAGCTTTACGTGTAGGCTACATTGTCCACAGATATTGATTTCTTGCAGCTGTATTCAAACAGAATTATACCAACAAGGATGCAATTAATATGTCTGTTTGATCAGTTCTATCAAAAAAAATCTGAAACCGAGGCAAAAAAAACTTGTCATTTTCATGAGACACTAGAACCGGAGATAGTAGATAAATTATATATATGATACTACTACAGAAATAAAAATGACAGTGTACCCAGGTAACTCAAGACTGATTTCACTTTGAATGGTTTCGATAAGTGATTACCAAGATAGTATGTGCCAGATTTTGTTCTTGGCATGAAAGCATGAACGAATCTAAACAGTATGCAACAAATCCGAAATCTTTTCTCCCGTTACAACGCAAGGGCATATGTGGTAATCGAATGAATTTCAATTAAACGTCTAATTATATGGTTATCTTTTACATACAAATGAATTATTCATCGATGAAAATCTCAGTGTCGCCAATGTTTGAGCGAATAATAATGCAGTTCCACGACACATTTTTTCTCCGGGCATTTTTACTAGTCCTAGCATAAAAGAGTTTATCAAGATAAAAACATGGTGAACGGGAGGAGTACACAAGACATTGGTAGTACTACGCAGAAAGATTCCCCCCTCGCCCGCTTTGTCGCCCTCCCGCGGGCGACGGGCGAGCCCTAGCTCGCCGCCTCCTCCTCAGACCTCCTCCCTCTCCCTCTCCCTGCCGCCGCCGCCGGCGTAGGACGCCGGGCTTCTCCCGCGCGTGGCTGGCAGGGGCGGGACGGCTTCTACCCGCTCGCGCGAACAGAGGGCGGGACCTCCTGCAGGCAGCGGTGCTCCTTGGCTGACGACGGTCCGGCTCGGCGGCGTGAGCTCCCGCGACCGGGTGGAGTGCGTCACGGCGGCGCGGCCGTTGGCTGCAAGGAGGCGCGGTAGTGTGCAGCGGCCGGCTGGCTGCCGGAGGGCGGCCGGCGACGCCCTACCGGCCCAGATCTGGGCCCTTTGGGGCCCATCTGGGTCTGGGCGGGCCGCAGCAGGCGTGGTGGCGTCTCCTCGGTGGACGACAAGCAAAGGCAGGGGCTTGGGATGGCGGCAGTGCGGCGGCGGGACTTCACGAGCCCACTTGGGCTCGGTCGGGCCGGTGAGGGAGTTTTTTTTTTAAATAATACGATTTTTAATACAAATTCGGATTTTAGCGCGTGGAATCAGAAAATTTGAAAACTAGGGCGCGGTCGGCCTGACTCGTGCCGATCGGCACGGATAGTGCCGAAAAGCTTCGGTCGGCGGGACCCGCACCGACGGATGCATGCGGCAGACGCTCGCAGGCCGGGCCCCCACCTTTCGGCGTTACTCGCGCCGATCGGCACGGCTCGTGCCGATCTGGACCGAGTTATCCCCCCGCGCCGGCTCCCTTTCCTTTCTCCCTTCTTCTTCTTCCTCCCATCGACCCAAGAGGTGTGAGCTCAGTTCTTCCTCCCCCCACGAATACTCTGCCAAATCTTGCCCAAATAATTAGTGTGAGCAGGTTAGATTACTAGGAAACAAGAGAGGAGGACTAGGGCATCAAGGATCTGTCCATGCAGTAATTTTTGGTGGATTCGTTTTAAGGAGAGGAGGTGAAGGATTGGAAGCAATGGAGGCCAACAATGGTGGATAGCAGTGGTGGGAGCTCGTGTTGGAGGAGGAGGTGTGGTGGTGGAGCAGTGGTGGCGGTAGATTGAGGCCGGGAACGGAAGAAACGGGCTTTCCACGCGTCAAGGGTAAACCCTAAGTAATCACTAGATGAATCTTGTTTATATTTTTTAGTGCATTTATTTCTTATGTATGTGTTAGTTGTTAAATATTTGTGTCGGTGGATGTGATAGGTGTACCGTACAATTTTTTTGTCGGTGGTTTATGATTATTCTGTTAATATTGTTGTATAAATAAATTTGGCCGAACAATGCGTTAGTTATATTATATATATATATATATATGTAAATTTAGTCGGTGGATATATACCGGATGGATGCGTTAGTGGGTGGCGGGTGGTTTTTGTGGCGGTCGATATTAATGGGTGTATGTTGGTTCTTTGTTATTATTTGAGGACTATTAGTAATATTGGTAATATTATCGGTGGTCGCAATATTTTGTAGCGTATTATTTGACGGAATTAATTTGTTTAGGTAATGGAAGTCGTTGATTTTGTTGTGCACTTCGGCGCCGGTAATGTCCGTGTTACGGAGACTGGGGTTGATCTTAGTGAATATAATAATATGGTGATGCAGTTGCCAGACCCAGAGAGAGCTAGAATAGCTGCAGTGCAGGAGTATTTCACTGGTAATTTTGGGTATGATCCTAATATATTTACGGTTAAGATCCAGTCAGTATGGTCCAAATCCCGTACAAATATTTTTCGGGAGTTGTTACCGCTGGATCGAACAGGTCAGTGGATAACTTGGCTAGCATCATGCAAACGTCGAGGTACCCAACCAGAAATCCTGCTGATATTTTATCCGAAGCAGAACAATGTAGAACAAGGTGGCGGAGGTTTTCAGCATGGAGAAAGCAGTCAGGGTGCTGATTCACAAAATGTGGATATTCCTGATAGGTATGAGCCAGCACTATGTGTTGACTCGGAAGGACCTCCGCCAGTCGGAGAGGCTGATGCGGATGAGTACGAAGGTACTGTGCAAGAAGAGATGCTGGTTGAAGATGAGGATGGTCTTGAAGAAGATCTTGATTCGGATGATGAAGATGACCCAAATGAGGATGATATTGCTAATGATGAAGAAGATAGTGTTGCAGATGTGCCGATTCCTCACTCCTGGGATATGGACAAGTCGAACATGACAACTGTGGATGATGGATATTCTGCCGCATGGGAGTATCGAATGAATAATATTCGAATCGGAGCCCAGTATAACACAAAGCTGGAGCTGAGGGAAGCCGTGATTGAGTGGGCATTGGCAACGCAAAGGGTTTTCCGTACTGATGTGTCAAATAGTCAATATTTGACTATGAGCTGCACTAACATCGACTGTCCTGCCAGGGTCCACGCTCACGTACCGAAGTACGACGTGCTGTGGGTGGTGTCTGATTTTCAGCCACACACTTGTGAAATATCTAGCACGTTGACGGACCATCCAAACCTGTCTTCAACTCTCATTGCACGCCTGTTGTTCAGCGAGATAGTGCAGAAGAAAGACATGACCGCGAGAAGCATTCAGTTGACAGTTAAGAGTAGATGGAAAACCAATATTAAGTATGGGAAGGCTTGGAGAGCTAAGCAGAAGGCTCTAGAAGAGAGGTTCGGCACTTTTTATGATGCTTATGACAGCGTTGTTGCCATGGTGGACACACTGCAAAAGAGAAATCCTGGTACAGAGGTTCAATTTCAATGTTCTCATTGGAACAACCATCCTACGTTGGTGGTGTTTGCCCGGTTGTTCTTCTCGTTCGGCATCTGCATTGAAGCTTTTAAATACTGCCGACCAGTCTTGTGCATCGACGGCACATTTCTCACCGGCAAGTACAAGGGGGTGATATTGACTGCAATAGGAGTGGACGGCAACGGACAAATCGTCCCTATTGCGTTTGCCTTTGTTGAGGGTGAAAATTATGAAAGCTGGCTATTCTTTCTCAGGCAGTTGAAAAAGGGGGTTGTGAAGGATAGGCCGAACGTGTGTATTCTTCATGACAGGCATGCAGGTCTGTTGAAGGCAATCAAGACTCTGCAGCACCCTGCTGAAGACGAAGAAACTCCGTGGACTGATGTGCAGAGCCGATGGTGTATGAGACATCTGGCTGCTAACTTTTACTCTTGTTTTAAGAGTAAACGTCTTATGAATTTGTTCAAAAGACTCTGCAATGTGAATCAGCAAAGAAAGTATGAATTTTTGTGGGAAAGGCTAACTGAATTCACGCAGAAACAAGTGAAAGAAAGAAGAGCTGCACAGGCAACGGCAGTAGCTGCTCAGGTGGCGGCAGCACAAGCGGCACAAACTGATGAGTCTGAACCAGTAGGGTTGTGTGATTTGCCCGGAATTGATCCACCAGGAACAAAGAGAAAGAAAGGAGCACGCATCCGGAATTTCGAAGAGTGGATAGAGAAAGAGCCGCCCGTGAAGTGGTCTTTGTTGCATGATGCACACGGAGCGAGATATGGCATCATGACTACGAACCTT
This sequence comes from Poa annua, assembly GCA_026929855.1. Lineage (NCBI taxonomy): Eukaryota > Viridiplantae > Streptophyta > Magnoliopsida > Poales > Poaceae > Poa > Poa annua. Next base: position 68,003,005 of record CM049439.1, on the reverse strand, counting down.
GCAGAGATATATAACTTTGTCCTCAGAGGGAACCGGGGTCTTCCACTTACAGCTCTGGTCGAGGGGATTATGCACGGAACAATGAATTATTTTAGAGATAGACGTGTCGAAGCCGTGAATCACTGCCATTGGTACCCTGACACACCTTACTGTCGCAAGATAAGAACATACATGGAGAAGAAAACACAGAAGGCTCGGTTGCACAATGTCGTTAGAGTTGGTAATGTAGAAGCTCGGTATGAGGTGGGCCTGCCGACAGAAAGATTTGGGGCTGCCGTGCTGAGAACCCACGAGGTGTTCATAACTGACGGATATCCGCCAAAATGTGAATGTACCTGCAATAAACCGAGGCTTCTTCATCTTCCTTGCTCTCATGTGTTAGCAGTATGTGGACAGATGGGGTTGCATGCTGGGTGTTTTGTGTCACCATACTACATGAAGGAGGCAGTGGTGCAAACCTGGACCGGAGAGATGAGAGGTTTCCGAATGGAAGGTAACTTCAACAAGGTTGATGAGGCAAAAAGAGAAATCATTCCTTCTCCATTAACCATGCGGACTAGCAGAGGACGACGTCAGTCACGGCGCATCAGGAATGATATGGACGAGGCAGAAGCAGGTGGTTCAACTCGTCAGTGCTTGTTATGCAATTTGTTCGGCCACAAAGAGAAACATTGTCCAAAATTCCCCCAACGAGGCGAACCTGTACGTGGCCGAGGAACAAGAGGTGGCCGAGGAGGTAGAGGCCGAGCAACTCGTGGCTAGTATTATGCTTTAATTCGTATTTGTAATAATAAAGTACAATTGTTCGAAGTTGTTTGTTCGAGGACGATGTTGTTTGTTGTAGGTGCAGATCTGTTTTAATTCGTATTTGTAATAATGAAATACAATGGGACGATGTTGTTTGTTGAATGGTATCTGTTTTATTTCGTATTTGTAATAATGACGTACAATTGTTTAAAGTGGTATTTCTACTAGTATGTTCATGTTGTATAACTTTGCAGATGGCGGGTCGTGCTTTGCTTAGTGCCGATGTTGATTCAAAGCATCGCGCTAAGATATGGGAGTCAGGTGGGCAGCCACATCTTCTGCGTACTCGGACACCATCGATTAACTGGGAGTTGCATCCTGACTGGATTGATCGGTACGTTGGACTTAATAATTTTATATATTGTTTAGACTGTCAACGGTTTTATTAACGGACTTCTAACAAAGTTCTTTTAAGTACTTGCAGGTTGACTTGGGCAGGTCTTTTACCGCTTGCACGTCTAGTTGAGAGCATCCCCGCAGGATGGGTTCAGCTTCAGCCCGATGAGGTACACGGCGAGCCGAGGCAGATGCACCACATTGGCACTACTAAGATCACGATGGACAGGTCACTGCTTAGCAGCTTAGTGGACCGTTGGAGGCCGGAGACCCACACTTTTCACTTCCCGTGGGGGGATATGGCACCGACTCTTCAGGATGTGTCATATTTGTTGGGACTCCCTTTGGCTGGCGCAGTGCTTGGACCTGCAGATCCTCCGCCCGATTGGCATGAGGCCATGCAGGCACGCTTCGCAGGCGTGCATCCTGGGAACCCCATGTTGCCTGAGCACAAGCATGGTGTACAGCTGAACTGGCTTAACAAGTGGCAAGTAAATGTTAATTATGTAGTGAGTTTACTTTCTCCGTGTATACTCCATGACTAACTAATTTAGTTTGCGGTTTGCAGCTACGGGCATACGGCATCCCGGTGGAGCACCTGACTCAGGAGCAGGTTACGCGGAGCCTCGAGGCGTATCTACTGTGGCTATTTGGCAAGGTGATGTTCACTGAGACTCATCACGACACTATTACTGCTCGTTGGGTACCTATAGCACTAGAGATTGCAGCGGCACAGAACCAAGAAGACATAGAGCAGCGGAGTTGGGGGTCTGCACTATTAGCTGCTACATACAGGGCTCTGTGCACCGTGTGCACGAAGAACTCGGATAGCTCTTCGATACTAGGATGTCCTCTATTTCTGCAGCTCTGGTCTTGGGAGAGGTTCCCTGTCGGTAGACCCGACGTGGACGCGACCAGGCCCTGGGACTACAGACTGATAGATCACAACGCAGTTGATCTTCCCACATTTGGCAGTATGTGGGCATATAGAGAGGTACCCATTCGATACTCCATTACTTTGAAGTTAGGTTCTTTCAAATTTTAATGTTCAATTATTCATTAATAATTATAAATGTTTGCAGAGACGATTCCAGGGTGATCAAGTGAGAAACTGCTACGTGATGTTCACTGAGTGGTTCGATCAACTGCCACATCACCAGGTTATATGGGAGCCATATCACGAGTCGCGGATACAGGCACGATACCCGGCGGGATTTCTTCTTTGTGCACCAGAGACCGTGCATACTGGTTGACTACACGTCGGATTGTGTTCGACGTCTTGGTGGAGGAGATGTCGCAACACCGTGTTATGAGACAGTTTGGACTTCGCCAGTGGCCGGTGCCTCCTACTAGAGCTACACTTCCTCAGCACGTGCACAAGTAAGTACTCGAACTTATATTTAAAATATGGGGTACTAGTGTTGTTCTAGTACGTACTTATGCTATGTGTGCATTTCGCAGGAAAGGACGGCAGGGAGAGAGATCGCTCGCATCTTATGTGCAGACGATCCTACCATACATACAAGAATGGGGGAGTGCGACGGATCCGGCAAATTTATGGCCCGCAGAAGCACCCTTTGTGCTTGCTGATTTTGAGGAGTACCTCCGGACGTACAGGCTCGCCTGTCGCACTCGTTTGGTTACGAGTGCCGACCCTGACGACCTTCCTGCGGCTGATATCACGGCCATGTACCCAACACAGGGAATCGGGGCTCGGGGAAACACAGCGGTAAGTGGTCTAGTTTCAGTACTCTACTACGCACTGTACGTACTACAGTAAAAACATATCTGACATTTCATTTATATTTTACAGGCCGACATCATAGCAGATATTCAGGCGGACGTCGCTGCGTACTACCCCGTCGTTGGTGCCCAGCACCAGTCGTGGTTCAAGCGTCTACAGGACAAGCTACGGCGTGCTTATGGTGTGCTTACATGCACAGATGCTCAGGACGTTGTTCCACGCCATGCACCCCCGCGTCCCCCACGGCACTCCTCGGCACGGCTGTTAGGTGCCGCACAGGTATCACCACCCCGTGACACCACTCCTCGGCACGATCCACGCCCACGTTTTACACCTCAGCAGAGTCCTTGCACACGCCCCACAGACCACACATTTGCGTCTACCTCTCGCCAGCCGGACGCTATCGACCCTGGTCCATCCCAGCCACCTCTTTCAAAGATTCCAGTGTATGTGTCGGGTCCTTCACAGCCGACTATGTTTATGCCGGCAACTTTACAGTCGCCATTGTTTATGTCGGGTCCTGCACAGCCTCCACTCTTTATGCCGGGTAGTTCACCCTGGCAGGCACACGCACCACCGTACACCGGGATGCCATATTCGTACGGTTATGGGGGCGGACCACAGTTCGTTGGAGCATCACACCAGCCGCAGATGGCCAATCTTATGGGCCAGTACTCTCAGCAACTAACGCACGGAGGTTAGAATTTTTTATTTCTCGTAGATATATAATTCATATCCAGACAGCTCACACTAACATATTATCTTGTGCAGGTGCAGATCAGGTGTACAACTCTCCCCATGACGAGGTGTTAGCTCGGCAAATCCCAGGGTTGTGCACCCCGGGTTGATTGAGGGGGAGAGAGAGTGCGCGCTGGTAGTTCCGTCGGCTGACAAGTAAAGATTTACCCAGGTTCGGCCCCTCATGGTGAGGTAAAGACCTACATCCTGCTTGTCTGATCTGTATAGATGTATAATGATGTTACATGGTGGCCGCAAGGGCGATGATGTGAGACGTGGTCTCGCTAGGGCTATGCCTATCTGTGTGTCCCCCCCCCCCCCGTATGGGGTGCCCCTGCCTGGCTTTATAAAGGGAGCCAGGTAGGGTTTACATGAAGTTCTTGTCTTGTACTTCAAGTTGTAGTTTGTTGGGCTTCATGGGCCTCCAGGTGCTGGGCTGCATCGGGTACGCCAACGGTCGGGTGCCCGGAGGGTACGCCCACGTCAGGAGCTCCCGAGTGTCTGGTCGATACGAAGAATCGGGTAGAGACTCAAAGCAGCATGTCGTGTAGGCGTAGTCGATGCGTCGGGTAAGTACTCTTTCCTCCTGGGCACGCCGTCTTGTTCCTGAAAACGATAGTTAAAGAAATTCGACTCCGGCCGTTGAGGGCTTACAGAGGATGCTTTAGTCGTTAATGTTTCGACTGAGTCTATCGGGAGCGCGAACAGTGCTCCCGATGGGAGTAGCCCCCGAGATTAAGCTGAATTGCTTGTAATTGAGGTTAATCTAAAAAACTTCTCAGTCGAAAAGAAATCTCTGATACCCTCCCGATGGGAGTGACGTTAGGAACTCGCTGATGGAACCATGGTCCTTTTTGTTCGGCCTTTCATGCGGCCTACTGTATGATGCACTTTCGAGTGCTCATTCAGCCAATGGGGCTACTTTTGAGTAGTTCTCTCAGCCGTAAGCTTACTTGTAAAGTAACTCGAATAGAGTTGCATCTTTGATTCAGCCAAGCGGCCTACTTCGTAAAAAACCCAAGTGAGATTGGAGTTTGTATTTAGTCGAATGACCTACTTTGTGGAACTCGAATGAGATTCGAGTGCTCATTCAGCCCGACGGCCTACTTGGTGGATTCGACAAACATACCGAGTATTTGCTCAGCCGAACGGCCTACTGCGTTGTTGGACCTGTATGGCGCAGCCCCCGAGTGTTCGAGTGCGGCCTAGGTTTTCTTGTTGGACCTGTATGGCGCAACTCCCGAGTGTTCGAGTGACGGCCGAGGTTTGACTTAGACCTGTGCGGCGCAGCCCCCGAGTGCTTCGGGTGGCGGCCAAGGATTTTTCGAGTTAGACCTGTATGGCGCAGCCCCCGAGTGTGTCGGGTGACGGCCGAGGTTTGACTTAGACCTGTGCGGCGCAGCCCCCGAGTGCTTCGGGTGGCGGCCAAGGATTTTCGAGTTAGACCTGTATGGCGCAGCCCCCGAGTGCGTCGGGTGACGACCGAGGTTTGACTTAGACCTGTGCGGCGCAGCCCCCGAGTGCTTCGGGTGGCGGCCAAGGATTTTTCGAGTTAGACCTGTATGGCGCAGCCCCCGAGTGCGTCGGGTGACGGCCGAGGTTTGACTTAGACCTGTGCGGCGCAGCCCCCGAGTGCTTCGGGTGGCGGCCAAGGATTTTTCGAGTTAGACCTGTATGGCGCAGCCCCCGAGTGCGTCGGGTGACGGCCGAGGTTTGACTTAGACCTGTGCGGCGCAGCCCCCGAGTGCTTCGGGTGTGGCCAAGGCGAATTTGTTTGTGACCTGTGCGGCGCAACACCCGGGAGAGCATCAGGTGTGGCCAAGGCGAATTTGTTTATGCGCGGCGGACCGGAGTCGACGCGGCGGAGTTGTGCCGTAGAGGCAGTGGACGCGGCGGACCGGAGTCGACGCGGCGGAGTTGTGCCGTAGAGGCAGTCGACGCGGCGGACCGGAGTCGACGCGGCGGAGTGGTGCCGTAGAGGCAGTCGACGCGGCGGAAGTAGTCGACGCGGCGGAGTGGTGCCGTAGAGGCAGTGGACGCGGCGGACCGGAGTCGACGCGGCGGAGTTGTGCCGTAGAGGCAGTCGACGCGGCGGACCGGAGTCGACGCGGCGGAGTGGTGCCGTAGAGGCAGTTGACGCGGCGGACCGGAGTCGACGCGGCGGAGTGGTGCCGTAGAGGCAGTCGACGCGGCGGACCGGAGTCGACGCGGCGGAGTCGTGCCGTAGAGGCAGTCGACGCGGCGGACCGGAGTCGACGCGGCGGAGTCGTGCCGTAGAGGCAGTCGACGCGGCGGACCGGAGTCGACGCGGCGGAGTTGAGTGGTGCCGTAGAGGCAGTGGACGCGGCGGACCGGAGTCGACGCGGCGGAGTTGTGCCGTAGAGGCAGTCGACGCGGCGGACCGGAGTCGACGCGGCGGAGTGGTGCCGTAGAGGCAGTCGACGCGGCGGACCGGAGTCGACGCGGCGGAGTTGTGCCGTAGAAGCAGTCGACGCGGCGGGCCGGAGTCGACGCGGCGGAGTTGTGCCGTAGAAGCAGTCGACGCGGCGGGCCGGAGTCGACGCGGCGGAGTGGTGCCGTAGAGGCAGTTGACGCGGCGGACCGGAGTCGACGCGGCGGAGTTGTGCCGTAGACGCAGTCGACGCGGCGGGCCGGAGTCGACGCGGCGGAGTTGTGCCGTAGAAGCAGTCGACGCGGCGGGCCGGAGTCGACGCGGCGGAGTGGTGCCGTAGAGGCAGTTGACGCGGCGGACCGGAGTCGACGCGGCGGAGTTGTGCCGTAGAGGCAGTGGACGCGGCGGACCGGAGTCGACGCGGCGGAGTTGTGCCGTAGAGGCAGTCGACGCGGCAGAAGTAGTCGACGCGGCGGAGTGGTGCCGTAGAGGCAGTTGACGCGGCGGACCGGAGTCGACGCGGCGGAGTTGTGCCGTAGAGGCAGTCGACGCGGCGGACCGGAGTCGACGCGGCGGAGTGGTGCCGTAGAGGCAGTCGACGCGGCGGACCGGAGTCGACGCGGCGGAGTTGTGCCGTAGAGGCAGTCGACGCGGCGGACCGGAGTCGACGCGGCGGAGTGGTGCCGTAGGGGCAGTCGACGCGACGGACCGGAGTCGACGCGGCGGAGTGGTGCCGTAGAGGCAGTGGACGCGGCGGACCGGAGTCGACGCAGCGGAGTACATCGAGGTTGACCCGTAAAAGTGGTTGTAGAAGTTGTCGAGTCTTGGATGTCGATCTTGGCGAGTTGTGGATGTCGTAGTGGGTGGAGTCGACGCCGTGAAGTGCGACGGAGGGAGTCGAAGCGGCGAGCCGGAGTCGACGAGGCGGAAGTAGTCGACGCGGCGGACCGGAGTCGACGATGCAGAGCCGGTGAAGGCACTCGAGTCGCTTGTCGAGTGCAGCGATGAACTTGTTGTTGTTGACGAAACGCCAGCCCCCGGGTGTCGGAGGCGGAGTCGACGAAGGCGAGGCCGCCAGCCCCCGAGTTGCCTGTCGACGTCGAACAGCCAGCCCCCGAGGGTACGGCGATGTAGTTCGTTGTCGGTACCGCCGGCGCTGATCGTTGTCGCGGTGGTGATGAAGTTGTTGCCGAGTCGCAGGCGTTGATGCCAGCCGACGAGATTGGATCGGCGAGCGTGATCCTCGGATCGTACCATGCATGCATGTAGAAAAACTATTAGCCAGGAAAAAATATTCACGAGATCTGGTAACGAAAGAGAGATTAATGATTGATCTGATCCAAGCATGATGTATGCACACGCGTGCGAATGCCTGGCTCGACGCGGATCAGACTTGAATATCAGCAGTAGCAGTTCGATCAGCTGGCCGACCGATGAGATTGGGTCGTCCGTGCTAGGAACGGAACGCCGCCGCAAGCGAGCCAGATTGGATCGCGAAAGCTGCGCCTACGGAACACCGCCGTCGCCGTAGTTTGTTGGCGAAGTCGAATCCGTCGAAGTAGATGAGTCGGCCAGATTCGATCTAGCCGCCGTTGTCGATGGAGATTGGAGCCGCCGAAACGTTGAATCCAGCGCGCGTTCTTCCCACAGACGGCGCCAATTGACGAGGTGTTAGCTCGGCAAATCCCAGGGTTGTGCACCCCGGGTTGATTGAGGGGGAGAGAGAGTGCGCGCTGGTAGTTCCGTCGGCTGACAAGTAAAGATTTACCCAGGTTCGGCCCCTCATGGTGAGGTAAAGACCTACATCCTGCTTGTCTGATCTGTATAGATGTATAATGATGTTACATGGTGGCCGCAAGGGCGATGATGTGAGACGTGGTCTCGCTAGGGCTATGCCTATCTGTGTGTCCCCCCCCCCCCGTATGGGGTGCCCCTGCCTGGCTTTATAAAGGGAGCCAGGTAGGGTTTACATGAAGTTCTTGTCTTGTACTTCAAGTTGTAGTTTGTTGGGCTTCATGGGCCTCCAGGTGCTGGGCTGCATCGGGTACGCCAACGGTCGGGTGCCCGGAGGGTACGCCCACGTCACCCCAGTACGACTTGGACACCACTCAGGCATACGCGCCTTCGCCACCGATGCCCACTCAGCAGACACCACCTCCGGAGACAGCCCAGCCAGACGACGAGCATGACGATGCGCCGTTGCAAGGCCGCGGAATGCGGCAACACCAGGCTCCCACGCGTTTGTCACCTTCCGGCCCTCGGCGTAGGAGGACGCGGTACCGTCGTCAGGTCGACGAGGACTGATGCTTTTACCTATGTACTATTCGATATTATGTACTAGACATATTTCTATGTAAGAGACATCTCTGTGTTCCGTTCGACCGTACTAGACATCTTCGTATGTGCGAGACATTTCCGTAACGATTTGATTACGTAAACATACTCGGTAGAACATAACATATGAAGATAATAAATATAAGGTACAACACAAGGCGAGTACATACTGATCAAATTACATAACTCAATTTAAGACTCTACCTATCTCCCATCGATGCAACATGCACCATCCGCCGATTTAGCTCCCTTGCCCTTGCTCGATGCTTCAGCCTTCTTCTCCTTCCCCTTCCTCGATGCTTCAGCCTTCTTCTCCTTCCCCTTCCTCGATGCTTCATCCCTCCTTTCCTTTGACGTCGGCATGAAATCGTCGTCATCATCGCTGGAGACTACCCAAAGAAAGGACTCACCGTAAAAATAGCGGTCATCTTCGGTCCGCAGATACGGACCATTGGTAACCTTCCTATCATACTTATCTACAAGCCTCAGCATTTCTGCATGGATTTGTTGCGGGGTCCTATACGGAAACCCGTCTCGAACTTGTCTCGCCCCGAGCAAAGCGAGATGTCTCTCACTACCGATAATTTCTGAGATGGGAACTACCCTACCATCTACCTTCAAATCGGTGGAAATCATAGCGAGATGCTTCGAGGCGGCATCGTGAAACCCGGACACACACTTCTCACAGGGAACAATACACACCATCCTTGCGCTCAAGTGACTCACATGGCTACCTTCGAATGGGTTTTATAGGAAAACTGGAGTACAAGTAGGAGGGAAGCGCTGGCGGCAGAATTCTGGCGGGAAAGGGTGGCGGGAGAATCTGGCGGGAAACGGTGGCGGGAGAAATAGGCGGGAAACGGTGGCGGGAGAATTCTCGCGGGAAACGATGGCGGGAGAATTATCGCGGGAAACGGTGGCGAGATATTTCTCGTGGGAAACGGTGGCGGGGATGGCGGGAAACGGTGGCGGGAACAAATTCTGTACGAAACTTTGTACTCCACCTCTCTGCGGCGGCTGCAGCACATTTCGGCATGGCCCATGCCGATCGGCACGGCTAGTGCCGAAACGTGTTGCCGCACGAGAACTCACGCGAAGGCCATGCAGCCGTCGGCAGGGCTAGTGCCGACCATGACTTTTCGGCACGGGCCGTGCCGATCGGCACGACTCACGCCGACGCCGCCCTATTTTTAAAATTTTCTGATTCCGCGCGCTAGAATCCGAATTTGTATTAAAAAATCGTATTATTTAAAAAAAACTCCCGGTGAGGGCCTAGTTTGTCCTGCTGCTACATCCGGTCGGCTATCGCCTCCCGGCGGTGGAGTCAGTTCCCTCCCGCGTGCCGCTGTACCGCCGACCCTCGCTGACGTTTTTGCTTCTCGGTCCTACCGGTCGCGTGTCGTGGGCTACGGTGAGACGGCGGTGATGATTGCAAGACCGTGGTGGCGTGAGCTAGTGGGTGGCAAGTTCGGTGGAGCGTCTCAGAGTGCCCGGGGTTGTGGTTTTTCAGAGGTCGGGAGAAATCCTCGCCGTCTCGGCACCGATGCGGCGATGCCTGCGGGTGTCGCCTTCCTTCCTGAAGGGCATTGGGTGTATCTCTTTCCCACCCCCGTGGCGGACCGGGGGAAACCCTAGGATGTGTACCAGACCCATGTACCGTCCGGGCAGCAGCGTCGTAGTCGTCGCTTCCCTTGTTGGAGGTGTTGCTTGGTTCGCGGTGTTTCAGAGCGCTAGGATTGTGGTGGATATCTTCGGAGGGCGCAGCGGTTGCGAGTTATCATTGTTTCCGTTGAACCGCCGGTGTCGGCATTGTTTTCTCTTCTTTTCCTTTTATTGTTTCTTTTGGGCTTGAGCATAGCCGGGCGAAAGCCTGTTTCGATGAAGATAAAAACATGGTAATCGTAGGTTTGTTGGTGGGCCGACTCGTCCAGTGAATCCAGTCCCCACCAGCAATAGCAGGCCCCATTGAGCGGTGGCCCTTAAACCCTATCCGCTGGACCCACCGCCCAGCGATAACTCTGAGCCGAGGAACTCGGCGAGGAAGCCAAGAAGCCGCCGCCGCCGCCAATCCGAGGGAGCCCAAGCGAAGCACAACTCCCCCAAATCCGATCTCGCATGGAGTCGCAGCTGCAGGGCAATGGCGAGCAGCTCACGGACGCGGAGTACCGCCCCGGCAATGCGGCGCTGGCCATAGCGATGGTCCCGGCGGCGGCGGCGGCCGGGTCCGTCCTTCCGAAGCCGGAGCAGGCGCCGGGGGAATTCGGGCTCGCCGTTGCGCTCCCTCCGCGGAACCGCGACCGGCACACCAAGGTGGAGGGCCGCGGGCGGCGCATCCGCATGGCGGGGCCCTGCGCGGCGCGGGTCGCCCGGCTCACGACCGAGCTGGGGCACAAGTCCGACGGCGAGACCATCCGCTGGCTGCTCCAGCAGTCGGAGCCGGCCATCGTCGCCGCCACGGGCACGGGGACGGTGCCCGCGATCGCCACCACCGTCAACGGCGTGCTCAGCATCCCCACCGAGTCGCCCTCCGCCGGCGCGGACCCGGGCCCCAAGCGGCGCCGCAAGCTCCAGCCCACGCGCGCGGCGGCCGGCGCGCCGCCGCTCCTCACGGCGCCCCCCGCGGCCTTTCAGCCCTTCGCAGCCGACCCTCTCCTGCAAGGCAACGGCGGCGGCGGCGCGATTTCGGTGTCCAGCGGCTTCGCCCCCGTCTCGGCGGCGCCCGCAGGAGGCGCCATCCCGTTCTTCACCATACAGGCCCCAGCCACCGGCGCGGCCGGCGACGGGAAGCAGATGATGCCGGGCCTGTGGATGTTCCCGCAGCAGCCCGCCACCGCAGGCGCGGCGCCCAACCAGCCGACTCACTACATCGCGATCCAGACCAACCCCGAATTCATGAACTTCCCGGGCGCACAGGCCATGAACTTCGCAAGCTACCAGCCCCAGGTGTGCTACAGCCCGGTGCAGTTTGCCGCCGGAGGGGAGTCACAGTCACAGGACCAGCAATCCGGTGGACAGAGTGGGAGCGCCGCCGAGCAGCAGCAGGGGCTGGAGGGCGACTACGACGGCGAGGGCCTGACGGACTCCAGCTCCGAAGAGTAGCACGGGAACGCTACGCGGCATAGTAGTCAACTAGGTATACGTACAAGAAACTCGAATCGAAGACTAGGTTAAAAATTGCTTCTTTCTTGTGCAAAATCTCATACTCCAATGATGTTGGTGTTGGTTCCATTGTGGTAATTTGTGTTCAGTGGTAAACTGGTGTAGAAAAGTTAACATGCCCAAAAGTTCTCAAGAATGTCTCCGTCTTCTCTGACCTCTGTTTTTTTTTGTGATTGTCCACTTGTAGTATTCCATTCGTCTTTAGCCGACCTCTGTAGAATGAAGCATATGTTGTCGTCCGTAGAACGAGCTTGTACTCTAGCAAAAGTCAAATACAGTTCTTTTCTCTGTCAACATCAGCAAAAATTGCCGGTTATCTTCTCTGTCAACATCAGCAAAAATTGTACTGACTCACGTGCCAGGATGAAAATTCCGTTCTCTTGTAAACTCTGTAATCATATACTTCCTCTGTAACTAAATATAAGATGTTTTGGTAGTTCAATTTGAACTACCAAAACGTCTTATATTAAGATACGGAGGGAGTACTACGTATTTGCTAGTATGAGGTTTGTGTAGCTTGGCTGGTGAACTTATTTAAGTGCGTCTCATGTATATGTGTTGAAGCGCTTCAGATTAAAAATAATAAAAACCATAATCACCACAACAACGTATGTTTTCAACTTTGAATACCTGACAACAAGTTCCTTGAAAAACATAGGATGGGTGGGTTGCAAAGTTTGAGAGTCGAGAAGTGCTCATGTGCTAAAAAAAATATTGCACGAATTTTAGAACACACCAACGATGAGGGGCGAAGATTGAGGGTGCTAATCCCACCTGGTTAGGACTCCCCTTACATCACTTCTAGATCTCATGTGAATCTAATCATAGTCGTTGATGCGTTTTAAAATTTATAACGAAAAGCTTCACAAAAAGCACATGAGCAATTCTCGAGAGAGTCATCCGTTTGGTGTATTGAGGGTCACTGTATATGGAGAATGATCGTGTCTTGATGATAGTTTAGATCAACATACTAGGAGAGAACACATCGACAATTTCAGGTGTTATGGCAGAGATAAAGTCTCTACTAGTTGTAATGCAAGACACGAAAGTATATATAGCCAGTAATTAAGCGTCTCACAATCTAGTCAGGGAAAATCAGGATTAACAAAGTTAGAAGACCCGTCTCTACTAGTGGGTCTTCTAACTTTGTTAATCCTGACTTTCCTTGACTTTGAGTCATTGGCACGTGGGGCCCACCACCTGCGGGACCCATCTGTCGGTGACTCCAAGTCAGGGAAGTCGGGGTTGGTAAAGTTACAGGATCCGACTCCCTAGTTAGGTTGGGTAGTATGGAGTCGAGTGGGCTGAGTTTTGGTTGGACCATATCCTCTCAACTTGGATGGAGTGATTAATCCTTATTCTAATCAGATTATTTCTTCATCATGGTATAGAAAGCCCAAGTTCAAAATGAAAAAGAAAAAACATTGACTCTTATTGCTTAAGCACTGGGATGACAGGTTCGGAGGTTATTCTGAGAATTGAAATTACTAGCAGCATGCACATTGTTGCGTCCCGTTTCACTTTCAGAAGAGGGTCAATTTTGTCCGTTTCCACAGTGGACCTGCACGAGAGCAACAAACAAACAAACAATCCCTGAGTTGCTGCTGAATTTTTTCAGTTGGGCCGCCAAATGGTCTTGTCCACAGGTTGGATGTTGCAATTGTTTTGGGCTAGCTGGTCTGTATGATGACGCAGAGCGCCGAGCAATTCCGGCCAGGAAGGCGTGGCTGTGTTGGTCCATACTGGCCAAAGCCCATCAGGCCGCCAGCGCGGAGTAGCAATACTTTGGTTCATCTCCTCTCAACAACAAAATGGCAAATACCTCCAGTTAAAAATATAAAGTAAATACCTACTTACTAAATGTAATTCTTTTTAACCTTTTTTCTACACACATCTATCTAAGAGGTAATTACACCGCGCGTCCAACAACTTGACATGGATGTGCATACTAGTCCCAGAATTTGTGAATCGTGAAACCGCCGTCCATCAGCTTGGATGCGGACTGGGCAGAGGTACACGACGTATCAGAGCGCGACACGTCAGCCGATTACGTAGCAAGTGAGGCGTGGTTATTTCACAGTAAGCCCCTTGGATGTATTATATCTTTTTAAGTCGAATCCTCACCCAATTCCCCAATCAGAAACGGAAATCCCTAACGCCAACTCCCAATTTGGACGGCCATGTTGAGGCGACGAAGAGTGTGGCGGAGAAAGCGAGCATGTCGGCGACAACGAGCTTGGCGGCGATTGCCGTGGGGAGCCACGCGCCCTTGGCCTGGACGGCGACGTCGCGGCGTGCGGTCGACTTGGCAAGGGCGACACTGCCGGAGTCGCGGAGGAACCGAGGGCTCGGCGACGACGCCGAACGCCGGAGGGCGGCCACCGGAGCGCGGGCACGCACCGACGACATATTCTACTACGTCTCTGCCTATCCGGTCCGCTGCGGCAGGAGAGTAGGATCGACGGCAAGCTGCGGCAGGAGGGTACAGGGAGTGTGTGTTGCTCTGCCTCTCCGCTCCTGCTTGGTTGATTTTGTAGAAGCATGACAGGAGTTGTTTACTCTGCTGCATCAATAGTTTCAGGACTACATCCTTACAGAACTGAAGGCCAAGCTGAGCGAAATGGCGCCATTGAACCAACTTGAAGCTGTCAAAAGGAATTGAATGTTGCTATGAACCAACTTGGAGTTTGTGGTCTTGTAATGCTGTATGCTTACTTAGCTTTGCTGACTCGAGGGTTTGTGTGAGTTGTACAGTTGTTTAGGTGCAATGTACTGAAGATTGAGATGTCATGTTTGTACGAATTAATTGAATTCGAATTTCTAGTGGCTATTTGAATTTATCAGTGGACCATGTGCACTTGCTGAAGCTTCTGGACCAGTATGTGTACCTTTACTTGTTCTTTTATTCCCTATGTGGTTCCCTCTTGCAGCAGCTTGTGGAGCAACTGGAGCTTGTCTGGCTGTAGTTCTTCCCCTTCCTCTTGACCTCATACTGGCTTTGCCTCTAGTAGTTGCTGTAGTTGCTCTAATGGCGGTTTGGGGAATGCTCTCTCTAGCAGCTACTACGAACTCACTCTCAGGTAAAGGACCAAGTGTTGTTTGTACTGGAACCTGAGCTCTGTCCTGCATATTATATCACGAAACAAAGTCAAAATGATGTAGGTTATTATGAAATGAAGAAATATTTTGTAGATGTGCTCCTAACCTCTCGGCCCATCCTGTATATCATGCTATCCACTTGATGTGTAGGATCCAAGCTTGGGTTTGTATTTTGTGGGAACAAATGCTGCAACACATATATATAAAACTTGTAATTGCCTCTTCTTCATCGAATTTGCATAATATATATGTACAAATGCCGCAAGAAATACCTGTATTATTGAAGGATCATCAAATTCTTCATCTTCTTCAAGAATAACCGCTCCTTCATCATGTTGCTGTTGTTGTTGTTTTCTTAGAACATAATTATCATGTCCTTTCTTATTGTGACCTGGTTCTCCACAAGCTCCACAATGAATTGTGACACCATGTTTGGTCAGGACAGTAGCTCCATTCTTCTCTTTTTCCTCTGGTGCCTTCTTCCTGTTTTTCTTAGGCCTTCCCATGACTTTTGTGTACAGTGGTGGATGAACTTTGCTGCCATTTGTCTTTTCCCAATGAGACCTGCCTCTAAGTGGTATCAGGTTGTGGCTATAAGCTTGCTTGAACGTTTCAACAGAATAGCAGCTATGCACCAGTGTCTCAGGGTCTATGTTATCAGTCCTACAGCATGCAATTACATGATGGCAAGGTATGCCATTCAGTTGCCACCTTTTACAATCACAAGACTTTGTTTTAAAATCCACAACATAGCTCTTCTCCATGTCACCAGTCCCCACCCTGAACAGTTGGTTGCCAGCAGGAAGCACAAAATAACCTGCACTCCATTCAGTGAACTTGTCCAATTTCTTTTTGATTTTTGGACAGATCCTACCTTCCCACTTCTCTGATTCTCTCTGCTTCCCCTCTATTCTTTGCACCAGTTTATAGAAGATTGTTTCCAACATGGATAGTATGGGCATCTCCCTAGCTTCAATGATGTAGCTGGATCCATGAGAAAGGAAATGTTGTCAGGGAGTTAAGCTACAAAAAAATACAAGAAAAGTATAAAAGAAATGAGAGGAATGTTTATTACCTGTTGAAAACTTCGGAATGATTATTGAGCAACATGTCACACTTGGGAAACTCACTAAAGAAAGCTTTTATCCATGTTTTTGGAACTAGCTCCTCAATCCAAGCAAGTGCTCCTGCACTGTCACTTTCAAGTTTAGCCATATTTTCCTGCCACTTTGGAAGATGAGTGGACCTTGCAATTGCCCAAACATCATTCTTCAATGTCTCTCCTCTATGCCCTGCTTTCTGAAAGTTTTGGAGCATATTAGGACACATGTTAAATTGCCTCTGAACCTTTGCAGCAAATGTTTTCAAGTCCATTTTCTGGTTATCTCTAAATTCTTCCATAAACCTGTCTGTCAAGAAAGATGATGTCAATGCTCTCATTTCCCACACCCTCTGACATGTGTGCTTGCCACAATAAAGCTTTATTATGAATCCTCCAC
Source organism: Poa annua (assembly GCA_026929855.1). Classification (NCBI taxonomy): domain Eukaryota; kingdom Viridiplantae; phylum Streptophyta; class Magnoliopsida; order Poales; family Poaceae; genus Poa; species Poa annua. The sequence goes on along the minus strand of CM049439.1, from coordinate 67,986,897 downwards.
TCCTACTGTCCTTGTAAGCCTTCATCCTCCATGTGCAACCAGGCCTACAAACAGCTTCAAGCCTCCTGAGATCATTCTTTTTTTTCCTCACCAACACCCTGTTCTTGATACTATATGCAGTGAGAGCACGCCTCAGCTCTTCGACATCACTAAAAACCATACCAACCCTAAAAGTTGGATTTTCCATGTCAATTGCAGGGTTAAAAGCTTTGAACTTTTGCAACAATTTAAGTGATTCTTCATCTCCAAGCTGCAGATCATCATCATCTAGTGCTGCATCATTTTCAAAATCTTCAATAAACTGCTGCTCATTATTATCATTCAGTTCACTGTCCACATTGTCCAGGAACAAGTCATCATCTCCAGATTCAGCATCATAGTCACTATCTTTAAAATCAGTATCACTATCATCAGATTCAGCAAACTGTTCCGATACAACTACAGCCGATGAAGACGAAGCTTCAGCTCCACAAGAGACCACTGACCTGGGCAATTTTCTCGGAGTGACAACAGGAGGAAAAGGAGGTCCAGTGAGGATAACATCCGCTCTTAAAACACCCAGGAAATTGGAATGATCCACCGTCAGGCAAAGGGTTTTGTGCTTCTCCGAGGCTTCAATCATATGGACAATGTGTGAATCATTTTCAACACGTACTAAACCTTCAGCAAATGTATTTTCTGGCAAACTCCAGTACACAACTAGCTTTCCATCCCTCTCATATCCGAGCTGCTTGAGGAAATCATCTATCCACAGAATGCTCCATGTTTCAGTACTGCAGTAGTCGAAAATTGCAACAGATGGACTTGCATACTCTAAATCAGCACCAATTCCACAGAAAAAGCCATTGTGCGCAATTGCTACAGAAAAAAAATCGGTATGCTGTCCTGAAAAAACTGCACACAACAATAAACACGTTTAGATCATAACTGCACAAATCAAAATTCTGAACTTTTACTGTAAGAACAACAAAACCTGAATAAGAAACAAGTTCAGATCAAACTAACCCTATACAGAACAATATATTACACGCAAAACCTGAACTTTATGTCGAATAATACACTAAATATCTAAATATAACACAGAAACCATGCTCAAAGTATTTATAAAAAAATTAAAACCCGCATGACACCAATCTACTTAACCCGGCTTCCGCTACGGCCACCACTACGGTGCCAACACCAACAGCACGGCAACCACTAAGCTGTCAACACCAATAGCTTGCCCTGAGGATTACTAATCCATTCCCCCCGAGCCAACGAACAAACGAACTCCAAAATCGCCCCCTGATCAAACCCCGTTAAACCCGGCGGAAACACAGCAGAAACCTGCGCCCACGAGCAGGAGGTCGGTGAGGACATACCGTACTCCGGCGTGTCTCCATCCCAGTCGCGGAGGCGCGGTTCAGGCGGCATTGCGGCAGATTGCGCCTAGACCGATCACGGACGCCTTCGAGGAGGGCTACGGCGATCACGGCTCCGCCTTTTTTTTCCGCGATTTCCTCGAGGCGTACCTGTCTAGAACATGTAAAAAAACGGGTGCCTTCCTCTAATTTACGTGTGTGTGGTGCGGGAGGACGTAAGTATGAGAAATCTGATTTACGTTGGACTTATCTGTAAACTTACATGTCTAGTCAGGATCCACCGTGGCTAATCGGACTAATCTATGTCTTTAACCCACGGCTCTCAACTTACAGGACGGCGGTAACACGCTCTACTACTTCTGGGACTGGGATGCACATGCTGCACAAGTTGTTGGACCCACGGTGTAATTACCTCTTTTCTGAAATACTGAAGTATTGAATACTTCAATGCGTTTGGCTCCAAAGAATACTGTGATTTATATACTTCAGTATATCACGAAATTGTAGTCATTTTGAAGTATGTAAAAAAGAGGTCCGGACCTCTTTTTCCAAAACTGAAGTATTGTTTGCCTAGGCATGTAAATACTACAGTTTTACGATACTTCAGTTTTAGAAAAACTTTGTTGCCAAACTAGGCCTTACTCTCTCTGTAAGCATTTCTGATATTTTTCTGCACGTATATATTTAGATATGATTAAGCTTTATATAAAACTTTCACTAAGACATGTACGCAGAAAAATAATAGAAAAGACTACATTTAAAAACAGAGGAGTACCTTGTAATAATCTTTCTCATGAGTCGTGTGCCCATGCGCGCTCGAGGACCGGATCGATGCATGACAAAGTAGGTGATACATTCGTGCTCAGTGTGCTGCTTAACTGACCTGGCTTGGCTTACCTGGCGGATAGAATAGGGCCGCTAGTCAGCAATGTGACCAAGTCAAGTTCCTCGACGAGTGGCTAGTGGCTACCCACTACATCGATCGTATTTCTGTATTATCTTATCTTCCATCCGTTGCACTGTACGGCCATGCCATGCATTGTTTCTAGCTCCAAGTCAACGATGAGAAGATGTAAGATTAGTCAAAACAGGGAAAACATACATGTAATACTAGGCTATATTAGTAACATACATGTGTCATCATATAATAATGCATTATTATATTTATTAACTTATAGACTCATCTTATATTAAAATTCGTTATGTTACGGTATTTATCTATATATTTATGATATCATTATCATCTCTTTCGTGACACGTTAGATTTTTGTCAATATGACATGCATGATACTTCGTATATTACCCCCACTATGACTAGTCTAAGTATCAACGACCAAGTTTAATAAGCTCGCTGACCAGCACACAACGCTTCGACTTCGATGCGATTCCAACGAAATTGTCGTGCCAATCATAAATGGCGATAGGCGGACAAACAGAAGCAACTATGCTCACCTTGTCCTCGTCCATAGCGATAGTAACGAAGAAGCAGCTCTCCATCAGTCCATAGCAAAGAATTCCCTCGACTCCTCCCTCCCTCCCCCGCCCCTAGGGTTCCGCGGCCGCGCCGCCGCTCCCCCTCCCCGCCCTTTCCCTCCCCCGCCCCTCCCTCGTCCCCGTGCTGCCCGAGGACAGCACCGGGGCGCCCCATCCTCGCCGCCCCAGCCTCCCCCGCCTATGCCCCCCATCGCCGCCGCTGCCGTGGGCCGTTGCCGCGGCGGCGGCGGGCACCCTCGCCACCACAAAGGTGCACGAGGGGGAGCTCGCCGTGAAGGCGCTCGGCGCGCTGGCGCTGCTCCGCCGTCCTGCGGGCCCGGAAGCGGGCGTCGTCTCGGTGGCGACCGGAAGCGGGCGGCGACCGCCCAGGCCTCACCGGCGCTCGTCCGTGCTCCGCCCTGTGGTGTCTCCCGCGCGCCGTCTTGGCGGCGGAGGTGCGGCGACCTCGCGGGCCCGATCTGGGTCGCGTGGGCCCAATCTGGGCCGCGCGGGCCGCGTGCGTCACGGCTCTGCGGAGGCCGTTTTCCCGCTCCGGCGGAGGCAGCCCTGGCCGTCGGCCAGAGTTGTGCTGCTGGCGGCCGGTGGGTGGTCTGGGTGGCGTTGAGCCCCGCCTCCCGCGGCCCGCTTCCCCTGCTATCAGTTGAGGTCGTCGCCGGCGCGACGGCTGATGGTGGCGGCGGGGAGATCCCTCACGTGCATGCGTGTGTGGGTGTTCCTCCTTCCTCCCCTCGATGGAGCACGGTGGCGAACTCCGGTGATGTCCCGGCTCTCCGTCTTTGACGTGTCTCCGGTGCGATGTGCTAGCGCACCGAGTTTTCCCGAGGTTCAGAGGTCCGTGAAGCCGTCCTTTGGTGTTCTTCTCCGCGTCCTTGTGATGGTGGCTGACATTTGGTTCTGGACGGGTCTCGGTGAAAACCGTGCACTGGTTTGTCCAGTGCTGGCGATGACAACACCTTCGGGTGTCGTTCCCTTGTTGAAGGCATCGCCATGAAGATCTTCCCTGTTACTGGATGGTCGGAAACCGTCTCGCTGTTCCGCCCCGTTTCCCAAGTGCGTGTGTCTGGTGTAGGCTCTCATAGCGGTTTGTGAATCGCCCTACTTTTAGGGTTGGTGTCCCGGGGTCTTGGCGAAAGCTCTGCAGGATCTCTGCCGGCAACGACGACGTCTTCGACGTCGTTTTCCTTCTTGGAGGCGCTGCTGTATGCCCCTCCCTTCGGATTCATAAGCTTTGCTCGGCTCCTCGACAACGTGTCTATGGTGGTGATGGGGATGGCGCAGTGGAGGTCTGTTGGTTTTGATACCTCCGACGGCGTCTCCGGGCAACTGCAGTCAAGGCGTATACATGATCAAGCAATTCTCTTTTAATTTGTGTCTCATTTTGTTGCCTTGTTGTTCTCCCTTGTGTTCCTGTGTTGCTTGTAAGGGGTGCGTGTGTGTGGTTGGTGCGTGTTGTAATTTGTAACTGTTAGCCGGTTATTGGCTTTGTTAATTCAAAGCTGGGCTCATTGCGAGCATTCCGTCTAAAAAAAAAAGCAGCTCTCCTCTCCTCGTCCTTGTTTTCATGGCGTTCGAGCATGGAGGCAAGGAAAATCGCCTAATTAACATGATACTGTACACTCAGGTAGTGAGGTGTATGTGTTTTGTGACGTGTGTGCGTGGACTGCGGCGTTGGAGCGGCGACCGCTAGCTAGGCCAAGCAGTGCGCTACTGTACCGGATTAGCAGGCGGATAGGCTGATCTGATCAGGAAGTCAAAGTCTCAGCATGCATGTTCCGCGAGGAGTTTCTTTTTTGTTGGCCTCGTCTTGTCTTCGATCCTTGGCTCTTGATTATTTTATTATCGCTAGATAGCACCATGTCAACGATGAGATCGAAGCCGTACATGGATCGTGGACAACGACCAGGTTTAATAGCGTCTCGTTGACTTGCACAGGAGCCAGCAGCCGCGACTTTTGACTTTTGAGGACTTCGTAGGCCATAAGAACTGCACAAACATATCGGAAAACCTCTTATTTTAAGTCCTTTAAGTTTAGGAAAACAAGTCGAAAATCTTGAAAGTTACATAAAAAATCATCCGAAAAACTTTGGAGTGACTTTACTCTAATTAAGAAGATCGTAGTTAATTAGAAGAAAAAAACCCACTAGAATGCACAATTACAACCGTCTCAAATTTAGTCTAATTAGACCGAGGACGCCACAGTTAGAACTGTAACGGGACCACAAAATTCACACAGCTAAATACGAAAACTCAAGGAGACACCGCTAGTGTCATCATCACCCACTGCACGGCGGTCCATCGACTCTGAATGACGGTATTAATTATACATGGATCATCAACGACCTCCTCGCCAAGTGAGTGTTGTCTTCAACATGTTTCCAATTGCACCTGATATTCTCACGAGTAGTGTTTGTTTTGACTTCAATGTGGGTAAGCAAACACTTGGGACTATATTCCTATGTAGTCTAAAGAAATCTGCACTTTACGTTACAACAACTCGAAACAAAACTCCCAGACGTAGATAATGTCGAGGTCTACTGGTGTACGGACTTTTAATCCCAAATTTGTACTTATATTATTTTACGCTACACGAAAACGATGCATCTGGCAAAATTTCAAGTTTATTAAACTATGCATGCATGTACTATTCGCACACATTAATCATTTTTTCCCATGCACAAAATGCAACGAGTTTTTCTCTCAGATTTTTGCAACGGATTTGTTTTCCAATTTTATAAAAAAGATCAAAGAAATCTCAATTTAAATTCAGCTCGTCGATCCGCCTCCAAAACGCCACTCTCCTAGCCTAGTTAGCGAGCCTCACTCGCTGATGCAATTGAATTGCTGTACACCTTTGGCGACAGGCGGTCTGCATCTCGTCTGCATAATTAAGCCTGTAAATACGACGCAGGCGACTGTGAATCTATGATCGGGCAGTGACTTTAGGACGTGCACTGAGTCACCATGAATGTCGTTGTACCTGCAGCCAGTATGCATGTGTGTATACACGAACAAGTGTACCACCCCATTTACTAGCTGCCGCAGAAGCGTTCCAGACGCACACTTATTCGCAAACCTAACGCCCGGCAGCTTGCATTGGTACTCAGGTCCATTTCTCGTCTCGTCAGGCCATGCATCCTATGCACGTCTAGCTAGCAAGCGAGGTCAAGTCCTCTCATGTCGCTGACCATACGGATGCACTCGCGTGCAGTAAATATCAACGCGATTTTTGCAAATACGAGAATCTCCAGGCTTATTATGACGTATGATTTTTCATCCAGCGGACGATAGGATGACTCCACGGTACGATCCATCGAGTTGGGTTGTGTCCGTTTGGAAAAATCATGCCGGCCGCAACGGTAAGACCCATTTGTCCGATTGTCCGTTTTCTTTTTTTACATTTTATGTTTAGCCCGACGCAATCCCGGTTTAACCTTAGGTCAGGTTTGGATTGTTAGCCAATAAAAACGGACATCAAAACACATATGTTGTGTATGCGCGCGCGTCCTACTTATCCTCCCTATTCGGGCGTGACCTACTTGTTAACCATCCACATGGATAAAATATGTCTGTTTGGGTCTTATCCATTGGGTACACTGAGACAGACATGCATGTCCGCTGGTGTCCGCATCGCCGGAACCACGATCAAATCGAACAAAATCGGTGTCTGTTAGGGTCACGTCGTTAGAGTCATCCTTATTCATACTAATTGATATGTTGATAAATAAAATATGTTAATATGTTTTTTTAATGCATCTATATATAAATTTCTTGTTAGTAGATGATTTATTTTGTCAATGCATGTACATACATTATTGATGATGGAATGATATTTAAAGATTCATTAATAATTATGCACAGATCGTAAAACATTTGAACGATAAGCAGGAGAGATCCTCGTAATTGTGTAGTTGCATTTCTCAGTCAATATCTCAATATCTTTCGACCTGCAAGATCTGAGAAAAAATCACAATGTTTTCAAAACTCGTAATTTTTCATATTGTAATCAGAATCAACGTGTATGAACTTCACGACACGGACTATAAACATGTTTTTTTTATTCTTATAAATATTCAGAAGCAACTTTTGTGTTATGGAAAGGCCGGGTTCATGATTTTCAAGAATTATATATATATTTATGACAAATATATGAATCACATCGGTTGTGGGTCACCGTCGCTTAGTCAATCCGCCTATGTCTCCCTTTTTTGTTTCTTGTTTTCTTTTCTTTGGGTGTGCAGTGTGCTTGTTGTTGTTCCAACATTTCGTTCTTGTTGGTTATATGGGATGGTTGGTATAGCGGGGCTACCACGGTAAAACCATGCTTTGTATGATGTTATCTATTAGGCGTAGTATATTGGAAACGGAGATAGTATTCGTTACTCCATATAAGACGACTTGGATGAAAAAAACTTTCTCAAGTGTACCATTGCTACATCCAGAATTTGACACGCAACGAGTATGATGGGAGGAAGAAAGGAACAATAGTAGTACAATACAACATAGACACTTCTTGAAGTATAACGGTCGAACCATATTAAATCACTGATTTTTGGCTTCCGTTTGTGTTGCGTTTGGCTTATTCGAGAATTGCAGTGATCGATGAAACGTGGCAAAGGTGCACGCATACTAGGTTTCCCAGACGGGGTACTGGTGAATGCACTCCATCCACGGCCCCAGCGCGTTTCTCCCGTCGTGCCTGCCGGCGACGTTGTCGGCGACGACGACGCGCTCCCACACCAGGCTGTTAGCCTTGAGCCCGCTGCCGATGCCGAGCTGCCACACCGTGTCGCCCTTCCTGACCCGCCCCTTGGCCTCGAGGTACGCGAGTTGGTACCACAGCGACGCCGCCGACTGGTTCCCGAACCGGTGGAACGTCATGAGCGCCGCCTCCATATCCCTCTCCCCCAGCCCGAGCCCCTTCCCGAGCCGCAGTATCATCGGCTTCCCCGACGACGGCAGGCAGAAGTGGTCCGCCGCCGACCGGAAGTCCGGCGTCGGCGAGCCGCTGCTGCCGGAGAGCTTGTCCTGCCCTCGCCGCCGCCGCATCGACGCGAGCAGCGCGGCGGTGTACCGCACCTTCTGGCGCCACGGCAGGATGGAGAGGCTGAGCGTGACGAGGTGGGCGCGGAGCAGCTCGCTGACCATGCGGCCGACGCCCTGGCCGAGCGTGAAGCCGGTGATGCCCTCGTCGTCCTCCTCCCGGTACCCCGCGCGGTAGCTCCGGTCGTTGGCCGTCGTGTTCGTGCGCGTCATGTTTGCGAGCCGGTACCTCACGGGCGCCGCCACGTCGTTCGTCACGAGCGCCGCGGAGCAGCCGGTGCGGAAGTTGCAGTTGAGGAGGAGCTTGCCGCGGTCCTGCCCGCAGTACCACCCCACCGTGAGGATCTCGGCGCTGACCACGACGGCGTAGCGCAAGGCGTGCGCGCGCAGGACGCCGGCCGCGACGTCCACGCCGACGGAGCCGGCGCTGCAGCCCATGCCGGAGAGGTTGAAGCTCCTCACGTCGGCGCGCATGCCGTAGCGGCTGGCGATGACGGAGGAGAGCGACGGCGCCGGGCAGAACCCGCTGCAGTTGACGACGAGCGCGCCGACGGCGGACGGCGGCACGCGCGTCTTGGCGAAGAGGTCGTCGAGGGCGGGGAAGAAGAGCATGCGCGCCTCCTCGACGGCGTGCGCGTGCGTGGACGCCGGCGGGAGGTAGTGCAGCGCGGGCGGGAAGTAGGTCTCGTTGCCCATGCCGCTGGACCGGATGGCGTTCTCCATGAACTCGATGCTGCCGGCGTCGAAGCAGCCGATGAGCTCGAAGTGCTCCCGGAGCGCCGCCACGGGGAGCCGGAGCCGGCGCGGCGGCTTGAGGCAGGAGAAGTCGACGAGCCCGATGCTGCCGCCGGCGGAGCGACGGCGGCGGTAGCGGGTTAGGAGCAGCATCGCGGAGACCGGGACGAGGTACAGGGCCGTGCTCCGGCGAAGCGTGAAGACGAGCAGCTCGGCGAGGACGCAGAGGAGCAGCGCCGCGGCGCCGAGGAGGCCGTGGAAGGCCGCGAGGAGGTGGTCTCTGTGCGCTATGTCCATGGCCATGCCGCCAATGGTGTCCAAGCAAACTGGATTTGTGTGTGTATGCAACGCTGCTGCTGCTGCTGGTGAGCAAAGGGAGGGAGGTTTTATAGGGGTTTAGAGCGCACATGCTGCCGGCCGCGACCAGCTATTTCGATTTTCGAACTCGACTTGGCGTGACTGGCAACTTGGCGGGCAACAGTGGATGCATGGAGCAGCATGAACCGGTGGTACGTGCATAGGGCACAGGTGGGTTTAATGCCGCGTCCCATCGGACCAGATGATGATTCACATCGTATGCCGGTGGATGGAAGTAAATGTTGAGTAGCCGGTGCTGACTTTGCAGAGTAGTACCTGATAATGATATCCCCCTCCATGTAGACGTATTATATGTATAGAGTATTCCTTTTTCTAATTACATGGGTTGGACTAACAAAGATCTTAATAATACTACTCTTCCAAATGTAAGATGTTTTAGTATTTTTTTTAATCCACGCGTAGACATGTTTTACTACAAGATTCACATGAATCTTACACTAAACCATGTCTACATGCATGAGGAGCAAAAAAAAATGCTACAACATTTTACATTTTAATATGGAGGGACTACAAGTTAAATCCAAGATGATTACATTATCGTCTCGTGCTCTTGTTTTCTTACGCCCTGACTTCTTAGCTTGATCAAAACCCATAATTCACGTTTTCAAGTGATCAAAAGCCCAGAAAGACCAAACCCCCACGAATTCGGCCCAAGCCTACCCGACGACGGGGCTCGCTTCGCTTCGTCTGAAATTAGATTTATCTTTATATGACTTTGGATCATTACAAAACAGCACATGCAATACGCGAGAAATTAGCATCATAGATGCCCAAGGTTGCTGAACTGCTCACTTCCCACCGTGCTATTTGAGAGGAATTTCGTGAGCACTCAAGGATGAAACATGAGAAAGCATTGATTGGACCAAGTTGGGCACTACCATTGCCGTCCCGGTCATTAAAACTTGACATAGTCTAGTTGACAGACGATTAACCATAAGATTTTGAGCCGACGATACGTTGAACAACACCTGGTAACTTGATCCTTAGTCGATAAGAAGAAAACTGTGATCGGAAAATATCCGGTCTTGATACCTTTAGAGGATACATATGGAAGAGAGATTTATTCCACCTCCAAATATCAAAGGGGACAATCAACCACTTTTTTCACGGTCTCGGTGACTCGTGTATGAATCGAGTCCAAGACCTCAAGCATCCTAGAGGTACCCTTAAGAGGTGGAGAGCTCGCCATAAAGATCCCTTGCTAGCAGGGATGGACCTAGAGCGAAAAAAATCGGTGTCACCGTTTGAGTCACACATATATTAGTGATAATCGGCTTCTTGCCCAACAACTTCCGGATGCCATTAATCTGAACCCAAGCATAGATAGAGTTCAGGTCTACCGCACTACCCTTGCCGCTCCCATCATAGTTCTCAATCAACATCCCATGGTCCATAGAAATATGGGGGCCTGTTTCAGCAACCCAATGGCAATCTCCCAAGCAAATCACATGGACAACAAAACTTGTTATCCTTGAGATCGCGGAACGACGCCTCCTCGAGACCATGCAAACCTAATTGTCTTCTTCAAAGAAGTTATAAAGGGTTTGGAGGAAACAAACCCATCACCGCCATCCACTTGGTTCCTTCTTTCAAGGATTCCAGCTCATACTTGGCCACAAAGATGCTTCCAATGTGTACTCCCTTGATGTTCAAACTTCTCAACTGCCCCTCAAGCGACCGTTCTGGTGTCGCTCGTCCAGCGGATGCCCCCATTCTCCCATGACATCACAATGCTTGTTGTAATCTACACCCACAAACGAAGGAAAATGCAAGACCAGGTAGTCGAATAAGTCGACCCCTTGGTCAGCCCGAGCTGGAGGTGTTCGTGTCAATCGGAGACTCTTATCGTGTATCGCCAAAGATCACCGATCGCCAAGAGGTACGAGAACCTAGTAGCCGCGAGCCTGAGATACCCTTAGGGTATATATCGCACTACCCATATGTATATTTTTTAGGGCAGCTACCCATCTGTACATTGTTTTTAGTGTTATCTTGCACATTTGTTTTTGAGAACTCTACCCGTACATGGGCGGATTCAGAGGGAAGGTGAGCCGTGGCCCACCCTGGGATCTTGAGGCGGCCCATATACCATAGCTTAAAAAACGGCCCAACTTTGTCTCCCACTACCGATCCAGTTTCGAATGTTCGACGGACGGCGGTGCGGTGCCGCCAGATTCTGACAGAGCCGCCGCCACGGCCGCGCCGCTCGCCGTCCCGTCCCCGCCCCCTCCCCAGACGAGTCCGTCCTTCCCGCCTGGCTGCCTCCTCCCCGTCCCAGTTTCCCCGTTTCCCCTAATCCTGTCCAAGAGCACAAAGCAGGGATCCGCGCGTCCGCCCCGGCGTCCCAGTGCCAGCGGCAATCCGTTCCTTCCCGTCGCTCTCCGACGGTGTGCAGCAGCCAGCAGCACAGAAGTCCCTCCAAATCTCCAACTTCTCCAACGCAAGAGGACTGACCGATCGATTTTTCAGCCGAGTCAGGTACAAGTAAGTGTGTAAACCTCCAATTCTTCGTTGGAACTGATTGATTACTTAGGTTTGATGTCCAACAACATGTAGTCTTCAGGGTATAACTGAATATTGAAGGATTGAACATTTTTACTGAAGATATTGTTGAAGAATTGTCCAGTAATAGTGCTATCTCCCATGCTCCTGTGGTGGCTGCAGCAGCGCAAATGGTGCAGACACGTCGGAGCTTCAGTCACTGAACCATCGTCTCCTTGCCGCTTATGCGCGCTCGCTGCTGCAGTGCAGTGCAGCCGGCCGACTACACCTCCAGCGGCGACGACGCCGACGAGGCGCCCAGCTCTGCTCCTAGTGAAGCTGTGCAGAGAAGAAGCCGAGGTCTGAGCCCTGCCAGAGTCATCTAGAATCTCCGGTACCTTAAGAGGATGCCTGATGTTGGGCTAGCCTACTTTAAGGACGCCGAGAGCATCAGCTTTAACCGTGACTCGTATACCCATGCGGAGATCATCGTCATTCTGCCCCATTCGGTCCAGAGGAGGATGTTGTTTTCCTTGTTCTATGAGATCGTCTTGGCAACGACCAATGGCGGCGGTCCTGAAATCCTGCCGCTCATGGATCACCTCAGGAGAACGTGCAGATTCGTACCTGCTCTTGTCTGCGACTAATTGCTTAATCGCGGCCTACATCTCTTGCTAGGATGCACGGGACACGATAGAGTTGTTTGGTGAGCTCTGTAAGCTTGGAGTTATCCGGACAGTTTGGGCTTGCAACTTACTTCTCAAATTTGCAGCTGAGAGCGGTGACTCGGAGATTATTTTATCAGCTTATGAAGTTAATTAGGCTGACTTTGGATGCTCACGCATTAGGTGTTATCACCAGGTCTCTTTTGCAAGAAAAGAAGGCAGACAATGCATTTCAATTGTGGGTAGAGATGATCGAAATTGGAGTGGCACCGGATATAAATAGATACTCATCATTTATAACTAGTCTTTGTGACTGTGGAAAGATTGATTTAGCTTATGCTATTCTGCAATAGATCATCAGGGAGGGGGTTCAAGTTGAGGCGTGAGCGCTGATGTATGGTTGTCATGGACTGTTGTGGTAGAAGGAGTCCAATCTACTGCCCAGAAAGAGTGAGATTAGGTGGATAATCTTTAACGAATATCTCCCTGTAACTTGGGCTGAATGTAACAAGTCAGTGGTTGGAGGGATGTTATAAGCAAGAGATGTTAAAACCTGTTATATCTAAAGTTTCAGACCTCATTGATCCCCATACAGCCATACAGGTGCCTGGGATGAGGAGTTGGTTAAAGACACCTTTAATGTTGTGGATGTTAAGAGAATTTTATGTATTCCTCTAAATACCCATGGGTTTGATGATTTTATTACCTGGCATCTTAACCGGAGTGGCATTTTCTCCGTTCGGACAGCTTATCATGAACAGTGGGCACATGCTTTCAAAACTAATGCAACTGCAGCTGGGCGAAATGAGACTTCGAAAAATCCAGTGATTTGGAAACATCTTTGGAATCTGAAAGCTCCACGAAACACACAGATTTTTGCTTGGCGGATTATGCATGTTATTGTGCCCACTAAATCCATATTCGCCAATAGACACATTTGTAGTACATCCGTAGAATGCCCTGTCTGACGGGCCGAAGATCTCCGGCATATGTTATTCGTGTGTGGCCCAGCAAATGAAGTGGAGGCAGCTAAGGTTAGAGAAACTTATATCATCAATAATTCATGTGGATCGGCCTGGAGATCAGCAATCCTGGAAGTGCTACATGTACTGCCTGATGTTCCTCTTCAGATAATGCCTAGCGTTGGAGTAAAAAAGGTCCTGGTAATAGGTTGCTGGTACATATATATGGTGGCTTCGGAGGCAATTTACTCATAATGAACCTATTCCACCTGCTAATAGATGGTCAACCTTGGTACTTGGTATTGCTGGAAACTTCATGCGAGCTTCAGCAAAGAACCAAATTGACAATGAGCACAGATGGACTAGACCTGAACCGAATTTATAAAGGTCAATGTGGATGCCTCTTATCATGAAGATGTAGGAGTGGGATCTACAACGGCCATCATCCGAGATTCTAGAGGTAATTTCTTAGCAGTGCAATATATTTATATACCTAAATGCCTCAAGTTATGGCCATGACGGATGGACTTGTGCTGGCAAACTCGCTTGGATTTCAACAAGTAGAGGTAGAATCAGACTCACAAGAAGTCATCAACTTCTGTACGGGACAAACACAATGGTGGGATGCTGCAGCAACAATTTTTGCAGAATGCTTGGATGTCGCTTGTCAATTGGGGAAGGTCAAGTTTAAGCATTTTTTTCGTTCTGCAAGTTCAGTTGCCCATGAGCTGGCTAAATATAGTTTTTGTAATAAGAATGGCAAGTGCTAGCGGACAGTCGGTTGTAGCAAGACTTTGCTACAGCCGCCTTCTGCACCGTCGGATCTGTTTAAGTGGATCGATCCCGCGCGTCCGATCTGTGTAGCAAAAACGGTTGGCACGTAGCACTTTGCCTCTGTGTATGTAACATCATATGTAGCAAAAAAAATCAGAAAAATCTATGTAGCCAAAAAAGTCAAACGTAACATTTTTTTGTCTAATGTAGCACTATGTGTAGCAAAAAAATCTCAGATCCATAAAAGTTACGACCATGTAGCAAAAAACGGTGTAGCACTTTCAACAATGTCATGTAGCAAAATCTGAAAGACTATGTAACAAATTCTCGATTAGTTGTAGCAAGACGTCACCGAAACAAAATCAGTGTAGCACTTTACCCATACCCATAAAACAAAAACGCTACACTCATGTAGCAAAAACGCACTGCATTCAACATTGAAAAATCCCCAGAAAAGCTAACATCAAACGTCGGTCATGGAGCTTATTCGATCGTGTGTAGCACTTTTCTGGTAATTATTCACCAAAAACAATTAGAACATGTAGCACCCAACACAATGTTTGCAACATCGAGAAAATCCACGAAATGGCAAGATGTATTAACCTCCACCAGCAGCCAAGGAGCAACAGCCATGGACAATTTGCGACTCGCCGGCGCCCGGAGGTCGTCGGAGGCAAATCAAATCACCTCGCATCCCTAGATGGGTCTCCGCCGGCAGGTCGCCTTGGAGGCGAGGAGCTGTGCAGCTCCTGACCCTACAGCGTGGAGGTGCTGCCCGGACGATGAGCTCCCCTGCGGCGGAGCTTGGCGGATGGGAGGAAGGGCAGAGGAGGGCTGCCGGGTGTGAGCGCTCGCTCGGGGAGGAGCTCCCTGGTGGCGGCGCTTGGAGCGCGCGGCGGCGGAGCGTCAGCGAGGCAGGACGGGAGGAAGGAGTGCGCTCGCGCTCGGGTGAGGAGCTCCGTGGCGGCGGCGCACGGCGGACGGGATGAAGAAGGGCGCTCGCGCGAGGAGCTCCGCGGCGGCGGCGCACGGCGGACGGGAGGAAGGAGGGAGGAGGGCGCGAGCGCTGGGGCGAGCTCCCGGCGGCGGCGCGTGCAGCTCGCGGCGGTCAGTAGTTTTGATGCGCGGGCAGAGAGAGATAGCGCAGGGACGACAGGAGAAAAAAAACGGCCCGCGTGGGGTCTGTTGGATAGAAGTGCGCGGCGTGACGAAGGAACCGGCTGTAGGCGTTTTCCAATAAGAATACTCTACTTTATGCTGATAAACCTCCTGTGTGGCTTATCAGTAAGATTGTGGATGATGCAATTGTGGTTTAATCTAATAAAGCTAGCCACGAATGATCTTTCCCTCAAAAAAGCAAACCAACCTAATTAAGCTCATGCTTGTCTCTGGAGCATACATATACATTGCAGATTTTATTGTGGTTTTTGGCATCTCCTGTTGCTCTGCATGTGTTACCATCCCCTTGCACTGTACTTGATTAAGAAGGTTTTTTGTTATTCGAGTGCTGGCGCCAATACATATTTCTGCTACGCTCAACTTACATTTATGAGGACCCGTGGAGAAATTGTTCAGTAAATTTCTCTGATGTGGAACACCTGAACTAGATTACTTGCAAACATTCTCCTCTAATCCTTCATACTCGTACTAGATGTCGCGTACGTACGTGTCATCACTCATCAGATCGGTTCATGCCAACGCGGCGGCCGGTTCCCTCACCGGGAAGCGGTGGATGCAGTCGCCCCAGGGGCCCTCGTCGGCGGCGGGCGCCGCGGCGCCTCCGCCGTCGCCGACGACGCGCTCCCACACGGCGCTGTTCGCCTTGGGCCCGCTCCCCATGCCGAGCTGCCACACGCGGTCGCCCCTCCGGACCCGCCCCTTGGCCTCGTGGAACGCGAGCTGGTACCACAGCGACGCCGCCGACTGGTTCCCGAACCGCTGGAACGTCGCGAGCGCCGCCTCCGCCTCCGTCTCCCCGGCCCCCAGCCCCTCCGCCAGCCTCCGTATCATCGGCATCCCCGAGGACGGCAGGCACAGGTGCTTCACCGCGACGAGGAAGTTCGGCTTCGGCGCGTCGGGAATCTTCTTGCTGCTGCTGCCATGGCGGTGATCGAAGTGGAACCGCGCGAGCGCCGCGGCGTAGCGGAGCTTCTCGTGCCACGGGAGGATGGTGGCGCCGAGGGCGGGGAGGTGTGCGCGGAGGAGGTCCCGCGCCACGCCGCCGAGGCCCCGGCCGATGCTGAACCCGGTGATGCCCTCGTCGTCCTCCTCCCTGAACGCCGACGCGTAGCCGCGGTCGTCGGCCGCGAGGTTCGTGCGCATCAGCGCGACGAGACGGTACTTGGCCGGCACCGCTGCCGCGACGGCGCCAGCGGTGTTTGACAGCAGCGCGGCGGCGCAGCCGGTGCGGAAGAAGCAGTTGAGCAGCAGCTTGGAAGGATCCTTCCCAGCGTACCACCCGACCGTGACGATCTCCGCGCTGACGACGACGGCGTACTTCACGGCGCCGGCGTGCGCCCTCAGGACGCCGCTCGCGACGTCCACGCCGACGATCCCCGCCGCGCAGCCCATGCCGGACAGGCTGAACGCCTTCACGTCCGTTGGCATGCGGTACCGGTTGACGATCACCGAGGCGAGCGACGGCGCGGGGCAGAACCCGCTGCAGCTGACGACGAGCGCGCCCACGGCGGACGGCGGCACGCCGGTCTTGGCGAGGAGCTCGTCGAGCGTGGGGAAGAAGAGCGCCCCCGCCTCCTGGACGGCGTCGGCGTGCGTGGCCGACGGCGGGATGCGGTGCAGCGAGGGCGGGAAGTATGTCTCCTCGCACATGCCGCTGGCCTCGACCACCCGGGACATGAACTCCACGCTGCCGTCGTCGAAGCAGCCGATGAGGCGGAAGTGCTCGAGGAGCGCCGGCGTGGTGACGCGCAGCCGCCGGGGCGGCCTCAGGTACGCGAAGTCTAGCAGGTCGATGTCCGCGCGTCGGCAGGATCGTCGCAGGAGCAGCAGCATCGCGCAGGCCGGGAGGAGGTAGAGCGCGGCGTGGCGGTGCAGGACGAAGACGAGGAGCTCGGCGAGGAGGCAGAGGAGGAGGGTGAACACGCCCAGGACGCGGTGCACGGCGGCGAGGAGCTGGTCTTTGTGCGCCATCTCCATGATCGCTTGGCGGCTGTGTACGTAGTGGTGCCGGTGTACGTACTCGATCGTGTGCTCTCAGAGCGCGCGTACTCTGCACTATATAAACTGGGCGACTCTGCATACGGGTTCGATCGAGAAGTTTTTACACTGTTTTGTTTGCTGTAAATGTTGAAGTGTAATTTCCTGTGTTGGGATCGATCGGTAGCAGTAGGCCGCCCTCTACTCCGACGAACTTAACCGCCCGGTACTTGCTTCCTTGTTCATGAAACGACGGCATGCAATATGCAACACAAGAGTGCCCAAGCAGCGGTGCAGTGCGCGGTCGGCTTTCCCCTTCTGCACCATGCATCGATTAATGTCACTGCCGCCAGCCATTGACGACAACGTGCAGCCTCTCCTAGGCTCCTAGCTCAAGTTACTCTACCACTTTCCCGGCAAAATAAATGAATAATAATACTACTCTGCCAATTTAGTTACACAGAGAATGAACTATCTTATGCTTAACCTGCAATTGCATACGGGAAAGCCGGTCTCTTTTATCATTTTTAGAAAACATCCTGTTGATCATGTGCATCGGCCAGACAAGCTCAGCGCCTAACATTAGACAAAGACGTGGAGTCGTATAAAAGTATAGTATCGAGCTAGACGATCGTTTATAAGTACGTGAGGTGGCAGGTCGTTTGTACTTTTATTTAGACACCGAATCGCATTCAGGTTGCTTCTGCTGATCGGGCTTTTGTGCACAAGGTCGTCAGTTTGGTTGTACATGATGATGATGGATTAGGCCGCGAAGGCTATACGTACAATTTGGTCAGTCGTTCGTGGTGATATCAATCAATTAGCAATAATTAAATTATGAACTGTTGAACCGACCATTGATTTGGCCCTAAGGCAACTACATGATGTCATCTTCACATGATCTTAGATAAAAGTGGTTTTAAATCAGTATGCAGGCTTAATATATCAATTTAAACCGCCAGCTAATTACTTTATTACCTTTGTTCCAAAATATAATACATTTTGGTAGGCTAAAATGTTCTACCAAAACATTTTATATATTGGAACGGAGATTGTAATTCATGTTGACCCAAATATACAAAATTAAAGTTTGGGTGTATTTCTCGATCAATTACTCAATGATTCATGGGACTTGGATTTTATAAGTTCATACAAGTGAATAATTACTGAAACATCAATCTATTAATGGGTGCATCATATTCTCGTGAATATATCACTAGTAGGAAAAAGCTTATAGCCACCATGTTACTGCTGGCGAACATTGTTTTTTGTGCGCCACTAATTATACCGCTGGCGAACAAAACGGTGTGTACGCCAGCGGTAAAAGTGCTACTGCTGGCGAACAACCACGACGGTTCGCCAGCGATAGCGTCTGGCTGGGGGCGGCTGTACTCTGGGCTTACCGCTGGTCCAGCGGTAGAATTATTACTGCTGGCGAACGTCTAATTTTATGCGCCAGCGGTTGTATCGCGGCGCTAACCGTTCTGCCACTCCCGCCCGGCATATTTCGTTCGCCAGCTCCAGCGAGCGATTTGACTGTTTGCACACACACAAAACTATAGCCGCACCCTTATCCACACACCCTGGATCCCCTTTCTCTCTCCCACACGCTGCCGCCTCCCACATGCCTCTCCTCCCGCACGCCGCCGCCTCCCCCATCCTCCTCCAGCTCTGCCTGCTCCTCCCTTCCATCGGCGCTATGCCCTCAGTTCCTCCTAGCCAACCTCGGTCTCCCCACCGGCGCGGCAGGATTCGAGGATTCGAGGCCCCCGCCTCCTCCTTCGTCGGCCTGCTCACCGCCGC
Source organism: Poa annua (assembly GCA_026929855.1). Classification (NCBI taxonomy): domain Eukaryota; kingdom Viridiplantae; phylum Streptophyta; class Magnoliopsida; order Poales; family Poaceae; genus Poa; species Poa annua. Next base: position 67,968,048 of record CM049439.1, on the reverse strand, counting down.
CGCGGGGGCGCGGACCGCGGCGCCTCCTGCTTCCCCGCCGACGCCGGCCCCGCCTTCCTCTTCTTGCGCGGTGGCCCTCGCGTCCTGTTCTTGGCGCCGCGGGAGGCATAGCAGGAGCTGCCTGACGAGGTAGAGCTGGAGCCCGTGGTGCCCATGCCGGAGCTGCCCGACGACGCCGGCCGCCGCCGCCGCGCCGTCCTCCCGAGATCCTGATCATGGTGAGCCTCCCCCTCCCCTTCCTCTCCTCCCGCTCCTACTACCCCTCCGCTCCGCACCCCGCACCCGACTCCTCCTTTGCGCTACGGTTTTCGATCCGATCTGCTCCTGAACGTGGAGAAGCAGTGTCGGCTGGTCGGGGATCCGATCTCAGGCGAACGCACGACGCCCTGAGATAGGATCGAGCTAGGTTCCTCCTGTTGGTGTTGATCTCGGCTAACAAACCGAGAGAAAGATAAGGGGAGGTGGTTGACCACGTCCCCACACTGGAGCCTTGATCGGAGGCCCCTAAAACCAACGTTTGGTCAAGGTCCCCTGCCCCGAGCGCCTATATAAGAGGAACAGATATCACGTTGTTAGTAACTAACAGAAAACGTGCTTATCCACCTAACCTACCCGATCTAAGGAGGTGCTCAAGGGGCTGGAAGACCGACGACCACCGTCAGCCAAGGCCTCCTCCACAACTACGGCGCCCCCTGCTTCAACTACTTCAACAACAACTACGGCTTGCACCAACCAGGCAACAATATCTTCTCCAATTACTCGTAAGAGCATCCCCCTAACCCCTTTGATTTGATCCGATTATGTGTTCTAGGCTGCTGTCACGATTAATCTAGTTAATCCTAGATGATTAAGATCTAACATTGGTATCAGAGCCTCTGTGATAGCTCTAGAACCCTAAACAGGATCTGTAGATCAAATTTGGGTTAATTGAGTTCATGTTTTAGGCGATTAAGTTGTTGATTATGATTCAGATTAATTTAATTGCTCCTAAATATGTACTGTTAATGGTAACGATCAATTTAATTAACCCTTTATGTCTGAATTGGGCAAATTGATTTCGGTTAATTAAAATTGATCCCCTATCAGTCTCATTAAGAATTTGGAAGGAGGGGAGTATTCCATTTTGGCAATAAAAAAAGGCAAATCCCCTCCTCCCGAAACAAAGAAGAGCCCTAGATAAATCCCCAATTTTCAGTAGAGCAAAATATGCAAGAAATTGCACACACAAAAAAATATCGGCATCTTACCGAGAAAGGACGCCGCGCCCTCGCATCTTCCCTTCGGGGCTGGGCCGCATCCATGGCTGCTCCAGGGCGACAGCGCCGCGACGCCGCTCCATCCCATCGGAGAGAGCGTGCGGAAGACGCGCACGGTACTCGACCGCTGCACCGGTTTGTCGACGAACGGCCGCCGCCTCGCCGGCCAAACCACCTCCTCGCCCCCGTTTGAACACGACCTCGTCAGCCATGCTCAACGGTCGAGCGCACGGACTCTCGCCGGAGCGCACGCTCTTCCGCTGAGCACAGCCAACAGGGTCGGAATGGATCGGGGGGTGGGGGGAGCTCCGGCCATCTCTCTCTCACAGGCGAGCTCCGGCCGCCGGGGAAATGTTGCAGAGCAGCTCGGTCGCCGGAAAGAACGTCGTCTCTCTGGTCGCGAGCGAGAGAATCGGGGAGAGAGGAGAGAATGAGGGGATTAGGGTTAGGGTTTTTGACCCTGTCAGCTTTAGTAAGACCGGGGCGCATCTCAGCCGTTCGTTCCGATCGGACGGTGCAGACAGGTCCGGGAAGGTTTAGGCCTCCTTCAGCTTAGTGGGCTTTCGAGATGGGCTGCGGCCTAGTTTTTTTTTCTGGGCTGCATTTTCTATCCGAATTTCCTTTCAGTTTCTGTTATTTAAATTTCAGTGCATTCTAAGTTTTATTATTCAGTTTTATGCACTGTTTTAAATATAGAAAATTATTGGCTAAAATATGATTTGAAATATGTTATTATGCTGAACAAAAATGAACCAACGAGTTTTTTTTGTTTAGAATATTTAGCATGTTTAAATGTTGAATTATCAAATTAGACATCAGAAGAAGTTGTTTCCTTTAAGTTTAAATTTGATGTTTAATTTGAGAATGTTTATGGAAGTAAAATTAATTCTGACCAACGTTGTTTCAAGTTTACAAGTCATTCCCTAAAATATGTTTTCTACGTTGAATATCATTTTAAATTCAATGAATGTTGAGAAATAAGTTGTAAGTTGATATTTATTATGAGAATGATGAAGTATACATGCTTTTTCCTAGTTTCGAGTGTATTTATAAAGATTAAAGTTTGCAACAAAAAAAATGTATGCATTGTTTTCATCAACAAATGCCTGCCTTTTAAGGGGATATAATGTTGTAAGATTAATATAAGTCATATCTTCTTATAGCATTTTATTGTTGAGTTATGAATTTTTATGAGATGAAGTTAAGTTGATGCCATGTTTATAGAATTTATTAATGAAGTGATCTCTACTGGGCTGAGGCCACCTTACATAAAAGTTTATGGTTGTGTGGTTCGTTTTTCCGCAACGCACTATGCAGCCTGATAATGATGAGCCATAATGCTAAAGTATTATGTCAGATGCATTTAAGTCTTCGGACGTGCATTGACAGAAGGTGATGGAGGCTAATCATGAAGTTCTTTGAACAAAGACGTTCAAAGTATTTTAATGTGATATCATGGTCATAAGTTGTCATTTATTGACTATTAAAGTTAATTATGAAGTGAGACCGGGATGAAATATCCAAATTTTATTTGGAGAATGTTTATAACATTGTTTCCACTGAGGATGTTAAATCTATTGTCTACTCAGTGAGATGTCATGATGAGAATGTTTAAAATGAATGATATTTTGTTATTATGTCATTTAAGTTGTTCTCGTTTTGATTTGAGTATTCATTTATGAGCATAAGTTATTATGGCATATGACAATATTCTGACCAACGTTTGATTATTGTCATGTCCTATTTTTGTATGAAAAGTGCTCTTTCCGTTTTCAGCCCAACGGTGATACGGATTAGGACACAATTAGCTTGTCTTGTTTTAGATCAATTCGAGTTTGATGTTGATTATTGATGCTAATAAAGATGTTATTCTTGTTTCAGCAATGGAACACAAAATAAAGTTTAAAACATTATGAGATAAAGAATGCAATTCCCGACTCAGTATATGCCAAAGAATATTTGGCCTCTATTGAATATTTTTTAGGACTACCCATTTAAAATGGGGTTTAATGGGTTTTGCTAAGAGGGCAGTAAAGAATAAAGCATTTGAAGACATTTGTTCAGTTATATGAATCGTTTGTTCTTTGTAATGAAACTCTTTGTTGTTGTCTTGCCATGTGGTGAGAATATTTATGTCCTCGACGAATGGATTATGTATTGATATGTGCCATGGCACTCTTAATATATATATATAAATAAATAATGAGACCTCGTCGAAATTGTGGTCATGTTTACCACATTTCGAGGGGGAGAATGGAATTGTCTCATTAAATATGGGAATTCGTGAATGTTTTAATTCTCCGAGTATGATGGAACCAATGAGAAGTCTTACTTTGGAGAATGATTGATAATAATGAATGGAATGTCTCATTGAATATGAGAATTCGTCAATGCTTTAATTCTCCGAGTATATCGGAACCAACGAGAAGTCTTACTTTGGAGAATGAATGATTATAGTGAATAAAAAATCACATGAATGTTGTGACTCCTTTTATCGAGTTAATGTGGATTTATTCCCTCATGAGTATTATGAAGCACACATGAATATTTAGTTGGCAAACTTGCTAATCTAATGTTGATGCGCCTCATGGTTATATTTATGACCAACGTCATTTATAATCATTTGTCACATATTTCACTCAAGTGGCAAGTTTGTCAGTATCATGTGGCGTATGGTTATACTTCTAACCAACGTCGTTTTATGATCATGTGTCACAGCTCAGAAAGTTCTTTTCCATCTTCTGCCCAACGGTGTTGTGGTTTTGAACTAAATTGAATGTCATCAAGATTTTGGATATAATTCCATCTTCTAAACAAAGTGATCATCTTGGAATCTTAAGAGTATGAACATGAATCTTAAGGATAACTCCATTAGATCTTTGTTCATATACATCAGGTAAGTTGAGAAGAAATACCTAATGCAACACTTAGTGTTGATAATCAACAATTTCCTTGTGATTGATAATGTGTGTGTTAATGATCATCTTAGAGGCTTCTTGCTCTAATGATGTATAGGACTCAATAGAGTTTCCTCGGTGAGATGTTATGACTCTTATGTTATTATAACATCATGTTATGTTGACGACTAAGTTAAAGATGTATGTATGACTCAACCGTAAAGTTTTGTCATATAGTTGAAGTTAACATAAGACATGTTGCCTAAGGAATTTTCAATTATGAAATAACACGAGCGTTGCGACACTCATACCATAAGACGAGGGGGGTAAGTTCACTACCTTATGAAGATGATATATTTTTGGTTAGCCAAGAAATATTTATCTTCTTTTAAGACATAAAGGATCTTGGTGATGCCTCATTCTTTGTTTGTACTGAGTTTCGCCAAGATGTTGGTCCAAAAGGAGTATAAGTTCTATTATGACGACATACGTCGATAGAGTACGAAATAAAATATTATGTACAATGTCGTGGTGGTATCACGGCAGATGCCATAGGATGGCTAAATGTGTGGGGCCGATGGACGCTGGTGGATCCGGGGAGGGCTAGCAAGCTAAGAAGCTCACGCAAGAGAAAACAAGAAACAGACACGAGCCGACTCAACTCGGCTCAAGACCAAGCAAGCACAACCAGGAATACTCAAGAAAACAAGCAAACCCACACAGCACCACAAACACACACGATGTACCCAGGTTCGGGGCCCTCGTGAGGAGGTAACACCCCTACTCCTGCCTTGCTCCTCTCTATATGTATCTCACAAGATCTACAAGGTGCTCCTTGAGCTGTTTTGGTAAGAACTAGGATGAACTACAAGTGAGGGAGGAGTAAATGCTCTAGCAGTGAATGAGACTATAGTTTCGGCTCTCTGGTTGGTGTCCCTCTCACAGGAGGAGTTATGGCGCTATTTATAGAGGTCCGACCGAGTTGCCCGGGAACCCTAATCCTGCCGGGCCCCGCCGGACAACCGCTTCAGTCCAACGGCAATGTCGACATCCCTACCACGACCTAACAGCCGGGCTATCCGACATAGGCCGAGGTAGGTCATGATGCCTCTTGCCGTAGCCGCCGCTGACCTAGGTAATGATGCTTCCCCTGTCAGAGATAAGACGTGTCTTCTCCCTGCCAAGTCTCCTGTCCGTCAGTTGCCAGTACCTCGGAGTAGTCACGTCACCCCTGTCCGGTGCCTTTGTCTTGTGCCTTTTGTCCCGCGCCCGTGTCAGACGGGAGGTGACCTTACCTCCGTGTCAGACGGGTCAGCGTCCTTGCCCCGTACATGCCCTTGACTTGTTGCCCGACATAGGATATGTCGTACGGTTCCACCTAGCCCGGGCCTGGTTAAGCCGGATCCTCCTTCCTGCATATCATGGACAAGTAAAGAATCCCGACATGGGGATGCCGGTTAGAACATGTCGACTCTTTCCGACATAGGCCTAAGTCGGACAAGCACACAACTCGGACTAGCCCTGAGCCGGCACACCAGCCGCTCCACTCCGCGAAGGGTCGCACGATCTTTGCAGCTGGACCAAGGTCGATTACCGTGTTAACCTGAGCGGATTGACCATGCCTTTACCCTACCCGGGGGTAGCCCCCCGACACTAGTCCCCGAAGCTGGTGTAGTCCTGCAGACTCGGATGAAGGGCTGCACCAGATTTAACAAAACCACTATCAGAGACCAACCGCCGACATTGCTATGTCGGGCAGTCCAACTACCCCGAGACGCTTAAGTTGGTTGCCACGCAGCCGGTCCGACATCGCCACGCCGGCCCGACAAGGAGCTTCCGATATGTCCTTACCGACATATCGCGGAGCCCCCGACCTCAACAAATCTTTTCCCGGATCCCCTTCTGAGACGTGGCATTGATCTGCTGCACCGTCCCCGAATCATGCCACGCGGCCTGACCAACCGTCACAACCGTGCCGCCCGGGCCCCACCATCTGTCCCTTCCAGCAGGCACTCGAGCGGTTTGACCCCGAGGCACCTCCTCGATTCCCGCGCTGACAACCGCACCAGATCCGCGGCCGACGGTTCCCATTCTGTGGCCCACGATGTGGCCGATCGTGCGGCCACAACCGCTCCATCCGCGCCAACCGCCGTACGCACGATCCCATTACCCGTTCGAAACGGGCGGGCGGGAAATTAGGTAACCGTGCTTCCCTTTCCCTCATAAATATGGGCGCGAGGGGATTTCTTTTCCTCTTCCGCATCGCCCTCTTCCTCTCCTCTACCTAATCTCTCGCTCTCGAGCCCACCGCCGCCGCGCCGCACGCAGCGTACGAGCAGCACGCCGGAGATCGCGACGTCGGCGACCGGAGCTCATCACGCTGCCATTGGGACAAGAACCTCCCGCGCCGCGACACCAATCCCTACGGTAAGGACCTCCCTGACGCTTGGTTGAATCGACCCACGGTAGTTCCCTCCTCTTCTGTTCTTCCTTGGGACGACCGATGCCGCCGTGCATCTCCCCGTAGATCCTCGTAGCTGTTCTCGTCGAGGCCCTTTTGACCCTTTACTTCCTATATCTAACGGTAGATTCCACTCCACACTCCCGTATCCTTGCTAGGGTTCTTCCGAATAGATTTCCTTTATCTCTCCTTTATTCGGCCCTGGTAGATCTTCTTTTCTATACTCCAGTAATAGATTTTAGTTTTATGCCCGGCATTCGATGTCTGCCATCCGACTTACCCTACACCTTGGGCCATCATCCGGCATCTGTTTTGCAGATAAGCCGACATGTCTTCGAGCCATTCCTCCGAGCAACCCGACACATCCGCGGAAGGAATTCGAGGAGGCTGGGAAGGCTCCGACGTAGTGCAAGACGACCTCGATTGGCTACGTCGCACGCGCCGTGTCCCGGCACCAATCATATGCCGGCTTCCTGGCGACGAAGTTGAGCCCGCGCCCCAGGAAGTAGAACGGGTGGTGTTTGTCGCGCACTTCGAGCGCGGCTTCGCCCTTCCGACAAGCAGGTTCTTTCGGGCCTTCCTCGACAAGTTCGAGCTGCAGCCGCATCATTTGCCGGCAAACACCATCACGGTCCTCTCGGCATTCGTCGCCTTCTCCGAGGGGTACCTCGGCCTGTGGCCTCTGGTCAGCCTCTGGGCGAAGTACTTCGTGCTTCGGAAGCAAAGCATCCCGAACAAGGGCGTGAAGGACAAGGAGATGACGGCGTGCGGGGCCGCCACCATTACCGCCCGGAAGCTCTCCGACTTCCCCAAAGTCTCCGGGTTGGAGTCCTGCCGTAAATGGCAGCGCAGCTTCTTCTACGTGAAGAATCCGGACTCCGCCGCCAATGCCAAGGGGTATGACTTCATCAACCTCCCAGAGTTCCGAATCGACCCGCCTTATTCTCAGGCGAACTGGGGCTGGGATCCGTCGGGCAGCGACGCAGAGACCCAGGCCATTCACGATCACCTTCTCTCCATCAAGGACGAGCTGACGGCGGATGACCTCTTGAGGACCTTTGTCATCCGCCGGATAAGCCCCCTGCAGAACCGGGTGCACAAGATCTGCCACATGAGTGGGCCCCAAGACCCAACTCGGATCAGCCCGTTCGAGTTGGACAAGCCGGCAGTGCGCAGACGTGTTCGAGCCATCGCCCAAACCTCCATGGGAGACGACTGGGAATGGGGACTTGAACCACACAGCCGCGCCAATCCTCCGCCCAAGGTAAGCTCTTGTTCTTCCTGTCCGACATAACCTAGCGACCGACATAGCAGCTATATCACATTCTTGCCTTTCTTGTTTCCTTAGTCATTTCTCGCTATTTTCCTTTTGCAGAGGTTTGACCGTCAAGCCCGGGAGGACAAGAGGTGGGCCAACGGTGGTTGGCGCGCAGACCATGCCATGCCGGCAACTCCGCTCACCGAAGATCCGGATGACGAGGACCACTTGTCGATCCCGGTATCCCGCACTTCCGGCCCGGGTAAGCCTCGAACTCGGTCTCGTCCCCAAGACGATTCTGACGACGACGACTGTGTGATGTTAGAGATCACACACGCCACTCCCTTGGCCTGTGCTGACCCTCTGCCTTCACCACCAGCCGCGCCGAGCACCCAAGCAGCTACGCGCAAGCGCGCGGGAGCCGGCACCTCCGCCGCGGACAACCCGGGGGCCAAGAAGGCCAAAACCACCAAGAAACTTTCCCGCAAGAAGATCCCGACCGCTGCCGGGTAAGCATCCTTCCTCTCGTTTTTTGACCCCTTTGCCTCATCCACTCTAACTTTTTATTTCATGCGCAGAGCGCCGCTCGAGCTCGACCAGAATGACCCGGCGGCCCCGATAAACGCCGGAGTCGGCAGCCCCCCTCGGGTGACGCCTGCGGCCGCCGACATAGCCATTCCCGATGCCTCCCCGCCGACTTTTACGACCACAGCGGAAGGGAACCGAGCAAGCCCGGACCGCGATGTCGGGTCTGGCGGCAACCAATCGCGTCTCGCCGCTGCACAAATCGATACCACGGCGGTGCCGGACGCACCCCCGCAGCAACCAACGCCGCCGGAACCACAATCCTCCGCTGCAAGTAAGCAGCCATCTGCACAACAACAGTGCCAGGCACCAACTAAGGCCGCCAAGAAGAAAACTGCCCCGACCCCGGATCAGTTGGCGGCCAAGAAAGGTCAGCTTCCTCCGGGTAAACTCAAAGTGGTGCATCCTCCCTGCATTGCCGTTAAGACGGCGGCCCTGCGCATGCTGGAGGCCACTGTCGACCGGGTTGCCACTGCTGCCGACTTGGAGAGCTTAGGTTTCCTTATGCCTAGTGCTGACTCTTCAGGTTCGATGGAGCAGTACAACACGGATTGGAACGCCGCCGACATTAACGAGGCTACCTCTTCCGACCCGAGTATCGACCACCCGGCTGGGCCCGGGAGAGTTGCTCAGTCTCTGCATGCACTTCAATCTGCGGTCCTTCAACTGACAACAGCTGCAGAGGTAAGCCCTTCCAACATCCACTATCTCCAGTCCCCGAGGTTCTGGTCGAATGGTTAAGACTTGACCGAGTTAAGACCATTCGGCGAGAAACTTCAAAAAACACTTCGCATCCAGTCCCCGAGATTCCTGCCGTGTAACAATACTTGCCCGAGTAAAGGTTACCCGGCTGGCATCTTCAACAATTTGCACTAATACTTTGCCTTCTATCCCAGTCGTGCAGCAAGGAACGCACCCGGGCGTTCCAGAGGCTGCTGGTCGAGCACGGGTCCCTCCGGAGGCGGTTCAAGGAGCTCCAGGCTTTGCACTAGGGCCATGGTATACTTCCTTGTTTCCGAAACATCCTTCCTTTCTCTAGGTTCCCTTTACCATTATAACCGACCTGTCGCTTTTTTCAGCCGACACCGCCGCCCGAGTTGCCGCCGAGCACAAGCTCGAGTTGGAGAAGGAGCAGGCCAATTCAACTCGGCTCCAACAAGAACTGGAGCAGGCCAAGACAGAGAAGGCCGAGTTGGAGAAGACCCTGGCGGACGCCGTGCGGATTCAGGGTGAAGTGCTCGAGCAAACTGAGTCTCGCGCCACCTTGGCCGAGAAAAAGCTCAATACCCTCAAGTCCCAGTGCGACATCTGGCTGGCCGAACTGAAGAAGATCAACGACCAGATGGATAGTGAGTTTCTCCAAACTTTATCCCTTCTTGCTTGACTTTCTTGCCGATATACACCCTATATCGGCCCGCCTTCTAACTTATCAACAGCTTTCTTCTCCTCAGAGCACTTCTCCCACACGCACACCGTTGCGGTGAAGGCCATCAACCGGGCGCGTGCGAAGAGGGCTGAAGTCGGCCCCATCTCTGGTGAGTGGGACGTGGAGGACCACCTCGTAGCACTCAACGCGCGCTTCGCGCCGCTCAAGAGTATCGGGATGGAGCTCCTTGATGCCGGCGTTCACGTCTACCGGAAGCTCTGGCCCGGCGCCACGCCTCCGGACAATGTGTCCGACTTGGCCCAGGAGCTGATGAAGACGGAACGGCGCCTCCGGGAATGGAGATCCTCCGCCGCCCGTGCCGGTGCGGACCAAACACTCTCCTTCATACTATCCTGGTATGAGGGGATCGATCTTCAGAAGGTGCGGGTGCAGCGCGAGAATTCAGCGTGGACAACCGATCCCGCCAAGATCCAGCTCCGACAAGACGCTGCGCATTACTTTGCCAGCTACTCACAGCCCCACCAATACGTCGAGGGCGAGGTCTACTCAGATGACGAAGACTATGCCGACGACCTTGAGGACGAGGAGGAGGACGATGAAGAAGAAAACCAAGGCAGCCTCCCCGACACCTCCAAGGCCTCCGGCAAAGCCCAGCCATCCGGGAAAGCTTCCACTTCTGGGACTGCTGACATAGCCAGCGAGGACGCCGCCGCCGACATCACCAAGTCGGCCTCGACTGACCAGCTGAAAACCGCCGCTGAGGTCAACGTCGAGCTGGGAGCTGCCGACACCACCGAGTCCACCGCGGCTACCGAGACTCCTGCTGCCAAGCCTCCTGCGTAAAACCTTAGAGAACAATTCTATCAAATCCCCGGAATGCCGGGTGCATATGTAATATATACAAGTTTAAGTAGAATACTCTGCTATTTGCCTTATTGAATCGAACAAGTGCCTAGTCATGTCGGATCACTTTACACCGAGTCCCCGAGTTTACTTTCTCGTTTTACTATACTTAGTGATTTTTGCTCTTGTCTACCATACAGGCGTTCGACAGTCGAGTCACAAAATCACGACTATAGCATACGGTACTAGAAAATGCCCGAGTTAAGGTTCAAAGGTATTCGACATAACGGAAGAATAATTGAAAGACGGGGTTAACACACAACACGTGCCGAATTGCTTTTATACCGAGTCCCCGAGCTTGTTTTCGTGTTTACCACCTTCCACTATCTTTGCTCTTGACTACCACTTTGGGCATCCGTCAGTCGAGTCACAAGATTATTTCACATAGCATACATTACTTAACTTTGAAACAAGGTTGAAAATTCATTCGGCACGTGGGCAATAAATACAAAATATACAAGGCAGTCCCCGAGTTTCATCTCGAGACGCCGGTACGCAGGTAACGAAGAAATAACTGAAATATAAACATAGATAAAGATCTAGCAGTCCCCGAGTTCATCCCGGGGTGCCGACATTTCATTCAAAAGGGACCGAGATACATACACTGTGCCTTTTATGCGAAAAAGGGACGAAGTAGGGCTACATTCCACGGTCGTTTGGTTTCCTCGCCGGCTCTATCCATTACACCTTTTCTAGCTTCCTGCGCATCTACAAGATAATATGAGTCATTGTGCAGGGCTTTGCTCACCACAAAAGGTCCTTCCCACGGAGGGGATAACTTGTGCATGCCGGCAGTTCGCTGTATCAGCCTCAGTACCAGATCTCCTTCTCTGAACACCCGGGGGTGCACCTTCCGGCTATGATAGCGTCGGAGGTTCTGCTGGTATATTGCTGACCGAGATAGGGCCAACTGTCTTGCTTCTTCAAGCAAGTCGACATCATTCTCTCGGGCTTCTCTTGCCTCGGTTTCTGTAAACATCGCCACCCTGGGCGAGTCATACTGTAGGTCGGTTGGCAACACTGCCTCAGCACCATACACCATAAAGAATGGTGTGTACCCGGTGGATCTGTTGGGTGTGGTGCGGAGACCCCATAGCACCGCCGGTAGTTCTTCTATCCAGCATCCCGGAGTCCGCAGGAGTGGTTCTATCAACCGGGCCTTTATGCCAGCCAACACCAATGCGTTGGCCCTCTCAACCTGCCCATTTGCTTCTGGGTGCGCCACCGAGGCCACATCAAGCCGGATTCTCTTCTCCGCACAGAACCGAGCAAACTCCCCCACTGCAAAGTTGGTGCCATTGTCCGTGATAATGCTGTGCGGGTAACCATATCTCAGTATGATATCCTTCAAAAATGAGACGGCTGTAGCTCCATCACATTTCCGAATTGGCTTCACCTCGATCCATTTGGTGAACTTGTCCACCATGACTAGTATATGAGTCATGTTACCTCGCGCCGGCTTGAACGGACCCACCATATCCAAGCACCATACAGCAAACGGCCATGTGATGGGGATAGTTTTCAGTGCTGCCGCCGGCATGTGTATTCTGTGTGCAAATCTCTGGCAACCTCCACACTTCCGGACAATATCCTCTGCCTGCTGCAGAGCCGAAGGCCAATAAAACCCGTGCCGGAAGACCTTTGCCACCAGTGCTCTTGAGGAAGCATGATGACCGCATTCACCTTGATGTATCTCGAGCAGCATTTCTTGCCCTTCTTCTGGGTCAACACAGCGCTGCAGCACCTCAGTGACACTTCTCTTATACAGCTCTTGGTTGATCACCGTGTAAGCCTTGGCCCTTCTCACCACCTGCCGAGCTTCCACTTCATTGTCTGGCAGGGTCCCATCAATGATATATGCCATGATGGGTAGCGCCCAACTCGGCACCGGCCGCACGGGGAAGATTGGGGCGTCTATTTCCATAGGCTCGGCTGACATCACCTCCGCCGACATACCTTGCGCCGTCCCCGAGCTGAGCCAAATGCTCCCGACATCAACCTCCATGGGCACAGCCTCTGCTACTGAGTTCTTCGGGATGAATATGGACTCTGACTCGGGTGATGGCTTGATTGACGGTTTGCTTAAGTGTTCCAAAGCTACGCCGGGTGGGATCGCGTCCCGTGATGACCCCATCTTGGACAATACATCCGCAGCCTCATTCTCTCCCCGGGGTATGTGCTTGAACTCGCATCCTTCAAAAAACCCGGAAATTTTCTGTACATGGAACCGATACGACGCCATGTTGGCATCCAAGGCGTCCCAATTTCCCGACACCTGCTGCACCACCAAATCCGAGTCACCATAACATTCTACCCGCCGGATGCCGATTTCCTTAGCGACATTGAGGCCATGCACAAGTGCCTCATATTCAGCCACATTGTTGGATGCCGAGAAATGAATCTGGAGCACATATTTCAGTACATCTTGCTTCGGAGAAGTGAGGACCACTCCGGCACCCAACCCGATTTTTGCCTTGGACCCATCAAAGTGCATCTTCCAAAAATTGAAGTCGGGCGGGGGAGGCTCATATTGCATCTCGGCCCAGTCCACCAAGAAGTCCGGCAGCGCCTGCGACTTAATGGCGTCCCTCCTTTCGTAAGTCGGGGCGTACGGAGACAACTGTATGGCCCACTTTGCAACTCGGCCGCTGGCATCTTTGCATCCGATAATTTCGGACAAGGGAGCCTCGCTCACCACTGTAACCGGATGCTCTTGAAAGTAGTGCTTCAACTTGGTGACCGCCAGGTATACACCATAGGCCATCTTCTGGTAGTGCGGGTAATTCTGCTTGGAGAGGGAGAGCACCTCACTCAGGTAATATACGGGCCTCTGCACCGCCTTTTCACCCTCTTCTCTTTCCACCACCATCACCACGCTTACAACCCGGTTGGTAGCCGCGATATAGAGCAACATCGGCTCCTTGGGTAACGGGGATGCCAACACCGGTGCACTTGAGAGTGTTTTTTTCAAGTCACTAAAAGCTGCATCTGCCTGTGGTGTCCATATAAAGGTTTTACTCTTTTTCATGAGTTGGTACAAAGGCAAAGCTTTCTCTCCTAACCGGCTCACAAACCGACTTAGGGATGCCAGGCACCCGGTGAATTTTTGTACATCTTTAAGGCGAGTGGGCAGTTTCATGCTCTCGATAGCTCGGATCTTGCCCGGGTTGACCTCAATACCCCGGCTAGACACCAGGAAACCGAGTAACTTTCCGGCCGGTACACCGAAAGTACACTTATCCGGGTTAAGCTTCATTCGAAACTTTCTCAAGTTAACGAATGTTTCTCTCAGATCATCGATCAGAGTGGATTTTTCTTTTGTTTTTATGACTATATCGTCGACATACACCTCTGCATTCCGACCTATTTGCTCATGCAAGCATTTCTGCATGCATCTTTCATAAGTGGCACCGGCATTTCTCAACCCGAAGGTCATGACACGATAGCAATAAGCCCCGTACGGGGTGATAAAAGCAGTCTTTAATTGATCAGCCGGGTTCAAAGGTATCTGGTGAAAACCAGAATACGCATCTACAAAAGACAAAAGCTCACACCCGGCAGTGGAGTCGATCACTTGATCTATCCGGGGGAGCGGGAAAGGATCTTTCGGGCATGCCTTGTTGAGGTTGGTGAAGTCGATGCACATGCGCCACACCTTGGCCAGGAGAGGGTCATCCTTTTTCTTCTCTACCAGGACCGGGTTAGACAACCAGTCCGGGTGCAGTACTTCCATCACAAATCCAGCCGCAAGCAGTACGGCTAGATGCTCCATGATCGCGACTCTTCTCTCGTCCGAGAGACGTCTTGTTGGTTGCTTCACCGGCTTTGCATACGGCCTCACGAATAACGAGTGCTCAGCCAACTCCCTCGGAACTCCTTGAAGGTCGTCATTCGACCAAGCAAAGACATCCCGATTCTCACGGAGGAAGTCGGTGAGCTCGCCTTCCTATTTGCTGTCCAGGCTGGTACCAATGCTCACCCGGTGCTCTGGGTTAGCCGGGTCTACCACGACCTTCTTGGTCTCCTTTGGTGGCTGGAAGGAAGCATGCTGCTCCGGGTTCGTCATCCCGGGTACACCGAGTTGGGAGGCTTGGGCCAGCGTCACCACTTGCTGGATCCTCTTTTTCTCCTCGGCTATGACCAATGACTCGGCCAAGCACGAGCCGGCAGTGGCACACTCGATAGAGCGCTTGTAGTCCCCAGCGATAGTGATTATGCCATTCGGACCTGGCATCTTCATTTTCAGATAGCCCATGTGAGTGGATATCATGAACTTGGCCAGAGCAGGTCGACCAATCAGGGCATGGTATGGGCTCTCCAGGTCCACCACCTCAAACTCAAGACTTTCGGTCCGGCAGCTCTCCCGGGTTCCGAACAACACATCTATCCAGATTTTCCCCATAGGCGAGCAAGAAACCCCTGGCACAATGCCATGGAAGGTCGTGCGGGTCGGCAACAGCGTGTTCAGGGACACTCCCAACTTCAGCATTGTGTCCTTATACATGATGTTAATGGCACTGCCATTGTCGACCAGGACTCTGCTGAACCGGACGTTGATACTTGGCCCGATGAATGTCGGGTCCACAACCAAGGCGTAGCCTCCCGGCTTAGGCATAACTCGGGGGTGATCCTTCCGACCCCAGGTGATCTCCATCTCGGACCAGTGCATGAACTTGGGTACCGCCGGCATGACGGCGTTCACCTCCAGAGCGCGCTGGCGCTGACTTTTCTTGTCAGTGGGCTCGGTCACAAAGACCACATAGCTCTGATGAGCTTCCTGATAGTCACCCTGTGGGTACCTGCCCTGGTTGCTAGGACCGACACTGTTGTTACCCCGGACGTTCACCATGTTTACCGGCCTTGCCGGTGGTCGCCTCTGGACTGGCGGGTTAACCCGGACAGCATTGGCCCCACTCACTGGTGCCGGAGGTCTTGGCGCTGCAGGTCTTTAAGGGGCAGTTACCAGAGATCCCCCTGGAGCACCTTCTTGCCGCATGCGCTGGTACCAGCTGCACTGCCGAGTTGTGTGGTTGGCCGGTCGGTTGGGCTCGAAAGTGTGATAGCAGCAGGGCTTGTCCAGCATCTCCTCATACGTCAAGGGCTTCCTCTGCTCGGCCCAAGTCTTCTTTACCTCCTGACTCTGGCCCCAACCCTGGCCATCAGTTCTCTGCCGCTGGTTGCTACCGGTATTGCCTCGTTCACCGGTTACCGCCGCCACCTGCTGCGAGGCATAGCGAAAGTCGGGCTCCCTTCTTTTCTGGCCAAAATCATGCCGGTCATTGTTTCTGCCCTGCCCGGATCTGTTGTTCCCCGGGTTCCTCCTACTCGGTTCGCCCGAGTCCAGCTGAGGTTGCATTGGATCACCGAGAGCATAGCTGTCGGCAATTCTCATTGTCTCGGCCAAGGTGGCCGGCATCTCCCTCTGCAGTTTCTGCCAAAGCATGGATCCATGTCGGCATCCCTGCGCAAACCATGAAATGGCTTGGGCCTCCACAACTCCTTCGCAGGAATTGCGAATTGTGCTCCACCGAGTCAGGTACTCTCGGTCAGTCTCATTGTCCCTCTGCCTGCACATCGCAAGCTGCTGAGGTCGGTTGGGCCTCTTGTAGGTACTGGAGAAGTTGCTGACAAAGGCTTCCTCGAAGTCCAGCCAGCTGTTGACACTTCCCTCCCTCAAATTGTTCAGCCAGATTCGGGCTGGTCCCTCAAGCATCTGCGGGATGTATCGTACCGCCCACCGGCGGTTTCCCCCGGCAATGTGCACTGCTGTCACATAGTCGGTCAGCCAGTCCTCTGGCTTGGTGCTGCCGTCGTAAGTCTTGGCTCCCCTGTTCAACTGAAAGTGGGGGACAGGCTGCTCCGACATGATTCGGGGCCCGAAGCAAGCAGGACCGGGTGGACCTTGCTCCTCCATCAGCTCGGACCGATATATCCTATCTAGCTTGTACCGGGCATCATTTGGATCTAACTGGCGAGTTCCCAGTCGAGACCCCAGAGCACTCTCATATGCATGATACCCAGCCCTGGCCAATGCCGAGTTGCCGTCATCATACCGGCTGCCGTCTTGTCCGCCCAACTGCCGCTGCGGCATTGCTCCAACAGCTTGACGCCTCGGGGCTGGATTCGGCATTGGATACCGAGGTGGGTGTCCTCGACCAACCGAGTTGGCATTTCCGACATTCCGATTATTCGGAGCCTGTCGGCTTCTGCTCTGGGCCTGCCCAACATTGCCATGTTCCGCGATTTGCTGCCCGGCATAAGCCGGATCGTACGTCAGCATCTGGAGCTGCTGATTTCCTCCGGGGTTCCTACTCCGGTCCTGGTTTCCCCCGACATGCGGAGAGGAAGCCTGTCCTCTGGACCGGCCGCTGGGAGCTCTGGTCGAGTGGACAATCTGAGATCCACCCGCGGCCCCATTGGCCCTCTTGACAGCCTCGTTCTGCCGGGTTGCTACTTCCACCAGCTCGTTGACTCGGTCCTGCTGCCTACGGCGAGCCTCTCCGGTTAGACCGGATAACTCGGCCCTTGCTGCCTCGGCAGCCCTGAGGGTCTTGGCCGGAGAGCTGTAATTCGGCCTAGCCGCCGACATTACGCTAGGAGTCATATTGGATGTAGCTCTACCATCCCGATCTATCTCGGCATTGAGGCCCTTTCCTCTTCTGCGTACCTCGGCCTCACGGTTCGGCCGACCTCCTATCGGCGAGAAACCATGAGCCGCGTCATACTCACGCTGAACTCGGTCGAAGTCCCTCCGGACCTCCGCTAACTTCTCTGCCTCCTCCAGCAAACTCAGCCGCTCTGCCTCTAACTCAGCTGCCTCCGGCACAGTCAACCTCTCTACTGTCTCTCTAAGAGGTTCAGTCCTTACCGGGACACGAGATGTCTCGGCGCCGCCATGGCCCTGCCTCTCCAGTGCCTGCTTGGCCCTCCGGGTCGACCTTGCCTCGGGCTCGACGACAGGGTCTTCTGCCGGAGGAGCCGTTACCCCGGCCATCATGACCGCGCAGCTCTCGGGGCGAGTGGTACGCCGGCCGCGAGCCGCACAGACAGCTGGGGGATCCTCGGCCACGAGCACCTGCGCCGGGTACTCGCAGACGAGCTCGGTGGCGACATAGGTGGCGAAGGTGCCGAACTCGATGACGCAGCCGTTGGCCGGAAACGGCCTGCCGCGAAAGCAACCGGCGTTGTCGCTGACGAACTCCATGTCGCCGAACTTGACGACGAGGCCGGAGAGGACTCGCACGGGGCCCGTCCGGATGAGTACACCAGCCAGCGTCTCTACCTGCCCCACGGTGGGCGCCAACTGTCGTGGTGGTATCACGGCAGATGCCATAGGATGGCTAAATGTGTGGGGCCGATGGACGCTGGTGGATCCGGGGAGGGCTAGCAAGCTAAGAAGCTCACGCAAGAGAAAACAAGAAACAGACACGAGCCGACTCAACTCGGCTCAAGACCAAGCAAGCACAACCAGGAATACTCAAGAACACAAGCAAACCCACACAGCACCACAAACACACACGATGTACCCAGGTTCGGGGCCCTCGTGAGGAGGTAACACCCCTACTCCTGCCTTGCTCCTCTCTATATGTATCTCACAAGATCTACAAGGTGCTCCTTGAGCTGTTTTGGTAAGAACTAGGATGAACTACAAGTGAGGGAGGAGTAAATGCTCTAGCAGTGAATGAGACTATAGTTTCGGCTCTCTGGTTGGTGTCCCTCTCACAGGAGGAGTTATGGCGCTATTTATAGAGGTCCGGCCGAGTTGCCCGGGAACCCTAATCCTGCCGGGCCCCGCCGGACAACCGCTTCAGTCCAACGGCAATGTCGACATCCCTACCACGACCTAACAGCCGGGCTATCCGACATAGGCCGAGGTAGGTCATGATGCCTCTTGCCGTAGCCGCCGCTGACCTAGGTAATGATGCTTCCCCTGTCAGAGATAAGACGTGTCTTCTCCCTGCCAAGTCTCCTGTCCGTCAGTTGCCAGTACCTCGGAGTAGTCACGTCACCCCTGTCCGGTGCCTTTGTCTTGTGCCTTTTGTCCCGCGCCCGTGTCAGACGGGAGGTGACCTTACCTCCGTGTCAGACGGGTCAGCGTCCTTGCCCCGTACATGCCCTTGACTTGTTGCCCGACATAGGATATGTCGTACGGTTCCACCTAGCCCGGGCCTGGTTAAGCCGGATCCTCCTTCCTGCATATCATGGACAAGTAAAGAATCCCGACATGGGGATGCCGGTTAGAACATGTCGACTCTTTCCGACATAGGCCTAAGTCGGACAAGCACACAACTCGGACTAGCCCTGAGCCGGCACACCAGCCGCTCCACTCCGCGAAGGGTCGCACGATCTTTGCAGCTGGACCAAGGTCGATTACCGTGTTAACCTGAGCGGATTGACCATGCCTTTACCCTACCGGGGGTAGCCCCCCGACATACAAGTACTCTATCGCACCTGCTAATGAAATTAAGGGCAATAAAGGTGGACATTTTAGTGTCCAAGGAACCATTATGAGCTGATCAGATAATGTCGGTTCCTTATGTTTCTGCTGTGAGAAACAATATGAGTATTAAAGTAAGAATGTGCCCTATATTTTTGATCGGGATAATTGGCAAATATAAAAGAAAGTCCAGAATTTGACCACTGGAAAGGCCGCCAAAAGTCTTGCAAATATGCAAGGCAATAAAGTTTACATGCTTACTAATAAGAAGTCTAATGACCTCGACACTGTGGGTTATCTGGACATTGTTTATGCGAGATGTGTGGATATTAAAGTTTCCACGTTAAGTTACATCCTCACCCTCACACATGGAGCTATATCGTGGAAAGCTCCAGAATGATTTTAGTTGCATTAGTAATGATGCAATTTATCATGTGGCATGTTAAAAGAGGCTAAAGAGCAGGTTGTATGTCAAGAAGTTTATTCCCGAAATTATGGTGGCAGGCAGTATTTATAAACCACCTACTGCAATATGTAACGCAGTTTTCTATGCGAGTAACAACAAGTCAATTGGCGTTGCCAAAGTCATTGACAATATGTTTCGTGTTGTGAAATATAGAATCTAGAATCAAACTTATGATGTTAAGCATATAAATAAGTTTTGTATGTTTTACGGATCCGTTACTGAAGGCTTACCACCCAATTTTAAAATTATGTTGCTAGCATGGGTTGCTGGAAAGCCTTTTGATTCTAGAAATAAGGACCGTCTCATAAACCAACTCCCGTAAAGTATTATGTTTTCCATTTCAAGATAGAATGATGTACTATAGGTATTGAGGTTCAGTGACTTTTCTTTTGTTACTGTAACACCTTACCATAGTATGTTATTTTATTGATGATGGCCTTACGATGTTTGTTAAACCTTACAATCAAGTGGGAGAATGTTGGTGTTGATCTCGGCTAACAAACCGAGAGAAGATAAGGGGAGGTGGTTGACCACATCCCCACACTGGAGTCTTGATCGGGGGCCCCTAAAACCAATGTTGGTCAAGGTCCCCTGCCCCGAGCGCGTATATAAGAGGAACAGATATCACATTGTTATTAACTAACAGAAAACGTGCTTATCCACCTAATCTACCCGATCTAAGGAGGTGCTCAAGTGGCTGGAAGACCGACTACCCGATCTAAGGAGGTGCTCAAGTGGCTGGAAGACCGACGGCCACCGGCAGCCACCAGGAGGGTCGTGCTGCCGGCGTAGGCCTCCTCCACAACTACGGCGCCCCCTGCTTCAACTACTTCAACGACAACTACGGCTTGCACCAAGCAGGCGACAATATCTTCTCCAATTACTCGTAAGAGCATCCCTTAACCCCTTTGATTTGATCCGATTATGTGTTCTAGGCTGTTGTCACGATTAATCTAGTTAATCCTAGAAGATCTAACACCTCCCCATCTCCTTTCGCCCAGCTCCTCCAACCGTCGCCAAGCAGCTCACCCGGCCGCCGCCGACAACATCCGCCGACGATGTCGACCTCCGCATCCTAGCCGCTGCTGGCCCTCATCCGGCCGCCCTGCTCTCCACCGTCGCGGCTCCTCCGCCGCAGCCGCTGCCTCTCCACCCCGCTGCATCACTCCTCTCTACCGCATCCGGCCTCGCCGTCCAGAGCAGCCACCGAGCCATGGCTGGTCGGGCTCCAACGATTGCCGCCGCTGAGGAGGGCCGGGAGATGGCCGAATCTTCTCCGCCCAACCTGATTCCACTCGATCTGCTGCACCTCCTGCCTCCCGACCTGCTCCTCTCCACGACCAGGTGCTCGTCCCTTGTTGCAACTCCTTCCTCTGACAATCATGTTCGTGGAGGTTCATAGAATTCATTTTATCCAACTTCCAGCACCCATGAACACTCCATTAACGGTCACCATCACGGCATCACCACCGAGGACCCATGTTTCTCCGCCAGCCTGCAGAAAGCTAGCTTGCACTGTTGCAATGCAGTAACTTGTTGTTCCTGTTTATTTCAAAGTATGAGAAATTCAGTGTGCAACGCAATTTTTTTTGAAGAACGGTGCTCAGTCAGTTGATCTTTTGTACAAGCAAATGTCTGACATCAATGATAATGCAATTTGATATGCCCACTGTGT
Source organism: Poa annua (assembly GCA_026929855.1). Classification (NCBI taxonomy): domain Eukaryota; kingdom Viridiplantae; phylum Streptophyta; class Magnoliopsida; order Poales; family Poaceae; genus Poa; species Poa annua. Next base: position 67,946,723 of record CM049439.1, on the reverse strand, counting down.
AAGAATAATCGATATGCTCAAAGCGGGGGTGTTACAGATGTTTACAACTCAATATAGAAAATAATGCTGTTTAGCCTGATGCCTTTATGTAAATATGAAATAAGTCTCAGGTGACCATAATAGTTGCAATACTTCCATGTCTTCAGATGAGGCTGACGAATTGCTGACTGTTTTCTTCTGTTTGTAGTGGACCGTTTCAATGCCAACTGTTTTATTTGTTTTGTTTATTTGTAGCACATATGTGAAAACAATTGACAATCAAGGGTGCAAGATTAGGCATGCACCCTGATTGTTTTTCTTCTACTACGAGTTTATATTAGTTGTCCTTTCGTGCACAAGTTTGATCTGAGCATAGTAGAACTTCCGCGATCTGAGCATAATAGAATTTACTTGGTCTCCATCTGGACCTTCAACGTTGCCTCTAGAAATCCATAATTGGTTGTTGCTTTTCTCATGTCTATTGCATAATTTAGAGGAGTGGATGGTACTCTAATTTCACTAGATGATTCCAGCTGTCAAATGTTAGTATATGATGATGTTTTGAACACTATTAGCTGTCAGTTATTGAACATGCTTCATGTATTGAACTGTTGATGCATAAATAACTTCCTCGATTCTATTGAGCATGTTGTTATTTGTTTTGGATGGTCGTCCATAGAATCTGAAACTATGTCATTGTTATGTGCCACCGTCTTGCAAAAATGTTTAGCATTATCTGTAGTAGTTCTAGGTTGGATCATCATTTTGTAAACTTGTGGTGTTTGTGAAATGTCTGCCATGTTTGCTGGATGTGAAAGTTTGAGCTCATGGTTGTAGGCAATTTCTACTTTTATCAAGAATTACCTCTGCTTAGGTGCATCTGTACATAAGTATATTGTTTAGGTGCATGTTGTGACCTCTCGACGTTTTGTATCTATTGTAGGTTGTGAAGATTCCTCTAGCATGTGAAGATTGCGGCAGCGACGACAACATCGACAAAACGGGCAATCATCTTGTATAATTCCGTAGACTTATATTGACTCATGTAATGGTGTATTTGAACTGTTGATACTGTATTGGATAAATAGTGAATATATGAAAAATGATTTTTTATTCCTAATTACTGGCTAGTGATGTACCATTCAAAAGGTGCATCAGTAGCCTATTACTTTTTAATTTCCTAAATTATATTGCTGGCGCACATAACCTGGTGTGCGCCAGTGGTATGCTCGTATCCGTGGCGGGCAATACAGCATACTCGCCAGCGGTAACCTGCCTTAGCGCTGGCGAACAACTGTTCGCCAACGGTAACTATTACCACTGGCGGATTCCCACTGGCGCACCGATGTTCGTCAGCGGTAGCAGAAATATGTTCGCCGGCAGTAGGCATTTCCCTACTAGTGTATAGAAGCACTACTCAGAAAATATCAAATCCGGCCATGGAACGAAGGAACATCCGGGTTGTGGTTTGGGGGTCGGGAGAAATGCATGTCGGCTTAACCGACACTAACGCGGTGACGCCTACGGGTCTCGCTGGTCCTTGAAGGGCATGTACCCCTTCTCCACTTCCCTCCGTATATCAGGTGAAACCTTAGGACTAGTCCGGACAGTAATGTCATCATCCTCGTCGCATTTCTTCCTGAACGTGTTACTTCATACGCGGCGATTTGGAGTGCTAGGATCGTAGTGGGAATACTACGGAGGGCGCAACGGTTGCGGGACTTCTTCGTTTTTCCTCGATCTACCATTGTTGGCTTTTGTTGTTCATTTCTTTTGGGCTTCATTTGTGCTGCCGTCCCATCAGGTTGGTTGTATTGAGTAGTTGCTTATTTATAAAGCTGAACAAAAGTCTGTTTCGAGTAGAATATATAAAATGACTTGATTGAGATTACAGTGTGTTTGGGTGTCTATAAGGTAGTCAGCAAGGACTGGGCCAGGCCCCGTGGATGCAAAACAAGCCTTTGTCGTTGCATAGCATTAGCACGAACGAGGAACGGGCTCTTTTGGCTGTTTTTTTAAGCCACTCACACTCTTTTGCACACTGTTCGCTGCACACGCTCACTGGATAGGAACCTTGAGTTATGCTAATCTCCCTCGACACTTAATCGCTCACATCACTCAGGTGCTTTCTAACCTATACAATTATTCTTTGATTTAAAACTTTTTGTACACGAAATACTATTTCCGTACTTCGTTTCGAATTTCGTTGACTATAAGTTGTCAATTTTGAACCGATGTTCAAAATAAATTGACGAATTTTATTAAATTTGTCGCACTCGGTTAACGGTTTGAAATATACCTACGATCAAGTTCATCTTGTCGTTTCGCACAACTTTCACGTTGTAATTTTTCTAGTTCAGCGGACATACATGAGTAGATCTTTCTGAAATTTCTACTAAACTTTATACTGCAGCTCGTGTACAGTGTGTTCTTCAAACTCCATACATATGGGTGTGGTTGGGTGTAGCGGTAGCTCGGGCTCCGAGAGGTATAAGCATCAGAACGAGAAGGGAGCTTCGTGGGAGACCATGGTGGCGGCGAGGGTACGTTGAGAAATCCTTTCTCCTCAGTCCACTGGAGTGCACGAGACACACACGCTACTGAACCAGCCTGCTCTGCCTCTGGCAAGTCTGAATCCTCGTTCAAGTTGATTAGTTTGTGTGGGTTTTAGGTTCAAACCCTACTGTAAAAACGATATAGGAGCACGTATGCACCAAGACAGAGGTTCAGTCTCGATGACTCAGTCGTCGTGAACTCCACTGTCACAACAGTACCTATAGAGTTTGTTGTTTGTATTCTTAGCCTCTCTTTCACCTCCATTCAAGCATCGACACTCCTTCTTCTTAACCTCGTCATCGTCGCAGAGGCTAATACACATTAGCGCAACCTCCGTCGATGTTATCTAGAACACCATGGAACCTTAATTTTATTTTTTTGAGGAGAAGAGATAAATATAGCAGCACAAAGACTATCAGTACAGTCATGTTGACTACCAAGGAGCAAAAGGTGCGCTGCTACTACAGCAGTCCAAGAGAGATAATGCTAATTACCAGCTGCCACCCAACGACCTAAGTTTTGGGAACTTCCCAGTGAAACCGAGATGCCTACACATTATGATATGCGCAATCCGAGAATCCAACCTGAGAACATTGATGCCTTGGCCTCCACATAGCCTCCTCTTTAGTTGCTCATCAAGAAGAACATCCTCGATACTCAAACCATCCATGAGAAAGACGGCCTCCTTGTCAATTGAGTGAACCCTGGGAAAAAATTCAAGGCCGCAGTCTTGTATTTTCAGTTGAGCTGTAGACCCACTTAAGCTTTACCTTTTGAGTTGTTAAGGCAGCAATCCTTGACATTACCATTGACACCACCTTATTTGGCACTTGCTCAGCAATGATGCGCTCAATGAGGTATATATGTGAATCCAGAAGATACACTGTGAGACCATACCCTGAGAATGCGTGCTACACCAGCCGGTATCAGTCCTTGGATGTTTACCAGGAAGTCTTGAACGATCCCAAACCGCTCAGCCTCTGAACATAAAACATAGCTAGTATCAAAGTAGCGCTTCCCTTATGTGGTATCAGCCTGCTCCAATCCCTTCTTCCCTCTGAAAGTAGTGTAGTATGCTATCAACCCCTCTCCAAGACCAACATAAACAGATATTGACTCCTTCTTTGTACGAGGAAAAGTAGTTCTCGATCTAAGCCTTATTTTTAATCACCTGACCTAGGTCATCATGGTCCGCAAAGTAGCACCATTGGATCTCCTCATCATCTTCTGGTTTCCCATCTTTACCTTTGTTGTAAACAGCTTGAACTGCAACGGTATAGAGAGAGTGCTCCTCAACAAAGACCCTGCCTTGCATCCTCACCGACGATTTCGACGATGAAAATTACGATATAGAACCTTTATTTTAGAACGAAGGGAGTATTGCTTATTTATACAAAATATGTTTACTTCGTATGACTCATTTCATCAACACGCGATATTAAAATAAGAAAAATATCATGCAATATTTTCCATAAATGCTATGTATGATATTATTTGGTATGTCATTTAATACTATGTGACTACACTATTTATTTACCACTCAACTGAATTATTATTATTTTAAAATTGTGTGATACGTTTTCATATATATCACCTCCTAAGGAATCCTCATTACCTCCAAGTGTCTCTACATTTTAGAAAATAAAGTGCTCCCATAGATTAATTGTTGGCATGTAAAGTTGTCTACATGTACGTTTCTGGTCCCATTAAATACCTGGCGGAAATATCTAAACAGAGGTATGTAGAACGGATGGTTCCCTACGTCTGGTGTTGGTACAGACGAAAATACATGTATTATCAACAAAAAGAGATTTAGGGTGTATTTCAAGAGGGGTATACATCCACTCCTCCCGTGCGACTGTGTCCTCCTTGTGTGGTCGCTGAAGCCGGCGACCAACCTCCGTAGAGCCAGATCCTTCCCAACCTCCTCTCGAGGTAAAAATTAGCCTCTTACTCTGTATTTCTTTTTGTATTTACTTAATTACTACTTAGGTTACTGCATATGATTTGTAATATGTAATGGTAAGTATGTGATAAAATGTAATTTCCAGACACATGTTTTTAAAATGGGGAATAAAACCCCAACATTTCTATCAAAACGGTGCACATGACTTTTTTTTTACCCCCAAAGACGAAATTTGGGCCGCAACGACACAAGTGCACGTCAATATTGTCATTGCCTTACTAGTTTTCTTTCCTCAATTAACTAGTAGGTGTTCTGAATATTTGTAGATGTCGTTATCCGGCAATAGGGGCGATGAGCTGCCATCGTCTTACTCTCAAGATGAGGCTACCTCCAACTATAATGACTCCAGTCAGTCAGTCACCAATCATAAGAGGAGCAAGCTGAGACACGTCAGAAACTGGCTGGAGGTGCGGGAGGTCCGGTCCAAGGATAGTAACAACAAGATCATCTGGTAGAGAGGTGGTTAATGAAATTCACCGACGGTCAGGTGTCCTATGCAACTCCCAATAGAACGCGGGAAGTTCCGCACTATGTGTGGGTCTGTGACAAAGATACTCGGAAAACCTCAAAGATACTCCATGAAGAATGTTGAATGAAGCAATTCATTGATCCAGACGATAAAATATTTGTCGTGGTTGGAAAAACCGGAAGAACATGTTGCACGAGAGATACATGAAGAAACGGAAAGGAGGCATTTGGGTTGCTAAAGAGGATCGAAAAATGTCGAAGAAAGTAAGGAGTACTCCGCTGAGTTTCTTGTTATAAGGGTATGTACAATGGTTATAATTTAACGTCGCCACGCAGACGATGGCTGAGGTGGAGGAAAGAGAATAAAAAAAAGAGGGTTGTCTTCTGTCTTAGCTAAGGGATAATCTCTTAGCACAAATGTCTCACCACAAATTAATATCTGGTTAATAAGATAAGGCTAAAAAACAACTCATTATACATCAATTTTATGTTCCTATCTTAATTGCGTGACAGGTATAAGATAAGACATCTTTATCAACCATTGTACATGCCCTAAGCCTCCGGGCCATTGAGAAAATGATTTTGTTCAGAAAGGTAAACCACCCCAACATTATGGGTAGCATTGTATTTTTGGTGGGCGATAACATAATGGGTAGCAGACTATCAGTATACGGTATACCACGGACTACACGAGGGGGAGTGGAAGCAAGGCCGTTTATTGGGGCCTAACATGGCAACAAGTGTGCCAATCTGAAGTGACAGGGCCCATGTAGTGTAGAAGCCCAGACAGGACGTCTAAAACTGGATCCCATTTCCCCATCTTCTGAAACAGGAAACCTGAAACTGAAACTGAAACTGGATCCCGATCTACTCCTTCCTTCTCGCGTGAAATTCTGACGCTTCATACAGCAATGGAGCTGACAGTAAGATACCAGACACGCCTCATCCTGACGCTTCACATGCGACATTACGCTAGATAGACTCGCAGATCACAAGCGTCCGTCCACTGCTCACGGCGTTCGTCGTCACGTCGCTGCTCGCCGGGATCCCGCGTCTCATTACAACAGCCCGTGGCGCGTCAGACCGTCAGTACATACTGTATATACGCAAGCTGGATAACAGACAGCCGTACGTAGGAGAAGATAGCATGGCAGCCGCGCCGGCGTCGCTCCTCCTGCGCCTGGTTGCGGCCGCCGTGCTCGCCGCCGGCATGGTAATCGCAGCGGCGCAACAGGCGCGCGTGCCGCCGCCGCTGCCGGTGCTGCCGATCCCGAGCGCGGCGCAGCTGGCGTGGCAGCGGCGGGAGGTGATCATGTTCTTCCACTTCGGGATGAACACCTTCACGGACTCGGAGTGGGGCACGGGGCGCGAGGACCCGGCCCTGTTCGCCCCGGCCGCGCTCAACGCCACCCAGTGGATGGACGCCGCCGAGGCCGCCGGCGCCTCGCTCGCCATCCTCGTCGCCAAGCACCACGACGGCTTCTGCCTCTGGCCCTCCGCCTACACCGCCCACTCCGTGCGCGCCAGCCCCTGGCACGGCGGCGCAGGCGACCTCGTGCGCCAGTTCACCGACGCGGCGCGCGCGCGGGGCGTCGACCCCGGCATCTACCTCTCGCCGTGGGACCGCCACGACCACCGGTACGGCCGCGAGGTTGAGTACAACGAGTACTACCTCGCGCAGCTCCACGAGCTGCTCACCGGGTCAGTGCTCTGGCGCCTGGCTTCCCCGATCGATCCATCGATCGACGATCTGCTGGTTCATGCCTCTCATCCCGTTTTTTGTAGGTACGGGAGGGTGTCGGAGATCTGGTTCGACGGCGCCAAGGGCAAGAACGCGACCAACATGACGTACCACTTCCAGGAGTGGTTCCAGACGGTGAGGCAGCTGCAGGGCTCCATCAACATCTTCTCCGACGCCGGCCCCGACGTCCGGTGGGTCGGCGACGAGAAGGGCTTCGCCGGAACCACCTGCTGGTCCACCGTCAACCGCTCGGCGATAACGATCGGCGCCGAAGGCATCGAGAAGTAATACGCATAACATACGTGATGCATGGCCGAGAATTCCTCTGTTTCTGTTGCTGAGTGTTCACTGACCGGCTCCGTACAGGTACATCAACGCCGGCGATCCGCGGGGCACGGACTGGGTGCCGGCGGAGTGCGACGTGTCGATCCGGCCGGGGTGGTTCTGGCACCGCAACGAGACGGCCAAGCCGCTGAGCCGGCTGCTGGAGATATACTATAACTCGGTGGGCCGGAACTGCGTGCTGCTGCTCAACGCGCCGCCCAACACGACGGGCCTGGTGGAGGACGCCGACGTGGCGAGGCTGCGCGAGTTCCGCGCCGCCGTCACGCGCATCTTCCGCACGGACCTCGCCGGGGGGAGCACGGCGCGGGCCAGCAGCGAGCGCGGCGTCGGGTTCGCGGCGGGCAACGTGCTGGACGGGTCCGACGACACGTACTGGGCGCCGACGGCGGAGGACGGGAGAGACGGGTACTGGGTCGAGCTGCGGCGGCCGGCGGCGATGGCGGGGCGGGCGTTCAACGTGGTGAGGGTACAGGAGCTCGTGGCGCTGGGGCAGCGCGTGGAGCGGCACGAGGTGTTGGTGGACGGCGTGGCCGTGGCGAGCGGCACCACGGTGGGGCACAAGCGGCTGCACCGGCTGGCCCGCCCCGTCGCCGGGCGGACGGTGAAGGTGTGGTTCGCGGCGCGGCGTGGGGTGCCGCTGGTGTCGGCGGTGGGGCTCCACCTCGACCCCTACGCAACCGACGTGATGTGACGCAAGCCAATAATAATTGTGGTTACGTCGGATCGGAGTACCATCCAAGCTGTTGGGCGCGCTAGCGTAGCATGATACTGATACGAAGCTGCATTGATCTTCCTTTGCAGTCATGTTACGTATTTAGAAGCAACTACGGGGCGGGACCGGGACGTGATTTATTTCTGCAACTGTATCACTGAGCTAAAAACATCACACCAACAATTCAAAGCGACAGGGAAATGACAAAAGAGGGTTTTGGTTACATGTACCCATCAGAATTCCTGAAACATCATCTGGTGCCCCACCTCTTCAAATGCCTTCAGCAAGTGAACAAAACAGACAGTAACAGCAACTCGCACATCAAAGCATTTGAAGCACTAGTCTGTAGTTTCGTCAAAGGGAAGAAACACAGCTGTTCCAAGAGGACCAACGAAGACAGAATATGCATCCCAAGGTAATAATGTAAGTATAAACCTGAGCATATTACTTCATTTGTTTCGAAACATACATATAGTTTCACTCCTAACAGTATCTGAGTACCAGATCAATATTTTACACTCTTACCGATGCAAACTTTGATCGTCATAATCTCGGGGGCAAACACTAACAAATAAATAAAAGAAAATAAAGACCCGATACATGGCGCAGTCAAAACTTTGACGATTCCCTGTGCCTCTCTATCTCACGCTCCCATCAAAAATAGATCATACCGCTCTCAGGTGTTCACCTCCTGCCAAACCTACCACCACCACCTCCCCGGCCTCTCCCGCCAAAACTGCCTCGGCCACCACCACCACCTCCAAATCTCCTGCCACCACGGCCACCACCACCGTAGCCACGGCCGCCGCCACCCCTTGACTGCTGCTCCCTCTCTTGCAAGGCTGGCAGTTCCTTCACTTCATCAAGTGTCACACCGGCTGCGTTCTCCGCACCTGCAGGGAATCATCAAGCAGTTTTGAGTGAGGCCGGGCAAGGTTCAAGAAAGCGTAATTAATAGTATGATTAAGCTCGCTTAAGCGCTAAGCGATGGCAAAACGCTTCGCTTAGGCCATAAGCGACAAATTAAGCGATGATAAGGTCCATTAACATAATAGGGCGTGAGAGACCCCTGCTCACGGTGCCCTTTGTGCTATAGAGTTGGCCCGATAAGGCCCATTATGAAATCCTCGTTTGTTAACCCGATCTGAGCCATTCGTCTATTCTAATCCGAGCCATCCACCTACACTCTTCATCTCTTTCTCTCACCTTTTACAATTCGACGCACAAATTCACGTCAACAATGGTAGGCTTGCAGGTACAACCCCTTCCCTCCCTGCCTTCCAGGCATGTACTTCCCCGCAGCAAGTATCACTCTGCTATGCTCACCTCAACTTCTACTCTGCTCTCAGATGCAAGTACACCACCAAATTCAGTGAATTTTAGAAACGCTTAAGCACGCTTAAACATCGCTTAAGCGACGCTTAAGCGAAGTCGCTTAAGCGAACAAAACTCTAAGCGAGAGCAAAACGCTTCGCTTACGCTTTCCGCTTTCTTGAACCTTGAGGCCGGGGAATACTCACATATACAAAAGATATGGAACCGCTGCTTCATAGATATAAATTTTCAGTATACTAGTCAAATGGTATTAAAATGATACCTGTAAGATAATCTTGAACCTCTGCTGAAGGAACATCAAATACAGCACCTCTCCCATCAGCGGTAAGAGCTACACCTTGTACATTTGAAAGTCTGTCCTCTGGCATGAACCTTTTCAATGTACTAAGAACATACCTGCACACATACACATTAATTAGTATTAGTAAACATAAAAATATCCAACTCCACATAAGACCAAGAAACCAGAACTGGGAAAGTTGGATACTCACGATGGTGTATACATCGTACTTCCAGTCGTAAGATGTAATGTAGTACAGTTCTCCATAGAAGAGAGCAAAGATCTCTTCTTTATATCAGTATAGCCCTAAGAAATAAAATTCATGTTAAGTACTTGATTGACAGCAAGCATGACAGTACGAATATAAAACCATAAATGAACTTACAACTGCCTTCGCAAGGGCTTTGGCCAGTAGATCGACTGCGGACATGGTGGAAGAGTTCAACAGCTCCTCAGCTTGTTGCCGGAAAACAGGAATAACACTGCATTGCATCCAGCCAAACAGTTAATTGCACAATCCAATCCAACACAGAATCTAATAACCACCAGGCATCAAATTAATCAGAATATGTTACCTGTCAGACACACTTGCAATGGCTTCTGCTGCTTCATTGCCAGCAGATTGTGCCACGTCGCTGGGCTGTGGCGCAGACACATGTTCAAACTTCACCCCAGACTCCCTCTCGATTCTGGTCAAACTGAATTTATATCTGGGTTCAAAAAGCATGACCGCAATGCCAGTATTCCCTGCTCTCCCTGTCCGACCTGACCGGTGTATGTAAGCTTCAACATCCTTTGGAGGCTCACACTAGAGATTTGGAATAAATTACATCAGTGAGGTGCTTCCATAGTTCTTAGCAATGTTGATCAACTGCAAACAAAATGGCATACCTGAATGATAAGTTGCACATCATTAATATCAAGACCTCGTGCTGCCACATTTGTAGCAACCAAAACAAGGAACTTCCCACTTCTGAATCCAGCAATAACCACCTATAAAATCATCCAGTAGTCAGTATACACTAGAATAGTAGTGCTTGACAGTTATAAGCACATTAACAATGAATCAAGACTCAGAAATAGAATCCAAGTCAACAGGGCATAGACAACATATACATTGCATCAAAAGGAGAACAATGTTGCAGATAATAAATGACAACTTGGTATAAGAACATGACTTGAACTACAGGGGAATTCAATCCAAAATTAGGAGTTCAAAAGTTTTGATTGCACGGAGAACATGATTTATTTTCTTCCACCATGAGGAGGAAAAAGACAGACAGGACATAATGGTCAAAACAGAATTACTTACTTCACGCTGAGCTTGTGCGATATCTCCATGCAAGGCACGGGATCCAGGAATCAAGCCAGACAGCTCTGATGCAGAATCTTTTGTCTCAGTGAAAATAATTGTTCGCCCTCCGCTGAAAACAAACATTAACATTATAGTACAAACTGGGGAGAATTGTGTTACTGTACTAGCGCACAAGAAGAATATCTGATCAAAGTACATACTGGCTATAGCATCGAATGATGTCTGGAATAACTCGTGACCTTGCAGCACGGTTACAGGGAAGAGCAAGATGCCTGACAGATGCACTAGCTTTCATTTTCTCGTTGCCAACAAGATCAACAGTCTTCTTGTCAGCTTTCAGGAACTTCATTGAGAGCTGTGATCATTCGAGAGTATAGTCAGTCCTATGTCCTCATTGGAAAAGATAAACAACATGAGTAACATTTTTTATCGAAGTGGCTCATACCTTCTGAACCCACCCTGGTAGAGTTGCACTGAACAGAAGTGTCTGTACTTTTGTAACATCCTCAACCTTGCCTGTTTAAAACAACAAATGTATTTAGAGATAACAGGCAAGGAAGTAACATTGTAAGTAAGGTATTCCATTTGTCACTCCATAGAGAGACGTGGCTCAACAAAACTAGAACACAAAGTATATATAACCATGACAATCAAGAGACGAGAAATGAACAAAGTCTAGTACTAGGGATGTGGGCGTACCAAGAATAAGCTCGACATCGTCAACAAATCCCATGTTAAGCATTTCATCAGCCTCATCAAGGACACGGAATTTCAAGGACTTACAATTGAGTGTTCCCTTGACAATCAAATCCTGGGGAAGAGATAGATACCGCGAACATGAGAACAAAGTTACAGATCTAGTGAACTAGGGACCAGCAGAGAAAAAAAGAATACCTTGACACGGCCAGGAGTCCCAACAACAATGTCAACCCCCTTTCTCAAGGCCATTTCTTGAGGACGGTAAGGAGAGCCTCCATAAGCACAGCACGTAGAAAGCCCAAATGCTCCACCATAATACTCAAAGTCTGCGTGCACCTGAAATTTATGTTGGGATAGTCAGAAGAGTGCTCAAGGATTTATCTTTTCTAGAGAATCGGACAGCAGCCAGTATACCTGATTGGCTAGCTCTCTGGTGGGTAGGAGAACCAAAACACTCGGAAGCCTGCCGTAACTGGTGTTTCGGGTTGCCTTGTGTGGCCCATTAACCAATGACTCCAATATGGGGAGCACAAAAGCCAGAGTTTTGCCCTACAATCAACATCTCTTAGTACGCTATACAATTATTTTCAGGAAACATCAACATGAACAAATAATAAAACTGATATTCCTCATGTCTAAGGCCCAAAGGGATTTACTTTACAGGGTTTGCTTAGGAAAAATCAATCACCAATCCGTGGAATTCTGCTCGTGATCATACTACCAAACTGTACAAGCAATGCTATTAGGTTCATAGCTATCTCTTAGTATATTCCTCATATATTATCTATCTAAGGCCCAAAGGGATTTACTTTTCAGGGTTCCGTAGCAAAAATCACTCCCTATTGCGTGGGATTCTGCTCGTGATCATACTACCAAGCTGTGCAAGCAATGCAATTAGGTTCATAGCTATCTCGAATTTGCAGAGTATCGTGAATTATACTGTATGTTACTTCTATCAAAATCCTAGCAGTGTTTGTAAATGTATGGAACGAGCCACAGAAAACGAACGGATGATAATACCTGTCCGGTGCGCGCGCGTCCGACGAGGTCGTTGCCGTCGAGGAGGAGGCTGAAGGTGGTGGCCTGGATGGGGAAGAGCGCGTTGATGCCCTTGGCCCTGAGCTTCTGCTTGAGCGGCTCGGCGATCCGGAAGTTGTCGAGCGCGTTGGGGTCGGCGGGCGCGGGCTCGTCCTCGCCGCTGGCGGTGAGCTCGCCGTCGTCGTCCTTCCCCTCCTCATCCTCCTCCTCCTCGGCGGCCTCGGCCTTCTTGGCCTTCTTCTTCTCCTTCTTGGCCTTCTTGGGGGTGGGCTCGGACTCGGAGCTGGTGGTGCCGTCGTCTTCGGAGGAAGAGGAGGGCGCCTTGGCCTTGCGCTTCTTCTCCTTCTTCTCCTTCTTGCCCGACGAGGCGGCGGCGGCGGCGGCGGCCTCGGCCTCGGCGGCCTTGAGCTGCTTGCGCTTGGCCTTCTTGGAGGCGGAGTCGTCGACGGCCATGGGCTCCGGGACGGCGGCGATGGAAGGCATGGAGAGTTACGGGTGGCGGCGGCGGACGGGGAGGCTGGCGAGGGATGCGCAGCCGGGAAAGAGGGGGAAGGGAGGCTCGGAGTGCCGAGGTTTATGTAGGAACGGGAGCGGCGGAGGAAACCCTAGGGCGGCGTGTGGCTGACGGGTGGGGACGCGCTCTGTTGGCGGAGGTGGTGACAGGTGGGGCGCCGCCGGCCGAGCGATGCAGAGGAGATATTTCTGTGGCCGTTGCGTCCACCGTGGAAACCGTGGACCTGTCTTGGCTAGACCAGTTTTTTTTTGGCTAGAGCGGTTACTGGGCCGGGCCGGGCCTGGACTTGATGCTCTTGATAGGCTAGAAGAGACTTTGTTTGGATCTAGCCCGTTAGAGGTGTTGCTCCTCTTCGTTCTTATTAGTGGGTTGTGAGCCTACAACGGCCCACACTGAGGCAGGCAGACATTAAAAAAACCACTGCTAGGCCAAGTTTAGGGCACCCAATTCAGATGATGTTATAGTAGGGAGGGCACCACTGGAATTCGAGATGATGATGTTAAATAGGGCTTGGATCACCACATCAAAATTTTGAAACTTTTGACACATTTTCAACATCTTCGACACATAGTTTGATACTTTGAACAGTATACATGGATCATCGACTACCTACTCATCATCGGAGCCCTTGGCAATCATATCCCAAAATGCATCGGAGAGCACATCGTCACCGGCATCGTTCGGAGTCCTGCATTAGGCTCTCCCGGAGTGCATCATCGATTATCACGTAGTACGACGACGAAACAGCGATGACGGTGGAGGGGCCAGCCTCTCCCCATGATGTCGACAGTTCATTAGGCTCTCCCTGTCTCCCATAATGCATCAATCTTTTTTTTTACACTCAAGTGTGTAGGATCGAGACACTTTTCATGTATTTTTCCTGCGTTCTATCCCAAGACAATTCCCGCATTGTTCCTATGTTTTGCAATTGCAAGTCTGTGTAATTCTTGTGTTTTCAGATTCATGTGTTTCAACCTGCGGTCTAAAGAGGCCCTGAAGTGGATGTTCAAATTCCTATGAAATTGAAACATTGGAATCCAATCCATAGGATTTTGATAGCACCTTCTTTTAAATCAAAGGCAATTCATAGGCTAAGGATTGGAGTTCTATGAAAATCTTTTGAAATCCCCATAATCCAAAGACCCTTGAATATGGCTTAAAAATAGTCCTACTAACAAAAGCAATCGCACCATCGCACATAGTCCGTATGTGTGCTCTTTTTATAAAAAAAATAAACACACTATATATTAAGTCAGCAAGCCGCCTCGCTCAAATTCCACAACAAAGCACCCAAACCCTTTGAGCTATACTACAAAAATTCCTTGTCTAACCATGCAAGCAAAAAACCATGTAAGCAAACTAAATGGGTTTTAAAATTTCAGTATTTGTTAGCCTCACTAAATTACCCACATAAATCCAAATTAGAAGGTGCTGATCACTAATCAGTCCTACTCCTAATATAATATCCCAACTAATCGCCCTTTCCTGTCTTTGTCCCCCAAAACCGCCACCAATCTCCGGCACCCTCGCCGTCCCGAGCTCTACCTCGTCGCTGCCGCCGGCCGCTCCCACTTCCTCCCTCTAGTCAAAATGGCCCCCGCCGCCGCCGTCCTGAAGCAGGCCCACCTCGCCGGCTTCCACCCGTCAGCCGGCCGGCGGCACCGTGGGAGGACGGATCGTGTCTCGCTGGCTCTCCCCGCGACCTCGCCGCCGCGCGTTTCATGGCGTAGGTGCACTCGACTCGAGCTCCTTCCCGTGCTCTGTGGACTGGTGGAGCCTCGAGCTCCCTGTCCAGTAGCTGTAGCAATGCTCAGAGATCCTCTCGGTCCATGCTTCGTTTCTCTACCCTACCAGGGTCCAGTTGACTGACTGATGGCAAATCTTCAGAGAAAATCTTTTCCAGACTTTGCTGCTCTAATATGAACCTCGGAATTGCGCGACTCTAAGCTATCTTCGTACTTCTTATTTTCGAGCAGAGAAGGGATCTGGAGTGGCCACCAGGGGATGTGTCCGGGCGAGCACCGCGAGCGGTTCGTTCGAGCGAGATCGCGCCGGGGAGGACGCCGCGTCACCTTCTCCTCAGGTGCCCTTCTGATGCAGTGATCCATGCCTCAGCTATTAGCAATCGTTTAGTTTATGTATCCGGTGGTGTTGCGTGTACCTGCTTTATCCCGTCAGGCTTGTGTTGTTTTGCAGGGTGTGGAGGAGGGCACATTCGATCTTCTGAAGATTCTGAAGAGTGCCAACTCCGTTATTCCCCACGTAGTGCTGGGGAGCACGATCCTTGCCCTGGTGTACCCGCCTTCGTTTACATGGTTCACAACCAGGTCGGTTCTGCAATGTTTTTGCTGTTTTGCTATGATTCAGCTGTGTAAATATGAAGGCTGCCTTTTAACTTCATGTCCCAAAGACAACCTCAAATGTATTTTTTTCTGCACTATTCTGAATTCATCGCATACAGTGCACGGGAAGATAGTGTCCGGATAAATGTTCAATGTAGTCAGTTAAGTTAGAGAGATGGTATCTTTCGAGATTCTAGGAAAACAACGACAAAATCCAGTTGGATTAATACATTAGGAACTCAATTGGTAACGTAATTTTGAAGGAACAAGGAAAACAAAAGTTATCAACTGAATGAAAAACAGATTCAGAAATATTGAACTCCAATAACTGAATCTAACTATACAGCAAACATCATCAGGTGGGAGTGAGATTAGTCAAGGAACAGGCTGCATTCTGCAAGTATAACTGAAATACCCTGTGAACATGTAAATCCCATCGTCCAGTAGCTCCAGGCCTCCAAGCTTAATGCAATACAATCATCATTGTGCTAGTGATAGCGGTTACTTACATTTTTATATGACCGTGACTGTTAGCCGACAATATGGCAGGTACTACGCACCAGCGTTGGGGTTCTTGATGTTTGCTGTAGGTGTGAATTCAAGCGTTAAGGATTTCATTGAAGCAATAAAAAGGCCAGATGCTATTGCTGCTGGCTATATTGGGCAGTTTATTGCCAAGCCTTTCTTTGGTTTCCTATTTGGCACTCTTGCAGTTACAACTTTCAATCTGCCTACTGCTGTAGGTAGGAGATTTGAATTTACTCAGTTTTAGCATGGTTTCAGTGTAGTGACCTCTGACCCGCACTTGTTTTTAGGTGCTGGTATCATGTTGGTGTCATGTGTTAGCGGAGCACAACTGTCGAACTATGCAACATTCCTGACAGATCCACATATGGCTCCCCTCAGCATTGTCATGACATCGTTGTCGACAGCCACTGCGGTTTTTGTGACCCCAAGTTTATCTTACTTGCTTATCGGCAAGAAGTTACCTGTGGACGTCATAGGAATGATGTCCAGCATTATGCAAATAGTGGTTGCTCCAATTGCTGCTGGATTGCTTCTGAATAGGTACTCAGTTTATTCCTCTGAAGTATAAAATAGAATTTTGCTAGACCTGACAAAATTTATACTATGTGTTTTTTATCTTTTGCCGCCCACCTAGATTAATATGTATTTGAAGAGTTTTTGTTAACATTTCTAACTTGTTTCTGATACTATGAAGATTTCTTCCGAGACTCTGTGCGGCTATTCAGCCATTTCTTCCTCCACTATCGGTGTTTGTGACTGCTCTATGCGTTGGCTCACCACTGGCTATAAATATTAAGGCTGTTTTGTCACCATATGGATTATCAATTGTACTTCTCCTTCTGGCATTCCACACAACATCTTTTGTAGCCGGATATCGTCTTGCTGGTACTTGGTTTCGTAACTCAGATGATGTAAAGGCCCTGCAGAGAACGATATCTTTTGAGACAGGTATGTGTTGTTTGCAGTTGCATTATGCTATGTTGTCCGCAGTTGCTTCTGTTGCCTCACCAATACCCCTTACAGGGATGCAGAGTAGCCTTCTTGCTCTTGCTTTAGCAAACAGGTTCTTCCCAGACCCTCTAGTGGGAGTGCCTCCAGCAGTATCAGTATGTCTCTTCCTGTAAGAAGCAACTATTGATTTTTCTCTTTCAAATGTTACATAGGTGACTTTCGTCGAGAGCAGCTATGCTTATTCTTAAATCTCTCACTGTTTCACGGAGCAATACATGTTTAGAAACTATTAACTTACTCAAGTTTTGGCACTGCTAATTCATGCGATTGCAGCATCCTTCTTATCCTATTTTTCTTATAACCCTTGGGAGCATTTTTTTCTGATATGACTGTTCACAGAATTAATTAGGACGTAACATTTGCTTGCTACTTTGCGTAGGTTGTGCTGATGTCCCTTATGGGGTTCAGTCTTGTCATGGTATGGTCCAAGAGAACATAACTGCAGCAGCCCTTGCTGAAGCCATTGAGCTAGTCTGACACACGACTGAGAATTTGAGGTGGTTCGCAAAAAAATATTTGAGGTGATCAGGTGGTGCAGACCATAGGATGGATATGGTGCCAACTGCCAAGTGACCATGGATTTTTTTTTGCGAATCAAGTGACCATGGCATTATACACCTTGACATCCTTCTCATGTTCTTTTCATATAATCTTCCATGGAAAGATATCTGTAACATTACTTATGATTCCTGGAGACGGCCTCTCCCTAGATTAGTACAAGATCGAAAGAGATAAGTATTGCCTCTAGCAGATTCAGCCGAATTCACCAACTGATGGTGCGTTGTTCCGAACAGTGTGCATTTTGTTGTGTATCTTTCCTCGAAAAAGGGATCTCCTGTTGATGCAAATGGCCACTTAATTGCATTATAATAAGTTTGTTCATACAAGATTACAGCTCATAGATCACACAAGGTTGATACATGTGCCATTGCTTTAGCCAGAAGAGCATAAACATGACGTGTATATTGAGTGCAACCGTTTGGAAATGATTGCACGAGATTTATACAAGCATTGCAGTTGGCGGTTTCATGGTACGTAGGCTATCATGTTTATGCGTAGGCGTTTTGTGTTACTAGTTGTGTTTAGATGGTTGATACATACGAATCCAGTGCCAGACAAAAGGAAGTAGCTCCAGATTTTTCTAAATATAAAATCATTACTCACATTTATATGGCCCACGGAAAGCACAAACACCCACTCCAGTGTGAACTTTATCTTTTCAAGCAATTTCATTCCAACCATTTTCTTAACAAATTTGTGATACTAGTTGGAGAAAATATGCTAAAAGGCATGTGAACATTAACGGGCAAGAGATGAGCAACTGTTGTAACGGTTCCTCTTTGTCACATAGACAACATTTCTTACTACTTTGCTAGTTCCTATTTGACAAGTTATATTTTGTTAAAAGAACTTTCTGATGAAGAAACCATATCTTAATTTTCAGTATTATTTTCATTTTCCAAATATATTTTCAAAGGAGTCTCATGTTTCCATTCATTAAGTCTAAGTATATAGACCATGTAAGAGCATCCCCACTCCCTCCCCAAACGGCGCCCAAACAGGCGATTTTGCGCTCGTATGGGGGACAGCCGGCGTGGTCGCCAGAATGGGGAGGACCCGGCGCCCAGCCGGCCTCCCCATTCGGCCCCCAAAACTAAATTTTTGTTATGAAATATGAATCAAAATAAACATAAATGTAACTAATTTATTAGAGTTTTAGGGAAGCAAATAATAATAGTTTTACAAACCGCACACTCAAATAATTAAAGTTTCACACAAGCAAATAAACAAATGGCTGGAAATAAACAATGACAAATAGATCAAATCATGCAGCTTCTCCTTTCAGCATCCACAAATGCTCCACCAGATCATCTTGCAACTGGTGATAAGTGTTTGTGTCTCGTAGCTCTTGCCGCCTCGCGAGAAACTCTGTAAACGCTGGATGGACATTGCGATCAATCTCTGCAAGAGGCCCCTGCCGTCATACGGCTCAGTGTCAAAAACTGGAAATTCCCGCTCGTCGTCGATGATCATGTTGTGCATGATCACACAGTCAGTCATGACCTCCCACATCCGATCTTTGGACCAAGTAAGAGTTGGGTACCGTACAATGGCCCATCGAGACTGCAGCACACCAAATGCTCGCTCCACATCCTTCCTGCAAGGCTCTTGCTGCTGAGCAAACCAACCTTTCTTGCCTCCAGGCATAGGGTTTGAGATGGTCTTGACAAATGTTGACCATCTTAGATAGATGCCATCTGCTAGATAGTATGCCTTGTCATACTGGTGGTTGTTGATCTCAAAGTTCACAGGAGGAGCAGTGCCTTCGACAACCTTGGCAAACACATTAGAGCACTGCAGCACATTAATGTCATTGTGTGATCCTGCCATCCTGAAAAAAGCATGCCAAATCCACAAATCCTGATCTGTTACTGCCTCAAGCACCACACTGCATGATCCTTTGTGACCCTTGTACATGCCTTGATATGCAAATGGACGGTTCTTCCAACCCAGTGCATACCGTCGATGCTTCCAATCATCCCAGGAAAGCCTCTCTCAGCGTTCTGCTTCATGATCCGAGCTGTATCTTCTGCATTAGGTGTGCGCAGATACTTCTTTCCAAACACTTTCACAATAGCCCTGCAAAACCTGTACATGCAGTCAATCGCCGTGGACTCGGCCATGCGCAGGTAGTCGTCCCATATGCAAGCATCCGGAGGGCGACCGTGCATTTCTGGATTGTCGAGAATCCAAGCAAACCAACGACATCTCTCTTAAGCTTGAAGTAATCATCGAACTCTCTCAAAGGCTCGACAATCTTAAGAAACAGCCCCGAGTCATCCTGAAACGCCGGCAAAATCTGATCTCGCCGTGCACCGGATCGTCGCTGAAATAGTCTGCCCACAGCATGCAGTACCCTTCCATCCTCTGCTTCGGCCTGCTCTTGCGGCGTCCAGGCGCAGAACCGCCAACAATTGGCTTGTCCTCGGCGATCATGGCGAGGAGGGAGACGAGGATCTGCATATGCTCCTCGTCTATGCCCCCTTCCCTTTCCAGCGTCGCCGCAGCCACCTCCTCGTCCATCAAGGCGGCGAGCACCGCCTCATCGTCGGAGTCCATGGCCTGGGCACAACGTCGAACACCTCGCGTGCACGGTGCGGCCGCGGTGGGAACGGAGGTGTTCGTGTGGCGTTGGTGCACGACGGTGGGTGCTGCGCGGCGGGGAGGGGTGGTCGCGCTGGGGAGGAGAGGTGGACGGCGGCGAACGAGTTCCGGTGGAGAGGGGTGGTGGCGGCGGGCAGGGGTGGTGGGAGGGGTGGTTGCGCCTCGGTGGCCGTCACTAGGAAAAAAGGGGCAAGGTGGGGGTGGGTTTTCTGTCTCTCTCGTTGACAGGTATGGCCCGCGGCGTGTTTTCGTCGCGCCGGCGCCCCCGCTAACGCCCTGTGTATTGGGTTCGGCCTGGGGGCGCCGGAGTTCTATTTGGACCGCGCCGGCGCGAAAATGGAATTGGGGGCTGCGGCTGGGCGTGTTTTTTGGCGCCAGCACCCCCCATAGGCCTATGGGGGGCCTTGGGGTGTGGGGGGGGGGGGGGGGGGGGGGGGAGTGGGGATGCTCTAAGATCCATAGGTAGTGAACCCCACATAAACTTATCTTCATCGGTAGACAACTCAATATTCATTAGCCGGTGTACGAAATGAATACTCCCTCCGTATCAAAATATAAGATGTTGTGGCCACTTTTGATCATTATGTATCTAGACACGTTTAAATACATGGTTCATTTGAACCTTGCACTAAAACATGTCTAGATGCATAATGATCAAAAGTGGCCACAACATCTTACATTTTGATACGGAGGGAGTACATCTTAATTTCAAAAAAAAAAAAAACGAATCCATCTTGTCCATTTATTACTAGTCCATCTACAACAAGTTAGCACAGCTTCCCCTAAGAGAAAAAAAACCTATCCTCCTTCCGACCCGACCCGAACCAAACCTCCGCCCCGCTCCTGATCGACCCGACCGGATCGAAATTCCGCTCCTCCCCCATTCCCTCCCGCACCCCGCGCCTAAAGCCCTACCGCCGGCAACCCCGCCGCTGCTTGTTCTTCGCCTCCCACCACGCCGTTCTCGCATTCAGCGTCGGACGCATCGGGACGCGGCGGCGCGCCGGATCTGCACCCGCGGCTGAGAGAGGAGCCGGCCAAGCGGCAGCGAGGTAACGCACACCAAAACCTCCCTAAACCCTACCCCTACCCCTACTATTTCTACTACCGGTGTGATGCTCCCGTGAATGCTTAGCAGGTATTATCACGAACATCAGCCTCTCGACCCGAAACTGGATCTCACTATTCACTTCCGAGTGGCATGTTAGGCACACAGGAGCTCGCAGTCCTGCGAAATTCTTGTTCTAGTTAATTTAGCATGGTCTGACGGTTAGCATGGTCGAGTGACCATGAGATTACATATTAGTTGTGCACTGCTGTTGGCTTTGTGCAGTTCGGTCATCGTATCATGTATGTCTGGTACTTCATGATCTCAATTAGGGGGAAAAAGCATTGTATTTTCTTCATTTCTGTAATAGGAACAGAGACAACCTGTTGGATGCAGTTTCAGTTTCAATTGCACTTGTAAACTGGCGGCTTTGGAGATAATAATGCACTTATGGTATGTAAGGCAAAGAGATCAAACATAGGTGGCCCGCTTAGATGCATTTGACACCGAAGTTCCTTGTAGGGATAGCAAATGTAGGAGTTGATACTTCACTATCAGTCATAGGCAGGAGCAGTAGTCATAGGCAGCACACTCATCTTGTTATTATTGGGACCCACGCAAGGAGAATCATAGAGGCTTCAATATGCAAGTCTAGGTACATACTTGACCTCTCAATACAAGTGCAGGGATAGCAAATGTATTGTACTGTGTTAAACCTACAACTCCAATGATCGACTGCTTTTATCCAACCACCGGATTATGTTTCTCCCAAGATGACTCTTCTTTGAAAATGTCTTAACAACATACACAGCAAAAGGCTGCAGTAAACTAATGTTTCAAATCAGGTCACTTATGGTATATAAGTTCAGTGCTGCTGATTAACTGCTTAATATCGTTGCTGCTATAGAATTTATAATGTTGATGTCCGCAGATGGGGCATAAAGCAAAAGTGAAGAAGGGCAATGTCAAGGGGAAGCCGAAGGAGAAGAAGAAAACTATATGGCCTGAAGCACATAAACGTTATCCCTCTCTCAAACTTGACCTGCGGCCAAAATACTTTGAAGAAAGCTACAAGCAGCTAATGGATGACATAGTCGCCTTACTGGGGATCGAGGTCATTAATGAAATGCTGAAACTACCAAAGAAAGACAGAAAACCCTCTAAAGTCAACGGAAAGCAGTATACACCGGCGCAAGGCAGTGGTGGATTCTTAGTGCACCTGTTGCCGGCTAGCGGAAATCCCAAGGATGAAGTTATTCTTCTGTATGGGCTAGAGGATTTGTATCTCCAGGGATTTCATGAGGGAGGTAAGTACAATATTGACATTCACGGGGAGGACTGGATCATAATTTCATTGGCATTTGATTATTTTGCTCAACCCTTTGTTTCTATACCCTGCAGAGGTCTGGTTCTTGTTAAGTAAAGCAACTATTGACATCCCACCATCCACCCAGGTTCCGTACGGACGACCAGCTGGTCTAGAAGAGGATGAAGAAAGCCCATTTGACAATGGGGTTTTCATTCTGCCATGGTCTGGTAGTTACACTGAGTTAGAGGGTGGCCAGTTGCAATTATTCCATTCTGAAGCCTTTGGAGGTGCTTATGACAAGCTTAAACAAGCTAAAAAATTGGTTATTCAGAAAAAAGGTTTCTCGCTCCAGCGACCCGTGGCATTCTTTGCAGTAGGCATATCAGAAGCTGTTAGGTTCGAGAACATAGGTGACTGGGTCTTGATCCAGTCAACTAGGCTTCTCGAGAAAGATGGTGTTCCTCTCACAGAGGAGTTATATATACTGACAAATGATTGGGGAGTGGAATCGGATGCCTGCTATGGTCCAAACCATAAATCTTGTGTACGAGTGGTTAAGAGGAATCGCAAATTCCATTTGGAGTTAAAAACTGAGATTTTGTACCAGAAGAAAGAGACCAAGAAACTGCAAATAGAAGGTCAACACCTCGCCTCTTGCTACTTAACTAATCCAGTCATTTTTTTTCTTGTACTTACTTTTGCTGCCATTTCAGAAGTGAAAGATTACGAAGAAGAGGAGGAGCAGACACCCTTGGTATCGGTGAAGGAGACCATCCAAGGAGAAAGTGTTGGTTTAATAGGGTGTTTGGAGTGTCCACTGGAAATAGTCGAGAGGACTACTCCAGATGGCAAATTTTCTGTGAGGGTTAGAGTCTCCAGGCTTCCAGATGCACTTACTACAGTGCTGGATGACCATGCAGAATTGCTTGCAGACATCATCTGTTCAAATAGTTCTCAGGATGTTGGTAGTTCCGCAACAGATCTTAGGGAGAAGATGGTAAATGCTATTGACACTGGATTGAAAGCCATGTCTCCGACAGTGGAAAAATCAAGAGTTGAGCGGTACAGGAAGACACTGCTTGGACATTTCCAGAGAATCTGGGCCCTAGGCCCTTCTCAGGCTGCTCAAAATCTCCTCATATCACCTGATGACAAAGAGAGCCGTGGTCTGACAACCAACCAAGATGGAAGGGAAGGTATTCTTGTGTGCGGTCCTTGCCACATCTCGGAGAAACTGGGGTTTGTGACTACATCTAATGCTAACAATGGCATTGATGAACGTGAGTTATCCACATGTGCTCCTTATTCCGAGGAACTAAGGAACAGAATTATCTTAGGATTTTACCTTGCCACGTGTAATGGTCCTTTAGCTGATGAACCTCTTTGGGGTTTGGCATTCATTATTGAGCCTTATGTATTTGCTGAGGGCTCTTACCAAGACTGCACATTCAGTTGGCAGGTAACCAAGACAGTTCAAGAAGCATGCATAGCTGCTGTGCGTCAGAGCAATCCAAGAATTGTAGAACCAATGTGTTTGTGTGAATTGACGATGCCTTCACATCGGTTAGATGCAGTGCGCGCTGCTCTTCAAAATTGTCGGGGGAAGGTGCTGAGAGAAGAGATGCCAAAAGGAGCTCCTTTGTTTACTGTTCATGCACATCTGCCTGTTGCCGAGAGGTCTAAATTTTCGGATAATCTTAGGAAAAAAACTTCAGCTGCAGCTCATGCCCAACTTGTTTTTAGCCACTGGGAAGCTATTCCTCAGGATCCTTTCCTTATTCCTAAAACTCAGGAGGAGATTGAGGAATTTGGAGTTGGCCCAAACTTGGCCAGGGCCCTCATGGTTTCTGTGAGGCAAAGAAAGGGGCTACATGTTGAAGAGCTCGGTGAAGAACAGCTTACTCATGGTAAAAAAGTAATGGAGGGTAAAAAACATAACGAGGAGGATATCAACAAGGATATGCCCATCGACGAGGAAGGCGTTCAGGGATCAGGACTTGAGGTGAGTATGTGGTCTCAGTTTATTGCGCTAGTCACTCTATGATTGGGTAAAAATGTTTTAATCCTGATGTCTTGATGGGTGTATTGCCTCTGCTATTCCTGCGAAAGTGGCAATTCTGTTTGCCACTGATTGAATACGCCAAATGAGTAAATCTTTGATAAACGCAGATGGTCATTGTTGATTGATATGTAAAAATATTCTATGGCACATTGATGCTGATACTTAAAATAAGCTGCTAGTTTGGTAGTTAGTGATCCGTCTACGTTTCATAGTTTCATCAAATAGCATGCAACGCCTTTCGTTCTCAATAGTAAAAGACTGATAATGCTGCTTCTTTCTATTACATGTGTTGTTCTTCCGTTCTTTTATGGTTGATGATGATTTCTTGCCCAATATAAATTGATTTATATATGTCGGTGCACAGATTTCGGAGCCCTTGGCACCATTCAAGGAGACCATTGTAGGAGTGAAGGGTCAACTGGAATTTGTTGAGAGGACTACTCCAGATGGGAAATTTTCTGTAAGAATTGGAGTCTACAGGCTTCCAGATGATCTGACAAAAGTACTAGATGACTGTTCAGATCTGCTTGCACAAACCATAGGTTCACAGAGCTCTCAAGACATTGGCAGTGCTGCAACAGAACTTAGGGAAAAGATGGTCCGTGCTATGCACAGTGGACTGGAAGCGATTTCTGGGAGAGTGAATGAGGAAAGACGTCAGCGGTATAAGATGACAGTGCTTGGACATTTCCATAGAATCTGGGCCTTAGGCCCTTCACAAGCCGCTTCAAATATCCTTATATCGCCTGATGCGAAATCAAGCAGCAGTGTGATAACCACCGAAGATGGAAGGGAAGGTATCCGCGTGTGTGGTAGATGCCATGTCTCTGAGAGTTTGGGGTTTGTGAATGCTGAAACTGACAATGGCATTGACAACATAGCATCAGCGACAGATGTTCCCGAATCTGAGGCATTAAAGAACAGTATTATCTTAGGATTTCAGGTTGCCACTGGTGCTGGGCCTCTGTGTGAGGAACCTATGTGGGGTATGGCTTTCATCGTTGAGCCCTACACATTTGCTGACAAGCCCTTTTCTGTCAGGTGCTCCAACCCATACCAACAGCACATCTTCAATTGGCACGTAACCAATGCAGTCAGGGAAGCATGCCGGGAGGCAGTGCTTCAGAGCAAGCCAAGGCTAGTCCAACTTATGTATTTCTGTGAATTGACCACTCCCGCAGAGGAGTTAGGTGCAGTCCATGCTCTTCTTGGTGATTGTCGAGCAAAGGTGCTCAAAGAAGAGATGCAAGAGGGAACTTCATTGTTTACAGTGCATGCAAATTTGCCAGTCGCTGGGAGCTCTGAATTCTGTGAGAAGCTTGGAAACATAATTTCAGGTGCAGCCATTCCGCATCTAGCTATAAGTCATTGGGAAACTATTCCTCAAGACCCCTTCTTTATTCCGAGAACTCAGGAGGAGATTGAAAAATTTGGAGATGGTTCAAACTTTGCAAGAACCCTCCTGTCTTCTGTGAGGCGAAGAAAGGGCCTACATGTTGAGGACGGCACAGAAGAGCCGAGTGGGGCTAAGAAAGTGTAGTTATGTTTTGGGGAACATAAGGCAGAATTCTGTTTCATATTGGTTGCTGATAACTACATTTGCAATATGTGAACCTGGTTGTTTCGAGACATGGTGGAGTCCTTAGAGTAATAGTTACTTGTTCTTGTGATTTGATATTTGTGGTATCAATTAAATCATCTGGCCCATGAATTCAAAGACGTGGAATAATACGATGCTGATTGCTGGCTGGGTGTTATCTGAAGATGAATCTCAAGGAAATTGATGTGTCAAATGATTTAAAGACCATCTTTGTCACTTTGAGTTGTGTGCAATGAGGAATTGATATGGTGAAGAATATGGCTAATGGAAGAACCTAGTCGTGAGCCAGAAATGGGCAAGGCCGACTCTTGAGTGGGTTATATTTGAAGTTTTGACACATTGATGCTGACGTGGCAATGAGGTGCTCTTATACCTCGATTCCTTGCTGTTCGTGAGGGTATGTTATGACCCAACCTACCCACCTTGACCAGGCCGATACATTTAGGAGATGTACATGACAAATAGTTAGGCTTCATTGGATTAAAACTGTATATCCAACTAGTTGAAAGATAGAGCTAGCTAGCAAGAATCAATATATGCAGAAGCATTGTCGGATGTAAACTGCACAAGCAATGTTCTAGGCAAGAAACAGAACTGGATCTTTAGTAAAGTTCCTTCTAAGTACCACTGCTGATCACAATGAACAAGCAGATAACCCATGTAAACCCACGTTGTTGACACAATACTGCTAATGAGTGGATTTTTCTCTAATTTTTGTTTACCATGTTCACCTGAAAGAGGAAATAGGTCTATAGTCTACATGCTCACATGATTTAGGTGCATCGGACAGATAAACTGGATGCACCATCTAGCATCCGCTGTCTGTGCCCGTTGGACTAATCATCCACTTTACCAAAATAAGTTTCGTAAGAAACAGTCGAGTACGTAGGACGGGAGTTGGAGAATTCACGAAGACAACCAGCATGGGCAAAGCAATGGGCATTAATCAACTAGTTTGGTCAAAGCATGATTGGGAATAGACACCAGCATGAGGTATTAACAAGAAGAGATCAGTCATCTAGGGCGAACATAAGAAGGCAGCTTTCAGATCGATAATTCCAGCATTCTGCTGGCCTGAATTGAATGATTTGCATTTCTTCGTTGGCCTTCTAGCTGATCATGATTTTTTTCTTTTAATATTGGAAAAAGTATAGTTTTCACCCCCAAATGTCATGATTTGGCTACTTTTCACCCTGAACTTTAAATTTGGCTAATGTGCACCCTGAAGTTTACCAAACCAGTCAATGTGCACCCTAAGGTGGTTTTCGATCGATTTGGATGGTTTTCTGTGCTGACTAGGCGACGACGTGACAATGACGTGGCGCAGCGCAACGTGGGCCCCACATGTCATTCTCTGCTGATTTGTTGATTTTTTTTACGAATATTTTTTTTTTAATTTGTTGCGTTGACTTTCACTGGATCGAATCCAGTCTCGTCCCCTCCTCCCAACCACCACTTGCCTCCCGTGCGCACGCCCTCCCACCTCGCGCCGCCGCCGCTGCCGCAGAGCCCCGCCGCCGGTCGCGATCCGGGCGGCGACAGCCAGCGGGTGTTAGCTCGTTCGCGCGCGCAGGGGCAGGGGCAGGGGCAGGCGAGAGGGCAGGGAGATGGCGTCGGAGGACGTGGTGGGCAAGAGCAGGGGCGACACGGCCGTCAACACCATCGACAACCTGGCCGAGGAGGCCAAGCTCGCGCGCGAGGGGGTCAAGGGGTCTGGACACCAGGTCCTCACCGTATGCAAGTCGCTCTTCGCCGGCGACGTCGCTGCTCATTTTGGGGAAGAAACAACTCGAGAGAGGAAAGAAATTACACAAAACGCAGTCCGTACCTGGCCGCGCTCGGCGAGAACTTCGAAGTCGTCGTCAGCGGCGGCGGGGACGACGACGGGTGGGGCTTTGTCGGCGGCCAGAGGGTCGGCAGAGAGGATGTAGCAGTCCTCGTCGACGCGGATCTTTTGCCGCGACGTCCACATCTGGATCTCGTCGACGTCAATCGGCGAGGAGGGGGACGACGCCGCCCTCTTCCGCTTCTTCCCGGAGCTCACTGAGGGGGTGGGGCAATCGGGGATCTCGATGACCTCAGCGCCCGGCGGTATCGTCCGCTCCACCGGCGCCGGAGTAGGCGACGTGGCGGCCAGCAGAGTCTTCTTCTTACGCCAGCACGGCCTAATCTGAAAGTCAACGCAAGAAATCAAAAAAAAAAAAATCAGTTATTCGGGAAAAAAATCAACAGATCAGCCGAGGATGACATGTGGGCTCACGTTGTGCTGCGCCACGTCATTGCCACGTCGTCGCCTAGTCAGCACAGAAAACCACCCAAATTGATCGAAAACCACCTTAGGTGCACATTGAACGGTTTGGTAAACTTCAGGGTGCACATTAGCCAAATTTAAAGTTCAGGGTGAAAAATAGCCAAATCATGACATTTGAGGGTGAAATCTATACTTAATCCTTTAATATTTGGGTGCACGTTTGCCGGAGGCCACGGTGCGGTTGCTGCTGGAGCCGACGTGGCAGACAAGCCGTTCGAAAGGCCCAAACTCCCGATGGCTCAGACCCAACCCAGGCGACCAAACTCTAGCGGGCCATAGCCCATAACCAATTTGGTGTAGGAGAGAAAACAGCACTTCCCCGAAATTCCCTTTCCCTGAGCGCCGCCGCTCAAATCTCGCCGCCTCGTGCCAACGCCGGCGGCGGCCATGGGCACCCGGGTGCTGCGCGGTTCCGTGACGGCGGCCGAGATTCAGCGCCGTGAGCGTGACTCGGACAGCGCGGAGAAGCTCTTCTCCCACTTGCTCTCCTACATCCACAAGGCCCTCCCCGACCCGCCCGTCTCCGCCGCCGCTCGCCTCGCCGCTCTCCTCCCCCACGACGCAGTCGATCGCGTCAGCCGCCTACCCGACGCTCTCCTCCGCGACATCGTCTCCCGCCTCCCCGTCAAGGACGCCGCGCGCACCGCCGCGCTCTCCCACCGATGGCGCGGGGTCTGGCGCTCCGCCCCGCTCGTCCTCGTCGATAACGACCTCCTCCCAGTCCCCGACGACGTCCCCTCCGCCGTCTCCCGCGTCCTCTCCGCGCACCCGGGCCCCTTCCGCTGCGTCCACCTCACCGCGAGCTGCATGGACAAGTTCCAGGGTCCCCTCCTCCGCTGGCTGCACCTCCTCGCCGCCAAGGGCGTCCATGACCTCGTCCTCGCCAACCGCCCGTGGCCGCTCGACATCCAGCTCCCCGCCGCTGTCCTAAGCATAACCACGCTCACCCGCCTCTACCTCGCCCTCTGGAAGCTCCCCGACACGGCCGGCCTCCCCCGCACCGCGTCCTTCCCCAAGCTCCGCGAGCTCGGGCTCTGCAGCGTCGTCATCCAGAACCGCCACCTGGACTTCATCCTCGCAAGGAGCCCCGTTCTGGAGATCCTGTGCCTCCAGAGTAACATGCTCATGGATCGCCTCACTCTCATCAGCCGCAGCCTTCGGTGTGTGCATGTCATCGCGGACAGTACCGTTCGGGAAATCCTGGTGGAGGAAGCCCCCAACTTGGAGCGCCTCATCATCTGGGTAACACCCACCTGCAAAGTCTCGCGCAAGATACTGACAGTCCAGATTGGCCATGCCCCAGCTCTAAGCTGTCTTGGATACTTGGAGCCAGAATATCACACACTACAGATCGGCGGCACCACTATCAAGGTACTACAACCTACTCACAAATGTTCCATGTCAAAGGTGTGAACTTGTCTCGTGATTAAACAATTTCGTGCATTGCAGACTAGGACGAAGGCGAGTCCACGTACCATGGTACCAACCGTGAAGATCCTTGCCTTGAAAATCCGTTTTGGTGTCCGCAATGAAGCCAAGATGCTGCCTTGCTTTCTCCGATGTTTTCCCCATGTCGAGAGGCTGCATATCGAGGTGAGACTCCCCGCGCGCACTCCATTTCCCTGCACTCATATCTATTGCTGCTGCTGCATCGTCGAAACTTGGACTTCATCGCACGATTTAATCAATTTCAGTCCAAGAAGACCGCTGAGAGCACTAGCAAGCTCACTCTCGATTCGTGGGAGCAGTATGGTGCCATTGAATGTATCCACTCAAGTGTTAAGCTCGTGGTTTTGAGGAACTTTCGAGGCGATGACTGTGAGATTTGCTTTCTGGAGTTCTTGTTGAAGAGTGCACCGATGCTATCTAAGTTGGTGATTCTGTATGACAAAGAAAGCTTCACTTCGCGGGCTCAGGTATATTCAAGAGTGGAGCGTTTGTTCAACGTACCATTTGCCAGTACATGCTGGTCTATGCAGCTCGTCCAGAGTGGAATTGCGGAAGGCGATGGTCTTAAGATACTGAACATCAAAAGAGGCTCTAATTTATCCTTTAGCTATCCCTTTGAGTTTAATGGCTGAGTTCAATTTGGAAATGTGTTAGTGTTTGAAGCACTGTTTGGATTCGTCAATATATTGCATGAACGATGTATCTGAACCATATGACCTTATATTTGTCTAATTAATTTCCCTCTCTTGGCATTCAGATCGTAGCAAGTAATTCATATGCAATTAGCCTGCACGATATATGCTTGTCAAAATTGCATAGGTGATCGAGGTGCGTCCCTGATGTGTCTTTTAATCTTGTTAGGTTCTGGTTTGACATTGTTGTCTCATCTTGAAGAAATCAAGCAACATATTTTCTTTTTTTATTGCATATAATACAGTCGGCAGAACAATGCAACATCTTTTAGAATTTCAAGGAATTGGTAGGAACACGGTCTTTTCCTCTAGTCTAGATGAAAAAGGAGAAACATATGTACAAGACAAATAAAATAATGCTACAAATCTATGATTGGATTTTTTTTCTTTGTGTACAAATTCTTTTCATCTATTGGGGTTTTCTATCTTATGTTTTAATTCAGAATTAGTTTCCCATTAATAATTGGATAGTTAATCAGTTTTAGACTGTGTGTGTGTCTCCATGAAGCATTGGTTAATATTCATCGTCTTTAACAAGTTGTCCGATTGATAGAAGATGCGCAACTTCTTGTCTAATGTGTCTTAGAATACATTTCCGGTCAAGGTATGTATTGTTTACCCGCTTTGATGTTCCTTGTTATGAAGATGCAACCTCAAGGTAGTATAGAGTACTGACTACCGAGTCGAGAACGATGGAGAATCAGGAATTGGGTACCTAGTTACTTTCACATTTTTTTATACTTATATTATTATATATAATATATGCTATATATACATAATAGTTTTGGAAAATAGCTAGGCCCGCCCTGGGCCCGGCGGCCTCGATCCACCTGCTATGCCCTCGGCTGGAAGCCTAGCCATTTGTGGCCCCACCAAAAGGGAAATCAAATTGGGGGCGATAGTGAAGGAAACGAAGCGATAATCACGAGCTAGGTTACCAAAAGAACCGTGATTAACCGTGATTATGATGAAGGCTTACGCAGACCAACGTGGAGTGATGGATGAACCAAACTTTTGTAGGAGAGAGTTTTGATGGTTGACAAAGGAATTGATGAAAATGTTGTGACTAAACTTTTCTTTTATTA
The DNA here is from genome assembly GCA_026929855.1 of Poa annua. NCBI lineage: Eukaryota > Viridiplantae > Streptophyta > Magnoliopsida > Poales > Poaceae > Poa > Poa annua. Next base: position 67,915,173 of record CM049439.1, on the reverse strand, counting down.
GATTAGATAGGAGATATTTCATACTCCCTCCGTCCAATAAAGGATCTCTCAACTTGATAAAAATTGGATGTATCTAGACATGACTTAGTGTATAGATACATCCAAATTTGATATAAAGTGTGGCATCTTTTGTTGGACATAGGGAGTAGTAAAGATGAAAGATGAGGTAAATCTTTTGCCTCTGTTTCAAAAAAGAAAAAAGTGTTTTTTGGTATGTGCTAGATTAGCTGCTTGAGATCAACAGCAGCGTTGGCGGGAATTGTAAAGAAAGCTACTTTCGTTTAAGAAATCGAAAAAAAAACACTTCTCGCTAATTAAGAACCAATCGGAATCGGAGGCCTTGTCCGGTAAGAACTGAATCGAAGCCCACAAAGCCTGTTCCCTCTACGGCCTGTCGCGCAGCCTCGCTCCCGTCGCCTTCCCCCAATTCCCGACCGATGTACATGGCGGCGGCGGCGGATTTCACCTAGTCGTCATCTCCACCGCAGTCCGCAGCTCCCTCCCGTCGCCGTTAGTCCATCCTACCTCTCCACCGCAACTCACTTCCGCCACCTGCTCTTCCATCCCGAATTCCTCCAAAAAAAAAAACCCCGACCGGCTAGGGTTAGTCGAATCGAGCAGAGGATCCATGGCGGCGGAGGAGGGGGAAGAAAAGAAGGAGAATATGGTGATGTTGCGGAGCAGGGAGGGCATCGATTTCGTGGTGTCTGAACTGAGGGCGCGCCAGTCCATGATCATCGAGGACAAGCTCATGTTCGACTCGGCGAACTACATCATCCCCTCTGACGGCGACGGGACAAAGTACAAGCCCATCCACCTCGCCGTCCAACGCAACACTCTCTCCAAGGTTATACACTATTGCGAGATGCACGCTTCTCGCGACGACCCCGACTGGGACGCACACTTCATCAACGGTGTCGACCACGAGACCCTCTACGATCTCATCCTGGTGAGCTCAGACTCTAGGGAGACCTTTTTTTAATGAAAAATTCATTGTATTCTAGGCTAGCAAATATGACAATAGAGTGGGTTTTCGTGCACATTTTTTAAAACTTGAAATTTTGTCACATTTGTCTTTTGTTTGTAGCGTATAACACAAGAATTTTTCATTAAGATTTTGCACGCCGGTAGAATCCGACATTATCTACATGTAGGAATTTTTTGAAACTTAAAAATGCCGTTTTTGAATTGTTGAGGCTTATGAAGCCCAAGCTCTATTTGGGGTTTCTGGTTCTTCAGTACATATTACTCCCTCCATTCACAATTATAAGATGTTTACCTTGTTTCCTGAAATGCATGTATCTATATGTGCTTCAGTGTATAGATTCACTCATTTTACTCCGTATATACTATATAGTTCACATTGAAATATCTAAAATATGTTATAATTGTGAAGCGAGGGAGTGCTTCCCCAAATATCTAAAATATGTTATATCTAAAATATTGATCAAATGCAATTAGTGTCTACTGTTAAAAAGCCATCCATCTCACTCTGGCTCTACCAATAAAATTTGTAAAATGTTTCAGATTTTGTAGTTGCAAGTCTTTATTAACTTTACTCTACTTATGTTGTAGTCTTGGGTGAACATGTTTATATGGAGCACAAATTCTAACATATATGCATTTTGTGTGTTCCATATCCTATGTACCCCACACACAAAATTTTCTTGATAGAACTCTTATATTAAATAAGTTTTCTAATTTTATTAGGAAGAAATATTTTCTAATATAGAAGCATATGAGACAAAACTGAGTAAGCCTAAAATAACATAGGGTGCCTTTTAGCCCATCCCTAGACGGAAACTGTTTTAACTCGTAGGTGTAGATACACCAACTACCCAAAAGCCACATTTCAACATGTTTAAAAAAATCAGACAAATATTTCGGGTGTACATCCATGCTGCCCACTATGACCATAGGCCATTTAAGCTGGTGCGCCAGGTTTGGCGCCACCACAAACTAACCTATTAGGTGTTGGATTGTTGGCAATTTCTTTTTTTCATTATTGTTCGTTTTTATATTATGACCCGATCGTCGGATCTCTTCTGACCTGTAAAGCGATCACGGTTCGCGGCACTTTTTTTTTTGTCTTGTCTAGCCTAATATCCCTAGTTTGTTTACTGCAAACAAAGCAAATAAGGCTGAAGTGTTTTTAACAATCTATTGTTTTCTTGTGCCTATTATCGCCATTAGCACTCATGTGCTCGCGCCACATTTCTTTCATTTTTAAGCTTTGTATTACTATTGACTGCAAACAAGCCTGAAGTGTTTCTAATGTTCTATGGTTTTTTCTCTTGTGCCTATTATCGCCATTAGCACTGATGTGCTCGCGCCATATTTCTTTCATTTTTAAAGCTTTGTGTTACTATTTACAGGCTTCACATTATCTTGAAATCCGTGGACTCCTTAAATTGGTCTGTCACACGATTTATAGTAAGATAAAAGAGAAATTTCCTTCTGAGATTTGTCGTATCTTCAATATCAAGAGTGTATTCTCTCCGGAATTGGATGAAGAAACAAGAGCGCAACGGTCGCAACATTCATGTAGTTCTCGTCGGAGCCTCGTGGTATGTTACTTGATTGGTCTTTCTGATGATGTAATGTTATTTTACCACTTCATAGAGTGAAATCTTATGATTTGTTGTATTCTGAAATCAACAAAACACTACCATCGTCTACTCTTGTTTACCTTGTGGTTTTGACAAATTAACAACAAATTCTTACCACATTCCTTCGTGTTGTGAACGAGCAGGGGGTACCAGTTGTCCCCAATGAAAAACCATGTTTGAACGAGCTTGAATTGGAGGAGAAGGCATTGCGTGCTCTTCACATAGTTCGTTGCCAAAATTTTACTACATATGACCCTAAGCTCGGTGGTTTTGGATGTTATCGATTCAACAAGCACAACCTAGCCTTGTTTGACCATGATAAAGAGTGTGAGTATTTTGATAATATTTTTATCTGTTACTCTTCTTATTAGGTCTTTATTGGATTTTTTTCATTGTATACATTTCATGTTGGTGTTGATTTGTTATCATGTCTTTGTTTACAGCTAATTTTTGTCGTGGGCCACCGCATAAGATATCCTCACCAATGTGTGATTTGGTCGTACAGTCATGTGTCAATGTTATTTCCTTGAAGGTAGGTGAATCGAATGTTGGCTTTCCGATCAAAGTATTTGGTACCGTCATTGCAAGGGATCGAGTCGACTATAGATGTGTCTATTTGTTTAGGCGTCAAAGTGATGATCCCCAACTTATCAGCTCACGGGTATGTGTTCTTATTCCTTACCTCGTTAATCGTTTCTTATTATTCCATTTGTTTTCAAAATATAAGACGTGTTTTACTCTTTGCAATCTCCAATGCAAAATTTTGAATACAATTTTTTCTAATATATGGTAAAAGATAATTCCGTTTTTAAAATAATTCTAGTTCTAGGTTTTTTTAAGTCAATCAAATTAACTAAAGTTTGATCAAGTTATACTAATATATAGATACAAAAATATTTAGATACAAAAATATTTATCTCACATGGTAAATCTACAAACTTATTTGGACGTACTAATGATCAAAGTTGTAAGATGTTAACGCATGCATAATTATGCGCCCTATATTTCTAGACGGGGGAAGTTCTACCTTACTTCCCAAGCAAATGATGTCTAGAAAGTGTGTTGTTGAACTTCTCTTTTACCAATCGATATGTATTCAAGTTATTGTGTTGAAATAATATAATTTGATTTGTCTCGAAAAATGTCTCCTAAAATGTGGTAGTTTTTACAACCTTCTTCCTTGCAACTTCAGGCTATAACATAATGAAATTTATCCAGTTCATGTATTGAATGGTTATGTGGCATGCCATTCTAATTTATAACTGAAACACTGATCGGCCTATCTAACTTGTCATGATCTCTAAGTGTTATTTAGTCAATATTTTCCTAATTATCCGAATGTTCTTGTGAAGTACTCCCTCCGTCCCAAAATAAGTGTCTCAACTTTGATAGAAAGTGGATGTACACGCTTGCTCAGGACACATAATTTGACATGAGTTTTTTTCCTGAACCCTTTTGCAGGATGATATGTTATCTTTGATAGATCCATGTCGAGCGCTTGTTCCGAAAGATGAAGTTATTTTTGAGTTTGATTTAATGATCAAGTGTGATGGAGGTGCAATTCAAGCATTTAGCAAATGTGTAGTAGAGTTCAATCAGGCCCGTGTTCCTATCGGTCAGACCATGACTATCTGTCGAAATAGTTGGCTAAGTTGTATGGAGTTGTCGTGTGCGCATATTTACCGCCCCGTGGAAGCTACCATTGCAATTAATGTTTTGAAGGGACCGTGTAATCTCTCAAGAGTAGCTGCTTCCACTCCCGGAAATTTTAAGGATCATATCATCCTATACGAAGCAGGAGGCAGTCAGATAGCGCTTGGTGAAGGTGTCCCTGTTCCATTAACTCGCCGTGTGCTGGCTGTCTCACTGGATCACAAGTTGGTGCTCTTTTTTGTTGGTGGTGACGACGTATTTGAACACCTTGTCCTCACCGTAGGACAATCTGACCAAGTGATACATGGGAAGATGGGTGCCGCTGAACTTGAGGTAAAAGTAACTTGGACAGCTGTCCCGATTCGAGAGAGACCTGGTATGTTTAAGGTGGTGGGAAATCAGCGGTTATTGCTGTGATAATAGTGTTGTGTAAGTGCACTAGTCCAAAATGTAAACCTTAGTTTTGTCAAGGCTTTTAAAAGGCAAAAGGCTTATATTGTACTAGAAGAGAGGGAACATGTGGGTTGTGTGATAAAACTAGTTATACACATAAACGAAGCTATCTCAATGACAAGGGTTTGAGACGAGAAATATAAGGAACATGTTGGAAGCAAAAAGGAAATAAGCACGCAGTGGAAACACAAATCAGAGCAGTAAAATATCAAGTAATTTGAGGTATTTTCGATGATGAATGGAACATGACCGTGCACAGGTGAAAGATGCGGTGCACAGCTGCCATGATGCGAAAGACAACGCTGGTGGATGAAAAGAGGCTAATATTTGAGTCATGGAACATCACTAAACGTACGATGGCAAGTGACTGCCTTTGATCGATTCATTTCCACAAGAGGGAAGATAATTACTACAATTCATTTTTAAATAAACAGATACATCGTTAAAGAAACATCATTGCAGTTGCTCCTCCGATCAACTTAGCAGCACCACAAGAAAAATGCAACATCCTACATGGTGGTATGAAACACAACACCACAGACATCATCCAACTCGTACGAACTATTTTCCACCTTAGAAAGTAAGAACTGAAGACTCAAAATATTTACAGTGTTCCCACCATCCTTGTTACTGTAATAGTCTCACACCTCCGATAACATCCAACTCGTACCTTGTTCTCTTCGGGACACCCGTCCAGGCAACTTCTACCTGCACTTCACCCAACAAACCCATCTTGCAAACAACGCTCTCTTCATCACACTGCCCTAGAGTGACAAACAAAACATCTTCATTGCCAACAAGCTGGAGAAGCAACTCTTTATCATGAGGGACAGCCACCACACGTTGAGTCAAGTGGACAGAGCCGGTGCCATCATAGCAGGTTATGGTCTCAGAGCTGCTGCCTGCTTCACTCCCATACAGAATTATACGATCCTTGAAATTTCCATAAGTCGAAGCAGCTACTCTTGCGAGATTACACGGCCCTTTCAAAACATTGATTGCAATGGTAGCTTCCACGGGCCGGTAAACATGCGCACATGACAATTCCACACAACTCAGCCAACTGTGTAGCCGGATACTCATGCTTTGCTCATCTGTAGGGAGGCGAGCCTTTTCAAAAGAAACCACACCTCTGCTAAAATCTTTAACTGCACCCCCATCACACTTGATCTTTAAATCCATCTCAAAGTAAATTTCATCTGACAGAACAAGACCTCGACATGGATCTGTCAAAGTCAACATATCATCCTGCACAAGGGTTGAGGAAAAAAACATGTCAAAATATGTATCTACATGGTTACAAGCTATAATAAAATATAAACAGAACCAAGCTTAACAAGTTAGATCAAGTTAAACAATTTCAAAATTATGCTAAACAAAGTGTATCATTTCTGTTCCTGCCCTACTGAGGCAACAGTGTGGTTTCACAATAACACTTCGATTATGAGGAAACAACAGTGACACAAAATGACTTGAGTTCATGACAGGCGCAGTAAGCTGGGGCCATCAATGTTTCAATTATAACAATAATCCACAGGGCTATTATACTGATAAGTGGATTTACCATGCCATATGGAACTATACAGCTGTCAGTTTCCATATCGTCAGTTCATAATGCGTCCCAACTGGAACAGGGTACCAGAAGCATGTGAGCATTGTAACCATGATTGAAATAATATTATCCTGCGATTCAAGATTGGAAGTTTTGTTTCTTTTAAGAGTGAATTTTGAGCATCCGGTAAAGAGGAGGAAAACAGCACTGCATTCATCCTGTAAAGTACAATTAAAGAGATGGGGAAGGAGTGGTTACAGACCGACGAGGTGATGATTTGCGCATCGTCCTTTTCACGCCTGAATAGATACAGACATCTGTAATCAACTTTATCCCTTGCTAGCACAGTACCGAATATGCTGAAGTTGTAGCCCACCTCAGATTCTGGCACCTTCAACGAAATGACATTGACCAAAGATTCTTCGCCCCATTCCCATATTGGTCCAGTAATCCTGTTAAGTGGCGGCCCACGAGCAATACTAGCTGTAAAATATAAATCAAATTCAACCAGTAAGGTTTTTCTGTTCTTTCAGTAGCAACTCATGCGATGAACAAAATTAACAGGGTGCATGCATCATCGTTTGGATATATACATGGATACACTGAAATGCCTAATCCATTCTTGCACAGGAAGTCAGAAACTGAACTAAAATCCCAATACATCCAAAGGTATCGAATAACTCTGGCTATCCAAAAAAATCCTAAACGTGAGTAAGGATGAAAAAGTTGTGAATATACTCACACTCTTCATCAAGGTCAAAGAAGGCTATATTGGAGCTGGAGAAGCGGGTGCAGATATAACCATGCTTCTTGGGGTCGTATCCAGTGAACTCTTGGCAGCGAACTAAGTGAAGAGCCATCAATGCATTCTGCTCCAGTGTAGGCTTCGTGAGAGCATATGTTATCTTCACGTTTTTCAAATGACTCGTTTTCTTTTTGCAGTCGGTCACAGCTCTCCTGATGTTGAATATCTTGCAGATCTCATGAGGTGACTTCCCCTTGATCATATTAGCAACAGTCTGGCAGGTCAGATCAAGTAATCCCCTGTTGCAGAGATAGTGTGCAGCCTGTAGTAAATGATGACATACAAACATAATTAGGCTGATCTTGCAGAGGATTGAATCATTACATGACTAGTCAAAACTAAATGATGACATAAAAACATAAATGACCAGACAAATCTGTTAAGCTACACCATATTTCAAAGCCATCCATTGTCGGCCATAAATTTTCAGATATGTGCCATTCAGCCTATCCCAGCGAATAGCCAGATTAGGTGAGCAAGGATCAACAGGCCCACTGATCAATCAACCTACTAAAGTTTAAGACTATAGGCACTTTCATATACATGCGCTGGCCCCCATCCAATGCAGCATTCTATTTTTTCGATGTGTCTTGATGTGAGCAACGTGCATGCCCCATGTAACGAATGTGGAATGCCACAGGCTGATATATATCTTTCACTAGCCACTGCTCGTGAGCATTCAGCCATGTTTTCATGTACAAAAAAAATGTCTCAATTTTTTCCCTAAATACAGGACGTGCATACTACTTGATTATCTGTATTTTCATCAACTTGTTGGGTGTCAGGATGTGTATCTGAACATCTATATGAAGGAGTGCTTGGTGACAGATGCAGCATCATCTACTAGTGAAGACTGAAGAGTGAAAAAAAAAGAGTGCAGGATGGATCATATATATACTCAATGTACAACAAGCATATCGGTTGGTGATTTCATTGAAAAAATGGTTTTTTTATGTGGATACCATGAAAAACCAAACTTCCAGTCACAAGTCATACTATGATATATTAACCATATATCGGTGGACTTGTTCATCCGCGTGTTTGAGTTATATTCCGTCTGGAACAAAACAAATCGGTAAAGAACTGTAGATTCTAAGTAGCATAACACTTATCTCCGAGTTTGAAAAATCTAAAACCCCATAGATAGATCTGTTGCAGTATCAGATCCTTAGTAACAAAACTACGGTATACACCCTGGGTGCAGCTGGTCCATGGTCTAGAAAATCACACCTCGTAATGACGGCGCTAGGCAAACCTACAAGTGGAATCCCTAAATAGCAACGCGCCACACAGTCCAATCGTAACAGTAAAGAGGGGCGAGGGAGCAACGGCCAACGGGGATGTAAAAGGGGATGAGCTCACCAGGATGAGTTCGCAGAGGGTTTCGTGGTCGAGATCATCGACGAACTTGGCGTCCCAGATGGGGTCGTCGCCGGAGGCGTGCTTCTTGCAGTACTGTGTGACCATGGAAAGTATATCCCCTTGGACGGCGAGGTGGATGGGCTTGTACTTGGTCTCGTCGCCGTCAGAGGGGATGATGTAGTTCGCGGAGCCGTACTCGATCTTGTCCTCGATGAACATGGACTGTCTCGCCTCCAGTTCAGGCACCACGAAATCCATGTCGTCCCTACTCCGCAACATCACCATATTCTCCTTCTTTTCTGCCCCCTCCTCCATGTTCTCCTTCTTTTCTTCCCCCACCCCGGCCGCCATGGCTCCAACGCTCTTCGTTGTTGTTGGTGATTTTTTCCCCTTCGCCATGGCTCTCGATCTCCAGTGGCTTCGGAGTTGCGGCGGCGAGCTGACCCTGTGGGAGTGTCACTCCACAGATGGCAAGCGAAGGAACGGTTTCGGCCGTTCGATCTGCTTGTTCAGCAAGTGGGCTCTGTGGTTGGGCCGGGTCTTCCACTTTGTCGAATTTCCGTTTTCGAGTAGAGATTTCCTGCTCCGGCTTCCAGGGCCCCCTCTATTTATTCTTTTTCAAAAGTCATATTTATAGGTTTCAAAAAATGTGAGAACAATCATACATGTTGTCAATGATATATCACACAAACGTGTAAGACCTTGATTTGATAATTTATATTCTAAGCTACACAAAAATGATAAATGTGTGAATCTAAATGTACATACTTTTAAATCTTTAAAATATACAAAAAAGTAATTTTTTTATGTAGCATGAAATGCAAAATATTTCAAATAATTTTTTGCAAGTTTAAGGGAACATTATTGCCGACATGCAGTTTTTTTTCCAGTTTTTTTAAGACTTATAAAAAGATGAATTTACAACTTTCTTTTAAATAGAGAGCACTAGAGCCTGGAGTCAAAAGGAATTTCATGAGCACGCCATATCCACTTCGTATGCGGTGGCAGTATGCCGGTTTCGATGTATGATGTCAGGGTGGCCTCATTTACTTTCGATCTGCTCCAGTTACAGCGCCTGTGTGAAAGTGCATGGTTGCCCCCATGCGTGGTTTTGGTAATTAATGACAATCCTTATGGACTAATGTTTACATTGAGATATTCTTATAGATCTTGTCCATGGGAAATTATAGGAGTTCATGTGTTGGACTCTTCAAGATGACATAATGACCAATACTCTATTCAAGGGTTTATATGAAGATAGATGGGATGATACGAGAATGATCAAGATGTTGATCAACACACAAAGCTACAAGATGTACCAAGTGGATCATGTATCTCTTGGGATGGTTAAGAAGTGCAAGACCAAGAGAAGCATTTCGGAGATATCTTATGCTCGAAGCTTGGAGGTCGAAATGAAGATGAAGCTAATGGAGCTTGGAGATTGACATGAAGACGAAGCTAAGCGAGGCTCTCCCATAATGGCGTATGGGGGAGTATTTGGAGAAGTCTTCATCAAGCATGTGCTAGCAAGCGCAATCAAGAAAGGTGGTCCACTGGGAGAGACCAAGATCGTCATCATCTACCTCAAGTGGAATGCTCAAGACAAAGGTATGATCTTGATAGGGCTATAGGATAGATAGGCGTACTATCAAGAGGGGCTCTCGAGTGAGTAACTTGATCGCATCTTTGTGGAGAGCTCAAACCTTTGCATGCTTGGCATATCATCTTTCTTGGTTCTTATTTGGTTTTTCTCCGTGTTGGGTTTTGGTGCTTGTCGTGATCTTCATGACAAGACCAAGTCCTTCGAAAATGGTTTTACTTTGAAAAACTTATTGCCTTTTATCCATGTGAGGATTTAGAGCTTGGTTTATCTCCATACTAAGCTCTAGTTCATCAAAAACAGATTTCGTATGAATATCTTGTTGCGTTTTTTATGAAGGAGGTTTTATCGGTTTGCATTGTTTAGGAAAGTTCAACCTTTCCCCATTTGGTTTTATCCTCACATGATGGACTTTGATATTTCTATGCACATTCAAGTAGAGCTCGTTGTAACGATTCCAACGAGCCAAAAATCATCGAAAACGGAGTCCGGATGGAAAAGATATTGACGTTTTCGTTTACCAGTTTCTGCAGTTTCTGGACACTGCGGTAGTACCGCGATTTCAGGCAGTACTACCGCCCATTCCAGAAGGTTTCGCATTTTCTGAGTGCACAAAATGCCCAGGCAGTAGTACCGGGTTTTGGGGGGCGGTAGTACCGACCCTGCGGAGAAAAACTGCATAACGGTTGGATTTTGGAGGCCCTATTTAAGGGGGTCTTCTTCCCCATTGAACCTAAGCTCTTGACCACGTTTTTCTCCTCCATTGTTGACCTTCTTGAGCTTGCCTATCTCTCAATCCCTCCATTGAATCTTCCATATTCTTGAGGGAAAAGTGAGAGGAGATCTAGATCTACAATCCCACCAATCCATATCTCCTCTAAGTGAGGGGAACCTAGTGGATCTAGATATTGGAGTTCCTTTGTGGTTCTTCTACTTTGTTCTTCCTCTCTTCTCCCCCCATAAGTATTAGTTGCTTTTGGTGGGATTTGAGAGTGAAGGATTTGACTCCTTTGTGGATTCCTTGTTCTTGCTCTCTTCTCCCCCCATAAGCATTAGTTGCTTTTGGTGGGATTTGAGAGTGAAGGATTTGAGCACTTGTGCTCTTGCCTTTTGCATTTGGTGCATCGGTGTGCTCTCCACGAGTATTCGTGGAAGTTGAAAGTTTGTGAGCTTGTTACTCTTGGATCCTTGGACCCTAGACGCCTTTGTGGTGGTTGGACCCTTGTGTGGTCACTTGAAGCCGTTCGGGAGCCCCCAATCCCATTATGGCTTGTGCCCCGGATTGTTGTTGGAGGACATTCGGGAGCCCCCAATCCCATTGTGGGTTGTGCCCCGGATTGTTGTTGAAAGGCTCCGGATTCCGCCTCGAAGGAATTCCGATAGTGGAAGGTGAACCAAGCCTTTGTGGTGCGGTTCATCGGAGAAGAAGGTGAAACCTTTGTGGTTGTTGAACCGTTGTGTCGGTTCACACCTCTCCAACGAGACGTACTCCCTTAACAAGGAGGAACTCGGGAATACATCCTCGTCTCCGCGTGCCTCGGTTATTTCTATACCCGAGCTTTTTACTTATGCATTTTACATTGTGATAGCCTTCGTGCTTGAAGTATTCTATAGCTATCACCTTGTTGTTTGTCTTGCTTAGCATAAGTTGTTGGTGCACATAGGTGAGCCTAGTTTATTTAGGTTGTCGGCTTGTTAATTTAAACATCTAGTTTTATTCCGCAATTATCAAGCCTAAACCGGAAAAGTTTTAAACCGCCTATTCACCCCCCCCCCCTCTAGGCGACATCATTGTCCTTTCACTGTGTTTCCTGGCTTTCTTTAGACCCATAGGGTTTGGGTGAGAAAGATGAAGCCCGACTAGTTGGGGGCGGAAATGACCGACTTACAAAGCGTGTGTGCTTTGTTTAATTTTTCTGCATTGTTTATGGCATGCCATCCACACAGAGGAAGGGGGTCATCGCACCCCTAAATCCACAACAAATAATTGAATGGAGCAAAATGAAAAATACTATACAACCAAATTATCTTATTTTGCCAAAAGAAGAACTGTCACGATCTACTCAGACCTCTTTGCAGAATGCATATCCATTTTGGACGAGACAAGGGTTCACAATGACATCGAGACCGTAATATTTCCGGCCTACTAGATAGAATCTCTCTTGTTCCGACGAAGTACACGCCGCGTATATAGAACTATAACTAGAACAATGTTTCGATATGTTTGTGTTAGGTACCAAGCGTTGCCGGTGACTTTAGTCCCACCTCGCTAGTGGGAGGAGGCCACACCCAACTTATAAGTATAAGGGAGAGATTCCTTCCTCCAATCAGTCCGGTCTTTTAGGATGGAGTGGGCTTTCTTCTTATAGTTGGGCTGTGTGCGCGGCCGTGGGCCAGGAAACGTCTAAACACGATGTGAGTGTGTGGAGCTGGGCCCGGGACGCTGACAATTGGTATCAGAGCCAGGCATCGCCATGCTCGCCTAGGGGGCTTCCTAGGGGGATGGGGTGTTAGGTACCAAGCGTTGCCGGTGACTTTAGTCCCACCTCGCTAGTGGGAGGAGGCCACACCCAACTTATAAGGGAGAGATTCCTTCCTCCAAATTGAGTGAATCTGAGGTGTGGTGCTTACAATTGGTATCAGAGCCGTTCGATCCGTTCCCGAAAATTCCACAAAATTTTCATCCCAATTTTTCCCCACCACCAATCCATGGAGCACGAGAGCCCAATCATGAAGGCGCTGCGTGAATTCGCGTTGGCTGACCCGGAGGACTGCGGCCGGGAGTGGGAGGCGTACCTTGCGCTCGTGAGCGGCAAGGAAACCGCATCAGTTTGCCCACCGACGAACACCACCTCGACTCTGCACAGCCGCGTCCAAGGCCTGGTCTCAGCTTCGTCATTGACGCGCTCGACCGCGTCCCTGCACGCCCCAGGCAGCGCCATCTCCACCACGACCCCAGCGGCACCTGCTTCCGCCTCGACCAACACGCGAATCCAGCCCGGCTACCAAGGACGACCTCAGCCCGGAGGCCCGGCTTATCTACGACTACATCGTCGGCAACTCCGATGAGTTTGCTTCGCTCGATGGCCTCAGCCCGGGGGCCCGGCGTTACTACGTTTAGAATCTCTCTTGTTCCGACGAAGTACACGCCGCGTATATAGAACTATAACTAGAACAATGTTTCGATATGTTTGTGTTTCTCGTATTACTAGGTTTTCAAAATCTTGTGTATCGAAATGCATCGCAAAAACAAACTCGTATCACCAATGCAATTTTTTTCTGAATTTTGTTTTTTCAAATTCGAACAAAACAATAGGAAAACCGACCTACCAAACCACCCGACTCCAGAGGGGAAAGCCGCCCTCGTCATCACCGATGCTCCTCCGACGTCGGCCTCGCCGTCGTCTTGCTCGCTCCCCCGACCCCATCGCTTCCCTGAACCCAAGCCCGCCTCTACCGCCGATGAGCCCTGCTTCCCTCCTTCTCCTCTCACTCTCCTCCCAGCGGAGCCCCTTCTCCACCACAATCTCCTCCTCGGCTGCCGCGATGGCCGCGCCGTCGGTGGCCAGGAAGGTGCCGTGGGAGCAGGCGGAGCAGGGCCATGTCCGATAAGGCGGCCTCTCCGACCCTACCGTATTCGCCACCTCCGCGCCGAGAACGATTACACCGCCGCCCTCCTGCCCGGTGAGGTCAGTAATTCTCTGTTCGCCCTCGTGCCATTGCGAAACACCCGATTGCTTTGATCTGTGAGCTTGCGTACTGCTATGCCTCATTGTCAACTCTGAATTGGTTGCGTGCCCATTGGAATTGGATAATATAGCTGAGAGCCTGAAAGGTCAGCCTTATGGTTGATGAATCATATATGGGTAGACAGTACCCAATTGGGTACTAAAGACAGTACCCAATTTCCTTAATCTGTTCACATTATTAACAGTTTTCTTTTATTTGTATCGTTGTATTAATTTGCCTGCTAAATTGGAAACGATATAGAAACAGTAATAGTAAATCATTGCATTTCTGAACTTTGACATTATTCATCCGATTCCACGATAGAACACATTGTCAGCATCATTCGTCAACTTATAGGAATATCATTTTATAGCTCTAGCGTCAAGTTTCTCTACGGCGTTTTGTTAGTTCTGTTAATCCACAGAGAAGAAAAATACATTTACTATAAAAATACTCGAACTGTGAGCATATTTCACTGCCACACCATGGACCTCGTCTCTTTGGAAGATCTCTGATGTAAAGGAAAGAATTGATGGAACTACAAATTTCTAGATTTAGCAACATCTACTTCCTAAGTTTTGTTTCTTACAATTATGAAGTATGTCAGAAGGTTGATGCCAGGAAAATGACATTCCAGGGTGTTCTCTAACATACTCAAAATATCTGTGAACTATAATATTAGATTATATGCGCCAAATAGACAACTGGACACACCTATCAATTAAGTTGTTCATTGCAAATTTACGTGACTGTGACTTGCGCTTCTTGTCAATGGATCTGTTATATGTTAGGACTGCTGCAATGTCCACTGATAACATTAAGTAGAGCGCTTATTTAAAAAACTTGAATCTCTTTTCAGTGTGAAAGTTCAGGACTTCCGGATCTTTAGAATCACATTGATGTATATGAGAATGAGAATGGTGTACCAAAAGCAACTGTATATGATCTAAAAAAAGCAATTGTATATCGCTTGCCAGCCACTTGAGAGTCAGTTGGATGACTTCAGGGAGGACGGACGATTGATTTTGTTGATGCAGTGGAATCCGAGTCGTCACAGTTCCGTTCATATGTTATTTGTTTTTATTATAGCTCAATGAGGACGCCACCTTCTGTTTTCAACTTTGACATGGATACGGGAGTATAGGTGCTGAATAAACGTTAAGGTATCGCCTGCACCATTTAATTTTTGTGTACCCTATTTTATCAGTACCAGTAGATAATCATTTGGCAGTTCTTATTTGATGCTTAGGCTACTGCTTTACTTTCCATAATTTGCTAGGTTTTAGTATAGTTAGTTAGTGATGGTCTACAATATTCAAACGTAAAATCTTTGTGTTTGTCAATGTGGGTCATTTTTACTTGGCATGGTATCCATTATTCAACATCAGGTCATTGACCACTATGTTTTATGCTATCACGCTAGAAAAATTAATGAGAGGGTTGGTATTATGAAAATACTTTTGGTGAGAAGTTTACTACTCCCTCTAATCCGATAAAAGTGTCCCTAGTATAGGTCGAAAATTGTGCATGATACATACGTTTCTTCTGACAAATAATACAGATCGGAGGGAGTAAGATAATCTCCATGTGGATAACATATCTATTTTGTTTAAACAAGTGGCTAAAGTTGCATAAGTTTGACTGTACATAGACAACATGGACATGCATTTCAAAAGGAAGGAGAAATAATCATAAGAGGCTTCCATAAGTGATTTTACTTCATGTTGCAAGCACTGTCCTCTTATGCAGTAAATGCTATTGACAACTTTTCAGTAGAAATAATTTTTATGAACCCCATATGTGAGCTTTTGAATGTTCTTAGGTTTTAGGTGGATTTGACTCGTTAAACTATGTAATGGAGAGAAAATGGGCTGCTTCTTTTGATGGAACTCAGATTCCCATGACCATTCTTAACAGAAGAGAGACGATGAAGCTTAATGGCTCAGACCCCATGCTGCTATATGGATATGGCTCGTATGAGGTACGCATTGGGACATAGTAGTCCACCCATCCCTCTTACATATTCTTGCCCAATAATTTGTCAAATGTGGGTGGAGGATACCTTGGCCAAAAAACTGACAAACCGATTCCTGCCAACATTTTGCAAAGCCAGCTAGGGCATGATCCAAATATACCGTTCTCTATGATGCCCGTATACATTCATAGAAACTGTAATAATAATTTCTTTTTAAGACCCTTCTGATTTGCCCAAAAGGGAGGGCAAGAAAGAAAGGCTCCTTAGAATTAGTTATGAGTTGTGAGGAATGGATTAGAAACTGTAATAATAATTTCTTGGTAAAACTATATATTGCACGGAATATTCATGCTGACCTTGCATATTAATCGAAGCCCTGTAATCAAAATACTCTCCGTTTTTAACAAACCACAACAAAACGCCATTAACTTGTTAAATGGGCATCTCCTTCAGCACCTGCAGTTTGAAGCCAAGCCACAACTCACAGCACGATCTGATTGACCAAACAATTGCAGCTCCCCATAATTTGATGAGCTAGCTGCATTGGCAACTTCCTTCTTGCTCTCGCACTTTCGCAGACGCCTCGCGAGAAATGCCCATCTTCCGCACCTTGGTAGCGTTGAAGACTCTGGCAGCAAACTCAGAGAAGTAGGCCTCATCCACCCCGATCTGCCGGTTCTTGTAGCAGCTGAGGATGTCCGGATTGCCGTCGGGGCATGGGTCGCCCGTGGCATCCCACCAGGAGCCCTCATGCCGCATCCCTGCGCCACCCGCCATCCACCGGAACACGAACTGCCCGCCCCCCGCCCTCTGCCTCCAGCCCATTGGATAGAACTCCATGATGCTGCTGTTCCTGTCCATGAAGACCATGTTTGTCATCTGTGCACCGTGTGCCGAGATGAGCACGTCCGTCTCACTCAACAGCCTGACCTGCCAATCAAACCAAGCAATCAGATCCATGGTGCATGGACTATATAAACATCGAGAAATTCTCAACCATTTGAGAAAAAGATGGACCCATTAATTAAACCAACCTGGTCACAGAAGGTCAAGTTGCCGGATTGCGTGGTGGTTAGCTTGCAGCCGGCGACGCGTGTGCACTCCTTGTTGAACACCTGCTCGACGGCTGTCTCGTTCTTGAATGATCGACCGCCACTACGGAAAAGAATGTTGACCCGCACTGCCTCTGGCTCGGTTCCGCTGGCGCCAGACCTGGACACGACGCCGCACTGAGCCCTAGCCTTGCATCGCATGAAGTCAAAAGTCGCCAACATTCTCTCCCTGCTTATGCCTGCCAACAGCCTCCTGAACACCACGGCCTCCTCGAAGCACACTGGGACGGAGTCGGAGAATCTCTCCACGTCCACCTCCACGCCAGTTGCCGCCGCAGCCAGAGACATCAGCCACCCGCTCATCCCGGACCTTACCTCGCCATGGTGGAAGAAGGCCCACCTCGTTGGCCGTGCGCTGCTGCACCCCCTCCTCACGTGCCACGACACAAGTGGGATCAGCGCCGTGAGCCCGTGCCATATGTTGCTATGGTCGTAGAACGTCTCGGAGATGAACGTGAGGCCCGGCCGGAGCTCCGCGTCAAGGGGGAGTGCGTCCCGCCATGCTAGCGCGTAGGAGTTCTTGGTGCCGTCGCGGCCTGAAGGGATTGTCATGCAGAGGAGGCGGCCCGAGGAGGCCGCCGATGGGAACAGCAGGTTCCTGGCCTCACCCTCCGGTTCGGAGGTGTCGTTTAGAGTGCTGATGAACCATGTGTCAGCGCCCTCGCGGGTGTCTTTGAGCGGAAGGAAGGTGACCGATGCACGGAGGCGGTCCACGATGTCGACATTGCTTTCGCTGCCGACCGCGGAGGCTCGTTGTATGGCGACGAAGAGGGTGATGATTTCCAGCTGGAAGTAGAAGAAGATGGTGGTGAGCAGCAGAGGAGGGGCGAGGTAGAGCAGCAACTTCTTCTTGAGATGGTTTGTGCACTTCATGGTGGGCTGCTTTCTGGTGGATCTCCTAGATTGTTGGTGAGTGCCCATGCAACGGGCATTTAGGATCTGGTATGTTTTGTACTGCCATTCTACTGGGAGAATCACCTATTGACCTCTCAGGATATATCCTACCACAAGTGGAACTTTGAAGTTGCCACAAGCCACAGCATGAATGCATGTTCCTTTTAAATGCTGCGTCTCAATTGATTCTAGCACAGAAATATAATCATAAATAATCAAGCAAAGGCAATCCAACTCTGAAGCAACTCAGGCTGCTCCTTGAAACAAGGACGTGGAGGCCTCACAGTGAGGTTCACAAAGCAAAATAGAGGCTTGGGTTACCGGAGTAGCAGCAAAGGAAAGCTGCATAAGCTCGTTTCTCGAGGTTCGCAAATAAGAAATATTAGCACCATCTTAAACAGCCAGAAAACTCAACTGAGACTAGTGGGCCAGTTATCGCGTACCGCTGCTGACATTCTTTTGAACAGACCATCTGAATGTTTGGCATGATCATGTTGGATTAATAGCAATTTTGTGGCAGAACAAGGGAAAAAACAGTTTGTCGTCATTCATGATATTTATCTTCATATGATTGATTACTGAATATTGAGAGAAATCACAGAAGAAATACGACGATTAAAAGATACTGCATGCAGAGAAAGAAGACCAAGGTCTCTCTGAGTTTTGAGAGTTCAGTTTTAGGTCCAACGAGTATATTTCTACATTACGATTTCACTGTGACGAGTTGTTTGGCCAATAGAAATGATTCATTCAGTATGATTTCCTTATGTAATGACCTACTTTTGTTTTATAAACTAATGATGTGCCCATGATTGCCTCTCGCAGGCTATCACGGACAATAATCTTCTACCGTCAAGAAAGCCTTTTCTGAACGAAGGCAAGCCCTCAACTGGGAAGCAAAACAATGCCATATCTGCTCCCTTATACCAGGGCTTGGTCAGACCGGGCTAGGGCGTAGCAGCAAGGCAATGCACTAAGACTAGTAATAAGTGGATCTGGAAAATATACCACTTGGTGAATTGGCCGGCAGTGTGTAGACCCAAGGAGTTTGGGGGGCTGGGGCTCACCAACTCCAAGGCACTCATGCTTAAGTGGATCTGGAAAATATATCAACAGGACAACTCGATTTGGGCTCAGTTGATTAAGGCAAAGTATCTACCTACCAACGATATTTTTGCGGCCCCTACAGGGGTAGGGTCGCCGTTTTGGAGAAGCCTCAACAAAATCAAGCATCTGTTCAAAACAGGTGCGAGGCACTCCATTAGGAATGGGCAACGGACGCTTTTCTGGTTAGACAACTGGACAGGGGTGCCGCTTAGGGAACGCTTCCCTCTTATTTTCGCCATTTGTGATAATCAACGTGCCCTAGTGTCGGATGTGGTCAATGCGCCTTTGTTACTTCGACGAACGTTAGACAGCCCAGCGCGGGCTGAGTGGCTGGAGTTGGACCTGCTAGTTAGGCAGGTAGTCTTGTCTGAGGGTTTGGACGTGGTGTCTTGGTCCTTAGAGGAGTCCGGGGTGTACTCGGTGGCTTCAATGTACCACAAGCTGGTGCAGGGGGTTTCGGTCACACACTTCGAGGATGTTTGGAGGGCCAAACTACCTCTCAAAATAAAGATCTTTTCCTGGCAATTGATTTTGGACCGCCTGCCCGTCGGGTGTCCAGCTCGCGATGCGGCAGGGGCCATCGGAGGGCTTCTGTGCTCTCTGCGGTGAGGTGGAGGATGCCTCCCACATGTTTTTTAGTTGCTCGCTGGCTAAGTTGGCCTGGAGTGTACTTCGGAATGTGTTAGACTGTTTGTGGTGCCCGGCGAATTTTGCGCAATTCTTCGCTATCCTCTCGACGCTTTCAGGGCAACGCCGAAGGGTGGCGTGGGCCCTGTTTGTGGCGCAGAGTTGGGCCCTTTGGGGCATTCGAAATAAACTTGCTATTGAGGGGAAACTCATTAAGCACCCCGATGTTCTTATTTTTAAATGTGCCATGTTCTTGCAGTTCTGGTCCCTAAATACAAAGGTGGAAGACAAAGCAAGCTTGAGAAGTCTGGCGAACAAGATGAAGGGGTTGTTTACACTATATCGACCTCCCCCTGATGTTGGTGCTACTGGTGCGGGTGGGAGCTCCGTCCTACCGTGAGGAGGCCCCTGCGGTTCATCATCTTCTTAGTCGTGCCTTCTGGAGGCGTTCTGGTGGCGTGTGAGGTCCTGGTATCTTGTCTCTTAGTTTTTCCGGCACTTGCTCTTGGCGTGCTTCCTGTGGTGGCCTTTGTTGCCCCGGTATCTTTCGTCATGTCCCGTAAACTTTTAGTTGTCCTTAATTTGGCTAAAGCTGATGCCGCAGCGTGTATTAACTGGTTATGTTGGCCTTGAGCCTTATTAATTTAAGGCTGGGCACTTGTGCCTTTTTTCTAAAAAAAAAGACTAGTAATAATGGAGTATCATAGGTGGTATCATGCATGCCATGTTGGCAAAATGATGACGTGTCACAGCGATTAATGAAGAAAGAGACGATAGTGGTATCATAGATAGATCCCGTAACATAACGGATTCTAAAGTAATATGAGTCTAGCACATAATAAATGTAGTGTCATATGATACCACTCATATGTTATTATGCATTATAAAGCCGGTCCCTGTTTCCTTTTAGTACCCTCTCAGTATTTATTGAGAGGATGACTGATTGCCATTTGGGCATCAGTTGGATATTTGTGGTAGTCATTGAGATACATGATACTCCCTCCATTTCAATTTAGTTCGCGTTCTAGTTTTAGTCAAAGTCAAACTTTATTAAGTTTGACCAAAAATATAGGAAAAATATCAATATTCATAAAATAAAATTCATACAATATAAAAATATATGTTATAATGATTTTAATACTATGATTTTTTATTGTAAATGTTAATTATTTTTTCACAATATTTGATCAAACTTGACAAAGTTTGACTTTGACTAAACCCTGAACGCAAACTAAATTGAAACCGAGTAAGTACTAGTATCAGATGCATGATACTACCATATGATACTCCCCATTGTGACTAGTCTAACGAAGCATGAAGCCGTTTCTCGATTTTAGAGCAACTTTGACAAATCATAATGCTACCACTGCGCTAGAACCAAGAAACGTCAACAGGAAATCAGGGTTGAATGGCAAGCAACCCTTCATTTTATTAAGAGGATTCTGGCTAGCTAGCCTGCCTTGGGTATAGAATGGAGGTTGACTTGAACTGGATACAGAAGATGGGTTCTGGCAGGATGATCATTGGACAAGTAACTCACTTTGCGTGCAGTGAGATAGAAGCGTGGGAAGCAAACAATGTATAGCCGTTCGATTAGACCATTCTTATTAGGTTAATTAAGAATACTTCAATCTCAACATAAGTTTGAAGAAACAAAGGAATGATATCATTATTGTTGTTGCCGACGTAGCAACTATATGTTCTAATTAAATTTGATTATTAGAGATGGCCTCAAGGAATTGCAACCTGTGTAGTATTGTACTCGTCTTTTCTCTGTACTTTACACAGGAACTACGAAGAATGGTGTAAATATGAAATGGCAGCGTCAGGTTGATCAGCTCTTGCCGAATAATGTGTATGGTATGCACAGTGTCTTCTCAAAGCCACAATATGTTTCGATTATTAGTTCACGACACGTGCCAAGGAGCTCACAAGAATAAATAAATAAATAAACTTAACATGGACTGAGTGCAGAGAACATTGATTGCAGATGAGACAAGTTTTTTAATGTACACGGGAATGTAGGCAAAAAGTAAAATATCTTATATTCAGAAACGAAGTGAGTAATATCCAAATATCGCTTAACTATATTCTTTAACTCTATCTTGCTGGATGCCAAAACAACTCGGTTTGTGTCATCGTGTGGCAACGATAAGGTTGGTGTGCCATGACAATAGCTTCGTAGTCGGCTCGGTTCCGACGTGTCCAAGAGTTTTCGTGTCAGTCTTCTTAGGATGTGGAGTCGGAACCGCTATTTTTCTCAAGCATCTTCTTTTGAGCAGCAGGTGTTGAAGATTTTCTTCGGCGCAGGTCTTGTATATCTCCTCTCCGGAGCTCATCATCTGAATCCGAGCTGTCTATATGTGCATGAATAGTCATCTGTTTGGCATAGACCGAAGTGGGCTTCTCGACACCACTTCGGCAATGGTCTCCTTGGTGGTTCATTTGTGAAGTCGGAGTCACTGCAGGGTGTGCAACCTGATGACGATGACACATGGGCAACCTCGACGACTACTCTACCTGTGGTGGCGTGTGTGTTGCTTGTGTAAGTAGGTGGCTTTGTGTGCTCTTACGACGGTCGTGTTTCATGACGGTTGTCGAGGGTGAGGGTGTTGCTTTCGGTTTTGTCAGTTTCCCGTTAATTAACTGACCAATTCCCACTTCTTCTTAATCAATAAAAAAGGCAAATCTTTTACTTTGGTTAAAAAAACTCCCATTAATCTTATTGTAGATTACTAGTTTTGCCAAATCCTGCTGGAGATTTTCCTATCACCTCTGGGCGCCCCGCCGTGCAAAAAAAATACAAGTTTCATTTCTTCCTTTTTGCGTAGGTCACATACGATCGCATTTCATATCTTGAAGTGTTGCATAAGTATCAATTCAGTACGTACGTGTGTGATTTTTTCAAGTTTTTTCTGAAACTTTGAAATACGTTTTTTTAATATAATTTGAAATTCAGGTATATATGTACCCTTGTCCACCATGGCATCCAGTAATCTTTACTATTAAATAGGAGTCTGCGGTCGTGATGGTAAGATGGTACGTTCGTACGTCTCAACCTCGCTCGGCAGACGATTGCACGCATCGTGGCCGCACGCTCGCGATACGAAGTCCCATCGGTCCCTCGTTTCCGCTCCCCCCCATCCTGATGCAGTGCCGCCTCCCCTGATTCCCTCTCCCGGTGTCCAGCGCTTCCGACGATCTGGATGAGAAAGACGGCGTCCCCTCCCCACCGTATCTACCCTCTACCTTGTTCCCCTTGAGCAGCTTTCGCCGGCGGATGCATGCCCCTCTGCGGCTGTGCCGCAGGACCTGCACCGGGGCGCCCGAAGAATCACGGCCGGCCTCGACATTCATGGCTCGAGGCCGGCGGGGGAAAGCAATGAGCCGGGGCTTGCCGGCGGAGGGACGCGCACTTGCTCGCTAGGACTCGTCTGGTTCCGGGAGGCCGCGCCCACTGCCTGGGCACTCCTCGACATCGAGGACCGTCGCTCTGAAGTTTGCACCGGCTTGTTCGCGATAGAGGAAGCGGCGGAGAGCAGAAGACAACGGCCACATCTTTCCCCTTCTTCCCAACCTGGAAAATCACTTTCCTTCCGCCGTCGCCCGATCCTACCCTCGCACCTTTCCTTACCGCCGCCTCGATCTGCCCAGCCTTGCCCCGCCGCCTCGATATGCCCAGACTTGCCCAAGGGCTTGATTGAGGCGGAGAAGGAGATGAACAACATGAAGAGATAGTGAGGGAGGGGAGGAATATGATAGCCCATGTGGCGCAGGGCTGTGTCAGATCCCGCTAGTCGCGATCTGGTATTTGCTCCCGATGTGGAGACCCAATCTATGAATATTGGGGATTTCTAAGATAAAAGTAAAGACAGCTAGAGAAACTAGGGTTGCTCACAGCAATGTTCTTATTCGATAGCTCCGTCGTTCCCCGTGGGGTGGGCATATATGCCAGTCGCAGTTAAGCTTACAAGAAGATAAACAGTAAAAAGGGAGTGCTATCTATCTATCTCATCTTGACCGTTGATCCTTGGACTCCATCTACACCGCTGGATCTCCATAGCTGCACCCGAAGGGGTATTCTGCTTATAACTGAATAATGGTGCTAGTCTGAAGATGCAGGGTATCTGACACTTCTCCCTCCTTGAAATGGCACTTGTCCTCAAGTGCTGCGATCAGGGAACCATGAGTTCAATGTTCGAGTGTAGAATTCTGGGAATATTTTCTTAATGAAGTTTGCATCCTCCCAAGATGAGTCAGCTGGTGCCAGATTTGCCCATTGAATCAACCACTGTGTCACCAACACACCATTGCGAGGTAGGGAGCGAGTTTCTATTACTAGAGCTGGCTCAGTCTTGATTCTGCCATCATCTCCCACAAGTGGTAACCCTGGTTCAGGTACGGCGTGAGTACCCAAATGTTTCTTCAACTGACTGACATGAAAAACCGGATGGATTTGGACTCCATCAGGCAGCTGCAATTTGTAAGACAGGGTTCCAATTTTCTCAATCACGCGGAACGGCCCATAGTACTTGCTGGTCAGTTTAATGGATTGTCTAATGCCAAACGCAACCATGCGATAGGGTTGCATTTTGATGTAGACCATGTCACCAATCTCCAGGGTCCTCTCAGTTCTTTTCTTATCGGCGTGCTTCTTCATGCGGGCTTGTGCTTGTGCCAGGTTTTGCTTGAGTTGAGTGATCTGTTGTTGCTTGTCTAACAGAAATTCACGAGCATTACCATCTTCTGGACCGGGAATGGATATCTCGCTGATCAAAGGGGGAGGATATCCATATAAGGCTTGGAATGGCGACATCTTAAGAGCCGTGTGATAGGTAGTGTTATACCACCACTCTGCAAGAGATAACCAAGATGCCCATTTTTTTGGCTGTTGAAACACCATGCAACGTAAATAAGACTCGAGGCACTGGTTGACCCTCTCCGACTGACCGTCGGTTTGCAGATGGTAAGCGGTACTCAGATTCAATTTAACATTCATTGCCTTGAAAACCTTTTGCCACATGTGACTTGTGAATATCCTATCACGATCTGTGATAATGCTGATTGGTGGCCCATGTAACTTGAAAATGTTATCCATGAAGGCTTGAGAGACACTCTGAGCTGAGTATGGGTGAGAGAGCGCAATGAAATGGGCTGCCTTTGTTAGTCTGTCCACCACAACTAGGATAACTTCCTTGCCCTGGGATTTCGGGAGACCTTCAATAAAGTCCATTGTGATGTGCTGCCAAGCCATGTCAGGTGGGTCAAGGGGTTTGAGCAATCCAGGATATTGACAATGCTCTGACTTTGCTCTCTGGCAAACTGCACATTCAGATATGAACTTCTCTGTGTCTTTTTTGAGGCCTAGCCAATAGAATAGCCTTTTGACTCGTTGGTAGCTAGCTACCATGCCGGAGTGGCCACCAATTGGTGAGGCATGCAAAGAGTTGAGAATTTGTTGCCTGAGCTCTTCATCAGCTCCAATACAAATTCTATTCTTGTACCTGATGAGACCTGCGTGTAGTGTGTAGTCAGGCAGGCAGGTAGGAGCAATGGTGAGTTTCTGTAGTATTTCCTGACAACGGCTATCTCCTGTGTAGCTTTGCTCGACTGATTCGACCCAGACTGGAGATACTACAGTAGTTGCCATGAGAGTAGAGTCCCTTCTGCTTAAGGCGTCGGCTGCCTTGTTTTCTTTACCCTTTTTGTAATCAATTGAGTAGTTGAACTCAAGCAGTTTGAGCAGCAACTTGTGCTGAATACCATCCGTCACCTTCTGTTCTGTGATATATTTTAAACTCTTTTGGTCAGTTTTGATTAGCAGTTCGCTGCCGAGGAGGTAGTGTCGCCATTTTTTAAGAGATTCCAATATGGCTAGGGCTTCTTTGTCATAAGTTGACATAGCTGCCGCTTTTGGGCCAATTGTCCTGCTGTAATAGGCTATTGGGCGCCCCTGTTGCATCAACACTGCTCCGAGACCATTGGCACTTGCATCGGTCTCCAGTATAAATGGCAGGGAGAAGTTCGGTAGTGCCATCACTGGGGCAGTAATAAGGCACTCCTTTAGTTTGTTAACAGCGTTGGTTTGATTCTCTGTCCAATTGAAAGAATTTTTCTTTAACATGTCGTGTAGCGGCCGACAAATGATCCCATAGTCAGCCACAAACCTCCTGTAATATCCTGCCATACCCAGAAGGCTTCTTAGTTGAGTTATATTGGTTGGCATGGGCCAATTCTTGACGGCATCTATCTTCTGTGGATCTGTTGCCACGCCTTTGGCTGAAATTATATGTCCCAGGTACTCAACCTGGGAAGATGCAAATGTACATTTGCTTTTCTTTGCATATAACTTATTGTCCCTGAGAACTTGCAGAACTTGATTCAGGTGGTGAACATGGTCTGCAAGGCTGCTGCTGTAGATTAGGATGTCGTCGAAGAAAACTAACATGAACTTGCGCATGAATGGGGCAAAAACAGTGTTCATCAAGGATTGGAACGTAGCTGGTGCGTTGGTCAACCCGAAAGGCATCACGAGATATTCGAAATGGCCAAAATATGTCCGGAACGCTGTTTTCTGAATGTCTTGCTGTTTCATCCTGATCTGGTGGTATCCCGACCGTAAATCCAACTTGGAAAAGATCTTTGCTCCAAACAATTCATCAAGTAAATCTTCGATGACAGGAATTGGGAACTTGTCCTTGATAGTTTGTGAGTTCAACTTCCTGAAATCGATGCATAAGCGCCACGATCCATCTTTTTTCTTCACCAATATGGCCGGTGAAGCATATGGACTCTGGCTTGGTCGAATCACTGAAGAATCCAATAGTTTTTGTACCTGTTCTTCCATCTCTGTTTTTTGTTTATGTGGCACTCTATACGGTCGAACTCGTGGTGGTTCAGCCCCATCTTTCAAGGGAATACCATGGTCACAGCTTCTTTCAGGAGGTAAACCGGTAGGTTCTTCAAAAACATCAGCAAATTCAGCTAGTACTGCTGTGATTTCAGGGTGTTCAGGTAATTGTGACTCTTGTCCAGGTGTACTTGGAAACAAGTAGTAACCTGTTGCCCCCCTTTTCAATTCTTTCTTCAGCTTGGCTAGAGACAGAAGTTGTACCCCTTTTTTGAGTGATTCATCATTGAGTGTGATCTTGTCTTTGCCCAGGAGTTTGATCTTAATGTGTCGAGTGGCATAATCAAACTTAACTGGGCTGTGAGATTGTAGCCAGTCACCCCCAAACACAATGTCATACCCTTGCAAAGGAAGGATTTTGAATGCATTGCAGAACTTGTGGCCCTGGATAGTATAGTTGGTGTCTGTGACATGTGCTCCTGTTTGCAATTCACCACCCCCTGCTACTATTACGGTTTCTAGGGAGTTTTTCATGGTTTTGCACTTGATCTTAGTGGAGAACTTCAAATCCATGAATGTGTGAGTGCTGCCTGTGTCAACTAAAGCCACTGCAGTTTTTCCTCCAATGAGAACCTTAAGTGTGAAGGTATTTTTGTTACTCTGGCCATTAACTGCATGGACTGAAATTTGCATTGCCTGTGCAGTTTCAGGTGGGTTAGTAGCTGGTGATTCATCGTGCTCCTCTTCGTCTTGCTCATTTGGGCTGTCAGTTGTCATCAAATTCAGTGACTTGTACTGCTGACAGCGGTGGCCAAAAAACCACCTTTGACCACAATATTTGCACTTACCAGGTTCTGTGAATTTCGCCTCTGGTTTGTTTCTTGGTTTCTCCAGCTCTTTCCTCGCATTTGTGTCATCAGGAGTGAGTTTTGGTCGAAACTGAGCTTGCCCATTGTAACTGGGTTTATTTGCTGCGTTCAACCTCCTGTTGTGACTCTGGGCTGTAGCTTGCATGCCAAGTTCCATGTCCCTTGCATACACTACTGCTTCATACAGTGAAGCTGGTTTAAGAGGTTTCATGTAATGCTTAATTTCACCTCTTAATCCATTAATGTAGCACTTGATATAGTAAGCTTCTTTGACCTCAGGGTTCTCTTTTCTGTAATTTGACATCTTGTCTTCGAATTTGTCAGTGTATTCATTCACTGTAGTATACCCTTGCCTGATTGAGTTGAATTCCTCGACTGCTTCATAAGAACTGCTAGATGAAAATCGCTGAATCACCACATCACAGAAATCTTTCCAAGTGAGGCTCTCTTCTAGAACTCCTGAGTTTCTAAGCCATGTATCTGCCCGACCAGTGATGTACATTTGAGCATAATCGAACTTTGCATTTTCAGGCACATATACCATTGCAAAGTATTTGGCAGTCATCCTTAACCATTCTTCTGGATTGCTTCCATCGAAGCGAGGGAAATCCATCTTAGGAGCCTTGGCAATGGACCTGTAGAATTGGGTATCGCGATCCACATCCTGATTTCTGTGACCTCTATTGAATTGCCCTCTGTCATGTGGATCGTACTGTCGGCCAAACTGATGTTGGTCAGGTTGGTTTTCTGGTTGTGGGTTGGCTTGAAGTGTATTGGGAGTCGGTTGTGGTGGGTTTTGGTTATAGAAATGGTGCCCATTGGGAATGGAGTGTGGGTAGTAGTGAGGATATATGGGGTTGTAGGGGTCTGGGTTTGGTGGTAATTGGAAGGTGGGGTTTGGGTTTTGGTGGTGGGTGGGGTATTGGTTCCACTGAGGGTAATATTGTGGCGGAGGCTGTGGAAGGTAATGAGTGTACTGTGGTTGTGCCATAGGATAATGGGGCTGCATTTCCTGAAAGTATTCAGGTGGCTGCTGCTGTTCAGGAGTGTCTTGTGCATACTGAAACTGCTCAGGCTCCGGACCAGAAGAGTGTGGTGCTTCATACCTTGGTGGTTCAGTAGCAGAGCGTTTCCTCCAATGTGGAGGCCCTTCATGCCAGTAGCTGCCCTCTTGCGTATGCTGCTGCTCTTGTTGCTGTGTGCCTACTTGACCCGTATCAGCGAGTTGTTTGTCCGCTGCTTTCTCAGGATCTGGTGGTGGGTTTCGATCAGCCAACAGCAGAGATTCAAGTCTGGACAGCTGCTCACTTAGTGAGGCCACTTGTTGTTGCACGCCATCCACTTTGGAACCGATTTCTTCAGTTCTTGTATTGGTGTGCTCAAGATCCAGTTTGAGAGCTGCTATCTCTTGTGCCTCCATGCTGTCCGTGTTGGTTTTGGACTTCCCCATCTGGATCAGCGAAAAGCTTCGGAATTTTACCAAGGAACCTGTCCTCGAACCCTTGCTCGCTCGCTAATCCCTTCCAACACCAGCGCTCCTCTCCTCCAAAAGGCACACGAACCGGGCTCACCACCGGAATTTTACCACCAGGAAAAGGTTCCCTAGCAACCGTGGTGAGTACCTGATTTATGCCCGAATTTTGCCGCCGCCGCCGCCGTCAACCACGTCAAGATGGACGTCACCGCCTCCAACGCCGCCGTCGACTCACACCCCGCCGCCGCAAAAAGGGTGAGGAGGGTGGGATTTTACGAGATATCCCAACCACCCCCGTCACTCCAATTCGGATCGCCTCCTGGAGTGTGCTCGATCTCTCTGATTTGGTGGTTCGAAAAAATTTGGCCGATGAACACCGGCTCTGATACCAACTTTCAGATCCCGCTAGTCGCGATCTGGTATTTGCTCCCGATGTGGAGACCCAATCTATGAATATTGGGGATTTCTAAGATAAAAGTAAAGACAGCTAGAGAAACTAGGGTTGCTCACAGCAATTTTCTTATTCGATAGCTCCGTCGTTCCCCGTGGGGTGGGCATATATGCCAGTCGCAGTTAAGCTTACAAGAAGATAAACAGTAAAAAGGGAGTGCTATCTATCTATCTCATCTTGACCGTTGATCCTTGGACTCCATCTACACCGCTGGATCTCCATAGCTGCACCCGAAGGGGTATTCTGCTTATAACTGAATAATGGTGCTAGTCTGAAGATGCCGGGTATCTGACAGGCTGGCGATTCAGCGACCTGCGGATCGGAGTCGCAAGTCCTTGTCCAGGCACATTCGTACGCGTGCCGGAGGAGACGCTCGCCGGCGCCGCCGGCAGCGGTGGCACTCTCCGCACACCTTGCTCCTCCCTCTTATCTATCTACCGCCTACATTGGGCCGCCATCAAAATCAGCCTGGAAGGTCTGTACAAATTGCTCACGTACTTGCTGCCGTTCGTCCTTGTTATGAGGTTGCTTTCCTTTGGTAGATTTTGTGGGGTGCTTTATATTCTACTCCCTCCGTTTTTTAATATAAGATGTTTTAGGCTTTGTCTAGATTCACATGTATCTACATGTATCTAGACATGTTTTAGTGTGTATATACACTCATTCATGTATGCATCTAGACACCATGTGCAATGTCTAAAACGTCCTATATTTATGAACAGAGGGAGTACAAATTATGCATGCTTCTGTACAGATTTTGTTGATCTGTGACTTGCTAATCTGCATGATTTTGTTCATGCTTTTTCTGTATATATTTGTGCCAAATGTACCATGAGATGTATGGATTTTGTAACGGGTGGTTCACCTGCCTTCTACTCCCTCTGTTCATAAATATAGGACGTTTTAGACATTGCACATGGTGTCTAGATGTATACATGAATGAGTGTACATACACACTAAAATATGTCTAGATACATGTAGATACATGTGAATCTAGACAAAGCCTAAAACATCTTATATTAAAAAACGGAGGGAGTATGTTCTTGTGGATTACTCATGAGATATACTCCATATGATCCCTTTGAAGTGTCAGCAAGTGCTATACAGTTTTGTATTAATGTAGGCCTCTTTCACACTAAATTCGGGCCAGAGGAGTAGCATCAATGACCACTTCAAAGTTTTCGTATACCAGTAAGTATTTGTTAATATTGCCATACGAATTCTCATAATAGGTTCAACACATAATGGAGGATTTGAATTATTAATAGTATTTGAAAAAGGCTAGGAGCAGAAATTGTAATTCTGCAAAATACTTGTGCTAAGAATGATATCCATTACACAATTTATTTGGTTACTTTTCGATTTTCTAATGCAGCAATGATCCTTTGAATTACTGACGGCCAAAGATGCACCTATCAAATCTAATTCCCTTTTTTCATTGACTCTTTGAAGCATAGAAATTAGGAAGCGGAATACTCCCAAGCCACCATCAGGTAGCAGTAGTTTCGCATCAGTTTCTCTTTTTTGTTTTCCCTGCTCAACTTCTACCTCTGATTATATGATTGTGTTCATTACACGGTGAGATTGTGAAAACACAATGCTACGCACTCTATTTATTGCGTATTGAGTTACCGACCATCCTAACTAATCTATACATTTCTAGACTATAATCCTTATTATGATGGTGTTTGGATAATTTATTGTTGCTTACAGTCAAACAAGTATATTTCAAGAACGTACGGCTGAGCAATATTGCATAAAGACTACAGATTAATCAAATTCTCCAGGATCTATGTAATCTAATTTGTTTGATTATATTCCTACTTATACAGGACAAATCTGAATTGTTATATCCAAACCACACCATTGTTGCTTCAGTTCTCTCCTTTTTTTCCCTGCATGATAGTTTCATTTACTCCTCATATCCTATATTTAGTGAGATCATTTGGTAGAAATGACAGGCATGAAAATGACATTCTAAGGCTGCAGAGAATGGCCATGTTGCCGCTGGCATAAGACATGAGCTCTCCTCGGCCCATTGCTCTCTACATAATCATGGTCATTGCTAAATCTACTTTGACGTCCTAACAGTTTCACTAATTTTCTCCACCTCTTATTTGATGAACTAGCTTTCTTTCGAGACATATGATCAAAATAATAATTGATTCGGTGGTGTAGTATAGTGTGTGCCTTTTGTTGGATGCGCTGGAGAAAAAGATAGCTGGTTATCAATGGTGGTACCAATTTCGGAGGAAGGAGTGTTCTTATTGGGGTATTTATCAGTATTAAGTGTTTTCTGATTTTCAATCAATTTAGTTTCGAACATAAAGCACACCAGATAACCTGGTATGTTAGAGTTTTCTCTATTTATTGATACAGTACACATCCTATATGGTTTGGATTTCCTCCAAAATAAACGTATAATTGTTTGTTCTCTATAGTTGAGAGGAAATGTGCAATCATCACTTTGTTTTTCCGTTATTGCATATATGATTTGAATAAGTTTACATTTCTCTGGTTATATGGAATTGAGTTCAAATCTTACTCGTCTGTGTTTGGAGATATCAGCTATCAATAACCGTTATTAGGTCTTGGTATGCTGTCGGTTGCTATTTTTGTACAAATTTTCAAGCCCATCACAAAACGGATTATGACCATATACTGATTATGTCAATGTCTCTTTAAAATGGTATGCATGATTTTGCTATGATACATTACATTTTTAAAAACTATTTTCAATATACTCCCACTTTTACGTACAACAGGATACTTTTTTTTTTGAAGGATATACAAATAAAACCGAGACATACTTCGTTTAACATATCACCTCCGGCTGTAATTAGAGATGATGGGGCAAAGCTTAATTTATTTCATTTGCAACTTGCAGCTATGACTCCATTGTAAACCGGAGATTCTAGCTGTAGACCATCAATGATCTAAAGTGTATGTATTTCTTCTCAAAGGATACAAGATTTACATATATTGATTACTTTTATCCCTTTTAAGCTTAAGTCGTGTATTAACCTACTTTTTATCTAGACGAAGCCTATTTTGGATTTTGTTCGAAAATGACATATGTTTTGCTAATGGGAAGCTACCTTGCTAGGCGGTATATTTACAAAACAAATATCTACGAATCAATGTATCTTCTTATCTAAGTGGACTCCATACCAATCACATGAACACTTTAATATGTGGGATTGTTTCTTTGGGGTGTCGAGTTATAGATTTTTATGGAGTTATAGTTTAAGCAAAGTAGAATCTTATTTTTTTGTAAAATAATGTGGCTATTAAGTTTATTCATGTGAATTTTCATATTCTACTATATTTACAGTTGAATCGAGAGAAAATTTTAAAAACCGTAGCAACGCACGGCCATTCAACTAGTTACGTAACGAAGTCCAGTTGTACAGTACGAAACCTCATCAGTAGCGCCAACCGAGTTCCCCTGGCCATCGCCATGGCGTCTCTGCGGCTCGTGGCAGCACTGGCCCCCTCCCCTCCCCCACCCCGACGGGAGCCACGGAAGCCTCCGCCGCCCGGGGCCTACCTGGCGAGGGGCGTCAGCCTCGTGGCGGCCGTCGCCACCGTAGCCGCTGCTGCGGCCTCGCCGCCGGCGCTCGCCGCGCTGGCCGAGCCGGCGAACGCGCTGTCTCTGCCCACCTGGGCCGTCCACGTCTCCAGCGTCGCCGAGTGGTACGGCCTCTGACACTTGGTTTGCTATCCGACGTCCGAACAATTTGAGCTTCCATTCCTGTTTCCGCGGCTGAAATGTTGAAAAAGATCGAAATCTCGGTGTGGGGGATTGCAGGGTGACGGCGATGGCGCTGGTGTGGGATTACGGGGAGCGGACGGGGTTGAAGGGCTGGAAAGGTCTTTCATGGGGGATGGTGAGCCTGAACTTTGATCCAAGGATTTCCCAATTTTTCTGAAGATAATCTTGTTGTGGATAATGTATCTGAATGTGTGATGAAATGTTGTGAGACTTGCATGCTATTAAGGTTAACTTCACTCGGTGCCTTATGATTCATTGCAAAACGTTTGCATTGTTTCCTCTTTCTGAAACTGTGCATTCTGATTGCTATTGCAATTGGCAGTCTTGAACTCTTGGTGACAGTTCATATGCTTGTTGGCTCACATGTCTGCATTTCTGTTCAACAGGTTCCACTTCTCGGTGGAGCGATGTGCGCGTGCACGTGGCATTTCTTCTACAATTCAGAGTCTCTTGAGGTAACAATATATGACCCTCAAGACAAAGCTGTGATACGATTTACCTGTCCCAAGTTTTGTAACTGTTGCCTTTGTCAATTTCCATTGCGCGCCTTGCCTACCCTGAAACTAAGAGCACTATGTTGTGCTTAATAGCAATGCACTCAGATTCTTAGAGGACTTAGACAACTCTAACTATTTTCAGCAGTTCATTGCTGAAGTTTTTATGCTCGTTGAGTTTTGCTCCCAAATTGTGATATTATCTGGTAGTCCTGGGCTCTTATCGTGTAAACCATGTAGGCAAAAGAAAAATCTAAGTACTGTTCAACATAATCGTTTTGCTCATGCTCTTTCCTTTGGAGATAATGTTGTCCTTACGATGAAAATCTGCAGGTGCTTGTAGCGCTTCAAGGTGCTCTAACAGTGATCGGTAACATAACGATGTGCATAGCTGCGTACCGCATCTTCAAAGGGTCCCAAGAAGGCACTAACAGTAACAGTCCGTAACCTGTATCCATACTCTTTCTCAACTCCTTGTCGCGGCACACTGCAAAATGCAAATGAGTTGCTTATAGTGGGAACAACCATTTGTCCTGATTCCTGAAGCTTCCATGGAGTGACATCTGCACATGTTCTTTCCTGTAGACTTGAATACGCTAGTATTAATTTGTAAAGCAGTTTTAGAAATGCAAATGATGTGTACAACGGGAATGCTGATGAAAGCCCGGTGTTCAGCTCGTTGGCTTATGTCGTCTCTTGATTCATTTTTTCCGGTAAAAAAACCTCCCTTAATGGGAAAAAAAGAGTAAATGCAGACAAAAGAAAGCTACTTGGAGGTTCACCCCTATGCTATGTATGTAAAGATGATTTCTACCCTCAACGTGATTTATCATCTGTTCTGCAGATGCAGATCAAATTCCCCAGTTCAACATTTTGTTTCTTCAAATTCAAAAATTTCATGCTGAAATTTGTGTAAGTAGAAATTTAGACTGTACACTAAGCAACTATACCCTGACAGTGTGGAACCATGCGAATGAAAGAGGTACATTCTTTTTTCTCTTGGCATGTGACCTTTGAAGTAGTAATGATGCTAGTTCTGAACTAAAATCCCACCGCTTGATGCGCCTTTGCATTACTTTGCACTGACGAATCAGTGTCGAATGGCCGTGCGGGGAAGGGAGGGTAGATACTGATCGAATGAGTAGGCACCGGATTGGGAATCCAGGGGACACGTGTAGCGCGTCGGCAGCGCCCGTTGCTGCATCGGACGGCTCCCGAGCACTCGTGCGAGAGCCATGTACCAGCTTGTACATGGTGCATTGCATGTAGGAATTTATGTGTCGCAACATTTTATATATCGATTACAGAGCACGCACAGAGATATCAACAAACAGTTAACAAAAGAAAACAGAAAAAATATCGCTACCCTTCATGACCTCGAAGCTCGAAAGATGTTATATATATATATATATCTAGAACGATCGAGGGCGGGGCAATAGTACGTGTGCGGCACATCATGATGAGAGCAGAATGGCACGAGTCTAGGTATCATTCTAGCGACGAAGAAATTGCACGAGCAAAAGAAGAAAATGATACGCTCGAAAGCCTTTTTGACTTGTTGAGTCCCGCGTCGATCGAGTACACCCAAGGAAGAACCCCGAGTTTTCATCATGCATGCAGCATGCAAACGATTCAGCCCAAGAACCAATGATACTCCGCATAATAACAGTTGGGCCATCTAATGCCCTCCTTAGTCAACTTTTGAAGGAGATAGGCACAATTGCAAGAGCATAGGAATTCAACTCTAACCTCTCGGAGCTAGAGCCTTCCCTGCTGAAATGATTCCCTTTCTTTGTCCTCCAACCTCCAAGCCTCTCGCCATGTCAAAAGAGAGATCATGTTGTCTCTATTGTGCAGCCTCCCTTCCAGTGTTCTCCTATCTAGCATCCGAAACCATGTAATCATCACATTGATTTTGAATATATATTTTTCCTCCTTTTGATATGAAATTGTGTGGTGAATGATTAATGCCATGAAGATGGATGCCTCGGCACGTAATTCATGGTCCATGCTGACCATGATGCCGTCTTAGTCAACTTTAACGCCTTCTTAGTCGAAGAAAAATCAACTTTGGTGAAAAAAATTCACTCTCCTTTTTGTACAACTTTTGATATGACATTGTGTGCTGAATGATTAGTGCCATGAAGATTGATCCATTTGCACATTCATAGTCCATGCTGACCATGATGGAGAGGCATCTCCTATGACCCAATCCTTCACAGGTTGTCATGTCAAACGTGTGCATGCACCACCCAACAAAGAACCCAAAGCACCAAAGCGAAAGGAGCCACCTTATATATATGGTGTGACCGGCAGTGCAGACGGCTCATTTCAAAGCCCTCGAGCTCCACACAAGTGACTTTCCTTCAGCAAGATGTGCTCTGGTACCATACAGTGTTCCTCTCCTGCTGTGTTCATCAGGAGGCAGCAGCAGCAGAAGAAGAAGCATCATGTCTCCCTGATGTCTTTCAGGAGGAAGAGGTAATTGGGATCTGAACTTGTTTCTGTTCTTGATTATTTGTGCCAGCAGCAGCAATGGAGTTTATGCCATGTGTGGATGTATAGTTTTCTCCTGATGCATCCAGGAACATGATGCTGCTTGTGTGCTTACGGCTGCACCTGTTTATCTGCAGGTTAAGGCTGATCAGGAGGAGGAGCAGGAGGGCTGCAGGAGCAGAGATGGCGATGCTGAACCTGAAGCTCCACCTCGAGAACCGGCGCATCATGGCGGAGAACGAGAGGCTAAGGGAGAGGGCCGACGCGCTCCGCCGTGAGAACTTTGCACTACAGGCGAACCTTTCCAAGACGGTGGCGGCGTTGCCACCGCCGCCGGCGGAGGCCGCCCCTGGCTGCTGAGCACGGAGCCTGTGCTTTCTGCTTTGTGCTAGTTTGTCTAGGTGTGAGGCTAGCTTCTTGGTCTCTTGTGGAAGGTGATTTGTGCTTATCAGACCTCTTTTATGTGATTAGTGGCATGATCATGGTTGCACATTATAAGTCTAACCGGAAGTGCAGGGATTAGTTAACAAGGTTTTGTTTGGCTGGTTCTTTTGCAAGAAAAAGGGAGAGGAAAACAAAAGCAGCTTTGATCAAAAGTGCAAAGATGTCAACTCAACTTTCCCTTGTTAAAACCAAAAAAAATTAAAGCCAAAAGATGATGCTCCTTTGTCGCTCTGTATGCTCAGTATCATCTTAAGATTGCCAATGCCAAATACCATAAATCCTGCAACAAATCTCTTTAGCCTTTTCATTCTGCTCAAAAGCCAAAAGGTTTCAGGGTATCTAGGCAGTAGGCACAAGGACCAGATATCATTAAAACCTTTCCCTTTGCTTTTACAAAACAGATATACCCCATTTACTTTGATACTAAACATTTAGCTAAGTTTATACCAGTAATACCAATTATGCATCCCTCAAAATGGCTAATGAAGAACATAAGCATATGAGCGAGCAACAACAAAACACGCTACAGGAGTTTCCCCAAAGGGGTTATGTTATACATTTCCTCAAGTTATCCAATCGAAAGCGAGGTACAATATATTGTATCCCAATTTGTTTTTGACAATTCCGGCACTGGGCTACAGAGACAATGACACTTTGTACAGTACAGAAGCCGACCTGAGTTTTACCGATCAATGAACAAAATAATTTCGACACAAAAACAATGGATTTTCCTATGATTGTTGCTCTGTAACCCAAGCAAAGTACTGTCCAGCGCATATGGTGTTTACCAACTGAATCTGTAATGTAAAGTTTCCCTTGGAACATCTCATGTTTGTAAATTCATCCTAGCTCCATTTTTGTTGCTGATCTTGCTGAGCCTTTGATGGTTGTTTCTTCAGCAGCTGGTGCAGCTGAATCATCCGGGAGCCCATTTGTTGGTCTGAACCGTTTGGCATCTGAGGATCGGTGGTCTCACCAGCAACAAGTTTTAGGCGCTGGACCTCCGAATGTAATGCTTCATTCAGAGCTGGACAGAGAACAGTACTCAAGTTAAATTGGTGACTGAATATGACAAAGAAACAATAAAGTTTATCTTAACATGGGTAAAATAGGGTTATCAACTTCATCAACATAAGGCGATCAGAAGGAGCCTAGCACATGAATATCAATGGTATCACATAACTGATGTAGTAGCGCAAAACCTTGATGTTCGACAATCAATCATAAGAATAATTTGAATTGAGTTGATGGGAAGGAGAACCATTATAAAATAAAGATTTAATTTTTTCATGGTATATTCATAACATTTTGCGATATCAAGTGGAATGACCAGTCTAGGCAAGCCTATATATGTGCCAGTTTGGAAATGTTGCCCCAGGAGGGATTCAACATATTGATTTCAGTGTTATAGCAGCCTCCATTACTCCATTTAGTTTTCTGAAGTATGCACTACACCGTTTGAATTCATATGGTTTGCCAGTTGCACACGCACAAAAAGTGTAGCACTGGGCAACTCACAGGCAGCATACATATGCTGACTTATAAAGCAATGTAGTAACAAATTATAGATATGACAACTCATGAAATGGACATATATAATTGTTGGAAAACCATGAAGCAAATTAACTCACCGTCCTTCAGATGTGCTTGCTGCTCCATGGCGTGCAGCCTGATTTTGATCTCATTGTTGTGAGTCGAAAGCAAGGAATGGCCCCTCTGCAAAACATATGCAGCCACAACAGTAACTAACTAAGATAGTCAATCAAACCTTAAAAAAGGCCAACAATCGAATTTTTAAGTTATCTATCTTCAGAGAGAGAGAGAGAACATACCTGAAGCATATTCACTTTTGAAGTTAATGTAGCATGCTCCGACTGCAGCACCTGAACCTTGCGCTCGAGATCAGTTATGTACCTTAGCTTGCGCTCCTTTGACTTGGCAGCAGACAGCCGATTGTTCAGAATCCTGGAAAATTCACAATTTTCAGTAAATAAACCATTTTTATGGACGGACTCCCAACCCAAGCGCGGCTAGAGAAGACAGACAATACAAACCTCTTGACTTTCCTAGGATCGGTGACCACGATCTTGGCGAGGTGCTCATTCTCCATAATCTTCTTCTTGTCGGCCTCACTGAATCCCATACACGCGAATTCCTTGGCAAAGAGAGCAGCGGCACCACCAATGGAACCACTCCCACTGCGCGCCAGACCAGCAGCAGCACCAGGCCGTGGAGACGGCGGCGGAAGGTTCCCAAAGGCGAGCTTCCCTGCAAAGCTTTCCGCTGACAAGCTGCGGCAATGCCTGGGCAAGCCGCCGTCCCCGCTGTCAGCCTCGTTCTCGCTGCTGTCACCGGGGCTCCACGCCGCGCGCACTGCCTGGATGTCCTGGTGTTCGCGCCGCTCCTGGGCGGGCACGGGACCGGAGGAGGCGACCGTGACCAGGTTCCTGGGGCCCATGTACGCGCCGAGGGCCACGTCGAGGGTGCTGTTGTTCGCGGCCGCGAGGGCCTCCGCGGTCACCGGCGCCAGGGTCGGCATTTGCAGGTTGGGCTGGGTGGAGACGGCGAGGAGGATGTCGCTCTGCGACCGCCGGTGCCCCGCATGGAGCGGGGGGAGTCCGGACGGCCCCTTGTCGAAGCCCGGCGGCGGCGGCGCGGGCGGCGACGGGGAGCGAACGATCGGCGCCGGTGGCGCGGCCAGATCGGCGTACGGGGGCCGGTAGAGGAAGTCCATGGACAGGAACTGGGGCTGCGACTGAGCGCGCGCGTGATGGGACCCTACGGCGCCGCCGCCCGCCTGCGGCTGCTGGTAGTAGCCAAAACCCGGGGTAAAACGGGGGGCGGCGGCGGCGGGGTGGACCGGCGGGAGGAGGGACGAGGGAGGGAGGCGGCGGAGGGATGAGGGGGACGAGAGGTCGGCGGCGACGGCGGGGACGCGCGGGACGGGCAGCGGGAGAAGGCGGCGGCGGCGCGCGGGGTCGTCGGCGTCCATGGAGAGCGGTGGGGGGAGGGAGGGATGGACGGGGGACGGTCGGGCCGGGCTTATGGAGGGGATACTTATACCGCGAGGAGGAATGCGGGGGTGCCGGCGGCGCGGCGGGGAGCGCCGCCTCGAGCAAAACGTGAAGGGCTTCGGCCTCACGGCCAGAAGGCACGGGCACGGAGGCGCAAATGGAAAGCCGCGTGTGCGACAAAAACAGCACCTTGTCCCATCTGGCGTTCCCTTCCC
Organism: Poa annua; assembly: GCA_026929855.1. Classification (NCBI taxonomy): domain Eukaryota; kingdom Viridiplantae; phylum Streptophyta; class Magnoliopsida; order Poales; family Poaceae; genus Poa; species Poa annua. Next base: position 67,875,613 of record CM049439.1, on the reverse strand, counting down.
CGGTTTGCGTCTACCTGGACTCCCCCCTCTTCCCCGCCACGTCAGCGCTCCGTCCTACGTGGCGACATAGGGTTTTCCGCCTGTGCCGAGCTGGAACCCGTACCTCCCCCTTGTCAGCGGGCCCGTGCGCACACGTGGCCCTCGGGCTGTGTTCAATCGACGTTGTCATGACGCGACGGCCTTCCACGTTTCGCCTTAGCCACGACTCACGCGCGGCGGCGGCTGTGGGTTGTGGGCTCCACCGAAACATGTGAATAGAGGACCGGGTCCGTTCCACTGGAAGTAACGGCATAAACGGCAATCTGTGGAGGATCTTGATTGTTATCTTCCTGGACGTCACCCCTCTCCCGTTCTGGTGGTCCTACTGTGCGCGTGACTCGATGTCTAGGTTCTACTGATGCCACCATCGGCCATATATAGTCACGTGAGGTTACGCTGGGGCAAACCTTGAGCCAGACCAGGTTTCGGGTTGGGCTTGTTGAAGCCTCCCCCTGTAAAAGTCGTCATATTCGAGTGTGGGCCAATCTAAGACATGAAAAAAGTACATGTTTTCCTTATAAAGTAGTCTTAACTAAATTCTTTCCATGGTATAGCAATATACCTTTTTTTCTATAAATATTACCAATACTTGAGCTCTTTTGGGCTTTCGAGACGGTCTTTAAACTTTAAATCCAAAAACAAAACCCAAGCCTAGTCCAATGTCAGGGGGGGTGCCTGAGCCTATGTTTACGTGAGGTTCCTCCTTTCTGCCTACCTCAAACTATCTCATGCGGTCATGCCTATGGTGCACAATGAATCGGGGGCTAAGTTCAACAGTGCCGCCATGGATATGGTCAGGTGATGCTTCTGCGTTTCTACCTACATGAAACTTCTCCGTGCCCTTGGACCCACAACACACATGGCTCCTCGCAGTTCAACCAAAACTACTATTGACACTTGCTTAATACCCGCACCTTGGTATGGACCAAAACACTACATTTTAAGCTGCAGCAACATTATGCCACCTCCATGTTACTTTCATAACAAACTGGCATGATGTGTTGATGGCACTCCATCAAAATTATTTGTGAGGGACATCATATTATGTGTTAATCGCCCAATTTTAACTTTCAATCGAACAAACAAAGTGACGCTATCAATTGAAACAATGAGTAGAAAGTAGATTTGCAATTCATGGAGACGCACATACACGAGCCTATATATGTTCTGATTCATGCATATATTTACTTGGATGACATGACTTAAACATCGTTTATATGAAATTATGTTGTAGATTGTGTTTGCACACAAAATTTGGTCGCCCAACCTTCTTGTTGCTAATTGATGTTTTGTGTACCTAGACCTTTGTCCATCTTTCTATTTTGCAATATGGTCGTCGATCTAATTGCCTGCCTTTTGTTGTTTTTTGTACCAACAAAATTAAGTATTATAGGATGTGATCTAACCCCATCATTTCATAACAAAACAACAATCCTCAAGCACACACATTTCTCCATTTCCTCCAAAGTACCCCCCCCCCCCCCCCCCCCCACCCACACAATCGCCTCACTTTTACAAGTAAGTAATTGACGTTAAATCATGGTATAGTTTCCTAAAATCAAGTGCACCACTTCATTGGAAGAGGAACATGTGACACCATTGCCACCTCATTTTTAAAATTCTAGTTTCATAAAACCGAGAGACACATTTTTATGAGTCGTTATTTTTTTCAATCCGAATTTATTTTCAATGTATAACAATGCACTGGAGAAGGGAAGTGTCACACTACTGTCACCTACTTCCCTAATTCAGTTTCTATAAAATAGTGTGTGACATGACATTATGTGGAGGAGATTTGTGTGACCACGCGGCCTCCTATCACCCTTTAGTGATAAATGTGAAGACCACTAATTAGTTCCAGCTTACAAATATAGTTAGTTATACACTACTCTTGAAACATGCAAACCCCGTGCTTTTCTATTGCACAAAATTGCTAAGTATTACTCCACACGAGCTAATTTCACCAAGTACTTTAATTTGTAGATAGCTGCTGACAGAAATATCATAAATCTCAAAGAAGATTTGAACATTGTGAAAACTGACTCAAGGTAAGTGTCATAGCCTGAAGAGGCCCAACAGCGGATTGGTTTAGGGGTTTGGCCCAACTTATCTAGCGTTTTATTAGCTGGACCATTATATAAACACTTGTAATGCTACGCATCAATCAAGCAATAAACAATCTTTGTTGCCGACTCCCTCAGGTGTCGGATCGTTGAACTCTAGCCGCCGCCTCCTTTCGCGCGACCACGGCGCTGACTCGCCGCCGAGCGCGCGCGCCCAGCTCCTCGCCCTCCAGCCTGCCACTCCTATAACTTACGAGCTAGACCTGGGAGGATCTCGGCCCCTTCCAATTTGGTATCAGATTGCTCTTGTTCGATCATGTCTTCATCAGCCACCACCTCCGCCTCGATGCCCACCGTCGTCACCTCCACTGCGGCTGTCGCCACCGCGCCAGCTTCCTCCCCCGCGGTGGTCGCCGTCGTCTACACCCCCGCAGAAAGTTATTATTCCTTTGATACATAAAAATCTGTATGGATTTATTAAATCAAGGAATATTCAGGATTGCCTAGCTTGGGCATTTGAGTACCTGGACATTTGTCACAAATCCAAGAAAGAAATTGTTATTCTCAAAATTGACTTTGAGAAGGCATTTGATAAGGTTGAGTACAGTACTATCATTGCTATGCTTAAACATCTGGGATTTGGAGAAATATTTATTAAATGGATCAGCTCAATATTGAACAGTGCTACTACATCCATTATTCTAAATGGAGTTGTTGGGAAAATCATTAGATGCAAGAGGGGTGTAAGACAAGGAGACCCACTTTCACCTATTCTTTTTGTGCTGGCTGCTGAGCTCCTACAAATTGCTATTAACAAAGCTTGGGCTGATGGTGAAATTCAATTGCCAGTTGATAATTCATATGGTCAAGAATTTCCTATTTTGCAATATGCTGATGATACATTGATAATCTTTCCTGCTGATCCTGTACAGTTGCATAAGCTCAAAGATATATTGGATAATTTCTCTAATTCCACTGGACTGAGAGTTAATTACAATAAAACAACCATGGTAGCTATCAACATCACTGATGAGAGATGCCAAGAGCTAGCTGGCATTCTTGGATGTAAAGTTGAGCAGCAACCTTTTACTTACCTGGGGTTACCAATGGGTACCACCAGGCCTAAAGTGGATGACCTGATTTACCTGGCAGTCAAAGTAGATAAAAGGCTTGCTGGCATCTCAAACCTACTTGCATACTCAAGCAGATTGATGGTTATCAAATCTATAATCCTAGCAATGCCAATCTTTGCTATGTGTACTCTGTTGGTACAGGTATCAATAATTGAGCACATTGAAAAATCTTGCAGGATTTTTTTGTTGAATAATAGAGATATTCAGAAAAGTGGTAAATGTCTTGCCAAATGGGAACATGTTTGTTTACCCAAGCAAAATGGAGGTTTGGGGGTTCTTAGTCTTAGAACTCAGAATCAAGCTCTCATCATTAAATTCCTGCACAAGTTTTATAACTGTAAGGATACTCCTTGGGTTCAATTGATCTGGGAAGCACACTATGCTGATGGAAAAGTGCCAACTGGTAAATCAACAAGGGTTCATTCTGGTGGCGTGATTGTACTAAATTCATTGACACATTTAAGCAGAATGCTATATGCATAGCGAATAGAGGTAATGCTACTCTAATGTGGAAAGACAAATGGCAGGCTGAAAGGAATATTGACCTGCAAGAACAGTTCCCACAATTGCATTCATTCGCAAAGAATCCTGATATTTCTGTTGTCAAAGCTGCTGAGCAGAGTCAAGATAACATATTAGATATGTTTCATTCACCTTTGTCCCAAATTGCTTTACAACAATGCCAGGAATTGGTGATTATGCTGAATAATAGCCAACATGTTGCCAATAATGATGTATGATCATTTAAGTGGGGGAATTTTTATTCAACCAAAAGAATGTATAATATCATCTTGGACCCACCAGAGGCGCCTCTGCCGTTCAAGTGGAATTGGAAATCTTGTTGTCAATCCAAGCACAAATTTTTCTTTTGGTTACTGTTGCTGGACAGGCTCAATACGAGAGATCTGATGGCAAGGAAGAATTTCTTTATTGAAAGCACTGATTGTGTTTTGTGCACTGATGGCCAAAGAGAGGAACTAATTCACCTGTTCTTTGATTGTGAGTTCAGCCAGTTATTTTGGGATAAACTGAACCTAGCTTGGGATACTAGACTGGATATTATTGAGATGTTGATTGAAGGAAAACAAAGGCAGAACTTCATCTGTATAAAGGAGGCTCTAATAATTGGTTGCTGGAGTATTTGGAATCATAGAAATAAGATCATATTTGACAATGAGGTGCTCAGTTTGGACAGATGTCTTGGCATGTTTAAAGAGTCATTTAGTTTAATTATGCATAGAGCTAAGCCTAGTCTTAGAGAGGGTATGCAGCAATGGTTGGACACTTTATGAGCACTTTTGTGCCTCCATGTAATAATTGTAAATATGGCCTGTGTGGCAGTTTTTAATAGAAAATAGAAAATGTAACAGTAGGGTAAAGGGGATTGCAGGCAGAAAACAAAAATTTTCCTAACAGCGATAACCAAAAACCAGCCAAGATCTATACTATGCAGATATAGTAGTACGAACGAGATCGGTACACATACCCTTGTAGACCGAAAAACGGGGATTACGCTCCCGCACAAGCGTTGCTGACGTAGACGCCGTAGCCGACCTCAAGGTCGCGGAGAACTTGGCGCGACGAAGAAGACGATGATGCGGCGATGTCGATGAAACCGACGACGACCTCGAGGCCGTGTAGAGGAAGCAGACCTCCAGCACCACTAGCGTGGCACCTCGCAGGGCGTTACACACATACGGTGAAGCCGACGAACTCCGGGCCCGATCCAGGGACGAGCAGCGGAAGACTGGGACCGGAAGACCAGCAGCACGGCGGCGTGCGTATGGTGGAGAAAACTTATCCTCGGCGCAACTCCAAACAAGGGAGTCACGGGATCCAAGGAGAGAGAGAGAATTGGTTGTGTACTTCAAAGGCCAGGGATACCCCTCTATATATAGGAGGCCAGGGGCTGCCCAACTTGCCAGGCTGGCGGTGTGGGACTAATCCCACACCCCAATTCGGCCAGGGCTGGTGCGCCGGCCTAGGTGGGCCCCATGTGGCCCACCTAGGGCCGGCCGAACCAAGCTCCCTCCCTTGGAGGGACTCCTCCCCCCCCCCCCCCCCCCCCCATGGGCCCTTTTGCCTAAAAAGGCCCATTTAGTGATTTTTGCCTTTAAAAATTCAGGAAAAATTAAATAAAAATATATTTAACTATTAATTACACTAATTAATATTAAATACATATTACATAATTTATTCCGGCTCCGAAAACTATTTCGTCGCTGCCCAATCTCCATCGGAACTTTCCCGGGACGTTCCCGGTGCTCTCTTTTCCTATTTTCTCTTCCGGTCTAAATATCGACTCCCCTTAAGTGTGTTACCCTAGCGGTTCGATTATCTCACCAGACATGATCGAGACTCCTCTCCGATCAATGACTAATTCGTGGACCGAGGATACCCAGAATTAATCCCTGCGAGATAACGAATACTTTACCGTTCGAACCTAGACGTCTGAGTCTTAAACCTTTTGCCATGCGATACTTAGCGTGTCCGAGACTCGTTCATAGATATCTCCATACCTAGTTTGATCTCGTTACCGACACTGCTAACTTCTACTCGTCCATGATCTTATGTCCTGGTGACCTAGTCACACGCTTGCAAGCTCGTTTGACATAATCTCACCGAGTGGGCCCTAGAGTATCTATCCTGCTATGCGGACTGGCAAATCCCGCTCTTGATCCTCCGTCTCAACATACTCCTTTCCGACACCCGAGAGGGACACCTTTATTGTCATACTATGTAAGATATGACGTTTGATGCAATCAAAGTGTCTTCCAGGAATAGCAATAAGAGTAGATCTCACGGTCGAAGGCGTAATGACTACGTCCTACAAATATTAGGTATGTCCATCACGTCATTCTCCCAATGACGTGACTCCATTGTCAACTGACATAAATGTCACATGATCGGGAAACCTCGATCATCAATTGCCCAATGAACTAGTTAGATAGAGGCTACTAGGGACCTGGTTGTTTATCTACCACACGTGTATTAATGTTTCCGCTTAATACAGTTATAGCATGGTATAAAACATATAATGAACAATTGAGATATGACGAATAAACTATCTTTATTAAGTGCCTTTAGGGCATATCTCCTTCAGTCTCCCACTTGCACTAGAGTAACACTTAATCTAGTTTACAACTTGGTAAAATCTCAACACCCATAGCAACTTGGTGCATGCTTGCTTCGTGGAAGAGGAATACAGTCAACAGATCTCACACATTGAGATCTGTATGTGCTTTGCAACACTTCTATGTCAACCAGTTTGACATCATCCCGCATCTTACGATGACGGCGAAATATATCTTACTCGATGGAGTGAGACTCGAACCTTTCGCGTAGCATAGGCCTTAAAAGTCTAAGAGATCTATTAAGGGGGACCACATATGCTCGGAAAACCGCTCAGTCCAATCACACTTGCTACTTCTGAAGTTGCCATATATTTTTATACCTATTATGTAGATTATGCGACAGTGCATTCATATGCGACTTCGCAAGCTAACCATATCTTTCTTCAAAACAAAGGCCATCTCCTATATGAGATTTCTAGTCGTATGGGTCAGTGTCATAACTTGCATCATCGTAACCGTTTTACGGCAAGTTGTCTTTCCACTCTTACCCTTTACCAGAAAACATATCTTCAGTTTTCACAAACACTGAAGAATATATTTAACGTTTGTTCATTGATCCACACAAGGATCACTCTAGAACCCGTTCTTCAACCAAGAACTTGGGTCACACCAAGTCGAGCTTTCAGTCTGATAGAATCTATGTCTGAGGCATAGAGAATGTCGAACATCATTTTCTATCACTGAAAATGCCAAGATAAACTTAATATTTTACCTAGTCATACAAGCAAGAACCTCTTTCTTCGCTTGTTCTATTCTGAAACACTTCAGAATCTTAACCTAGGAAAATATTTCGACCTAATGTTATTAAGCCCCTTTTGATCTATACAATTATAGATCGAATACCTAATACTCCTAACTTCATTCATAGAAAATTTAATCACTTAAATAATCCTTTATTCTTTGCTAGAGGATCTGTATCATTCTCAATATGTCGTTACATAAAATCAGGAATGACACTTAGCTCCCACTTAGATACGCCATCCGTATATAAGACCAGGGAATTTCTTTTAGCTCCCACTCAAATATGCCATTCACATATAAGATCAAGAAAAACTACTTAGCTCCCACTCACTTCTTTGCAAATGCAAGTTTCTTCAACTATTTTGGACAACTCCAAAATCCTTTGATCACATCATCAAAGTGAAGATTCCAGCTCCGATATGCTTGCTTCAGCCCATGAATGGTCAGCTGAAGTTTGCATACATGTTTAGCATCCTCAGGATCACCAAACCATTTCATTGTACTAATTACAACTCTTTCTTAATGATACCATTAAGAAACATGGATTATCCATCTATCAATTTCTCAATTTGAAATTATAGTAATTGCTAAACGACCCCGAATAGATTTAGGCTTCGCCACTTGAGACAAAATCTCGTTGTGGTCAACTTTTGAATCTGTCGGAACTGTTTCACGACAAATCGATCCTTATCAGTGTCTATTCTCTCATAAAATTCCATATTATATTAACAGCCTAGATGCCATCAATAAGATCTCCCAAGTCATTACCTGATAATCGTACATGGATTTTATCTCGGATCATATATGACTCATAGCCATTTCTCGGACTTAGGTCTACCATCTCTTCTTCGTAGTTCGTAGGTCTGTCATATTCCATTAATATGACCTTCATAACAAGATTGTCGTACCACATAGTGTGGAACACAACCTCGTACGCCTACGTTCTCAGTATGAGCTCAGAGCATCATGATCTTTATCATCAGCTTTTTTCAAGTTGAGGAGCATGACACCGGAAACACTTTCCGTTGCGCCACTCTGATGTCTGGAGAGGAAGTTCATTAACTTCGTCTTGCTCTACTTTCCTTCCCACTAATACCCTTGGACAAGCAACTATTTCTTTTGCAAGGCATATTCCGGCAACGTTTTTGCCTATGTCGTGAGACATGTACCCAACTCATTCTTCAGGTACGGTACACTACAAAGATTTATCCATTTTAGGTTTGATCACATCGAAACACTAAATTGCTGAAATGACAATCTAGGCTAAAAGCCATGCCATCACTCATATGGTATTGTCTCCTTGGATTTAAATGGTTTCCCTATTATTTAACGTGAATGTTATGTTTCTACCATACGACTCCAATGATCATAATAATTCGATAAGAGATTTATTTACCACACACTATCCGATAGGGTGCGATTATGACGTCCTAACATACCATAACACAATGGTATTCCATGCGACGTAATTTATGGAACTTTTCTCACAAGTCTTCTAATGATATGCCAACATTATAACTCAAATCTTTATTTACTCGATCTGTATCGTAGGAATTTGATTTTCTTGTCAAATTTATTTTCCTACTTCATTCTGAACTTGTTTGATCGAATCAAAATCTTCAGACCAACATTTCCTAAGTGGATATCCGTATATCTACTCGGAATATTCATGAAGTCTAGGAAACAAAGACTTCCACTATACGTTAAAGTACTTCATTAATTCACATACACCCACATGCATGATTCTCAACAAGTTATACTCAAACGTTCATTGAATCTTACGAAATAAAGGTCTCCACTACACGTTAATTACTTCGTTGATCTACATACATCAAAATGCATGATTATCAATAAGTTATATGCCCGCTTTCCGAAAACGGTGTCTTAGTTATCTTGCAAGTGTTAAAAGATCAAATCTAAGTACTTGTAGATCCATCCGTATGGAGCTTGTTCATTGACTATAACATTGACATGACTTAAACGGTAGTGCCACATGAATGAATGTGGTGTCTTTATTAAGTTTGTATCCTTTGGCATTAATATTATGAATGTGGGAGCTTCTACCATCTAAATTCAAATCGTCTTATGATCATTACTTCATAAATATAGGACAACGATTTTGTCACTAACATATATGAACAATCGTCTCGCTAGAGGAGACACATTTATAACGATCATACTAACAGGCGATCATAAAAGAATTTATTCAAATGGTAAATCTAGAGGGAGAGTGTTCATGGCCATCACAACATTTTGTCTGCCATCATCAACACACATTGTCGCCTCATCCTTCCAAGCTACTCAAGTAGTAAATCTGGTTTTCATAAAACATGACTAGTATCAAAAACTTAGTCACTACTGCGAGTACTTGCTTAGGTAAAACATTCATAACGTGTATATCATATATACACCATCATCATTGATGACTTCCCGGCGATCTGTTTCATCTTCTTGATTCTTCCAACGCAATCAAGAACCATGAAGGTGAACGATTCCCCTTGTATGACATAGTCTATGACAAAGCATTTGCACCTGGCAACGTCGTCTGTCATCCAGTGATCGAGCTGAGCGAGGCGTCTCTATGTCATCAAATATGACCAATGTCATCGAGTATGACCAGTGTCATCAATTATGACTGCCACGTGCTCCTTCAATGCGTGTATTCTCTTCCATCTTGGTTGAGAAGAAAAACAGTCAACATGCTGTTAAACTTCATCAACCCAACTTTAGGTGTATCCCGAGTTTAGCGATCATCTCATATGTTCGCGATCTAACAACTCGTACCCACCGTTAATTCTCTATGGCAGAGATCAAAGTATACACTGGACTATGATGATATTATCCGCACAAAACTTGATAATCCAAATTATCTTTTTGTTAGCGGAATCTCCGGGTTTATCTCCTAGCGGGTATTGTATCATAAAGAGCTGATGGCTTAAACAAGGAGTATCCTCAAACTAAAGTATAAAACTATGAAGATTGGACCCAACCTTTTAAGTTTCTCAATCGCAGGATTGCTCCTAATTTTTAAACAGAAGGCTATCACATTGGTTAATATCTACAAAGGTTTTGCAAAACATAAAGACTTTGTTCATTATAAAATAGGGTATTTCAAGTTTTAATAAAATAAAACTAACAGAACTCCCACTCAAAACGAGTATCCCTCTAATCGTTTTAATGATTACACGATCCTCATCCATTATGCAACCCCTCATCATCAGAGCCGGCAACATAACTTAAAATGTAGACATCGACATGTCAATCACAACAACTTTGTGACTCATGCTTAACCTTTCGGTCACCTTGTTTCAAGGCCATGTCTGTACATGCTAGCCTCGCCATAATAACCTTCAACGTAAATGCGCGTGCAACATGGCTTACACCCACTGTATGCGAACGACGATATGTCTGACACCCGATCGTCACGGCCTGCCTCATAACGTAGAACTTTCTTGGTGGTGCACGTCGAAGGGAGAACACAAATGGTATTTTGGAGGGATCATCTTATATTACTACCGCCGTGTAACCAATATATACTATATATATACACACAATATAAGATGCACACAAAACATCAAAATGTAATGCGACGTGACATGCTCCTTGTGCCGATGGTCTCCTTCGCGCCAACAGTTCATAAACAATTTAATAAACCTACCTTGACCATATCACATTGGCCTCGCAAAATAAAGTTAGACGCCTCTACTTTATCTTTTGCATATTTTACGTGGCTTGGGGCTGTCGTAAATAGAACCGCTTCATACCTACGAACCTATGACCACAACAACGATCAAATAATTGCATATTTATTCATCCCTTTCAGGCCTTCCAATTGAAAATGCAAAGCCAACTAAAGAGAGAGAGACAGACACCCGCCAGCCACATATACGGTACCAGCCGTATGTCAGTAGTGGAACCAGTCTCGCGTAAGCGTACGCGTAAAGTCGGTCCGGGCCGCTTCATCAACTCAATGCTGTCGACAGTGCAAGTGCACGCGAGAGGGTAGCAAATAAAAGAACGATGTCCCCGTGATAAACACGGGTGCAGCTAGCGCACAGCTATATCTACGCATAGATCAGCTCTGATACCACTGAAGGGGATCGCAGGCAGAAAACAAAAAATTTCCTAACAGCGATAACCAAAAACCAGCCAAGATCTATACTATGCAGATATAGTAGTACGAACGAGATCGGTATACATACCCTTGTAGACCGAAAAACGGGCATTACGCTCCAGCACAAGCGTTACTGACGTAGACGCCGTAGCCGACCTCAAGGTCGCGGAGAACTTGGCACGACGAAGAAGACGATGACGCGGCGATGTCGATGAAACCGACGACGACCTCGAGGCCGTGTAGAGGAAGCAGACCTCCAGCACCACTAGCGTGGCACCTCGCAGGGCGTTACACACATACGGTGAAGCCGACGAACTCCGGGCCCGATCCAGGGACGAGCAGCGGAAGACTGGGACCGGAAGACCAGCAGCACGGCGGCGTGCGTATGGTGGAGAAAACATATCCTCGGCGCAACTCCAAACGAGGGAGTCACGGGATCCAAGGAGAGAGAGAGAGAATTGGTTGTGTACTTCAAAGGCCAGGGATACCCCTCTATATATAGGAGGCCAGGGGCTGCCCAACTTGCCAGGCTGGCGGTGTGGGACTAATCCCACACCCCAATTCGGCCAGGGCTGGTGCGCCGGCCTAGGTGGGCCCCATGTGGCCCACCTAGGGCCGGCCGAACCAAGCTCCCTCCCTTGGAGGGACTCCTCCCCCCCCCCCCCCCTCATGGGCCCTTTTGCCTAAAAAGGCCCATTTAGGGATTTTTATTTTCGTCGCTGCCCGATCTCCATCGGAACTTTCCCGGGACGTTCCCGGTGCTCTCTTTTCCTATTTTCTCTTCCGGTCTAAATGTCGACTCCCCTTAAGTGTGTTACCCTAGCGGTTCGATTATCTCACTAGACATGATCGAGACTCCTCTCCAATCAATGACTAATTAGTGGACCGAGGATACCCAGAATTAATCCCTGCGAGATAACGAATACTTTACCGTTCGAACCTAGACGTCTGAGTCTTAAACCTTTTGCCATGCGATACTTAGCGTGTCCGAGACTCGTTCATAGATATCTCCATACCTAGCTTGATCTCGTTACCGACATTGCTAACTTCTACTCGTCCATGATCTTATGTCCTGGTGACCTAGTCACATGCTTGCAAGCTCGTTTGACATAATCTCACCGAGTGGGCCCTAGAGTATCTATCCTGCTATGCGGACTGGCAAATCCCGCTCTTGATCCCCCGTCTCAACATACTCCTTTCCGACACCCGAGAGGGACACCTTTATTGTCACACTATGTAACATATGACGTTTGATGCAATCAAAGTGTCTTCCAGGAATAGCAATAAGAGTAGATCTCACGGTCGAAGGCGTAATGACTACGTCCTACAAATATTGGGTATGTCCATCACGTCATTCTCCCAATGACATGACTCCATTGTCAACTGACATAAATGTCACATGATCGGGAAACCTCGATCATCAATTGCCCAATGAACTAGTTAGATAGAGGCTACTAGGGACCTGGTTGTTTATCTACCACACGTGTATTAATGTTTCCGCTTAATACAGTTATAGCATGGTATAAAACATATAATGAACAATTGAGATATGACGAATAAACTATCTTTATTAAGTGCCTCTAGGGCATATCTCCTTCATAGGGGTCTTCCCTACTGTTCCTCGCTTAAAAAAAAACGACCTCATCACCACGGTCCATGGAATTCGGCAGTTCCTGATCGGGCCCTACGGGCCGCCGCAGCCGCCGCTGTCGGCCTCCATCACCGGGCCGCCGGTCCTGCCGTGGTCCTCGCCGTTTCCGGCTACCACCGCGGCTTTCCCGCGGCTGCAGCTGTAGCCGCCGCCCACGTCCTCCGTGACGTGGCAACCGCCGCTCAGCGTCGGGCCGGTTCCGCCCACACCGGGAGGCGTCCCCATCCACCAAGTTCGCTTCCCACCGTCGCCATCACCGCTAGCGGCCTGGCTGGCCGGTTCGTCGCCCTCGCTGGTCTACACTACGGCCGGAGAACCGCCGGCGCCCACCCTAACGTCCGGCGCCGTGTCGAGTTTCGTCGGGTTATATGCGGTCCGCGTCGAGCCAACCGGCCATGGCGGCCCTACGCATCCGCCCCAAGATTCGCCAAGATCGACTTCGCCACCTACGACGGTATGGAGGACCCCCTCAACTGGCTCAACCAGTGCGAACAATTCTTCCGCGGGCAGCGCACCCTTGAGTCGGACCGCACCTGGCTTGCCTCGTATCATCTCCGGGGCGCCGCACAGACGTGGTACTACGCCCTCGAGTAGGACGAGCGCGGCATGCCCCCTTGGGAGCGATTTCACGAGCTATGCCTCCTGCGTTTTGGGTCGCTGATCCGTGGAAGCCGACTGGCCGAGCTCGGCCGCCTTCCCTTCAACTCCACGGTACAAGACTTCGCCGACCGTTTCCAGGCCCTCGCATGCCATGCGCCCGGTGTGACAGGGCAGCAGCGGGCCGAGCTCTTCGTTGGTGGCCTTCCGGATCACATCCGGGTGGACGTCGAGCTCCAGGGCCCCTAGGACCTCCAAACGGCCATGCACTACGCCCGCGCATATGAGCGTCGCGCCCAGGCGTTGCAGCAGGCGCCACCGGGAGAGCAGCGGGCGCTGGCCATGCAGCAGGCCTTTCCGGTCAGCGGCGTGCGGCCGCTCTCCCGCCCTCCACCGACACCATCGGGCCAGGCGCTCACGGCCTTGACTCCTGCGGGGCCCTATGATCCAGCAGCGACGCGGCCGTTCCGTCGGCTGACCACGGCCGAACAGCTCGAGCGCCGTCGTAAAGGGCTGTGCTTCAACTGTGACGAACCCTACGTACCGGACCACGTTTGCCCACGCTTGTTTTACTTAGAGATCATAGACGACGTTGCGGCGGAGGTCGTCGCAGCTGGGCTGGCCAACGCGGCCGTCTCCAAGGCCGACGCCGTTTCGGGGTGAGCCGCCAGCAGTTCCCAGAATTGCAGCTCGAGGACGAGCTGTTTGCGCAGGCGGAGAGAGATGTTATGACCGGTTTGGCCTATAGCCTGAAGAGGCCCAACAACGGATTGGCTTAGGGGCTTGGCCCAACTTATCTAGGGTTTTATTAGCTGGACTATTATATAAACACTTATAATGCTACGTATCAATCAAGCAATAAACAATCTTTGTTGCCGAGTCCCTCAAGAGTCGGATCGCTGAACTCTAGCCGCCGCCTCCTTCAGCGCGACAACGGCGCCGACTCGCCGCCGAGCGCGCCCAGCTCCTCGCCCTCCAGCCTGCCACCACTATAACCTACGAGCTAGACCTGGGAGGATCTCGGTTCCTTCCAGTAAGATAACATAATGCTGTGAAATCAAGGTAAAGCCAACATCCACAATTTCTTTGTTCTGATGAGTCTTGTCCATATTTTCCTTGCAGTTGACGCAAAGAAAAATAATAATAGTAGTACCAGGAATCTTACAAGCCTTAACTGGAACATAAACAAATTATCCTGGCATACGTTATCTCCAAGTCTTCAGTCTCATTGTCTCAACGAAATTTGTTTCATTAGCAGTGAGAACACTCAAATAGTGTGGTTGGCAGCTGAAAAGCTAGATGGCTGCAGTCTCCCGCAGCTGCGGTTGTTTTCGATGGCGTTTCTCCATTGCCTTGCCGAATCTGACTGTAGGGTCTCCTCATCGTTGTTCACAATGGGCGATGCACTACAGAAAACAACAAAGTAATTAAGCCAATGTCAGAGATATTATCTTTTTTTTCACTCCTTGGATGTACTATGTAGTTGTTTCGTACGGGCAGATAGATATCACCCTGTAGGTGGGAATGGGAGGCCCACGGCGCCGTGGGCCGAACCCAATTATTTTTGGTTATTAGACACCCATGGGCAGGCGAAAAAACGAGTCGGGCATAATCGGGTCATCCGCTACCGCCGCCACGCCGCCGCGGGGCTCCATGGCGATGTCGTCGCCACGCCATGGTGGCGAGCTCTGCCTCCATGGCCGGGGAAACTGCCGCGCCGCTCCCCCGTCCTCCCTGTCCGCTCCCTTTCTCCGGCTGTCGGCGGCGGCATGGCGGTGAAAGCCACGGTGGAGCAAGGCATCCAGGCATCCGGCCATGCGGGGCAAGAACTGGTGGGCGGCAAGGTGCAAGGTATTCTCCTCTCCCGTTCTCGCACCATCCTCCCCCGACCCCCATCCGAGACCCAGCCGCCGGCTCCCTCTCGGGCGGCGCCACCAGATCCAAGCACAGCAGCGCCTCGTCGGCAGGAAGCAGCTGCGCGCCGGCTCCTAGTTTCTCGCCCGCCTCCCACTCAACCACAGCAGCAGACAGCATTCTACCGCAACCCAGCCAGCCGCAGGCTCCCTCTCGAGCATCGCCGCCAGATCGAGTAGCCGGCGGCGGCCCCAGCCCTGCCTAGCTCGGTATCTCATCTCCACGACGGCGCCGACCCAGGCAGCAAGACTACAGCAGCTCGACGGCGGGTCAGCGGCAAGCAAGGTACGCTCCTGATTATTATCATCTAATGGCAGCAGAGCAACCTGCAGACCTTAAGGCTCCACTATCACTCTGGAGTTATTGTTTATTCAGATGTGTCCATGTGTGGCACAAACACGCTCGATCAACTCTCCTAGCTAAACCAGGTGTAACCAGGTGGGTTTATTTGGGCCTCACGGCAGCCCGAGTAACATGGTGGGTACAATTGGAAACGAAGTCAAATCCCCATTACACTTAATGGGCTCAGGTGGGTACTTGGTGGGCCGCCGTGAGCGTGCCCACTTACAGGGTGAGATAGATATCAGTGATCACGATCTCCATACCTTGCTGCTTCCGAATTCAGATTTATCGTCGCGTACGTAAAGGTACACGGTAACATTGTAGCCAAGGAACGTAACCAAGGCCATCAGCAACATCCACTGGAACAAGCCGGAGGGGATAGCAGAGAGAAGGCCGACGAAAGGTGAAGCAACCACACAAGGGACCAGCAGCAACGGCAGCGGCTCTTCGACGCGTAGATGATTCCCGTGTATGAGGTCACCGGCTATATCACTAGTGGAAAAAGGGGCACTAGTCCCGGTTCCAGAGGGGCTATAGTCCCGGTGTAGCAACCGGGACTGTCTGGCCGGGACTAGAGCCCCCCCACCCTTTGGTCTCGGTTCAATACGAACCGGGACCGCAACCCCCCCACCAATTAGAGCTCCGCACGTGGAGGGGGCAGGGGCGCGCGGGGGCGAACCCTTTAGTCCCGGTTCGTGTTACGAACCGGGACTAGGGTTTTGCTTTTTTTTTTACATTTCAGGGTTTTGCTTTTTTTTTCATTTAAGGGTTTTGCTTTTTTTTATTGCGACCGGTTTTCTGGGGTAGGGGTTTCGGATGGTACCACCTCGATGCGTGATGGTACCACGTCGATGCGTCGGGGTAGGGGTTTCGGATGCTACGGCTTCGATGCGCGAAAAACACGTATAAATTATTATACGAAGCTAGATGAAGTTGCATCATGCATATATACAATTACATGAAGATCATGTGTTGATAACACATACACAATTAAGTACGCGTGGTACATGAAGATCACGTTTCCCGGTTCCAGATACTTAGAAGTACTTTGTTACATGGAGATCACTATTACATGTCCGCACACTAGTCAAAATGGTGGTACTCTCCGGTCTCCGGTATGACATGGGCGAGGTAAAATCCCGTCAACTCCTCTGCAAGTGCCCTGAAGCGGGTCTTTATTGGTAACTCGTTGCGCTTTCTTGCCAACTGTAAAAAAATGATATCACAATGAATACATGAGATATGAAATGAATAAAACTCATCACGATTGATGGTACAAAAATAATGTTGTGACTAGAGCTTTACGTACTTCAATACTTCTTTTGCTCTTCAAACTCTCGTTGACCACAGCGTGCATGTACTCGCAAACGTAGAATCCACATAGATCAGTCCCTATTGGCTGTTTAAGGCAAGTCTATAGAAGAATAGAATTTAATCAAATAATAATAAAGTATGATAATGGTGCATGGGCCTAGTTATAGTACTACTTACTTGGTTAGTACGCCATAGCAGCTTCTCTGGCCATCCACTGTTCGGATGTTCCGCGAGGAACATTTTCCAAACGCTGCATGACAAGAAAATGAATGAATGAGTCATAAATTCTTTGATATTAGGAAATGAACGAAAGAGGCGAGTAGAAATGAAAGTACCTTGTCACCAAATCAAAACAGGTCTTGTATTGTTTAGGGCATCTTCTTAACGAGTCAAGGACAACAATTTCTCCTTTCCGCAAGTCAATAACGATAAGAATGTAGTGGAAGCTGCGCACGTTTATAAATAGTCATGCATAACTCATCAATTAAACTTAACATCGGGTGAGAAAAATAGAATGTGTAATAAGCAGTAACACTCACTTGAAGTTGTAAGGCCATAATATATATTTTTTGTAAGCTTGTCGCTTGAAAAACATTAGCAAATTCCCCGGTGTATCCTTGTTAAATCTTGGATCAATTATGTTTTTTTCATGCATTATAGAAGGGTCAATGAACCCAATGTGGTTGATTTTCTGCTTCTTGCATTCGAGCATCTTCATTCTGCGTAATAAAGCACACAAAATATTATAGAGAGGATTATCACAGACAATGAACGAGTAGAGCTAATTAAAACATTAAATTACAGGAATAGATATCACTTACAGACAATAGGAACTCAAGATAGCTTTGTCGAGGGCCCGGAGATTGTATAACTGAAAGATTTCGGCGAAGTAAATGACAATGGAGTATTCTTGGAAATAATGCTCTTCCTTAACTGCCAACATGAGAGCGTCTTTATTCGTCTCCTTTACGGTATTCTTGTACCAGGCTTGAAATTGACGCATTCTTGTGGGTAAGTCGTCGTCGTCGACGAAATTCTCCCCGTGAACATAAGTACGAACAACATCCGCGAAGGGGATATCATCTCCCGAATATACCAGCTCCCGCACATTGATGTTTTTGAGAACTCTGTCATCAATCACCTTGAGCGGGGGGGCCGACTGTGCGTCTTGTTCTCCGAGTTGGGCAACTTGTTTCCCTTTTTTCGATCGATCCATCTCTTCGTCATATGACTTACCAATGTTGCGATCATAGTCTGTTGGCGGCGATGGTGGGGGGTTGTATAGGGCATCGATGCAACGGTCAATTTTCTCCTGAGGAATTCTGGCAGTAAATTTTGCAGGAGGCAATTGTTTCGCTAACGTTTTCTGTTTCACGCCAGCAAGCCAGGCATCCGTATGTTCTTTGCAGGCGATATTGTTTTCCTCGACGGTTCTCTCCCAAGGTAACTTTGGAGTAGGCGGCGGTGTTTTCTCCTTTCTAGGTTTCTTCCTAACAGGAGAACCAGACTGGCGCCTACTCGAGAGCGACTTAACATTCTGGCGGACTGGCACAGACTGCGATGGCCTCGCGCTGGGGACCCTCTCGGGGGGCGGTTGGCTTTGCTGTTGAGCTGGAGATGGACTCGGGCTGGGGTCCCTATCGGGGAGGTGTGAGCTTTGCTGATGAGGTGGAGATGGACTCCGTCTTTGATCCCTCTCGAGGAAGAGTGGACTTTGCTGGTGAGCTGGACTCCTAGAACGAGGAGTGGACTTTGCTTGTTCTGAAAGGACGATGTATTTCTTGGGCCATAGGGCGAAGCCATGCTTGACGTCTGCCAATGTCTTCTCCTCGTCACCTCCAGGAAACTCAAGTTCCAAGGTTTCAAATCCCGCCATAATTTCGTCCACCCCGACACGAGCGTAGCCATCTGGAATTTGACCACAATGGTAGAGTTCTCCAGGTTGAATTACTAAAGCTTGCCCCACCGCCACCTTCAAAGTTATGTTTCTCATTGCTATATGTAGCTCACAACCTGTAGGCTCTGTGATGTCATCCACTGGGTAGGGACCATCGACTTGACGCGTGGAACCAACGCTGCTTCTACGCTGAGATGGGGCGGCATCTGCTTCATGATCTAATTGGTCCCGCTCCTGAGGTTCCGTTCTTTGCTCCTTCAATGCTTTCAGTTCCGCCTGTGTCTCCTTCAGGCCACGTTCCAATGCTGATATCCGGTCGGCCTCCTTCTTCTTACCTCTGCTACGGCTTCTATAAGTGTGAGCGGATTCCGGCCACGCAGTCTTAAACGTAGCACCGCCAGGAAAGCCTCGAGCTCGTCCAACATGTTCAGGATTCCCCAGGGCCCGTGTCAGCTCGTCATCCTCTCTATCGGGTTTGAACACACCATTGCGAACATCATTAATTGCATCTTCAAGCTTCTTTTTGATTCTGTCAACGAGATCCTTCCATTTTCCTTTTCCAACAATATCTCCGGTTACTGGGTCCAACACTGCCCCATGCGCGTACAACCAGAATTTTGACCTCTCGGGCCAGTCAAGTGTCTTTGGACGGACCCCCGATCGAACCAGTTTTTCTTCATAGGCTAACCACTTAGGAATGGCGCTCTTGTAGCCACCTGTCCCCAATGTATGGTGGTGTACCTTCAGCCCAGCATTCAACTTATTTATCTCCGATCGGGCCACAGCCATAGGTGATTCCCTATACGCCTTAAACGCCGCCCATTCAGATTCTAACTTCTTCCCTTGTGCTCCACTGAAATCTGGCTCTTCTTTTGTTTGTTCATATTGATTCCATAACTTTTTCTTCCAGTTCCGGAATTGTTCCGCCATCTTAATAAGAGTCCACTTCTTGAGGTTGTCCTTCTTCACTTTAGAGAGATCTGGCGGGAGGGTGAAATGTGACAACAGCGTGTTGTAGACCAAATCCTTAAGAACTTGGTGGACATAACATGGGTCCTCCACATCTGCGGCCGCCGGCTTATTCCATTCGCGTATGCTGATTGGGATCATGTCCCTAACAATAACTCCAGCTTGACTTATAAATTTGCTGCGGTTCTGTTTTGGTTCGAGCGGTTCGCCGGAATCAGCAATTTCCTCAATCGGTAACTTTGGATCCTCGGTCGTCATTCTTTTTGCCTTGCCTCGAGGAGCACATGGTGGCTGCTTTTTGGCAGATTTGCTCGATCCGGATGGCTAAAAGAAAAATGAGTCGTTAATAAATGCAACACAAATCAATTAATGCATGTAGTTAACAACAACATATCGCCATATTTATTATAAACACATATACACCTCTCCGCCGGAGTTTGTTATCACCACATCTCGTGACTCCATTCCATCACCAAAGTCGTTCAAAAATTGTTCGAAATCATAATCATCTACATCTCCTCCAGCTCGGGCATCGTTATAAATAAGTTGTTCCATTTGGTCTTCCATCTCCTCGTCTCGTTGAAATTGTGCTTCTTCTATCTGCTCGTCTCGCAAGTGCTCCATAGCTCAAATGTACCTGCAATCCATAGCTCGGGCATTATAATCAAGTTTACATTTATTCATCTGAAAAATATATACAAGTACAATAATTGCAACGAGTATAGATCATATAGCACAACAAGGTGGCAGCGAAGAAAAACAGTGTGTGCTCATCTTGCATATCTAACACAAAACTATATATGGATCATATTTTAGAATTTTGCATATCTAACACAAAATCATCTCAATTTGCATATCTAACACAACATAATATATGGATCATATATTACAATTTCATATCTAACACATTTACAATCATCTCAATTTACAAAACAAAGATAGCCACTGGACATGGACTGAAACAATATATTTTAGACTTTACAAGTATATCTCTCAGTGGTGCATAGAATTTCTATGCATAGCTCATTACAGAGAAGTAAAGAAACAATATAGAGTACTCACAAAACAAGATGGCCCCACATATATTCGTGTACTTATTAGAAACCCACATTTATATGCTCAGTTTTAGACTTTACAACCAGGTTTCAGTTTCTTGTTTGTACTTTCCTAACTAACGCTTCATTCTGATTTTGTGACGCATGGACATTAACACTCAACATGTGTAGCTTTCGGTTGTATTATCTTATGGGACTTATCTTATTAGCACAAACATGTTTCCATATTCAAGTATTTATTCATAATATTGTATACCTTGTCCACATAATTATTTATTTGATCATAAACCGAACAAATACAAAATTTGAATGGTCGTAGTCAGTTGAAACACATGGTTATTCCTCTTCATTCAATGCAATCATAAAATTATCTGCACGCATATGTTAATATGACACCAGGTGTGCACTCTTTGCACATGTCTCATATAGTCTAAAATATTTATAAATAGATATGTGACACACTAAAAGTTTAAGAAACAAACATACTAACATAGAAACAGTAGTATGTAAAGTTATATGTGTAATACCAATTTTGTCACGCAAGTACACAATTTTGGACTACTTTAACTTGCAAGAAACAAACTCTTTGTAAAGTAGTGTCTTTACAGGTTATATTGAGCAACATACCATTAAAGCATCAGTTTCTACTAACGTACTTTTTTAGCTTGCGCAAAACATGCAAAATGAGGAGATAATGATCCTCCATCGGATACCTATTCCACATATGTTTCTTGTATATATTGAGATCTGCACTTTCTTTTATCAATATATTTGTTCCATTCGCAAGTAGGAGATACATAAGTAAATAAAATAAATAAATACCACTTATTTTTTAAATCTTATAGTACTGGACATAAATTTAATATTTCACAGTAAATACAAGTATAGTGGTATATGGGACACTACCTTCTATGTAAGAAATTATTTTATTTTCAGCTCTTAAGTTAATTTAAATACTTTATGTTAGTCAACGTTAAAAAAAATCTTCACATACATTGTGAAATATATTAAATATAGATATAACTATGTCTCACCATACTCGATAACTACTAACGTATTTATTCATCCATCTGTGCACAAATCAGTGCACAAATATCACAAACACACCGTCTGTCCATAAATCAGTGCAGTGGAAATTGGGAGCTTATTTTTGCATATATCAGTGCACAAATATCACAAACACATTCATCCATCTGTGCACAAATCAGTGCACAAATAGCAAACCTTTTCTTATATCCTCAATATTTGCAAAGATAAAAGACAAATCAGTGCACAAACCTACTCATACCAATGTTTGTCACGAATGAGTCAACAACCCGAATAACATCTAAACCTAAACCTAGCTAAACCTAAATTGGAGGGAGAGGAGGAGCTCACCTTGGTCGGAGCAGCGCGGAGGATTTTCAGTAAGTATACCTACCTCTTTGCAGATACTCAAGATCCTCAGGGGCAGTCGCCGGCACGAACTAACCCTAGCAAACACCTAGCCCTTAGCAAAATCAGTGCATGAACTAACCCTAATGCGCCGGACGGCGGCGTGGGAACTAGCTAGGGAGGCCGAGGGAGGGAGGGGACGAGGCATACCGGCGCTGGACGGCGGCGTGGTGTGCAGAGGCACTGGACGGCGGCGTGGTGGGCGGCGTTGTAGGGGCCGTGGGCGGCGTGGCCTCCTCGTGGTGCGGAGCAGACGACGCGGCGGCGCGTCAGATGGCGAAGCGGCAGGGCGCTGGACGGCGGCGCGTCGGAGCGGCAGGGCGACGGCGCGGCGACCTCGAGGCGGAGCGGCAGGGCGACGGCGGCAGGGCGATGGCGGCTTTGGAAGATTTGGGGAAAGATAGGAAAAATTTGAGCCACGACCACCCTAAACGGCGCGGACAAGACCTTTAGTCTCGGTTCTAGCCCCGAACCGAGACTAAAGGGTTTTTAGTCCCGGTTGGTGTTACCAACCGGGACTAAAGGGTTATGGCTGGGCCTCCTGCGCGCGAAGCCCAGTGGCCCTTTAGGGTTTAGGGTTTAAATGATTTTTTTTCCTTATTTCTTTTTACTGGTTTTTGTTTCTGTTTTCTTTTAAATTGTTTGAATTGCTTACTTTTCTGTTTCTTATTTTGGTTTACTTATTTTTTGAATTGTTTTCGTTTCTAGTTTATTTTTATGTTCTGTTTTATATTCTTTCATTTTAAGATGCCAAGGTGATTTCTTCAAATTATTTCATAAATTATTTTAAGTGAAAAAAATGAGGTTTTTTGTGAAGGAAGTATAGAAAATATGACTCCAAATGGCACCCAACTAATTTTCACTAAAAGTGGTGCACATATGATGGATGATCCTCAAGTATGAGTTTTTTCTTTGAATTCTAACTAATTTCCCCTAGTTAATTGAGTTTATGTTGATTTATCGAAAGTAATTCAAATTTGAACTACAACTGTTTGATAGTTTGGTCTGAAACTTTTGGAAAAATCATTTTAAGGTACACAACTAGTGGTTATATCACAGAAACATTGATAGTTCTAGAAAATATCACCTCTTCCGATGATTAGTCATAGCGACCGTTTTGATCGTTTTTAACAAAAAATGTAATAAAGTGATAAACACCTCAAAAAATCAAATCCTTTGGCATGGGATCCTTATATGTGTACTAGTTGCTATGAAAAATGATAAACTTGATTTTTGCCAACTTTTGCAAAAAAAGTCTTCACAAAAAGGTCTATCATGTATAAACATCTAGAAGTTTCAAGACAAATGACCAAGTTATGGTCATTTCCACGGCATAGTTTGTGATAAAGATCTCATACTCCACACATAGGTGCATATTGGTATATTAAACATCCTTGCCAAAGGGATTCTTCAAATTATTTTCATAAATATCATTTTCCTTTTTTTAAGTGAAAAAAATGAGGTTTTTTGTGAAGGAAGTATAGAAAATATGATTCCAAATGGCACCCAACTAATTTTCACTAAGAGTGGTGCACATATGATGGATGATCCCCAGGTATGAGTTTTTTCTTTGAATTCTAACTAATTTCCCCTAGTTAATTGAGTTTATGTTGATTTATCGAAAGTAATTCAAATTTGAACTACAACTGTTTGATAGTTTGGTCTGAAACTTTTGGAAAAATCATTTTAAGGTACACAACTAGTGTTTATATCACAGAAACATTGATAGTTCTAGAAAATATCACCTCTTCCGATGATTAGTCATAGCGACCGTTTTGATCGTTTTTAACAAAAAATGTAATAAAGTGATAAACACCTAAAAAAATCAAATCCTTTGGCATGGGATCCTTATATGTGTACTAGTTGCTATGAAAAATTATAAACTTGATTTTTACCAACTTTTGCAAAAAAAGTCTTCACAAAAAGGTCTATCATGTATAAACATCTAGAAGTTTCAAGACAAATGACCAAGTTATGGTCATTTCCACGGCATAGTTTGTGATAAAGATCTCATACTCCACACATAGGTGCATATTGGTATATTAAACATCCTTGCCAAAGGGATTCTTCAAATTATTTTCATAAATATCATTTTCCTTTTTTTAAGTGAAAAAAATGAGGTTTTTTGTGAAGGAAGTATAGAAAATATGATTCCAAATGGCACCCAACTAATTTTCACTAAGAGTGGTGCACATATGATGGATGATCCCCAGGTATGAGTTTTTTCTTTGAATTCTAACTAATTTCCCCTAGTTAATTGAGTTTATGTTGATTTATCGAAAGTAATTCAAATTTGAACTACAACTGTTTGATAGTTTGGTCTGAAACTTTTGGAAAAATCATTTTAAGGTACACAACTAGTGTTTATATCACAGAAACATTGATAGTTCTAGAAAATATCACCTCTTCCGATGATTAGTCATAGCGACCGTTTTGATCGTTTTTAACAAAAAATGTAATAAAGTGATAAACACCTAAAAAAATCAAATCCTTTGGCATGGGATCCTTATATGTGTACTAGTTGCTATGAAAAATGATAAACTTGATTTTTACCAACTTTTGCAAAAAAAGTCTTCACAAAAAGGTCTATCATGTATAAACATCTAGAAGTTTCAAGACAAATGACCAAGTTATGGTCATTTCCACGGCATAGTTTGTGATAAAGATCTCATACTCCACACATAGGTGCATATTGGTATATTAAACATCCTTGCCAAAGGGATTCTTCAAATTATTTTCATAAATATCATTTTCCTTTTTTTAAGTGAAAAAAATGAGGTTTTTTGTGAAGGAAGTATAGAAAATATGATTCCAAATGGCACCCAACTAATTTTCACTAAGAGTGGTGCACATATGATGGATGATCCCCAGGTATGAGTTTTTTCTTTGAATTCTAACTAATTTCCCCTAGTTAATTGAGTTTATGTTGATTTATCGAAAGTAATTCAAATTTGAACTACAACTGTTTGATAGTTTGGTCTGAAACTTTTGGAAAAATCATTTTAAGGTACACAACTAGTGGTTATATCACAGAAACACTGATACTTCTAGAAAATATTACCTCTTTCGACGAATAGTCATCGCGACCGTTTTGATCGCTTTTAAGAAAAAAAATGAAATAAATTGATAAACATCTCCAAAAATGAAATCCTTTGGCATGGGTTGAGCCACCAACCGGGACTAAAGAAGCACACGGATCGTGTGTTTCTTTCAAGCACTTGTGAGCCGTTAGATCAGGAGTGTGTTTCTTTCGAGCACTTGTGAGCCGTTAGATCAGGAGTGTGTTTCTTTCAAGCACTTGTGAGCCGTTAGATCCCGGTTGTTGTTACCAACCGGGACTAAAGAAGCACACGTACCCTATATATAGCCCCCCTCCCCTCGGTGGGTAGCAGAGAGCACTCAGTGAAGACATCTTTGGGCAACCAGCGGCAAGACGTCTCTGATGATCTGCGACCGTTCCAAACGGTTGCAGATCATCAGCGATGTCTTGCCGGACGGTTGTAGATCATCAGAGATGTCTTGCCACCGGACAGTTCTATCTACATAATACTTCAGTTCATCGACCGAATACAAAGCATTCGGATTCCCTGCATACGCCCAACGGTGCATTTGATATGCAGGCACTCACGAGCCACCGTTGGGCTGTATGCAGGTGAAATCGTGTGTTTTGTTCCATGCATCTACAAAATACTTCAGTTCACTTGTTCTTCTGATACAAAGCATTCGGATATTACACATCAACAATAATATCCCTATCTAGTGTTTACTTGTTCTTCTGATTGCGCCGTAACCACGGACAATCTTCTTCATTTAACTTGATACTTGGATCAGTGTTCACTTTGAAGGGCGGAATGTCATGAAACTTATCGTAATCTTCTGACATGTCTGTCTTGTCCTCCACTCCCACAATGACTCTTTTCCCTGAAAGAACTATGTGGCGCTTTGGCTCATCGTGTGATGTACTCGCTTGCTTATCTTTTCTTTTTTTCGGTAGGGTAGACATGTCCTTCACATAGAAAACCTGAGCCACTTCACTGGCTAGGACGAATGGTTCGTTCTCGTACGAAAGATTCTTGAGATCCACTGTAGTCATTCCGTATCGTGGGTCTACCTCTACCCCGCCTCGTAGGTTGAACCATTTGCACTTGAACAAAGGGACCTTAAAAGTAGGTCCATAGTCAAGTTCCCATATCTCCTCTATGTAACCATAATATGTGTCCTTTGTCCCGTTGTAGTTTGTTGCATCAAAGCGGACTCCACTGTTTTGGTTGGTGCTCTTTTTATCTTGGTTGGCTGTGTAAAATATATTTCCATTTATCTCGTACCCTTGAAAAGTCAATATAGTTGAAGCTGGTGATGTGGCCAACAAGTATAGCTGTTCTTCAACATTGGTGTCATTAATGAGACGTCTTTTTAACCAACTGCTGAAAGTCTTCATGTGTTCTCCATCAATACAATCTTCAGTTTTCTCCGGGTATTTGGAGCGTAAAACATTCTTGTGTTCCTCGACATACGGACCCACCAAACTGGAATTATGTAGAACGGTGTCGTGTGCTTGAGTGAAAGAATCCCCGTCTTGACATATTGTTGCTTTCTTTCCTAGGGTGCCTTTTCCATGCAGTCTCCCCTCATGACGTGATTCAGGAACACCGATCGGCTTCAGATCAGGAATAAAATCTACACAAAACTCAATGACCTCCTCTGTTCCATAACCCTTGACGATGCTTCCTTCTGGCCTAACCCGGTTATGCACATATTTTTTTAAGACTCCCATGAACCTCTCAAAGGGGAACATGTTGTGTAGAAATACAGGACCGAGAACAGAAATCTCTTCGACTAGGTGGACTACAAGGTGCGTCATAATATTGAAGAAGGTTGGTGGGAACACCAACTCGAAGCTGACAAGACATTGGACCACATCCTTCTCTAAATTTTTTAGAGTTAGTGGATTGATGACCTTCTGAGAAATTGCATTGAGAAATGCACATAGCTTCACAATGGGTTCTCGAACATTTTCCGGTAGAAGCCCTCTCAATGCAACCGGAAGTAATTGTGTCATAATCACGTGACAGTCATGAGACTTTAGGTTCTGAAATTTTTGCTCTGCCATGTTTATTATTCCCTTTATATTTGATGAGAAGCCAGATGGAACCTTCATACTGCGAAGGCACTCAAAAAATATTTTCTTCTCTTCTTTAGTAAGAGCGTAGCTTGCAGGACCTGGCTGATTCTCTGAATGAGTATCGTCTCGATGCATCTCTTCGCTCATACGTTGATGGGCCTGCCTTCCTTTCGGTGTACCTTTTTTTGACTTCCCATCTTTTGACTTCCCATACACGCCCAAGAAGTTTAGCAGGTTGCAGCAAATGTTCTTTGTCACGTGCATCACGTCGATTGCAGAGTGAATCTCTAGCATTATCCAATAGGGCAGCTCCCAAAATATAGATTTCTTCTTCCACATGGGTACGTGGTTGTTTGCGTCATTCGGAACAGTGAGTCCGCCAGGACCCTTTCCAAATATTACAGTTAAATCCTTGACCATATCATGTATAACAGAACTAGAAGGGCGGGTAGGCCTCGGCCGATGATCTTCCTCACATTTGTAATGCTTGCCTTTCTTCCTTAACGGATGCTTGGGTACAAGAAACCGACGATGACCCAGGTACACATTCTTGTTACCTAAATGTATACTATCAGTCTCAGCTAAACAGTGCGTGCATGCATTGTATCCCTTGTTTGACTGTCCTGAAATGTTGCCAAGAGCAGGCCAATCATTGATGGTTACAAAAAGCAAAGCTCGTAGATCAAATTCCTCCAGTTTGTGCTCATCCCACACACGTACACCTTCTTCACGCCACAACTGCAAAAGTTCTTCAACTAATGGCCTGAGGTACACATCAATGTCGTTGCCAGGTTGCTTCGGGCCTTGAATGAGCACTGGCATCATAATGTACTTCCGCTTCATGCACAACCAAGGAGGAAGGTTATAGATACATAGAGTCACGGGCCAAGTGCTGTGACTGGAGCTCTGCTCTCCAAAAGGATTAAAGCCATCTGTACTTAGACCAAATCTTAAGTTCCTTGCGTCATCTGAAAATGTCGGGAACTCTCTGTCAATTTTTTTCCACTGGGACCCATCCGCGGGGTGTCTCAACATCAAGTCTTTTTTACGATCTTCTTTGTGCCATCGCAACAACTTGGCATGCTCTCTGTTGCTGAACAAACGTTTCAACCGTGGTATTATAGGAGCATACCACATCACCTTTGCAGGAATCCTCTTCCTGGGGCGCGGCTCGCCCTCAACATCACCAGGGTCATCTCGCCCGATCTTATACCGCAAAGCACCGCATACAGGACATGCATTCAATTTTTCGTGCTCACCGCGGTAGAGGATGCAGTCGTTAATGCATGCGTGTATCTTATGCACCTCTAATCCTAGAGGGCATACCACCTTCTTTGCTTCGTACGTACTAGAGGGCAATTCGTTATCCTTTGGAAGCATCTTCTTAACTATTTTCAACAAATTTTCAAATCCCTTGTCAGAAGTACCATTCTCTGCCTTCCATTGCAGCAATTCAAGTGTGGTACCCAGCTTTTTCTGATCATTTTGACAAGTTGGGTACAACAATTTGGCGTGATCAGCTAACATACGCTCCAACTTCAACCTTTCGTTTTCACTTCCACAGTCCATTTGTGCATCACGAATGGCCCGACGAAGATCATCGTCGGGCTCATCAATAATGGGATCTTCTTCAGTTTCGTCTTCTCCCATTGTAGTATCACTGAACCAAGGATACTTGTCATTATCCTCCTCT
Organism: Poa annua; assembly: GCA_026929855.1. NCBI lineage: Eukaryota > Viridiplantae > Streptophyta > Magnoliopsida > Poales > Poaceae > Poa > Poa annua. Next base: position 67,846,401 of record CM049439.1, on the reverse strand, counting down.
TGTTCATTTTCTTCCATCATAACCCCTGTTTCTCCGTGTTTGGTCCAACAATAATAACCAGGCATAAAACCATTATGCAAGAGGTGGGAGTGAATGACTTTTGAGGTAGAGTGATCACTCATATTCTTGCAGGCACTACATGGACAACGAATAAAACCATTCTTCGGCTTGTTTGCCTCAGCCACATGGAGAAAATTATGCATGCCATCAATGAACTCAGGACAACATCGGTCACCGTACATCCATTGTCGGTTCATCTGTATTACATAAAAGTATATCGAACCCCATTATTACACTACTGTCATGAATAATATGTAAGAGCAAATTAATTAATACAAGGTCATCCATTAAAATAAGAGTAGAGTAGTGACAACTGGTAATACATAGTTCTCATAAAACATACATTAACTGAAACAAATATAAAAATTATCTAAAGAATTTAAATCCAACAACAAATGCGATCAAAATCGCAACTAAGGTAAATACTGAACCCACAGCATAATGATACCAAGCCTCCCGATTAATGTCATATTTTCTAATCCTTTTTATCTTCAAGCGCATTGCATCCATCTTGATCTCGTTACCATCGACCACGTCGGCAAGTTTGAGCTCTAATTTCATCTTATCTTCTAAGCATTGAAGATAAAGATCTTCACTTCTTTTCAATTTTGCTTTCAAATCATTGTTTTCTTTATTCAAAAACTCGACAATAGGGTCAGGTTCAATTTCCGGTTCAACTACCTCCTACATAAAAATAAATCTATGTCAAGTTGGTCGGCATAATTGCCAGAAACATAAAATGAAATAAATAGTTTTGAAAATATACCACATCCGAATCATAGACCGGACGAGGACCGACGGGGACGGATATCAGAACCATGACACTATACATATAATACAAGTTAGAAAATTATACAAGTAATAACTATGCATCTAAACCATAAAGCTATGTTTTTAAAAATCAAATAAAATAAAAGATATAGGCTCACCGAGGTGGTGCCGGTGACGGGACGGCGCGGGCGATCGACGTCGATAAGGCTCCTCACGACACTAAAACACATAAATCATTATTTAGTTTGAGCACAAATTGCACATATGAAACAAATGAAATCTTAACTTAGGCATTTCATCAAACACCTTGCTTGCACAAAAAATTTGAAATGAGCAAAATGAGCTAAATAAGCAATGCCGGAAAGAGGATGAAGCGGCTAACCGTGGGGTGCCTTCAATCTTGCCAAATGGTGATTTTTTTTTTGAGAAAATGGAGATGAAATGGGGTTGAAAATGGTGAGCTCGGGTTGAGCTGAGAAAATGATGAGCTCGGATGGGAAGAAGGCGGCGTATAGCCGAATTAGTAGTCCCGGTTCATAACACGAACCGGGACTAAAGGTTGCTGGCGCTGGGCCCCACGCCTGCCACCGCCTGTGGAGATCCTTTAGTCCCGGTCCAAATTTAATTTGGGACTAAAGGGTGAACCTAAGCTCCGTTTTCCACTAGTGTATGCACGCTACGCACAGGGCGGCATGAATCCATCCGATGTACGAGAGAACGAAGATAATGTCCAGCGCCTTGCCCATTCTCTGTCCGTACAAGATCGCCGAGATGAGCGTGGTCCAGAGCACCGCGACGGCGAATCATCCAATGGAGATCGGCTGGGGGAGTTCTTCGGTCGGATCCTTGCTAGGGCGTGAAGGGATAATTCCTCTAAACAGCTCCTTGATCACTAGCTCGGTGCTTAGGCGGTCCATGGCGAGCGAGTAACCCAGGTGCCCGGCGGCTCAAGCAGTGGTCAGGTACAGGACGACGACGGCAGTGCGTGGCGGGCCGATCGCTCCGGTGGCGAAGAAGACGAGCAGGAGGCCGCAGGTGAGACAGATGAACTCGGGGTATCGCCGCCAGTTCCACTTCCACCGGACACAGAGGAAGAGGAGGAAGAAGACGTAGAAGCAAAGGGTCCCTGCCTTGACCCACACCTGCTGCCCGACGAAGTAGACCAGCAGGAGCGGAGGAACGGCCAGGGCCAGCACCAAGAAGGTAGCGAGGATAACCCAGCCACGGACAATATTTACACGAGTGGCCGGGTCGAGCTTGATGAAGCGCTCGTGAATGGACTTGCTCAAGACCGGCAACGCGCGGATGGCCAGTGAACGCAGCGCCGGGTAGACGAGCCGGCGGAAGCGGTCTCGCCAGGAGGGCTTCTCCGCCGGCGGGACGTTCTCGGTGCCAGCCGAGAGATCTCCGTCGGCGCCGCTTACCGGAGGCAGCAGGGAAATCGGCCATGGTGCTGGGCATTGGGCAAGGCGGCGGAGAGGAATCTGCCTATGCATGGTTGGGGTTCAACTTCAGGGACGATATAAGGGGGAGCCACACGCCGAGAGCCTCCTTCACTTTCCGTTTCATCTACCCGTTAATCACGCCCACGTATTAATGCGCAACGCCTTTCGTCTCCCCAACGCAGTTTACGTCGCCATTAATTCATTGGCCTTCCCATTCGTCTTCTCCGGTTGCACATAGGAAACATATGGTAAAATCAATTATGGAATCTTTAATTGCTGCCTCTTCGTCTTCCCAATCAATAAATCTTTGTAGATTCTCGCCTTCGAGGCCTCAATGTTCGCCCGTTCCTGCCTTCGGTGGCTCGGTCCGCCTGTTCGTAATATCCATTGTGAAATGCCTTCGAGTACTATATTGATCTGGTGGATACCAATGGGCAATTAATGGCGGCAGCGGCTTCAATTGGATACATCCGGCAATTGGGGCCTGTTAGGTTTACCCATATTCTATTTTTCAGCTAGCTGAAAATGGAATTCGCCGTCAGACAGATCTTCAGCCGTCCATCTCAGTCCTGGCGTGCATCTTGTAGTGCTCCTCAGTTAACCTTTGGTTTTCTCTGGTACGCCGTTTTATTCGTTCAGTTAGTCTGGTCGAACTGGTTTTTTTCTCTTTCGCTGCTCCTGCTCATTTCCCCCTTCCCCATTTCTCTCACGGAGAGAGAGAGAGGCATGCGACGAGGCGGAGGCGCGAGCTCTCCCACGCCGGAGGTGGTAAGCGCCGCCGCTCGGGTGTGGCTGTCGTAGCCCGCTCTTTCCTTTGACCGCGGGATCTGCTCGGTGCTCGTGCTCCCCTCTTCCTGTTCCGTCCCAACCCACCTCACCCCACTCCAGTCCCTCGGATCCCTCCTCTTCGTCATGGTGGCCGGTCGATGCTTTTGCTGGGCTCCCACGGGGCGATAGGGTTCCACTGCCGAGGACCTCGGCTACACCACAGGCGCCACGTCGAAGAGGTCCATGTGTGGCTGCATCGGCCAAGAGTGTGGCAACAACCTGCGCGGGCACGTCGTCGAGCGGTGTTTGTGGAGGCACGCGACCTTCTCGCCATGAATCCGAGCAACTTGTTCATCCGCTGCACCTAGAAGCTTCCTTTCTATCAACCAGGAACTCCATGCATTTGGTGAGTTTTTACACTTCCTCCTTCAATTTCATTTTCACATTTCACTGTTCCAAATTTGGCGTCTCATTCAGTTGGATGCTTGAATGTATGCTTGTGAACCTCGGATGTCGATTACGCTGATTATTATATAGAAAAATTGACGAAAATTTGGTTGCATACCATCTGTTCGTCATAATGCCTGTGAGATATGCATTGTGTTCTGTTCATGTGCTTATGTACTGTTAGCCTGTTAGGAATGATCAGAAAAGTGCAGGCATTGTATATTTCAAGCTCTATGCCTACCAATGTAGACCCCAATGCGTTCTTGTAGCCTTTGTTTGCTTGACCTGCTTCTCTCTTTCTTCATGCTTGGTTCTAGAAAAGATGGAGGTGCAATGCTGGAGAAATTTGCATCAGCATTTCATAGTCTGCTATAACTTAAACGAACTAATCTGTCTTTGTTTTAGGTGAAGTGAAAACTGTGAAGAATCAAGTATTTGAGGATGATAGTGATTCTTCTTATTTAGATGATTTTTCTTTTTTTAAACACCTTTACCGTAGGGAAAATCCCTACGGTTGATTCATGATTTATCTTCTTCGGATGATGTATGTCTTGAGTCTTAGTATATATATTTTTCTCATTTGCTCCTCATTCTTCATTCTATTCAGTTTATCTTGAGTATTTTGAATCAGTATTTCTTCAAAACATTTGGTCATTCATACATGAACAAACAGCTATGCTATTTGTGTCTATAGAGGGTCTTGTGAACTGTAGATTATCATTTTTGCGGTAAAGAAATAAAGTATGTCTTGAATCTTTTTCATAGTGCTCATCCGTACAGATATGCTGGAGCGAAGGTCGATGTCCAAGGTCTTGATGTTTTCAAGGTGACCAGCTGCAATTTTTCTAGTATTCTGGCTGGCACTAAATTTTGTGTAGTTCTGCTAGCAATTTCTCAGATATTCAAGTTGTTACTAATTCTAAGTTTCAATTCAGGAGTTTCTGTGTGTGTTAGGGGAAGATCAGTGTAGCGGATATGGTAGCATTTTCCCCTTCTGAAGTAGCACCAGGAAAGCATGATGGTAAGTTGGTAGCCTCATATGCAACATTTTTTCTTCTATGAATATACTTTTGGAAAACTTACTCATTCTTTTGTTTCTTTTCAGGTAATCTCAAATACTGGTAGAGTTCCATTACTCTTGTGAACATTATTTAAAAATGGGATCCGTGATGGGCAGCTGAGCTTTAGGGGCAAGCGAGTTCTGGAGGTAACTTCCATTTTATAAATTTTTCTGAATGGTTCTCTGGTAGCTTCGTACTAGGTTTATGGCCCTGCTCCTGCTTCCATAGAAGCAGAATATGTGCCACTGTTTGGATTTCTGCATGACACTAGTGTAGGTACTTAGTTTATTTTGAGTCCTTTGGGAAAAGTTTTTGAGCTTGATGTCGATGTATCCAAAGCACCTGCTAAATTTGTTTTCTACATGCCCACGGCACTAGAAGTCATAAAGTTTATACAAATATTCAAAATTCAGCCTTATGGCCCATGGCATGTTCTTTATTTTTAACGCTTCAAATCTGAATCATTAATTTTATTTTCACAATTGATGCAGCTTGGATGTGGATCCGGCCTAACTGGGATTTTCGCCTGCTTGAAGGTGTGTTCATCATCTCTCTACTGCTTATGGTGTTTATCTAATTATCGAATACTTTTTATTTCAATTTTTTTTTACAGTTTTCTTTAATTTGGAGACTGCGTGTCTTTGACATTTGTTGTAAAACATAAACCATGGATTAATTTCTTGCTTAAATTCCACTACAGGGTGCATCTAGAATTCAGTTTCAGGATATTTCATCTCATTCTTATGTTTTTTGTCTCTCATTGTCATTCTTATTTGGTCAGTTCAAGTATCATTCCAGTTTCCTCAGTTTAGTCTTTATTTGTCCAGTTCTAGTATTCCTCAGTCATCACTTCTCATTCCTCAGTTCCATGCTCTATCAGTTCTTCTGTTTCTCATTTTTTATCATTCTAGTAACTCAGTCTTATTAGTCTCATTGTAGCTCTTATTTGTTAAGTCTTATCAGTCTCTCATTCTAGTAACTCAGTCTCACAGTTAATTCTTCAGTATTTAGTCATTTTTCCAGTCACTCATTTGCTTCTTTAATTTTCTCATTAAATTATCAGTCCTCACTCATCAGTCATTTTTTCTTCATTCTGTCAGCTATTTCAATCTCATTCTAATTTAATTCAATGTTCTTTCTTCTTTCTGTTTTCACTATATTTTACTCAGTCTTGTTTTCAATCTCTCAGTGTATCATTTTAAATTGCTCAGTTTTTCAATCTTATTCTCTGCTACTCATTCCCAATCTCGTTTGTTTATTCATTCATTTTAATTTGTTCGTTCTTTATCCTCTCGGTAGATCGTATTTGTGAAGTCACTTTTTTATCCTCAGTCTATCTACATTGTTTATGTCACTTTTTGCTCAGCCATTTTTTTCATATAATTTTCTCAGCTTTGCATTCTTAATTATTTTAGAATCTCAGTTTTCACTCTTTCATTCTTCTTTGGGTTCAATCATAAGTCATTTGCAATTTCTACTTGTCGAATCACTCTTCATTGTATTTGGACTAATTTTCTAACTCTTTCTTCAATCCTTAGTTTATTATCATCTTGACTAAATAGAGTTTTATTGCGTGGATTTTGCTTCATGGTTATCACTCTCTTGAGTGCATTTTCTTTTGTCTTATTTTTTCTTCTTGTCTAACTCTCTCTACACAATGATCTTTTTCTAGAATATTCTCTCAGTCTCTCATTCTCATCAATTCACTCTTTCATAAATTTCAGGGGTCTTGTGCTCACAGTACAACTGCACCTTCTACGCCAATCTGCAGGATCATATTCATGCTTGGTGTTTGGTAATTTGAGACTTGAAGCAGAATAGGGCATGTCAGTTTGTTTGATATGAAATTTGGTTCCATTTTTCATACCTACTGTAATTTGTATCCGATGCTGCTAGATGGTTTAGTTGTTTCCTGCTTGGATTTATTCCTCTACTTGTATAGATGATCAGAACGTGTGTGTAATTTGCATGATACAAACATATCGATTTGTGTTGCAAAGTTGTTGTACTGCACTGTTCTAATATTAGTTCCGATTTGTCTCCAGTTTCTTTCTTGTTTCTGTATACACCAGACGAGTTACACTGATGAAACTGCAGCGGGCGCTGAAGTGATTTTACTAAAAAAATGGCATTTATGTATTTCTCCAAGGCATTTTTCTTCTTTTTTTTCCTCACGTATATTCAATGATGAATGTCTGAGACTTCCTGCCAGAGTTCAAGTGCTTGTCAATTTTTCAGGGGCGGTAAACACCAATTTTGTTTTCCCTTCTGGCTGAAAAAACCGGTAGAAAAAATCAGACTGATTTTTCCTATCATTTGGTCGGACTGAAAATACTAAGGAAATACTTACAGTATAAAAAGTGTCTGATGACGAATTGGATTTTCAACTAGCTGCTGGTTAGACAGTCCCGTTTACCCTAGGTTTATACCCCCAGTTCATCCTACCAAAAAGTTGGTCATGACATATCTCTACCCACTTGTTTGGCCTTTGCCATTTTTTGGCTGCGTAATTAGGGATATTAAAACTGAGCCAAATAGGAGCTCTCTCACGACCTTTGCTTTCTGTGCCGTACGATCGTGCTGCTGGGACAATCCTGACCGTCCATTTTCGTTTAGTTGCGCTAAATGGGCTGATTATCCCGAGGGCAGCTACTCTGGGTATCAAATTGCTACACTGTGGTTAATTGGGCCAAAAACCTCCCTGAGCCCATCTATCCGAGGCAGGGGAAAACGTACAACACGCCTCCCTACGGCGGCTCGTCTCTCTCCGTCTCCCCGCAAGAACGTGACATGCCCTCTCGATCTCTCTCCTCCGGCGACGTAGGGCAAAGATCTGGCGCCGCCACACCAGACAACTTGACGAGTCGTGCCCACTGGCAGCCATGCCGCACAAAGACTGCAGGACAACCTTCGAGGAGAGTGATGAGCGCTCGGGAAGCCAAGGGCATAGTCCAACCGGTCAGGTAGAACGGCGATCTCCTTCCTCTTCCTCCTCCCGCATTGTTTTTCCTTGGATATACTCTGTCCCTCTCTGCTATTCTTCATCTGGCTCGCCTTGTTGGCTGCGTCAGTTTATTGATCTCAGCGAGCGTCCCCGATTTGTCCTGAGACCCAATTTCTCCCTCCCGGAGGAATCCTCCCGCCACCACGCGTCCACGCCGTTGACAAGAGGTGTATCTCCTATGCTTTTTTCAATTCTCACGGGAGATGGTATTCCGGCACACCCCCATTTTTTTTGGAAAATTTTCAGATCGGTCTCCGCTCGCCGTCCGGCTGGCCGGCTGGGTGATCTCTCCTTCACGTCTTCCCCGCATGCCGGCCGGTCGAATGATCCGTTCGCGCAGGTGCGTTCATTTCCTCCGCATTCTATCTGTTGAATTCGATCGATTCTGATCTAAGATGGTTGCAGGATCCTGTCACCATGCTGTACACATCCACGAGCAGTACGAACGATAATTCTAAACGTTCACTGTTGAAGAGAGAAGAGACAAAGCAAGGGTTGTGGGGACTGCTGCCACTCCGGCCTCGACGATAAGATGGACCAAGTAGCATCCATCCATTAAAAGCTCGTCGTTGCTTTGCTAATTTTATACTGCATGTCCAACGAATATCTGTAAATCTTATTATAACACCAAAAGATACCAAAAGATAGTTGATTGATAATTTGCATGCTTAGTCGTTTAGTTGTTTTTACTGTAGTATAAAGCTTCTGGAACTTTAGATGATCAACCACGTGGTGGTTCAATTAATCCATTACAAGGTTATGTGGTGAATTCAGTGCACTGATTTGGTCGTTCCTCCCTTCTCCTAAGATTCGTATTTTTCCGATTCGATTTGTGAGTATTGATTTGGGTAGAATAAAACCATCACGTGGGTTAATTGGTCGGCAATATATGGCGCTGCAAAATCAGTGTGGAGTTCGTTCAAGCTCTCATGAACAACGGTATGCAATGTTTTTACATCTTGTAGAACATGCAGATTTTTTGTTCTCTATTTTTGTACAGTGCTGCTACTAAATATATTACAGGACGTACGAGACATTTTCTTGGGGTCGCGATACTAATTATGAATTCAACAATGAGGTTTTGATCTTGCAAAATCGAACCTTGAAAATGCTAGACCAAGAATGGTATATTAACAGAACAATGCAATGTTATATTTCATATATATTCAAGATATATATTTTGTTGCATCAATAATCAAGATCCAGGTGCATCCTGTCTTAGGTACTATGTTCTCATTCTGTTGTATCAAATATGCAAATTTATCTCCACTAGACTCTTGTGTTTTTTGTGGATAGGGTGAACACACAATATATTTTCACCAGATATGTCACAACTTTTATAGAACACAGACTGAGTGGTTGATATGACATTGCATTATTTTCTAACGGTGGTTAATTTATTTCAAGTGGTCACGGTTATTGTTGATCTGATGTAAATGAAGACTGCAAAGACGAACATGCAATGACCCTGGGTTAAGGGTTATATGTAATTTCTTGGTGTTTATTCTTCCATGGTCTAGCAACCATATACACTATAATGCAGCTGATGAGGTGCCTTTCTAGATTACCTTGCTGAGAAATGGGAAGGATAACAAAAGACTTGGATGCTGCAAGCACCATAATAAGTTAAAAGAAATTTTGCTCTCATGTCAACCTTACCATGCTGATGCATAACAATGTTTCCATGTAGAAGTTGAATATAGCTAGAGCGATCTATTGTTGCTTTATGTTAGGAAAACAAACAAAATATTCAGAGACAATCATGTTATGGTATGACTTGTCTCCCATTTGTGACATGTCCTTATTAGCTTCTTGTTGGTATTCTTACGTTCTAATCTGATATCTGAAGTGTTTCACGTCAATCTCTAATTAGTATCTATACGAAGTGTGCTTTGACATATATAGTGACCCCTAATTCATTCGGGATATAATTTCATATCATGTTGTCGATGATTGTACCGTATTTTATTGTTTTGTAACATAAGGTTATTTTAACTTTGCCATCCACTATGTATTGAATTTTACCATCCATTAGATTGCTCATTGTCAATCAATTCGTTAGCATTCAGTCAAGTAGTGCACAACTTTGTGCTTACAATTTGTTGAGGAAGCTTAATCGATGCTAAAGTTTGGTCCGTAAATTCAGTTTCTCTTGACTAGGACAGTGTGCAAAATTTCATATAATCCTTTGTTTCTATTGCACAAAGCTTTTAGGCAGCATAAGTGATCCTCCAAGTTGAGCACATACATGGCTCAACTTAGGGATTATGTAGGTATTTGAATATATTTTTTTATTTCTTACCACCATATTAGATAAACTTTTAACTTATGCTGTCAGGGTCTTCATCAGACTGGCTCATCATCAGTGGCGACGGTGAAGTTGACCTATTGCTGTCGTGGGGCTATCATAAACGAAGAAAGGGAAGCTGCATAACAAAATCAAATGTGTGTGTTGGGCATGTCCTATAGTACTATTGATTGGTCCTGACCATCTGTACAAAAGGATACAAGTGTTCTAATGCGTGGGCTTATGAGTAAAGTTATGGATTAATGGGATGAAATAGCGCAGCCTTGTACAAAGTTCCTAACATTTTATCGCCGAAGTGGCAATGTTTATATTCCTTTTCCGTCATCAACTAAAAATCCTGTGGCACATATACCGACACGGAACGTGCGCCATCAGCCCTCTTACAGCTATAAGTTTATAATATTTTATATAATCTTTACAAAACACTACGATCTCATAAAAATCTATATTTCTAATGGACGGGCGCGGCAACGCGCGCCTACATGATCTAGTCAGCCCATGTAACACTTCACTAGGGGAATAACCTGCTATGCCCACGGGTTTTGCCGTTGGTGTAGCCTCGAAATCTGTTGGCATGCAGCTGTGCCAACGGTCACCATCGGCATAGCTCTGCCGGTGAAACTTTTATCGGCGTAGCTTCATGCATGTCGGTGTATATATGCGGCTATCGGCGTAGGTGCTCTCTGCCGACGTTTTTTTTACTATCGACGTCTAGCGGGCGTCGGCACGCATTTCTGACGGACGGTAACTTTGGGCGGCGACTACACCGACAACAATACTGTTGGCCTAACATTAAACAACGCCGACGATATTGCCAGCCCAAGGAGCGCATTGGGAAAAAAAATTTAGTTATTATTTTTGTTTTATTTTTTCGGTCGGTCACACATTTAAAATGTCAGTGTAGCCTGCTATGCTGACAAATTTGGTCGTCGGTGTAGTCTCGAAATCCATCGGCATACAGCCGTGCCAACAGCCACCGTCGTTGAAACTTTTGTAAGCATAGCTCTGTGGCCATCGGCGTATGTGCTTTGTGCCGACGGTTTTTTCCGGCCGTCGGCATCTAGCGGCTATCTGACGGACGATAACTTGACGGACGGCGGTGGATGGCGACTATTCCGACAACAATATTGTTGGCCTAAGAAGCTATGCCGACAACAATACTGTCGGCCTAAGAACCGCACTGGGCAAAAAATTCCAATTTATTTTTATTACTATTATTATTTAGTGAAGCTTATGAATTTTCTCTTGATGGGTTCAATATTTTTGTAGTGAAATTTAATTTGGTTTCTTTGGTTTAATGACGGGAAACGGAATTATCTGTTAATGGAGATGCATGTGCATGGTACTTTTTGCGATTATGACTATTTCGACTGTCATCCACGACTGCCACGTATGCCACATACGTTTAAATATATGATTCTAACCGATTCACTATTTCTTTTTTGTGAACTTGCAGGACCCATGAAAATGCTGGAGTCAACAAAGGCAATCTTGTCGAAACTATGTAAGGATAAGGAAATTCAGGTTATGATACTCATCAGCCTCATGTTGTTTGATGTTGGTAGAAATCGTTATATATGTTGGTAGCCTCCTCAATATATGGCCCAAAAATCGCTGATACTCAAGATGAACAAACGAAAATAAAGTTCAACTCAACCTTTGAATTAAAACCTGACAAAGGGTTTTTCTTCAGCCCAAATACTAATGTTCTGATCCGGGAAGAAATTTGTGTTCACATGAATATTCTGGTGGAATCATTGTCGGATAAGTATCTTGGATTACCAACGTTGGTTGGTTTGGATCGGAGTGACTGCTTTCAGCATTTGGTGGAGAGAGTATGTCAAATGATCTGTGGATGGAATGAGAAATTACTTTCTATGGGGGTGGGGGGGGGGGGGGGGGGGGGGGGGGGGGGTGGGGAGGAGATCTTGCTGAAAGCCATAGCGCAGGCTATACCGGCATATGCCATGTCGGTGTTCAACAGGCCCAAACAAGTCTGTAAAGCGATTTGTAATGCAGTCGCAAAGTACTGGTGGGGAGGAACTGCAACACAACGCAAGATGCATTGGATGGCTTGGTGGAAGATGAGTGTCCCTAAGCGTGAGGGAGGGATGGGTTTTCGTGACCTCCATTGTTTCAATCAAGCAATGTTGGCGAAATAGTGTTGGCGGCTGTTAAGCGACCCTGACTCCTTGTGTGCACAGGTATTGCGTGCAAAGTATTATCCTGATGGGGATTTAATCAATGCTACACTTAAGAAAAGATCATCCTTTACTTGGCAGAGTATCATGTCTGGCCTGAAAACTTTCAAGCGAGGTTGTATATGGCGTCCAGGTAATGGAAGTACTATCAATATTTGGACGGATCACTGGGTTCCGTCTAGTCCGACACGTATGGTAGTGACACCTGGAGGCAGTTGTGTGTTGACTCGGGTGGAGCAGCCAATTGACCCAATTTCAGGGAATTGGGATGAGGAGCTACTGAGAGATAATCTTCAGTCGGTAGATGCGCAACGTATTCTATGTATCCCTCTCCCAAATTTTGGGCAACCTGATTTTATCGCCTGGCATATCACTAAAACAGGTTGTTTTTCTGTCAAAACCGCATATCATCTTGAATGGCGGGCAGAATACAGGAGGAGAGCTCAACGTTCGGACTCCTCGGATCGGTCCTCCCCGCATGATGTATGGAGGAGGGTTTGGAAAGCCAAAGTTTCTCGCAAAATTCAGATATTCACGTGGAGAGCTCTACATGGGATTGTGCCCTGTTTGTGTACGCTGGCAAATAGGCATATTGGTTTGACTGTCAACTGTCCAGTGTGTACGGTTGATGCTGAGGATTTGCGTCATATGCTGTTCAAATGTCCTAGAGCTATTGAAGTCTGGGACAGGCTGAACCTGAAGGCTGTTATTACCTCAGCAGCGAGGATGGATGCCTCAGGCTCTATGATCATGGAGGAATTGTTGTGCTCCAAGTCTCCCGGAGGTATCACATGTGATATGGATCACCTTGCTGAATTGGTGATGATCACGTGCTGGTATTTGTGGTGGTCTCGAAGACAAATCAAGAATAAGGAGAGTGTGCCGAGCCCAGCAAGGTCTGTGATTAACATTGCTGGTATTCTGGCTAATAGTGTGGAGCATAAAGGCGTTGGTAATATGATCCGAAGAGATGGGTGGAGCAGACCGGCTTCGGGTGTCTATAAACTCAATGTCGATGCTGCTTACGATATTGACACAGGACGTGGTGCAACGGGTGCTATTATCCGTGATGCGGGAGGTAATTTTATTGCAGCAGCCTGTGGCTATACTGATTGGGCCACTGATGCTACATCAATGGAGGCCTCAGCGGTGTTGGCGGGACTTAAGCTCGCGGAACAATCTGGTGCCACTTCTTTGGTGGTTGAATCTGATGCTCTGGAGGTGGTGCAAGCAGTTAGCAATCCCTCGGAGTTCAGAGGTTCGAGTGTGGTGGTGGTAGATGATTGCCGGCATTTACTAACGATGCCAGGCATGGCAACAATTCAACATTGTCCAAGAGAAGCGAATGGTGTCGCACATGCGCTTGCTCGTCACGGTTCTGTAGAGGGAGTTAATGTGTTTTGGTTCGATGATCCTCCCCAGTTTCTTGTATCAGTTCTTGTAGAGGACCGTGTTATTATTCGTCAATAAAGTTGCTTAAATTTCAAAAAAAAAACAGACAAAGGGTTTCTTAGGATCTGAACGCAAAGATCTGTTAGAATTAGAAGTAATCAGAGGCTCGGGGATATGCCTACTTGGAGTTTGCGGTCGGCGACGAGGTAACCGTTGAGCTTGTTAATGGCCTCCTCGGCGTTCTCGCGGCTCTCGAAGGTGAACCAACGAAGTCGATGCCGTAGTCGAGGCTCACCCTCGTGAGGTTGCACTTGATGAGCGGCCCAAACCACCTAAATAGCATACTCAGCTCGCACTCGCCGGGTATGTCGCTCAGTGGCAAGTTGGTCACGCATACGAGGTCTCATAGCTTCTAGTGGCTGTCAGAGCTAGAGGAGGTGGTCAGCAGGAGCAGGTCTGCAGGTGCCTTCCCAGACGGCATCCCTCCTTGCATGTGTTGAGGAAGAAACAACCGTGGATTTTGCATGCTCCATATCCTCTTGTCTCGGTGGTGACATGCGCGTTTATCATCTGAGAGAAAAAAAACATGGCGAATGTTAGTACACGCATTAGGAAGAGTTGTATGAATATTGACAGTACCTGTGATGACAGCGCGCTATATTTCAAATTGACCCAAAACAAGTTTTGAAAATAAATATTTATAAAATATTATTTAGAAAACATCCCCTTCTAGACGTGGAAATTAAACCAAATGGAGCCCACTACCGGAAAATTTTCTTTTGCCGTGAGGACAGGTCTTTGCCGTGAGCCAACATTTTGCGGAACATGGCACAGATGGCTTTGCCGTGAGGAAGAGAGCGAGGTACACGGCAAACGCACTGTACACGGCACATCGGATTTATGGCACACGGCAAAGTACACAATCACGGCAAAACGGACACAATACACACGGCATAGAATCCCCGCTCGGCAAAGCGCTCTTTGCCGTGCGCCTTCGAGCACCCGCACGGCAAACTAGTGGGACCAGCGACGACCAGAATTTCCACCCTTCCCGCGCAGCCCAATAAATCGCGGGAAATATCTTTGCCGTGCGTGGATATAATAACTCACGGCAAAGAGTCGACAAATTTTATTTCCCCGTGGCGGCAAAATTCCCGCGCTCTAAATAAATTCGCGGGAAAGGCTGTGATGTGCCACTGAGCCTAGCACACGGCACATCGCTTCTTTGCCGTGTGCAACCGACGCACGGAACACGGCAAATGGGTTCTTTGCCGTGTGCCACTGATCCTAGCACACGGCAAAGAATTCTTACTTTATTGATTTTCCTTTGTTAAAGCTTCTAGTATGTTTATTTACTTCATGTAATTAAGTTTCTCTTAATAATATGCATCGAAACCCCGAATAAGTGGTCCGAACGTGCGAGGCGTAGTCTAGCCCTGCCCGAGGCGTTCAAAATGGGTGATTCGGCTTTCCTCCGTGATTATGTTAGGTTAAATCATATGAACATCTCAACCTAACTTTGAGCACATGTTACCACATGATTCCATGTCGTGCACCTGAAGTAGAAGTTTTCACCTATAAGCAGAGGGTGCAGAAACCGGCCTAGTGTGGAGTAAGCGCGGTCGGTGAAGCGGAGTCGCATGATTCCATCCTGGCAACCGAAACGGGAGTTTCCACCTCTAAGTGCAGGAACTTACTACTCGGTAAGAGGGGTCGGTGTGCGTGTCGCACCTCGGAGCTGTATCTTGGTTCCGACAACCTACCAACACACTAGTATACATATATTAGGGGACCATGCAAGTTTTGGTGGGGTTCCGACGGTCCGTACCCCCTCTACGTTGAAACCCTACATGTGCTGGAAAAAAGTCCAACCTGTCGATCTACCCCTTTGACCGGCGCCGAGAGGGGGTAGACGCCTGAACTTTTTTGCTAGGTTGTGTTAGGTTGGTACATAGGACCATGGAGAACCAACATTTCATGTGTTCCGTCGCACGATTCCATGTCGGGCACCCGAAACGGGAGTTCTCACCTCTAAGTGCAAGAACTCACTACGAAGTAAGAGGGGTCGATGAAGCGGGTCGCGCCTCGGAGCTGTATCTTGGTTCCCACAACCTACCAACACACTATTATACATATGTTAGGGTTCTATGCAAGTTTTGGTGGGGTTCCGACGCTCCGGACCCCCTCTACGTCGAAACCCTGCTCCCGCCGGAGAAAAGTCCAACCTGTCGATCTACCCCTTTCACCGACGCCGAGAGGGGGTATACGCATGAACTTTTTTTCTTGTTTGTGTTAGGTTGTTACATAGGACCATGTGGAACCAACATTTCATGTGTTCCGTCGCACGATTCCATGCCCGACACCCGAAACGGGAGTTTTCACCTCTAAGTGCAAGAACTTACTACAGAGTAAGAGGGGTCGATGAAGCAGGTCGCGCCTCGGAGCTGCATCTTGGTTCCCACAACCTAACAACACACTATTATACATATGTTAGGGTTCTATGCAAGTTTTGGTGGGGCTCCGACGCTCCGTACCCCCTCTACGGCGAAAACCTGCTCCCGCTGGAGAAAAGTCCAACCTGTCGATCTACCCCTTTCACCGGCGCCGAGAGGGGGTAGACGCATGAACTTTTTTGCTTGGTTGTGTTAGGTTGGTACATAGGACCATGGGGATGAAGGGGTTCCGGTGCAGAAAACAATAATTTTTCTAGCGAATGAACACCCTAACTAGCCAGGATCTATCTATCTAGTACATGTGATAACGGTGGCGGAACGGGTTACATTACCTCCATGTAGACCGATGGCGGGGATTACGCTCCCGCACAAGCGTTGATGATGAAGTCGTACGTAGCCGACCTCGAGGTCGCGGAGAACTTGCCGCGATGATGTAGACGATGACGCCGAGGTGTCGACGAAGACCTGCGTCGACGGGCGTCGGGCGGAAGGTGGCGTGGCGCCGGCGGCCGAGGGGGGGTGGCGCCGGCGGTAGGGCAGCGGCAGGGCTGCTGGGTGGGCGAGACGACGTCGCCCAGGCTCCTCAAATGTGGCGCCTCCGAGCACTCGCAAACATACGGAGCTTAACAACAACCCCCGGTCATTCAGATCCAGCTGAAATCGCAGGGGTAGAACTTTTCTGGAATCCCGCAGGGCAACGGCGCCCGACGGTATAGCTTTGGTGGAGAGAGGAGGCAAAACGGGCGGAGAAACAGCTCGGCCGGCTTGCTACAAATTTAATTGTATTTTCCATGAATTAATCCAATTAATATGCCTTGCTATATAAAGGGGGGAGGGGGTGTGCAAACTCCCTAGCTCCCCCATGTGGGACTAAACAAAGGAGAGGGGGGAGGGGGTTCGGCCCAGCATGGGCTGGCCGAACCAGCCATGGGCCCCACCCCCTCCTTGGTGCGGCTCCCCCTAATGGGCCCCAATTGGCCCATTAGGTGGGCTGCCCCTTTTTCCTTTATTTTTAATTAATATTAAATTAATATAAAATACTATTAATTCATAATTAATATATTTATATATAATTTAATCTCCCGTGACTCCGAAACATTTTCTGGACCACCCGAACATCTTTCGGACATTCCTGGAACCATTCCAGACCTTCCCGGAACTCCTTCCGGACCACCGGAACTCTTTCCGGATCATTTCTCTCTCTCCAATAAAATCCTATATTATTCCAGAACCTTCTCCAGGTGTCGTTAAGACCTTAAGTTTGTTACGCTACGGTTCGAGAACACTCCAGACATGGTCGAGACACTCCGCTCACCAATGACCGCCAGGGATACCTGGATGCATATGACGGTCCCTATGCATTCTACGAATATCGTCGTTGAGCCGTAAACATGATATTCATTCCCTTTGTCTCTGCGATACTACCTTGTCCGAGATGTGATCGTAGACATCCAATGTCCTGTTGCATCTCGTTACCGACATAGGTTATTAACTCGTCTGTGATATTACATCTCCATGACCTAGTCATAAGCTGCGCAGCTATATAGATGCAATCTCACCGAGTGGGCCCAGAGTATCTTTCCATTACAAGAATGAACAAATCCCGCTCTTGATCCTTACGTCTCAACATACTCTTTCGGGATACCCAAGATGGACACCGTTATTGTCATGCTATATAAGACACAACGTTTGATGCTCTCAAAGTACCCCTACGGAGTAGCAATAAGCACGGTCTCACGGTCTAAGGAATAAGCTATCATATTACTTATCTATTGCAAATGACAAACATCGTAATACGATCTTGTTGCAATACTTTGCGTATGTCCATCACCTTATTCTGCTAATAAGATGACCCCATTGTCAACCGACGTCATTGTCCTTGATCGGGAATCTCGATCAACTGTTGCCCAATGGACTAGTTCATATAGAGGCTCACTAGGGACTCTGGTTGTTTATGTATCACACGTGTATTAATAATTCCGATTAATACAGTTATAGCATAATACAAAAACCTATTATAAACTAATGAGATAATGCAATAAATACTACTTATTTATTTGCCTCTAGGGCATATCTCCTTCAGTCTCCCACTTGCACTAGAGTACAAATAAACTAGCTGCATTTTACTTCATCAAAAACCCCTTATCAAATAAGCGTTATATGATAATGCTTGCTTGTGGAAGAGTGTTACTCTGACAATCTGTACAATACATAATTGTGCGTTCTTTTGCGATCCATTGATATCAACTTGTTTGATACCAACATGTTATCCAATAACATATATACAAATACCGTAACTAAGTGAGACTTCTGTTTCCCAGCGCTTACTCTGATTCTGTTAACCAGATAATTGCCTTGAAAACACACTCAGTCACAGAGAGCTCCTTGTAACAATTACAACCTCGCGATATCTATATATACTTTCACACCCATGTAGAAGACTTGACATACTTATGTCAATCCAAAAACTAATACACTTCTACTTCCAGTAAATTCTAAATTTACTTTTACAACTGTTCTTCTTCTAAGAACATCGGTCATATTTCATCGAGCAGGTAATATGGTTTCTGTATGACGTCTAATATCACATAATAGACCAACATGTCATACAACCACCATTACCGTGTGTCATTACTCTTAATGATTAATTGGATTTCCAAGGACCATCCTTTGGATTTAATCTATTCTGACTCCTCAGATATAATCCAAAAACAACTCGACTAACTATTTAAAATTCCCGTTCTATTCCAAATAGACACTAACTTTCAAATAGTTTCACAACTTCATTAATTCTACTGGTACAATTCACAATGTGTCATTTACACAAAATGAATTCGGCTCCCACTCAAATTATGTCTCCACACATTTGAGAACACGAGCTCCCACTCAAATTATGTCTCCACACATTTGAGAACACGAGCTCCCACTCAAATTATGTCTCCACACATTTGAGGTTCCAAGCTCCCACTCAAAAATATGTCCTTTACATATTCTACCTGAGTGAACTAACTTTGACTCCCACTTAAATTCATAATTTATTTCGACATTTTGGTCAAACCAAAATCATTGATCTCTTATCAATTCGAATTCAATACAAACTACAGTATTCCATTAATACAAATCCCACAGACTTCAAGCATGTCTACATCAATGTAGTCAACAAATTTGATCTTGTCCAAGACACATTTCTTGACAAAATATGCTTTCACGTCTTTCTTATAGTTACATTTCTCATATAACACTTTATATGATGATCAAGAAATCTTATTTCTCCAAAAGGAATTATAGCAACATTTACTGTTTCAATCCTTTCTAAATGTAACTTGGATTTTCAGGCTCAAAAGCCTTTGTTCGTATTCTGATATTTTCTCAACTTTCTTTGTATTCATAAGGTGCATCTTGATCTGTCAACAAGATCTGAAACACTTAATATTATGCTGTGACCTGACAGCAATATTAAATATAACAGCACTTTATTTAGAAGCTTCTTTCATGAAAATATTATGATCTTCTCGAAGAGGATTGCAAGCAGAAAACAATTTTCTAGTCTCCCTCACTCTTAATCATCAACTTTTCATTTGTAGACATATGTCTTTTGGAACACTTTCCAATATTCTACTTTTATGAATATAGGTCTGACACCTTATTTCAAGCTTCTAATTTTATTCCATTAACCATAATTCGAAAAATCATATTTTCCTCGGAATTACATAGACAACAATACAAGTTTTGTTTCTATTGGGTTTTGGAATACACTCTCATCCAATGTGAGTAATCTACAAAGAACTATTCGTGTATATTCTGAATTATCGCATAATCCTCTATATAACGACACTATTGTCGATCTCACGAATTACCGTTGAAAAACATCTATTTTCTAAAGTGGACATCGACAATAATGTTTCGAACATATTAAGAGATCCTAAGACAGATTCTGAAAGACCACACTTTATTTAAAATAGAGTATGATTATAATACTTCACATATCACCATATATGATATTATAATATTGTGAAACGAATTTCCACAAGTCTTTTGTGTTGAAACCATAATTCAAAAATATTGCCCTTTTGATCGAATCTTGCGAATACGATATTCACAAATCTTTCTTCTGAAAAACCCCATTTGATCTTTTATCAAATTAATTTCAGACTCATGATTTATTATGTAAATACACTTATTTACCAATAATCATAGAAGAATTCGGATCAAGGAAAAATTCACCATATAATTAATTTAATAATCATTCGAAATGACTCTTAATTAATTCCCTTTCGTATTGACACTTCAATACTAATTTTAAACTTAATCAATTCGGCTCATGTAATACTTAAATAGATCAAAGTATCTATTACTTCTTACATTGCCTTTATGATCAAATTCGATGGTGTTTGTTCTAGTAACAAAATCTTTTATTCCTTGGACACATAATTTTATCATTCCTACTATTATGAATGTTATCATACAAGTAATGTGATTGAGATGTGAAAACTTTATTCATAATATAAAACAACTGGCTTGTTTCATAACATAAAACAACTGAACTTGTCTTATTACATATATGAATAACTTTGTCTTGTAACAATCAAGACACTAAACACACTTTCTCACTATTACAAAAAGGTCTTATCAAAAACTATTAATGATAACTATGATAACTTGAGGACGTGAACACCAATAGCCATCAACTTCCTTGATCACCATCTTCAGTGCCAGGTCACATCATACTCCGCCGCATATATGTGATAATCAGGGCCTGTTTCACAAACAGAACAAGTATCAAATACTTTATCATATATCAAGGGGCGAATTCATTCATAATTCTGTATATATCAAATATATACCTGTAGCATCGAAGATTTCTCCTTCGATGGAATCAACTTTCAGGGATTTGAACTCGGACACGAACTTGTAGAAGTTCATATTGTCGGCCTTCAAAACGTACTCGCGTACATGCTTCTCATAGCTTGGAGGCAGAGATATTAGGACAGTCTGAATGGCACATGAATCCGCCATCCAGTAATCGAAAACATTTGTCAGCTTGAAGTAGATGTCATACAATCTCTTCAAATGAGTCTTCAGACAGGTGTGCTCCTCCATATGAATGGTCCGGAACTCTCTAAGCTGCCTGAATTGCTCACGCCTCAATTCATCTTTGAAGTGCGTCTTTATCGCATCAATCATGACATATGGCTCCTTGTGTTGAAACAACTCTTTCAACTCAGGTGCTAGGCATACGGTCATGGTGATCTCCACTTCTATGAATATGTCTCGACGCCTACGGAATTCATCTTCCTCCTCCTCGCTAGCAGAATCATCTGGTCTTTCTCCTAATGCTTCATCGAGGACATACAGGATGTTGTTGTGTTTGAGAATGTTTCTAAAACCAATGTACCAGCTGATGAAGTTGGACCCGTCGGCTTCTAAGGTAGAATCCGGGCTCTTGAGGAAGTAATCGAAGTATAGTTTCGTAGTCTACAGATGTGATCGCAAAAGAGGTAAGGTAAAGTTTATAATGTATGTGAGTTTTAGTTTATAATCATATTATCAAACATACTCCACTAAAATTATTATCCCTAAAATAATGATAGCGATTACACGACCCCCATCCACTATACCACCCCCGATCGTCACGGCCGGTAGCACAGCTTCAAAGGTGGACATAAAATGTCGATCACAACAACTCTGTGACTCATGCTCGATCTTTCGATCTTCCCGTGTTCCGAGGCCATATCTGCATATGCTAGGCTCGCCAATCAAACCTCGAAGACCTTGCGCGTGCAACATGGCTTACACCCACTGTATGCGAACGACGATATGTCTGACACCCGATCGTCACGGCCTGCCTCATAACGTAGAACTTTCTTGGTGGTGCGCAACGAGGGAGAACACACTTTTGGTATTTGTTAGGGATCATCCTATTTATGATGCTACCGTTGTATATCTAACATATAAGCAATCAATAGGATGCACACACAACAGCACACAATAATGATGCAATGAAGTGCGATGTGACATGGTCGATGCGCCTGGACCTCCATGGCGCCATGTGCCTGGCCCCGGGCGCTGCGGCATGGCTCCGAGTCTACGGTGACGAGTGTGTGACTCGGCAAATCCCAGGGTTGTGCACCCCGGGTTGATTGAGGGGGAGAGAGATGAGCGTTGGTGATCACGACGGCTGACAAGCAAGGCGTTTTACCCAGGTTCAGGCTCCCGGAGGATAACACCCTACTTCCTGCTTGTCTGGTATTGATGGCGAGTGGCTTACAATGGCGAGATGGCGATCTCGCTAGGGTTCGGTGGCGGCGGCTA
The DNA here is from genome assembly GCA_026929855.1 of Poa annua. Classification (NCBI taxonomy): domain Eukaryota; kingdom Viridiplantae; phylum Streptophyta; class Magnoliopsida; order Poales; family Poaceae; genus Poa; species Poa annua. The sequence goes on along the minus strand of CM049439.1, from coordinate 67,824,179 downwards.
TGCGCGTATCTATCTGTCCGTGTCTGTCTTGGACGAGCAACCCTCCTAGCCTTTATATAATAGGCTAGGTCTCGGGTGAACGGCGCCGATGGCATTTACAGATATGGCAAGTCGTATGACCTAACCGACTATTCTTGGGCCATACGCTATCTCTACTGGGCCTTCCTTGGGCCTTTGCGGTCTTGGCGTGACCCAGGTATCCTCACCGTGGGATAGTCGGAGGGCAGCCCCACGTCAGTAGCCCCCGAGTGCTTGGTCGAATCGCAGAGTCGGGCAAAGGACTCCTTTCTCCTGGGCACGCCGCCGGGTTGCTTGTAGTTGAGGTTGAACTCGTTTTCCTTCAGTCGAAAAGCCGACTCCCGATGGGAGTAAGAATTGTAACCGACTTACTGAAGTCGTATCTTTGACTTGTTTCTGTTCAGCCTGCTAGCGTTCTGTCAGTTAATTCAGCTTGTGAAGCTTACAGAGTCTTCTTGCAACCCGTTTGCATGGTTCGAGTCCTTGCAGCAGCACTGTGGCTAACTGAGGTGATTTCAGCTGTGAAGCTTACTGGGTTTACCTGTCACTCGAATTATGCGTTCGAGTTCTTTACCTGGCGTAGAAATTCAGCTCTCAAGCTTACGTGCACATTCAAGGTCACCTGAATGATTTGTTCGAGTTCTTCCTCTGCGCTGCGGCTTACTTCATGCACTTGTGTTGCTGGCGTCAGAGCTGACGCTTCGTAGCATGCCTCTGCGTCCGATTAGACATGACGGAAGTGGCCCCACTGTCAGCGTTTACTGCAGGTAGCATTGACCGCTTTTCTTCTGTCGTGGGCGCGAAAATTTCGCGGCGTGATGATGGTGCCTTGATCCTCGCGCGTAGTGGACGGAGTGGGAGGCGACGGTTTGCCTCTCCTCGCGACACGTGGACGGCTGGATGGAGCTGCGGAGCACAGCTCCTTCGGGAACGGCTGGGATGGACTGCGGCGCGCAGTATAAAACTGTACCGCGACGGGGAAAAGGTCATCTTCTCCATTTGCCATCGTCTTCTCTCCTGCGCCGTTCTTGCCCCTTTCTGAGCTCTTGCCTGTTCCTCTCGCCACCTTCGCCGAGACGATGAAGAAGACGAAGGCCACGACCAGCACCGCCGCCGCCGCCGGGACAATGGCGATGAAGAAACCCGACGGCGACTGGCAGAAGTCGTCGGTGAAGAAGGCGGAGCTGGAGGTCCTTCGCGCGCAGGGCTTGCTGCCGCCGGCGGACCAGGCGGCGGTGCGCGCGCCTGGGAAGGAGGTATACCCTGCCCCTCGGGAGGGGGAGCGCGTTTGCTTCGTGGACTTCCTTCCACGGGGCTTCGGGTTCCCTCTCCACGATTTTGTTCGTGGTCTCCTGTACGCCTATGGGGTTCAGATCCATGATCTGACCCCCAATGGCGTCCTGAGCATCGCGAGCTTTATCGTGCTTTGCGAGTGCTTCATGGGGATCGCCCCCCATTGGGCCCTGTGGAAGTCTCTCTTCCTTGTCAGGAAGAACGTGGGGAAGAGCGGGTTGGCGTACCCGGTTGGCGGCTTCGGCATCCAGGTGCGAGGTGACACCTCGTACTTCCAGATGAAGAAGTCGGACTCCGTCCAAGGCTGGCGGAAGAGGTGGTTTTACGTCAGGTGCGACCAAGCCGGGCTGCCTGACTTCGACGGCGAGCGTGAGTTGCGGAAGACGTGCGCGTGGGCGCACCCGCTCGTGAAGGAGGAGAAGGAAGCCGTCAAGCCGCTGCTGAGCCTTCTGCGCCACCTGCTGAAGACCTTGGGGCGCGAGTCGGGTGGCGTCCACCTCATCGGCACCTTCTTCAGGCTTCGAGTGCAGCCGCTCCGTGCTCGCCCTCACCCGATGTGGGCGCACGAGGTCGTTGGCGACCCGCAACCCGACGACGAGGAGGTGGAGCTGAAGGTGAGGAGCATCACAAGTCTCCGAGCCGCGGACCCCTGCAACGTCAAGTGCCCGGTCGCAGTCTACGGGTCGACGAACCCTGTTCCTGAGGTAGGCTTCTGTCTTTTCCCTTGCTTGCTTTCTTGATTCACTTTTTCTTGATTCGACTGTCACTTTGTTTGCAGGGTCGTTCCTCCCTTGTTAGCCTTCCTCCACTCATGGAGAATGGACCCCACGACGAGGCGACGTTCCTTGAAGAGGAAGGTGATGAGGATGACCTTCCTTCCGCCATCTCCCCGAGTGAGGAAGTGGAGGAGGATGAGGATGACGAGGAGCCGCTGCGGAAGAATCAGAAGCGGCAAAGCGGCGACTCTGCTACTGCTTCCTCCCCAGCAAAGGATGCGACTGCAGAATTGGAGGAGGATGATGCGTCGTCTTCGGGTGCCAAGAACCTGGGCGACTGGAGCGCGCCTATGGCCGCGCCTCCTGTCAGTTCTGCGCCGCCGCTCGAGTTCGCCAGGATGGCCTCCGTTTCCTTGGGAAGCGACGATGGCGTCGAAGTCACCAGGTTAGTCATGTTGGTTCTTTTGTGTCGAGTTTGCTTTCCGACTGGCGGGTTCTCTTTTTCGAACTTTTCTTGCATCTTTTGCCAGCCGTCATTCTGGTGGCACCGGTTCCCCTCCACATGAAGTGGAGCACACGTCCGCCCCTTCAGTCGAGCGAGCTGTGCAGGTGGCCGGGGAGCACGCGCGGGCTGGTGACTTCATGGTGCCACATGATGCTGCCGCGGCGACTTCGTCGGATGCTGAGCTGGTGGACCATGTAAGTACTTCTCGACTAGTTCTTCCGCAGTTGCATCGGGTGCGCGAACAGCGCTCCCGATGGGAGTAGCCCCCGAAGGTGTGGGCGACTAGGATAGTCGGGCACAACTTTATATATGCTTGTTTGTTTGCAGCCTTATTACCGCCAGCAGCTTGAGGGGGCCGCTGCCTTCGTTCGCCTGGAGAAGGAGAGGGATCAGCTGCGCATCTCCCTGGACCAGGCCACGAGGCGAGCCGCGGAGTTGGAGCAGAAGCTTCAGGCTCAGGCGGAGCTGGAGAAGGCGCTACACGAGTCGCAGGAGCGCGAGCGTGATCGGGACAACCGGGAGAAGACCCAGGTCGACCGCCTGCTCGCACTCGCCAATGTCCTTGGACGTAAGTTTTTCGGCTTGACGCTTACTTGTATATTTGTTGAATTTGGATTGAGTTGACTCCTGTCCCTTGTTCAGAGAAATGCGGAGGCGCTCCCCCGGAGGGCACGTCTAGCGACGACGTCGACCTGGCGAACGCTGTCGGGTTCCTCGACCGCGTCTGCGCGTATGCTTCGACCGCGCTGCAACAGTCGACGACGGCGCTGCAGAAGTCGACTGGGGCGTTGGCGACTGTGCACCGGAGCATCTTCCCCAGCAGGTCGCCACCAGCTGCCGTGGACGCACTCGCGGCGCCTTTCGAAGACGATGCGACCACCATCGTGGACTTCACCCGGGCGCAGACGGTACGCGGCTCCGAGCTCACTTTCCAGCTTCTTCTTGGTCATCAAGTTGCTGGCGACTTTGAGAAGGTTGTCAGCGACTTCCCTCGAAAACCTGACGGCAAGACCGCGTCCCTTGGCGGGGTGAAGGCGCAGGCGAGTCAGCTGGCCGCGAAGCTTGTCGCAACCTTCGAGAGGAGGATTGCCAAGGTAGCCGAAGCGGCTGCTGCTAGGAAGAGTCGCTCCCAGTCGGAGTCTGTAGTGTAGTAGTCCTGCAGTCTTCTTTTTGAGTCTGCTGTCTGTAATGAATTTGTATTTTGCGGGTATTCTGTCCTTGGATCATATTAACGCTGAAATGTGAATGCTTTCCTTCGACTTTGGCTTGAATGAGAAGCGATCCTTATCTGTTTTGACACTGTCGATTCCTGGCAGCCTGAAATGGGCGAGGACACTCCAGCTGTTGCGGCGACCGGCGCGGGTGATGAAGAAGGCACCCCTTTGGCTGAGCCTGCTGTTCGCCCTCGTCAAGCGACTTCGGCTCCCGCACGAAGTGCGAACGACCAACGGTTGATCACCTATATGAAGAACAAGGTGGTTGAGCTCGAGGCGAAGCTGAAGCGTGCTGAGTTGGAACTGGAGCGTTCTAGGTCGCGTCCTGTTGCAGAGTTCTCTCAGCGTGAGGAATTCCTGCTTGGAGAAATCGACTTGATCAGTCGACAACTGCAAGGTTGGTCTTCTTAGCGCTGATCTTTGGCTTCCTCTTCCTTGCGATGTGCTGATTGTAGTGTTTTGATGCAGACGTGAACCCTGACTGGCAAGCTGAGCGGACCCGGGTGAACGAGCGGGTCGCCCGAGAAGCCGCGAGTAACACTTTCGAGGCGCGCCATTTTTGGTCGAATGCGTCTAAGGGGCGGATCCTTGCGTGTATGCTGGACCGCACCTGGCGAGCTGCTCTTCTCCTGGAGGGGTGCAGGAAGACTCTCTGGCAGATCCACCGGGTGTTCTTTCCGCACAATGGGCAGCCCAACGAGTTAGCCACGTTGTTGGAGAGGTTCCGCGAAGGTGGTGCGCTGAAGGAGATTGTCAACGCCCAACTCGTTGCCGGGGCGAACGTGGCGTTGGCGTACGTCCGACTGCATCGGCCGAACCTCGCCCTGTCAAGGCTGCTAGGTGGCTTGCCTGAGGAAGACGATTACGCCGAGACTCTGTCGCCTGCTCGTCAGATGATTCGGCAGGTCCAGAGGCTGAGTGAGCGTCTTGTAGGGCCACTCGATGCCCCAAAGGATGAGCCTGCAGAGTAGGAGTAACAGATTTCCGTTGTACAGCATTAGTTCGAAAAGGCAGATTTGCCAAGTGTAAATGTCAGTGCATGTAAACTGCGATGGGCGCAGCCCCCGAGCGCGTCGGGTAGCATCCTAGTATTAACTTTACACCTGTGGCGCAGCCCCCGAGTGCGTCGGGTGGCGACCTAGGTTTTCGAATGATACCTGTATGGCGCAGCCCCCGAGTGCGTCGGGTGACGGCCTAGGGTTTTTGACATGGGCCTGTATGGCGCAGCCCCCGAGTGCGTCTGGTGGCGACCTAGGCTTTTTCAAGTGACACCTGTATGGCGCAGCCCCCGAGTGTTTCGAGTGGCGTCCTAGGATTTGGACTTGACCTGTATGGCGCGGCCCCCGAGTGGTTCGAGTGGCGGCCTAGGATTTGGACTTGACCTGTATGGCGCAGCCCCCGAGTGCGTCGGGTGGCGGTCTAGGCTTTTCAAGTGATACCTGTGTGGCGCAGCCCCCGAGTGGTTCGAGTGGCGGCCTAGGATTTTGGACTTGACCTGTATGGCGCAGCCCCCGAGTGGTTCGAGTGGCGGCCCAGGATTTGGACTTGACCTGTGTGGCGCAGCCCCCGAGTGCGTCGGGTGGCGGCCTAGGTTTTTTAAGTGATACCTGTATGGCGCAGCCCCCGAGTGTTTCGAGTGGCGGCCTAGGATTTGGACTTGACCTGTATGGCGCAGCCCCCGAGTGGTTCGAGTGGCGGCCTAGGATTTTGGTTTGACCTGTATGGCGCAGCCCCCGAGTGGTTCGAGTGGCGGCCTAGGTTTGAAGTTGCTTTTTGACTGAAAAAGTAAAGTGGAGAGCTTGTTCTGCAAATCACTGTATTGATTTTTGCGAGCAGGCCGCCTCATTAAAACCCTTCCAGTCCCCCTTAGGTACCCTGGTAAGGGAAAGAGTGCGTCTGAAACCTGCCGCCTTGACATGCTGATTTTGGTACAACGAGGGAGTCGACTAGGCGTAGAAACGACGAAGCTGTGCGACGTTCCATGGGTTGCTGCAGACTGCTCCTGTCTTCGAGTCCTTCAGGCGGTAAGCTCCGCCGCCGATTGCTTCTGTCACAATGTACGGGCCCTCCCACGGAGAGGCGAGCTTGTGCACCTTCTTCTGTTTGAGGCGAAGGACTAGGTCGCCTGCGACGAATGCTCTTGGCCGCAGCCTCCGTCCGTGGTAGTTGCGCAGGTCTTGCTGGTACACGGCTGTCCGTGCAAGGGCGATGTCGCGGGCTTCGTCCAGGACGTCCATGTCGTCTTCGAGTGCTTCTTCTGCGTCGGACTCGTCGTAGGCCACCACCCGTGGTGCGTCGAACTTGATGTCGCAGGGCATGACCGCCTCTGCGCCATACACCATGAAGAACGGTGTGTACTGGGTGGATCTGTTTGGCGTGGTTCGCAGGCTCCAAAGTACTGATGGCAGTTCTTCGACCCAGGCGCCCGCGGCGCGTCTCAGCGGCACTCGCAGGCGCTTCTTGATGCCGTTGCAGACTAGGCCATTGGCCTTTTCGACTTGCCCGTTGGACTGCGGGTGCGAGACAGATGCATAGCTGAGTTTGATGCCTTGTTCGGAGCAGAAGTCCTTGAATTCTTCGGCTGTGAAGTTCGAGCCGTTGTCGGTGATGATGCCGTTTGGTACCCCGAACCTGAAGATGATGGACCTGATGAAGTTAACTGCTGATGATGCAGTCGAACTTGTGATAGGCACGGCTTCGATCCACTTGGTGAATTTGTCGACTGCTACCAGGAGATGGGTATGTCCTCCTGGTGAGGACTTCTTGAGCGGGCCTACCATGTCGAGTCCCCATTGAGCGAAGGGCCAGGCTAGTGTTATGGTCTTCAATGCGGATGCCGGCGCATGTGGCCTGTTGGCGAACTCCTGGCAGCCAAGGCACTTCCTTACTAGGTCTTCGGCGTCTTGCATAGCTGTGGGCCAATAAAATCCGGCTCGCAGTGCTTTGGCCACCAAGGCACGACTGCTGGCGTGATGCCCGCAGATGCCAGCGTGAATATCGAGCAGGATGGCTTGACCGTCGACTGGATCTACGCACCTTTGCAGAACTCCTGAGATACTTCTCTTGTAGAGCTCGCCGTTGATGATGGTGAAACCCTTGGAGCGCCGAATGATGCGTTTGGCTTCGACTGGGTCAACTGGCAGCCTTTGGTGCAGCATGTAAGCTAGATATGGTCCTGTCCAAGTGGCTTCGACCAGCATTACCTCCATGGGTTCCTTCTCCTTGCTTGGCGGGTCGGCGGTGCTCGTTGAAGGTGCGGAGGGACCTGGTTGGGGTCGAAGCTTGATGGACCGCTGTGTAATGCGCTCGAGGAAAACGCCGGGTGGTACTGGCACCTTGTCTGATCCCATGTTGGCGAGGACGTCGGCTTCTTCATTGCTTTCGCGGCCAATGTGCCGCAACTCGCAGCCGTCGAAGGTGCCCTCCAGCTGGTTGTATAGGTCTCTATAGGCGATCATGTTGTCAGCGATGGCGTCGCAAGCCTTCATAGTCTGCTGTACGACGAGGTAGGAGTCGCCGTAAATCATGAGGTGAGTGGCGCCGCAGTTTTTGGCCATCCGCATGCCATGGATTAGGGCCTCGTACTCTGCCTCGTTGTTGGAGGGTGTTGGGAAGTCCATCTGCAGAACGTACTTCAACTTGTCGCCTTTGGGGGAGATGAGGATGACTCCTGCCCCGGCTGTTCTGAACTTCTTGGAGCCGTCGAAGTACATTGTCCATGCGTTGGACAAGTCGGGCACGTCTGGCAGCTGAGCTTCTATCCACTCGGTGGTGAATTCTGGCAGGACTTGGGCTTTGATTGACTTCGGATGAGCGTACTTCAGCCCCCAGGGCCCTAGCTCGACAACCCACTTGGCGACTCGCCCTGTCGCACGTTGGTTTGTGAGGATGTCAGAGAGCCCGGAGGAGCTTACCACCGTGATCGGGTGCTCGGAGAAGTAATGGACGACTTTTCTTGAGGTCATGAAGACCCCGTAGGCCAGCTTCTGATAGTTCGGGTAGTTTTGCTTGGACAGGGTCAGAACCTCGCTGAGGTAGTAGACTGGTCTCTGGACAGGATGGCTGTGCCCTTCTTCTTCTCGTTCAACTACGAGTACCGTGCTCACCACCCTGTTGGTGGCTGAGACGTAAAGGTAGAGCGGCTCGTTTGTCAGCGGCGCCACCAGCACTGGGGAAGTCGTCAGGGTCTTTTTGAGGTGGTCGAATGCGTCCTGCGCTTCCTCTGTCCACTCGAACTTGTCCTTCTTCTTCATCAGTTGGTAGAAAGGCAGAGCCTTCTCACCCAACTTACTAATGAACCGGCTGAGAGCTGCGACTCGGCCGGCTAGGCGTTGCACCTCGCGGAGCTTGGTTGGTGCTGGCATTGTGAGTATGTTTTGCACCTTCTCTGGGTTTGCTTCGATTCCTCTCGCGGAGACGAGGTACCCTAGCAGTTCTCCGGCTGGCACGCCGAAGACACACTTGTCTGGGTTGAGCTTGATCTGGTACTCGTCAAGTGCGGCGAAGACCTTGCGGAGGTCGGCCACGAGGGTATCTTCCTTGCGGGTGGTGACGACGATGTCGTCGACGTAGACCTGAACAATCTGTCCGATGAGTCCTTTGAGGCATGCTTGCATTGTACGCTGATATGTGGCACCGGCGTTTTTCAACCCGAAGGGCATGGTCTGGTAACAGAAGACGCCGTCGGGTGTGATGAATGCTGTTTTTTCCTCGTCGTTGACGTTCAGTCTGATCTGCTGGTAACCTGAGTAGGCGTCCAAGAAAGACAGGCGCTCGCAGCCTGCTGTCGAGTCGATGATCTGGTCTATCCGCGGGAGCGGGAAGTGGTCCTTAGGGCAGCATTTGTTGACGGCGGTGAAGTCGACGCACATGCGTAGTTTCTTCGTCTTCTTCTTTTCCACCAGGACAGGGTTGGAGACCCAGTCTGAGTCCTTGATCTCTCGGATGAACTTGGCGTGCAGTAGTCGGTCGATTTCCTGACTGATCGCGTCTCGCTTGGGTCCGGAAAAACGTCGCATGGCTTGTTTGACAGGTCTTGCGTCCTTGTAGACTTTTAAGGAGTGCTCGGCGAGATTCCTGGGTATCCCTGGCATGTCAGAGGGTTGCCATGCAAAGATTTTCCAGTTCTCCCGTAGAAACTCGACGAGCGCGCTTTCCTATGCGGGAGTTAGACTCGACGATACTTTGACCGTCTTGCTGGCGTCAGTCGGATGGACTTGATGGGTTGATGTGTCGTCATTCGTGTTGAAGGCGGCGTCCTTGGCTGGCTTCTTGCGGGCCGGGAAGATGGTCCTGTCGTTGTCGGCTGCGATTGCCTCGAAGTGCTCTGTAACCCCGAAGAACTCGGAGATCTTGCTGAACTCGCGGTCACAACTGTTCGAGCGGTCGAAGTCACCATGCACTGTGATTACGCCTTTGGGTCCAGGCAGCTTGAGCATCAGGTAGGCGTAATGAGGTACTGCCATGAACCTGGCAAAGGTTGGGCGCCCAAGCATCGCATGGTACTGCGACCTCCAGTCGACGACCTCGAAGTCAATCGACTCCCTCCTGAAGTGCTCGGGTGTTCCAAGGATAACATCGAGTGTGATTGTTCCCATGGGCGTGATTGCTTGCCCTGGTACTATGCCGTGGAAGGTGGTCTCAGACTCCGGCAACTTCTCTGTCGATCTGTTCATCCTTCTGAGAGTGTCAGCGAAGATGATGTTAAGGCCGCTGCCTCCATCCATGAACACCTTCTTCAGATTGTAATCTCCGATTAGAGCTTCGACTACCAGGGCAGCGTGTCCGGGTCGAGGTACTGCCGGCGGGTGGTCTGCCCTGGAGAACGTGATCGGGGTTTCTGACCCCCTCAGGTAGTCTGGTACTGCGCGTGGGCAGGTGGTGGCTTGGAGGACTTGGCGGGTGATGAGCTTCTGGACCCTGTTTGAGGGGCGCCCCTTCTGTATCATGTTAAGCTGTCAGCGTGCGGCTGGGTACGCGTCGTGTCCCGCCGGCTGGGCTTCGTGCTGCGGCTGCTGCTGCTGCTGTTGGGGAAAGGCTCCCGCCGCATGTCCTGGGGCAGCGTTCGCGGGTGCGGGTGCTGCCTGGATGGCGAGCTGTGCGGCTGGTAGCAGTGCGGGTGTAGGGGTGATGATGTGCTGCATGGCCTCATAGATCTTGCGCGCTTTGCGACAATCCTTCAACAAGTGGTTGGCGCCCCATTTGCCCGTTTCCGGGTTGCGGAACATGTGATGCTTGCAAGGTTGCGCCAGCTCCTCGGCTGGGGTCAATGCGCGTCTCCATTCGCGTTTGGGACCCCCGTCGCTGCGGTTGATGCTGCTGCTGCTTCGGTTGTATTGCCCTTGATCGAACTGGCGACCTTGGTTGCCGCTGCGGCTGTATTGATGACCTTGATCGTATTGGCGATTGCTGTCACGTGTCTCATCACGGGGGGTTTGGTATCCCGCCGCTACTAGCTCGATCGAGTCGAGGTTGGTGAAACGTGGTTTCTTCTTTTGGCGTCCTTCTCGCCAGTTACTTGGTCCGGCCTCGTTCTTCGGGGAGGTGTCGCGGACGTAGTCCTCTCCTTCTGCCCACTGGTTGGCCACCTTCATGAGCTCGATCATGGTCTTCGGCTGGAGCCTACCGAATTCTTCGCGGAGGTCGCGGCGGGAGACGCCGTGCATGAAGGCGTCCATCACCCGATCTTCTGAGCAGGCTTCCATAGTGTTGCGGAGGAGTGTCCATCTTTGGATGTATGATCGGAGCGACTCGTCTCGCCCCTGCTTGCAGGCCTGTAGCTCGATGTAGGTTGTTGGCCTCGCGTATGTCCCAAGGAAACTTTTGATGAAGGTATCCCGGAATTCCTCCCAGGTACGGAAGGAGTCCTTAGGCTGGCTGGTGAGCCACCCGCGTGCTGAATCCGTGAGCATGAGCTGGATGTACTGCATCGCCGTGGTTGAAGTTCCACCTTGACAGGTGCAGGCGATGAGATAGTCTTCGAGCCAGAGGCACGGGTCTTGTTTCCCGTCGTACTTGGGTGTCCCAGCTGCGAGCTTGAAGCCCTTGGGCATGCGAGTGTCGCGGATGTTGAAGCTGAAGCATGCGGCGCCACACGGTTCAAAGTCGCGGTCGGCTTGATCGTCCGGGTTCGTCGCGCTGGTCGTACGCTGGGTGCGGTTGCGATCCACCGTCCTTTGCGCGATGACGTTGCGGAGGTCTTCGCCTGGTTGTGGCTGTCGTAGTTGCCTGGTCGTTGGGCCAGCGGGTGTTGCAGGCTCGTGGGCGCGGCGGCCTCGCTCCTCTCGTGCCTGCTCGTTTGGCGCCTTGCCCGCCAAGGCATCCTCTATTGCCCTCATGGACATGATTTGTTGCTTGTGGAGAAGGGCGCGCGCGTCACCCTCCGGTGGCTGCGTGAGTCGCAGGTAAGTTTCGACTGCCATGAGCGCGGCGTCGGCTGTCTTGGGAACGGGTATCCCGTTCTCATCTTCAGTTACGAAGGATGAGTCAAGGTTGCGGGTGACCCTGGCTCGGTCGGCTTCAGTCATAAGGGGCACGCGAGCCCTACGGCGTCGCGCTCCTTGGTTGACTTCCGTGGAGGAGGTAAACAAGTAGGCGGCCCTCCTGGCGCTTGACACGTCAGCCTCCCTCCTGCGTCGAAGGAGTTCAGCTTTTTCCGCGTGAAGGCGTTCGCCTTCCTTGCGTAGCAAGTACTGGACTGCCAGCTGATCCTCCCGGGGTGCATCCGGTGGGGGGAAGGTGCCGTCGTCGACATGCTTCATGGCCCTGATTGCCATGTCCCGCGTGATGGTGAGTTTCGTCACCTGGTCGGGCATGGTCACCTCGAGCGGGTACGCAGGTTCGTCGTTGTTCCCGGGCGGCACCGGGCCAGCCATGAAGACTTGCGCGGGGTAGACTTGGGTCGGGGTGTGGACGCTGCCGCTGCTGCTTCCGTCGTCCGAGTCTGGCTCGGGGTCGAAAATCGCTGCAACGTGGTGGGTACCGCGGTCGCCGCCGCGTCTTCCTTTCTGAAATTCCACGGTCTTTGCCGCGGGCACGGAGAGCGACTTCGCAGTCCTCGGCGCGAGTGCGATTGGCTTGGGGAAGACTTGGCGGGTCGATGAAGATGCGTGCAGCGCGGGCGATGGTGGCGCGACCTTGGCCGCTCGCGAGGGTGCGGTCGACGCAGTCGAAGTTGATGCAGATCTTGGTTTTGCCGGCAGCGCGATCGAGATGGTCGGAGTAGACTCGATCTGCGTGACGGCCGCTGAGGCGGTTGACGTGGCCGATGCAGACGCGGGTTCTGCAGTCGAAGATGCGATCTCCGCAGTCGCGGTGGGTGCGATCTCTACGGCAGATGACGGCGCGGACGGCACGGTGGTAGCAGATGCGGGTGTCGCCGCCGCGCGTGGCGCGATCGCCATGGACCTGAGCACACCACGACTGTCTACAAGGTAGTGTATGGTACCGAAGGTGAGGCACATACCTACGTGCAGATCGGCGTACACCGAACGGTGGGCCGGCGGGTGGAAGGTGTACTCGAAGGAGCCGAAGCAGATTGGCTCCTGGGTAACGCAGACGTCGGTCTTCTTCGTTGATGGAGCCGGTGCGACCATGGTTCCAACGCTCGTTCCTTCCCACAGACGGCGCCAATTGACGAGTGTGTGACTCGGCAAATCCCAGGGTTGTGCACCCCGGGTTGATTGAGGGGGAGAGAGATGAGCGTTGGTGATCACGACGGCTGACAAGCAAGGCGTTTTACCCAGGTTCAGGCTCCCGGAGGATAACACCCTACTTCCTGCTTGTCTGGTATTGATGGCGAGTGGCTTACAATGGCGAGATGGCGATCTCGCTAGGGTTCGGTGGCGGCGGCTATGCGCGTATCTATCTGTCCGTGTCTGTCTTGGACGAGCAACCCTCCTAGCCTTTATATAATAGGCTAGGTCTCGGGTGAACGGCGCCGATGGCATTTACAGATATGGCAAGTCGTATGACCTAACCGACTATTCTTGGGCCATACGCTATCTCTACTGGGCCTTCCTTGGGCCTTTGCGGTCTTGGCGTGACCCAGGTATCCTCACCGTGGGATAGTCGGAGGGCAGCCCCACGTCATACGGTGCCCTCCATTGCCTTCGACAGTACGAGTAATATCAAACTTACCGTAACCATGTCACATAAAATAACGCCTCTGCAAAACAAAGTTAGACGCCTCTACCTTTATTTAGTTTTGCAAGTTTTACGTGGCATATAGGCTTATTCGTAAGAGAACCGTTTCCCTACCTACGAACTTTGTGCCACAACTTCGATCGTATAATTGCATGTTTGAGCATCCCTTTCGGGCCCTCCATTGAAAATGCTTTGCCGACTAAAGAGAGAGAAACAGACACCCGCCAGCCACAGATACGGTGCAAGCCGTATGTCAGTAGTGGAACCAGTCTCGCGTAAGCGTACGCGTAAAGTCGGTCCGGGCCACTTCATCAACTCAATACCGAAGGCATCGCAAGTGCACGCTAGAGGGTAGCAAATATAAGAAAGACGTCCTCATTCAACATGAGTTCTAACCGTACCAGCAGTACTACGCATAGATCGGCTCTGATACCACTGAAGGGGTTCCGGTGCAGAAAACAATAATTTTTCTAGCGAATGAACACCCTAACTAGCCAGGATCTATCTATCTAGTACATGTGATAACGGTGGCGGAACGGGTTACATTACCTCCATGTAGACCGATGGCGGGGATTACGCTCCCGCACAAGCGTTGATGATGAAGTCGTACGTAGCCGACCTCGAGGTCGCGGAGAACTTGCCGCGATGATGTAGACGATGACGCCGAGGTGTCGACGAAGACCTGCGTCGACGGGCGTCGGGCGGAAGGTGGCGTGGCGCCGGCGGCCGAGGGGGGGTGGCGCCGGCGGTAGGGCAGCGGCAGGGCTGCTGGGTGGGCGAGACGACGTCGCCCAGGCTCCTCAAATGTGGCGCCTCCGAGCACTCGCAAACATACGGAGCTTAACAACAACCCCCGGTCATTCAGATCCAGCTGAAATCGCAGGGGTAGAACTTTTCTGGAATCCCGCAGGGCAACGGCGCCCGACGGTATAGCTTTGGTGGAGAGAGGAGGCAAAACGGGCGGAGAAACAGCTCGGCCGGCTTGCTACAAATTTAATTGTATTTTCCATGAATTAATCCAATTAATATGCCTTGCTATATAAAGGGGGGAGGGGGTGTGCAAACTCCCTAGCTCCCCCATGTGGGACTAAACAAAGGAGAGGGGGGAGGGGGTTCGGCCCAGCATGGGCTGGCCGAACCAGCCATGGGCCCCACCCCCTCCTTGGTGCGGCTCCCCCTAATGGGCCCCAATTGGCCCATTAGGTGGGCTGCCCCTTTTTCCTTTATTTTTAATTAATATTAAATTAATATAAAATACTATTAATTCATAATTAATATATTTATATATAATTTAATCTCCCGTGACTCCGAAACATTTTCCGGACCACCCGAACATCTTTCGGACATTCCTGGAACCATTCCAGACCTTCCCGGAACTCCTTCCGGACCACCGGAACTCTTTCCGGATCATTTCTCTCTCTCCAATAAAATCCTATATTATTCCAGAACCTTCTCCAGGTGTCGTTAAGACCTTAAGTTTGTTACGCTACGGTTCGAGAACACTCCAGACATGGTCGAGACACTCCGCTCACCAATGACCGCCAGGGATACCTGGATGCATATGACGGTCCCTGTGCATTCTACGAATATCGTCGTTGAACCGTAAACATGATATTCATTCCCTTTGTCTCTGCGATACTACCTTGTCCGAGATGTGATCGTAGACATCCAATGTCCTGTTGCATCTCGTTACCGACATAGGTTATTAACTCGTCTGTGATATTACATCTCCATGACCTAGTCATAAGCTGCGCAGCTATATAGATGCAATCTCACCGAGTGGGCCCAGAGTATCTTTCCATTACAAGAATGAACAAATCCCGCTCTTGATCCTTACGTCTCAACATACTCTTTCGGGATACCCAAGATGGACACCGTTATTGTCATGCTATATAAGACACAACGTTTGATGCTCTCAAAGTACCCCTACGGAGTAGCAATAAGCACGGTCTCACGGTCTAAGGAATAAGCTATCATATTACTTATCTATTGCAAATGACAAACATCGTAATACGATCTTGTTGCAATACTTTGCGTATGTCCATCACCTTATTCTGCTAATAAGATGACCCCATTGTCAACCGACGTCATTGTCCTTGATCGGGAATCTCGATCAACTGTTGCCCAATGGACTAGTTCATATAGAGGCTCACTAGGGACTCTGGTTGTTTATGTATCACACGTGTATTAATAATTCCGATTAATACAGTTATAGCATAATACAAAAACCTATTATAAACTAATGAGATAATGCAATAAATACTACTTATTTATTTGCCTCTAGGGCATATCTCCTTCAGGGGAACCAACATTTCATGTGTTCCGTCGCACGATTCCATGCCCGACACCCGAAACGGGAGTTCTCACCTCTAAGTGCAAGAACTTACTACGGAGTAAGAGGGGTCGATGAAGCGGGTCGCGCCTCGGAGCTGTATCTTGGTTCCCACAACCTACCAACACAATAGTATACATATCTTAGGGTTCTATGCAAGTTTTGGTGGGGTTCCGACGCTCCGGACCCCCTCTACGGCGAAAACCTGCTCCCGCTGGAGAAAAGTCCAACCTGTCGATCTACCCTTTGACCGGCGCCGAGAGGGGGTAGACGCATGAACTTTTTTGCTTGGTTGTGTTAGGTTGGTACATAGGACCATGGGGAACCAACATTTCATGTGTTTCGTCGCACGATTCTATGTCGACACCCGAAACGGGAGTTTTCACCTCTAAGTGCAAGAACTTACTACCGAGTAAGAGGGGTCGATGAAGCGGGTCGCGCCTCAGAGCTGTATCTTGGTTCCCACAACCTACCAACACACTAGTATACATATGTTAGGGTTCTATGCAAGTTTTGGTGGGGTTCCGACGCTATGGACCCCCTCTACGGCGAAAACCTGCTCCCGCTGGAGAAAAGTCCAACCTGTCGATCTACCCCTTTCACCGGCGCCGAGAGGGGGTAGACGCATGAACTTTTTTGCTTGGTTGGGTTGGTACATATGACCATGGGGAACCAACATTTCATGTGTTCCGTCACACGATTCCATACCCGACACCCGAAACGGGAGTTTTCACCTCTAAGTGCAAGAACTTACTACGGAGTAAGAGGGGTCGATGAAGCAGGTCGCGCCTCGGAGCTGCATATTGGTTCCCACAACCTACCAACACACTATTATACATATGTTAGGGTTCTATGCAAGTTTTGGTGGGGTTCCGACTCTCCGGACCCCCTCTACGGCGAAAACCTGCTCCCGTTGGAGAAAAGTCCAACCTGTCGATCTACCCCTTTCACCGGCGCCGAGAGGGGGTAGACGCATGAATTTTTTGCTTGGTTGTGTTAGGTTTTTACATAGGACCATGGGGAACCAACATTTCATGTGTTCCGTCGCACGATTCCATGCCCGACACCCGAAATGGGAGTTCTCACCTCTAAGTGCAAGAACTTACTACGGAGTAAGAGGGGTCGATGAAGGGGGTCACGTCTCGGAGGTGTATATTAGTTCCGGCAACCTACCAACACACTAGTATACATATGTTAGGGGTCTATGCAAGTTTTGGTGGGGTTCCGACGCTCCGGAGGACCCCCTCTACGGCGAAACCCTACTCCCGATGGAAAAAGTCCAACCTGTCGATCTACCCCTTTGACCAACGCCGAGAGGGGTAGAAACATGAATTTTTTTTCTTGGTTGTGTTAGTTGCTACATAGGACCATGGGGAACACACATTTCATGTGTTCCGTCCAGGATTCCATGTCCGGCACCCGAAACGGGAGTTTTCACCTCTAAATGCAAGAACTTACTTCGGGGTAAGAGGGGTCGGTGAAGCAGGTCGCGTCTCGGAGGTGCATATTGGTTCCTACAACCTACCAACACCCTAGTATACATATATTATGGACCCATGCAAGTTTCCGTGCGGTTCCGACGCTCCGGCCCCCCTCTACGGCGAAACCCTACTCCCGATGGAAAAAGTCCAACCTGTCGATCTACTCCTTTAACCAGCGCCGAGTGGGGGTAGACAGATGAATTTTTTTGATTGGTTGTGTTAAGTGTGTTCATAGGACCATGGGGAACACAGATTTCATGTGTTCCCTCGCATGATTCCATGCCCGGCACCCGAAACGGGAGTTTTCACCTCTAAGTGCAAGAACTTACTAGGGAGTAAGAGGGGTCGGTGAAGCGGGTCGCGTCTCGGAGGTGTATCTTGGTTCCTACAACCTACCTACACAATAGTATACATATGTTAGGGGTCGATGTAAGTTTGGTGGGTTCCGATGCCCCGGACCCCTCTACGGCGAAACCCTACTCCCGATGGAAAAAAGTCGAACCTGTCGATCTACCCCTTTGACCGACGCCGAGAGGGGTAGACACATGAACTTTTTTGATTGGTTGTGTTAGGTGTGTACATAGTACCATGGGGAACACACATTTCATGTGTGTCGTCGCATGATTCCATGCCCGGCACCCGAAACGGGAGTTTTCACCTCTAAGTGCAAGAACTTACTACAGGGTAAGAGGGGTCGGTTAAGAAGTTCGCGTCTCGGAGGTGTATCTTGGTTCCGACAACCTACCAATACCCTAGTATACATATATTATGGACCCATGCAAGTTTTGGTGGGGTTCCGACGCTCCGGACCCCCTCTACGGCGAAACCCTACTCCCGATGGAAAAAGTCCAACGTGTCGATCTACTCCTTTAACCAGCGCCGAGAGGGGGTAGACACATGAACTTTTTTATATTGGTTGTGTTAGGTGTGTACATAGGACCATGGGGAACACACATTTCATGTGTTCCGTCGCATGATTCCATGCCCGGCACCCGAAACGGGAGTTTTCACCTCTAAGTGCAAGAACTTACTACGGAGTAAGAGGGTTCGGTGAAGCGGGTCGCGTCTCGGAGGTGTATCTTGGTTCCGACAACCTACCAACACACAAGTATACATATGTCAGGGGTCGATGCAAGTTTTGGTGGGGTTCCGACGCTCCGGATCCCCTCTACGGCGAAACCCTACTCCCGGTGGGAAAAAGTCCAACCTGTCGATATACCCCTTTGACCGGCGCCGAGAGGGGGTAGACACATGAATTTTTTTGATTAGTTGTGTTAGCTTTCTACATAGGACCATGGGGAACACATATTTCATGTGTTCCGTCGCATGATTCCATGCCCGGTACCCGAAACGGAGTTTTCACCTCTAAGTGCAAGAACTTACTACGGAGTAAGAGGGGTCGATGAAGCGGGTTGCGTCTCGGAGGTATATCTTAGTTCCGACAACCTACCAACACCCTAGTATACATATTTTATGGACCCATGCAAGTTTTGACAGGGTTCCGACGCTCCGGACTCTCTGCGGCGAAAAAATAGAAAAAAAAACACAAAAGCACACGGCAAAGAAATAAAAACACGGCAAAGAGAGGCTTTGCCGTGTGTTTTCCGGGGACGCCGCATGGCAAAGACGAATGCTCACAAATCCAAAGACGAATGCTCACGGCAAAGGTTCACGCACGGATCCTATCCTATCTGAATCTGGATCGAACACCACCAGACACCACTACATGTGGCAACGGGGACACTAACCACCGGTTATTGCCTAACCATAACCATCCCCATACAATGAAAAATTTCCCATCCCCGTCCCCATGAAGTGTCACGGGGACAACTATTCTACCATCCCATCCCCATCGGGTTATCGGATAACTAGCGGATAACCATACTAAAAAAATCCAATGTATGTAGCTAACAACATTGTCTACAAATTTTGAACAGCACCACCCCAGCACTGCTGCGTGCGGCGGAGAGAGGCGCGGCGAGGTCGCGTGGTGGGGAGGACGCGAGGCGAGGACGGCGAGCTGCACTGCTGCGTGCGGCGGCTGGGGAGTGGTGACCGAGTGGGGATTGCGGGTTAGGGCGTGCGGGCTGCGTCGGCTGGGGAAGAGGGGAAATGCTAGGAATTTAGGATTTTTTGGGGGGCATATATACATGTGTGATGTGTCTAATTCCCTCTTATATCCTTGCCCCACATGTCATATGAGGTACCGGATATGTCGGATATGGATACTGGTGTACCAGATCCGTCACCGCAATAACCGCTGGGGAGTGTTTTACCACCGATAACATCCCCACGGGTAGTAATATGCGACCAAAACCATCCCCTAATAAGTGAATTAACCACGGTTATCGGGTAATGGATATCCATCGGAAAATTGAGACACCACACACCACACACACCACACACGCACACACTCACTGCACGCGCTAGCTCCACCCGACGCCGCCGCCGCCCCGCGCACGCCGCCCCGCAGCCCCGCAGCCGCCGGCCTCCGCCCCGCACGACGCCACGCACGCCGCCCGCGCTTCAGCTCCGCCGCTTGTAGTTGCCCCGCAGCGCCGCCGCATCGAGCCGCCGCGGCACGCACACTGCCCGCCCGCAGCGCCGCCCGGCCGTCCCGCAGCCCCGCCGCCGCCCGCGCTTCAGCTCCGCTGCATGTAGCTGCCCCGCTCCATGGCTGGGGAAGATAGGAACGACGGCGCCATGGCTTGAGCAGGTGGAGCTCGACATGAGGAGCAGGAGCTTCAGGAATTAAGGGTGACTGGCTCATTTTCTTCTTTACCGTTCGTTTTAGAGGATGGATTGGAGATTCAGGTTTGCATCCGCACAACCCCTAAATGTATGGTTGCTTGATTTCTCGCTCATATCTGTTGGCGTTCATGTTCTTACCTCATTCTATAGTGTGATGCGGTCGATTTGTGTTTGGGTGAAAGTTTGAGGGAGCACGGCTGCTGCAGGTTCTCCTGCTGATTGTGGTCCGTTGAGACCCAGTGATGGCAGATGCAAGTTCAAGGACTAACAACTCAATTGTTGTAGACAACGACGGCAAGAACCACAGGGTACTCATTCTTCTTTCTTTTGGGTTTTAGCATTTGAACTGTCAATCACACTCTGATTGGATTAATTGCTAAGAGCTCAGCTCAACAACATAGTCATCTTAAGTTACATACAGCTAATTGTTTACTAGTTACTAGGACTTGAATTCTGGATACACTAGAGCTTATACTCGACTAATAAACTGCTAGGGTCATCTCCATGTTCTATGACAGCAGAAATGCCTAGCCAGTTAGAAACAGCTACCTTGCTTTACCCTTGATTCAGATGCTGTTTCACTTATCCATAGTCATATGTATCAACTGCCAACTGTTCCTCCAGCTATGACAAAGTTATCAACTGAATTTGCAGCTCCTATTCAGTTTTTCTTACTCATTATGGATCACTGTCAAACATACTCATACTCATTATGGATCATTGCCAAACATACTCATGTTCTCAACTGCTTGCAGTTAGAACAAGGACAAAGTGGGGCAATCATGGCTTCTAATTCTTCGGATAGGTCTGACAGGTCCGACAAACCTTTGGACCAAAAGGTGGTAGTTTTGGTCTTTTTTCTCGTGTCTTATTGTGCATTCTTTTGTTTTTATGCTGTTAATTTCTCATTGTACTGTCCAACAAGATGCTATTTTTCTTTTGGTTCACCTTCTCTTATTCAGCTATTTTTTCCTTCTCCTAGTGCTATGGTTGGTCCTGTTCTGTTTGAGCCTCCGTTTGAGGGTCTGGAGCTCTGAGATAAGTCAATATCAGATTGCAAATCAGAACAACTAGGTAGAGTCACTATATCACTCATTAATACTATTTGGTTTTAACACGGTATATTCTTTTTACAGCATTGCAAACTTGCCAAATTACTAGCAAGCTATACATTACAGAGAGCTGGCATAATTGCCGCTGGGTTCAGAAACACGAGTCAATCCTCTTCCAAGGTTAAATCTACATGTGCTTCCTTTTTCTAAAGAATCAATTCTCAAAGTTTGTTTTACTTCCTTCTTGAACAAATCATAGGTCAATTTAAGATTCTTAGCTACACTGTTTGGGATCACCAAATTACGACAAGCTCACAACAAAATGTTATTTTACTAGGTGCAGATTTAATATTTGTACTATGAAGTTATGATGTAGTCATAATAGCCCGACTGAAATGGTAATTTCCACTTTGATTTGCTTTCCTTAGAAGCTCCATTCAATTTTTTTCGAGGTATATTCTCTTAGATATTTGCATGAAGTTGCAATGAAGATAAAAAAGCATCGCATCATACCACATGAAAAGGCATTTTTTGTGAGATATACAAATTTGAGTGCAACAATAATTGAATATAATTTACAAATTCTTATATACCCATGTGTGTTTGGTCAGATTGATTTGATGCTCCGAGATGATCCACCTACCAAGATTCTGGCCATGTTGTCTTCTACACCCACCATTGTGCTGGACTATGAGAGATCATGATATTCTTTTTCTCTCCGGCACCGCCTCAAATCTACCTCTACAGAAGCATGTTATGTGTTGAGATGAAAGAAAGACATATTATTATGTTCGGTATCACCACGCCGCGCCAATTTGCCTAGTTTGTAGAATAGATGACATGTTTGTGGAGTTTGAGTTCGTTTTGTATTATGGAGGAGTTTGAGATTGCATCTATATGTTATGGAGGAGTTTTTATTTCTATATGTGGGTGTGAATTGTGGTATGTTTGTACATTGTCATATTTCTGTGAATTGTGATCTGTTATTTCATATTTACAAAAATTATGAATTGCATGGGATTTTTGTAAATCCAAAACAAAACTGGACCATATGGCAACTTTGCCGTGTAAAGGCGCACGGCAAAGGGCTATGCCGTGTGTAAAGACTCGCGGCAAAGGGCTATGCCGTGTGTAAAGGCGCACGGCAAAGGCGCGCGCATCCGTGCAGTGACCATATGGTAGGTATGCCGTGCGTTTCGACGAAGGCGCACGGCAAAGCCTAATTTGACCTGACATATCATCAGCTGGTCAATGCATCTGTGCCGTGAGGCAGGATGTTGGGCGCATAGCAAACATCGAAGATATGCCGTGTGTTGTTCGGAAGAGCGCACGGCAAATATTGAAGATATGCCGTGTGTTGTTCTGCAGGACGCACGGCAAAGAGAAACAATGTGCCGTGCCATCTTTACGAAAACTCACGGCAAAGAAGAGGATGAGAGTCAGGGACGGAGGGAAGGGGGGACGAGCGGGGGCGAGACCCCCCCTAACCTTTCGCTCGCACCGTGAAAACGTTCAGTAGATCGCTAGTTTTTCCCTATGCAGGCTGCTTCGCCCCCCCTGTGCGTGCATACATCAATACATGACGGGCCAGGCTTCAAAACTAGGAGCAGCACCACGTTGCACACGTACAAACTAAGATCCATTTAGCCAGGCCCGCTACTAGTAGATTATTAATAGAAGCCCAGGAGGCCAGGAGACACCAACGATCAGGGTATCAGCACGTTGAGGCTATACGAGATTGAATCGTTTTTGCCTCTGTTCCACACTTCTACTCCTTGACGGCCGCCGGCGATGGAACCTGGATTTCAGATAGTCGATCCATAGACCATGCTATAGCTAGATTTTTTACCCTATGTCTCCAAAGTATTTATTCTAATACGAAACAACATGCAATTAGGTGTGTGTCGAGAAAAAAAATCTTTGCTACTACCTTGCCCTTGTTCTCTTCGCCCCCCTCATGGTGAAATCCTGGCTCCGTCCCTGATGAGAGTTGACCATATCTGACAGTTTTGTGCCGTGTAGACCTCGTAGGGATCACGGCAAACTCTTTGCCGTCCATTTTTTAGGTAAGCGCACGGCAAAGATCTTTGCCTACGAGTATTAAGCCGTATGGTGTTTGCCGTGCGAGTCCTCACGGCAAAGGCTTTGCCGTGTTCCGCAAAGCCTTTGCCGTGCGTTTTTGCCTCACGGCAAATTTGGAATTTCCGGTAGTGGCCCGAGCTCCTAGGGTTATTTTTTTTGTTAAAATCTAAAACCAGAATTTTAAGTTTAAATTTAGGTGCACATAATGTCGAACACACTGCAAAACTCGTATTACCGTAGGCTAAGAAAAAGACAAATCTGATAAAATTTGTCATTTTTGCCCTTTTCAAACTGTGTACTCACATTTCTAAATTCACTCATTTGTCATTTTTGCCCTGCCGAAAAATAACAAAATTCGGTTTAAATGTTTGCACACTTGTAGATTATTATATTATTGGGCCTCCAAAAACACCTCTCTCGTCTTCTATATGAGTACTCGTGACCTTGGGAAATAAACTTTTTCAGGATTTGTTTGTTAAAATTTCTTAAGTAAAACAATTTTGTAGTGTTACGGGCTATGTCACAGACTAGGCGGTAACAGTGTACAACATCTACATGTTTCACAACATCTTAATAAAATTATTTGATCGCTCTATGCAGTGTAACGTAAATTGTTTCTCTCCCATTGTAACACATGTTTGCTAGTAGACGAAAATATCAACCTCTATATTACAAAATGTACGTAATATTAAATAAATCTTATGGTGATCTTAATAATATGATTGTTCAAACTCTACAAAGTTTGACTTTGATGGAACCCAAATTTTACTGTTATTTTGGACAAAGGGAGTGAAGGAGTGTAAACTTTAGAGGGTAAAAGGCTGAGACAATATCGAAACAGTTCCAATCTAATCCCTTGCAGGTTTTTGTTATGGGAGTCTCTACAGATCAGTCGACTGGGAAATAAGAATTTTCCCAGTCGGCCGTGACTCAGCCCAGAACGATAGCTTCTTCCCCGTGATCTTTGTTGGGCTTGTCCAGCGCTGGCGCGTGCGCATGCGGCGCGCAGCGGCCCATCTGCGCGCGGCCGACGCGGCCGGTTCTGTTTTTTTTCGCGGTTCTGTTTTTCCCTGTTGGATAGATTTTCAAACACTTGTAACTTTTGAACCGTAGCTCCGTTTTTGGTGATTCAACTTTCTAAATCTTCGCCTCGACAAGATCTACGCGTGGTACTACTTTTGTTGTCTTTAAAAAAAAATCACAATTGCAACCCTAATTGCAACTACCACCATATTTTGTAATAGAGATATCGGTTGCGTGCCGAGTTGCAACTGAAATAAAAATAGAAATCTCAATTACAACACTAATTGCAACTACCACCCCCTATTTTGCAACTAGAGTAGCGGTTGCGTGCCGAGTTGTAACTGAATTAAGAAAAGAGAGAAAGATTATTTTTGAAATTGAAAATGTCAATTTCGTGTCGAGTTGCAACGTGGAACCCCCCTCCGATCTCCCAATTACAACCCTAAGTGTAAACTGACTCCACCTAGAGTCGGAGGGGATCAAAAATGGGAAAAAGTCAGTTACGTGCCGAGTTGCAACTGGAATAAAAATAAAAATCTCAATTGCAACCCTAATTGCAACTACCGCCCCACCCCTATTTTGCCACTAGAGTAGCGGTTGCGTGCCTAGTTGCAACTGCCTAGTTTTTTTTTAGCCTCTTCTCTGGGCATACAAGTTGTAGTATCTGATCAGACGCACAGGGACGCACACCCTACTCACGCACACCACACACACTCACACCCCACCCTATGCGACTAACTAGACCTACACCCTATGTATCCTTCACGTCTTGAGAGAACTCCGAAGTCCTGAACTCCGGGACGGCGGGCACGTCGTTCTCGCCTGTGGCACACTGACGCGCGAGAGAGGTACCTGCGAAATTATAAGTGATACTGCCCCTAATGAACAGTGCCTGGAACAGTATTCCTAGTGAACAGTGCCCCGTGAGGATACACCCGAAATTCGCTCCCGCGGGAGTCGAACCCGGGCGTGCTGGGTGAGCCACAGCTCCCACAGCCAACGCGCTACGGCGCGGTCCTCAAACTGCCTAGTTGCAACTGAATAAAAGAAAGAGAAAGTTTATTTTTGAAATTGAAAATTTCAATTTCGTGTCGAGTTGCAACATGAAACCCCCCTCCGATCTCCCAATTACAACTGTAAGTGTAACTGACTCCCACCTAGAGTCGGTGGGGATAAAATGGGAAAAAGTCAGTTGCGTGCCGAGTTGCAACAAAAATAAAAATAAAAATCTCAATTGCAAACCTAATTGCAACTAGAGTAGCGGTTGCGTGCAGAGTTGCAACTGAAAATAAAAAACTAACTCACTCTACGAAAAAGATCAGGGGGGTCAGCTACGCGTTAAGTTGCATAACGGCATAAGAAACATCGCATACACAAAACATTATAGAAGAAAAATATCGAGAAAAAAAGCCATCTACGTCTCAATTTGCAACTACCCCCCTCTAGAAAATGGGACTCATAGAACACGACCCCCAATTGCATCCCTAATTGCAACTAACTGGAAAAATGGAGGCATAAAATGCCAGTTGCGTGTTGAGTTGAAACCGACTCCCTCTATAGTGGGGTGGGGGAGGAGGAAGGTCAGTTGCGTGTTGAGTTGAAACTGACCCCCTTACAATTTGGGGAGGTCATTTTACGTGTCGAGTTGCAAATGGCTCCCCCCACAAAAAATAGTGTGGGGGCAGTTGCGTGTCGAGTTGTAACTGACTACATCTACAAATGGGGGGGGGGGGGGGGGGGGGGGGGTTGCTAGTTTCGCGTCGGTTGCGTGTCGAGTTGCAACTGAAGACAAAAACCATGGAACACGATCCTCATTTGCAAAAACCCTAATTCCAACGGACTACAAAAAATAGAGAAAAAAGACAATTGTGTGTCGATTTGCAATCGACTACTCTATGCAAAATCGAGATAAATGTCAGTTGCGTGTCAAGTTGCAACTAACTGCCCTCTATAGAATGGGGGGAGGGATGTCGGTTCATGTCGAGTTGTAACTGACTCCAAGGGGATGTCAGTTTCGTGTCGAGATGCAACTGAAGACAACGAAAAGACCATGGGACACGGTCCTCAATTGCAACCCTACTTCAAACTGAATACAAAATATCAAGAAAAATACTACATCCATGCACGGAACCGAGCGCCGGTGATTCGCCCATGATACTAACCATGGTTTGCACATCGACACAAAGAAAAAAGCATTGCGGCGCAATCATCACACCGCATCCACGACTTGATCATGATAGAATCATGTACGAGCGATGTGTGTTCCATTTTTTGATGCATCATAACACGCATCCCACGACAAATTTAAAAGGAGCAAAAAAATACAAAAAATAAGAAAAAGAATCGAAAAAATAAAATTGAAAAAGCAATGGCACTTGAGTAAAAAACGCCTCAAAAAACACCTCATCAAAAACCCACGAAACAGAAAAAAGAAGTAGAAAAATCAAAGTAATTCTCGAGCTAAAAAGATAAAAACTACAAAACGCAACTAAACCGACCGGAAATAAAAAAACACGGCCCAAAACACAATAAAAAAACCCGCAGCAAAAAAAACCCAAGTAAAAACTGCCTGCTAGAAAAAATTCGGGCCCAAAAACAAAGAAACTGCCTTGCTAGGCGCGCGAAACGGGCCGAAAACAGAAGTCCCTGCGAAACGGGCCGAAAACAGAAGAAGGGACGAAACAGGAGCTCCTTGCTGCCCGAAAACAGAAGCTCTCTCCATGCGCACGGATCTTGGTGCGGGAGGATCCGACGGTGGGCATGTTAGCTGTCCTATAGCTGAGAAATAGCAATTCCCTTTTGTTATTATGAGTTTTATCACAGTGTATTTTCTTGTGCAGCAATCGTCACATATATTGGTAGCCTCCTGCTCAATAGATGGCCCAAAAGTTGCTGGCACTGAAGATGAACAAACGAAAATAACTCAGCTTTTGAATCGATGCCTAACAAAGGGTATCTTAGGATCGGAACACGGAGATCCATTGGTACTAATCAGGCGCGGGGATAAGCCCAGTCAACTCGGAGTTTGCGGCCGGCGACGAGGTAACTGTTTGAGCTAGTTGATGGCCTTCTCGACGAGGTAACGGAAGAAGCTACACCCAACAAAAAGCAGCCCAGACTACCGAAGGAGCCGGAGAAGCTTCACGCCAGGCAAGGCATACTCGAATCTGCAATTAAGGGCATCTCCAGCCGTGCCCCCCAAGCGCCCCTAGGCCGCTTTTTGGCGACCAGATGATCGATTTCCGCCATTTTCTTCCCAGTCGTCTGAAGGGGATCGCATGCAGAAAACAAAAAATTTCCTAACATCGATAACCTTAAACTAGCCAGAATCTATACTATGCAGATATAGTACTACGCAGGGGGTTCGGTGCACATACCCTTGTAGACCGAAAAGCGGGGATTACGCTCCCGCACAAGCGTTGTCGATTAAGCCGACGAAGACTTCGATGCCGTGTAGAGGAAGCAGACCTCTAGCACCACTAGCGTGGTGCCTCGCAGGGCGTCACACACGTACGGTGAAGCCGACGAACTCCGGGCTCCGATCTAAAGACGAAGCAGCGGAAGACTGGAACCGGGAGACCAGCAGCGCGGCGGCATGCGTATGGTGGAGAAAACTTATCCTCGGCGCAACTCCAAACTGGGGAGTCACGGGATCCAAGGAGAGAGAGAAGAATTGGTGTGTCCTTCAAAGGCCAGGGATACCCCTCTATATAAAGGGGTCCAGGGGCCTGCCCACCTTACCAGGCTGGCGGTGTGGGACTATTCCCACACCCCAGCCGGCCAGCCATGGTGCGCCGGCCTAGGTGGGCCCCATGTGGCCCACCTAGGGCCGGCCGAACCAGCCCCTCCCTCATGGGGGGAGGGCCTCTTTGCCTAAAGAGGCCCATTAAGTGATTTTTGTCTTTAAAAATTCAGGAAAAATTAAAATAAAATATATTTAACTATTAATTACACTAATTAATATTAAATACATATTCATAATTTATTCCGGCTCCGAAAACTATTTCGTCGCTGCCCGATCTCCATCGGAACTTTCCCGGGACGTTCCCGGTCTCTCTTTTCCTATTTTTCTCTTCCGGTAAAATGTCGACTCCCCTTAAGCGTGTTACCCTAGCGGTTCGATTATCTCACCAGACATGATCGAGACTCCTCTCCGATCAATGACTAATTCGTGGATCTTGGATACCCAGAATTAATCCCTGCGAGATAACGAATACTTTTCCTATCGAACCTGGACGTCTGAGTCTTAAACCTTTTGCCATGCGATACTTAGCGTGTCCGAGACTCGTTCATAGATATCTCCATACCTAGCTTGATCTCGTTACCGACACCGCTAACTTCTACTCGTCCATGATCTTATGTCCTGGTGACCTAGTCACACGCTTGCAAGCTCGTTTGACATAATCTCACCGAGCGGGCCCTAGAGTATCTATCCTGCTATGGGACTGGCAAATCCCGCTCTTGACCCCCCGTCTCAACATACTCCTTTCCGACACCCGAGAGGGACACCTTTATTGTCACACTATGTAAGATATGACGTTTGATGCAATCAAAGTGTCTTCCAGGAATAGCAATAAGAGTAGGTCTCACGGTCGAAGGCGTAATGACTACGTCCTACAAATATCGGGTATGTCCATCACATCGTTCTACCAACGACATGACTTCATTGTCAAATAGACGCCATGTCACATGATCGGGAAACCTCGATCATCGATTGCACAATGAACCAGTCAAAAAGAGGCTACTGGGGACCTGGTTGTTTTACGTATCACACATGTATTAATGTTTCCGCTTAACACAGTTATAGCATGACACAAAAACGCATTATGAACAAATGAGATATGATAAATAAAACTCTTTATTAAGTGCCTCTAGGGCATATCTCCTTCATCCGCAGCCTTGGATTCCGCCTTGGATTCGGCCGCAAGGGCTCCTCCGCAGCCGCGGCTCGCCCACCTCGCCCCAAGGTGTTCGGCGTTTCGCGGCCATGGACTCCGAAGACGAAGAGCTGCTCGCCGACCTGCTTGATGAAGAGGCTGCCACCGAGGTCGAGGATGAAAAGCACTGATGTCTACGCACGCTTCTATTCTCGTAGACAGTGTTGGGCCTCCAAGAGCAGAGGTTTGTAGGACAGCAGCAAGTTTCGCTTAAGTGAATCACCCAAGGTTTATCGAACTCAGAGAGGTAGAGGTCAAAGATACCCCTCTCAAGCAACCCTGCAATTAAGATACAAGAAGTCTCTTGTGTCCCCAACAGACCCAATACACTTGTCAGATGTATAGGTGCACTAGTTCGGCGAATAGATAGTGAAATACAAGTAATATGGATGATTATAAGTAGTAATTGCAATCTGAAATAAAAAAATGGCGTAAACAGTGTTTCAATGCTTAGAATCAAGGCCTAGGGATCATACTTTCACTAGTGTACACTCTCAACAATGACATCAAAGCTGAATAATAAATACTACTCTCAAACACTCTCTTGTTGCATGATAAATACCATTCACTGTGTAGGGCTACAAAAGCAACCTCAAAGTATGAGTAAACACACACCACAACGTCATAAAGGAATCACACACAGTGCGCACACTGTCACCTTCACAACCGTGAATAACCCCGGAGTTCATATTAATGTAACCTCTAAAGTGCATAATAGATAAAGAGTAGCATCTACAATTCAACTAGATTACAAAGCTCATAATCACATAAAGATCACACCATGGGAGAGAGAGATAAACCACATAGCTACCGGTAGAGCCCGCAGCCCCGGGGGAGAACTACTCACGCATGGTCATGGTGATGAGGAGCTTGATGGAGAGGTGCAGCCCGGAGTGGAGGTGGCAGCCCGCAGCAGCCAGGGCGAGGCGGCGAGGAGTGGCGGCGGCGGCAGCCCGTGGAGGCACGGTGGCGGCGGCCCTTGGCGGCGGCGACGGAGGCAGCCCTTGACGCGGCGGCGGCGGCCCTTGGAGGCCACGGCCACCCTTGGTGATGGGGATGGTGTTGAGGAGGTTCTCCTCCCCAAGACGGCTGCTTGGGGGGAGTAAAATTCGTGGTCTTGGGGGTTTTTCACGAGATAGGGTTCCCTCCCTTATATGGACTCTCGGATTTCCGCCGTCAGCCCCTCTTGGGCTCCACCAAAACGGGCATATCTGTAGCACGGAATGGTATTAGGCCGAATTTTAAGTCCAGGTCGATTAGGAGAAAATTTCCTACAACTTCGTAACAATTTTGATTTCCATTTGACGTCGTCTTCAGTCCCAAACGTGACAATTCTTCGAAAATAGTTTTTTAGACAGATTTCTGGAAAGTCTCAATTCGACTCCAAAAAGGTTTCTTCTTGTATTCTTGATAATTTCTACACATCAAGGAGTAAAACAAGAACATTGTGCACCTTTGCAACCATTAATAGGTTAGTCCAATAAGTGTCATAATATGATATAAAGTGTATATAAAACATGTGATAATTGGTATAATATAAGCATGGAACAACAGAAATTATGGATACGTTTGAGACGTATCAAGCACCGGATGGTCGTCGCCACTCTTGTCGGCCTCATAGTCCAGCAGGCGCAACCACGGCGAGGCGGCTCGAAGCCGGGTCGCCGTAAGGCGAAGCCGAGGCAAAGGTTGGAGGCCTATTGCATGC
The DNA here is from genome assembly GCA_026929855.1 of Poa annua. Lineage (NCBI taxonomy): Eukaryota > Viridiplantae > Streptophyta > Magnoliopsida > Poales > Poaceae > Poa > Poa annua. Next base: position 67,793,923 of record CM049439.1, on the reverse strand, counting down.
TCTACGCCGATTACTTCGCCGACGATCCACTCCATGGCGAGTTGACGTTCCGGCGTCATTTCAGGATGAAGCGGAATGTCTTTCTCGACATTGTCCATGCCAGTCGAGAGTTCGACCACTACTTTAAGTGCAAGAGAGATTGCACCGGCACAGTTGGATTCACCTCTCTTCAGAAGTGCACAGTGACGATGAGGATGCTGGCATACGAGGCTCCCGGTGATTCCCAAGATGATTATCTGCGCATGTCCGAGTCCACCGCCATTGATACTCTGAACAAGTTCTACAGGGCATTGGTGGAGGTGTTCGGGCCCAAGTACCTCCGAACACCAACTATGGAAGACACTGCCCAGATCCTAGCCACCAATGCAGCAAGAGGATTTCCTGAGATGCTTGGAAGCATCGACTACATGCATTGGTCATGGAAGAACTACCCTTTCGAGTGGCAGGGAATGTACAAAGGCCACAAAGGAGTTTGCATTGTGGTACTCGAGGCAGTTGCTACACAGGACCTCTGGATTTGGCATTCGTTTTTTGGCATGCTAGGATCCCACAACGACATCAAAATTCTGCAGTGCTCCCCCGTCTTTGCCAAACTTGTTGAAGAGCACGCTCCCCTGTGGACTACGAGATCAATGGGCATCATTACACGAAGGGGTACTACTTGGCTGATGGCATCTATCCAAGGTGGTCAACATTTGTGAAGACCATCTCCAACCCTGTGCCTAGAAGTGCCAAAGCTTGGTTTGCCAAGCAGCAGGAGGCTTGCAGGAAGGATGTCGAGCGGGCATTTGGTGCGCTGCAGTCTCAATTGGTCGTTGTCCGGTACCCCGCTCTGACTTGGTCGAAGGCTCACATGTGGGAGGTGATGAAGTATTGTGTTATTTTACACAACATGATCATTCAGAGCGAGCGGGGTGAGCCGGTGATCGATGTCGAAGAGTACTACAGACAGGCCCCGCTTGTAGATGTTGATCACCAGGTGCAGGCAACATGGGCAGATTTTCTCGCTATGCGCCAGGAGATTCGAGACGTCCCACATGTGCACAACCAACTTCAGGATGATCTAGTGACACATCTGTGGACTCTCAAAGGCAATGATGCCTAGTTTCATTTGTCATAATTTGTGTGTCAAAACATGAAAAACTATTTGTATGGTTTTGTTGCATTATTTGTATGTCAAACTACCTATATATGTATTTGTTTTAGTTGTTGAAATATGTAAAAAAGTTTTTGAAAATGTGAATGTTTGTGCTATTTTCGGCCAAAATCGTCGGCTGGGGGCGACCGCTCGCCGAACGGCTGGGAACCCCCCCCCCCCCCCCGCCCCCCCCCCCCCCCCCCCCAGGAAGCCGATTCCGTCCGACGCCGGCCTGGGGGGTGCCGATTTTATGTCCGGATCGCCGGCCTGGGGGGCTCAACGACTGGAGATGCCCTAACAAGAACCTGACCTCCACGACAACACCTCCAAGAAGGCAAGGCACAAGAAAGAGACCCACAACGGCGCCCCCACACGAAAGTGACCCACAACGAGTCCTTCATTGTTTTATGAGTGCAAATTCTAAAACGCAATGAAACCCACGATAAGTGTCGTGTTTGGATGTTTAAGATTTTAGATTAGATTTCGACATTAATAATTTTCTGAGTTGACTAATTAGTAGATTTTATTTTTTCGAAACGGAAGCAAAAATATTTGCCTCGTCTCATTAATTAAGAAGAGAATTAGTAAAGTCAAAAGTAGAGATGGAGTGCTGCCAAATAGATAATGTTCTGGAGTTTTGAACGAAGCTTTAGGTATACGTGTGAATTCTAGGAAAATCTTAATTGACTAAAATATCAGAACATTGCAAATATATGACGGAGAAAGCCTCTACGCAAGCTATTTCCTGTTCGATCAGGACACAAGTTTGATAAGGTTACCTGCTACAGTAGTACTGTATAATTTAGACGGCAGAACCAAAGAACACTAGCGGCGGACCTCGCCCCTCGCCATGAAGAAGCGCAAGGCAGACGGGAGCGTGAAGTTGGACCGGCTTGGCGAGCTTCCCGACGACGTGCTTGGCCGCATTCTCAGCTTCCTCCCCACCCCGCTGGCCGTGCGCGCGTCCAGGCTATCGCGGCGGTGGCGGCGCCTGTGGCCGGCACACGTGCCGGCCCTCAACCTCTCCGTCCAGAGTTGCACACGCCGCGGCGGGGTCTCCTTCGTCGACCTCTGCACGGAGGCCCTCGCGCGGTTCCCGACCTCCGCCATCCCCTCCATCTCGATCGACTTCGGCAGGCACGCCAACATCGGCAAGGCCGCGACGTGGTACTCGGAGGCCAAGGAGCGCGCGTCCGGGTCGGTGCGCGTCACCGTGCCACGGGGGCTGGTCCGGCCGCTGGAGCTCCCGCGGTTCACGCGGGCGGAGGCACTGAACCTGACGCTGAACCACAGAGCCCATCTCGAGCTGCCGGCCGACCCGGTGCGCTTCGACAGGCTGACGGAGCTGGCCCTCGTGTCGGTGCTGCTGTGCGCCGGCACGCCGCCGCTGCACAAGTTCCTCTCGTCGTGCTGCCCGCGGCTGCGGAGGCTGCGCCTGTGCCGGGTGAGAGGCGGGGATGCCGTGCGCGCGCTGGTCCTCCGCTCCGACGACCTCGAGGCGCTCGACATCGACAACGTCCACGAGCTAACCAGGCTGGACGTGGCGGGCCCCAACCTGCGGTCGCTGAGCGTGCGATCCTGCTTTGCCGGCGGCGACGAAGACACCGAGGTGGCTGTCTCGGCACCGAGGGTTGAGTCCATCTGCTGGTACCGCAGCTACCCGAAGCGGCTCGTCTTCCGCGACGACGGCTCCCTGACGCGCATCCGCCGGCTCTCCGGGCTCAGACTTGCGACGCTCGGCCGAAGCGACCAGCTCGACTATCCTTACACCATGCAGCTCCTGCAGGCCTGCTCCCTCACCACCGAATTCCTCGAGCTGGACCTCGTCCTACCAGACAAGACGGCTCTCCTCAACTGGCTAGGCCCGGATCATGATCAGAGCTCGTGCGAGGACCTGATGCGCTCCGTGCCGCCGCTGCCTCGCGTCACCGTGCTCTCGCTCACGGCGCGGTGGGGGATCGGCGCCGACGTCGGGCCGAGCCTGGCGGCCCTCCTCTCGCGTGTCCCGAACCTGACGACGTTGTACGTCGACTCGGCTCCGTACTGCCTCACCGTCATGGTATGTAGTAACCCTGCCTACGCTAAAGAAGGAATTCATGGTGTTCTGGTGTACGCATATATAATTTGTCATATATTTCCATCTCGTGCAGCAGGGAGCAGCGCCGTCGCGAGCAGAGTGGCGGTGGGGTCGCGCCGACGACGAGAAGATCATTGGCCTGCTGCTGGAACCTCTCCGGGAAGTCAATGTCCGCGGGCTCAGGGGAACGGACGGCCAGGAGTGCAGGCTCGTCGAGGTTTTGCTGGGGGTGGCGCCGCCGTCGTCGATCGAGAGGATTTCTCTCGCGTTTCGCGACGGTACGGCGGCGTCGGTCGTCGACGAGATCGCTGCCGGGTTGCGAGCCAACTTTCCTAAACGTTGGACCAAGATGGCCGGATCGATGATCGGGCTCCGATGGACCAAACGCAAGCTAGCCCGCCATAGGGGGACCAATGGGCCACCTAGCTTGACTGCTTATTAAGGAGTTTGTCTGGTAACGAGAAGCACCATAAAAAAATAATCCACCCTAAAAAAAATTCCAAAAAAGGAGAAATTATGGTGTATTATATTTTTCTTATTGTTTTACTAGATAAAAGTGTATTATTATGTTTATCTTTACAGAAAAATCAGGTTTTTTTTTACGAATTCAAAGGTTTATTATTATTAATTACTCGACCGGATTACAAGCAGTCAACAAATGTCATGAAGACATAGAAGCGCCGATACCACTTATAATTATCAAGGCGAGAAGAACTACGTATAAGATATAACAGTGCGGTCGCGACCAAGGTGCCTTTTCACCATACATTTGTTGTTTGGATGGCTTTTAGATGCATATCGTGGAGTAACGGTCATTACATTAGTGGATTGACCCATTTTCCATTTGTGCAAATAATTACCAGTACCTAGTTGAATGCCTGTGATTTGCAATGGGCTTTCAAGGTTTTTCGATCATACATGTAAACATAATACACATGATAAACTGATAATTCACATGTGTAGAAATAGATATTTGTATGGTTTAATGAAACACTATCTCTAGTTATATAAAAAATTCATGAAAACCTTTATCTTGTTATAGACACACTTGAGTTCTCCTTGACAATAACCAGTTCATAGATCCCCATTTGTTAAACTGTACAAAGTCTAACCTTTACTCAGAATTTCAAACCCTTGAGAACCATGACGTCATTCTGTTTATGAAAATGCCTCCTTGAAAGATGAAGTTCCCTCTCAATTACTCCATGTAGAATAAGAAAAACCATTCATAAAAGAATGGCGTCATTTGCAATTCTGAAATAACATTACAGGGGGACATAAAATGGATCGATCTAGAGGCAGAACAATAATAGTCTTACAATGACTTGTATTTTTTAATCATGTGACGTGATTATGCTATGGCATGATCAAGAATAAGGGTTGTGGTTAAAACTGCCATAACCATCTCTCATCACAACTTTCAAATATTGAACACGTACACTATATAATTCAAGGCCATATCTTGGCTTGAACTGAGTCTTTCAAGATTACTCAATTCTTCAAGCTAATGACGTGCCTAAAAAGATAATACGAATCACCTCTTTTAATAGCTCCGTTTTATCATAAAGTTTGCTGCTCAAGGCTTTTGAGGTATTTGAAGCTGCGAACACCGCTACTCTGGAAAAAGGAACACCCATGTTAGTTAGGCGCAATATTCCTTTAAATCCCATGAACGAAAGAACATGGAGCTTCCATGGAGAATAGGCCGAGAGAACTGAAGTTAGGTAAGAAACATCAGCAGAAAAATGATTAAACTGAAGATAATGACACATATACGCTTCCATACAACTATTTTGCCAGGTTTATAAGATCCCTATCAACTGATGTAAGCTTTAACAGTAAAGATAATGTGAATATATCTATATCATTGTTATCTAAACAAGCCGTTCACATCACGTGAGTTTTTTTTTCCGAAGAAACTTCCAATCTATTCATCAACAATCAAGGCGGTACAAAGAACGCCAGAAGCAATAAGAATTACATCTAGATCCGAAAACCACCTAGCGACGACTATAGACACTAGAGCGAGCCGAAGGCGCGCCGCTGCCATCACCCCTCCATGATCAGAGTCGGGCGAATCTTGTTGTAGAAGACGGTCGGGAAGTCGTCATGATACGGCCCCAGAGGACCAGCGCACCAGCACAGCAACCGCCGCCGATGAAGAGATGCATAGATCATAAGCATCGCGCGGTCCCGACAGGTGAGCACGCGATAAGACAGATGGTGGTCAGCCAATAGATAGAAATTGCGTATATCTATATCATTGTTAATACATCGACCGAAAAGAAGAGTTATCTAAACAAGCCGTTCACATCACGTGAGTTGAATGGCTAGTTTTACATTCGACACAGTGCAGTCAGGCGCTGGGATAAAACCAGTCTACTCGCAAGCTACGGCCGTCGAAGTCATAGCAGTTGAGCTCATCGATGGCCTTCTCGGCATCCTCCCGGCGCTCGAAGACGACGCAGGCGAAGCCCTTGCACACCGCGGGGGCGTCCATGGCGACGTGCCACATCCGCAGGGGGCCGAACCGGGCGAAGAGCGCGGCGACGCGAGCCGGCCGGGGACAGCGGTCCGGCAGGTTGGTGACGCGCACGAAGCGCCGGAGGAACATGCGGTGGCCAGACGGCGTGTCCCGTTCCTCCCTCCAGACGGCGAACCTCGCCCTGCAGGGCACGTACCCGGCCGGCGACACGAGGTAGTCGTATGGGCAGGCGAGCTCGCCATGCCTCTCCTCCGCGTCCTCTTCCCCGCAGATGCAGCACGACTCGCCGTTGGGGTCCTTCCAGAAGTTGATCGTGGCGCCCGCGTCCTGTTCCATTGGTGCGCCAGATTAGAGTTTCTTCCGATACGTCTACGGTCTATCTCTCTCTCTCTCTCTGGTCGTACGTGAGACGTTGCCTTTTACATCACGCATATCCAATCCAAGTCCTGATCGACTTCGATCGAGCTGAACTATTATAAACCGCAAGATAGAGAAGGAATCAATCGGACCGCCGCAAGAAGACGAGGAGATGGGCGGCCGCAGACAACGGAGAATTATCAGCCATGAGAAGAAGAAGAAGAGAAAGACCAGAGCGGCAACGATGAAGAAGAAGAAGAAGAAGAAGAAGAAGAAGATTGTCAATGCCAAGAAGGAGCCTACGCCAGCGCCGCAAGGTTCGGGCGTTTAAATTTGCTTGTAATTATACCTCCGAGTGACCCGGCCGTACACTAACACAGAGTACATACATATATCTGAAAAACAGATCATTACCTCCCACTCATACCGGTAACACAGAGGTTTTGCTGGGGGCGGCGCCGCCGTCGTCGATCGAGAGGATTTCTCTCGGGTTTCGCGACGGTACGGCCGCGTCCGTCGTCGACGAGATCGCTGCCGGGTTGCGAGCCAACTTTCCTAAACGTTGGACCAAGATGGCCGGATCGATCGGGCTCCGATGGACCAAACGCAAGCTAGCCCGCCATAGGGGGGCCAATGGGCCACCTAGCTTGACTGCTTATTAAGGAGTTTGTCTGGTAACGAAGCACCATAAAAAAATAATCCACCCTAAAAAAAATTCCAAAAAAGGAGAAATTATGGTGTATTATATTTGTCTTATTGTTTTACCAGATAAAAGTGTATTATTATGTTTATCTTTACAGAAAAATCAGGTTTTTTTTTTACGAATTCAAAGGTTTATTATTATTAATTACTCGACCGGATTACAAGCTGGGAGCGGCTCCCCCCCCCCCCCCCCCCCACACCCCACCGGTCCCTCTCAAGAGACGCTCCCAATAATCTTTTGTGTCAACATGTATCATATTCACCTTAAGCACTTACTATTATCTAGGCAAGAAGAACTACCTATAAGATATAACAGTGTGGTTGCGGTCAAGGTGCCTTTACACCATACCTTTGTCGTTTGGATGGCTTTTAGATGCATAGTGGATGGCGCCGCTGCCATCACCCCTCCATGATCAGAGTCGGGCGAATCTTGTTGTAGAAGACGGTCGGGAAGTCGTCATGATACGGCCCCAGAGGACCAGCGCACCAGCACAGCAACCGCCGCCGATGAAGAGATGCATAGATCATAAGCATCGCGCGGTCCCGACAGGTGAGCACGCGATAAGACAGATGGTGGTCAGCCAATAGATAGAAATTGCGTATATCTATATCATTGTTAATACATCGACCGAAAAGAAGAGTTATCTAAACAAGCCGTTCACATCACGTGAGTTGAATGGCTAGTTTTACATTCGACACAGTGCAGTCAGGCGCTGGGATAAAACCAGTCTACTCGCAAGCTACGGCCGTCGAAGTCATAGCAGTTGAGCTCATCGATGGCCTTCTCGGCATCCTCCCGGCGCTCGAAGACGACGCAGGCGAAGCCCTTGCACACCGCGGGGGCGTCCATGGCGACGTGCCACATCCGCAGGGGGCCGAACCGGGCGAAGAGCGCGGCGACGCGAGCCGGCCGGGGACAGCGGTCCGGCAGGTTGGTGACGCGCACGAAGCGCCGGAGGAACATGCGGTGGCCAGACGGCGTGTCCCGTTCCTCCCTCCAGACGGCGAACCTCGCCCTGCAGGGCACGTACCCGGCCGGCGACACCAGGTAGTCGTAGGGTAGGCGAGCTCGCCGTGCCTCTCCTCCGCGTCCTCTTCCCCGCAGATGCAGCACGACTCGCCGTTGGGGTCCTTCCAGAAGTTGATCGCCGCGGCGCCCAGCGAATCGATCGCCGCAGCGTGCGCTCTCGCCTTCTGTTCCATGTATGTAATTCCTTGGACGCCACGTAGCGGAGAGGAAAGGAGACCTCGGCGCCGGCAGGGTATAGTGATGTACTGCTTTTAGAGTCATGCGATCCGTGTCACGATCGAACTGGGCATCGAATCGAAACCCTGCAGCTCTCAGATAGTTATAAACCACAAGGGCAAGGAAACGTATGATAGAGAAGGAATCAACGGCCTGACAGGAAGTAGGGGCAAGTCGAGGAGATGGCCAGCCGGAGACAACGGAAGAAGATCAGCGAGAAGAATAAGAAGAGAAAAACCAGAGCGGCTACGACAAGGAAAAAATTTGTCAAGGTGGGATGCAGAGACCGACGGCAGGATACGGCGGTGAGCGAGTCAGCGACGCCGGTCTCGATCAAAGTTCAGGACGAGGAGAACCGTACGTATATATGCATGCTCTCTTTTTTGTTCGATCGCTTGTGTATTCGAATTCTAGTTGGTCTTTTTCTTAATACGTATTTGGTAGACATAAAGTACTGCTACACGGAATTAGATTGGAACTGTTTCGATATTGTCTTAGCCATTTACCCTCTACCTCTAAAGTTTACACTTCTTTACTCCCTTTGTCCAAAATTACCATAAAATTTGGGTTCAATCGAAGTCAAACTTTGTAAAGTTTGAACAAGCACATTATTAGATCACCATAGTATTTATTTTATATTATATATATTTTGTATTATAGATGTTGATATTTTTCTTTACCAGCAATCATGCATGTATGCCACAACTGGAGAAAAAAAGTTTATGTTACAAAGTTGCATAGAGCGATCAAATAATTTTATTAAGATGTTGTGAAACATGTAGATGTTGTACACTGTTTCCGCCTAGTCTGTGACATAGCCTCTAACATTATACTCCCTCCTTCCCGGTTTATAAGAGTAGTCACAATGTGGAGTAACATGGGAGTAACATAAGTGCCGCATAGGTAAAAGTAATGATGTGGCATGCAATTAAAGAAGAGAGAGACAAATAAAGTAACTAGCTATGTTACCATAACATCACATATTTTAATACAATATGTGTCTTCAATCTAATTAATAAGGTTTTGCATTACACCACAACATACTCGCATTGTGGAGTATGTTACTACTACTCACTATGGAGGTAGTAACATAGACTCGAAAAATGTGTATGTTACTAGTCTATGACTCCTCATTGTGACTAGTCACAGTGGGGAGTAACTTAGTAGTAACATCGTTGCCACGTAGGACAAAAAACTGATGTGGCAATCATTTAATGAGGAAAGAGAGGGTAGTGGTAACATAGCTAGTTACCGTAACATCACATATCCCAAGACATTGTGAGTCTATAATCTAATAAATAGAGATTTGCATGACACGACATGTTTGTTACTACCCACTATGGAGGTGATAACATAGCCTAGAATAACGTGTATGTTACTGCCCATTGTGACTAGCCTAGTCAAAATCAGGTTTTCCCAAGAATAAGCCACAATTTGGGCAATTAATATCCCTTTTAATTATCCCTCCACTAATGTGTGCGCGCTTTATTTAAAACTCTAATTAATTAGACTAATGCATTTGCTAGTCATTGGTCATATGTGTAATAAATGTCAGTTTTAGCAATATTTCTCACCCAATAGACTCATGACTTGGTTCTAGAGAATTAATATATGGTGCTTATAAACCCGGGATGGAGGGAGTAAAATTGTTTTATTCAAGAAACTTTAACAAACAAATCCTTAAAGAGTCATGAGTAGTCATATAGAAGCTGAGAGAGGCGTTTTTGGAATGCCTAATAATAATCTACAAGTGTGCAAAAATTTAAACCGAATTTTGTTATATTTTGGACAGGGCAAAAAAGAAAAATATGAGTGAATTTTGTTATATTTTGGACTACACAGCTTGAAAAGGGCAAAAATGGCAAATTATATCATATTTGTCTTTTTTCTCAGCCTCCAGTGATAGGAATTTCACACATTATGTGCACCTAAATTTTTTGTTTCGATTTTTTAAAAACTTTAAATTCTGATTTTAGATTTTAACAAAAAACAGAACCCATGGAGCTCGTCTACAAGCAAAGTCATACCAATATCCATACTCTTCCCGAGGTGTGTACTGACATCGGCCATGTTTTTTTCCTCTCAGACAATGAGCGCGCGCGCCTCCGCCGCGACAAGAGGACATGTGGCGTGTGTGGAGCGTGCAGAATCCACGACAACGATTACTTCTGCCCCTATAACTACATCCATGGCTGTTTCGGCCTTAGCACCTGTAGGGAGGGATGTCGTCCGAGAAGGCACTCGCTCCTGCTGACCACCTCCTCCTCTTGCTCCGGCAGCCACCAGCCGCTACGACGCCTCGTCCGTGTGACCAACGTGCCATTAAGCGTGATACCCGGCGAGCATGAGTTGAGTATGCTATTTAAGCGGTTTGGACCGCTCATCAAGTGCAACCTCACGAGGGTGAGCCTCAACGACGACATCGGCTTCGGTTGGATCATGTTCGAGAGTCGCAAGAACGCCGAGAAGGCCATCAACAAGCTCAACGGTTACCTCGTCACCGACCGCAAACTCCGAGTTGACTGGGCATATCCCCGCGCCTGATTACTACCAATGGATCTCCATGTTCCGATCCTAAGTAGCCCTGTGTCAGAAATCGATTCAAAAGCTGAGTTATTTTCGTTTGTTCATCTTCAGTGCCAACAATTTTTGGGCCATATATCGAGCAGGAGTCTACCAATATACTCCCTCCGTTCTCAAATAAAAAGTGGTCATATAGAAATTTTAAGACAAATTATGAAATAGATTAAAAATGCATTGGGAATGTGCAAACCGCCATCTCTCTCCTCTTTACTTCCCACCTTCAATGAGCTATGTGCATGTAGAAAATGATGATACCATGCATTAGACATTATTGGTCTTGATTCCCGTGTGATGAGAGAGAAGCTTTGTACACATAAATGTGATATTTTCCTATCTTGTGCAGTAGAGAGCAGTGCCCTCGAGAGCTGAGTGGCGGTGGGGTCGCGTCGTTGTTTGCGGACGAGAAGATTGGCATGCGAAAATCTCTTTGAGAAGTTAGTGTATGTGGTTTCAGGGAAACGGATGGCGAGGAGTTCTAGCTCGTCCAGGTTTTGCTGGGTGTCGTGCCGCCGATCAAGATGATTTTATTTTTGAATACAAGGGTTTCCCCTGGTTTCATTAAAAGATCAACCAAAGTTTAGAGCAGTTTAGCTCTGCCGCTCCGGGGGCACCCAACACAAGTATCGGGTTTACATTTTCGGATGACAGGCCTTCCAGGAGCAAGTCGAGGAGACGGCCAGTCGAAGAAGAAGAAGAAGAAGAAGAAGAAGAAGAAGAAGAAGAAGAAGAAATGTCATGGTGGAATGCACATTGTCCCACTAAGGTTTTAACTGGGATTGGATTTCTCATCAATCCCGTATCCCATCCCATCCCATCATAAATAACCCATTGTCCCACTAAAACTACCCACTAATCCCGAACGGGATAAATGCGACGAGCCCATCTAGTCCACGTACAGACCACCTATCCCTACAGACACATGACCAGTTCTTCTCCCGCTCCCCTTCGCTCGCAGACCACCTGCCGCCACGCTCACCTCGCGCGCGCCGCCGTCTTCCTCTCCTCCTGTCCCTCTCTCTCTCGTCGGTTCCGGCGCCTCCCGGCCTCGCGCGCTCACTCCTGTCGCTGCGGTCGGCAGCACCCTCGACCTCCCGGCTCCCGCTCCGGCCGCTATTCCTCTAGATCCAACGTTGCCGGCTTGCCTCCCGCCGCCCCGCAGGCCCTCATCTGCATCTCCTCCCGGTGAATGCAAAGCAGCCGCAGCGTGAACCTCTCGTGGTCGCTCCGCGGCGTCCTCTGCTCCGGCGACGGCGAGATGTCTCCTTAATCTCCATGTACGACGTGATCGGGAACGTGGACACCACCGCTGGACGGGCCTCCCGCTCCCGCCGCGGCGTTTCGGCCCTGCGGCACGCCGCTGCCGTTGCCGGCTGGTGGTGCTGGGATCGATCGAACTGCAATGAAGCAACAGGGACTCAAGGAGCGCAACCACTGGACTGTGCCTGACTTGGTCGATCGGGAACTGACAGAACAAGAAGTATGGCTCCGTGTTAACTGAATTTTAAGACAGCAAAGCTTCAGGCTTCAGAACGGGAAGGCGATGAATATCTCACTGATGGTAAAGTGGACCTGGAGACTCTTTTTTTTTTTCGAGGTTGACGGGGGGATTACTCCCCACCGTTTATTTCATTACTTTTCTCGAAAAGGGCTTTGAGAGCCGTACATCAGGATGTTCATAGGCCTTTGGTGTCAAGTCATCTCAAAGAAGAGGATACTTGGGATTGGGAGATGGCAAATCCATTTTCATGACAGATAGGAAAGGATCTCAGTTTTGGAACAGCTTACAACAAGTTAAACACTGGTTCAGGATGGGAGCTGCTAAAATTGGGGTTGGGATCCTACTGTACGGTCACTGACATGTGGGGCCGGGTCCACATGTCAGTGACAGCAAACTGCACTGCAGTACTGTGAAGCATACTCAACTATGGCACGATGTTTGGTTAGGAAAAATCCCCTGCGATTACAGTTTCCTGATCTGTTCTGGGCGGTTTCTTTGCCGGATAGCATTGTTACAGAAAACTATGATGTTTCCTCCCATACTTGGGATATACAATTTAAACTTTTGGTGAGAGCGGAGATCCTGGGAGAACCTGTGCTTCAGCTACTTGATCCAATTTTACTGTCTGATCAATCAGATAGGGTGCGCTGGGAGCTAGAACCGAATGGGATTTATTCTTCTAGATCAATGTACAGATGGTTGAACTTCCGAGGGATAGTTGGTGTCCAAATTCACAACATCTGGAAGCTTAAGTCCATCTTAGACTCCCTACTAGGGAGCAAATCCTTACTCTATTAGAAAAGGGCGTACGGATGGCGCATGTCCAGTTTGTGGAGTTTTGGAGTCGGTGGATCACTCCTCTGTCTCTCAGCTCGTCCGCCTTCTTCATCCTCAAAATACCCCGCATGAATCCGACGACGCCCAGCTCCCGCCTGCTGCTGGCACCACCTGCCACGGTTCTCCTTGGCTGTGAGGTTGAAGGCCTCGACACTGAGGTCGAATTCGTCGACGGCCGTGGTATCAGCTCATTGGCGTGGCCGCGAGCGCGACGGACGAATCCGGCGTGCCTCGGATCCAGCCCGCTGTCGGCACCACCATCCGCTCGCCGTGCAACCAGTCGCGACGTCCTTGGCGCTGAGGCGTCGAGGAGGTGTGGAACTCGGGGACGGCACCACCTTGTTGTTCCACCAAGTCGTCCGATTCCAACGAGCAACGAGGCCTCACTTCGGGCCACTGCCGGCACCACCTTGCCGTGTAGCCGCAGAAGCAGGTACTTGCGTGGCTGTGCAGCTTCCCGTCCGCCGCAACACGATTTCGAGGAGGAAGGATGGGTTGAGCTGCAGCGCAGGTGGTACTGCTCGTCGCCCTGCTGTGGATGATGACTTCTCTGCTGCGCACTCTCCATCCTAGCGCTTCCCGTTTCCACGCCGCGAGAGAAAAGAAGGTTTGCGTCCGATGCCCAGGATTGCGCGCATAACCAGCGGGGAAGGCCAGGAACTCAGGGTTTCGACGCGTGATGGTAGAGTTGACTATTTTCACTTCTGATGGTGTGGAGTGGCTACTACTAAAAAATAAACTTAATTTTGAAAAAAAGCTAATCAAACATCCCTACTGTGACCTTGTATATCGCATGATTTTCTTTATTCAACAGTGGCAGGTTCTCTGGGGGCACGAGCTGAGTGCATGTACGATGATAAAAATGTGTGCCTTCTCTAAGCCATCTACGTCATTTAGGAAGACAAAATTAAAAGTTGTACAATGCATTATCTCTTACTAGTAAACATGTCCGTGCGTTGCACCGGAGAAAAAATGTGTCGTGAAACTGCATTATGATTCGCTCAAACATTATTGACACCGAACTTATCTTCTCCCACGTAGTTTGGATGAAAAAATGATCATCGGTACGTTCTCCAGGGCGCACCCGTCATCGCGATGCATGTCACATCCAGAACGCCGCGTCCATAGCTGCTCTAGGGTGCAAGCATTCGCAACGATGTCGAACGCAACCACACATGATCAAATTCACTTGTTATTTTTTACACCAGAATAAAGGATAATCAAATATGTTGTATAGATATTGTGCGGTTCGGACGAAAAAAGGACCGCATGTGCGTTCTCCAGGGCACACCTGTCATCGCGATGCATGTCACATCCGGGGCGACGCCTCCACCGGCTCGTGGGCAACGTCCATAGCTGCTCTAGGGTGAAAGCATTCGCAACCATGTCGGGCGCAACCACCCATGATAAAATTCACTTATTATTTATACCCAAATAAAGGCTTATAATCAAATATGTTATATAGATATTATGCACGGCAGGCCCCTATTCTCGACGTGGACGTTCAGTATTGCACTCGCGTCGCCCGTGCTCAACATGTTTTTAGCTCCATGGCGTCGAGCGGTTGGCATGGTTCGTGGTGCGGCGATGGCGAGTACTCCAGTATTTATGGCGAGTACTCCAGTATTTATGGCGAGTACTCCAGTATTTATGTCCACCGGCTACTACTGTTACCTGTTGATCACGATCATATAACGCCCCGATTCCGGCTGGGGAGGAGGGGCAATTTCAGTTTTTTTGCTTCGAGGGATTGGATGGGATGAAAAGTGATGAAATTAGCATTTAACAGAAATTGATTAGCAAGCCATTAACGCTTCATTAACTGCTCCCCTATTTTCCGTCCGTGGCCGAGCTGGAGGGGAATACGAGCGAATGGACTTAGCCCACGGGAAGCCCATGTACCCGGCGGTCACTAATCATGGGAAAATCCTCCATCGTCTTTGTCGGAGAGTGACTCCCAGGGAACAGGGGTAGCCACACCCTGAAGAGAGGTTCGAAGGGGGGCTGAACGCGGAGGTCAAACAATCCTCGAGAGGCACGACGACGGTGCTCGCCGGGCCTGGAGAGGAACTATCACGCCAGAGATGGACCCCAGCCCGTACCCAGGTTCACGGCCCTCAGGAGGAGGTAAAACCGCTACTCCTGCTTGTCTGTATTGCACTGTGAAGGTTACAGGACAATGAGCTTGCCTAAGGCTCTCTTGAGGCAGTTTGGTGCCTGGAGAGGGACACAATGGTCGTCTTCCTCCTCCAGCCGTTGGCTATCCTACGTGCTTGGCTAAGGCTCCCTGGGGCTAGGAAGCATCCAGCTCGTTGGGGATCAACCGACGGTGCAATTGCGCGATCCTCTTCTACGGTGGAGCTCCTGCTCCTTTTATAGGCGCCCCGGGCTCCGTCCTCGTGCTGGTGGGCTCCCACACGCCAGTCGCATGGAGGAGCGGGAGTCCACTGCGGCTCGTCCGTCCATGGACGCGGTCCATCCGTGCTAAAGTAGCGCGCCGTGGCCGACAGGCTGCAGGCGGTGCAGAGCGGCTCGCAGGCGCAGCAGAGGTCGTGGTGGAGCCCACGATGACGATCTTCTTGGAGCGTTGCGTCGTCCAGCCGCTTTATCACCAAAGAGGAAAGTCCTGGCTGTCCTGGCGCAGGCGGCGCGGCTTTGTTGACTCCTTTATCACCAGAACGGCAACTGGGATGCTCGCGTCACCCTGCGGCTGCTGCAGGGGCCATGTGCGCCCTGCAGCGCTTGCTTAGCCGCGAAGTGTCTCCACAGGGCCGTGGTCGCCTGTGGAGGGTTTTCCTGCTGACTTCTCTCCAGGCGGGCTGTGCCTGGGGAGTCTCTTGAAGCATAGGGTCCTCTTCAGGCCCTGGCGTCCTCTTCAGGCCCTCGAGCGGAGATGTCTCTCGAGGGTCTCTCCAAGCGGTATCTTGGTCCTTAGTCATTCTGTCGAAGATCTTCGCGGGCGAGGCCTGTAGGGAGTGGGCCGTGCATACCCCGGTCCTTACTGGGCCGACAGTAGCCCCCGGGCCCACGATGGGCACGACGAGGCCCGTTGGGTCTAGGCGAAGCGTCGTGGGGCCAATCCTGCGGGCCGGGCCGAGCCACGCGTCACTCCGGCGAGTAACGGTTGCGCACGATGGGGGACGTGCGTCGTGAGGGGTCCCACCACGCCCCGGTAACTGCTCCTTGACGAGACATAAAGTCTCCGCGCCGGGGCAGGGAGCCGTTAATGCTCCCACTTCTTCTCGCAGACACCATCCGCACCGAGCTCTCCGCTCCTGCTCTCCGGCGCCCTCTTCTCCAGTTTCTCCAGTTTCTCCTCGCGCCGTACCCTCCTTTTCTCCGACGATGAGTCCGGCGAAGAACAAGGGCAAGGCGGCCGTGGGGTCTTCTTCGCGAGCGGCGCCCGCCGAGGTCGCACACGGCGCCGCATTGCTAGGCGTGCGCGTCAACGACAAGGCCCTCGACAAGGTCCGCTTCCTGGTGGCGGACCGGACCAACGAGCACGGCGCCACCGCGCTCAAGCCCGCGGCGCACGGGAAACGCCCGCGAGGGTTTTTCCCCGTCTTCCAGCACTGCGTCTCGGCGGGACTGGTGCCGCCTTTCTCTCCGTTCCTGGAGGCGGTGCTGGCCTTCTACCAAATCCAGCTGCTGCACCTCCACCCCAACTCCGTGCTCATCCTCGCCATCTTCGCCTACCTCTGCGAGGCGTATCTAGGCTTGGAGCCCACGGTGGAACTCTTCCGGTGCTTCTACGCGCTCCGGAACACGGCGAAGAATGAGCGCTCTGGATGCGTCTCGTTCCGCATCGTGGACGGCATGGGGAGCGTCTACATCCCCATGTCGTGGAGCGAGGGCAAGGCCATCACCTCGGTGACGAAGAAGGTGGACGACTTCCGCCAGCGGTGGTTCTTCGTTGGGGTGGAGCAGCCCTGCGCCTTCCTCGAGGTCCCCGACGCGCCGCCCGTGAAGAATTCGAACTGGGGCAAGGCTTCCTTCAGCGGCGCGCAGAACGTGATGCTGACGGGCCGCCTGAGCTACCTTCGGGAGGAAGGCCTCACGGGGTAGATCATCGTCGCGGACTTCGTGACGCGCCGCATTGCTCCACTCCAGGCGCACTCGATGCCAATGTGGATGTACTCCGGCCCCCAAGACAAGATGCGGCTCCACCGCGAGGACAACGACAAGGACGCAGTCGACAACGTCCTGTCTGCGCTCTTCATCAACCCAGCGGTGCCCGCCATGGAAGAACTCCCGATCACGCTCCGGCCTCTGCACCAGTACAACATGACCGAGCGCCTGGCCATCCTGGAGGGGATGCCTCCGTACACCCCGTCAGGCCCTGCGGGGAAGATGGTGCCTGTGCCGGTGGTGCATGAGGCGGAAGGAGCAGAGACGCCCTCTGCCTCAGGAGCTGGGCAAGGCGAGGAGGAGACCGCGGCGGGGGAGGAGTCCTCTTCGAGGGCCGGGCCCCTTGCTGGCGAGATTTGCGACATCTCGTCAGGCGATGACGACGACGCCTTCGTGGTGGTGCCCTCGCGCCACGCGGAGGAGGAGGAGGCCTCTGACGAGGAGGCCTCGCCAGGGCGTCGCGAGCCCCGCTCCAAGGCGGCAGTGGATCGGCCCGGCGCGAGGCCCTCCGACGTCCCTTCCAAGAGGAAAGCCGAGGCGCCTCCGGAGGGGTCAGGCGCCAAGGCCAAGCCTTCCTGGCGCTCGCCAGGCTTGGCGTGGGTCGACACCGGTGCCAAGGAGTCCGGGTAAATACCTTTAACTGCTGATTGCTTGATTATTGTACTCTTCTTTTCATATTTCTGATAATCACCCCCTGATCCTTGCCAGCGACCTTGTGCCTGCGAAGCGCCGTAGGCTTCGCAAGGCAGCGGAGGTGAAGGGAACCGCGACAGAGGCCGTGGCTGAAGAGGCCGCGTGAGGAGGTGTTAACTCGGCAAATCCCTGGGTTTTGCACCCCGGGTTGATTGATGGGGGGAGAGAGAAGTGTTGGTGATCACGACGGCTGACAAGCAAGGATTTACCCAGGTTCAGGCTCCCGGAGGATAACACCCTACTTCCTGCTTGTCTGATTATTGATGCGAGTAGCGATTACAATGGCGAGATTGCGATCTCGCTAGGGTTTATGGTGGCGGCTATGAGCGTGAGCGTCAGCGTGTCCCCTAGGACGGGCAACCCTCCTGGCTTTATAGGTAGCCAGGTCTCGGGTGGTCGGTTACAGATATGGAAGGTTATGAAACCTAACCGAGTTGGATCAGGATACGTGGTACCCCGAGTGGGCCTTCTGTGGGCTTCTCCATGCTTGGCGCGGCCCAGGTGGCCTCATTGTGGGCTAGTCGAAAGGTAGCCCCACGTCAGTAGCCCCCGAGTGCTTGGTCGAAGCGCAGCGTCGGGCAAAGGACTTCCTCCTCCTGGACGCGCCATTGGATTGCTTGATCTTGAGCTTGTACTCGTTTCCTTCAGTCGAAGAGGACACTCCCGATGGGAGTACTACGTTCAGTCGAATTTCCTTTGTCTTGTTCTTCATGTGAAGCTTGTTTCTATTCGGCCTGTTGGCTTACATGTAAATTTGATTCGGCTGCTGGAGCTTACTCGACTCTTTTTGTCACCCGAATAGATGTTTCGGGTTCTTTGACCAGCGCACTGTTTTAAGTTGTTTCAGCTTAGAAGCTTACCACTCGAATCTTGCGCCCGAGTTAACGCGCTGTTTTCTCTTGCTTGGAGCCGTTGGCTTGACGACGTCGCTGCTGACGTTTCCTTGCACGCCTCTGCGCCCGATGGGACGTGACATGGCGGGGCCCGCTGGCAGCGCTGACCGCGGTCAGCAGTTGTCATGTCTCCGAGCTGGGCGCGAAATTTTCGCGCACGATGATGACGCCTCGATTCTTGTGCGTAGTGGAGGAGGTGGGCGGCGACGGTTGGCCTCTTTGCTTGACACGTGGACGGCGGGATGTGGATGCTCTGAACCGCTGCGCGACGGAAAGGCTGAGATTGATTTTGCTGGGGCATAAGTACTGCGTCGCAGCGCGAGGGCATCGTCTTCTCCATTCGCCCGCGCCCCCTTTCCTTTGCCTTCTGCCATTCTCACCCTCACCAGAGCTCCGTGCTATTTGTCCGCGCACCTTGCGCTGCCCCGCGAAGCCATGGGCAAGCCGAAGACTGCCGCTGGTTCCTCCGCCGCCGTCGACGAAGCCGGGCTGATGAAGAAGCCCGACGGCGACTGGCAGAGGTCGTCTGTGAAGAAGGCGGAGGTCGAACTCCTCCGTGCTCAAGGTCTGCTTCCTCCCGCGGATCAAGTCCAGGTACGCGCTCCTGGCAAAGAAGTTTATCCCACACCCCGTGATGGGGAACGCGTATGCTTCGTGGATTTCCTTCCGCGGGGCTTCGGGTTCCCCTTGCACGATTTTGTGCGTGGTCTCTTGTATGCCTATGGGGTTCAGATCCATGATCTGACCCCCAATGGCGTCTTGAGCATCGCGGGCTTTATTGTCCTTTGCGAGTGCTTTCTGGGTGTCGCGCCCCATTGGGCGCTGTGGAAGTCGCTCTTCCTCGTTCGCAAGAACGTCGGGAAGAGCGGGTTACCATTCCCCGTGGGCGGCTTCGGAATCCAAGTGCGCGGTGACACCGCGTACTTCCAGATGAAGAAGTCGGACTCCGTCCAGGGGTGGCGCAAGAAGTGGTTCTACGTTCAGTCGAGCCAGGATGGCCTGGCGGCGTTCGACAGCGGGCGCGAACTGCGGAAGACTCGTGCCTGGTCGCACCCGCTGACTGCGGAGGAGAAGGAAGCCGCACGGCCACTGCTGGGCTTGCTGCGGGACCTCACAAAGACCCTTGGGCGCGAGGCGGGTGGCGTCTTCTTGATGGCCGCCTTCTTCCGTCTTCGGGTGCAGCCGCTTGCCGTTCGGCCCCACCCGATGTGGGCCGTCGAGGGGGTCAGCGCCGAGCCACTTGATGACGAGGAGGTGGAAGTCAAGGTGAGGTCCATCACCAACCTCCGAGCCGCGGATACTTTCAACGTCAATTGCCCGGTTGCCGCATATGGGGCGACGAACCCCGTTCCTGAGGTAATGTTCCTTTTTGTTCTCTTTGTTTCTTCTTGTCTTGAAGTCCTGCTTCTTAATTCGACTTGCGTCTACTTGCTTCAGGGTCGATCTCTGCTAGTCAGCCTTCCTCCACTCCCTGAAAATGGATCCGACGACGAGTCGAGGGTTGTGGAGGAGGATGACGACGACGACGAGCTGCCGTCCGCTGTCTCTCCCGACGACGAAGTGGAGGATGACGATGACGAGGTAGAACCCGCCCGGAAGAGGCAGAAGCACAGGAGTGGCGGTGAATCTGCGACTGCTTCGTCGCCCGCTAGGGGTGCAGATGCTGATCCAGAGGAGGTCGTCGCGACGTCGTCGGGTGCGCGGTCTCTTGGCGGCTGGAGTGAGCCGTTGGCTGCCCCCCCTGTCAGCTCCGCGCCGCCACGCGCGTTCGCGCGGCTGCCGTCTGTCTCCTTGGGGAGTGATGATGACCTCGAGACCACCAGGTGAGTACCTTGTTGACTCCGAGTTGTCTTCTGTAGTTCCAGTCCTTTAGTTGGTCATTGTTCTGTTTTGCTGCAGCCGTCGTTCTGGCGATGTCCACTCGCCTCACCGTGAGGTGGAGCATACGTCCGCCCCTTCGACCGAGCTGGTGACCAGGGTAGCAGTTGAGGAACGCACGCAACCTGCCGTCATCGCGTCTTCGAGTCGCGCTCCTCCGCCGCCTTCCGTAGATGTCGACCTTCTGGACCACGTAAGTCCTTTGTACTTGTACTTGTAGTCTTGAATTGTCATCGGGTGCGCGATCAGCGCTCCCGATGGGAGTAGCCCCCGAAGGTGTGGGTGACTAGTAGAGTCGCCCGCAACTTTATTAAGATCCTGTTTTTGTTTCAGCCGTACTACCGCCAGCAGCTAGAGGCGGCCGCGGCTTATGTTCACCTGGAGAAGGAGAGGGACCAGCTGCGTGCTTCTCTGGACCAGGCTACCGAGCGGGTTGCGGAGCTAGAGCTGAAGCTCCAGGCTCAGGCTGAGCTTGAAAAAGCTCTGCTCGAGTTCCGGGAGCGTGAGCGGGTGCGGGTTGACCAAGAGAAGACTCAAGTCGACCGCCTCCTTTCACTCGCCAGCGCTCTTGGGGGTAAGTTTCGGCTTGATGCCTACTGTGTTTTGCTTTTGCCTTTGTCTGATGCTTGACTTGCGCAGAGACGTGCGGTGGAGCTCCTAAGGAGGGCTCGTCGAGTGGCACCATCGACTTGGCGACAGCTGTCGGCTTCATTGACCGTGTCTGCGCGTATGCGTCTGATGCGCTGAAGAAGTTAACAGATGCGCTGAAGAAGTCGACGGGAACTCTTACGACGGTGCATCGCAACATCTTCCCAAGCGACCCGCCGCTGACTGCCGTGGATGCCCTTGCTGCTCCGTTTGAAGATGGAGCGACCACCCTCGCCGACTTTACTCGGACGCAGACGGTACGCGGCTCAGAGCTCACCTTCCAGCTCCTTCTAGGTCACCAAATTCAGGGCGACTTCGAGAGGGTCGTCGATGGCTTCCCTCGGAGGCCTGATGGCCGGACCGCGTCCCTAGGCGGGGTGAAAGCGCGGGCTGCACAGTTAGCTGCGAAGCTTGTGGCCACCTTTGAGAGGGCGCTGGCCAAGGCAACTGAGGCGGCTGCTGCTCGGAAGAGTCGCTCGCAGTCGGAGTCTGTTGCCCAGGAGTAGTTGTAGGGGCTTAGCAGTCGCAGTTTTATGTACTGATAACTTTTGGTTTGTAATTACGGCCGATCGATATTTTGTCGGGTCTTTTGTCCTTTGACAATATTTTGGCTGAAGTTGAATGTTTCTTCCCATCATATTTGTCTTTTGCTGAGCAGTCGTATACTGGTATTGATTGTGCACGTTCATGACAGACTAACTTGCGCTGCGGCACGTCTTCTGCTTCTGCGGCTGGTCCTAGCGGTGAGGGTTCTTCGTCGGGTGCTCGTCGTCGTCGGGCGGCGCCGGCTCCGCCGCGAAGCGCGAACGACCAGCGCATAATCACTTACTTGAAGAATAAGGTGGTTGAGCTTGAGGCTACCTTGAAGAATACCGAGCTGCTCTTGCAGCGCTCCAAGTCGCATCCTACTGCAGGTTTTTCCCAGCGTGAAGATTTTCTGATTGGGGAAATCGATCTCATCAGTCGGCAGCTTCAAGGTTGGTATCCTCTGCGGCTGCCTTTCCTTGTAATAGACTTGCTGGTTCTGACTTCTAGCTTTGTGTGTGCAGACGTGAACCCGGATTGGGAGGCTGAGCGGGATCGCGTTGAAGAGCGTGTTACCCGGGAGGCGTCTGGCGACTCTCACGAAGCTCGCCAATTCTGGGTGAACAAGTCGCGAGGGCGCATTCTTGCTCGCATGCTTGACCGGACTTGGCGTGCGGCTTTCCTCTTGGAGAATTGCCGGAAGACCCTGTGGCATATCCACCGCGTCTACTTCCCGCACAATGGGCAGCCGCATGGGTTGGCCGCCTTGCTGGAGAGGTTCCGTGATGGTGATGCTCTGCAGGAGATCGTCCACGCCCAGCTTGTCGCCGGGGCGAATGCGGCTCTGGCGTACGTTCGGCTGCATCGGCCTAACCTTCCGTTGGAGAGGTTGATGGGTGGACTACCTGGCGATTCCGAGTACGCCGGTACCTTGATGGCTGCGCGCCAGATGATTGATCAGGTGCAGAAGCATAGCGAGCGCCTTGTAGGCCCACTCGGGGCGCCGAAGGCCGAGCCTGCAGACTGAGAGTATGTTCCTTCTTCTGTACAGGGTTAGTTTGATGTGGCGACTATGCCGATGTAAATGACAGTATATGAAGCTGAAAGAGTTCTTGGGTAACGAATGAAATTGTTTTCGTTACTGTGCGAGTGCTTGCTTCTGTTTTGACTTGTGTGGCGAGCCCCCGAGTACCTTGGGTGACGGCATAAGCCTGCATTGTGAACCTGTATGGCGCAGCCTCCGAGTAGTTCGGGTGACGGCCTAGGATTCCTTCAGTGAAGCCTGTATGGCGCAGCCCTCGAGTGGTTCGAGTGGCGGCCTAGGGATTTTCAAGTGTGACCTGTGAGGTGCAGCCCCCGAGTGCGTCGGGTGGCGACATAGGATTTTGGACTTGACCTGTGTGGCGCAACTCCCGAGTAGCTCGAGTAGAGGCCTAGGATTCCTTCAGTGAAGCCTGTATGGCGCAGCCCTCGAGTGGTTCGAGTGGCGGCCTAGGGATTTTCAAGTGTGACCTGTGAGGTGCAGCCCCCGAGTGCGTCGGGTGGCGACATAGGATTTTGGACTTGACCTGTGTGGCGCAACTCCCGAGTAGCTAGAGTAGAGGCCTAGGATTTTGAGTTGTGCCTGTTTGGCGCAGCCCCCGAGTGGTTCGAGTGGCGGCCTAGGGATTTTCAAGTGTGACCTGTGAGGTGCAGCCCCCGGGTACGTCGGGTGGCGACCTAGGATTTTGGACTTGACCTGTGTGGCGCAACTCCCGAGTAGCTCGAGTAGAGGCCTAGGATTTTGAGTTGTGCCTGTTTGGCGCAGCCCCCGAGTGGTTCGAGTGGCGGCCTAGGGATTTTCAAGTGTGACCTGTGAGGTGCAGCCCCCGGGTACGTCGGGTGGCGACCTAGGATTTTGGACTTGACCTGTGCGGCGCACCTCCCGAGTAAGTCGGGTAGAGGCCTAGGATTTTTGAGTTGTGCCTGTTTGGCGCAACCCCCGAGTGTTTCGAGTGGCGGCCTAGGCTATTATTTCAACCTGTGTGGCGCAGCCCCCGAGTGAATCGAGTGGCGGCCTAGGATTTTTTGTTAGCCTTGACTGAGAAGGTAGAGTGAACAGCATTTTCTTCAAATCACTTTATTGATTGCTGCGAACAGGCCGCCTCATTAAAACCCTTCCAGTCCCCTTAGGTACCCTGGTAAGGGAAAGAGTGCGTCTGAAACCTGCCGCTTTGACATGCTATCCTTGTTACAATGGTTGAGTCGACTAAGCATAGAACCGCCGGAGCTGTGCGACGTTCCACGGGTTGCTGCAGGCTGCTCCTGTCTTCGAGTCCTTTAGGCGATATGCTCCGTTGCCGATTGCTTCCGTGACGATGTACGGACCCTCCCATGGGGAGGCAAGCTTGTGCACTTTTTTCTGTTTGAGGCGAAGGACCAGGTCACCTGCGACGAAAGCTCTTGGTCGCAATCTTCGTCCGTGATAGTTGCGCAGGTCTTGCTGGTATACGGCTGATCGTGCCAGGGCGATGTCTCGTGCTTCGTCCAATATGTCCATGCTGTCTTCGAGTGCCTCTTCTGCGTCTGACTCGTCGAAGGCGACCACCCGTGGTGCGCCAAACTTGATGTCGCAGGGTAGGACGGCCTCTGCGCCGTACACCATGAAGAATGGAGTGAATTGGGTGGACCTGTTTGGCGTGGTTCGCAGACTCCAGAGGACTGACGGCAGTTCTTCCACCCATGCGCCCGCTGCGCGTCTTAGTGGTACGCGCAGTCGCTTCTTGATGCCGCTGCAGACTAGACCGTTGGCCTTCTCCACCTGTCCATTGGACTGCGGGTGCGAGACAGACGCATAGTTGAGCTTGATACCTTGATCTGAGCAGAAGTATTTGAATTCTTCGGCTGTGAAATTCGAGCCATTGTCTGTGATGATCCCGTTCGGCACTCCAAACCTGAAGATGATGGACCTGATGAAGTTGACTGCTGAAGACGCGGTCGAACTTGTGATGGGTGCGGCCTCAATCCACTTGGTGAACTTGTCGACTGCAACTAGGAGGTGAGTATGCCCTCCGGGTGAGGATTTCTTCAGCGGGCCCACCATGTCTAGCCCCCATTGGGCGAAGGGCCAGGCTAGCGGTATTGTCTTGAGCTCTGACGCTGGCGCGTGTGGCTTGCTGGCAAACTCTTGGCATCCTGTGCATTTCCTTAGTAGATCCTCGGCGTCCTGCATGGCTGTTAACCAGTAGAACCCGGCTCGTAGTGCCTTGGCCACCAGTGCTCGACTGCTGGCATGATGCCCGCAGATACCCGCGTGGATGTCGAGTAGGATGGCTTGGCCGTCGATTGGGTCTACGCACCTCTGCAGGATTCCCGAGATGCTTCTTTTGTAGAGCTCCCCGTTGACGACGGTGAAACTTTTGGAGCGCCTGATGATGCGTTTTGCTTCGACTGGGTCCTGGAGGTAGTAGACGGGCCTTTGCACCGGGTGACTGTGCCCTTCTTCTTCCCGCTCGACTACGAGTACCGTGCTCACCACCCTGTTTGTTGCTGAGACGTATAGGTATAGCGGCTCGTTTTCCAGCGGTGCCACTAGGACTGGGGAGGTTGTCAAGGTTTTCTTGAGATGGTCGAACGCATCCTGCGCCTCCTGTGTCCACTCGAACTTGTCCGTCTTTTTCATCAGTTGGTAGAAAGGTAAAGCTTTCTCTCCCAACTTACTAATGAACCGGCTGAGAGCTGCGACTCGGCCGGCTAATCGTTGCACCTCACGGAGCTTGGTTGGTGCTGGCATTGTGAGTATGTTCTGCACCTTCTCGGGGTTTGCTTCGATTCCTCTTGCAGATACGAGGTACCCTAGTAACTCTCCGGCTGGCACGCCGAATACGCACTTCTCTGGGTTGAGCTTGATCTGGTACACATCGAGCGCAGTGAAGACCTTGCGGAGGTCGTCGACTAAGGTATCTTCCTTTCGGGTCGTGACGACGATGTCATCGACGTAGACTTGGACGATCTGCCCGATGAGCCCTTTGAGGCACGCTTGCATTGTCCGCTGGTATGTGGCACCCGCATTCTTTAACCCGAACGGCATCGTCTGGTAGCAAAAGACGCCGTCGGGTGTGATGAAGGCCGTCTTTTCTTCGTCTTCGACTTTCAGCCTGATCTGCTGGTAACCTGAGTAGGCGTCTAGGAAGGACAGGCGTTCGCAGCCTGCTGTCGAGTCGATGATCTGGTCTATCCGCGGGAGCGGGAAGTGATCTTTGGGGCAGCACTTGTTGACTGCAGTGAAGTCAACGCACATGCGCAGTTTCTTCGTCTTCTTTTTCTCTACCAGGACCGGGTTGGCGACCCAGTCCGAGTCTTTGATTTCTCGGATGAACTTGGCGTGCAGTAGTCTGTCGACTTCCATGGTGATCGCGTCTCGCTTGGGTCCTGAGAAGCGTCGCATGGACTGTTTGACTGGTCTTGCATCCTGGTGGACTTTTAAAGAGTGCTCGGCGAGTTCCCTGGGTATTCCTGGCATGTCAGAAGGTTGCCATGCAAAGATCTTCCAGTTCTCACGTAGGAACTCGACGAGCGCGCTTTCCTATGCGGGGGTCAAGCTTGACGATACTTTGACCGTCTTGCTGCTATCAGTCGGATGGACTTGGTGGGTGACGGTGTCATCGTTTGTGTTGAACGCTGCGTCCTTAGCTGGCTTCTTGCGAGGTGGAAAGAGGGTCTTGTCGTTGTCGGCTGATATGGCCTTGAAGTGCTCCTCGACCCCGAAGAACTCAGAGATTCTGGCGAACTCGCGATCGCAGCTGTTGGAGAGCCCGAAGTCGCCACGTACGGTGATTACTCCTTTTGGTCCGGGCAACTTGATCATCAGGTAGGCGTAGTGGGGTACTGCCATGAACCTGGCAAAAGTTAGGCGTCCGAGTATGGCGTGGTACTGTGACTTCCAGTCGACGACCTCGAAATCGATCGACTCCTTCCTGAAGTTCTCGGGTGTTCCAAGGATGACGTCGAGCGTGATTGTTCCCATGGGCGTGATTGCCTGCCCTGGTACTATGCCGTGGAAAGTGGTTTCCGACTCCGGCAATTTCTCTGTCGACCTGTTCATTCTTCTCAGGGTATCGGCGAATATGATGTTGATTCCGCTGCCTCCGTCCATGAACACCTTTTTCAAGCTGTAGTCGCCGATCAGGGCCTCAATCACTAGTGCGGCGTGTCCGGGTCGGGTTACCTCGGATGGGTGATCTGCCCTGGAAAACGTGATTGGTGTCTCTGATCCGCGCAGGTAGTCTGGTACTGCGCGCGGGCTGTTGATGGCCTGAAGTACTTGGCGGGTGATGAGCTTTTGGCGCCTGTTTGACGGTGGTCCCCTCTGGATCATGTTCAGCTGCCCCCGAGCGGGTGGATATGTATCGGTCGCTGCCGACTGGCCTTGTAGCTGCAGCTGCTGTTGCGGCTGGGGGAATGTCCCGGCTGCCTGCACCTGGTTGTTGTTTGCGGGTGCCGCCTGAATGGTTAGCTGCGGAGTTGCCTGTATTGCTTGCACTGGAGCGATGATTTGCTGCATGGCCTGGTATATTTTCCGTGCTTTGCGAGAATCCTTCAGTAGATGGCTGGAACCCCACTTGCCCGTCTCCGGGTTGCGGAACGAATGATGCTTACAAGGTTGCATCAACTCCTCTGCCGGTGTTAGCGGGCGCTTCCACTCGCGTTTCTGGCCTCCGTCATTGTGGCTGATGCTGCCGCTGCCACGGTTGTACTGACTTGAGCTGGACTGTCGACCTTGATCGTACTGTCGACTGTTGTCGCGCTTGTCATCACGGGGGGTTTCATATCCCGCCGCTACTAGCTCGATTGTGTCGTGGGTGTAACGTGGTTTCTTCTTTTGGCGCGCCTCACGCCAGTTGCTTGTTTCGACTTCCTTCTTGGGGGAAGTATCACGGACATAGTCCTCTCCTTCGGCCCACTGGTTGGCTGTCTTCATGAGCTCTATTGTGGTTTTCGGTTGGAGCCTACCGAATTCCTCGCGGAGGTCGCGGCGAGCAACACCGTGCATGAAGGCGTCCATCACTCGGTCTTCCGAGACGGGTTCCATGGTGTTGTGGAGGAGTGTCCACCGCTGGATGTAGGAGCGGAGCGACTCGTCCTTTCCTTGCTTGCAGGCCTGCAACTCGATGTAGGTCGTTGGTCTTGCAAATGTTCCCGAGAAACTTTTTATGAAATTATCCTGGAATTCCTCCCAGGTTCGGAAAGAGTCCTTGGGTTGGCTTGTGAGCCACCCGCGCGCCGAATCCGTCAGCATAAGCTGGATGTACTGCATTGCTGTGGTCGACGTCCCGCCTTGGCAGGTACAGGCGATGAGGTAGTCCTCGAGCCACAGTCGCGGATCTTGCTTCCCATCGTACTTTGGGGTGCCTGCTGTCAGCTTGAAGCCCTTAGGCATGCGGGTGTCGCGGATGTTGAAGCTGAAGCATGCAGCACCGCACGGCTCGAAGTCGCGGTCGGCCTGGTCGTTTTGGTTCGCTGCCCCAGCCGAACGTTCTTTGCGGTTACGGTCCACCGTCCTCTGCGTGATGACGTCGCGAAGGTCCTTTATTGGTTGTCGCTGTGCCGCTGGGACCTCTGAAGTTGCTGGCTCGCGTGCCCGGTTGCTTGGTACCTTGGCCGCCAGAGCTTCTTCGATCGCCTTTATGGAGGCGATTTGCTGCTTGTGGAGAAGGGAACGGGCGTCCTCCTCCGGAGGCTGCGTGAGCCGAAGGTATGTCTCGACTGAGATCAGGGCGGCGTTTGCCGTCTTTGGGACGGGTATCCCGTTCTCATCCTCGGTGACGAAGGACGAGTCAAGGTTGCGGGTGACTCTGGTTCGGTCGGCGTCCGTCAGGAGGGGAACGCGGGCTCTGTTTCGCCGTGCTCCTTGGTTAACTTCCGTAGAGGAGGTAAAGGAGAGGGCAGCTCGTCTGGCACTCGATGCATCTGCGTCTCTCTTGCGCCGGAGTAACTCGGCTTTTTCGGCGCGGAGTCGTTCGCCTTCCTTGCGTAGCAAGTATTGGACTGCCAGGTGATCCTCTCTCGGTGCGTCGGGTGGAGGGAACGTGCCTTCGTCGACATGCTTCATGGCCTGGATTCCCATGTCCCGTGTGATGACGAGTGTAGTCTGGTCCGGCATGATAACCTCCAGTGGGTATGCGGGTTCCTCGTTATCCTCGGGTGGCTCTGTGCCCGCCATAAAGCATTGCGCGGGGTAGATTTGGGTCGGGCCGTTTGTGCTGCCACTGCTGCTTCCGTCGTCCGAGCCTTGCTCGGGATCGAAAATTGCTGCAACGTGACGCGCGGCGCAGTCGTTGTTGCGTCTTTTCGCGGTTGTCAACGTGCTCGGAGGTTTCGCAGCCGCCGGAGCGAGTGCGATTGGCTTGGGGTAGACTTGGCAGCCCCATGAAGACGAAGACGCGCGCAACGTGGCTGTCGGCCGCAAGCCCTTGGCCATCCGCGCGGATGCAGTAATTGAGGTAGATCTTGACTTAGCCAACCGTGCGATCGAGATTGGTGCAGTAGACTCGATCCGCGCGGCCGTTGCTGAGGTTGTCGACGTACTCGATGCAGATGCGATCTTCGCGGGCGCGACAGGAGCGATCTTTGCGGGTGCGACAGATGCGATCTTCGCGGGTGCGACAGATGCGATCTTCGCGGGTGCGACAGATGCGATCTTCGCGGGTCTCGGTGAGGGCGGCGGTGGATTTGCCGATGCGGGTGTTGCCGCGCGTGGCGCGGTTGCCGCGGACCTGAATATTCCTCGACTGTCGGCGAAGCAGTGTATGGAGCCGAAGGTGACATGTATACCTTTGTCCAGATCGGCGTACACCGAGCGGCGAGCCGAAGGGTGGCGGACGTACTCGAAGGAGCCGAAGCGGATCGACCCCTTGGTGACGCGGGCGTCAGCCTTCATTGCGGATGGAGCCGGAGCGACCATGATTCCAACACTTTTTGTCCTTCCCACAGACGGCGCCAATTGACGATGTGTTAACTCGGCAAATCCCTGGGTTGTGCACCCCGGGTTGATTGATGGGGGGAGAGAGAAGTGTTGGTGATCACGACGGCTGACAAGCAAGGATTTACCCAGGTTCAGGCTCCCGGAGGATAACACCCTACTTCCTGCTTGTCTGATTATTGATGCGAGTAGCGATTACAATGGCGAGATTGCGATCTCGCTAGGGTTTATGGTGGCGGCTATGAGCGTGAGCGTCAGCGTGTCCCCTAGGACGGGCAACCCTCCTGGCTTTATAGGTAGCCAGGTCTCGGGTGGTCGGTTACAGATATGGAAGGTTATGAAACCTAACCGAGTTGGATCAGGATACGTGGTACCCCGAGTGGGCCTTCTGTGGGCTTCTCCATGCTTGGCGCGGCCCAGGTGGCCTCATTGTGGGCTAGTCGAAAGGTAGCCCCACGTCACCGCGAGGCCTGTGGAGACGGCCTCCTCAGGCCCAACCGAAGAGGCGCCTCAAGCGGAGGCAGCTGAGCCTCTGGCGTGGGCGGCAGCGCCTCAGGCGGAAGCCACTGCCCCGCCCCCCGAGCCGTTGGTGATAGAGGCGCAGGAGGAGCGGGCGGCCAGCCCTCCTCGAGCTCCTACGCCGCCTCGCGCGGCTACGCCGCCGCGTGAGCCGACTCCGGCTCGCGAAGCTACGCCACCGTGCTCAGCTACGCCTCCCGCGCAGCCAGAGGCCGGGACAGACCAGGGCCCGCCAAGCGCGGGCGCCTCTGCAGGGGGAGCTCCTTCGTCTCCGCCACGCCCCGCAGCGGGGGGTGAGGCGCAAGAGGCGACGCGACAGGGCGACGAGAGCGGCGAGACCAGCCTGGGCGCGGCGAAGGACGGGGGGCAACCTAGCCCCCAGGCACGCCCAGAGGCCTCGTTCTCCAGGTTTGACGCCGGGGCCGGGCCTTCCACGCAGCGCGGCCTGGTCCTTAGTGGCTGGGACTGGAGCAAGGGGTACCGCGAGGTGGCCTTCCGCGTGGTGAGGGAGTCCCTGGAGGGTCTGGAGGCACATCTTGCCTTCGAGGATGCCCAGCTCGCCCAGCAACGCGGCGAGCTTGCGGAGGCTTGGGGGCGCTTCCATGCCGCTGTTGAGGCCCGCCGCCAGGAGGATCTGGCCCTCCAGGCTGCACGCGAGGAGGCCATCCGCTTTGCCAAGGAGGTCCGGGAGGGGGCCGTCCGCGACGCAGACGAGCTCCTTGTCCCCCTCCAGGACGCGCGCGACGCGGCCGCCGATCTCCTCGCGGAGGTGAAGGCCGAGCGCGAGGCTATGGAGGGCTCGTTGGCGCAGAAACGCCGCGAGGTGTCCCAGCTGGAGTCCCAGCTCCTCTCCGCCCACCGGGCCGCGTAGGAGACTCTGGAGGAGGATCGCAGGAGCCTGGCCGAGCGCGAGCGACAGCTGGCCTCCAGGGAGAAGGACGTGGAGCAGCGAGACGAGCAGCGGCTCCAGGCGGAGGGCGAGCTGGCCACTAAGCGCGAAGAGCTCGAGGCGCGCGAGGGAGACCTGGCTCAGGCGCTCCAGAGGCATGACGAGAACGTCACCGCCCAGAAGCAAACCCTGGAGCGCTTCCAGCAGCGGTTTGCCGAGAAGAAGATGGAGGCGGAGGCGGCCCTCGCGGAGCGCGAGAAGGAGTTCAGGCGGACCACCTCCAAGGAGTACCGCGACAAGGCCAAGAAGCAGGAGGACCGCTTCAAGGCCAAGCACGCTACCGATGCCAAGCGGATCGCGGAGCTCGAGAAGGCCAACTCCAAGCTCGAGGCCCGCCTCCAGCGCGCCAAGGATGCCTATCGCCAGGCTGAGGAGGGTCGCAGGGCGGCTGTCCTGGAGCTGGACGCCCTCGTCAAGGACGTGGAGGGGCAGGCGGGCTCAGCGGCCAAGCAGGTGACGGAAGCCGTGGACACCGCGCAGGCGGCTCGCGTGCTCACGAAGCAGCGGGAGCACATGTTCCAGGCGCTGGTGGCCAGAGGCAACGAGCTTGCAGCTCAGCTTGGCGCGGAGGCTCCGCTCACTGAGGCTCGCGGTCGTGGCGATGCTGCCATGTACCTGGTCTACTTCGACCAGCTCTTCACGGCCCTCGAGAGCCCCGTCGCCGATCTCCGCGAGGTGATTGAGGTCGAGAGCCGCCAGCTTCTGGAGGTGGTTGTCGACCGCATCTTCACCAACCTCCGGCTCCTCACGCCCGGCTTCGACCTCTCCACGGTGACCGAGGCGCGCACGGCCGGGGAGGCCTTGCGGGTCTCCAACTCCCTCCGCGAGCAAGTCGAGGCCTTCTGCAACCGCTTCAAGCGTGCGGAGGTGGCTGCGGAGGACAGCGAGGAGGAGGCTGCCCCTGCCGAGGAGGAAGACGCTGAGGAGGAGGAGCGTGCTGGCGCGGACTCCGGCTGAGCCTTGATTATCGCGCCTTTGAGCGCCTGTATCTGAGACAGTTTTTGTATTCAGACACTGCACATTTTGGGCATGTAATATACTCTTTAAGCTTATTTGTGTTAGCTTGTTTGCCCCTCGAGAGGCCTTTTCTGCCTTATTTTCATGTCTATGTTTTCTCTGCGTCGTTAGGACCCGTCTCTTCGCGCTATGACTCCGCCACTGCGGTATGCTAGAGCAATGACTCAGCAAGGCCGGGGGGAGTTTAAGGCTTGGAGAGGTAAGAGCCCTGAGTCGCGATGCTCAAGTGCCCCCCTTTGACGTGCGAGTAGCCCATGAAGCACAAGGGAGAACGAAATCGCTCGAGGGACAAACGTGCGCTTGGGGAGAAAAGGCTCTCGAGTCACAGGTGTGGGACTTAGCTTCTCGAGGCTTTTGCCCTGTAGAGGTTTTTTAGCCTGACGGGGAGGTCCTCTTCAAGGGTTTTTCCCTGCTGCCTCCTCAGGCTTGTAGAGACGCTTGCTCCCTATAGATGTTAGAGGGGCAGAACCAAACGCTTGTGCACTGTACTAGGGACTAATGCGCGCTTATAGGTCTCCTCAGGCGTTCCTTGCGAGGAGAGAGAGTACCAAGGTCCTTTGTAGAGATGGCGTGTTTGTGAGGGCCTGCCCTCCAGCCAGAGCTCGGATCCTTGGGTTTTGCAGTGCTGCTGGTGTGTCATTTGAGGCACTGGCACCGTACTCAGCCCCCGCTCGCGAGGTGCGCATGTGGAGAGATATAAGTGCCCATTTTCAACAAAGAAAATAATGCTGGAATAAACTCACCACCAAAATATTACATAGCGGCGCCGTAGCGCATAGTTCACTTAGGAACGAAATTGTCTCATTATGCTTGGAGTTGCCAAGTTAATGTATTTGACCATGTCGAGGCATGGGGACCACCCATTAGTGGCAGAGACTCTCAACGGCCTGAGGCGGCTCGTTACATGGAGAGCTCGGAGGGCTGACCCTCGAGAGAAGCCTTTGGGGCTTGGAGGTTTAAGCCGTGAGCTTTTAACCTCTAGAGACAAAAAATGCTTGGAGGTGGAGCCGTAAGCTGCCTCTTCAGCCTGATGTCTTGACGTGACAATGATCACGGGTAGAACTTGCGCAGGTGCGCGATGTTCCACGGGTTTTTGACGGGGATGCCATCTTCGGTCTCGAGGCGTACTGCGCCAGGCCTGGCGACGTGGGAGACCCTGTAGGGGCCTTCCCACATCGGCGAGAGCTTGTGGAGGCCTTCCCTGGAGAGGATTCGCCTGAGGACGAGGTCGCCCGCCTCAAGGGTGCGTGAGCGCACATGGCGGCTGTGGTAGCGTCGCAGGTCTTGCTGGTACCCCGCCGCCCTGAGGGCGGCCTGACGGCGCAGTCCCTCGAGGAGCAGCAGGTCGTCGTTGTGGAGGCCCTCTTGGATGCCCTCATTGAAGGCAAGGACCCGTGGTGATCCATGCTTGATTTCTGCGGGGAGGACTGCCTCAGCTCCGTAGACCAGGGCGAAGGGCGTTTCGCCTGTAGGCCTTGAGGAAGTTGTTCGTATGGACCAGAGCACTGAAGGGAGCTCGTCGATCCAGCGCTTGCCGTGGCCTTTGAGGATGTTGAAGCTCCTGGTCTTGAGGCCCTTGAGGACTTCTGCGTTCGCTCGCTCGGCTTGACCGTTGCTGCGTGGATGAGCCACCGAGGCGAAGCAGACCTTGACGCCAAGCTTATTGCAGTAGGCTCGGAAGATGCCGCTGGTGAATTGCGAGCCATTGTCAGTGATGATGCGGTTGGGCACGCCGAAGCGGCAGACCAAGCTCCTGATGAATTTCACCGCGACCCCAGCTGGTATGGTGCGCACTGGCTCAACTTCGGTCCACTTGGTGAACTTGTCGATGGCCACGAAGAGGAAACGATAGCTCCCCTGCGACCTTGGGAAGGGGCCCAAGATGTCCAGCCCCCAGACCGCAAACGGCCAGGAGAGCGGGATGGTTTGAAGCCCCAGCGCCGGCTGATGAATTTGCTTGGCGTGGAATTGGCAGGCGTCGCAGGTTTGCACAATGGCGACCGCATCTTGAAGCACTTGAGGCCAGTAGAAGCCGCTCCTGAAGACCTTGCCTGCGAGGGTGCGCGCACATGAGTGGTGGCCGCAGTCCCCGCTGTGGATGTCCTTGATCAGCTCTCGGCCTTCCTCAGGAGGGACGCACTTGAGCGCGATACCATTTGGGCGCTTGCGGTAGAGGTTTCCCTCGAGGATGCAGTAGGATTTCGCCTGTCGAGCGATTCGCTCTGCGTCAGCATCTTCTTCAGGGAGGATTCCTTTCACCAAGTAGTCCTTGAGCTCATCAATCCAGCCTGAGGCCTGATGGGTTGCCGTCAGCAACAGGCGCTCCCCTGTGCTGGGACCACAATCAGGCGCCCCAGACTCAGGAGGTGGTGGGAGTGCTTCGTCTGCGCTTGCGGCTGCGGCCTCTCGAGGCTGCTTGATGGATGCCTTGGCGAGCCTCTCTTCAAAGACACCGGCCTGCTGGGGTTGCCTTCGCGAGGCCCGCTTGGCGATGTCGTCAGCCTCTTGGTTTTCTTTCCTCGGGATGTGCATGAGCTCCATGCCCCTGAAGTGCTTCTCGAGCTTGCGGACCTCTTCGAGGTATGCGGCCATGTGGTCGTCTTTCGGCGTGTAGCTCTTGTTGGAGAAGTTGACGAGCAGCTGAGAGTCTCCCTTGACGAGTAGGTGCTTGACGCCTAGAGCGATGGCGGCCCTTAAGCCGGCGAGGAGGCCTTCGTATTCGGCGATGTTGTTGGAGATCTTGTCGATCGTGAAGCACAGCTGGACAGCGTAGTATAGCTTGTCACCCTTGGGCGAGGTTAGGACGACGCCTGCTCCGCCATTGCGACAAGCGAAGGCTCCATCGAAGTGCATGGTCCAGTGGCTGGGCACCGTGTCTCCCGGCGGCTCGGCTTCTGCCTCGCGAGGCTCCTCAGGGCTTGGGTCGGTCCATTCGGCGACGAAATCGGCCAGCGCTCTTCCTTTTATGACACTCGTGGTGTCGAAACGCAAGTTGAATGGTTGCAGCTCGATGTTCCATCCTGCGACGCGATCTGTGGCGTTGGGGTTGCGCAGGATTTGCTCCAGGGGGAAGGCGGTGACCACCGTGATGGGGTGGCCCTGGAAGTAGTGTCTCAGCTTCCTGGAGGCGATGAGGAGCGCGACGAGGAGCTTCTGCTGCATTGGATATCTCTCGCGAGCGTCCCGCAGCACTGTGCTGACGAAGTAGACGGGGTGCTCGACGAGGGTTGCTTGAGGTGGCGCAGCGTCAGCCCTCTATGGAGGCTCTTCAGGGCCCTTGTCGAGATCCGCCTGTGGAGGCATCCCGACAGGGGTGGTGGGAGCAGGCTCGACTTGAGGCGGTGGACCTGGTAGTGGGTCTGTGGAGGCTGCTCCTTCGACGGGGCCTTTGTCGGGGGGTTCAGGGCTTGGAGTGGCAGTGCTCTTCTTGGGGAGGACAGGCTCTTCCCTCTCGACCACCAAGACGGCGCTTGCGGTCTGAGGGGTGGCTGAGAGGTACAGCTTCAGGTGCTCGCCTGCCCTGGGGGCCACCAAGACTGGGGGGCTAGCCAGATACCTCTTTAAGTCCTCGAAGGCTTTATCCGCCTCAGGGGTCCACTTGAATGTGCCCGATCTCTTCATGATCTTGAAAAATGGCAGGGCTCTCTCGCCAAATTTAGAGATGAAACGACCCAAGCTGGCCATGCAGCCCGCTAAGCGCTGCATATCCTTGAGCCGGCGGGGAGGCTGCATTTGCTCTATGGCCTTGATCTTGTCAGGATTTGCCTCTATGCCACGGTGGGACATGAGGAATCCGAGGAGCTTGCCTGAAGGGACCCCGAAGACGCACTTGGCGGGGTTCAGCTTGATGTTCACCTTTCTCAGGCTGGCGAAGGTTTCCTCGAGGTCCCTCAAGAGGGTGTCCCCCTCTCGAGACTTGACCACGATATCATCGACGTAGGCCTCGGCGTTTCTGCCCATCTGCGCCCCCAAGGCTATCCTCATGAGCCTCTGGAAGGTGGCTCCAGCGTTCTTCAGGCCGAAGGGCATGCATGTGTAGCAGTACACACCACAAGGGGTGAGGAATGCCGTCTTCTCCTCGTCCTCTTTAGCCATCTTGATCTGGTGATAACCAGAGAAGGCGTCCAGAAAACAGAGGAGGTCACAGCCAGCGGTGGAGTCCACGATCTGGTCTATCCTCGGCATGGGGTATGGGTCCTTGGGGCAGGCCTTGTTGACATCGGTGTAGTCGATGCAGAGTCGGCCTCCTCCAGCGGGTTTAGGAACAACCACGCCGTTGGAGAGCCAAGTGGGGTGCGCGACTTCGCGGACGACATTTGCCGCCTTGAGCTTCTCTACTTCCTTGACGATGAAAGCTTGCTTCTCGGGGGCTTGCTTACGTGCTTTTTGCCTGACGGGGCGTGCGTCTGGACACACGGCTAAGTGGTGCTCGATCACCTCCCTTGGTACACCGGACATATCTGACGGAGTCCATGCGAACATGTCAGAGTTTGCCCGAAGGAAGGCGACGAGCGCGCTTTCCTATTTGGGAGGCAGGGCAGCGCCTATGGTGACGCTAGCCCCCGAGCCTTCAGCCCCCGAGCTGGTGGTGTCCAGCGACACCTTCTTCGTGGCAGCTTGCTCCTGAGAGAACACTTGCTTCTTCTTCTTGGGCCTCTCGAGAGGCTCCATGTCCTCGTCAGCCGGGAAAGCCATGGCGGCTGCCTTGTAGGCGCTCTCGACAGCGCGCGTGGCGTCCAGGATATGGCCATGGATGGCAATGGTGC
Source organism: Poa annua (assembly GCA_026929855.1). Lineage (NCBI taxonomy): Eukaryota > Viridiplantae > Streptophyta > Magnoliopsida > Poales > Poaceae > Poa > Poa annua. The sequence goes on along the minus strand of CM049439.1, from coordinate 67,757,024 downwards.
CAGTGCTGCCGGGGATCTTGACCATGTTGTAGGCGTGATGCGTGACGGCCATGAACTTCGCGAGGGCGGGGTAGCCGAGGATGGCGTTGTACGGCAGGCCGATGTGGGCGACATCAAAGTCGATCAGCTCCATGCGATAGTTCTTCTGCGTGCCAAAGGTGACCGCGAGGCGGACTTGCCCTAGAGGCTCGATTGAACCACTAGTGACGCCCGTGAACGGCCTGGAGGGCATAAGCCACTCGTAGGGCACTTGAAGCGTCTCGAAGGTCTCGACAGAGATGACATTCAGGCCCGCTCCCCCATCGATGAGCGTCTTGGAGACGGTGATGTTGTTGATGGTGGGGGAGCAGACCAGGGGGAGGGTTCCAACAGTCTTGGTCGACTTGGGGTGGTCCTTGGCGTCGAAGGCGATGGTGTACTGGCACCACTTGAGGGGTCTAGAGGTCTCGGTGCTCGGGAGCGCGGCGTTGAGTTCGCGGGCGAACTGCTTGAACTGATTGTTCGACTTGGGCGCTTGAGCCCCGCCGAGGATGCAGGCCATGGCGCCTCTCGGGGCCTGGTAGCCTCCATCCTCCTCGTCGAGGAGGTTGTTGTTCTTCTCGGCGGCGTTGGCTTGAGTGCCCGACGGCTTCTGGTAGCCGCCATCGCGCCTACCCCTGCCATCTCTGCGGTAGACGCGACCTCTGCCGCGGCTTCCGCTGCCTTCTCCTCGCTCGCGTTCCCTGCTCAGCCTCTTGAGGTCGAAGCAGTCGTCTGTGGCGTGCCCACGCCTGTTGTGGTAGACGCAGAACGGGCGGTGGTCCACCTCCTTGTCGCCGCGCTCGGGAGAACCCCTGCGGGAGCCCTTCGCGTCAGGCTCTGCCGCGAGGATCGCGGTGGCCTTGCGCTTGGGCTCTTCCTTCTTCTTGTGGCTCTTGGACCCCTCGCCAGGGTCGTCCCCCCGCGCGCTCATCTTGACGAAGAGGAGTCCCTCTTCAGCCTTGGCGCACTTATCCGCCAGATCGAACAGCTTCACCACAGAGGTGAGCTTGTCGTGGATGCCGAGCTTCTCGAGCATCCTGCGGTTCGTGACGCCCTCGCGGAAGGCAGCGATGACCTGGGTGTCGGGGATGTTTGGAATCTTGTTCCGCACTTGGCTGAAGCGCTGGATGTACTTGCGAAGAGTCTCATCCTTCTTCTGCACCACAGCGCGCAAGTCGTTGTGGGTGAGTGCGCGCTCGTACGTGCCCTTGAAGTTGGCGACGAACTGCCTGCAGAGCTCCTCCCAGGAGTCGATGGAGTCCTCCGGCAGGTTGAGGAGCCAGGACAGCGCTGAGTCCCTGAGGGCGTGGGAGAACCAGTTGGCCATGACCTTGTCGTCTCCCCCTGCAGCCTGGATGGAGGTGGTGTAGAGCTGCAGGAACTCGAGAGGGTTGGTGGACCCGTCGAAGCCCTTGGGGAGCGCTGGCCTGAACTTCTACGGCCAGACCACGCGACGCAAAGCGCGCGTGAAGGCCATGCAGCCTGAGGCATAGGTGGCCGTTCCTCCCTGGAGGGCCCTGCGGTTTTGTTGCCCCGCCTGACCGAGCTCCTCGACGAGACGGTTCTGGAGGTCGCGGCGTCGCTCCATGCCCACGCGCGCGTCAGGCGCGGTGCGCTGCACGATTTGGCAGTCGTGCGGTGATGAAGCATGGGAGGGAGCCCGCCGTGCCGCGGCCGGAGGTGGTCCTGGCGGCGGTGGGGGCGCACCTGGTGCGGCCGTCCCTGCAGGGCCGGAGGGTACGATGGAGCGCGACGGAGCAGGGCGCGTGGTTGCGATGTCGACCAGGTGGTGGAGGCGGTCCAACCACAGGTCGTGTGCCTCGGCACTTGGCCGGTAGCGGAGGAGCTCCTGGGCCATGAGCAGCGCGGTGTGCGGGGCGGGCTCGTGGTGCTCCCGCGTGGACACGCTCTGGCGCCGGGACGGGTGCGAGGACTCAGCGTCCTCACGGCGCTCAGAGAGGTCCTCGTCGTCGCGCTGGTCTCCGCCGCGGTGCTCCTCGCTCTCTGGCTCTTCCACGCACGGGCCGGTGCCAGCGCGCTCAGCCGCGCGAGGGCGACCACGGCGGCCACGGGTGGGAGCAGTGCCGGGCTCAGTGTGAGCTCTCTCGGAGGCACGCCGGTTGGCGCGCGTCGCGCGGGTGTCCATCATGGCGCGGAGTTCGGAGGTCGAAGACGCGCCTCAGCCCCCTACCTGGCGCGCCAGATGTCGGAGAGTGACTCCCAGGGAACAGGGGTAGCCACACCCTGAAGAGAGGTTCGAAGGGGGGCTGAACGCGGAGGTCAAACAATCCTCGAGAGGCACGACGACGGTGCTCGCCGGGCCTGGAGAGGAACTATCACGCCAGAGATGGACCCCAGCCCGTACCCAGGTTCACGGCCCTCAGGAGGAGGTAAAACCGCTACTCCTGCTTGTCTGTATTGCACTGTGAAGGTTACAGGACAATGAGCTTGCCTAAGGCTCTCTTGAGGCAGTTTGGTGCCTGGAGAGGGACACAATGGTCATCTTCCTCCTCCAGCCGTTGGCTATCCTACGTGCTTGGCTAAGGCTCCCTGGGGCTAGGAAGCATCCAGCTCGTTGGGGATCAACCGACGGTGCAATTGCGCGATCCTCTTCTACGGTGGAGCTCTTGCTCCTTTTATAGGCGCCCCGGGCTCCGTCCTCGTGCTGGTGGGCTCCCACACGCCAGTCGCATGGAGGAGCGGGAGTCCACCGCGGCTCGTCCGTCCATGGACGCGGTCCATCCGTGCTAAAGTAGCGCGCCGTGGCCGACAGGCTGCAGGCGGTGCAGAGCGGCTCGCAGGCGCAGCAGAGGTCGTGGTGGAGCCCACGATGACGATCTTCTTGGAGCGTTGCGCCGTCCAGCCGCTTTATCACCAAAGAGGAAAGTCCTGGCTGTCCTGGCGCAGGCGGCGCGGCTTTGTTGACTCCTTTATCACCAGAACGGCAACTGGGATGCTCGCATCACCCTGCGGCTGCTGCAGGGGCCATGTGCGCCCTGCAGCGCTTGCTTAGCCGCGAAGTGTCTCCACAGGGCCGTGGTCGCCTGTGGAGGGTTTTCCTGATGACTTCTCTCCAGGCGGGCTGTGCCTGGGGAGTCTCTTGAAGCACAGGGTCCTCTTCAGGCCCTGGCGTCCTCTTCAGGCCCTCGAGCGGAGATGTCTCTCGAGGGTCTCTCCAAGCGGTATCTTGGTCCTTAGTCATTCTGTCGAAGATCTTCGCGGGCGAGGCCTGTAGGGAGTGGGCCGTGCATACCCCGGTCCTTACTGGGCCGACAGTCTTCGTCGGCAGCGCCGCGTCCACGGCCTCGTCGGCGCCTCGCCCCAGCGCTCGCCGCCTGGTGCGCCCAGGGTCCTGGCGCGTGCCTCTGCATCCAGGCCGGCGGGGAAGCGGCCGAGACGCCGAAGTTGACTTTTCCCTCGCGGGTGAGGAACCGGCGACGAGGTGGTCGTAGCTCGACGCGGCGGTCCCGAGCACACGCGCGCAGGGCATCTGCAGGAGGTTAGGATGTGGTTGCGGACGACGATGTAGTCGTTGATGGCGGCGGCGTCGGGTCCGCGAGCATGCCCTCCTCGGCGGTGAGGAGCGCATCGATGGGGAAGCCCATTGATAGCGCGATCTGCGCCTCTGTCTCCGTCTCGCTCTGGCGCTCCTCCGTGGAGATCTCGAGCATGTCCTCGTCGATGGGGCCGCGATAGGGAGTTCCCTAGGTAGGTCTGCAGGCGTCGGCGGCAGCTTCTCTGCCGTCGCCGCCGACCTCTTTCTTCTCCGATGAGCCCAGTCGCCATGGCCGCCAGCTAGAGCTCGCGCGTCCCTTCTCCGGCGAGCCGCAACTCGCTCCCCTTGCTCCGCTGCAGGTGGAGGACCCCTGCCCCTTTCCGGCGCCGGAGCCGGAGCCGACGACGCCCTTCTCGTCAGCGGAAGACATGCCCAGGCAGTCCCGACAAGCGCCGCTGGCCCACGACGCTGTGGGCGGGCGCGGGGTACGCATGGGCGGCGTGCTTGAAGCAACCTCGTCAAGCTATTTCGCCTCCAAAGTACCCTCGTCCAGTTCCTCCGCCATGGATGGATCTCCAACCTCATCAATCTCCTCCGCCATGGACGAATCTTCAAGCTCGTCCAGCTCCTCTGCCATGGACGTGTGCTCGGTCGTGGTGTCCGCCGGCCCGGACCACCGTCATTCCATGGCGTTGCTATTGTTGCGATTAGAACGCAGGAGCGGCGACCGCACACGATCCGGGGGCTGGGGGTAGCATCGCCGCCCCGCGCAATGCTGAAGATGGGGAAGGTGCCACGCGCATGCAGTGAGGGTGTGCTTGAGGGGAAATAAAATTTCCGTACACCAGCGATCGATCGGAGGAATTGGAAGGGGATTTCTCGAACCGTTATTTGACTTACAAGTGGCAGCGGTGGGTAAATATCCCAAATTGATAGGGGCAAAATCGTTCAGAAAAAAGCGGGACGACACAAGAAACCTTAGCGACTTTATTATTAGGTATAGATTACCATCCCTAACAATTAATGAGAGTTAATAATGTTTTAGTAGGAAAATTAAATTTATTAGGGAAGACAAGTGGTACAATCAGTGGCGGACCCAGCAATTTGTCGAAGCCTGGGCGAGTTACAAGGCAACCATTTTTTTTGGACAAAATATAACCATTTATACAGAGCAAATGTTGTTTTCCCAATAATTTTAACACCTAAACACGAATGCAATATATTAGATGTTCAAAACACATTCAAATGTTAACAAGCTAACAACACATTCGAGTGACTCATAAGTTCGCAACACATTCAAATGTTCATATGCGCTAATATTATATATAGAACTTCCAAAAGGCTAATGAAACTCCGACGGTAACACAATATACCTAGATAGTACCAAACTACCAATGATGTGCTAATTAGCCCTAGGCTTACGAGGTAATTGTTTCCTCCTCTTCTTCATGGCTTGAAACACTTGAGCAATAACACCACTATCAAGTTGCTTAAATATCTCCCGCTCGGTGTAACATATCATCAAATCATTGAACCATCCATTCTTGATTTTGTTACGCAACTTGGACTTGATGATCTTCATTGCCGAAAAAGCTCTCTCAACCGATGCGGTTGACACCAGTAATATTAAGGCCAACTCAATAATCTTATAGACCAATGGGAAGACCAAATTCTTCCCGGTTTCAACCAACTTTGTAGCCAAACTCTCAAGATTTGTGCAACAAGAAAAGGTGCAATGGACTTTCACATGGTGAATGTAATTCTAAAGTTGTCCTCTTATGGTTGCACGGTCATGATTAGAAAAATCCGCATGATAGATTGAAGATAAGCGAGCAAACATATCCACATCAAACATTGAGAAAGAGTTTTCCGAACTAAGGCATGAGAAGCTCTCTAGTACCTCCATAGAAGCTTCACAAAAGTGATGATCCATATCAACACATATCTTGTCAATTGCAATATAGAAGATCTCAACTTTGTAGAAACGAACCCGAACCGGTATTTGTGCATCCATATCTAGAATTGGAATACCCTTATCCATGCAAAAATGTTGGACCTCCACAAACAAGTCATCCCAACCACCTTCTTTCATAGAGGCCAACTGATCTTTCACATCACTAACTAATTCCATTGCATGCACAATATTTAGATCTTCCGATTGCAAGACATGTGAAAGGTCATCGATGATGGCAAGCCTTGACCAATGAGAAATCTTACACAATGCAAGGAAGAAGTCAAACGGATCTTATATAATTCTTCGGATTCCTTGGAAGCACGAGCAAGGTTACTAGACACACTTTGTCTTTGATTGCGAAAAGAATCACAACTCAACCTTGCATTGTTGTGGTCACTATTTACACCACCAATATGTTTGGGCAAAGCCTTGTAACCATGTTTCCAATCACTAAACCCGGTTTTGGTGAAGACTTTGCTACCAAAACGATGTGCACTTCCAAGTGGCTTAAATAGAAAGCAATGAAAACAATAAGCCTTATCATGAGACTCACTATATTCTATTCAATCATACTTTTCATACCATGATTTTTGAAATCCTCTAGATCTACTTCCCGTCCTAGGAAAGTTTACAATTGGTTGAGTTGGACCCTTCAAAAGGTATGCTCTTTTCACTTGGTCTTGTACATCGGGATGATAGTCTTTGATTTGTTTCCTAAGAGCGGGATCACGCATTAGTTCATCCGGATTGAAAGCACCATGCTCCTCTTCCTCCTCACTTGCAACATTTGGTTGCGGTTGTGGTTGTGGTAAGCTTCTTGTATCAACCAAAAACTTCCCAATTCCTGAAATTTGAATTTTTTTATTAATGAGTAATCAATAAATCAAGTTCCAAACCAATTGAATTTAGTAATTCATGGTCTATGTCCTAATTTTTGGGTTCTAAAGCCAAAACCGAAATTCACCTAAATATGACCAATTGTCAAATTAAGGAACTCGTCCGTCTTCTGCTTGTTGAAGTTGTGCCCGACGAGCTCGCCGGAGTAGAAGCCCCCAGATCGCCTCGTCGGTGCTTGCGGCCGCCACCAGATGCGGCTGGGCATGGCCGCCGCTGCTGCTGCTGAGGGCGCCCACGGATCTGAAGGCTCCGCTCCGCCTCCTGAATCTCCCTCCATGATCTGCCGCCGTTAGATGTTAGGTGGTGTTGGGGAAATCGCAGCAGCTCCGGCCTGGACGGACAAGGGTTTCGAGAATCTTTCCTGGGCACGGTTGGGGAAGAGGATGGAGAGGAAACGAGTCGCTGGCTGCAGCTAGCTACGCTGGTGCCTGGCCTTTTCCACCTACGAGTTGTGAGGCATGGGCCCAAACCTGTCCGTTAAGGCCCAGCAAGCCTGCTGTTTTGCCCCTGCCTTTGACGTGTTTTGATCGCTAAATCGATCGATCTAAGGAGGCCAGCGCGAGTGAAGCCCGGGCGAGCGCCGGGTAGCAGGGGCGCTGCGTCCGCCGATGGGTACAATGATGAAATTAGCCTTCTCTTATTTCATAAGAGATCATCTCTTAGCTGAGGGAAGGCAACATTCTCTTTCTTTATTCTCTCTCCTCCACCTAGACATTTATCCTACGTGTCAACGCTAAGAGAAGGCTGACATCACCCCATTGTACATGCCTTCCAGTTGGTGATCAACATTCGCAAGAGGAGGCTGAGGCAGTTGCGTGATTGAATGGGAGTGCTTGATGTTTTTGACTGAATAGGATGCCTTCTCCACCTCGTCGTGCGATTGCCTCCACCTCCCCTCCTCCAACGCGTCCAGGGCACCACTGCCCTTCTCCATTCTGCCTCCGGGCGCGGAGGTGGCACGGGTCCGGGACCGCCTGTACGTCCGCGTTGAGAACTGCTGGTGGTACTGGAACTACGGTGTGGCCGGACGCCAAGCTGTCGGATCACTGGCACCTGAATTCACAGCGGATTTCGGTGCCACCGACCCCGTGGAGATAGCGGACGCGAGACTTGGAGATCGAGCAGTGGCGCGTCAGACTCGATCCAGAGCACCGGTGTGACCCTGCATTCACTGGCGACTCGCTGAACTGGCGGTGTTGGTTCTCAGACGAACACGACCTGCGCCGCCGGTCGACCTCCATGTTGCCCACTCCCCGATGGCCTGGCCGTCCAGTCCTGGAGCTGGAACCAGGACACGGTGTCGCGGCCGCCGACGCCACCGGAGTAGCAAGAGCAGGCGCAACGTCCCACGTCGCCGGCGCGCGCCCAACGGCGTACTTGTGGCAGGCTCAACCGTACGTGTTCTTCTCCTCCGACGAGTAGTAGCAAAAAGCCCACGAATGGGTATAGTAGTTTAATTTTCGATATTTTTCTTTTTTTAATATTATTATGTAAAATGGCCTTTGTGGCCCACCTCCCCCTTATGTAATGAAAATAAGGCCGATATATGGCAATATGGCATGCTAACGAACTAAAAACCTTTTATCGATGCGTCGCGCGCGTTAGGCGCACTCGCTCGCACGGCAGACCGGCACGAACAAGTCATATCCATTCCGTGATCCAAACGAAAAAACGGTCTAAATAGCCTGTCCATTTGGATCGCCCCAAATGGAGATGCTTTAACAAACTTAACCTTGTAGTCATAGTCATGTGGACTTTTAGCAATAAAAAGCTGGCCAGTGCGCATTTTCCCCCTAAAATTATAGCCTGAAGTACTAATAGTTCAATAGTGGAGTTTATACGAGCCGTTCGGAGGCTTCTCGCTCAAGCCCCCAAGTGGCAAGTCCCTTCCATCTATAAGTACCGCATTGATCGCCCCTTGCCTTTCCTCTCCTCCCCTCCCCCACTTTCCGCACGAACCAGCGGAGGCTGCAACTCTGGCAAAATGGTTATTTCCCTTCTCTGCAATGTTCCGCGACTCGTTGCTTGGGGGGATCCGCGTATGTGCTAACACCGCAGCATGCTCCGATCGATGCAGGTGGGGATCCTGACGGAGGAGGAGGCGGAGATCATGGAGGAGGACTCCATCATGCTTGTAAGTTGGATTCCGTGTCAAACATTCCGAATCCGAGGGTGTTCTTCATGCGCTAGGGTTCGGCCGGAACTAGTGGGTGCCTAGTTTGTTCGATTTCGCGTCTGATTTTGAGCGTGCATATTGAGCATTAGCCGCCAGTATCACTAATCTGGCAGATTCGAAACACTCTGATATGGATATGGTACCGCGCCCTCGGATTCGATGTTTTTTTTTCTTCAGCGCTACTTTGGTTGCTCGTGTTTCCCGTGCAGATTAGGAGAATTATTGTCGGTTCTCACGAATTCGCCAGCCGAAACTCTCGCGCGATTTACATATCACACAGCAATACAGCATTTGGGGACTCGTGAAATAGATAGGTTTCAACTCGTTTGGCGTTAGGTTGTTTTGTTCTCAATTTGTATACTTCAGAAGTAGAGGCTAACTGACTAGCACTAGCTCCTTGTTACATATTTGTTAGTCAGGGAATGCCTTTGAATTTACTTCTGATTGAATACTTGATTACCAGGACTTTGATAGTGTTTGCCCTTCGAAATCTTGGATGGATTATCGAATAGAGTTATTGTTTCATTGTCCATGGCAACATCTTGGTTTCTGCTCACGTGACAGGATCTATACTCTATGACCCTGTGATTAGAAGTGCATATGGCTCTGCATGTTTAATTGGTGCAGTATCACACGATTTATAAGTCCACCCTTATTGTATATATGTGTACACTGTTTGTAGAAACCAGAAAGTGCATTTCATTCATTCTGTTTCAGTTTTGAAATTATAACATGTACTTCATGGTGAAAATTGTGCTGTAGTTTAAGTTTGTTTTTCAGTAAGACAGTTTTTGTGATGTGATTAAGTTTTTTTTCCAGCATATTCAGCTATTTCTGCAAGTATATGTATGATATGCGCGCGTAGTACATGTTATGCTCGTAATTATTTTTATATAACATTAAATGATGATATGTCGACCCTACAGACAAGGAATTTGCTCCGGATTGCTATATACAACATCACCTATATCAGACAATTATTCCCTGATGACTGCTTCTGTGATATGCTTGTTCCTGAGATAGGTCAGCATTGCCCACCATTTCAAGCCAATATCTGTAGCTAATGTAAAATTTATTGGCTCAAAGCTTAACATCACTGTTTATTTCTTGCAGGGATGAACATTATGAAGCTAACTCCAAGGACTTCTGAATCAAAGAGGTTGATCGATTGGTTGGAACAAGGTAAAAGTTGGCCCAGGCAATAATTTACTGTTTTATTATGTGATTTTTATTAATTTGGCGACAAAATTTAGGTGTTTCAGATGCTTTAAAAAGCAAGTACCTTAAGACCCTGAAGTTACTTATATGTGAGAAGGAGGGAGGCGAAACTATTGAGGAGTATTTGTGTGAGTATCCTGGTTCATTGTTTGGTTAATGTTTTCATCTTTGGGTTCACGGAGTATGGACTGCATGGCTGATGGGTCTTTTTTTCACAGCATTTACTCATTATCTACCGTTATTCTCATGCAGTCTCGTTTACGTACCCCGACCTGAATCATAACGATGTTACAATCAGCCTGAGTCGCACAGGGAGTAACAATGTTGGCACAACATTTAAGTCCAATGCATCAAAAGCTACGCATGATCAAATGAGGTTTTGTTTTGTATATCCCTTTTGGATGCTACGATTTTTTTTTTTGAGTTAATCTTTTGTGCTCCTTGGCATTTAGCATTATACGTGTGGAAGTTGTTCTTCCTGTAGCCCCATTCTTCAGACAAAAGTAACTTTGCAACTGATACAATTTCGAATAAGATGACCTCATAAAGCGAAGACATAAAGGAGTTCAGTATTATGTTTCTCCCTGTGTAGAATATGTTGAAAATTTAGATACTCCTACATAGGTTTTACTAACTGTTGGCAACTGTAGTGAACAATTCAATTTTCTGTAGAAACCGGGATTTATAAGCTGGTGTTACTGAAGTTCTGAAGCCAAACAAGTAGTTGTTCGTTTTTTCCGGAACTTCGGTAGTGAGGCCTGAGGGTATAAGATTGTTACACTTTTATTGTATTTCAATCATCTATGCTACAGAATTGAGTAATGAACGGTAGATTCTTGGTCCACAAGTTCATGTTGACTTATAAGCTGGTGTTACTGAAGTTCTGAAACTAAACAAGTAGTTCGTTTTTTTCCTGAACTTTGGTAGTGAGGCCTGAGGGTATAAGATTGTTACACTTCTATTGTATTTCAATCATCTATGCTACAGACTTGAGTAATGAACTGCAGATTCTTGGTCCACATGTTCATGTTTCAAGTAGAAATTATAAGTCGTAACCATGACATGCCAATGGTTCCTTTTCAGGATTTCTGCGTGTAGAATGATAAGAACTGTAGTTTCCCTTGTGCACGCCTTAGATCAACTGCCAGATGAGGTATGTTTTTACACTATTTTGTTTAGATTGCGCTGATGAGCTGATCTGATGCCGTCGTTTGTCTTCTTTCAGCGCATGATTCAGATGGAGCTCCTATACTACGAAGATGTGACTGTAAGTGTACCATTCTGACATATTTACTCACTGCATCATACTAATATTTGCATTTCCATTGTCGATAACCTAGTTCTCTTGCTTCTGCAAAAAAGCATGAAATTTTTGCATATTTCCATATTACTATGTTCGTGTAAGACAACATATTTTTCTATGTTGGCAGCCGGACTATTATGAACCCCCTCTTTTCAAGACCTGCGTTAATGATGTGGGGAGCAATAAACCTTTTAAGATGGGGGTCAGAAATGCCGATAGCAAGCATCTTGTCTTAGCTATGAAGGTAGGTGGATTGAAGGCATTTTGGCCAAAATATATATATATATCCATGTTGTCATTTGAATGACTGAATCTGTTATTTCTCATGGACTGTTTTTTCTGTGCAGATTAATAGTCTCCTAGACCCATATATTCTTGGCAATGACAACCCTACAAATGCTGAAACAATCTTTGAAAATGTTTGTAAGCAACATGAAAGCCTGTCTTTTAGCGAGGTAACGATCAATATAACTCTTGGTTGACTTTAAGTACATGGTCTTATTTTTCTACCTGTGATTTATCCTAAATGAAATCTAAATTTATGTTAGGCAAAGCTTGTAAAGAGATTTGAGTTGTGTTGCATATCCAAACGTGCTCCACGTTTTCACCTTGATTCTGGAGCATCATTTCATATATGCAATAATAAAGCTTACATGAAGAATCTGAGGCCAATTCCATTAGAAGAACAAATAGAATTTACGACTGCAGATGGTAAAATATTTATACCAGAAGAAATGGGAACTCTTCACTTTCAGAATATCAATCTAAGTCAAGTGTATTTGATTCCGACGGTGCAATTCAATGTAAATCTCTGTCGGACAGTTGGATGAAGATGGATTGCTCACTTCAGTTGCTGGTGGTTTATTCCTTATCATCGATGTACATAATTGTCTTGTCGTCGGTGAAGGATACAAAGATATCAAGAATAACGATTACGTTTTTAGAAGTATCAACTGGATAAAGCCAGACCAAGATCTGCTATTTCAAGATATTGATCCAGATGCAACAGATTCAGATAAGGATAATGCTTACGAGGTATAAAATCTTATTTCTTTTTTTTTTTGCATCATATGCCACTTTTGAGCCCTTCATCTTTGCAGTTCTTAGTATTGCATATTCTTGTCAGGTAAATCCTGAGGACACATCGGATGAGGAACAATCAAAAGGGGATGAGGACCATGATGTATGAACAGTGCTATTTCTTGTTGTTCGTATAAAATATATTATTTTGTGAGCTAGTCATTATTATAGTTCTATGTATCGCATATTCTTTGCTGAATTAATAATTGATGCATATGCAGTACTGGATCATTGACTCTTGTGCTGCCGTTCATTTGACTGGAAGGAAAGATATTTTGACAAACATCAGATCGTGCAAGCAAGATTACAATGGACCTAAGAGCACCATATCGTGTACTCACAGTGGGACTGTCCGAACTGAAAAGCTTCATTTGTTGAAGGTTCTCTACTCCCAAGCATCCACAAGAAATATCTTATAAGTTCCAGTCCTTGATGGGGAATGTTATCGATTTACATTTTATGGTGGAAAGTGCGGTATTGTCTGCAAAGGTACACTAAAGGAGTGTGGCTCTGGAATCAGAAACAAAAGGAATAACTTGTACTACCTGAGTGAGTTCCATCCTGACAAAGATATTCCTAACACCAAGAGAAAGAGGTGATTATGAAGATGAGTTTTTGGAATTATGAAGATGGAACATTGTGGTAAGATTCTGGACTTAAGAAAATCACAATGATTGTTACCCGGTAATCTAGAAACTGTTATGTGGTATAAAGTAATCAATGTGATCATTGTATTTCTTTGACTGATAAGGATGACGTTTTTGGTAAGGCTTGTTACTCTCAATTATATCTACGGTAGAATCACTTTTCAGGGGATGCTTCCTGTTTGCACTCATGCTCTTTAGGATGGTAATTGGGATCTAATTGAGCTTTATGCAAATTTGTGTATCTGCACCAGTTTGTTAAAATGAAACATAACAAAAAGCAGCCACACCTAGATATTGAGAACAAAATATGAAAACACTCATATACATGTTGACTATGGTATATTGTATTATGTACTCATTAATGTTATCTAAAATTGTGACGATCTGTGAAAAAAAATATTGGACAAATTGAGCAGGAAAAGCAAAACAGGTAGCCAAATTTGTCATTTTACAGCTCCCAAATGGTCTTGTTTATCAGTACGTTCTTCACCCCATTCATCTATATGTTTCAATTGTTTCATGATTTTTTCGCAACTTCTAGGTGTTCCATAACCATGGTCAAATGAGTATTTTCCGAGTACAATGGTTGGTTTATCTATGCAGTACGGAACCTGATAGTCATATACATCTAGTTGTGCTTTTGTTTTCTATTTATGCTGGACATTCGCATCTATATCTAGATGATCCAGTAGAGAATACCTTTTCAATTTAATGTTTGTTCACCATTTTTGCAGATTGCTCTATATTGGCCAAGGAAAGTTTTGAAGCAAGTAAATTCGATCCATGAAAGGACTACAAGTAAAGACGATTCCACGAAAGGACTGCAAGATTTCTGATGCGTATGAAAATTTGCAACAAACAACGGTGTCCCATGTAAAATTGGATGATATTCAGTGATTGCAATGTGAAGGCATGGACCCATTACATTGTACTTGTATTTCGAAGTTCGAACTGAGAGTTTGTTTGAACCCTCAGTTTTATCCTTAGACGAACTGCATTTTCTTGGATATCCAGTTTATGGACTCTGTTTGTCCTCACGTTTATGTTTATAGTTTGTTAGTGGCAACAAGGAATCAAGGGAGATGTCCCTAGTTATATTCTGGGCTTATGTAGTCACATAGTGCTCCACAGAACTCCTGTTAGATTATCCAAGATGAATATGGTATGCTGCTATGGTACATTGTAGTGCTTGACATAACTCTGTTAGATTACCATAAAAAAGCTTTATGGGTCATAAAAAAACGTGAATATGACTGAGTGATAATCTGTTGATTCCTTGTTTAGGTGAAGCTAGATTTCCGTAGTTAGGGTCAGACTGCTGAAGTTTGTGATTTTTATAGTCATATTCCTTGTCATGTAAGCTCGGCTTCAGTGTTAATCAGGCAATTACGTTAAACCTGAAGAGATAACGCATACCACGATAACCGGCATGGATCCTCTACAGTTACTATACGAACTGTATACCCAATGACATGTGGGGCCGGGCCCACCTGACAGTGGCAGCAACAGCACCGTAATCACTGCAGAGGATCCACGCTGCACGATAACTGTTTGTTATGTTCCAGGTTTTTCTATTCAAGGCTAGTTAGATTGTTGCTATTATTTTCTTAGTTTGGCTCAACTGGGACGAAAATTTGGACAAGACGGTCAGAACAAAGAATTTGTGCATGTTAGCTCACGTTGATTTTAATCTTACCTTGAGTCAGTTTTTCACACTGCTCAAACCTTTTTTATGATTATAACTTATTTCTATCAGCAGTTGTCCACAAATTAAATTGCTCTCATGAAATGTACATGTGTCTTTTCGGTTCATGTTGAGACGCTTCTTAATTTTATTTACTACTCCCTCCATTTCATAATATAAGATGTTTTAGCCTTTTTCGACATGCACATGTTCAAACTTGTATGTAGACATATTTTAATGTATGTGTACATTTATTTTGGTATGAATCTAAACAACATGTACAATACATACAACATCTTATATTGTGAAACAGAGGGAGTAGTAAGAGACGCGCCACCTACATCTGTTTTTATTTTCAGTTTTCACATATGCTCCCTTAGTTCCGTAATATAAGATGTTTTAAGCCTTTATCACATTCACATATATATACACAATATATATACACATGTATCTGGACATATTTTTGTGTCTATGTCTACTCATTTTAGTATGAATCAAAACAACATGTGAAACACCTAAAACATCTTAGAATAGAGGGATTACAATTTAACTTGACAATATGGCTATAGCTATTAAGTTTAATCATACTCCCCTCGTTCCGTAAAAAAATGACATATAAATTTAGTCAAAAGTCGACATATGTAAGATTGACCAATCATATAGACCAAACTGTGAACTTTTACAAAATTAAATTAATACCAATAGACTCACCATAAAATACATTTTCATATTATATTTATTAGATTTTGTAACTATTCGTATTTTTAGTCTCCTAGGAAAATTGCTCGTGCGATGCCACGGGGAAAAATCAACGGCGGCGCTGGGACCATATGGTCGCGACTCTCCCAGGCGACGGTGGACGGTGGCGACCAAGGAGGCGACGAACCAGGGCATAAGGAGGCCAGGGATATGGTCCAGCGGGACCACAGGGTCACCACGAATTCAATGGAGGGCTCAACGAGGTAGGGGGCGGGCGGTAGGCGGCGAATCGAGTGCCGGCGTCTGGCCCCGGGGAAGACGACCACAGTGGCAACGTTTCCGGCGCGCCTTGGGCGTCCCAGCACGCGAGACTTGACGGAGATGGAGAGGGGATGGTGGCGGAGCTTGTAAATCGCCAGAGGGGTGGGGATCGACTAAGTTGCTGTGTGATCTTAGGTGAAGGGTGAAAACGAAAATGAAACTTAAAACTGCACTAAACTAAAAAAAAACAGAAAAACTACGCGGAGCTGTGTGAACCGTCTAATCGCACGGACGGCCGAGATGCGCCCCGGTCGGACTAAAGCAAAGCTGGGTCAAATCCCCAACCCTAATTCCCCATTTCTCACGCTCTCACCCCCGACCCTCCCGTCTGACAGTGAATTGGCGCCGTGAGGTAACTGTGATGCGGTCGTAGCTCGCCTGTGAGAGAGAGAAGACGACGGCGCGTCGGCCTCCCCCTGATCCATTCCGACTCGACGCCTGTGCTCAAAACTTGCTAGCTTCTTCTGAGATCGCTGACTAATTGGGCAGCGCTAGGCGTAGGTCGCCCTACGATTGCAAATTTTAGGTCCCTTTTAGAACCTACGTCCAGAATCTGTAAATTACACTTTACATTTTAGTCCCTCTATTTTTCGGAACTCAACCCACACTCCTCAACAAAAATCACTTAAACGAAGGGGTATGTTGAGTTGCCCCCGACCTTCCCTGTATTTACGCCAAAAATGCCATCATGCTGATTTCTTATGTGCATTGCAACATATTGATGAGTAAGACAACAAAATTTCTCGCCATGCGTACAAAAAATATATATTATATTAACAAATTTTAGAAAAATAAGTAATTATACAAAAAGTGGTTAAACAACTAATTTTTCATCGGATTGCTTCGCAACAAAAATCGTCAACAATTTTAACAAAAATCACAAGCTATTGCAATAAAAACATGTGCTTATATCAACAAAAGTAGTAGGTAAAAAAAATGACACTGTTGCAGATTCATTTGCAACAAGAAATACCAACTATTTCAACAAAAAACAAAAACGATTACAACAAAAATACCTATGTGTTTGGAACAACTAGTAAGTAACTGAACATAAAAAAATTGTCCTAGATTTATTTGTAACAAAAATTACCAACTATTTCAACAAACCTTACAAACTATTACAACAAAAAGCCTATGTGTTTGGAGCAATTAAAAAGTGAGTGAACATAAATATTTTGTCTTAGATTTATTTGTAACAAAAATCACCTCCTATTTAAAACATGGAGAAATCTAGAGAACACAATCTTGTAGCAATCCGCCAAAGAAACTAAAATTTTATGTGCGCCTTCACAAAATTCGCACACTTATTTGTTATAAAATTTGTGGAGTGTGAAAATATAAAAATTCACGGAAAAAGCTTAACAACAAAGTCTAACTAATAAGCTGGGCTTTTCTATTGCACAAATGGGCCAGAACTAACTAAATGGGCTGAAAACGAAGGAAAGCACGTAACTTCCCAGCTAGGCGCGCGGACGGAGCGACCTACGCGCGGCCGCGTTAGGTCGCCCTAGCGACAGCGTTTTCCGCGAAGAAAACCTCTATTTCCTGTCCGATCAGGACACAAGTTTGATGAGGGTACCTGCTACAGTAGTACTACCTCCGTTCCAATGAATAAGGGTTATATTATTTTGGAAAAGTCAACTCATGTAAAGTTTGATCAAGTTTTTATGAAAAAATATTAGCATGCAAAATATAAAACTAATGTCATTAGAAACATCATGAACTATATTTTCATATGATATCAATATAATATCATATTTGTTGATATATTTTTCTAAAAGTTTGGTCAAACTTTACTTGGCTTGACTTTTGCAAAAAAATAAAACGGAGGGAGTATAATTTAGACGCGAACACGAAGGCCTTGTGCACGCGCTCGCCCTGGCCATGAAGAAGCGCAAGGCAGACGGGACCGTGAAGCTGGACTCGCGTGGAGTCGACCGGCTTGGCGACCTTCCCGACGACGTTCTTGGCCGCATTCTCAGCTTCCTCCCCACCCCGCTGGCCGTGCGCGCGTCCAGGCTATCGCGGCGGTGGCATTCTCAGCTTCCTCCCCATTCTCAGCTTCCTCCCCACCCCGCTGGCCGTACGCGCGTCCAGGCTATCGCGGCGGTGGCGGCGCCTGTGGCCGGCACACGTGCCGGCCCTCAACCTCTCCGTCCAGAGTTGCACACGCCGCGGCGGGGTCTCCTTCATCGACCTCTGCATGGAGGCCCTCGCGCGGTTCCCGACCTACTCCATCCCCTCCATCTCGATCGACTTCGGCGGGCACGCCAACATCGGCAAGGCCGTGACGTGGTACCCGGAGGCCAAGGAGCGCGCGTCCGGGTCGGTGCGCGTCACCGTGCCACGGGGGCTGGTCCGGCCGCTGGAGCTCCCGCGCTTCGACAGGCTGACGGAGCTGGCCCTCGTGTCGGTGTAGCTGCACGCCGGCACGCCGCCGCTGCACGAGTTCCTGCCGTCGTGCTGCCCGCGGCTGCGGAGGCTGCGCCTGTGCCGCGTGAGAGGCGGGGAGGCCGTGCGCGCGCTGGTCCTCCGCTCCGACGACCTCGAGGCGCTCGACATCGACAACGTTGACGGGCTGATAAGGCTGGACGTGGCGGCCCCCAACCTGCGGTCTCTGAGCGTGCGATCATGCTTCCGGCAGTCTTCCATCACCGGCGGCGACGAAGACACCGAGGTGGCTGTCTCAGCGCCGAGGATTGAGTCCATCTGCTGGTACCGCAGCTACCCGAAGCGGCTCGTCTTCCGCGATGACGGCTCCCTGACGCGCATCCGCCGGCTCTCCGGCGGGCTCAAACTCGCGACGCTCGGCCGAAGAGACCAGTTCACCATGCAGCTCCTGCAGGCCTGCTGCCTCACCACCGAATACCTCGAGCTGGACCTCGTCCTACCAGACGACGCGACTCTCCTCAACTGGAGGACCTCATGCGCTCCGTGCCGCCGCTGCCTCGCGTCACCGTGCTCTCGCTGAAGGTCTCCGGTCAGGTCTTCGTCTATGTCTCGGGTGAGGTCGGTGATGCGAGCGGCAGGTGAAGTTGTTACTCGCCGGAGTCGATATCTCTTATCACTCTTACTATCTTATCTTGTCATACTTTCCACGTTGTATTTGTAATAGGTTGATATTGTTAATAACTATAAATGGGAGTATTCTTTAGATTAAAGATCGGATGAATCTTCAAATGCGTCTTCGCATATTGTTTTCTAAGCAGCTATTTCCAATTTGAGGTAAATAAAGTGCGACCTATTTTGTTCCATAGAAATAAAATGCGCATGGACCTGACTGCGCAACCTCATAATGTGGCGAGACGAGCCGGCCTCCAGGGAACCAAGCGAGGCAGTGGCGCGGCTAAAGCCCTCCGGTTACACGAGACAGGGTGTCTCGCGATGTAGGACGACATGTCCCAAGTGGGTGGCGTGGGGAAATTTGAAGTAGGGGAGGGGAGGTTGGCACTTTAGAGCCAAAGAAATGGAGAGGGGGTGACGCCGCCGAGTAGGACCATGAGATGGATCCGCGTGATGATTGAAACTCTATTGCAAGTAGGTGGCCTGTTGAAGGAATGATGCGCGAGTTAGAGAAACAAAATGTCATTCGATGAAATCATAAGATGTCTCCTGTAGAGACGCGTGCACGCGCAAAGCTACTAGTTAAAGATAAGACCAAAAAATAAATAACCGTGTGAAAAAAAACAATGTGGCAAGACTAAGTGTGGCAAAAAAAAACTCATTGTATATCATGTTTTATTGTCATATCTAACTTATACGGTAAGACTAAGATAAGACGGTCTTATCAATCATTGTACATGCGGTTAGTAAAGTAAAAAATAGAGATGGAGTGCTGCCAAATAAATAATGTTCTGGAGTTTTCAACGAAACTTTACCTATACCGCTATACGTGTGAATTCCAGAAGAATCTTAAATGACAAATACTTTGGAAAAAATATCAGAGCATCGCAAATATATTTGCACGGAGAAAACTTCTACGCAAGCTATTTCCTGTTCGATCAGGACACAAGTTTGATAAGGTTACGTGCTGCTACAGGAGCATAATTTAGACGCGAACACGCAGGCGGCAGAACCAAAGAACACTAGCTAGCTCGCCGTCGCCATGAAGAAGCGCAAGGCAGACGGGAGCGTGAAGTTGGACCGGCTTGGCGACCTTCCCGACGACGTTCTTGGCCGCATTCTCAGCTTCCTCCCCACCCCGCTGGCCGTGCGCGCGTCCAGGCTATCGCGGCGGTGGCGGCGCCTGTGGCCGGCACACGTGCTCGCCCTCAACCTCTCCGTCCAGAGCTGCACACGCCGCGGTGGGGTCTCCTTCATCGACCTCTGCACGGAGGCCCTCGCGCGGTTCCCGACCTTGGCCATCCCCTCCATCTCGATCGATTTCGGCGGGCACTCCAACATCGGCAAGGCCGTGACGTGGTACCCGGAGGCCAAGGAGCGCGCGTCCGGGTCCGTGCGCGTCACCGTGCCACGGGGGCTGGTCCGGCCGCTGGAGCTCCCGCGGTTCACGCGGGCGGAGGCCCTGAACCTGACGCTGAACCACAGAGTCAATCTCGAGCTGCCGGCCGCCGGTGACGACGACCCGGTGCGCTTCGACAGGCTCACGGAGCTGGCCCTCGTGTCGGTGCTGCTGCCCGCCGGCACGCGGCCGTTGCACGAGTTCCTCTCGTCGTGCTGCCCGCGGCTGCGGAGGCTGCGCCTGTGCCGCGTGAGAGGCGGGGATGCCGTGCGCGCGCTGGTCCTCCGCACCGACGAACTCGAGGCGCTCGACATCGACAACGTCGACGGGCTGATCAGGCTGGACGTGGCGGCCCCCAACCTGCGGTCTCTGAGCGTGCGATCATGCTTCCGGCAGTCTCCAATCACCGGCGGCGACGAAGACACCGAGGTGGCTGTCTCAGCGCCGAGGATTGAGTCCATCTGCTGGTACCGCAGCTACCCGAAGCGGCTCGTCTTCCGCGACGACGGCTCCCTGACGCGCATCCGCCGGCTCTCCGGGCTCAGACTCGCGACGCTCGGCCGAAGAGACCAGTTCACCATGCAGCTCCTGCAGGCCTGCTGCCTCACCACCGAATACCTCGAGCTGGACCTCGTCCTACCAGACGACGCGACTCTCCTCAACTGACTAGGCCCAGATGATCAGAGCTCGTGCGAGGAGGACCTGATGAGCTACGTGCCGCCGCTGCCTCGCGTCACCGTGCTCTCGCTCACGGCGCGGTGGGGGATCGGCGCCGACGTCGGGCCGTGCACGTGCCTGGCGGCCCTCCTCTCGCGTGTCCCGAACCTGACGACGCTGTACGTCGACTCGGCTCCGTACTGCCTCACCGTCATGGTATATGTCGTAACCCTGCCTACGCTAAACAATGAAGAATTCATGGTGTTCTGGTGTACGCATGCATGCATATATAATTTGTCATATATTTCCATCTCGTGCAGCAGGGAGCAGCGCCGTCGCGAGCAGAGTGGCGGTGGGGTCGCGCCGACGACGAGAAGATCATTGGCCTGCTGCTGGAACCTCTCCGGGAAGTCAATGTCCGCGGGCTCAGGGGAACGGACGGCCAGGAGTGCAGGCTCGTCGAGGTTTTGCTGGGGGTGGCGCCGCCGTCGTCGATCGAGAGGATTTCTCTCGCGTTTCGCGACGGTACGGCGGCGTCGGTCGTCGACGAGATCGCTGCCGGGTTGCGAGCCAACTTTCCTAAACGTTGGACCAAGATGGCCGGATCGATGATCGGGCTCCGATGGACCAAACGCAAGCTAGCCCGCCATAGGGGGACCAATGGGCCACCTAGCTTGACTGCTTAACGGCCTGGGTTTGTCTGGTAACCATAGGAGAAGCACCATAAAAAAAAAATCCACCCTAAAAAAAATTCCAAAAAAGGAGAAATTATGGTGTATTATATTTGTCTTATTGTTTTACCAGATAAAAGTGTATTATTATGTTTATCTTTACAGAAAAATCAGGTTTTTTTTTACGAATTCAAAGGTTTATTATTATTAATTACTCGACCGGATTACAAGCAGTCAACAAATGTCATGAAGAAATAGAAGCGCCAATACCACTTATAATTATCAAGGCGAGAAGAACTACGTATAAGATATAACAGTGCGGTCGCGACCAAGGTGCCTTTTGACCATACATTTGTTGTTTGGATGGCTTTTAGATGCATATCGTGGAGTAACGGTCATTACATTAGTGGATTGACCCATTTTCCATTTGTGCAAATAATTACCAGTACCTAGTTGAATGCCTGTGATTTGCAATGGGCTTTCAAGGTTTTTCGATCATACATGTAAACATAATACACATGATAAACTGATAATTCACATGTGTAGAAATAGATATTTGTATGGTTTAATGAAACACTATCTCTAGTTATAGAAAAAATTCATGAAAACCTTTATCTTGTTATAGACACACTTGAGTTCTCCTTGACAATAACCAGTTCATAGATCCCCATTTGTTAAACTGTACAAAGTCTAACCTTTACTCAGAATTTCAAACCCTTGAGAACCATGACGTCATTCTGTTTATGAAAATGCCTCCTTGAAAGATGAAGTTCCCTCTCAATTACTCCATGTAGAATAAGAAAAACCATTCATAAAAGAATGGCGTCATTTGCAATTCTGAAATAACATTACAGGGGGACATAAAATGGATCGATCTAGAGGCAGAACAATAATAGTCTTACAATGACTTGTATTTTTTAATCATGTGACGTGATTATGCTATGGCATGATCAAGAATAAGGGTTGTGGTTAAAACTGCCATAACCATCTCTCATCACAACTTTCAAATATTGAACACGTACACTATATAATTCAAGGCCATATCTTGGCTTGAACTGAGTCTTTCAAGATTACTCAATTCTTCAAGCTAATGACGTGCCTAAAAAGATAATACGAATCGCCTCTTTTAATAGCTCCGTTTTATCATAAAGTTTGCTGCTCAAGGCTTTTGAGGTATTTGAAGCTGCGAACACCGCTACTCTGGAAAAAGGAACACCCATGTTAGTTAGGCGCAATATTCCTTTAAATCCCATGAACGAAAGAACATGGAGCTTCCATGGAGAATAGGCCGAGAGAACTGAAGTTAGGTAAGAAACATCAGCAGAAAAATGATTAAACTGAAGATAATGACACATATATGCTTCCATACAACTATTTTGCCAGGTTTACAAGATCCCTATCAACTGATGTAAGCTTTAACAGTAAAGATAATGTGAATATATCTATATCATTGTTATCTAAACAAGCCGTTCACATCACGTGAGTTTTTTTTTTCCGAAGAAACTTCCAATCTATTCATCAACAATCAAGGCGGTACAAAGAACGCCAGAAGCAATAAGAATTACATCTAGATCCGAAAACCACCTAGCGACGACTATAGACACTAGAGCGAGCCGAAGGCGCGCCGCTGCCACTGCCATCACCCCTCCATGATCAGAGTCGGGCGAATCTTGTTGTAGAAGACGGTCGGGAAGTCGTCATGATACGGCCCCAGAGGACCAGCGCACCAGCACAGCAACCGCCGCCGATGAAGAGATGCATAGATCATAAGCATCGCGCGGTCCCGACAGGTGAGCACGCGATAAGACAGATGGTGGTCAGCCAATAGATAGAAATTGCGTATATCTATATCATTGTTAATACATCGACCGAAAAGAAGAGTTATCTAAACAAGCCGTTCACATCACGTGAGTTGAATGGCTAGTTTTACATTCGACACAGTGCAGTCAGGCGCTGGGATAAAACCAGTCTACTCGCAAGCTACGGCCGTCGAAGTCATAGCAGTTGAGCTCATCGATGGCCTTCTCGGCATCCTCCCGGCGCTCGAAGACGACGCAGGCGAAGCCCTTGCACACCGCGGGGGCGTCCATGGCGACGTGCCACATCCGCAGGGGGCCGAACCGGGCGAAGAGCGCGGCGACGCGAGCCGGCCGGGGACAGCGGTCCGGCAGGTTGGTGACGCGCACGAAGCGCCGCAGGAACAGGCGGTGGCCAGACGGCGTGTCCCGTTCCTCGCTCCAGACGGCGAACCTCGCCCTGCAGGGCACGTACCCGGCCGGCGACACGAGGTAGTCGTATGGGCAGGCGAGCTCGCCATGCCTCTCCTCCGCGTCCTCTTCCCCGCAGATGCAGCACGACTCGCCGTTGGGGTCCTTCCAGAAGTTGATCGTGGCGCCCGCGTCCTGTTCCATTGGTGCTCCAGATTAGAGTTTCTTCCGATACGTCTACGGTCTATCTCTCTCTCTCTCTCTGGTCGTACGTGAGACGTTGCCTTTTACATCACGCATATCCAATCCGAGTCCTGATCGACTTCGATCGAGCTGAACTATTATAAACCGCAAGATAGAGAAGGAATCAATCGGACCGCCGCAAGAAGACGAGGAGATGGGCGGCCGCAGACAACGGAGAATTATCAGCCATGAGAAGAAGAAGAGAAAGACCAGAGCGGCAACGATGAAGATGAAGAAGAAGAAGAAGAAGAAGATTGTCAATGCCAAGAAGGAGCCTACGCCAGCGCCGCAAGGTTCGGGCGTTTAAATTTGCTTGTAATTATACCTCCGAGTGACCCGGCCGTACACTAACACAGAGTACATACATATATCTGAAAAACAGATCATTACCTCCCACTCATACCTACCGCCGCGCGCAGATCAGGGATCGTCCGGCGGCAGGACATGGAGGCAACGGCGCCGATCAAGGAGCACGACGGCATCAAGGGTATGCATACATACAACCTTTTCCATTAGAGTGATTTGTATTTCTCTTTGTATCCTACTAGCTAAGTGCCCGCGCGTTGCTACGGATTTTTTAGTGAAGTGTTAATATAAAAGTATATCATAATATACTATAAAATAATCAACTATAATGAAGTGGGATTGAAGGATAGTTAAATGGAAGGGATCCCACCTCACACAAAAAATGCGACAATAATCATCCCAAACTTCCATCGCTTTGCCCAAAAAAATAAGTTTCACTCTTTGGAACCCTGAGAGCTGCTCGAAGAAAGATAGAATAAGCTTCATATTTACCTCTTTTGCAATATCATGCTCCATTCACAAAACTACATCATCCATATTGTAGGATCGAGATCACCCTCCCTCCCCTTCGACCAGGTGGGGTAAATTATATTTAACATGGACATCTTCCTTTGCCCTAGCAATAAGAAAAGCCAACGTGTCTCCAACAACATTGAAGATATTGTAGATAAATGATCTCCTTGTCTTTGAGGGTTTGGAAGTAGTGGCAAATGTCATCAGTTACATGAATTCCGACATTTTCCACCCAAAATGAACTTTGCAATGCAATCTCGCCATTGAGATGACAATCCTTTCATAAAAAGAGCTTGTTCTAAAAGGACAACTTTACTTTATCGTATGCCTACTCAAAGTCGATTTTAAACGGAACTCCATCCTTTTATCCCATGAATTTCATGGATGATTTTATACAAGACTACAAACCTTCCTAAATGTGCCTCCCTAGAATGACGCAGATTGAGTAGGACAAATTACATTGTTACAATTGAGGTGACCCAATTAGTCCTTACTTTTGTAAACATTTTGAAGTTCACATTGAGTAGGAAAATCGGTCTATATTGTTAAATATGGCTAGCATCTTCTTTTTTAGGCAGCAAGATAATTACACCAAAATGTATTTTCAATAGGGTTATTTCTTCTGACTGAAGTTGAACAAACATATTCATTATGTCAACTTTAAGAACATCCTAAACTTCTGATAGAACTCAGCAGAACCCGTCCCAGCCTCTACATCGTGATGATACACACAACCTACCCTCGAGATTTATTACGTTCCGTTTGAGAGATAGCATCAAACACCTCCTTCTCCTAAAATGTCAATGTTAAAATTTTGTTTTCAACTGGAGATACCTGGGGCAGGTTCCCATTATTCTCTTCTACCATTGAGAAGTAATTCAGTGCCGGTGCTCCAAATAATTTCTTATAATATTCGACGATGAAAAATTTCGGATTGTTCTCTTCTACGGTTGTTTCTTAATATTGTTCTAACAGAAAAATCATTTCTTCGATGCTTTCCATTTGCTATTTAGTGAAAGTATTGTGTAATACTTCTCACTTCTTTTATATATTTAACCTTCACACTCTGCGTCCATTTGGTTTCCTCACCACGTCACCTTGACACGCTGACTTGAGGTTATGGTAACGGTTGTTGAAGCTATTTGTTCGGTGAAGAAAACTTTCAGGTTATTCTTTCCTATGATCGTTCCTTAATGTTTTTATAACTGAAAAATCTTTTATTTTGATGCTTTTCATTTGCGATCAAATAAAAGTATTTGTATTACTCTTGCCTTATTTTATATATTTAATCTTCACACTATGCGTCCATTTAGTTTCCTCACCGCGTCACCTTGACACGTTGACTTGAGGTTCTGATAACGGTTGTTGAAGCCCAATCGCTCAACTCCTTTCATCTTTGTAATGTATGTATCTTCTTACCTCAAAACGACATAACACATACATCAAAGAATAAAGGCAGCTAGCTTGACACATTCTAGTTCACTCTTTTTAGAAAAAGGATGTGGTTCCCGGTTCCCCGACCTTTGCATTAAAAAGATGCACACAACCGAATCTAAATAATATGTGTAACATCTAAAACATCTCATATTATAAAAAGAAGGATGTATTTTTTTTATTACTCACTGGAAATATTTAAGCGCAAGATTGGGCAGCCACATCTCTTCATGACCCCCTTGACTCCTGCCCCTAACAAATATTTGGGTTTTGGCTTGATCAAATCCACTTACCTCGTAGCAAACTACTGCATGCAGTAAATAGCCAAAGCTGGCAAAACGTACGTGCACTAAAAAACCCTGCAGCGCGTGGTGATGTTGGATTGCCAACTGCTCGCCATGTATGTCTTAACAGTAAATGTACGTGTTAGTCAAAGATCAATCAGATATAGTTAAGTAAAAATCAATCTGATACACCACATTTTGAGCGGCCGAAACGCAAAAGGAAAGGAGTCAGCTCTTGCTATTGGCTTCTGGCAGACGATACATACCTAGCTAACCAATGGCGTCTCATCATCAGAAAAAACAAAGGAGTAAGCTGGAAAGGATCTATACATATACTTGCTATGGGTATTAAACTATTAACACTTTCTTGTCATCGGATTTTTAGACGTCCATATACTTATATGGAGTATGAATCTCAAGAAATTTTTAAGCTGGTGGATGAGGCGCTCCGTGTGAGATTTTTATTAGGTGGGATTTATTTGCGTGAAAGTTCTCATTAGCACCAACAAAATAATAAGATTACCACGGAATACGAATGTTTTTTTTTGGCCGGGGTGGCACGTGGTGGCCTGGTGGTTAGAGAAATCAAAGTGAAGTTAGTTTGCATGTGACCTGGTGGTTAGTTTGCATGCGGCCTGGTGGTTAGTTTGCATGCCATGGTTTGTTGAGTACGGTGGTTAGAGAAATAAGAGAGACTTTTTTCCCCCTTTAAAACGGTGTTCACTTATAGGTGGCAGAGCATTGTAATTAGACATACTTTTGTTTCTGAACCGGTATGTTCACTTATAGGTGGCAACGCAATGTAATTAGTATGAAGTGTGAGGGTATTTGAAGTGTGACACCATTTGGATTGTGACACCATACCACGCATTCTGCTTTAATAGTAAAGATTTGGGCTACAAATCAGATAAAGGTGCCAATTAACGAAAGAGAAACCAAAATATTGGAACCTTGTGGCAACCCCAAATCAGCATAAACCCTCTCTAGGGCATGAAATTTCTTGCACTTCATCGCTCAACCTTTTGTTTACAGCAAATCATCAAACTTCCTAACTCTGATTGTGACTTCCCTAGCTACATGAATATTTGAGCTAAAAAGCGAGATGTTGGCGTGAACTTGTTTGTCTCATAAATTTGTTGATGTTTCTTGCTATAAATGGCGACCAAGTTTCTGAAATTTGTACTCCCTCCGTTTATAAAAGGATGTCACAAGTTGTCCAAACTTGCATTTATCTACACACTAAATAATGTCTAGATACATACAAGTTTAGACAAATTTGTGACATCTTTCTATGGACGGAGGGAGTACTATATATTCTAACTCAAGTGTGTACGGACGTTTCTCTAGCATCTTTGGTTCATAGGGAAAGTGGACGAAACTAAACAAATATGAATTTTCTTTTGGTGTTACTAGTCGTACATATGATTTGAAGTACATTTGACTCCAAGGAGTGGAGCAAAAGAAAATAACAGACGAAAACTTTCGATGACTTCAAGTTTTGCAATCCATTTGGACATTTTTTTTTTGGCAAAAGAGTATATGTTGTTCGGCTCTACTCTTGTGACTATAATTAGATTCTCCTACCAACCAAAACACCAAGGAGATTCGTTTTGTTTTTAGTCCTCTATTTTCCACATTATCACATGTCTTTCTTTATTCTAATTCCTAGTATATTTTGACAACCAAAGTGGCCATATTTCATGTTTTCCTCAGACAACGAATGCCACCGCTGTGAAAAGAGGACGTGTGGCCTCTGTGGGGTAGGCAGAATCCACCAAAACGATGCCTTTTGCCCCTACAACTACATGGACGGGGGTTTCAGCCTGAGGACCTGCAGGGAGCGGTGTCACCCAGGGATGCACCCGCTCTTGCTCGCCTCCTCCTCCGGCTCCGGGAGCCACCACCAGCTTCGGGGCGTTGTACGCGTGACCAATGTGCCCCTGAGCCTCATCCCCGGCAGCCGAGAGCTGCATGAGCTCTTCAGACAGTTCAGGCCACTGGACCGGTGCAGCCTCACGAGTGTGAGCCTCGACGATCATGTCGGCTTCGGGTGGGTGCCGTTCGAGAGCTGCGAGCAGGCACAGGGGGCCATCGACAAGCTCAACGGCCACCTCGTCGGCGACCGCAAGCTCCGAGTCGACTGGGTCTATCCTCAGACTGATTACTTCCAAATTCCAATGGATCTTTGTGTTCCAAACTTCGGATCCTTAGAACAACCCTCTACCAGCAATCAATTCAAAAGCTGAGTTAAGCTTATTTTTTCTTCTGTTCATCCTCTTCACTCTTCAGTGCCAGCGACAGCAACGTTATTGAGCTGGACTAACAATGTATACTCCATATGATGATTTCTTCTTAACAAAAATATTGCGCTAAAATCATAATAATTTATGCATTACCACACATAGTATTCCTCATTTCGTTATCCAACAAGTAAATTATATCACTTACTATATCTGACGGAACATGTTCTTGCCCACCTGATACAAACGCCTTAACAGCACCCTTCACTTGGATCCAGCTACAGCCAGGAGACTTCTTGACACCATGCTCTGACATGGCTCTCCTCACCCCCTCGGCTTCCTTCCACTGCCCAGTGGCGCACAACAAGTTGGACAGCATGACATAGCCAGCGTCTCTCGCAGGATCCATCGACACCATGCTGCTCCCCACCTTCCTTCCGATTCTTACATCCAGGTGGCCTGATGAGTAAGCACTAAGTAGAGATTCCCGCACACTGCTGCTTCGCATCTGAACCATTTCTGAGTATTGGTCCAGCATCTCAATGGCCTTTTTTATGTTCCCTGATCTAGCATACATGTCGAGAACACAGGCTAAAAGTTCCGGTGTTGGTTTCAGTTGATGGACAGACACCATTGACTCGAAGAAGGCCCTGCCTTGCTCCAGGAGGCAAGAGTGGCTGCAGGCGGTGAGCAAGCCTGCGAATGTAACTTCGTCGGGGCTGACATCATGGGACAACATGGTTTCATACAGTGCAAGTGCTTGATTTGACAATCCATTTATCGAGAACCCGAACAACATGGTGTTCCATGAGACCAAGTCCTTTTGAGGAACGGCATGGAACACATTATTTGCCCCGTCTATGTCCCCACACTTTGCATACATGTCCATCAAGCTGTTGGCCACGTACAAGTAGGACGCAAAACCGCTTTGGAATGCACAGGCATGGATCATCCTTCCGGTGGCCAGAGATGCTGCGGTAGCACAAGCATGAAACACAGCCCCCAAAGTGAAGTCGTCAGGTTGGATATGCTTCTCTGTCAGCATCTTGACAAACAGAGCAAGGGCCTCGTCTGCACAGCCATTTCTCGCATAACCCCCAATCATCGCAGTCCACGAGATGACATTTCTCTCAGGGGTACTTTGAAACAGGGCAGCAGCTTCTTCGATGCGGCCAAGCCTTGTGCATGCGTCGATCAGCGAATTCCATGACACAATGGTTCTAGTCTCCATAGAGTCGAAGATCTTAACAGCATGATCTAGCAAGCCGAACTTACTGTAGAAGGAAATAAGTGAGTTACTGACCTCGGCGACGGCATTCCAGCGACTCTGCAGTGCAATCTTGTGGACTGCAAAGCCAGTATATAGGTAGGGCAGCTCTGTGCAAGCGTCGATTACAATGCAGAGTGTTGCATCGTCACAAGAGAGCCCTGACATCCGCATCCTGTTGAACACAAGCAAACATTGCCTGGCATTGCCAGCGCGGGAATACCCCATGAGTAACGTGTTCCAGGCAACATTGCCTGCATCAGGCATTTCGTCGAATAGCTCCTGTGCAGCCTTCATGCGGCCTGAGGCGACGTAGGCGTGCAGGAGCGAGCACCAGGACAGGGCGTTGCGCTGCCGCATCTCCCGGAAGGCGCGAGAGGCGTCGTCCGCGCGGGCGCACCTGGCGTACATTGAGACGAGCGCGTTGCCGACCGGGAGCGGGTCGCGCAGGCCGAGGCAGAGGAGGCGGGCGTGGAGCTGCGCGCCGGCGGCGGGACAGCGGAGGGAGGCCGCCGCGGAGAGCGCGGCAGTGAGGGCGAACGCGTCCGGCGCGCCGCGCATGCGGGCGAAGAGTGCGAGGGCGGCGCGCGGCTGCCCGGCGCGGGCGTAGGCGGTGAGCATGGCGTTCCAGGCGACGGCGTCGCGGCGGGGCATCGCGTCGAACACCGCGCGCGCGGCGCCGGCGTCGCCGGAGCGGCCGTGGGAGGCGATCCTGGAGGTGGCGGCGGCCAGGCCGGCGAAGGCGGAGGGGGCTCCATGCTCTGCCGCGCGTGCCGCGGCGCGACGAGCCTGTGGGTTCAGGCTCATCAAATGCGGTAGCCGGAACCGCGAAAGTATGCTGCTAGCTAGTGCTGTGACACGGATAAGCGGTACTCTCCCCATTTCTGAAAGACTGAAAGTAAAGACTATTGAATTTTTTCAAAGTCAAACAATGTAAAGTTTGACAAGTTTTTGGAAAGAATGATACAAATTTATATAAAACTATATTAATATTTATATGAAAATATATTTAACAATGTAAGTTTGACAAGTTTTTAATAGTATTTTTTTTGTTGGTCAAAATATATGGCTAAAGTTGATGCACACAAAATAAGGACACCACCTAAATAGGGACCGAGGGGGTATTATTATGTTTCAATGCTCAATGAAATTTAAAATTTTAGTCACATGTACACATGAGTTAGTGTATATCGATTGATATGCTAACAAATTCAACTAATAAATGTGCACCACGACTAATGAAGGCCAGTGAGTGCAGGGTGGCTTTTCTAAAACTTGTCAAATCCTACCAGTACATGTACTGTATTTTGGTCATGTTAAAGCTCTTCTCTTTTCACTTCCCATAGAAAACTAAGTGTAGTGACACAGATATTTTACTATGACCAATGTTTTCAATAGCAGGCGGACACGGTGTTTTGACTCGTAGATATAGATACATCCGATATGAAAAATGATTTAAATACATTTTAAAATAAAAAAGGATGTATATCCAGACATTCTATGTTCACACAAAAAAGTTTTGTGAAAAAGACAATTTTTGTGCGCTGTATAAATCTTTTCTTTTCTACGCAACCCACAAAAAATATCATTTTTCCGTGAAACTTTATGTGCAAATATAGAATATCTGGATATACATTCCAAATTTAGGTTTAGAATATTGTAACATTTTGAAATATGGTTTTGGGTAGTGGGATGTTATGCTCCTATTACCCAAGTACGATTTCCAGATGCCTATCATTATTGTATTGTAGGATCGTATCGTACAATACTATGAATATCATACTGAAATCATACGGGCACACATCGATACTAACAACCTATGACGAAGCAATGGCTGCAGCAGATATATGCAAAGGTGGTACTTGAAAATTCTCACATTAGGCAAACACAAAGCTGACAGAGAGAATTTAGAATATCGCTCACAACAACTTAACTAATAAGCGACTAGAGAAATCTTACGTATATAAACATTATTATGTTGGGTACTGGTATGCAAACACATACGAATGACACATATTCACACAACTCTTACATACAAAAACAAACCAGTGACATCTATGGCTGACATTTCATATCATTGCATAGCGTTACTTTACGTTCATACCGCTATTCAGTATGAGATTGCACAAGATGACGTCTCATGCAGATATCAGGCCATCAGGAAGAGAGAGTCCCTCCTCTGCACCACCAGACAAAAAATTTCGGCACGCGTAGAAAATCGCCGAGTGGAACCCCACAGGGTTATCTATGAACACAAAATGTCCTCCCTGCATATCCGTAGAGGCATCCTTCGTCAGTACCGAAGTTTTGGCTCTTGTTGTATAAATTGCTAGAGAGGGAAACTGACCTGTGGGACTCTTATGATTTCGCAAGGAACTTTCATGTCCTTGCGTGCTTGCTGTGCCCCTTGGTAATTCATCCAATCATCATGCCCATATATGAAAGTAGTCGGCACTTTCCAATCGGATGCACTGTTGCAATTTATGGGTCGGTGAGAAAACATCACATATAGATCAGAAAGCATAAATTCGTTATGTTTGTGTCGGCAAGTTAATGCATCAACAAGATCATGATCTCATGTGTATTAAAAATATGAATGAACACTAATAGTAATCCACTAATACGCTATTCAAGTGAGAGTGGATGATTGACATAAATAATATGCAGATCAGGATGAACTCTTGCACATAAAGATTGTGTCAGCTAAGGTAGTTTCTCGACAGGGCCAGTTCCTGTCCAGACAAACCTGAGAAGCGTAATACAATAGTGTAAACTTAGTGCATGGTGCAACTGCATAAGGTTAGTGCTAAATCTTTATCAAGCATGCACCATGTGGAGAATATTTCAGACTTTCTACGCCAGAATTGGGTAAAAGAGCAGATCCGAGATCAATGATATTACAGAACTGGTATCAGAATAGATGAGAGAATTACAGTCGAATGTTCAAATTTTTGTTATGCATTGGCCATGCTAAAATTGTAACATGTTCATTCTAACCATAGGTATATCTGAACTTAACAAACAAAGGCTTTTAAAAGAAAAGGAGATTATCATGTGTGCTGCAGAAGAGCATGAGAAAAAAATCCTAGCCTGTCTGCATGAGATTTGA
Organism: Poa annua; assembly: GCA_026929855.1. Classification (NCBI taxonomy): domain Eukaryota; kingdom Viridiplantae; phylum Streptophyta; class Magnoliopsida; order Poales; family Poaceae; genus Poa; species Poa annua. The sequence goes on along the minus strand of CM049439.1, from coordinate 67,724,135 downwards.
ACACAAACAATCAATGAAAACGGATTTCCGTCAGCTAGTTGAGCCCACACACCCAATTTTTTTAAGTCTTGATGCTTTTTTTTGCAACGGTGTGCAGGACTGAAAATGTAGCTAGTTGCGAATTTTCATTTCTCATCATCCCATGAAGAAAGTAATGAATTGTAGATTCCCTCACTAAGAAAGGAGAACCAAGTCAACCAACAGCTCTATGTAGACAGATAAAATTTGTTCTCTTAAACTCTTAATAAATAATGAGTCATAACTAATCCACATGCTGTTATGAACAACAGTCTGTAGAAACTTAGCATATAAAGAGAGGAGCTGACCTCTGCAGAAGAGGTTTCCTTGCAAATGCCCCGAAGGAAAAAATATACTTTAAACACAGCTCTCCACTAGCTTTTGCAGCTAAAGTGTGGTAAATGTAATCTTCATACATGAGAGAGCAAAAGTAAGGTTCAGTGCAAGCATCATTAAAGAAAATAGACGTACTGATGTTGCGTGGCAATGAATGTTTACCTGTCAGCAAGCTGGACTCATGGTCTGTTAATAACTCACCCATTGAACGTGAGCCAAACCTAGCTGTCGTATATTTCCGAACTAAATCTGGGCCCCAAGGACCCAGTCCTCTGTTTAAGCAAAACAATGGATGTCATGAAAAAATGTATTAGAGCAGATTAGAGATAAAGCACTCAATTGTTTTAGGAAAAATCAAAGCAGAAATTCCATTGTTTTCTCATCGCAGCTCTGTCTACTAAAATTTGAAAATCGTACTCATCTATTTTACTAGAAGGAGAAATCAAGCCCATCCAACCATTTTAACTGACTGAAGCATGGTGTGTCTGTTCTAAACGCCTAGCTGTGACTACGGATTCAGAGCATATGATGTCTCTGCAGAAGTCTAAGGAAGCGTAATTTTTTTTCTATTATTGTTAATTGTATTACTTTGGACGTTCGGAGTGTAAATTTCTAGTGCTCTATATGAAAGCAAAATAGTAGCCACTTATTTTTGAAACTTCATGCACTTTTACATGACAGAACCTCACTGGCAGGTTTGGCCTGATAAGGTAATCACTGCTGGCACAAATTATTGCCACATAACACTTTAATCAGTTAACATGAAGTGGTGGATTGCTCAACTTTGTTAAGGTATCTAGAGTATTGTGCCTGATAGCACCTAATTGTGAAGTAGAAAGGCTTCCATTGCCACCTTGCTTTGTTTTATATTGTAGGTAAAATGACAATACAAACAGAAGAAGCCCTAGCCTAGACGTACCTCACTATTCTCTGAGGAGTAAAATTGGACTCCCAGAGATGGTTCACTAGCATGCCTTTCCATGTTGCCCGAAACTTGGTTAACCATTCAGAACTATGATCTGTTTCTGATGAAAAGCCAGCTGAACCAACCAAAATCAAGTGCTGCACATGTTCAGGATGCTGAAATAAAACATAAATTTTAGTACAATCATACACACCGGTAGGGTAGCTTCAGTTGCTAAATGCATTATAGATATTACCTTTAAGGCATACTTTGCTGCAACATATCCTCCGAAAGAATGACCAAGCAATATAAAATTACTGAGATTTTTTGCTTTGCGCCATTCCTCAAAAGAATCTATGAACCAAGCCTCAGTTTCTGTTTACGAAATTGACCAAAGAACACAAATATGTTACTTATTGTTTCAAAAAAGTATGTACGAAGAATCAAATCAGAAAGCAATATAACAGAACAAATCTAGGTGGGTTTCTCATAGCAGCAACTGTTGACAGAATACCCGAGAAATCAAAAGAACGGAAGCATTTCGAGATGTTTTGCCTTAAAATTGGATTACATGGCATGCTAAACAGCAGAGATAAAAGCGGCAACTGAAAGTCACCAATTGCATAATAGAAAATCTAACAGCATCTTACGAAGTCGTACAAAAAATATATTATCTGTATCTAACCTTCAGTACTTTCACAGGTGAAGTCAGGTCTGCTTGATCCACCCCAACTACAAGAAAGAAAGGAAAAATTCAACACCATGCAGCGGGCAGTAACTAAAGGAACAGTTTAAAGGATTGTTTATCATACATGACATTTTTTTGTAATAGTAGGCAAACACTTTTTATATGTATCGTCGGGCTATCTTTAGATTAGATGAGGTGGATACTTCCCGCAAATGTCATATAGGTCTTATTCCCTATGTCTAGGTTCATAGATCACATAAAATAGGGAGAAGTAATAGGGGAAAAGGTATCTGCAGATGCAATTAATTCTTCTTAAATCTTAACTGGCACTCTATGCTAACATTCAAATTCTAACTTAAACCTACATTAAAAAATCATTCTTTACGTAAATTGCTATATCAACACCCATTGTGGTCAACAGTCAAAATAAGTTATGTGGCATGGCAACAAGTCAGGAATCATATCCTACTGTGTGGTTTTGTTTCTTCCGTAAATACCAATGTCCCTTTTCTGCTGGTATAAACGAAGGTAGTAACACTTGAGAAACATTGAGCAAGGGAATGGAAACATAACTACTTGAATCTCCAACTGAGAAATATAAGCCACAATCCAATCTTTCAATTCTCTTAGAGCTTACCCAAGCTGATCAATCGCTATCACCCGGAAACGGCTTGCAAGGGCATCAAAGTTTCGAAAGAAGAAGCCTTGTGAAGCACCATAACCATGTACCATGACAAGGGTGGGAGAGTTCTCTTTGCTATCAAATGTCACCGTATTTATGAACCTTGGCTCATCACTAGATGATCTAAACCATCTTACTTTTGAACCAGGTGGAGCCGAGCCAATGTTAACTTGTTCTTGGACATACCCAGTTCTGTAAAGGAAAACAAAAAATATACATCACATGCCAGAACATAGAAAAGAACCCTTCTAAAACAGGGGAAATGGAGACCTGAAGTATCTACTAAAATCCAACTAGGTACAAAACCAGAAATGTGAAGTACCATGTTAAAAACATAATACAGTGTTATATCTTCGAGTGACCACATATCATTATCCCTTAGGGGCATTACGGTACAGAATGGAAAGTATGTTTGAAATGCCTCGTTTGCATAAGTCACAACAGAAGAATAAAGCCTAATTTCCACGGTATAAAAAAAGGCTCGAATGAACAAAACCCAACTAACAGCCATGGACTTCCATATGCAGCATGGACAAATGTCAATGGTTCCAACGAACCACCATCAAATACGACACAGGTTATATTGCTGTATGACCTTGGTTCCATGAAGAAACAGGGCAATAGCCCATCCACAATTAAAACCCGCGCAGCTCGTCCGATCTAGTCAAATTAACTAAATCTAAACGCCTAGTGGTGCCAAAAACTATTCTGATATGGTCATCCCTTAGCTACTCAATTGGCTCGAGAATCAGCACTCAGCGAGATTGTTATCCCTTAGCTACACCGCCACAGCACAAATGACTGGCTGCTGCACCGCTGTAGCACTCGCCCTTGACCTCCCTCCCAACCAGTGATCGTGAAAGGGGATGATGGGCAGAACCCTGCGAGTTCAGTATCCCCCAAATTTGGGCTACAGCTAGGACCTCAACCACGAATCGCGACGAATTGAGCTGGATTGGAGACAGAGAAACATCCAATCATCCACCTGGTAATCACCCAGAACTAAAGCACCAATCTTTAGGGTCGTTCAGTTTGATTTCACAAGCGGATTGAGGGAGGGAAAGCTACTAACTTGAGTATGGAGAGGAGTCTCTTCTCGGCGGCGATGATGCGGTCGGTGGAGGTGGGGATCCAGCGCAGCGCGGACGGCCACACCCGCGCCCACCTGGACCCGGCGGGCGGCGGCACCGACGACGACGCCGCCTCGGCCGCCGTGGCGGCCGCGGACGCCTGCCTCACCTCCTCTGCCGCGGCCATCCTCGTCGTCGTCGCTGCGGCGGCGCGGCGCATGCGAGGACCTCTCTCCCACCTATGTACGTACCTACGGCAAATTCCCTCCGCCGGCGACTCTGGGCGCGTATTCTGTTACGATTCGTTTCGGATGGGGATCGTGCTGGTTCGGGAATCTGGAGGAGTTTTTATGCCCCCGACCGCCCGTTGTGCGGTGCGTGTGGCGCCTACGTAATGGCTTGCGTGCGTGCCGACGCCGGTGGACTGGAGCGCAAGCAAAGCGAGAGAGGTCGGAGGAGGAGGAGCGGCCGTTGACCCTGATTGAGCGCGCGCCCGCCTTCGCGGAAGTCTCTACGCGGCTCGCCCGCGTGCTGACGACGACATTTGTTTCTTCCTCTGAGTAGTAAAAATAAGTTTCACAGATTCAAACCAATCTCAGTTCAAATTTGCGACATTTGTTTTGAATCAGAGGGAGTATTGAATTGGCTGTGCGAGCCTTCACAGTTTGCACCAATCTGGTGCCCCGATTTTCTGACCTTTGTTTTTGCGAATTCTTATGATTAAATTCTGATGGAAATCTTTTTCACTTGGATTTCTCTAAAATTATTTGGGCCTTTTAACCGATGATGCATCATGGCAATGGTATCCTTTATATCTCAACCCAATAAACATTTGCCACTAAAGACGCATAAGTAAGTAAAATACCTGCCCCCCGCGTCGCCCTCCTCTGGCGACCCGGGGGGGAAACCCTAGCCGCCACCTCTAGAGCCGCCCCAAGCCTACTCCCGCTTCGCCGCCGCCGGAGGGGGCGCCGGCAAAGCCGTACGCGCCCCCGGGGAAGGTGGCGGCGGGGCGGTTTTCTCAGGCTCGCGATTGGCGCGGCGGCGTGCAGGCGAGGAGGCGATGCGGAGTTGGGGGCGCGACGGCAGCGGCGCACGGCGGACGCGGGGCAGGCGGCGGCGCGCGGCGGGCGCGAGGCAGGCAGGCGCGGTGCCGCTTGCGCTGCAGGATGCGGGTCTGCGGGCCCGATCTGGGCTTGCGCCGGGCCGTTGCTGTGGGCCGTCGGGGCGGCTCTGATGGAGGAGGGCGCAGTGGCGCGGCCGACGGTGGCCACGGCGGGCGTGCTGGCCGGCCAGGCTGTGGTCTGCTCCCGTGGAGAGGATGCCGGGGCGGCGGCCCCGGAGATGCGGTGCAGGGGTGATGTGGCATGGTGGTTGGCCGGGGCAGGAGGTGCTGTGGCGACCGCGGCATGCAGTGGGGCTCGGTGGTCGACGACGAGGCATCCTACCATTTCGCAGCTCCCCAAGCTTCATGGGCGGCTCGAGCTCCGGGCGAAGGTCTTGCACCGACTCCGGTCGGTGCCGGCGATGGCGGCGTCCTTGGACGTCGTTCCCCTTCTTGTTGGCATCGTCGTGGAGCTTCGACAACCGGCCCGACGGGAGTGGTCCGGTGGTCTCCGGGTGAAAGCCTATGCTCCGTCGGGGGCGGGCGACGGTGACGGACGCGTCACTACCTTGTTGGAGGCGTCGTCTTGGAGTCACCGGCTCTCTCGGTGCAGCGGGTCCGCGGCGGGGGGTAGGCTGCCGATGTGGTCAGGGAGGTGGATGCCGGGGCGGCGGCCCTGGATGGTGGTGGTATGCCGAGGCGGCGGCCTCGGGCTCCCACGCTATGACGGTTCTAAGAGGCAGAGTCGTTATTTGCGTGTGTTTGGGTGGCGACTTGGATGAAGACTGTGCGGGCAGAGAGTTCGTCGGCCCGACTGGATCGTCTTCGGGCAATGCGAATGTCGATCTGGTTGCTACGCCGGGGCGGCGGCCTCGGAAACGGCTGGTTTTGGTGGCAGCCTGGATGAAGACTGCGCGGGCAGAGGGTTCGTCGACCATGACTGGATCGCCTTCGGATAACGCGAAGGTCGATCTGGTTGCTACGTCGGGGCGGCGGCCCCGGAGCTGGTGGTGTGTGTTTCGTTGCGTTTGGTGGGTTGCGTCGTGTGGATGGCGGGCCACCTCGCTTGTGCGGTTTTTTCCCCTTTGTATAGTCTGTGTGGTTTTTGGGCCCGGTTTCCCTTATAAACTGGGCCACCTCTTTCTATCTAATCGAACGGTGGATACGACCACCTTGTCCTCAAAAAAAAAAAAAAAAAACATTTGCCACTCTTGATCAGGGATTTTACTTCTAATACCCCAGTTCCATAATCCAAAATCCAGTTACCTCTGCTCTGACTAAACCTCATAATAAGTTAATCAGTTACCGAGCTAAATAACTAGAAAATGCAAGGATTATATAGGCCATGGAACATTAAGGAAAAACCTGTCCATGATATTTACCTCCTAATACCCTCAATGTCTTTGTGATCTCACAAATATTTGATAAAGCTTATCACAATGGTGAAAGAAAAATCACTAAGATAACATATGGCTATGATCCGTGGCAGATTAGGAAAGTTTTCATGATTTACATCTAGCATACCCTCATGGCATCACTAAACTCACGCGAACGGTAGATTACAAATGTTAGCCCTAGCTAACATCTGATTATCTGTGATAGTTACTACTATGAAGATGTCACGCTACAGGCCAACACGAGTACATAGGCGTTTCACTGAAAATATACTGTAAAACATTATTATGTTTCCCACTACCTGTACGCGAACATAGACACATACACAACTCATACATACAAAACCAAAACAAATTTGTAGCACTGGTCGCTTCTAACTTTGTACAGATTCTCTCAAGTTCATTCGCATAACATGATGCCTCATGCAGATTTCAAGCCATTAGGAAGCGAGCGGACCTCCTCCGCACTTCTAGATAAAAAATCCCGGGTAGCATAGAAGATTGCTGACTCAAAAGCTGAAGGGTTTTCCAGAAACACGAAATGTCCTCCCTACATATACAGCCATTGATGTATCTGTAGTCAGTACCATTATTGAAACAATTATTAATGTGTATATTGCAGTAGATAGAGGAAGACGAACATGTGGAACTATGACGATTTCGCAAGGAACTTTCATGTCCTTGCGTGCTTGTTGCGCCCATTGGTAATTCGTCCAATCATGCTGACCATATATGAATGTAGTAGGAACTTTCCAGTCCGATGCACTGTCGTGAGTTATAAGGGGAGTGTGAATACATCACAAAGCTATTCACAGAACATATATATAGTTCCCTTGCATTTAATTTTTCATATTCCATTTGATAAATTACTATATCTATGATATAGCACCTTATGTGTATTTAAAGTATGGACGGACACTCACTATTGGAAAGACAAGAGAGTATCACAAAAAATACTACTGACTAACGAGAAAAAATGTGTGCATGCCATAAAGATCATTAGGGATAATCAAAAAAACTAAGCGCGTAGGAAGATGAGCTAACCTTCGCAAAAGAGATTTCCTTGTAAACGGTCCACAGTAAAAAAGATATTTCTGGCACAACTCTCCACTAGCTTTGGCGGCTATAGTATGATATATGTAGTCTTCATATACAAGAGAGCAGAAGTAAGTTCTGATTCCAAGTATCATTTAAGAAAGTTTACTTGTTTAGTTTTTAGAACAAATGCCTACCTGTCAGCAAGGAGGACTCATGTTTTGCTAGTAATTCAGATGCTGAGGATGAGCCAAACCTAAAAGTGGTATATTTCCGAACTAAGCCAGGACCCCAAGGGCCCAATCCTCTGTTAAAAAAAACAAATAGACTTTAGGACAAATGGTACTAAGTGTAGCTCAGCAAAAAATATACCATTCTTTTTCTGTTTCAAAGAATAATCGCAGCAAAAATCCCATTACAGTGCATCGATATTAGAGAAGCTATTGTATTTGAATATTGTACCCTTCTACTTTGCTATAAGGAGCAAATTTAACCCCTCCACCATTTTTTCTGGGAGCATGAACCCTATTCATTCATTTTAAGTGACTGAAGGACGGCGATGCTATTATTCCCCCCGGTTGTGACACTCATTTCAGTGAACATATGATGCCTACATGGATCTCTTGGTTGTGTTTTATGTTGGTTAATTTGTGTTACTTTATGCCTACGTGAATTTTCTTGATGCCTACATGAATTTTCTTGTTTTTAATTCTCTATATAAAAATGTCGGTGTACCTTATTTTTGAAACTTGCATTCACTTTTGTTTTACCATATTCCTAACATAACCATGTTGGCAGGTTCAGCCTGAATTACATTGCAGCAACGTCTTGCATACAAGAATGCCACATAACACACACTCATTTAACATGGGCCTGACCGGTGGACCCTTATTGTTAGTAAATCTAGACAATTTAAGGACTCAAATATTGCATGAACGCTAGCTCTATGACACCCTAGGGCGAGGCAAGTAATTCTCTTCTTGACCATTGCATACATACACAATCAAACAATAATTAATGGTGACATCGTCGAGTTTTTTCTTGTGCAAAATCGGAAATTCCAAAGTTTTGATTTTTCCAACGGTGGAACCATTTGACTATCCGTTTTCACGTGGAGTCTAGTGTTATCTTGTCGATACAAAGCCAGCACGATGAAACCGAACTGCCAATTGGATAGACAATTTGGGGGTACAGCATTCTCTCTCTCTCTCTCTCTCTCTCTCTCTCTCTCTCTCTCTCTCTCGAAAATCAGTTTTAAATGCAGTAATGTGATGTAGTTTTTTGTGCACACTTTGCAATTGTCATGCATGTTCCTGTGTGCAATTAGAATATTAGTTTTTCGATGCAACAAATACAAGTGAAAACATTTAACAAGCCACTAGCCAATAGATTGGCATGCAGCCAAAATCAATGGGGGTGACATGAAATACAAATAGAAGAGTCCCTAGCCTTACCTCACAAATCTTTGAGGGGTAAAATTGGACTCCCAAATATGGTTCGCTAGCTTGCCTTTCAACTTTGTTAAACTCTCGGGGGTAGGTTCTGCTTCTGGTGAAAATCCGACAGGACCGACCAAAATCAAGTGTTGAACGTGTTCGGGATGCTGAAATAAGCATATAATTTAGTACAATTCTAGGCAAAGTTGGAGTAGCTTCCCTCGCTAAATCTTAATTATTAAAACATACCTGTAAGGCATACTTTGAGGCCACATATCCTCCCAAAGAATGACCAAGCAATATAAAATTACTGAGGTTCTTTGCTTTGCGCCATTCCTCAAAAGAATCTATGAACCAAGCCTCAGTTTCTGATGACGAGTTCACCAAACGAAAGAGAAATGGAAACATATCATGCACGATCTCACAAAAGTATGTCGCAGGAACAAAATTTGATTCCATGGCATCCTCAGCAATATAAATAATCGGAGGAACCAAGGATCATCAATACCATTACGAAGACAAAACACCATCTTATGAAGTCATAGAACAAATAAAGTATAGACTCTAACCTTCAGTACTTCTGCAAGGGAAGTCAGGTCTACTTGATCCACCCCAACTGCGAAACGGGAGACAAAACTTTAACAATATGCACCATTGTTTGACACTCATAACACATTTCTGTAACAGTAGGCAAACATGCATCAAGCGAATTTCCAGAAAGAGAATAATCGAATTTTGATCTCTAACATGGCAACAAGGCGCGCGGGAGTTATATTTCAGTATGTAAATACAATGCTAACCACACATGTTATATATGATGCAAAAACCTACCCAGCCCCAATGTTCTTTTTGTAGGTACGGCTGTTATATATATAGCAACAACTGAATGATCCAACAATAACTTACCCAAGCTGATCGATGGCAATAACCCTGAAACGGCTTGCGAGGGCATCAAAGTTCCGAAAGAACAGCCCATGCGAAGCACCAAAACCATGGACCATGACAAGGGTGGGAGCATCCTCCTTGCTATCAAATGTCACCGTGTTTATGAACCTTGGCTCGTCGCTTGATGACCTTGCTTTTAACCCAGGTGGAGCCGGGCCGATGTTAACTTGTTCTTGGACATATCCAGTCCTGTAAAGAAAACAGAAAGATACACCACTGATCAGATAAGCAAAACAATCTCTAGCTAGTTTGTCCAAACCCGAGGTGCGAGGCCGCAACCACCAATTGCTGATTACGATCCAACAATGTGGGACATGTTATATCAAGTCGATATATAGTTGGTACCATTAATTGGGTTCACTTGAAAGAAGTTTGTAGTGGTTGTGGTTTTGTAACAATTAACTAATTATAGAAAAATGTGCGACAAAATATATGGCAATTTTGTAAAAACTGGATAGTTAGAATATATACACCCCACGTTTTGAAACTGAAGTAGCCGGGAGAAACAAGCAGCAGATACACAAAATGCGATCGAGCGTCCCGGACTCTTACTATCCCAGTACACACAAATATCCATGGAGCAGTTCAGGTTTCGGTTATATATTCCAAATGATATGATCCCAGAATACGAATCGCAATTGGCAATGGCTACACAGAGGAACTTGATGAATCGCGGGATGGACTGAATGAAGAAGGTGCAGAGGGCAGAGGGGGTACGTTACGTACTTGAGTGTGGAGAGGAGGCGCTTCTCGGCGGTGGCGATGCCGTCGGTGGCGGTGGGCATCCAGCGCAGCGTGGACCGCCACTTGGACCCAGCCGGCCGCCCTGGGGTCACCTCGGCGGCGGTCTCGACGGCGGCGGCGGTGGATGCCTTCCTCGTCTCGACGACGGCCGCTGCCATCCTCCTGGTCGCTGCGGTGATAGCGCGGCGCATGCACCAACGTGTTCCGCTAGCCGTGGCTTGCTTCCCTCCGACGCACAAGAAGTCTGTCCCGGCGAGGCGGCGACTTGTGTCTTTATATATGGCGTTGTGGACATTTCCCGGTGACGCAGTGGCGTGCGTCACGGACTGGAGATGATCGGAAAGCCGTACAGGAGCCGCGAACGTTGACCTCGAGACATTTCAAAGCCTGGTGCCTTGCTCCACACATCTGCCTACGTGTGTGCATCCACCGCCAAGTGGTTATCTCCCTCGTGCGACCATTGTTCCGGTCGCCCCTCTCTCTTGGGTTTCGCGTACTCGCTCCGTCATTTGATTTAGGTTTGATGTTTCTTCTCTTGATTGAGAAACAACCCTATTTCTTTTTTTTACGCACCCTATTCCATTTTCTTTTGAAAAGGAAAAACATTAACCACATCATTCTGGACGTTTACAGTTACAGGTCCATCGGATGATGCTGTCGTCGAAGCAGTCACCCCAAAATCCTGCAGTTTTTTCTGTCTCTGAGAGGGTGAGGCCACAGAAACGAGAACCAGAACTACGAAGACCACCTCAGGTTTGATATACTTGCATAGAAAATATATATTTATTCGCGCGGAAGTTGTTCATATGTAGAAACTGTTTTAAAACTAGTTAGTATACTTCATGTTTCGAGAATTATCTACTTATTAGTTGCACCCGAGCTTGATATTATTCTACTTTAGAAAACTCAGGAAAAATAGTTATTTGTTATTTTTATAAACGCTATGACCCTCTATAAAATTTTGTATGTATTTAATGATATTGTGGGGGAAAACTACACACAAAAGACGCAATGGTATAGGTTCGCTTGGATTTATAACCAAGTCGTCTGTAGTAGAAGATTTTAAACTAAATAATAAATAATTTTGCAGTAGGATGTACTCGATATTAGTTTAGCACATTATAATGATATGACAGAGATGTTCTTTAATTGATAAGTATGAGTGTTTTTAGATGACCTATTCTATTCACTTATATCGCAATAAATTATCCAAGATAAAACATTGGAGGACATAAAATGGCAATATGAGTTATGATAACGAAAAAAAGTTAAGTACAAGTATGTAAGAATGCTCTAACTAGTGTTGGGCTTAGAGAACAATTGGGCTGACTTGAGCATCTAATCGGCAGAATGAATGATAAAGGCCCACTTCTTTGAAGACTAAACACACATTTCTACTTTTTTGGTTCACTTCCCTACATCATGAAACCACACTTCTCTTTGAATACTACACACACATAATTCTGCATTTTTGGGTCACTTCTTTGCATCATCAAGACCCACCTCTTTGAATAGAATTAATGTTCTTTTTGTTCTGATGCATCATTATCGGATGGCAGGTGGTTTATACACATGGAAACGAACATTGGCCGCTACAACAAGGACCAGTGACCAACAAAAGTGTACATATAACGATATATTCTTAATCTTGTGATGGCTAAAAACTTTTTTCTCATAGTGTGCAAATGTCTTAACCATCCTTTACTAGTTTAAGGACTTCAAGATATCGTAGGTCCTTTGTTATTCAAAAGTTGATAAAATGGGTAAGTTCATATTTATCGCCAAATATGACCAAATATCTCATTGCCGATGTCGGCCCATCCAAATTTGACTTCATTAGCGGTGTAGTTTTGTCGGGGAAGTGTAGGTGTGTAGGGGAGCTCCTATTCAGCGCTCTTAGTGTCTGCTACGACGCGACGCTCGCGTGGAAAGTCTTATGGGATGTGGCCCATGATATTTGGGGTCTGTGTTCTATCACTTATGGAAGGTTCCTTATTGATACATTTTGAAAAGTAGGGTCCATATTCTGTCACTCTGTGAACGGGTTCAAGTGGTTTGTTATATTTATAGGCTTTCTAAGATCAGAAAAATCAGACACCAGAGATTTGGACCGGTCCGTTTGTCAGGCAGATCTCGTAATGGAAGAGGTACGTGTTGGTTCTACCGCAGTAGGGATGAAAAAACAGGACCCCTTTGTGTCACCATTTCTTCATTTTGAGCATGTGCAGTATAATTTCTTTGTCTTTTTATACTACACATACATAAAAAAAAAAGTGAGACAAACGGATCAAGAGGCGTCAAATAGGCCTGGAAAACGATAGGCTCCAGCGACAGACCTATGGCGAGGAATAGAGAGGGCCACTACGGTCAAGCCCAATACAGCGATACACTAGTGTTTTGATGGGCTTTAAACTGGCCTAAGAAGGCCTCCTTTACAATTTTTTATACTACTGTATCACAATGGCAAAAATTGTATCCACTTTAAAAAAAAAAACACAATGCAAAAATTGTCAAACGCGAAGAAGGGAAGAACCGATTCGCTACAGACCTCGCCGCCGTTGTCCGACCCTGCGCTAGCTTCCCCGTCGCCTCCGCCGCCGCTGCCGCCGCCTCTCGTGGTACGCCGTCCACTTGATGTCATCTTTTTTTGTCTCAAGCTTTCCGCGTTCGTAGCACGTAGCACAGGCCCGGCCTCCGCCTGATTTGGACCAAAATCTGTGAGGGAGGTTCTAGGTCTCTGCGGGGATTGGGTTATTTGTACACCGATTAGCAAGCGCTTTTAGAGCTTTCTTTAGGGCGTCATTTTCTAGGAGGGTAGTCCAAGTCCTGTTGTTTCTGAAAGGGTAGTATGCTCCGATCTGAGACAGCGCGCCTCTGTTCCTCGCGTGCAAGAAACGAGTTTGCAGTACGTTGGTAGATTTTTAAATCGGAAGTTTGGGATCTTAAGCCGAAGGATGGGAGTAGTGGTAGTCAGTACTCAGTAGAATAGAGGAGCACGCAAAGGGCATTTCTACAAGGGCACCACTAGTTCTGTTTTTCTTGGTTCAGGTTCAGTTACTCAGCATGAGCATAACGAGAATGTATTTTGGTGTGAAGCGCTGCAAGAATCAAGATGTCTATTGCTTATTTTTCCTGTAGCACTATCTATACTCTTAACCCTTATTGGGGAGAGGTCACCCTTCTACGTGCTATATACGAGCAAAGGCACATCCTAACCCCGCGAAATGCCCTGCAGGGAACAGATCCCGACAAAACAACTCGCTCAGCATACGCTTCACCGCCAACTGATAAGTAGTTACCACATTGTTGTCTCAATGTTTTATCGTGTCTTAAAATTAGTGCTTAGTATGAAATGTACCCCGGTTTGTAGGACATTTCATATAAAGATCTTTAAATGACAAGACTGTATAATATGCCGGCAACGGAGAATGTTTAAATCGACGTATGCATTATATTGATGCCAGTTTCCTCCTTATGGCCCATGCTCAATGTATGCACTTAAGCTAGCAGCTTTATGGTGGCAGACTGGGCACACATACTTGGTGGTTAATGAGATGCATAGGTTGATTCTTGAGTTGCTGGATCTTGCAGTATGTGCTTCGTACTAAGTTTTGTTGTGACTATTAACTGCTACTCCCTCCGTTCCAAACAAAATAAATCAACATCTACAATATAACAATATGGGAAAACTAGACTGTCAAATATATTTTATGGTGGATCTAGGGAGTATATGACTTCTACAAAGTGCATAAACAATAATGTTCTTGAATATAGACAGATGAATATCAGCTGATGATTCCTTGGCTCCCAGCCAATATGTTTTTTGCTGTTACAATGTTACATTATCTGTATCATACCTGTTATAATCCATACCGTTCTTTGCAATGAACTACACAAATTGCAAATGAAGTAAAAAACTAGAGTAGAAGTGATTTTAAATTTTCTATTCGGTTGGTTTGACAGGAAACACTGGGTGAACTGAAGAATAGAGAACAATGGCCTCTACTGGCGTGAAAGATTTCTTCCGGCAGAAGAAGAAAGGAGGTGTCTCCAAAACCTCATCATCTTCTAAGAAGAAAACACAGCAGTGCACTGGAGGGGCCTCCGTTGGGGCCGGAAATCCTGCTCAGACATCTGCACTAATTTCTCATGGATCCTTAGACCTCAAAGGTAGTTGTTGCAGCAATTGTTATGCTTACAGTTGAGAGTCTAACATAGCACTTCTGTTTTGCAACCATAATTCTTTGATGTAACGAGGATGTTGCTGCAGATGACTTCAGTGAGCAAGAGGAGCAACTTCGGCAGTTTGACCTGGACATGAAGTTTGGCCCATGCATTGGTGTTAACCGGCTTCAGCGCTGGGAGCGTGCTTCTGCCATGGGCCTCCAGCCACCGCCTCATCTTCGGGATCTCTTGACGCAGGCCTCATCCGTTAAGAATCGCAATAACGGGAGCCCCTCCCCCGAGTGTCTCTGGGAGGGTAAAATTTAGAACCAAAGTTCCTCTACAGCAGGTGATCCATAGCAACCTATCCATCTTTGGCATCATCTCCCGGGTCCTTCTGGCACGTTGTACTGCTTCGTAGCTGGGACCTGCCTGTAGCTTAGCGGAGAGCCGGAGACTGTTTTACTACAAGAACTCTTGCTGTTGTACCAAACCTTTCCTTGTTTTTCTTCTCAGATGTTGCTGCTTTCACTTGCTCGCGGATCTTCAGTTTGTGCTGAGCAAGTTGTTCATGTTATTTTCATATGCTAAGAGGATTTGACAGACATGCATGTTTCTCCTTGAATTGTTCCCTGTACAATTTGGTTGTTTTTTGGTGGTCCGAACCGCTCAACCAGTTTATGGGCTATGATGGTGAAATTCAGAATTTAAAACCAGGACCGTGCTTGATATCCAGAAGTTGTCGTCTGTACACGTTAGCTTTCTGGACAGAGCAGAACCTATCCCAGTTATTATTGCCGCTTTCTTGCTAGGAGCATGGGACGAAATCAAGTAGTACTATCTGCTTAGCTTTCATGGTTACTGTGCTTGTTTCTACTTTTCTTCGAGGAGGACAAACACTGGAGTCCGGAGGTACGGTTGTAAAAAGAAAAAAAAATGTAGGTTGCAGGATTCTAGAAATTCGAGATTACAACTGCGTTTGACAGCGAACCATTTTTTTTGAGTTTTTGTCCAATAATGTGCTTTCATTAGTGGAGATAGATTTAATAAACTTTGAGGTGTTCGACATGAATAAATACTATAGTTTTGCAACAGTAGAATCTATAATACTTTATTATTTCTGCACTATTTTAAAAAGAGGTCTTGACCTCCTTTTTCGTTGAGAGACTGGAGTATTCATTGCCCATGCACTGGAGAATACTGTGCTGCCAAACTAGGCCTACGTTGGTATTCTGCTGATGACTGAATTTGCGCTAAAACTTGTTACATTACATCATCATAGTAAAAAACCAAAAGAACTTTCCAAGAGGTTTCACTCAGACGAAAATCTTTCTATAACATATATGTGGAAAGCAGCCTTTAGAGAGAAAAACAAGGATATATATCCTATGTATCAAACAAATCACATATATATCCTATGTATCGAACAAATCACACATATAAAAGAAAAATCCTAAGTATTCTGATTCACTTACGCGTTGCATATACCTTCGTGGATAGGAGCTTCACTTACGCGCATCCACTCTCTTCGTTGCTGGTGCGAAAGATCACTTTCTGAATATTCAATTCGGTGTTGATTAATTCGACCTACGGGCTACTTTGTGTATTGTGTTTGTGTATCTGTCTGTGGCGAGCTCACAATCCTTCCCGATTTGGTTTGCGATGGAGATGTAGCCTCATGCCGAAGAAGCAAATCAGTCCGCAAGAGTACGGGAGATCGATGGGAACCTCAGGGGAGGTATAGGAAGCACTGTTGGTGAGAACTACTATCTTGTTGGCAATATGGTACACATGTGCATGGTGTTCTCTCTCGATCGTCATATATCCATATATTTACCGAGTGAAGAATAATTTGGGAAATCTTTCACATGACTTCTTTTTTATGACTAATCTTTCACATGACTAAACCAGTTCATTTCTTCGTGATTCTTCGTGAGCGATCGTACAATTGGAACTGAGGTCAATTTCTTGCAACAAAAACCTAGCCATGCAGATCTTCTAGCGGATAGTCTTCATGTCCCGGCCTTCACTCGTGAAATAAAGTATCGCATATCCCTTGTTTGGTTTCACTCCAACCCGACTTTGAAAGACCTGTTTTTTCTCCAAAACTCCATTTAGTTTCTAATCAAGCCAAAGCCTAAAACTCAAAAACCAACCTTCACATGGAATGTGACGGAGAAAGGAGTTTCACATGTATACATGAGTGCATTTAAGTGAAATATTGATTAAGAAGCTAGGATGTCTATGCGACTACAACCTATCCATATTTTTCTTCGGATCATGTCATTGTTGGGCTTCCAACTATCACTTGGTGAAAGAGGCGTGTACGGTGTACTTATGAGGGAAGAGGTGCCTAAATACCAGTGAAGTTTACTCAACCACAAGGAATCCCATCACACTGTAGAAGGAGTAGGTCGAGGGGAAACAGCAAGCGGATCTTGGTATTTGTCTATGCCTCCATTGGCCAGGGTGACAAATATGTCGATCAGTAATCTCAGATCTCTTTTGCTCCTATTTTCGGATTTTGGTGCTGAAAAAAACACACATTTATTCATATATAGACACTAGATAAAACAAGAAATCATGTATTATTTAACAAAGCAAAAAAAATCCACGTGCAATATATTTTGAGCATGTGGGCAATATACACAACATAATTAAGTTCCATATAATGCATCTCACATACATGTTTCAGCATTACACTAACACAAATAAATAAAAATGATAAGAATGTGATTTGTTGGATTTTCTAAATTTGAACGGTTCAATGGGTGATTAATAGAAATATGTGATCAGCTATTAAATACCAATTGTTTATGCTTAAATGCTCCAATGTATGCTCGATTGTGATGTCTATATTTTTCAAGAGTGTCAATTTGGAGCTCGGTATTTAACAGAAAAATATTAAGATATTTTGTTTTTTTACAATTCGATGCATGGATATATATATTTATATGATTTATGTATCCGCAAAGTTTTACTGAAAATATGTTCTATCTTGGGCTATACAAAAAAAGGCGTGGTCGTACAAAGAAATATCCTTTTTAAACCTTCTACATTTGTATTTTTTTTTGTGCTTCGCGAATGACAAAATATTCCACCGAAACTTGTGTCGAGTATACGTGTAGATGTACCCATATGAACTATTTAGAATTATTTGAGACTTCAAAATTTGGTTATCAAAGTTTTAAATGAAAGGCTCCATGGAGCTCGAGTGCTAATATTATTTTTTGTTAATTTTCTTCCTATTATTAGCTATTTGTTCTACACCAAATTATTCAAATATCTATACAACCAATAATAAGTCTACAGAACGGGCTGAGATTGATTGAATGATTTGGATTTATTTCATTTTTTTCTTTACTTTTGGATAAAATTTCTAAAACCCCAAGTTTTTAAAAATATAAAATTCTAGTTTTCAAACTACATAGAACGATAAAGAATACTCAGTGATCATTTCAGAGACGTTTTAATTTTTAACATGTTGTTTTCCAAAATTTATATTTTATTAAAACATATCTAAACATTCGAACTTTGTAAACTACATGTAGTGATTAAGCTAGGAAAGATTATTCCCATTTTTTCCAACGAATTTGAAGTTTCCGTGGTTTTGTAAGTTGTAGCCAATATCCAATCAATTTAAAAATTTCAAAATTATCTTGAAAAAATACGGTAGCTGAAGACAAGTTCACTGACGGGGATGACCAATGAAGTTTCATTTGAACTGCTCTTGCTTTGACAATTCAAAATTGGATGAAGGTTTTTTGAAATCTATTTTCAAAATCATTCCATTCGGAATTATTTTCTTTCTTAAAGCGATCGAGAGTAGGGACCCTAAGAATTTGGAAAATATCTCGAGAGAAGGTTTTAGCATCGGTCTCTCATATATGTACTCCAGTTTATCCGAAGTATCACAATGGTGTAAGACCGTCGACTATTTGGGAAAATCAGTTCGATTTTTTTCTTTATTGCAATTAAACTAATTTTGGTTGGAAAGCGTTTAAAAACTGAAAACTTCGGAACGTTCTCTCCCCCTAAAAAAACACAGAGCTCCATTTCCACGTGTGCCATGGTGGCAGCTAGCCAAGAGGACAAAGTTCAGAGAGTGAAGGAACAGAGATGGCCGCCAATGCAACCGCCAAGTAGTGTCTCTCCCTTGGACACATGTCAACGTACGTGCACGTGTATAATTTCTGATGCATGCAGCTCATGCTCACTCTCTTTTTTTTTGCTGGTAAACCTAACAATTTGCGCACGGGAAGCACAACTGCACACGTGCATGTAACGTGTCCAAAGTCCAAACGTGTGTACGGCCTGGGTCGACGTGTAATCGTCCTTTAGGCTACATGCATGTATGTATGCACGAATTCCTGACCAGAAACAGAGAATGTACGGTGTAGGTCGTAGTAGCTATCCTTGTACTACTATATTTCCAAACATCTCACGTTAGAAGTCGTCCGACATTTTGTCTATAAGCTCAGTGTATTGTCTCTAAATTCTTGTCGTCTGGCTAGTGTGGGTTGTGTTGTCATCCGTGTGGAGTCGTGTCTTTGTATCGTGCACCACGCTTCGCGTTGTGTCGGCTGTTTTGACCTCTTCATTTGATGCAAATTTTATGGTGTATCCTCGAAAAAGAAGTCCATCCAAAATTTTAAAATGTTTTATTAACACTTATCACTTATGCAACATATTACACATATCCATTATTTCACAAATTATTTAATCCAATTTTCTTAGAAATATCAAAATACAAATCTATTACTCCCTCCGTCTCAAAATAAGTGTCTCAACTTTGATAGAAAGTGGATGTATGTAGACATGTCTACATACATCCACTTTCTATCAAAGTTGAGACACTGTCTAAATACATTCATTTTCTATCAAAGTTGAGACACTTATTTCAGGACGGGGGGAGTACAAACAATACTCAGTTCAATCTATAGCATGTCCACTCACATATTCTCGCTGGATTCGGTTTACTTCTTGAGTTAGGGCTCCTTTGATTTATAGGAATGGTAATGGATTTGGGGATTGACTTCCTATGGGAATTTTTCTTTTGGAGTTGTGTGATTCATAGAATCATATTCCATACGAAAAAATCCCATAAAAAATTTGTTGCGTAAACTCGTAGAAAAATAACATGAGCTCCAACCTTATGGAAAATTATTTTAGCACAATCAAAAGAACTTACTCTTCTCATAGGATTCAGTTAGACATGCAATCAAAATCATATAGGATTCCTATCCGCCCTAAGAACTTACCTTGCGCCCCACTGCCCCAGTAACTATCTTACAACCCCACATGACCTAGCTGGGCTATTGTGCCACTGCTCACGCGGAGTGTGATTTTGGGTTTATGACAGTGTAGTACCTGCTATGGCAGTAGCAATTTGTTTACCGATCTAGGTCGACTAATACGAAGAGTTTTGGTGTTTTCCCTTTGTTACTGCTATCCTTCATTAGTCTAGGACCTAGTGGCTTACTCAATGTAGATATTTGCATACAACTTGTGTCAACCACATCACAACTAATATCGGCGATGCCCTTAAATATATCAGATTACCACCACACTATTGAGTACAAATCTAATGTTCTAGTTAGTAGGCATTAATACATAATTATCAGCACACTATAATCTGGTAATAATCACCGGATAGTAGTTTAGTAGACAGGTAAAACTACATTGTTGTTGTCCATATTTAGTAGATTGTCAAGTTAAAATGGAGTACATATAGCTAACACTACGAAGTTACCAAGATCGTGCAATTAAAGTCATTCCACTGTCTAGATAAAGTTGTTGGATTATTTAGTACTTCCTCCATTCTAGTTTTTTAGTCATAATATGAAAATAAGATATTATCAAGAGTAGGACGTGATTTGAGCAATTAATACTCCTTTTAATTGCGGACTACCCTTCCCTCTACTAATCTTTATGCGCTTTATTTAAAGCTAGGCCAATGCATGAGCTAGTCATTGGCATATGTGCAGTAAATGCCAGTGTTAGGAATTGTTTTCTCACCCATACCATCACAACATCTAGCATGCATACCGGATATTTATGTAGTGTAACCAACATATGGTCTAGTTAAAGTTACATGTTTGTCCAGATAAAGTCACCAGACTATCTAGTACTCTCTCCCTATAAAAATATAAGATGTTTTACCCTTTTCGAGGTTCCAGGAACAAGTCTAGATACATACATGACAGAAAAGGATAAACCATCTTATATTTTCATATGGAGGGAGTAGTAATTACCAACATAAGATCTTTCGGTCAAAGTAATATCATGCAAAATAAATGGTTCTTCGAGTAAATAAATATGCTTGTTCGGTACATAATAACACAACACTACTCCCTCCGTTCAAAAATGTAAACATTTTTAGCTTTTTTTTTATCCAGATGTATCTAGACAAGTTCAAGGTTCATATGAATCTTACAATAAAACATGTCTAGATACATGTGGGTAAAAAAAACCTAAAATAGATTATATTTAGGAACAAAGGGAATATGTAACTATCTAGTGTCATAATAAGTACGAGGGGCTGATGTCCACTTCAGAAATTACAACCAAGTTGCGAAAAATTCTGAATACTTGATACGTCTCCAACGTATCTATAATTTCTTATGTTCCATGCTATATTATACCAACTTATTACATGTTTTATATGCATTTTATATAGTTTTATGCATTTTCTGGGACTAACCTATTAACAAGATGCCACAGTGCCAGTTCCCTGTTTTCTGCTGTTTTTGGTTTCAGAAAAGTACTTAAGGAAATATTCTCGGAATTGGACGATTTCTTTTCTGAAGTCAGTTTTTCATCGGGAACGTTCCAGAAAGCCGAACACGAGACGAAGTGGGCCACCGAGGCGGCGCCACCACGTGCTCGCGCGGCAGCACTCTTGGCCGCGCGAGGAACAGGTGTGGGCCCCTCGGGGCGGCACCGACCTTGCCCTTTCGCCTACATATACCCCCCAGACTAAAAACCCTAGCACGGTGTTCGATATTTCCTCCACGGGTCCAGAGCGCCGCCGCCATCGAAGACAAGATTCGGGGGACAGAAGTCTCTGTTCCGGCACCCTGCCGGGACGGGGAATTGCCCCCGGAGCCATCTCCATCGACTCCACCGCCATCTCCATCGCCGTTGCTGACTCCTACGATGAGGATCAGTGAGTAGTTCTCCCCCGGGGCTGCGGGATCTACGGTAGCTATGTGGTCTATCTCTCTCTCCCATGACGTGATCTTTTATGTGATCATGAGCTTTGTAATCTAGTTGAATATGTGATGCTACTCTTTATCTATTATGCACTCTAGAGGTTAGTTTAATATGAACTCCGGGGTTATTCACGGTTGTAACGGTGACAGTGTGTGCACCGTGTGTGATTCCTTTATGACGTTGTTGGTGTTAGTTTACTCTGACTTTGAGGGTGCTCTTGTAGCCCTACACAATGAACGGTGTTTGTTATCCAACATGAGAGTGTTAGTGTTTATTTATTTAACTTTGATGTCATTGTTGAGAATGTCCACTGGTGAAAGTAGGATCCCTAGGCCTTGTTTCTAAGCATTGAAACACCGTTTCCAACAAGTTCTGCTACATGTTTGCTTGCTGCCATTTTTATTACAGATTGCAATTACTACTTATAATCATCCATATTACTTGTATTTCACTATCTCTTCACATAACTAGTGCACCTATACATCTGACAAGTGTATTGGGTGTGTTGGGGACACAAGAGACTTTTTGTATCTTAACTGCAGGGTTGCTTGAGAGGGTTATCTTTGACCTCTACCTCACTGAGTTCGATATACCTTGGGTGATTCACTTAAGGGAAACTTGCTGCTGTTCTACAAACTTCTGCTCTTGGAGGCCCAACACTGTCTACGAGAATAGAAGCGTGCGTAGACATCAATAGTCAACACAAAGAGGGACCAATCGGGAGTCATATATGCGCAGTTGCCCTATCAAAGACTCAAACAACACTCAAAAATTTGATTACTTAATCACTCATGTCCAAGCACGTACACAAACACAAAATGTATGGATGGTTGGACGACTATGATCCGATGAGCAACATATGTTTACCTCGCCGGGTCTCCGCTGACCTACCGTGTGCTCTCTTGGGAGAGCGGCCAGGTTTGTGTGTATGTGATGTGGCGAGGACGTTGGGCAGCCAAAACAGATACACGAAAATATCAACATTTATAACATTATGTAAATACACCATGAAAATATATTTGGTAGATTATCCGCTATTGATTCGGTATTATAAATATTTATATTTCTATCTATAAACATGGTCAGACTAAGATAAACTGACTTTTGATTAAATTTACTGTTTATACACACTATGCAATAAACATCGATGAAAACAAGATAAAAAACAAGAGACACAAGATTTTAACGAGAAAAACCGCCTCCAATGTCCAACGAGAAGGCAAAAAAACAACAGGCGTTAGCGAGTAAAAATTTACTATTATGTAAAAGGTTACAAACGTCGGAAGAATCACAATTCAGGACTTGTCCCGTGCGACGGCTTACAAGATGTATATTTACCGGCGATGACCTAGTTCGATAACTATTTCAGCGACCAGTCTCCATTCGCTCTCGCAGAAGTTAAGTTTTATCTAAATATTTTAGTACTGAATTTGAATCACTATAAAATAGTCCAACATTTACGTGCTTTATTTTGTGAAATAGAGTTTAGTATTTAGTATATAACCACGCCGCCAGCAAACGTGACACCAGTAGGCACTGGGCAGTGGCACTATATAACCACGCCCTGCATCTCAGCTAATTTGCCACTTCGAGCTCGTCACTTAGAGGTGCGACTGCGACACGTACGCCGCCATGGACGAGCTGCTCTCACCGTGTCCCCCCTTCTTCACCCCGTCGCCCCCGTCGCAGTTCTCCTCGGCCGACGGCCGCCACCACCAAGATCTTCAGTTCGCCTCCTGCGAGGTGCCCGAGCAATGGCTGCTCGGCGACATCGTCGTGTCGGCCAAGAGCGAGGCTGGAGATTCCTTTTGGCCTGAAGGGATCAGTTCCTCTATCTCCCCGGACTATGAGCTCACTGAGCTGCCGCCGGCGATCCTCCAGGCATCGACGACGCCGACAAGACCGCGGCCAACGACGACGAAACGGCGTGGGCGGAGGCCCGGTCCCCGGACCGACGCCCCCAGCGTCAGCCACGTCGAGGCCGAGCGGCAACGCCGCGACAAGCTGAACCGCCGATTCTGCGACCTCCGCGCCGCCGTGCCGAAGGTGTCCCGCATGGACAAGGCGTCGCTCCTCGCCGACGCGGCCAACTACATAGCTGAGCTGCGCTCCCGCGTCGCGCGGCTCGAAGACGAGTGCCGGCAGGCGGCGGCCGGGACGTGGGAGGCGAGCGCATCCGTTTCGACCCGAAACGGACGCGCCGGCGCCTCGCCGCACCACCCGGCCGGCAACGAGGTGTTGGAGGTCCGGATGGTCGGGCCGGACGCAGTAGCGCTTCGGGTGACGACGGCTGGAGGCGCCCCGCACGCGCCGGCGCGGCTGATGGGCGCGCTCCGTTCGCTGGAGCTGCAGGTCCAGCACGCGTGCGTGAGTCGCGTGCAGGGCGTCACGGTGCAGGACGTCGTCGTGGACGTGCCCGCGGCGATGCAGGACCACGACGGCGGCGTCCTACGCTCGGCGTTGCTGCAGAGGCTACGGGACAGCACGTAGCTAGCTACATAGGGTAGCCTAGTGCTAAGCTCTTCAACGTTTTGGACTCGCCATTCCGGAGCTTAATTAACGTCTCTGTACAAATACACGATGCTAGAATGGTAAGTCTGCTCTCCTGCTGTTCTCCATGAAATAAATAAGAAAAGATGGATGTAATTTGTATTAATATTGGTCTAAACATTCATGTAAACTATGAGCAACGAAGGCATATGTAACCTGTTTGGATGTCGATATGTAAGGATTATCAGGCACTCTTGGGGGGTACGTATATGGGAGTGCCTCTGTTACAGTCAGTGGCGGAGCCAGAAATTGAACTGAGCCGGGTCGAAAAATAAGTGTTCTTTTTTTATTATCGCAAAAGGCAGGTGTATGTGACAAAATAAAAAGGTGTAAACATATTCAGTTTCATATTTCATCAGTACAACTATAAAATGACTATAAAGAACAAGAAAAACACACAGAATAGAGCTACATTTTTATAAGATAATGTCATACCATTAAGTTATATCCATGTTGGCAAGACGAAAACTTCAAAAAAGATGACCTATACGGTGAGCTATTGTTTGAATATTTGTTATTTATCTAAATTAGTACTTACTTGTATATATCACTAGTGGAAAAAGGGCTAGCTGTGGCGCACCAAAAAGCCTTTCTGTGGCGCACCCACGAAAATGGGGGGTGCGCCACAGTTATCTCGCCACTAAAATATATTTCTGTGGCGCACCCGCCCGGTGCGCCACAAAAATATTTCTGTGGCGCACCCCACCACCATGCGCCACAGAAACATTTCTGTGGCGCACCAACTTAGGTGCGCCACTATTTTTTTTTTGAAATTCAAAAAAAAGGGCGGCCAGATCTAAATCTGGATTCTGGCCAGATCTAGATCGGGCCGCCCAAATTTCAAAATATTTTCGTTTCGTCGGAGCTCGTCGGAGGCAGCACCGGGCTTGGCCGTAGGTGGGTGGGTGGAAGATGGGGGTCGCCGGAGATGGGTGGAGGAGGAGGAGGAGGTGTTCGTCGCCGGAGGAGGTCACCGGAGGAGGAAGTGGTGGTGGTCACCGGAGGAGGATGTGGTGGTGGTCGCCGGAGGAGGTCACCGGAGGAGGTGGTGGTAGTCACCGGAGGAGGAGAAGGAGGTGGTGATCGCCGGAGGAGGTCACCGAAGGAGGAGAAGGAGGTGGTGGTCGCCGGAGATGGTGGTGGAGGAGGAGGTCGCCGGAGGTGGTGGTGGAGGAGATGGAGCTCGCCGGAGTTGAGAAGGAGGAGGGAGGAGAAGTAGAGGAGAGGAGAGTAGGAGGAGGAAATGAGAGGAGAGGAGGAGGAGGAGGAAATGAGAGGAGTGGAGGAGAATAGGAGGGAGGAGGAGAGGAAAAGGGGGCGGCCGGTTCAAATTTCAAATCCCGTCAAATAATTCTGTGGCGCACCCCCTCCCGGTGCGCCACAGATTTTTTTCTCTTTTTTTTTGATTTTGCTGAGAAAAAGTTTATTTTTGAAATAACTTTTTTTTCGTTTGGCAGTTTGAGGATCTGAAAAAATGCATTTTTCCGACATCGTATGCAAAAGTTAGGGCCGTTTCGACCTTTTTTACAGTGATTTTGCATAAAAGGTCAAAACTCATATTTCAAATATTCTACACGAAGTAGACAATAATACCTACCCATATCTTAAAGGATGGAATTTTTTGAACAATTTTTCATTTTCTTCTTTTTGCCGCAAAATTGAAAAGGCGATCCACGGGGGGAGGGTGTGTGTGTGTGTGTGTGTGTGGGATCTGAGTGCAGAAATTCTGTGTAGCAATTTAGTGGCGCACCCCACCTGATGCGCCACAGAATGTCCAATTTCTGTGGCGCATCCACCTGATGCGCCACAGAATGTCGACTTTCTGTGACGCATCCGAGCCCATGCGCCACAAAAATTCGCCACAAAAATGCTTTTCTGTGACGCATTAAATTAGGTGCGCCACAAACGGGCATCCCACCTATAAGCATTTTTCTACTGGTGTATGTTTTTCTATGTGCACAAGGGTTGCTGAGGATGTGTTGTGCTAAGTTGCACGCTTGATACTTATTCAATCGGTCGGATACCTGCAACCGTTTCATCGCGTTAATTTTTTTAATGTGTCCCGTTACGGTAAATAAATGATGATAATTTTAATACGTGAGCCACACCGTGTTAGATCGAAATGCAGCCCGCCTGTTCGTCTAGTAGGATATTATCTTATTTTATACTCTGCCTATGCTTTATTAATTTAAAGTCGGGCACACGATGTCATCAAATTTCCATGAAATTTACATCTAAATTAAACATGTTATCCATGCACTCGTCGCCATCGGCCTATGCGTAACATGTGTACGCACCAACTCCTGGTCTTAAAATCCCCTTATTTATCTGTATTGAAAAAAAAGTGAAGAACAACATTCTCCATTAGCACCCATTCGTCACATCTTTGAGCTGTCCCAACTCCCAATGTGTGTGTTGGATACTTGATCTGGATGCTGCTGTTTGGAGAGTTGTGGAAAGAAGGCAGCATGGAGATTGACGGAGCAGTATCCTCGGTGGGAATCGTGGAGGAGCAGCTGGCCGTGGAGGTTCGCCGGTTGCTATTCTCTTCCTCCCCGTCATGCAGCTTCCACTCTCCTGACGTCGACCTCTAGCGGCCGTGCCCTTCCCAGGAACTCGACCTCCAGCGAGAGGCAGCGCGGCGCTCACCCGGATGAGGCTCCTGGCGGCGGCGGCGCGCGCGCCGTGAGTGCATGGGGACAGATGCTGCAGGGGGGAGTTCGGGGAGGAGGCCGGAGAGATTGGTGTGCGGCGTGCGGGACTGGTCCGTGGCGAGGGCGGGGCAGCAAGTATAGCTGGCCATCGGGCCGGCCCGGCACGGCACGCCCGGTTAAATTTAAGCACGGCACGATTAAGCCCCGGCACGCGAGGCACGATTAGCTAACAGGCCGTGCTCGGGCTGGCCCGCGTGCCTCAGCTCGGCCTCCGGCACGGCACAGCCGGCACGGATAGAGCCCAGCGGCCCGGCACGGCCGGCATGGATAGAGCCCGGCGGCCCGGCACGGCCCGATAAGCACGGTAAATAAACAATATTTTTTTTAAAAATATGTATAAATAGTTATAAAAATTAAAAAAATCAGTAAAAATAGGTAAAAAACCTTTAAAAAATATTTAAAAAAGTTAATCGGGCCATGCCGTGCCGGCCCGCGTGGTTCAACCTGAAGTTGGGCACGGGCCCGCAACAGGCCGGGCCGTGGCACGGCACGATTACAATCGAACCGGGCCGTGCTCGTGCCAGGCCAAAATGACCGTGCCTCGGGCCGGCCCATTTAGCACGGCCCGTTTGGCCAGGTATAGCAGCAAGTGATCCGAGCCAATCAATGCGCTGCAATATATTCGATTTTTTCTCACTCAATCCGAGCCGGGTCGGCCGACCAGGCTCGACCCCCTACTGGCGCCGCCCCTGGTTACCGTCGACTAATTTTCTCTCAAGTCTCGGTCAACTTAAAAAATTAATTATAAATACAGTGTGAAAAAATGTATAGTTGTTTGTTTCTTTGAACTTGCACTTTTGTAAAAAGGACTGAAGATTTAAGGAAAAAACGGCCGACTTTGACTTAGCAAATGTGCTTTTAATTTGGCTTACTAATTTTGTACGGTTTTTGTCATCATGCTTTTCAAAGATATGAAATTCAACAGTGACTTTGAGTGAAAGGATCTGAGAATAAGGCCCGTTAACTGGCCCAAGTTTACACAATTATGTTGAGGCTAGCTATCAGCAAACCCTTGTTGTTGGTATTAATTGGCTTCGTAACCCACACCCCGCCAATCAAACAGATAGACCTAAATAATGTTGGTGAAGGAGTTCGATAGCGTGTCCGGGAACATGTTGCCCCAGTTTGATTGTTTCAACGGCAAGGTTTTGCTTCTGGCAAACTACTTTGAAGGTCCGTAAAGCTGCTGATCAGCGATGGAGACGCGTCGATCTCAGGTGAAGAGGTGATCTGTCTTCCGTCGTTTGGGTGGTCACTTCGGTGCTGTCAAAGGAGGGGATACGCGCTGACTTTTTGCATCAGTTTATCCTATCTTTTCAGTTCTTTAAGTTTGGTGTAAGCGTGTCTTATAACTCGACTTTATTATATAAATGAAAATCGTTTTACCATGCAAAAAAACGTCGGTGAAGAGGATTTCGACAATCATGACTGTACATCTTCCCAAGTAGCTTATTTGATGTAGAATAGTGACAAAAAACAACACACATCGTAATTCAAAAACCTCTAGTTTTTCTTTCTAGCAGAACAAAAAACTAGCGACGCAGCAAGTGTAGACTCTATTGCCTTAGTTAGCGTGCTCTGCGGAGTTGTACAAAGTCAACCGTTTTAGGAACTGATTTAGATGACGATCTAGCTACACGATTTGTGCTGCATAAGTGTGTCGTGTATTACAATGGTTAGGCTTTATATCCATTCCTTCACCCTATGAGATTTTGGATTACAACCTTGTAGTAAGATTGGTTGTGTGTGCCCATCCATGAAGAAGGAGATTCTTATCTTTTGGAAGAAAAATAAGTCAAAGGTAAAACCCTGATAGTTGCTCTAAACCAGCGATATTTATTTTGAAATGGGGAACAAAACCCCAGCCTCTGCATTAAATCAATGCACTTTTTTTTCGCTACTGCAAAAGACAAAGGGAAATGATAGCGTTCCACCGGGGGATCGCGGACGTTCCATCCTCCGCCTCCTGCGCTCGATGCGTGTCCCCGCGTGGGAACCACCTTATCGCTTTCCCACCGGTCCTTCGTCCTTAAATCCTCCTCTCGCACCGGCCGCACGCCTGCTTACACCGGCGAGCGCCGCCCTGCTCCTCCCCCGCCCTCGGCCGTCTTGCCGAGCGAGGTGGTGCAGCCGGTGCAGACAGGGACGGGGCCGAGCTCGCGGTCGCAGCTGGCGTTCATGTCCGCGCGGGCGGAGGCGGGCACGAGGGCGTCGAAGTCAGGACGATGAAGAAGGGCGGCTTGCTGGGGTGCGTCTCCACAGGCGCGTGCAGGGTGCCGCCGGGAGCCGTGGCCTGCCCGTCGTCGCCAGGGGCGGGGGCGGAAGGTGCCGTCGGCAGCGCACGTCCCCGTGGAGGTGGGCGTCCGCGACCAGCTCCGTCCCGAGCTCCTCCCTGCCGCGACCAGCTCCGTCACGAGCTCCTCCGTGCAGCGTCCGCGACCAGCTCCGTCCCGAGCTCCTCCCTGCCGTCCTCGCCGCCAGGATCCTCCCCGCATCTTGCCACCCGGGACGACGCCGTCCTCGAGCGCCGTGCACGCGCCCTGCGCTAGGTCTGGCGTCGTGGGGTGGAGCGCGTTGCCGGCGACGCAGACGTTCCCCTCGCTGATGCAAATATGTTGAGCAATTGTAGCAATACGCGGTGCAAATCTTTAGGTTTTTGTAGCAATTTTCTTCTTCTGGTGCAAAAAGAAATAAGGTTTGTAGCAAATTTTCTTTTTTTGTGATGCAAATTCTTGAAAAGTTTGAAGCAAATTTCATTTTTTGATTTTTTTCTAGATGTGGTGCAAATGTTTAGAGCTTTGTCGCGCTTGCTCCAGAGCACCGCCCCCGTTGCTACATAGCCGCACCGGTGTTGCTGCAAAGCTTTGTCGCGCTTGCTCCAGAGCACCGTCACCATCGAATTTCTGTATGCTTTGAAGCAAAAAATTCATCTTCTGATGCAAATCAGCATAATGTTTTGTACCAAATTTTGCTACACGAGTTTCCGACGAAATCTTATCAGATTTGTTGCAATATAAAATTTTGTTTGCTATTATATTTATGTGATTTTGTTATAATAGTACAATGATGTTGCTCCATAAGTCTCTAAAGTTAATATTGCTGCATTACAAAATTTTCCTACGTGAGATGTTACAGTAGCAAAAAATAGCACATTTTTGCTACGGAGATGCTACAATAGTAAAATAAATTTGCTATTTAACGTTTTTCTCCGTAGAAATATTTGCTACAATAGCAAAAAAGTTGCTACAGTAAAAACGCTACAAAACAAAAAAAATGCTACAAACAAACTTTTGTTTTTCTCCATATAATCATTTTGCTACGAGCAGCACAAAAAACCGGCTGCAAATAAACTTTTTTTTTGCTCCGTAGAAATATTTTGTGAGTTTTGAGAGGAAATTGGACTTTTGCTACAACAGTACAAAATTATTATTAGAAACAACCCGTTTTTTTGCTTCATGGAAACATTTACGTGATTTTTGTGAAAAATAATTTTTGCTGCAATAGTACAAAATTCTTATTTCGATCGAACCGTTTTGCTGCATCGGAAGCAAAAGCGGGATCTGGTGGGATTTGGTGAAAAGGAAGGGGGGGCACGTGTCAGCAGGGGGAACAGGAGGATTTTCGCTCAGGATCCCGGGGGACGCTCCCTTTTCATGTCATGGTTCGATCCCTCGGACATATATACGACGATAATACTCAGCATATATAGGTCTGCTAGCCAGCGTAGTTACCAGAAGTATACCGACACATGCCGTTTTCGTTAATTTGGTGTTTTCCCATCTGAAGTTGATCTAGCTTCTCCTGTTTTTTTGCTTGGCTTGTTGCGTAGCGCGCGTGCTAATCGCTATATACATGGATCGATCCAAGCAGACAGAGCTGTTAAATCGATTGATCCACCGGGGCCGGGGATTAATTCATTTCGTCCAGATCGCGAGGTGTCGCCTATCTCAAGTTTCCAGTTCCGGCGTGCTGCCTAGCGGATTGGCGGATCGTTTGTCTGATCGATCGCTACCGCGATGTGCGATGCAGAATGACGTTTCTCCCTCGCCAGTCCATTTCAGCATGTACTTCATTCCAGAAAAACGAAAAAGGTAATTAACCAAGCTTCCTCCTCAAGACCCACGCACTATCGTTAGCTACAGTACAAGCCAAAACCCATATGTGTGTGCAGCACATCACGCTCCATCCACCATAACATTGAGAGGTATTGGGAAAATGAGATCATTCACATTGATAAGAATGTGTAGGAAAGAAACCAAGAAGAGATGATTTAGTTTGTCCATGTACGCATTATTGTTAGGCCCGCTAGAGCCGTAAGATTTCTATGAAGTGTGAGTTCTGAACCGTCTGATCAATATGCAACATCGAATTCCTTCATAAAATGTCGCCTTCCGTCTATTTTTGTAACCATTTCCTGAACTCCGGCCGGCCGGGAAACAACAAACGCGTCAACAACTGCCAGCATGGACGCTGTGCACCTCTGCTAGCCGCTCGATCTCTCGCATCCTCGAAACAGGCTTTCGCCCCGCTTTATAAATAAAGCCAAACGGCCGAACAAATACAAAGTGATGAGGGAACCCTCGTACAGAGCAGACCAAAAGTAAAACAAGACAAACAGGAGTAGCCACACCCCGAAGAAGCACCGAAGACAACTAACTAGAGGAGTCACCACGCCTCCTCGAGAAACCACCGGACATCGTCACACCACACCACCAAGTTGTCGCTGGAGAGGGCCGCCTGCCCTCTCGCTCCGGGCCGTGAAGTGCCGATCCTGCCAGCGGACAACAAGGACGGGAGAAGTGAGACCGACATCACGTGTAAAAGATAGGAGACCGCCGAGAACGCCCCACGCCAGCGCTAAAAGAGCCTCGAGCAGGATCCGAATTTGCCCACCGATGACAGTGAAGCGAGGTCTAGATGTCTTAAGGCTCCACAACGACGCCCTAAAGAGGGACACGACGCATTACGCCGTCGTCGTCGAGACCGAAACGGTCAAGGGTTTTCACCCGAAGCTCCAATGCAAGAAAGGTGACCTCAACGGCGCCCTCAAGAGGGTCACGACACCCGCAGGCATCGCCGCCGCTGGCGCCAGAGCGCTGGGTTTTCACCCGGAACACCCTTCACGGCACATCTCGATTCCCGTACCATCCACTGTCATCAAGCCAAGCCTCCAAGACGCGATCTGGGAGCCAACACTGCCGAAGCACCGCAACCCCATGGTCCCCCGCCACCCCCTCTTCACCGTCCACACGACCAAAGAGAAGGGTCACCACCGCCGCCACGTTGCTTGCCGGAGAGCCACCCGTGCGGTCAACCTTCCGAGGCCGCCGCCCCGGCGTCCATGAGCTCGAGCCCTGAGAGCGACAGCGGTGCACGGGCCCAACATATGAGGCGATTCAGGAATTCGACTGATCCAAGCCAGCATGGATGGCAATCCGAGCAGCAGCCAATCGGAGGGGTCCACCATCCTCCACCGCCAAAGACAGTCGCCGACCGGACAAAGCAGGCAGGGCCTGTCAGGCCCCAGGTCCGGTCCAGATCCGCCTGATCCGGTCCAGATCAGGCCCATCTAGCCCCGATGCCGTGCTGCTGCGCCAAGGTCACCACCGTCGCTACCCATCGGTAGATCCACATCGCTCCTACCGACCCATACCCTATTGGAGCCCGTCGCTAGGCCAGAACCGAGCCCCTCTACCCGAATCTTGCCCACACGCTAGCAACATCAGCGGTGGCGGCATGGCAGCCGGAGGCGGAGAGCCCGACAGACGCAGCACCTCCGCGCCGTCCACTCTCCAACCTCGCACGTCTTGCCACGCAGCCGTCGGAGCACCAAGAAGCACACCGCGCCGTCACCGAGCATTCCATCGCCCCCAAGTCCCAGCCGCAAGCACAGCTAGCAAGGCAGCACCCGACCTAGGCCCGCCTGGCCCGTGTCAGGCACCCTGCCGTGCTGCACCAGAGGAAGCAGCGCCAACCTCCAGGCCGTGCAGAAGCACCGACCCGACCGGGGCCCGGGTCAACCCCGAGACCCTGCCTGGCTCTTCCACCTCGAGGCGAGGCGGCGCCCTCGCGGAGGAGCAGAGCAGACGCACCGCCGCCGCCGCAAGCCACCAGCGCCCAGCTCCCAGCTGCGGCCCTCCGCCGCCGCCAGCAGGACGAGCTCCCGCGCCACCACGAAACCAGAACCGGAGAGCCTCGCCGCCGCCCTCCTCGGAAGTTGCGGGCTTTCCCGCACTCCTGCTCCGGCGACGGCGAGGTGGAAGAAGAAGGGGAGGAGGGCCGGAGGCTAGGGTTCAGGTCGCCGCCCGTGTCGCCCCAGCGGGAGCGACGCGGCGGACATTTACCCTCGATATCTCGCATCGAGGGTTACAGGAAAGGAAATATGGGTGAATTTATTTTCACCAAGTGTGCATGCATATGTTAACAAGATTGTCGTATGCTCAAAGGATTTGATAGACATGCCTGTTTCTGATTGATTTTTTTTCTGTGGGTACAGTTATTTTGTTGGCCAAGAGAAGCGATCAACCAAGCGACCTATATCCGTCCTGATGGTGAAGTAGATAATTCAAAACATGCCTTTTCTTCACCGATTCTCCCAGCTGTTGGCGCCTTCCCTTAACAGGAGGAGCACGTGGAACTAAAAACGAAGCAATCAGGCATCGTCGTCTGCTCGCTTTCCATGGTTACTGCGCTTGCCCGTGCTTTTCCAAGTTGGAGATAAGTACAGCAACGAAAGATACGGTTGTGTTAAGGAGAACACTGCTCACGCATCGATCTTTTCATGGCACCGCCATGATGATCCACATTATACCCTTGCTCCGGATCGATCTGATTTGGACGATACGGCCGGCCGTTTGTCGGCTCGATCGATCGTGCGTGTGTTCATACGATATCGGGACGATCGATATGCTAGTTCTGGAGGTGCATGCGAGAGCGAGCTTCGTGGCCGTCAATGCGGGCGGCCGCTCGAATATCTGAGAGGCTGTTTGGTTGGGCTGTGGCTTTCAAATAAGCAGCTGTCGGCTGTGGGCTG
Organism: Poa annua; assembly: GCA_026929855.1. Classification (NCBI taxonomy): domain Eukaryota; kingdom Viridiplantae; phylum Streptophyta; class Magnoliopsida; order Poales; family Poaceae; genus Poa; species Poa annua. The sequence continues at coordinate 67,690,102 of CM049439.1, read as the reverse complement.
TGAAAAAGCTGCTGTTCTGAAAAGCTGCTGTGAGCAGTGAAACCATTTGGCAAACTGGCTGTCGGCTGTCAGCTGTTAGTAATGAAAAGTCTAGAGTACCCTTGGATGTTGAGTAGTCTGTTTATATAATGTATTATTGATGCTGATCTAATATAATTGTTGAAAATCAATAAACTAAAAATGTTGAAAAATCAACAAATCCCTTATATCGGTAAAGTTTGTCATTTTTTTCGAAAAGGGGAGTCCCGGCCTCTGCATCGATTGATGCATGCGGCCTATAAATTTTGTCATTTGCTAGATAGGAATTTGTAGTATTGTTTCCGCGACAACTATTTCCAACCGGACGTAGTAACTATGTTGTTATACGTAGTACATATATTACAAAATTCATAATATACCAAAATACTACTCCCTCTGATTCCAAAAGAATGTTACATATTATATTGTACTAAAAATTATACGTATACCGTTCAATTCCTCCAACAGTTAAAAGGAATCAGGGTGAACATGTTTTTTTGTCAACTGTATCCGTATTTATCCGTATTTCATGAATTTTTTAGCCACAGGTAAATTAAAAACCTGTTTTTTTACAGCTCACAAAAACACACGTAGTGGAATCATCATTTCATCCTCCTGTACACACATCATTTACAAGGATTCTCTTGATAACCAATCCAAGCACACTAGCAGATCTGTTTGTACAGCTCACAAGCATTCGTTTGAAAGAAAAGAAAAACGGGATGGATCAGATCCAGCATGGAGGAGTGGGTCAGCAGAGAATCTTGGGGAAGTGCTCGAGATGGAGGAGTTGTGGAGCAGCCTCGCTTGGTCATGGGATAGAGCAGTAGCGCCGGTCACGGGCCGGAATACAGATCCGCCGGTCACGGGTCGGAGGAGTACAACACCGCCGGTCATCGGAGAGATCTTGTCTCCTCCTTGTTCGTCATGATGCGGCAGGAGCTTGGGAGGCCGTGGGCTGGAGGTGCGGTGGGAGTTGAACGGGGAGGAGATTGATGGGGCCGGCCGGTTTTTGTCACCGGCGCCGGACGAGAAGGACCGTGGCTGGTGGTGGGGTTTCCGGAGGAGGCGGCGCTCGATCTGTTCATAGGTTGAGCGAGGAAGGGGGGAAATGAGGCCGGGGAGGGGAAACGGATGGCTTTCCTTTGGGGGCACGGGCATTATATGGAATGGCATGTGGACTGTAATTTTAGCGAAGTACTAAGGGCATGCGGGGCGTGGGATTTGTCAAAAGCCGAGAAAGCAAGTTGAAAGCACCTCTGGACGTGCTTTCCCTCCTACGTACAAATAAGCGCGTTCCGCTGTTCAAACGCAGGATTCATTTTTGTTGTTTGGTTCAGCTTGTGCTTATAAGCCTGGAAAGCCAATCTAAAAGCTCAACCAAACAGGCTCTGAAGCAGAGTCACGACAGGGGGCAGCCGACGATCCGGGAGCGTCTCGCTCTCGGAGTCCCGGGACCGGCCTGTTCTCTCTGCAGATGCGTAGCTCAATATGGTCATTGGTCTCACTTCGCGCCGCTCATCGCCAAGGTGGACAAATACCTCTCCGGCTGGTGCTCCCTGCTCCTCTCGTCCGGTGGGAGGATCATCCTTCTGAATGTTGTCCTTGACGCTCTGCCCACCTTTGCCATGGGCGCCTTGGAGCTCCCGCCTCCCCTGCTGCGTGCTATTGAGGGCTTGCGGCCCTGCTTCCTTTGGAACATCCAGGACCGCCCCAGCGGTGCGAAGTGCCTGGTCGCGTGGACGGCTGTCTGCCGCCCAAAGGAGGAGGGGGCCTCGGCATCTGCGACCTCGCGGTCAAGAACGAGGCGCTGCAACTCAAGCTACTGCACCGCCTCTTTGCCGCGCCATCTGCGCCATGGCCCCGCTGGGTCTGGAACACGAGCGACCGGACGTCGCTCGGGCCGCACTGGACTCGCCTCAACGCCATGCTCCCCCTCCTTCGGAACATCTCGGTGTCGACCGTGGGCGACGGGCGCCGCACCGCGTTCTGGCTCGACGCCTGGCTCCCGGGCGGCGCGCTCTGCCAGCAGATGCCCGCGCTCTTCTCCCACGCCCCGGACGCCGGTGCTTCGGTCGCTGACGTCCTGAGGGGCGACGTGCGGCTCGCGCTGGTCCCCCGACTTAACCACGCTGGGTCGCGCCAGTTTGGTGCCCTCCGCGCCCTCCTCTGTGGTGTCGCGCTCACGGGCAATGGCGACGAGCGCGTGCTGACCAGGTGCAAGAAGAAGAACGGCTCCTTCGACGCCGCTGCTTTCTACCGCCTCCGTGTGTGGGGGGGCGTCATCTCCCCCGCCTACAACCTTGTCTGGCGCAACCACGCGCCGTCCAAAGTTCGCTTCTTCGCCTGGCTCCTGACGAAGTCGAGGATCCTGACGCGGAGCGCCCTGGTCAAAAGGAAGATACTGTCGCCGGCGGAGGCGGCCTGCCCCATCTGCGCGGCAGCGGACGAGACCCCCAACCACCTCCTCTTTGGATGCAGTTTCTCGGTCCGTTTCTGGAATGGGCTCGGGTTCGTCTTCCCACCAGACGCCGACATTCGCCGCCTCCACGAATACGGTGCCCCCGCGTCCCTGCCGCCTGCTACGGCGTCCACGTTCACGCTGCTCTGCTGCTGGAACCTTTGGAAGCACCGCAACGCTGTGGTCTTCAGAGAACAAAACCCCAGCCTCCCGCTCCTTCTGAAAACTTGTCGCGATGAAGTTCACCTCTGGAAGGTTCGCCTCCCTGCGGATCGGAATGGCGACGCCGCGGCCTGGCTCCGTGCTCTTGGCCCTCCCTCCCCTCCTACACATGTGTAACCTCTCCTGTACAAAACAGGCTCCTGTAAAAATCACAGGCTTCTTGCCCCTATAAATGTGAACCCCCCCCCCCCCCCCCCCCCCGGTGACCATCAAAAAAAATATGGGCATTGCATGAGCATCGCACTCAAGCTTTTTCAACTATCTCGCCGAATCCGCGCATTAACCTGTCCTTGTTCGATCTGTTGATATTCAGAATTCAGCCTAGTGATTGGTCCTTTGCGTCAGCTACAGCGTCAGGGCCACTGATCTGGCGACCCGGTTTGTAGTTTCCTTCATTGCGAGCTCACATCCTTCACGGAATGGGAGACGGGGAGCGGACTGAGACGATCCAAATCGACAGGAAGATGTATGAAATATCAACGAAAATAGGGTGCAATGTTACGGGCCAGAAAGATCAAATTCAAGGCATTACGGGGCTGGTTAGAAGGGAGGAAGGAGGTTGAGTTAACTTAACCGCGGTCAGAAAAACCAGTAAAAAGCAGAGAAATATAATGGTCGTGTGTATCGACTGATGCAGAGACCGGGTTATACTTTTTTATCAGAAAACATAAACTCGCACACAACCACTAACATTTGGTCCACCATTTAGGCTCAGCCCCACCCAATCATCCTGGGAACTCCCGGCATTACCGTTGATTGGTTTCATTTATGCATTCCACTCTAGTACAGCCAACATGAGATACTCTACACCACATTAGTCGGATTACACAATAATGCTAGCTCCTACTTACTGAAATTGACTTAACTACAAAGTTGTTGTAACTACATCCAGAATGCTGCAGTCTTACCTCATCAAACCCTTCTGAATGTGATACAGTCACAACCTTCCACACAGACAAAGTAGATACACTACTGTTTATACTCAGGTTGTATAGCCTAATAAACTAGGAACTCAGGAGTTTAGCCATTACAAATTACTTTCCTACATAACTAAAAAACTAATTTTCATCACGCATTACCAAAATTGAGAAGCCCGTAACTTGGTCATATACACCGATATAAAGTGTTATTTAAAAGGCATTTATATTCAGTGAACTCGTCAAACACACTCCCTTCTCATTATGGAACTTGGAAGACATTTAATAATAAACCAAATACTCATAGTCTCAACATACTACAACCCAACGACCCTCTTGTATATATTTTGGTTCACACTCATCATCCCAGTTGAGTACATAATATATTATCACTTCCTCATCCACATGTCACTGTAATACTATTCTATAGAACCACTCACTTTATTCCATAATATAAGATGTTATTGCGACCAATATAGGCTGTACTTGATTTCATATCAATCATATATTACGAGACCGAGGGAGTAGCGGCACACACGTGGAATTTAAATACACACATAGAGAGACCACCAAAGCAGTTAACTTTAACTGATGAAACAGCAGGCCCTTTTTAGCACCGGAAATTACCTCACGTAAATTAGCAGACCGAAAAATGTTTAGCAAGCTTTCTTCTCCAGATTCAAGCATATATTTCCTCTATCATTTTCCACTACGAAACCACTCCAATTTTCACACAAACTAGACATAATTTTATGGAAAACTCCCAACTTCTATAAAAAATTCAAACTTTGTAGCAATTTTTTCGCATTTAATCACTCGACGAATTACCAAAATTAAATAAAATTTGTAATACAAGTGTGTTTATAATTAGGTCTTGATATTTTCAAAATCATTTTTATTTATAGTCATTATATAGAATAACAACTGATAGTTTTGAAAATTCAATCCCTTATTTTGTCTAGCCATGTCGGCCATTTTTACCCCTTTTGAATAAAATGAAGTCCGTGTGTGTGAAATCATTTCATGTGTACTAGTGGTAAGTAAAAAATCCCAATTTGAAATATGATATTATTTAAATCTATGTACAAACATAGGATTTTAATGTCAAATGACCAAGGTCATGGTCATATTTGTGTCATAACTTATTATAATTTTCAGCACCAAATGACAATAGTTTTGAGTAAGTTACCTTTAATGAGTTTCCATCTTATTAATACAAAAAAATCTTTCAGAAAATGGGCAATCTACTACAAACATTCGTAAGTTTCAAGAAAAATGATTAAGGTCTTGGCCGGACATATGTGGCATAATTTATTATAATGTGCCCAAATTTCTTCCCATTCAAAAAAATATTTCCAAATAGATTTTCCATTTTATTTGAACAAACGAGTACATTTTCCATTTTTAAGTGCCAAAATTGTGTTCTTTTTGTGACGAAAGTACTAAACAATATGGTGCAAAATGGCACAACTATAATTTTTACGCAAAATAGAGCATATTTTATATACAATTCCCAACTTTTAGGTATTATGCTACTTTAGCCCATTAATGCCCATGAATAATTCAAATTTTAACTATAAGTGTGTTATAGCTTGTTCTTAAAATTAATTTTTAGTTACAGAGTAGTCATTACATATAAAAACCAATCATATTTTTGAAAGACTTAAGAAACATAAATAATATAATCCTTTGGCATGAAATAATTTAATGTCTACTAGTTGTAATGAAAATACCGAAATAGGATATATAATAGTTTCTAAAATAAATGCTACACAAAATGGGATATTATGTATAAACATTTATGAGTTTCAAGTTAAGTTACCAAGTTCATGACCATATATATTGCATAGTTTGTATGATGTGCCTAAATTGGGTACCAAGGCGCATGCCATGACAACAATAATGCCAAATAGAATTTCCAATTTATTGTACACAAAAATATTTTTTAGTTTTCTAAATACCAAAACGGGGTGTTTTTTTAGTAAAGCAAGTAAAAAACTATGGTGCAAAAATGGCATCACTCTAATCTTAAAATGGATCGTATTGGTTGGAAAATTCCCAAATTTCATGAATTTACATATCTACTTTCGCCTATCTAAATGACTTTATACTGATTTTCCGAAGTTAATATAAAGTTGCACTGCATCTGTATTATGCCTTGCTCCTAAAAATGCACAAAAGTCTCTTTTAGGTACATAATTAGTAATTAAATGAAAGAACCACTAGAAGTTTTGAAAGATTAAACCATTTTTTGTGGATAGCCACGCTAGTCATTTGAACCTCATTTTTAAAATAATGAAAGAAATTTGGGAAAGAAAATCAAACAATGTAATCCTTCTTCATGATTTTCTATGTGCACTTGCATTAGAATTCAAGGATTTGGTTTGTTTCATTATGGCACAAGAAAATTAGACGCTTATTTTAAATGGAAAATAGTCTGCTAACCCCCTGGGTAGCTGTCCCCCCTTTGGATGTCGTCCATTATATTCCATCGAGATACGTGCCACACATAGTTAAGATTTGACATGTGAAGTAGTATCTGTTAATCGTCTGAAATTACCTGACGAGTACCTGACAATGATAGTCAGTAAAAAGATGACAAAAGTGTCTCGTTGTTCGTATCACATATCCTTGGTTTCCACAATTTGTTTTTATCTCCATGACATGGCTATAATAGCATATGTACGTGTGTACAAGCTATCGTCTCATGTGTACGCGTGTACAAGCTACCATCGTGCTTTGCACCATCCTTGTTTCTACCGGGAAGAATAAAGCACTTTGCTTGGCTCTTCAATCACTCTCGCTAGCTAGCTTGGTTGTCCCCTTGTGCATGCCTCCCACAAGCTGCCTTTGATTGGTTTATAATGTGACACTTGCATGCAGGTGGAGATTGGACAGAGCATATTGATTCCATGCAGTACATTGAAAATCTTCGAGACCGAGAAGACGTATAATAGCCGGAAAAATTATCCTTCAGTGTATATAGAGTCATAGAGATGTATAATAGCCGAACCTTTCATCTGGAGGAGTAAAACTATTGCAGTCTTTTTATATTACCTTCTCAAGATACAATGAAGTTTTAGAAACCATGTGTCAAATATATATAGAGGCAACATGTGTGCTATATGTTATGTATATGTGTATGTTACAGTTGCAATATATGCATGCATCAGTTCTTTGTCTCATTCAAAAAGTTTCAGATGCTCACGGATCACGAGAAATTTTATGACAGTTATGACAGATCGAACGAATAATTAGGGAGGAAGAGACTAGCTTCTAAAACACCGCAGTCGATGCCTTATGATTAGTTTTTTGTCCCATTCTAAAAGTGCCAGATACTCACATATCACGAGCAATCTTATGCTAGTATGTAAGACAAACGAATAATTACGGAAGACAAAGACTAGCTTCCAAATCACGGTAATCGATGCATTCAGTAATTACTATAAATTAGGGGAAAAAATCTTAATCAAAATCCAACTACGTGAGAACAGCGACAATCCCAAGGAACATCCAACGGTGGCTGGTGGGGGACATCTACCACGGGGGAGAGGAAATCCACACTCTATTTTAAATACGTTTGGGTGAGTGCGAAATTTTGTAATCATGAAATATAGTACAAATGAATTAGAAATCCTATATATATACTTCAACTCTACGAATGAAATGAAGAACCAACATACACAAAATTCATGAGGATTCCAGTACTCCAATTTTTTTTTAAATTTGAGTCAGATAGACCGCAATCTCATATTCAGAACTGTTCGCTTTGTATAAACTCAAATATCGAGCAACTAGGAAGTGAACTTGCTCATGTCATGACTAATCATTTGCACGTTATATATGTTTTTTTTTTGAAAATTAAACCACCTATATTAGGACAGCAAGCCGCCTCATTAAAACCCTGCCAGTCCCTTTCGGTACCCTGGTTAGGGAAAGAGTGCGTCTGAAACTTGCCGCCTTTAACCACAGAGTACAGTTACATCGTTTAGGGCATCTTGGGCCACCGACAGGGGTGGATCACCTTCCCAAATAAAAATTACATCAGAGTCATAGCAATTCCTAGCTAAGTTATGCGCCACAGTATTTGCCTCTCTTGGACAGTGCCGGAAAGAAATACTCCCCAATCCTCCCGCTATAGCAAAGCACGTTATATATGTTAGTGTTACTAGTTGTCCAGCTTATTACTACTCTAATTAACTTGGTCGTGTCCAGCTCATGACATAAACTTTTATGCGAGGTGTTAACTACAAATATTTCACCCCTATATATGGGACATGCCCGCAGGCCGCAGTGCAACTGAACCGTGTCTCCGCTTACGAGTTCGAGAAGCGACAGGTACGTACGCGCGTACAGCGTACTGCCGACCGGCCATGGACGACGAGCTGCTTTCCCCATGCTCCTCCTTTTTCCCACCCTCGCCGGCGTCCCAGTTCTCCCCCGTTGAGCAGGAGCGCCACCACCAGTTTCTCGAGTTTGCGTCCTGCGAAGTCCCGGAGCAATGGCTGATCGGTGACATCGTCCTGACAGCGGCGAAAAACAAGGACGGAAACCTATGGCCCACGGGGTCGTTGCTCTCCCCTGACTCCGAGCTCTCTGAGCTTCCACCGGCGAGCCTTCCTCCCTCGACAACGTCGACGCCCCGGCCGGCAACGAAGAGGCGCGGGCGGAAGCCCGGTCCCCACATGGACAAGGCATCCCTCCTCGCCGACGCCGACGCCTACATCGCCGAGCTGCGCGCCCGCGTGGGGCGGCTCGAGGACGAGAGCAAGCAGGCGGCAGCCGCGAGGTGGGAGGCGAGCGCGGCATCACGGGGCGGTGGCGCCGCGTCCTTCCAGCACCTCCATGCCGGCGACGAGGCGGTGGAGGTGCGGATGGTGGGGCGCGACGCGGCGGCGGTGCGCGTGACGAGTGCCGCGGGATCCGCCCCGCACGCGCCGGCGCGGCTGATGGGCGCGCTCCGGTCGCTGGAGGTGCAGGTGCAGCACGCGTGCGTGAGCCGCGTGCCGGGCGTCACCGTGCAGGACGTGGTAGTGGACGTGCCCGCCGCGCTGCAGCACGACGACGGCGCCACCCTCCGCTCCGCGCTGCTCCAGGGGCTACACGACTGCTCCTAGCCCTAGCTAGAGCCTAGCGCTGGGCTCTCCAGCGTTTCGTTTTCACGTGAACCGATTCAGGTCAAGACAACTCCTACTACGGCCGATGGCATGGTAATCTGCTCTCTTGCTGTGTGTTGTCCTTGTCCATGCAATAAAATCAAGAAAATGATTCATCACTCAGCTCCAACTTCCAAGGCTTGTTTGAATCGATGCTCATGTGTACTCTTATGCTTGTTAATTGTTTATTTGTTATTATTAGGGAGTGTACTTGTAAGAGGAGATAGGATTCAACACTCTTTGTATTGATCTCGTTGGGGCTATATATAGCCCAGTACATGCTCTCGATCGTGTACAACTCAACTATCCGATCATGTGATCGTGGGGCAAAACGTGGGCAGTGCTGGGTCGTGCTGTTGACTCATTCTATACAAGTGCACGCCCAGCTACTCTATGTTAACACCCCCCCGCAGTCGTGACGGCGTCTGGTACGACGCAGAGACTGGAACGAAACTCTTCGAAAACGTTCGTCGGCAGGCCCTTGGTCATCACATCAGCGAGTTGCTGTCGAGTCGGGACGTGGAGAACACGAATGTCGCCGAGCGCCACGCGTTCGCGAACGAAGTGGATGTCGAGCTCCACATGCTTGGTCCGGCGATGGTGGACGGGGTTCACCGACATGTACACGGCGGAGATGTTGTCGCAGTAGACGAGCGTGGCGCTGTGAATGGGGCACAGAAGCTCGCCGAGCAGCTGACGAAGCCAGATGCACTCAGCCACGACGTTCGCGACGCCGCGGTACTCCGCCTCGGCGCTGGAGCGAGACACGATGGCCTGGCGCTTGGAGGACCAGGAGACCAACGAGTCACCGAGGTAGACACAGAATCCTGACGTCGAGCGGCGGGTGTCGGGGCACCCTGCCCAGTCAGCGTCGGTGAAGGCACGGAGCTGGAGTGATGACGATGCCGACAGCCACAGCCCGAGGTCGGTGGAGCCACGGACATATCGCAGAGCACGCTTGATCAAGCCGTCGTGACACACCCGAGGGTCGTGCATATGGAGGCAGATCTGCTGGACCGTGTAGGCGAGCTCGGGGCGCGTGATCGTCAAGTATTGGAGAGCGCCGGCGATGCTGCGGTAGGACGTGGGGTCAGCAACCTTGGCGCCATCAGCGGAGGGAAGCTTGGCCTTGGTGTCGACCGGCGTGAGCGCCGGCTTGCAGTTGTCCATGCCGGCACGTTCCAAGATTTCCTCGGCGTACTGCTTCTGCGAGAGGAAGAAGCCCGACGCGGTGCGCGTGACGCGGATGCCGAGGAAGTAGTGCAGAGAGCCCAAGTCCTTCATCGCGAACTCGCCTGTGAGCTGGGCCACGATCCGCTGCAGAAGAGCTTGGCTGGAGGCAGTAAGCACGATGTCGTCGACATACAGTAGAAGAAAAGCTGCCTCGGTGCCACGCGAGAAGACGAACAGCGAGCTGTCCGAGCGCGTCGCTGTGAAGCCCATGGTGCTGAGGAAGCCGGCGAAGCGCAGGAACCAGGCGCCTGTTTGAGCCCGTAGAGTGATTTGGTGAGCTTGCACACATGGTCAGGCTTGGCGTCGTCGACGAAGCCGGCGGGCTGGAGGCAGTAAACCTCCTCGGCGAGCGTGCCATGGAGGAACGCGTTTTTAACGTCCAGTTGATGGACGGGCCACGCGCGTGAAGCCGCCAGCGTCAGCACCGTGCGGATGGTGGCAGGCTTGACGACCGGCGAGAATGTCTCGCCGTAGTCCACGCCGGGACGCTGGTTGAAGCCGCGGACCACCCACCTGGCCTTGTAGCGTTCGAGGGAGCCGTCGGCGCGGGTCTTGTGGCGGAAGATCCACTTGCCCGTGATCAGGTTGGCGTGGGGAGGACGAGGCACAAGTTCCCATGTGCGGTTGCCGACGAGTGCGGCGAACTCCTCCTGCATCGCGGCGAGCCAGTTCGGGTCCTTGGTTGCAGCACGAACCGAGCGCGGCAGCGGCGACACGTCTGGTGACACCGCAGTGGAGACGACGTGGGCGTAGCGCGGGTTCGGCTTGGAGATGCCGTCCTGAGCGCGCGTGACCATCCGTCGAACAGGTGATGTCGATCGGAGCGGAGGTCCTGGCGAAGACGAACGCGCGGAGCCGTCCGATGAAGAAGCTGTGGCCGAGCTTGAATCCTGCAAGCGCGCGAAGGAAGTTGGGCCGGTCGTTGCGCCAGAAGTTGTGCAGCTTGAACGCGAGGTGGGCGCGGGAGCGGGCGAGACGCCATGGGCCGGTCCAGTGGCTGCAGTAGAGGACGACCCACGGAGCGGAGTGAGCAGCGGCCCGCTCCCATTTGAACTTGGCGCGCAAACCTGAGGCACAGATGGCAGAAAGACTGCGTGATCGCTGTCAGTTGCAGAAGCAGGCGAGATCGTGGGAGGTGTGGGCTCCGACCGGCACGCGAAAGGGAACTCGTGCTCGACGAAGGTGACATGGCGCGAGGTGAGGACGCGACGTGTGACGGGATCAAAGCATCTGTAACCGCGATGATCGTGCGGGTAGCCGAGGAAGATGCAGGCAACGGAGCGAAGATCGAGCTTGCTGCGCGAAGTGGCTGTCGTGTTGGGGTAGCAGAGGCACCCAAAGACGCGCAGAAGACTGTAGTCGGGGGCGACGCCGAGTAGGAGCTCGTGAGGAGTGTGCGGCGACGAGGAACGGCACGGCCTGCGATTGAGCAGGTAAGTGGCTGTGCTGAGCGCTTCGGCCCAGAACCGTGGCGGCATGGCGGCCTGAATGAGCAAGGCACGAACACTGTCGTTGAGCGTACGGAGCACACGCTCAGCCTTGCCGTTCTGTTGGCTAGTGTATGGGCAAGACAGGCGTAGAACGGCGCCATGGGCCGCAAGAAGCGAGCGAACAGTAGAGTTGTCGAACTCGCGGCCATTGTCAGTTTGCAGAGCAAGGATAGGGCGCTCGAATTGGGTGCGGACATGAGCAAAAAATTCAGTGAGGATGTGCGCCACATCAGATTTGTGTTTGAGCGGGAATGTCCACACATAGTGAGTGAAATCATCAAGGATTACTAAGTAATATTCATAGCCTGAAATGCTGACAACCGGTGATGTCCATACATCTAGATGCAGTAATTGGAAAGGGAAATAGCTACAGCTAGTGGATTGCTGAAAGGGAAGGCGTATGTGTTTGCCAACCCGACACGCATGACAAATGTGCGGGCTGGACTTGTTACATTGAAAGGGAAAACTACTATGCAAGCTAGCTTGGCTGGGATGGCCGAGCCGCTGGTGCCACAGGTCGACAGAGGCAACGCCGGCGTAGAGACGGCGAGGCGCGGTCGGAGAGCCGTGCAGCACTGGATACAGGTCGCCGTCGGAATCACTGCACAGAATCACCACTCCCGTACGGATATCCTTAACAGAAAAACCACGAGAGTCAAATTCGACAGAAACGGGATTCTCACGAGTTAACTGACGAACAGACAACAGATTCTTAATGAGAGAGGGAGAGATTAAGACGTTGTGGAGGTGGAGAGGGGAGCCCGTGGTGACAATTTGACCAGTGCCGGAGTGTGTGATGGGAAGCCGAGCACCGTTGCCAACCACGAGATAAGGAGAAGTGGGGGAGCGGAGAGAGTGGAGTGTACCGGAGTTGGAGAACATGTGCGCAGAGGCGCCCGTGTCGAGGATGGTCTCAGACGAGCTGCTCGACGTTGAGGGCGCAGCCGTGGCGCTGTTCAGCGCGGCCTGGAGCTGCCCCATGTCCCATGGCTGCGGAAGAGCGGAGGACGGGCCTGCACCAGAGGAGCCGGGGCCGTTGAAGAGGGGCATGCCCTGGCCGGAAGGAGCTTGGGTGTACCCATGCGATGGCGCGCCCATGTACTGGGGCGCCATGTACTGCGGCGCCATGTACTGCGGTGCGGCCATGTAGGCCTGCTGCGGCGGAGTGCCGGGGCGAGGCCCGAGGACGCCGGCGCCGGGAGCACGCCAGGTGTCGTCGTGGTGAACAGACAGATGCCTACGGGTAGGCTAATTTGTGGGGCCGATGGACGCTAGAGGATTCGGGGAGGGATAGCGTGCTGAGAAGCACACACGAAAGAACACGCGGACACGAGGATTTACCCTGCTTCGGGGCTCTCGTGAGGAGATAAAACCCCTACTGCAGCATCTAGCCTACTTTGTGTATTTCTTCTCTCCGCATATGCTGTGTACAGGATGCTCCAGGAGCAGAACCGAGTTACATCTAAGAGGCTTTGAGGGAGAAAGAGAGCCAAGGGGGGAAGAGAGCAGCCCGTGGCTAGGCCGGCCGTGGCCGTGGGTGTGTGTGTGTCCATGCCTTTGGCCTTCCCCCTGGTGCTCCTTATATAGGAGGAGCCCAGGGGACAAGAGGTGGCCCACGTAACACTATTCCGGCACTGTAGCTGACATGACTACTGGGGTCTTGTCAATACTATTCCCTGCATCATGAGTTGTACTCTAGTCACATCAGGGGATGGGCTTGTCATGTCTTGTCTGTCCTTTGTCCTGTAGCGCTTGGCATGGCATCTTCTCCGCATAACCCGGCATGGATATGCCGGATAACTTGGCGACTCCTCTCCTGGGCAACCCGGCATGGATATGCCGGATTCCACCTCTCAACCCGGCGTGGGTATGCCGGATAATCTGCTTCTCCCGAGACCCGGCATGGTTATGCCGGATTACCCTTCATAAACCGTTCTTCCTGCACATCTGAATAACACAATGCATACCGACATAGATATGTCGGGTAAAATCTGATTAAGTCGGTTAGAGTATGTCGGGCTGCACCAATATCATATCCCGGTCCCTTCCGACCCGGTCATATGTCGGTCAGCAAGTATGTCGGTTCCGTCTTGGACGTAGCTTTTACCATATCTTTACCCTACCCGGGGGTAACCCCCCGACACTAGTCCCCGAGGCTGCGGGGGACTCGCAGAGTCGCGCGCAGACTTAGAAAAAATAACAACACCACCATCTTTACCTACTCCACCGTGTACCTGCAAAAATACAATCATATGCCGGTGCCTTAGCCGCTCTGGGCGTTTTACCGACATAGATGTCTTCGGCCACTGCCGGCTTGACATAAACATACCTCACATGCCGGCTTTTAGCCACTCTGGGCGTATACCGACACGGACGTCTCATGTGCCGGCCTTTAGCCACTCTGGGCGTATACCGACACAGAGTCTCATATGCCGGCTTTTAGCCACTCTGGGCGTATACCGACACAGACGCCTCCAACCTCTGTTGATTTGACATAAGTGTATCTCGGGTGTCTCGGTATCTCGGCCACTCTGGGCATATCACACATGTCTCGGTATCTCGGCCACTCTGGGCATATCACACATGTCTCGGTACCTCGGCCACTCTGGGCATATCACACATGTCTCGGTACCTCGGCCACTCTGGGCATATCACACATCTCATTTCACAAACCAACATGAACGATGACCGGGGATACAGGATGATGCCACGATACTATGGCGAACCGAAATAAACGGCGATCTGGAGATACGGAACGATGCCGCGATACATTGGCGAACTGACAAATGTGACAACCGGGAAATGATAGGCCATTTATAACTCGGCAAGCCGATACCAAAGACTATCCGACATGAGCAACAACCTGGTATGATATGCCATTTATAATTCGGCAAGCCGATACCAAAGACCATATGCAACATATTTTGAGACAATAGCAATTATAAGATGGATCCGAGATAACCGACATAACCAAGATTTCCGACATGAGTATTCTCCCAATAAGACCGATATCACCTTTCAACGTTAGTTCATGCATGCATATATAACGAATTTTCCAACAGGAGCAACAACTTTATTTAACACGCCAAATTAAATCTTACCGACGTAAGTGACGACACGGTGTAATAGGTCATTTATAACTCGGTAAACCGACATCAAAGATAGTCGAGGATACACTTCCAGGCCATAATAAATATACGATCGATCCGAGATAACCGTCATAACAACCAAGATAACCAAGATAATCAAGCCCTTTGAAATGAATATCCTCTCGGTAAAACCGACATCACCTTTCAACGTTAGTCCAGGCATGCATGTGTAATAAATATTCAACAGGAGCGACTGCTCTATTAACAGGTCAAACTAATTTTAACTTAAAGACAGAAATTACGACGAGTTGCAAAGCTACGCACTAGGGTGCAGACTCGGTCTTCACCGAGTCCCCGAGTTACACTAGAGATCTAGCAGAAAGAACAGAACGCACTGGCGGGCTAATCCCCGGGTCAAGATATCTTGCTCCGGGGAAGACACACAGACAACATACGCCGAATTACTCTTTAGACCGAGCCCCCGAGTTTGTTTTCATGTTTACTATACTCCACAACCTCTGCTCTTGACTACCATTCTAGGCGTTCGTCAGTCGAGTCACAAGATCATCTCGGATAGCATACATTACTTGAACTTTGAAACAAGGTTGAAAAACTATTCGGTATACGGACACCACAGATAACAAGACAGACATATAAACATGGCAGTCCCCGAGTTCCATGTCGGGGTGCCGGCATACAAACGATGCAGAAAGAAAACATGCAGAGACAACAGGGCAGTCCCCGAGTTCATCTCGGAGTGCCGACACACATGCAATATAGAAACGACTGAGATAAAACACAAAAGTAAAGCCGGGGCAGTCCCCGAGTTCATCCCGGGGTGCCGATATGCAAATAACTCGGAACTAATAGACATAAACCACATGCATACGGATGAACTGATTTCCGAGTTGCTCTACCGACTTAGCATGAAAAGCATAACTGACCGGTGAGTCAGTCCCCGGGTCAAGACATCTTGCTCCCGGGGAAAAATACACAGACAACACTACAGGACAAACCCCGGGTTACGACATTTCATTCCGGGGTTAACAACTAAATTAAGCATGAAGGGGCAGTCCCCGAGTTACTCTCAAGACTGGCCAATTGCATGATACAGACGAAGATACTTACGGAGCATTGGTGCGGTCAGGATCGACGGAGCCGACATGACCCGGGCAACTGTCGGGGAGTTACCCGGAATCTGTTGACGGCGAGCGCTGGTGTAGGTCGGAACAGCTTCTGCGTGCGGCAGCGAGTTGGAGCGTGTGGACCATGGTGATGTCGAGTCCCCGAGTTGATGAAGAAGGTCCCGTCCGAAATTAGTCCAGCAAGCGCCACTGATGCCCCACGGTGGGCGCCAACTGTCGTCGTGGTGAACAGACAGATGCCTACGGGTAGGCTAATTTGTGGGGCCGATGGACGCTAGAGGATTCGGGGAGGGATAGCGTGCTGAGAAGCACACACGAAAGAACACGCGGACACGAGGATTTACCCTGCTTCGGGGCTCTCGTGAGGAGATAAAACCCCTACTGCATCATCTAGCCTACTTTGTGTATTTCTTCTCTCCGCATATGCTGTGTACAGGATGCTCCAGGAGCAGAACCGAGTTACATCTAAGAGGCTTTGAGGGAGAAAGAGAGCCAAGGGGGGAAGAGAGCAGCCCGTGGCTAGGCCGGCCGTGGCCGTGGGTGTGTGTGTGTCCATGCCTTTGGCCTTCCCCCTGGTGCTCCTTATATAGGAGGAGCCCAGGGGACAAGAGGTGGCCCACGTAACACTATTCCGGCACTGTAGCTGACATGACTACTGGGGTCTTGTCAATACTATTCCCTGCATCATGAGTTGTACTCTAGTCACATCAGGGGATGGGCTTGTCATGTCTTGTCTGTCCTTTGTCCTGTAGCGCTTGGCATGACATCTTCTCCGCATAACCCGGCATGGATATGCCGGATAACTTGGCGACTCCTCTCCTGGGCAACCCGGCATGGATATGCCGGATTCCACCTCTCAACCCGGCGTGGGTATGCCGGATAATCTGCTTCTCCCGAGACCCGGCATGGTTATGCCGGATTACCCTTCATAAACCGTTCTTCCTGCACATCTGAATAACACAATGCATACCGACATAGATATGTCGGGTAAAATCTGATTAAGTCGGTTAGAGTATGTCGGGCTGCACCAATATCATATCCCGGTCCCTTCCGACCCGGTCATATGTCGGTCAGCAAGTATGTCGGTTCCGTCTTGGACGTAGCTTTTACCATATCTTTACCCTACCCGGGGGTAACCCCCCGACACCAGGCGACAGGCCAGGCCTGGACAAGGCCAGTCCAGGAGTTCGCACCAGGAGCAGGACCGGGGTAGAGCGGCGGACGCTGCGCCGGTGCCGATGGTGCCGCTGAGGACGAGCCGGTGTCGGGCGCCTTGCCCTTGCCCTTCTTGCCTTTGCCCTTGTTGCGGCCGGAGTTTGGGGCGGAGCCAGAAGGCGCCCCATAGTACGCAGCGGCCTGTGGCGGAGGAGCAGGGACGGGTGCAGCCGGAGCAGGCGCCGTAGGTGCGGGACCGGCGTAGAGCGCATGCGCGGCCTGTTGGCGCGCGGCCTGCGTGGCGCGGTGCTCCTCAAGCATGAGAAAGGAACGGACCTGCAGAAAGGATGGAAGAGGCACACGTGCGGTGATGTGCGGGATGGCGCCGTGGAACTGACGCCCGAGCCCGCGGATCAGGTTGAAGACCTGCTGCGTCTCCGTCACGGGCTGCCCGAGGTCGCGCAGCTGGTCGGTGTAGCTTTTGAGACGCGCGCAGTATTGCATGATGGTCATGTCGCCCTGCACGACGGCGTGGTACTCCGCGTCGATGTAGACAGCGCGGGAGAGCTGGTTGTCGCGGAAGATGTCCGCGATGGCGGCCCAGACCGAGGCCGCGGTGTCCTCCGGCTGCATAACGACGTCGAGCAGCTCCGGCGAGATGGTGATGTAGAGCCAGTGGAGGACGGCGTGGTCGATCATGACCCACTCGGGATCGTCGACGCGGCGTGGAGCGGCGGGGTCGACGTGGTCGCCGAGGCCGAACTTACCGATCACGGTGAGGAGGAAGCGGCGCCACGGGGTGTAGTTGCCCGCAGCGAGGTCAAGGGTGACCGGCACGTGGGAGCGGATCGCCACGGTTTGGATCACCGAGGCCGGAGAAGAAGCAGGAGGCGGCGCGGTGTTGAGGGCGCCGGCGAGAACATGCCGCGGTGAGCCGGGCGGCGTGCCGCCGGGAGACGACGGCGGCGTCTCCATTGGATTGGAAGCAGTTGCGGAAGCGGAGGCGTGAGAGAGGGGCTGCGAAAAAGGATTGCGCAGGTCCTGCTCTGATACCATGTAAGAGGAGATAGGATTCAACACTCTTTGTATTGATCTCGTTGGGGCTATATATAGCCCAGTACATGCTCTCGATCGTGTACAACTCAACTATCCGATCATGTGATCGTGGGGCAAAACGTGGGCAGTGCTGGGTCGTGTTGTTGACTCATTCTATACAAGTGCACGCCCAGCTACTCTATGTTAACAGTACTTGTTTTAAACTGTTGTGAAGTACTATATACATATGTATACATACATGTTGTGACTTCTCAGGTACTTGTTTTGGCGTATATTGTGTGCCGGGATCTATGATTTCAAGGAGAAATGTCTTTCTACCATGTACGGTGTCGTGTTTCGAGATTCACGCGACTCGGTTTTTGCAGATACACATCAACAATGGATCAATGGCGGATCTAGGACCATATCGGTGGGGGTGTCAAGCTTTAAAAAGATCCCAATTGGGGTTGTGGACTTAACATTTAATTTGGAATAGATGTGGTGCTTCACTACTTCAGAGTTTTGACCACAAAGATTTGTCAAATTATCATTTTTGTGTCTGCTATACACAAAGGATAAGTAATACTAGGTAAGAATATTATTTTTATTTTGGAGGGGTGCCACTGAACCCTCACTGGATCAGCCCCTGCACGGGATGATACATCTTGAAACAAAAAAGGAAACCTGTTACTACAATAGATCGCTAAGAAACGTTATGTTATACTCCAAAATATGACAATCTTCGACATAAAAAAACATGGCACGAATCTATAAACTCCAACATAAAGTGGATACATGCACAATATATCTCGAGCATGGTAGAAAATCGAAGAGACAAAGTTAAATTAAGTCGGTGGCTATATGAATCGAATCGTGGTTGTTCTTTATCATGAAAAATAGGAGCTAATTTATTCAAATGACATCCAGAGAAATTTCAAGGATCTTAATTTAAATGTGGTTTTTTCTACTCCATCTCAATGGAAGGTATTTAAGTGGCTCTACTTCTTGAAGTGAGATATCTGGTGCAATGAATCATTCTTCATATCTGGTCTTCTCTACTCCACGCGTTTGGAGTCCATGGACTAAAGGAGGCACTAAGATTTCTAGTTAATTTAGGGAAAAGGGATAAAATGTGTGAATTCTTCAATGGACAAGGTGTAACATAAATGTGCAAGTTTAAGCCTAATTGTGTATTTATTCATAAACACATTCATTTCTCTTTGTGGATATTGTGCGCAACTGAAAGGATCGTTGACTACTAAGCGAACTCTGGTACACTTGCTCCTGGCTAAAAATAAAAATAAAATCTTGAATTTTATAAAAAATATATTATGTGGAATAAGCTAGAATTGCATGTAAAGTATACTTTTGAAGCAAAAACATGCATTTTATTGCCATATGGCTAAAGAACAAAATTGTTGACAAGAAGTTGCAACTCTGGTCATGCGATTTTATTTTTCTTTAAAGAATAAACACACAGGTTTTGTAAAATATTACATTATAATGAATGTTTGTTTTCATGATTTTGCAAAACTAAAAATCACACATTTTGCTGTCCTCTAGTAAAAGATCCAAACGATCTTGGGAGCACAAAATACACCCCACTGAACTCTTTCTTTATATATGCAATGCTAGAATTTTCCCAAAATTACTGAAAAATCTGTACGTAACTAGATCATGTATTTGAACATTCTTTATCTAAAAAAATGTATTTCAACACAACACTATCTTGCGGCATCTAACTTTACCTACCAGATGACATGACACTTTTTACTGTGCTTGTTGTGCTCTTCCAAGCAAGCAATGTTTGGGGATATGCATGGTTGATGCGTGTTTGGTGTCTGATGTATTCTGCTGCTACCTACTTGGACAGAAGAGACGTTGGAAAAATGAACTCTATCCAGCTAGTGAACATTGCCTCTGCTGCCACACGACTACGTGCCAAATAGTGGCTTGTCTTCTGCAGTAGACTTTACAGTGTCTGGTGGCCTGGGGCATGCGAATCCAGCCGGAGCCCAGCATGGACCTACCATCGGAGTATTTGCAAGGTAGGTCAGTTGGGCAATGATGTTTCATGCAAGCGATCAAATTTTCACTATAAAATGTAGGCAACAGAAAATTCTACTCTAAAATGTCATAATAACATAACACAGATGATGGTCCGAGTCAGATGTAGAAGAATTTTCTGTGAGACTGCGATACATCTTTTTTCAGTTTTCTCGGAATCTTTGTGCAGTTGTGAAGATAGTTGCCCTAAGTTCCCCACTGTAATTGTTTTCCTTGGTTAATAAAATCCAAACCCGTTTGAGGTTGGTGTGTGCGATCGGATCGGACTCTTCGCCCTGATCCAGATGGGATCTGCGGTCCTGCCGCTGACCGTCTGGTTGGCGTCAGTTCGGGGTGTCAATTGTTAGAGTTGGTCCACGGGGGTGAATCTGTAGACTTGTCCCATAAAATTATTTTCCGTGAATTCCCACCTATTCGTCGACGGTTAGTCATTGTTTGCATGGCTGAGTTGTACATCCACTTTTCTAACCAAAATGAGCCGGACTCACTTATTCACACTCCATTTATATTGCAGAGTTAATAAGCGAAATACTATGGGTTAAGAATCACAAAGCATGGATACAAAATTGAACTAGCGACATGGATTAAAAACACAGTTATGCATCACGTAATTTATTAGTCGACAACCATCCATCGTATTGAAGATATTCCGAGAAATTACCCGAGATTTGCACCCAGAATCCATTGGATCCCGTTGGTCTGCATGGATAAGTTAGGACCAGAAACTTATCCAGTACGTGGCCTTATGAATTATTTGCAGAATATCCGGCTCTCATTTGTTAAAAAGATGTCATATCTCCCACACAAATAATTGAGCTTTTTGTTGTATGTTTCATTTAACCAATTCTGAAACATATTTATGATATTGGTTGGTGCTGGTAATTAAAAGTAATATATGGATTGTCCATCAGATAATACAAGTAAAATGGCACGAAGTGAACAAATGTTGGACACTCACCTTAGAATCATAGAAACAAGACCTTTTACATCCATTCCATTTTCTATTAGCAAGGTTACATGTAGTAAGCAATACCTCTCTACTACAAAATCACATGCAAATATTAATCTTTAGTGGTATTTTTACTTCCATAGGTATATATTTACGGAGAAATCCAGTATGACTATTCATATAGTCACATATTTTATGTAAAACACATGTATTTGTAAGGTTCTATGTAAGCCTTACCAGGTTCATCAGAGAGGTGCACCGACATTAATCGTTAGACTGAGTGTGGAACCATCACTAGTAGAGAAAGGACCCTTTAGCACCGGTTGTAAAGGGCCTTTAGCATCGGTTGTGCAACCGGTTCTAAAAGGTCGGGACTAAAGGGGTACCCCTTTAGTACCGGTACAATATGAAACCGGTGCTAAAGGCCTCCACGTGGGCATAGCTGTGCGTGCGGGTGGCGGACCTCCGTTTTTTCGAATTTTTTGGAAAATAAATTTAATTTTTTTTTAAATTTTGAAATTTCTCGCTTAGCCACACACTTCATTACCCACTAAGTCACATACTTAATCACTAACTACACACTTAATTTCAAGTCAAAGTAATCAATCTAGTCAAACTTCCCATTCGGTCACCCATCCTCAGATTGCTCCAATCCAAGCACGCTTAACTATTGAGTTCCTTCCAAATTAAATACCAAGTGAGAACAGAGAACTTACTGGTATTAATATCCTATCAATCATATTAACCACTCGGTCATGATGTTACACTTCTTCATTGTTTGAATTACAAAAATTTAGTTGAATAAACAACAAATATTATATAATAATAATATTGAAATAAATAATGATAAAATAAATATTAATTTCCTTTTTCCTTATCCATTTAGTATGGAATAATCTGTACCTTTAAATCCAGAAATCAGAATTTGACAAATAAAATTTCTAAATGGAATAGAAAAATTAGAAGAATCCAAATATGACACCCATATCATCTATTGCATCATAGAAATATCGATAGTTTTAAAAAAAATCGACCTCTTCCGATAAATAGTCATGGTGGCCATTTTGACAGGTTTTTTTAAAATCAAATAAAATGAAAAACACATCAAAAAATGATATCGTTTGGCATGGGGTCCTTATATGTGTAATAGTTGCTATGAAAAATGATAAACTTGATTTTTGAATTTTTTTGTGAAAAAAGTCTTCACAAAAAGGTATATCATCTATAAACATCTACAAGTTTCAAGCCAAATGATCAAGTTATAACCATTCACACGGCATAGTTTGTGATAAAGATATCATATTCCACATATAGGTGCATCTTGGTATAGGAAACAACAAGGCCGAAGGAATTTTTCGAATTATTTTCATAAATATCATTTTCCATCTTTTAATAGTTAAAAATGACTTTTTTGTGAACCAAGTATAAAAAAATATTATGCAAAAGATGATATAGTTGCCATATTTGGATTCCTCTCATTTTTCTAAACGATTTAGACATTTTATTTGTTAAATTTCGATTTATGAATTTAAAGATATGAATTATTTCATATTAAACGAAAAATGGAGTTGTGCTCGCGTGGAAGAAGATAATATAGGGCAAACCTTTAGTACCGGACCTTTAGTACCGGTTGGTATTACAAACCGGTACTAAAGGGTCTGGCCGTGGGGCCCCCCACTACAGCCGCCTGCCCATACCCTTTAGTACCGGTTGGTGTTAGCAACCGGTACTAAAAGGTCCGCACCAACCGGTGCTGTTTCCGGCCGGCCGAATCGGCTCTGAAACCGGTACTAATACCCCTTTAGTACCGGTTCCATTATAACCGGTCCCAAAAAAGCCGCACCAAAGGCCTTGTTTCTACTAGTGCATGTTTTCAGTTATTACCATTTAAAGTCCATATGAAGTTATTGTTCTTGAACAGTAGTCAATCTCGACAATAGCAACCGAAACATCTTTCGATGTACAACTTATATAATATAATATGGATATTGTTAGGAAGAGGCATGTATGCTAGCCATGCATCTTCTCGTAAGAGAGTGTGCATTCCATTTCCAATTATAACAGAGACTCTACGAATAAAGCTCCTCTTTGACTCGCATCATGAGTCCTTTTGAAAAAAGGAGAACCTGTAGGTTTCGTCTCAACTTGAGACAAAGTTTTATTTCGGAGGTATTATATATCTTATAGCAGCTCTAGCTAAACTTCCACCTCATTCAGTAATTTAAACATCCATTCACCGAGAGTAAACATGTTACACATGGATTTTAAACTCGAACACGAACAGATCGTTGGATTGCTATATATATATCCGAGTGGGGTCTGAGGCATTCTCTTGTCATCACGTTTGGAGGGTGGTCAGGCGGTTGGAGGCTGTTGTATTCAAGAAAGCTTAGTGCAATATCGCTGTCTACTGTTTTTGTAATGTTTGTGAGCAGCTGTGTCGATGTAGGGGTGCGATGGTACGTTGTTAACCTGCAGTTTATGTTGTGCTATTGTTGGCATGTGATCTGTTTTTAGCAATATGATATTGGGGGGCGGAACTCCTTTTATTGGAATAACTACTACACGTACTGACATCATTGCGGAAGAACTGTCGGTACAACAAGAAAGCGATTTGCTTTGATGCATCCCTCTTAAGAGCTTGTTTACAAATATCAAGGTTACTTGAACACATATTAAGGAAGGATATATGATTAGCATGCAAAGGGATCAGATATTTCAAATACAGCTCGATCGGATAAGAAAACACAAATGGATATCGTAGAATACAACAGTATTCATTTTTTGAGTTTGGATGTTTCAGATAAAACTTCTAAATCAGGAGTATTTCCGATATCCATATACCCAATTGTGTTAACTGAGAATACGAGAACACGCTTGCTGCATTACTTGTTATTTTGCTGGCCAAAGCTTTGAAGTTTGAAATGTTTGAGTCAATACTATATCTTTTGTTCGGGTAGCGAGGCAAGTTGTTAGCGGTTAGCATGTATGGTTGAAGCGGTGTCGAGGGCGAAAGATATGATGGGAACGTGCATGATGATTTATCCAGTACGTGAGGCATTGTGTTTCTCAACAGCATTTGCACTTAAACTGATAGTGAACAACAAGAAAAAAACACAGTAATCAAAGCCAAATCTTGGAGCTTGTAGCTGCAGAGTAGTATAGCATGGTAGAAAGGTACCGGGACACCGGCAACTTGCTAGTGTGGACCCGTGTCTCATCTCCATGCTACGAAAGGCTGTACGGCTCTCATTGATCTTGCAATTAACATGGAAGTTTAGCTGTCCTGATGGCAATGCATGCATGCAGCTCACCATTTTTTTCGTCAAAAACGAATATCGCAACCACCACTAAGCATATATATAGGCAATCAATCCACAATCTGATACGGATGAAGCGATTTTTCTTTTCCATAAAGGATGAAGCGGTATGTGAGTTATATCCTAGTATTGCTTATGGTACAAAGTTACTTTCGCGCCTAAATGTTCCATCTGCGTCCAACACCCAAATGATCTTGCGTACTGTTTGTTTTCACGAAACCGTGTGCTACATATCGCACAAGATTTTAAGAGTCTAATCGGGTGCATGGTGTGAAAGTGTCGCACATGGTATGAATTCAGCAATCGTGTGCAGTACTAAATTTCATCCCCAGTTTCCGTTCGACGCATTTAAAGACTTCCCGCCTTCTTTACGGGTGCCATTCGTTAACAAGGACGATGACTGTTTTTTCAGCCATTACCGACGAGACCTCTAAAATGCGTATCGCCAACGTCCTACTACATGAACAAAGCCGTGCCATAGGTAGATTCATAGTGCAATGGTTCGCCAGAGAAGACCGCTTGCCTTTCATGCGTGCCTCACTGGCGCCTTGCCACTCCGATATAAATTTTTTTTTGAATATAAAAGTAGAGTTGTCTCTACCTTATTCAAAGACAGTAGTGTGGATTTACATGGTGGAGCCGCAAAGCGGCCATAAAAACCAGAAAAGAAAAAGAAAAGTACAGAAAGAGGAACAGAGTGAAATAGGAAAATGGAAACGGAAACGGAACGGACAGCTAGCAGGCTTGGTTTCTTCTAGACGCTGAATTTGGAGGCCCATTCTCTGATCTCCACCTTGCCCTGGGTAGCTCTTGTGGCCCATAAATGTAAATCATCGCTGATCCTTTGCTGTAGCATCGTGAGCGTTGTCCTCCAATTGTTGAACACCCTATCATTCCTGGTTTTCCAGAGGTTGAGGATGCATGCTGCCACGCAGATCGGCCATGTTCGGTTGTTATTTTGTTCTGTGACTTGCATGAACTCTGTCAAGGAGCTGGAGCGCAGTGCTATTTCGTTGAGCTGCAATTTTTCCCAGATCTTCGTTGCATCCTCGCAATGTAGGCCGACGTGGTGTATTGATTCTAGTGCGGGGCACTTGTCGCACCCGGCGTCCGTCGTCCAGCACTTCTTTGTCATGTTGTCTTTTGTGTTAAGTCTTCCTTTATAGGCCAACCAAAGAAAAACCTTGTGTCTCTTGGGAATGGGTTGCAGCCAAACCCAATGTTGGTGGTTGCACTTGTGTCCTCTGTCCGAGATAAGCCTATAGATTGCAGCTGTCGTAGGTTGCCGGTTCGTTGACAGTAGCAACCTCTCATCGTTGGATTCATCAGCATTTTGTGTGGAACACTGGAACTTATGCATACCATGAGCTGTTCCAATTCCGTCTGTGCTGTCGCTGTGAGGGGTTGATGTAGCTCGACATTCCATGTCGTGCCATTCCTTTGTGAAGCCACAGTGCAATACTGATCGACAGCGAAGGTGTAAAGAGCTGGGAATATTTGCTTGAATCTTCCTACCTCATTCCAATGATCAATCCAGAACGCAATGGTCTTACCGTTGCGCAGCTTGCATTTTGTCGTTTGCTGTACCAGATTTACTGCAGGCAGCATGGATCTCCAGAACGGGGTGTCATTCTGTGTTACTTCATTAGGTATATGTTGAGATAGGTACCATTGAGATAGCCAGGAGAAGCAAGGTCCTCCACCTCCAGCTAGTAATTTCGCAGCTAGATTAGCCATCAGTGCAGTGTTGTGGTTTCTCAGGTTTCTAATTCCGAGCCCTCCCTGCTCCTTCGGCATTGTGACTGTCTCCCATGCGACTAAGCAGTGTCCCCCATTGACAGTCTCCTCGTTTTTCCAGAAGAAAGCTCGCCTCCTCTTATCCACGGCTTCGACGCTTGCTTTGTCCCACAGAATGCAAGCCATGAAATAGTTGGGTATAGCCGACAGCACCGCGTTAACCATTTCTAGCCTCCCACCTTGAGATAGCATCTGTGGCACCCATCCTGGCAATCTGCGGTCGATCCTCTTGAGCACTGGTTGTAGCATCTGGTTGTTAATCTTGTTCCTGGATAGGGGTAGACCGAGGTACGTACATGGGAGCGACGCAAGTGTACACCCCATTGTTGCCGCTATAGCTTGCGCCACTTCTGTGTCTAGGTCCTGATGAATGCGTTGATAGGAAGGCGTGGGGGTAAGAAACATCATAGTCCATGGTCAAAAAGACCCTATCCAGCTTCTCCGTCATTGGTTGTGCCTCTCATTAGACCAAGTAAAGGAACGCCCGTTGAGATACAACTCTTTAAACTCCAGGGTCAAGAGCGTGTGACGAAATCTACCCATCACGCGATGATGGAGGACCCCTTGTTCTTATCGGTCGGGTCTACAGTCAAGTTTAAACCCGCGCCACTAACTAAGGGCCAACATGCAGGTTTACGTTTATCACGCGACTCCTCCAAGAAGAGGGGTTTCGCTTCCTTCGTTAGATTATTTTTATTTGTATAGACTTTTATTTCTATAATGATACACGGCATAGTCTCATCTCATACTAAAAAATATTCCGTCTAAATTAGAAACACCAACATCAAACATGTGGTTTGAACTCTTATGGGCTGGGGTATACATGTTTTATTTTCACTCCTGAATTGCCAACTATATCTTGACGGTGCATACGTATATGTGAAATATACGCTACACGATACGCAGCATCTATATATCGGTCGACCATGCATGAGTTGAAATACCCTGGACGCGGTCGACGTCACACGTTTGCCAAGTTGGGATCGCGCGTGAGCGTCCTCGACTCCGCGTACGTACGTGCGTAAGGAGGGACCAGGGGGCGGCCGGTCAGCCGGTGGCTACTTCGAACATGACGACGACAATGCACGACCTTACAGTTTCCAGGCGTCGTGACTGGTGACCGCGATGGATCCCTCTCTACGTATACGGCCGTGTTGCATTGATCTGGAGAAAATTGTACTGTATGCGCTTTTACTCGCCACTGCTACTATATATAGAGCCATTGTTATATCACGCCCTACGTGGAACAAAGGAAGCGAAATAATAGTGCACATATGTTAATAGATCAAACATTATTTTATTATTACTGTAAACCGCCATCCAGGTTGAGATGTGATGACATTGGTAGTGAACTAAGGACTGTTGAGTACTCTCCTATCTGAAGTGGAGGGTGGTTGGGATATATATTGGACCAATGCTTGGAGAAGAGTGGTGCTTCGGATCATGTCTGCACCTGTGGGAGGGAGGTTTCTTTGTATCATTGTATGTTAAACATGACAATGCTGTTGTGTTTCTGAGACCGGGGCTTCATTATCCTTTTCGAAGAAAAACTCAATCAGCCATTTTTGGCAGTCTAATAAAGCAAGACGCTTCTACTAGCAAAAAATGTATGTGCAGTATCCACCTTCATATATAATTAGCTAGGTTGGGGTCCTTAACCTGAGAATGATACGCTGCCACTACTAGAGTTGTTGGGGGTCAGAGGGCCGCTCTCAGCGAACTAGTTGAACAGTTCTTCAAAACTAGCACCACATCTATCAACAGTTGCTATGCATGAGACGTCGTCGATCTCACAGTCGCGGAGCGGCAGAGAGTACGGGCCCGTTCGGAAGGCCTCCGTTCCTCAAAGCCCGCTCCCGGAGCGCACGGAGCGCTAGGCTTATTTTGCGGAGCGGCCCAAAACGAGCTCCGCCGCAGGCCCAAAGTTTTTCCAGAGCGGAACCGGAGTTACGGCCAGGGAGAGGTTCCGAACGGGCCCTACATGTCGACGTTTCTCTTTTGCATATGCCTCTTCTGCCGCCTATGTGCACTAGTAGCTTTACACGTGCACGCACGTCTCAACTAAAATTTATGAACACATAATTATCTTTATATCCCGTAGCTTAGACGTATATTGCATTGACACTTATCGAAACTACATCCTCACACAGATCTTTCCACATGTGTAAGGGCAGCACATGCACCAGCTTAGGGTTGTTACTCTTCCATCCTACAAAATAAACAAGTTTCAATATAGTAATGTCAAAAGGGGTTATACACGTGCAACCCACGATCTAAATATTTGTAAATGTGTATTGAAAATTCATGTAACTATTAAATAATTAATACAAACATTACATTTCAAAATATATGTACTAAGCAACAATCCCATCTAAATACAATAGCTTACACACTTGAATCGAAATCCTATTCAAGAAGCTCCATGAAAAACAATTTCAAAAGAATTCTACTCACAAGACGTACACTCCCATTTATACGATGCAATTAGCAAAGAAAAACAACAGAATTAAAAATTTCACAAGCAGAAGGTTAGGCAAGGCCAACCAAACTCACTCGCGCACACGGATTCACAAACAGGCCTGCTGTCTGAACCGATCCTGGATCTGCGCAGCATGCGACATCTTCAAGTCGTAAGCGTAACTGATTATAAGAAATTGGACACCGCCCGTGCCAAATCACATAGAGCATGATAAAGAGAAGACGAAGATAGCCACGAATGCCAAATACCAGAAGAGTAAGAGACTAACGCCCTAATTTGTCACGAATATCAGAACACGCTATGCATGAATACATAGGCAACGAACAATTATTTGATACACCACTGATACATATCAGAATATTAATAATGTAAAATGCTCCATAGCAAAGCTAGAAAACTAAAGTGATGCTTGAATAATAGTCACACACTCTCACTATTAGAGCATTAGAAACAGTCTGGACAAACCAAGAAAACAAAATATAGATGAAACTAATGAATATGTAACATCCACAAAAGACAATGACATTTGCCTGATATATTAATTTCTACCATGCGAATACCTGCGTGTCCAATATTAATTTCTAGCATGCGAATACCTGCGTGTCCACAAGAAGACGTGGACATGGCAATCAGCCCTTACATCCGTAGTTCGGGAAACAAGAGTTTTACACTAATATGCCATCAAAGTAAAAAAAAAAAAAAAAAAGATCAAAAGCAACAAAATCTACATTCAGCTCTTTTTTTTAAGAGTACGACAGGAGTCTTGTCTTCTTTATATGAAGGGAAAGAGGGTGAGAACACCCCAAATACATTAGATCAGCCAACAGACCGGCCGCTCAACACAAATGAAAAGGATCATGCCCAATGCTTTGCAACACTAAATTTCATGAACTCCTGCCTAGCTAGGTCCGCAAAGCTTCAGCCACCACTCTTTGAGGCATGTTGCAGATGATGTGAGCTGAAACATACCGGCTCCTAGGCTGCAAAGTCTGCACACCTCTTTTGCAAAGGGGCAAAGCAGCACCAGGTGCACAACATCCTCCAGAACTTGACTGCACAAACTGTATTTGTCATCATGGTTCCAGCCTCGCCTGCACAGTCTAGCGGTCGTCCATTGGCGATCTTGGATCAACAACCAGATGCAGAATCGCGCATTCTCTTACGCTTTGAGCCTCCACACCAGCTCCAAGTTCCAGCTTAGGGAGAATTAGCCTGGCACATAATTGAATTTCGTATGCAGACTTTGCGGAAAAAGTTACCACTTGAATTGTCATGAACTATCAGGGAAAAAGTTACAACCAAAACGAGTTTGGTGATAAAGTTTAGATGTCAAATATTCTCCACCGTTCCTGGCAAATTAGAAAACAGAAACAGAGCCTAGCAAGCGAAGACTAAACTACATCGGCTGTTAAAAGTATGTCACTTACTTAAACCATGAAACTAAAGGCTATCACTGAGTTCAACTATGTAGGATGCAACTGGATTCAAAACAATGTAGCGGTTACCTCCCTATGCTGTCGATGAGGATGTTTATGTCGACGCAAATGCTTGGAGAGTGCGGTGGCCGATGATCGACATATCCAGAGGATCCTTTTGCGTTTTTCCGTAAAATCACATGACAGATAGCGGATTGATACAAAATGAGAAAAGGAGAGAAACAAATGTCTGCTGACTGCTGGTAACCTCACTTCCAAATAAGAAGAACCATGTAGTTTTTGGGTTTCACAATAGTAACCTGGAAAAAAAACGTGCATGTGGTAAGTAGAAGTCACAGTGATGCTAGAGTTGGTTGTTCTAAATTAGATAAAACAATGTATTGTTTAAACAAATTGAAGGATCAAATATCGTTTACATGGAAAAATCCCTTCACCCAAAAACTTTAGACCCTTGAACAGACAAATTTTAATTTCAAGAAAACTACCAGCGATATGTGCCATGTGTATGGATCACAAGGCTGGAACTGCGGGAAAGAGTAGAGCAGCGATGAACATTTAGCTGCAATCACATAATTAAAGAGGGTGGAATCTGCATCCATAGTGGCAACTTCCGCCAAGTAGAATTCCCAATTCCTGGCGGCCTGAAAACGCACTGCACTACGTCCTCTTACATGCACTTTTCCCCATCGATCAACAACCCAAGCTTGTAAAGACGCCTCACCGGTGAAGAACTGCGGGAATTTGATTGGGACCTTGTTGGGCCCCCGAGGATTCTACTTGACACCATCGATCCCTGCAAAAAACGTTGGCAGCGGCATCGCTGTGTTCTGGCGAATAGGTAGCGAGGCTGAAAGAGGCGGGGGATGGGGCCGTGCGATTAGCGCATTCCGGATGATGCAGCGCGCTGGGTGACCGCCAACGCGCACGTCGCGGCGATCGAGGATGCTGCCGAGGTTGCGGCCGTGCAGCCGGGGAGGGTCCTGCACGCGCTCAGATCCGGCCGGCTCGACGACGCGCAACCAGCTCTTCTCCTTGTTCCTCGCCGTTGCGGACTACCGCCTCGATGGCGAAGTGGCGGCTCCAGCAGGTCCAGTCCCAGGTGGAGGAGGAGAAGACAGATGCGGGGGCGGAGGAGGCCGTGGCCCCGCGGCGTGCGGGCACATGCACGGCGGACGGAGACGGGAGACCGGGAGCGGCGGGCGCGCCGCCGCCGAAGTGGCGCACGCGGCGGGCATGGGTATCGATGTGGTGGGCGGCACGGGGTAGGGAGAGGAGAGAGATTGTGGGAGCCGGTGTCGAGGAAATTTTCGTCCGCTCGGTGATGTTCCACCGAAACAATTGCTAAGTGCACCCGACGCAGTTTCAGTCAATTTTGGTCCTTTAGATCTGAGTAGTTGGCATAATCTGATGGTAGAGTTTACATTGTGTACACAATATGGGGTGGCTGTAGAAAAGAAAAGTTTGCTTGTTTAATAGTAGTATAGATGCATGCGTACGGAAGATGCCCATATCTTTACTATTAAAGCAGAATACGTGGTATGGTGTCACACTTCAATTACCCTCACACTTCAAATTAATTACATGCTTTGCCACCTATAAGTGATACCGGTTCAGAAAAGAAAAACGTCGCGCAGCTAGCCCTCTCGACGATCGCTACGGAAAAAAGAAAACAATCCCGTCGCCCTTCGTACCCCTTCGTCCTGAACTCCCCAGTCCCTGATCCCCAGTCCCCATGGTCGCCGTCCTCCCCCACGTCGCCACCCCTTTCCCGAGGCCTCCGCCGCTGCCGCCGCTCCAGGACTCGATGGTGCTGCTGTGGCTGGACGTGGCCGCCACCGCCAGGGCGGCGGTGACGGGGACGGGCGGCGGCGGCGGCGCCGGGGCGGAGGCGGTAGAGGGGAAGTTGGTGCGGGCGGCGGCGCCGCGGAGGTCCCTGGCGGCAGCGTCGTATACGCACGCCGCAGCCTCGGCGGAGTCGAAGGTGCCGAGCCAGATCGGGTCTTCTTGGCCGGGTCGCGAATCTCGGCCGCTTACCGCCCGGACGGCCGCAAACAGGCAGACCGCCACGGATACCCCCACCGGCCACCGCAATCGATTTGTTGCCGTCCCGGGTGGACCTGCTCATCGCTCGCGTGCCCAGACGGCCAGACCCGTGCATCCGCGTTGTTGTCCTCTCCATGGCTGACCCAAGGGCAGCAGTTCAAGCTCACAGGGAGGAGGGCCCTGATGCAGAAGAGGAGGACCGCGCGCACGCTATCCAATACAAGGTAAGGGTGCTGAATCAGTACAAGGTTCGTTATAAGGCTCGTAGTGGTGGGTTATCCTTTTGATTTCAGATCCCGATTTTGATCTTGTAGCAGTGCATATGTTCGAAATTTGGACTGTAATTACCAGACATTTAGGTGAATTACATATTAGTATGTGAACTGTTTACTTAAATAGGGCACGGTTGATTGCTGGAATGAGTCGTGAGTGCTAGCATTGTGCTCATCTGATAAGAAAATGGAACAATTTCTATTATGAGAAAATGCCTTTTTAGTCTTAGATGATACATGTCCCGTGGGATGCTTAAATAACAACATACTCCGTATTTGCTAATGGCAACTTTAATCATGAGCTGATAACATTGAAATGAAAATTATCACAAGTGTACATGATAATCTCATTGCTATTGCAAAGGATGATTTGACCTTACTGCGTTGTGCAGTATCCTGGTCGGCGAGCAGGATGAGAGATTGCAGTGCAAACCCGGCGGCCGCAACGAGCAACCCTCCCAGGTCTGGCCGTGTGAGCCCGCCTCTGAGGCCTTCCACGGCGTAGATGATAGATCGATGCTTGAGTTCCTGTACGTACTCTCTAAATTGTAGTTCATATGTCATTTGTTCAGTAGAGATGTTATGCAAGAAGGTTCAAAATGCCATTTTGATACACATTATATGATTTTCATAATGCTAGGTCATGCAGGTTTATCCGGTAATGTTGTTTTCACGTAGACCTTTGTTGAGAATGAGATGAAATCATATAGGTAAATAAGTTTTATTTGATGAGAAGGGGAAGTGTTATCAGTAACCGTCAAAGTAATCATGTGTTATGGACGATTGTTTCCTGCAGGGCGGCGATTTGAGAAGTGCAAAGACGCCACAATCTCTACGGGGAATTAGCAGGGAGAGATGCCTAAAGAGACGCAGGGAAGGAGTGCATGCCCGATTTGAACGGAGAGAAATAGTTTGACTGGAGAGAAATAGTTTGACTGTGCCGATTATTCTGCCGGGAGCAAAGAGCATACCTAGACACCTGGGTAGATCGGGTCACTATGGGACCAAGTGCTGAGAAAGAGGCTTTGATCAAGTATACGAACTCTCAGTTGCACAACATAAAAGGTGAGTACAAATGTTTGGTTCGATGCAATATTTACTATCATGTTCTGCATTATCCTCATTGTTCAGACAATGTCGTCAACTCGTCATGCATGGAAAACTGCAGCCTTGCAAAAAGGCGTATTATATGAAAATCACACTGTTCGGTCCTCCCGGAGGGGCTTCTTTCTTCAGAAAATGGACTTCAAACCAGACACTTTAATATGCATATATCTAGAAGGCAATGAAGCCGTCACCTGAGGTAAAACAAGAACTGCTTGCAGAACAATGAAAACAGTGAAGCCTTAGTAGAAAATCTCTCAACACCAAACGACTCATCAGTAAACATAATTGGATTATTAATGTCCTCTCTTGACTTCTAGCTATTTCACCCGGTTGCGGTTCATTTAAATTATTTCTGATGTTTCTCGTCACTTGTGTAAGTCCTCGTACATTTTCTCCATATTGTACGAACTAGCTTACCTCCTTGCCAATTCCGATGATCCGATTTCAAGGTTCAGAGACCTTAGCTCCAATCCCCAATGTATGCTTGGCCGCAACCCTCTCATCTTGCCTTCGTGGTCTTCTGCTACCCACTTGCAGAACATGTAACCTTTCATTGTAGTTCAGTAGAGATGTTATGCAAGAAGGTTCATAATGCCATTTTGATACACATTGTATGATTTTCATAATGATAGGTCATGCAGGTTTATCCGGTAATGTTGTTTTCACGTAGACCCTTGTTGAGAATGAGATGAAATCATATAGGTAAATAAGTTTTATTTGATGAGAAGGGGAAGTGTTATCACTAACCATCAAAGTAATCATCTGTTATGGACGATTGTTTCCAGCAGGGCCGGTGGAGTTGCCCAAGATCAGATTTTCTGGCTTCCTGGTGCATCCGGTTTCTTCATTCTCGCTTCTTGCCTTCTCCCTGTGAATCTTACAAATGGTGCCGCCGTAGCAACAACGCACGGACATTCAATATGAATATATATGTGGCATTTTCCTTTTTCTTGTGCATCAATGAACATTCCTTATGCCCCGTTGCAACGCGCGGGCATTCAGCTAGTTGGATTATTGGCATATTGAAGCACGAACGTAGCATAATGATATGTTAATTAGCACGAAAGTTTGCATATTGGATTATTGGCATATTGAAGCACGAACGTAGCGTAGCATAATGGAGCAAGAAGTATATGTTAATTAGCACGAAAGTTTGCATATTGGATTATTGGCATATTGAAGCACGAACGTTGGATAATGGAGCAAGAAGTATATGTTAATTAGCACGATCGTTTGCATATTGGATTATTGGCATATTGAAGCACGAACGTGTAGCATAATGGAGCAAGAAGTAATGACGATCAATATATGTTAATTAGCACGAACGTTTGCCAAGTTGGGAACGCGCGACTCACTAACTCCTTAGGTGGACCCCACCTAACTAGTCTCCTCCCTTAATCTCTCTTCTTCCCCACGATTCGCTCGATC
Source organism: Poa annua (assembly GCA_026929855.1). Classification (NCBI taxonomy): domain Eukaryota; kingdom Viridiplantae; phylum Streptophyta; class Magnoliopsida; order Poales; family Poaceae; genus Poa; species Poa annua. The sequence goes on along the minus strand of CM049439.1, from coordinate 67,655,283 downwards.
CCCTTTTCTCTCTTGTGGACTTTTTCGTTCCTGCACCTGAGCGCCGGTGATGTCTCCCAATTGTAGAAGATCAATTTCAGTATTTTTCAATCAGAAAACGTTGTCGAACCCACAAGGAGTTGAAACTATTGATTAGCAAGTTTGACAAGTAAAACAATGAAAGATGCAACTATTTTTGTGTTTTTGATGTATAGATTGCAATAATGTAAATGCTGAAAAGATAATGTAACAAGTAAATGCTTTGAAGAGAAAGCTCAATCCTCTATGTAGCAAGAGGACAAGCTTAAGTGTGTGTTACATATATGTAACAAATCTTTCCGAGAGTGGCGTGGATTTACTTAGCATAAAGATTTCTAAAACAACACGATGAATATTTTGTCAAGTTTTATTCTTTTTAGATGGAGCCTTACTTAGGTGCAACCAAATAAATGAGCAAGTGCACCTCTTACGATAGGTCCTTAGGCCATGTACATGAGCAAACAAAGGAATCATTAAGACATAAATGTCCCATCATAGAAGTTAGTTCTACGATCCCCAATAAAAAAAACTATTGTAACGCAAAGTCTTAGACAACGGTTTCTGTCAGTTCGTCCCGTCCTACCCATTATATTACTCTACAGTGCATCCTATGAGCCCATATAGGTGAAATAATATGCGGTCGACGTTCGCATACTACCATCATAGAACTACATAAAAGATTCAAGTAGGGGGTGGGGAGGTCTGTCGACGCCGGAGAAGAACATGACTTCAAGACCTAGAGGGATGGCCGGGGAGTAGCGGGGCGGCGGAGATGGCGGTTCAAGGAGGGGGGGGGGGGGGGGGCGAGGCGAGCCGCGGGCAGCGGTGGAAGGCGGTTAGGCCCAGTGTCGATGGCGATCGGCGGGGGAATGGCTTCTCCGACAGGTACTATAGCTCGGGGCGACGGTGACAGGCATTCTTCTTCCCTCTCACCTTCTCCCTCCCCGACAGGTATTGTAGCTCCGTCGGGTAGAGCGTCTTCGTTTTCTTAGGCTGGCACAGGAGTTTTAAACACGCCAAATGTAACAATAGGAAACGAGAAATATGGGCCAGCCCATTGCAGCGTGGTGGTGTGCGGTGCGGGAGCGGCAAATAAGAATTGGCGACTTAACTAGATGTGATTGCTGAACAGCCTCAGTTGTGTGGACTTGGGTTACGATTTTAGTCTATCCACGTTTATTTGTTGGGCCCAAATACATGGTAGGCAAGGCAATGGTATATTTTCCATCATTACGAATTAATATGATATGGGTGGGCCTAGCAGGATAAGCTTGATTCTGGCTCCGTTTGTGCCTGCTGTTTGAATTTTTTTTTCTCCAATCCGGTGTCTCAACCTCTTACAATGACGATGTTTCGAGTGTCAAAATGAGTGTGAAAAAAATATGATGTTTCACCTTTTTTTTTAGAAAAAGAGTATATTAATATCGAAAGATACCAATTACACCCAGACTCTGCAACAACGGAATAACCGAAGGTATTACAGATAGGTATTACGGATGCACACAGCTGAAAAAAAATAAAAAGAAAAAAGAAAAGTCCCGCTACAGAGTTACAGTCCTTGCGGCAGCAGCACAACCACAACCACCACCAAGCCAACACCTGATGTGCAATTCTTCAAAAACAACGCCTTCAGGAAGGAAACGATGCCAGGACCAACCAGTTAAGGTCAAACCTTGATTTTATAATGACCATGCCCTTAATCCTATTATAAATCAAATTAATGGATTTGAGTATTGAGACTTAAAAAATCTCTAGGGACTGGGACTTAAACAGACCCAATATAGAACCGTCTGGTGCTCGTATCAAAATGTATAGATTGACCGATTCAGGTATCACGGACACGCCAATGTCTTTGACCTGCTCGGCCGGTGATAGCCAAATGAAAAAGAAGGGAAAAATCAAATGGATTTGAGTTCAAAGTTTCTGACTTTTTGTGAGGTTCAGCGTGATGCGTGTCCTCCTCCTCATACAGTGTCGTACTCCCGAAGTCGCGTAGAAGAAAAATAAATTACAAATCACCTGATCCAACGAATTAATTAACCATCTGATCCATCTACATCTAGGCTTTACGTACGTGTGAATTAAGAAGTCTAAACCATCCGTACTCCACTCGATCGATCAGTCCGTTCGTGAGGGCGAATGACTTGTAAATTACTCGATCGACGAACGATGCATGACGATCAAACAAACAAGTTAATGAAGATGGAAGGAACCACCAATCCGGCCACTACGCTCCCATTTCCGTTCCCATGCTAATAGCAACGCAACCATAGTACAGTGCGTCGTCCTCAACGCGCTTTCGGCCACACCATCACCTTCTCCCATCTTCTTCCTCCGGCCGGTGCGCGAACCACATCATCTTCCACTACCCAGCGTCACACATCGCCATCGTCCATGCCTCGTCGATGGATCCAGCCCACGCACCGTTCATCTTTCAGTCTATCTCCGTACCGAAAGGATCCTGCTTTTTCTTTGCCAGATCATAGACAAGTAATCTCCCCTCTTCGATCGATTAACTTAAATTACTGAGCATATATATTATATAGTAGGACGAAAGAACAATCGAACCAACAACTTGTTATCTACTTTGATTTACAATCGTGATGATCGCGCACCTACCTAACATTCTCAAGCTTGATTATATAACCGTGAAGTAATAAGAATATATATGTGTGTGTGTGGAGAAAAAAAATGGCGGTTGAGAAGAACACCTCAGAGTTCACAGACCGGGGACAACGTACGTGCGTAAGCTCTTCGTCGTGCGCGCGCTTGGCTGGCTGGACACGTATGGTGAGAAGATTCCAGGCTTCCCACTGCACGACCCTCGCGCGAGACGAGTGCGCGGCCGGCCCCGCCGGTGACGGCGACAAGTTAGCACACAACACACCGGAGTCGGAGAGAATCGTGCACGGTGGGCGCGGTCACCGCCGGTCGTCGCCGCGCGGCTTCCGGGAGAGGATCCAGTGCTGGCCGTGGGGCCGGACGGTGAGGCCCTTGACCCTGGCGAAGAGCGTGACGGCGCGCCGGACGCCGCGGTCGTCGGCGCCGGTGAAGTAGTCGTGGCCGAACATGACGCCGCCGGGGCGGAGCACGGCCCAGGCCAGGTTGATGTCCGCCCACGCCGAGTGGAAGTCGTGCCCCGCGTCCACCTCGATGAGGTCCGCGTACACGCCCCACTGGCACAGCGCCGTGAGCGCGGACGCCGTGGAGAAGGGCAGCGGCAGCACCCGGTCCGCCGCGCCGGCCGCCACCACGTTGGCCATGAACTGCGGCAGCAGCAGCGCGTCGCCGTGCCGCTGGGCCGGCACGTCGCGCCGGAACCGGTCGCGGAAGGCCGGCCAGCCGCGGAAGTCGTCGACGCAGAGGATGGCCGGGGACAGCGACAGGTTCCGGGCCACGGCCGCCATGTGCAGCGCCGACGCGCCCAGGAACGCGCCCAGCTCCACGATCGTCTCCGGGCGCACCTCCTCGATCAGCTCCGCGAACACGGCCCCCGTCGACCCCCACCCGCGCGGCCGATCCGCCGCAGGGTGCAGCAGCTCCGCGGTGTGCGCCGGCGGGAAGCTCGCGTACGGGCTCTCGCCGTCGAAGAGCTTATCGACGAGCGTCTGCACCACGGCGTCGCTGGGCACCGGCTCCGCGCACTCGTCTCTGAACCGGAACAGGTCGTGCGGCGGCGAGCGCGGGTAACCCGCCGTGCCGGTGGTGGTGGCGGTCGTCGTCGCGCCCGAGCCGCCGGCGGTGAGGTGCGCGGCGTGCGGCCGTATGATCGTCTGCGACGGCTTCGGCGTGGGACGAGTCGAGGAGGACATGATGCCGAGCGAGTAACCCAAAGAGAAGACGATCAGTAAGGCGGTGAGCTGCGGGAGGTGCGGCCGGAGCCTGGCCGGCACGCCGAAACACGACGCCGCCGCCGCTGCCGGAGGTGCGTGCGGCTTCATGGTCGCCGTGCACGACTTGTACGACCAGCAACAAACCGAGGGAAAATCGCAACTTGCTATCTTCTTGTAGAGAGATTAGGATCTTCGGGATTGGTTTTGGAATTTCGTTCCAGTATTTATAGGTAGATATACATAGGGGGAGAGAGGCGTGGCGGTGGTCGTTAGCTTACTACTCCCACTACTTTCTGGATTGAGTTTAGAATTTAGATGGAGCAAATAAACAAGCCAAGAGAAGAGGAAGTATGGTAGAATTTGTTTTAGATTGTGTTGGTGACATAGTGAGGGGTGATTGTTTGAATAGGTTTGGTGAGTTTTTGGTGGTGAATCTGATCACGGTTAGGAAGAGCAGCATCAGATAGTAGTACTCCCTCTGTGCCGAATTAGTTGACGCGGATTTTTGTTTAAATAGGGATGTTCAACTAATTCAGAAAAGAGTTAGTATTAGCAATTTCGTGCATGAGAACGGCTAAGGCAGGATAATCAGATAATGTCAATGTGGTGTGCGGATGACTACTCTGTCACTCTCCTCTGCTCCACGGGGAGTGTTCTCCTCCGTTAAACCTCAAACTGGCCGGTGAAGGTGCAACCAGCTAGCTCATCCGTGAGCCATTCATCACGTGGGTCGGATAGTGCCACCTGTGGCTCATCTCTGAGTCATTCATCACTGGTCAATTCCAGTCGATTTCAAATTCGCTATTTCCCTCTGAATTCTGCAACTCGTGTTCTTCAGCAGCGGAGAGATCTTTTACGGCTCTAGCACGCGTGTGCCCAATCGTCAAACTCAATTTCGAGCGCGAGTGCTGCCAAGGAATAATGAGGATCGGAAGATAGGGCCTGCGATCATGATTAAGCTCATTTAAGCAAGCAAATCGCCGCTGTGCCGGCCGGTAGGTACTGGAATCGTTGGTTCCGACAGAGCTATCGCAGCTGCTGCACCTGCAAGCACAGCGCGGAGCTACAAGGCAGAAGAGTAGCTGAGAGTGGCTTCATTAGCATGGGCAAGCTGAGCTCCCTTGCTTGAGCAGCTTGCTGCCCCTCCGGGTTTATGCTCCGTCTCATTCGGCCCTACCACAGATATGGACGACAGGTTTAGACTGGATCAGATATGCATCTTTTTTCCAGATTTTGACAAAGTCTGGAAGATATACCATAAGTGTTGAACAATGACCATCGAGTTGGGTGTGAGCATCTCGGCCGCACATCACAAAAAACACATTTCATAATAAATCTCATAGTATCATCTTGAAGTTTTGAATGCTGGTAGTTTTTTGTATAGAAATGGTCAAAATCAGAAAATTTAAATTGGCACCAAAAAAATTATCCCATATCAAAGATGTCCTAAGCCTCAAAATAGTACTTACGCTATCCCTAAATATCAGACGTTTTCATAGGCTATTATTTCGATGGAGGTATTCCGTCAATTCCTTTAAGTTTGAGTCTTGCGACCATACTCCCCTCAGAATCCAAAGACTTCGATTTCTCATAATGTGTCGGCGGAATCCTATAAGCAACATCTGTCGATCCCTGATCGGCATCGTTTATGGTTGACACTAGGACGGTATCTGATCGTTTTCGAGACCTCAAATTTCGTTCTTGATTGATGAAAACATCCTTGACAAATGCTTTTGCAGTTGTTCGTCTTTCATAAATCAAAATTTTCACCTTTGACTATCAAATACGAATGCCCCCGACTGTCCCTATTAATCATTACTCCGATATCGAAGCAGGGGCGCAGCTAGAACTATTCAAGGGTATGCGATGAATACCCAATATTTCTGCTTTGTAGAATGTCTTCCCTTGTCTAAAATGATATATTATTATGAAGTTTAATTTCTTAGCTATTGTGCTAAAAAAAACATCTGTCCGTATACCCATTTTTGATTTCCTAGCTACGCAACTGTCCCGAAGGCCAACACATGATGGTTCCATTGTATTTACTCTATTATTTTTTCTATGGGGCATAGGTAATCAAAGATAAATCATCTCAAACATAAAGTGAGTTCAAATTATTATCCAATTGTCTTGTGAAGTTGTGATGGGCACGCTCTGATGAGAGCGATCTCCCGTCGGTTGCCGCGGGAACGTCCGGATCCACTTTGCGGCACTGGGACGCCACATCTCTGCAAAAAAAAATTAAGTCGATTCGATCAACATCGTCGGGATCGTCGTCCGATTCGGTCTAATCACGGCCGGCTCATTAGCCTCGATCCCGAGTACTATAGTGGATTAGTAGCTGAGTTTTTTCCTCTTCTCCCCGGGCAGGGCACAGGCTTCCATCACGGCGATCGGGAAGAGGGAAATGGTATTATGGCGATGGCATCGAGAAGATAGGAGTTTGGACTGAGAAACAGGAGGCTCTAATCTTAGGATTCACGAATCTGGCTTTGGACTGAGAAAAAGGTTTCATTACATCCCAAAATAGGAGTAACAATTCATTATAAAAAAAGTACTAAGAAATAAAGGAAATGGGTATATAATAATCCTCATTACTCTGACTAGAAAGAAACAGCTAGCAAGAAAAGAGAAAACTACATATCAGAAAACTACATTGTCGAACCAGATTCTCGTACCATCCAACGCAACCAACAATCCAAAACTTATCGAATAATTTGATCTACGCAGGTAGGACCGTAGGAGCATAAATGAATGCGTCAGTAGGCTAGGATGCCATGTACACAGCCATACATTGCGTGGACAAATAATGCAACCTGCTTCCAGAGAAGGTTATTTTAACAGAGCAACGTAGAGTCACCAGATCATGTAAGATAAATAGCGTCTATTTAGATTTACCAAGAGAAAACTCATTCGAGGTGAAATTTCTATTGTAAAAGGCAATACAAACTGCTGTCAAGTTCAGAATTTTACTGCGTTCTTCAGTTTCAAGGAATTCCAGGAGACAAAAGGTTCGACAGACATAGAGATACACCTCTCATTGAATAAATCTACTCACAGTGCTCCAAATTAGTTCCTCTGTTCCATACTAACAGAACTATGCAGACAAACTGCATTATGATAAAACAAAAACAAAAACGGTCAGGCAGCAACAGACACCTCTCATCAACTGAAACTACTCGTGTGCCGACTTGGTTCCTCTCTCCAATGGCAAAGAAATGCATACGAAGTACACATTTTGATTCTATGGGGATCAAAAAGTATCTAAACACAAGTTGTCCTGTAGTGACAATTTAGCTACAAGTTTCAACTGGATATGGGATATTGCATGCACACTATTAATACCCCTTGTTTCCACGTATCCGAGCTCGCATATCAACCTGTTGCAGCGATTGACAGAATTAGCATTTTCCACATGCAAATTTGAGCAACAAAACAAGACTTAAAAGGCATGAGAACAACAACGATTAAATATGTAGCAACCACTATGCTACCAATGGAAGCTAAACATATGGACCAATATAATCTATAGCCATCTAAAAAGGAGGCATGGAGCGACAACTCTTAACATCTAACGCAATAGTGATGGACCAAATCCAAAAAATATTCTTTAAGTAGGTTGTATGTCATATTCATAACCTGTACACCTAAGGATAATGGGTTATCATAAATGCGAGGCAAATAAATATACGATTATTTCTATACAAGGAGACATGAAATGAGCTGTCAATGAGAAGTATTACTATTATGCACAATTCACACTGAAGTTGCATATGAATCAATGATGAAGGATCCAAGGATTTATATAGTAACTGAATTTGAAGTAACCATCCAAACTACTATGATTTAAGGAAAACACATACACGATTTCATATATTGATTTTCATGTACTGAAGTTATCATATTGTAGGATTTTTAAAGCTAAATCTGCTCCATTAATCTACAAGAATGGATATGTTGAGTATCTATAGCATAGCCAAGTAGTCACCGAGAGATTCCGATTCTGAACATCAGTCCAAACTTACAATTGTTTTATTCTTCCCATATCATCACTTACCTTTTGTGCACAGCCTGTTGTATGGAACTGAAAGACTACCCTTTTATAAGTTGTATGATGCATTGATACTAACAAACAATACAACGAAACATGTAAAGGACCAAGCACTTAATGCTGAAGTTCATAGCAAGGAGCTACCAGCAACACAAATTGTGTACGTATCACTAGCTTACTCAACCCCTGTCTAGCTGGATAAAAGAATCTCATGTAAAATTGATTCAGATTAAATCAATGATGCACACATATCGACATGTAAATTCCACCACCTTAACTCCGAATCCTTAGACATCCAGAACAGGCACAAATCAAACCAAACCTATCATATGCCACATAAAATTTGCACTGACATTGCTGTATCGATCTGTCGCAAGCAAACTAAGTGTAAACGGCCCTGGACGTTGGTTGTGCTTGTGCCAGGCCCAAAAAACATGTTCAACTATAAGAACTGTACCACCGAAGACAATGAAGACAGTTCATAATACATACACCAATCAACAACGAACGTTGCAACCGCAAGGGAGTGGGCCTAGAACCACCGCAAGTACCTAACCGATGCTGGATGCCGGACTGACAATAAATTGCAGACAATTGAGCGCCCACAGATCAGGAAGCTAGTACTCATATCTAACAGCGCGACAGAATGATGATTGCAAGCAAAATCAATCGAGCGTGAGGGAAGGGAACTGGTGTAGCTGATTCAGGGAGGGCAATTGGAGAGACTTGCCTGGCCCCTTTTGCAGTTGAAGTAGGTCTCCCGCAGGCCGACGCACTCGCTGGTGATGTTGGGCGCCTTCTCCCCGGCGCACTCCTTGTACGGCCTCTTCTGCACCTGTGGACGGAAACAAAAACGGCGGCGTCAGGGAAGAAGATCAAATCGGTTGGCCATCTCGCTCGAACATCGAAAGAATAGTACAACTGGCCGGATCCTCGGTTCCCGATCCTTCCCCACGTATGAGCGCCCGAACATGGAGAGGAAAATATCCGAATCGGAACCAGGGGCGGCGGCGGTGGCTGTGGCAGGGCGAGGTGTGGTGGGGAGGGTAGGAGAAGAGGGGCGAGAGAGAGAGGGGCTGACCTTGACGCAGTCGGTCTCGCTGAGGCACTTGACGAGCTCCATGGCCAACCCCTTGCACGACTTCGACATCTTCCACCTATCGCTCGGTCGGCGGCTTGCGGAAGGGGAAAGAGCCGAGACGGCGGCGTGTCTCTCCTCGTCCCGGCGGCCGGAGTAGCGGGTCGCGTGGGAGGAGGCCCTGTTTGGGCCTTCATGGCCTCATTACACTTTCCGTGAACTGGGCAGGCCCAGGTACGCTCTCCATAGGAAAGAACTACTGTACACAGAAAATTGGATTATTTTTCTTCAACAGTAGTTGCTATAAGACTTATGAGCATGTGTAGTTGAGGTAGCTAACGAAAACAAAAAAACACATTATGAGAGAACCATCAAAACAGTAAATGGGCCTAGCCCACAGAACCAGCTGGGATGTGCGTATGCACGGCCTGCGTTCGAGATTTCCCGAAAAAATCGGGATGGAAGTTCGGAAAAACAAGTTCAGGATTCACAAACTTACTCTCGATTACATTAGAAAACTTTATTCCCGACAATCGGGATTCAGGAAACTTGGGACCGGGTTCGGAAAATCCCACATAGATACATCCACATATAGACAAATATGAAAATCATCTAAACTGGAACAAAGGGAGTAGGATAGCTTTGGTTTAGCCGTTCAGCTCACACAAATATGAGATCTTTTGTAAAGTCTTCTTAACGGGAAGCAGATCCTGCGACTTAACGGTTTGAAAGAGAAGGTCGTGGGTGAGAGGATAAACAGGGTGTCTCTCGTTCGTGGGTGGAGAGACCACACCGTCATGATCAACGACTCAGGAGAATTCTCCCAATATGCATAGGCATGGGGAGAAACCCAGGGATATCGAGTGGAGCTGGACGAAGACTTTAGCTCCCTTAGGGCATGTACAATGGGTGATAAGACGGTTTTATCTTAAACCTGTCACGTGATCAAGATATGACGAATAAACATAACATACACTAAGGTCATTTTTAGTCATATTTTTACTGCCAAATATCCCTAAATTTGTGGTGAGATAATTGTTGCTAAGAGATCACTAAGAGAAGACAAATCTCCTTTTCTCGTTTCTCTCTCTTCCAACTTAGCAATTATTCTATGTAAGACCATTGTACATACCTTATGACACGAAATGTGACGGCGGAAAGACTGGAATAATATTTTCACCTTGGGAACTAAACAACCTCTTTTTATTTCTGAGAGAATAAGCACTTTTTAGTGCAGATAATAAGCAATTATGTGTTGAATACATGAATTTTTCTCAGGGCTTTTAGATGGTATTTCAAAGCCCGATCACTGGATCAGGCAAGAAAGAACATGAAATTCAGCCCATCGTGCGGTCGACGGATCCTACAGCCCCCTTCACTGCAACTGCACGCCCATGGCAATAATCGACGGAAAACATGCTCAGCACCATGCGACAACCCTCTCTTAGCATCCTTGTCCCGCTCCCGCCAATCTTCTTCGGTGCACCACATCGGACGCATGGTCGGAGGTCCAGCCGGCAGCCATCTCGAAGCCGTTACGCCGGTGCAGGTAGTCCTCCCTGGCCTGCTCCACCTCCTCCCTGGTGTTCATCACGAAGGGCCCGTCCCGCACCACCGCCTCGCAGTGCGGCCGCGCCGCCAGCAGCAGGAACCTCGCCGGGCCAGCGCCGGTCCGCACGTCCACGCAGTCGCCGTCGCCACCGAGCACGACGCACTGGTGAGCCTCGGCGTCTCCTGGCTGCAGGCCGCCGAAGCCGGCCACGGCGCCGTCGAGCATGTAGACGCACGCGCTCCAGCCCTCCGGGACGGGCTGCCGCAGCCGCGCGCCGGGGCGCATGGTGACGTCGAGGCACATGGCCGGCGTGCGCGTCTCGATCGGCGATCGCGTACCCAAGGCCTCGCCGGCGATGACCTTGACGCACACGCCGTCCTTCTCGACCGCAGGGATGTCGTGGCTCGCCAGCTCCTGGTACCTTGGCTCTACCCTGCACATACAAAAAGGAACACACACAGCAGCAGCTATTAGTTACTCTGTTCATTCAAAACAGCTAAAACTCCAATTCGAAAATCTGTTTTGTATGAATATGCGTTGATCGTGTCATGGATCCATCCGTACGTACATCTTGTCCTTGGAAGAGAGGTTGAGCCAGAGGTTGAGGCCCCTCTGCACGCCCTGGCTGCCCGGCATCTCGGCGTGCACCACCCCGCGCCCGGCCGTCATCCACTGCATATTAGTACGTATCAGAGTGAACACCTGAACCTGAGCAGTGGCCATATATGTTGGTAATTATTCGAGACCTAACCTGAACATCTCCTGCGTTGATGGTGCCCTTGTGGCCTGAAAAGTCATGGTAACTGAGGCCTCCCTGAGATCGAGCAGCAGAGATGAATCGTGAGTTTGTGACCAACCAATTCCATAAATAGCTGTAATGAACTGTGGAATGAGAGCTACTAGATTGAGTTGTTACCTCAAGCATGTAGGTAATATTCTCAAACCCTGAAGAAACACCATGGAAAACAGATATACAGTCAGACCGCAATTCGATTATTGGGGTGGTCATCAACTTGTAAAGCATGCAACACAACTGAATATTCATGAGGTTGATGTCACAGCAACCGGATTAGTATGTGCAAGATACAAACCTCGGTGTGGATGGTCAGAGAAGCCAGCTGGAGGAGAAACTGAAAAAAATGAAAGGAGAGTGTGAATTGTAAGACAGATTGACCTGGCAAATCTCTGATCAACGAAGAAATGGGTAAACTGAAATTGTTGGTTCAAATGATACGTACATTCAAACTCATCCAAGGAAAGGAAAGGGTCCAAGCTCTCCAACTCGGGCCTGCGAAAAGCAATCGAAATTTGAGGACCGAACCATATGGATCTTCGATCAGCCGCAAGCTGTCTCCGGGTGCACACTACGGCCGGCTTTTAAGTTGGAATTAGCGTTCGTTTTTGTTAGGTGACTAGTATGATTTTGATTGGTTACCTGCCAATACTCCTCCTGAGAGCGAAGCCGTCGCCGATAGCCTTGCGTTCGCACATGAATTTCTGAACCACCGATCGCGGCTTATTCGCCGGGCTACGGTGGTGCTCTTCCTCGGCAACCACTGCTGCATCGTCGTCCTCGTCACTGCCACGCATGGAGAAATGGAGAACACATTAGCAAGGGTAGAATAAGCATATATTAATCAGTTGTAGTTTCATCAAGAAACCCAAGGCAAGTGTATATGATCCTGCGATGAGAGGACGAGATCGAGCACGAGAGACTTGGACGGTTTTACGAGCAGCTAGCAGGGACGACTATCTTCGCTTACCGTTTGGCACGGATCATCATCATCCCGTTGTGGCCGAGCTCCATGCGGCCATGCTCTTCCACCTCCATTGCCGGCGGACCGACGGCGTGGCGAGAAGAGGCGGAGGGGCAGAAGGAGACGCAAGTGGCGGCGGACATGGCTGCGTAGTTCTGTACTATGTAGGTTAGGCGGCCGTGCTGTGACTGTGATCTGAGCAGCCCTTCTCCTCGCGTTTATATATAGTGGTCGCCGGGCGCCGGCGCCGCCGCAAGAATTAAGCACGTACGCACCCAGAAAGGCCAGAACTCAACGCAGGTGTGAACGCCACCAACTGGACCCGCCACCCGCTCCTGTCGACTGTCGTTGCGCTGCATGGATGGATTGGTTGCTTCCATATCTACTGTATGATCTATTCAGACTGTGTGAACGCCGTCTCTCTCACCGCCGTCGTACGTGCGCTGCATCTTCTCCGGTGAGATAGCTAGCGACCTCTTTGTATATATGTATATTTATATATGTAGTGTGTGAACGGGCTCGTTGAAGTGTCCTCTTGTCCTTATGCGATGGTGTAGGGCTAGCGTTCACACCACAGTGAAACTGGCTTAGTTCTTTATGAAAAACACTAAACAAGCAGGTTTCACTATCATATAGAACTGGTGAAACAAGCTAGCTTCTTTGCATACACACCTCCTCCACCGAACAAATGGATCCAGCTCGAGAGTCGAGATCAATATGAAAAGCAAACTAGCAGGCCGGGCCGTGCGAGTTCCCATAAATAACACAATTTGATTTTATGTTACTTTTATGATTGTTAAGCTACACCCGAAAGGCACCAACATCGAGCAGCTGGCCAAGGAGGCCGTGCCACGCCGTCTAGGCTCGGAGCCTGAGGAGGCGTGCACCTCGGAGCGCCGGCGGCAGGAATACATGGCCTTGTTCGACGGACCACTCTCGGACCAAGCGGTGGCTGCCATCGACGATCTCTTCCTCTGTGTGATGAAGCCCAAGTAGAAGAAGAAGAAGTCAGCGACCGAGATTGAGAGGCAGATGCCGCTCAGGGTGGCCTAGAGTTTGTTTCTGATGGCTGGGCTCTCCTCCTTGCCAAGGTGGCAAGGAAGCTGTGTTTGTGTCAGTGGGCTTCGGCTATGCCCTTTGGGTCCGGTGCACCGCGCAGTTGCTGGGATAGGGTGCCAGTGCATCGATGAGGAAAGGCTATTGTATTGGCGAGCACTTGGCGGTATTCCATCCAAATTTAGGAGGGCGCATAGCAGTGCCATTTTCCACTCTTTGTGGGGGTGTTGGAAGGAGAAGAACATAAGATCATTCCGCAATGTGGCGAGCTCGCCTATGAAGGTGGCGGCTTTGGTGTGGCAAGAGGTGGCGCAGCGGGCTCTAGCCCACACGCACGATCCAGGAGACTCACAGTTTTGTTTTGCTTGTAGGTTTTTTCCTAACCCAAAATTCTATAAATAACATTCTATTCTATCTAATCGGATGGCGGATACGACCGCCTTAAAACTCAAAAAAAAATGAAAAGTGTACACGCTGCAAATTATGCTACTCTCTCCGTTACAAATATGAAATGTTTTGGAAAATGAATGGTGATACACGTCTAGATACATGCGATTTAGAAAAAGAACTAAACCAAATTACAATTAGGAACAAATGGAAGTGCCTTTCAAACACGTGTCATCCATGACTGGGTGTCTCTTGCAACAAAGTGAGGGCACCTCGTGGTCCTCCAACCATCATTTTTTCAAGATTGGACACTAAACGGAGCATGATAGTTTTCGAGTTTCCGAGGATGGCACCGGGAACACGCTGACATAATAATCAGACTTTTGGGCGTCTAAACCAACTTGAATTTTCTTGCTTAGGTAAGTTAGGAACTTATATATAGACCAAACAAAGGACTCACCTAATAATAACTGATGAGCCTGCATCCGATAGCTCTGACTCCATGCATGTACCAACCAAGATGACCTAACTTTTGGTCTGAATTGCGTTGTAGCCGTGTAGGTTTCTGAAAAAAAACACATGATCGCACGCACATGCTCCCAATCATTTTACTTAGTCTTATGAAGACATCTTGGTAAACCACATAGCTCAAGTCCAATAGAAGTCTCAAAATATAGCGATTACAGAAAAAATGGAGTCCATCTCCCTCCCACCCTCTACACCATCTGATATCCATAACCAAGTTTTAAATAGCCGGCTATAGCAGCTATAGCCCGGCTATAGAAGCTATAGCCCGGTTATAACCTTTCGAGAGGCTTCGTGCTACCGCTATGATCTTCATAGGCTAAACAGATAATAACCGCTAATAGTACGACTAAATTGATTCAGCCCCGATTCAGCCCCTTAGCTGCTAAACTTCTGGGCGAGGGGCCTAAAAAAGTTGGGCCAAAATTTGTCCGTTCGGCCATATTTCGAATCCAAACTCAACCCCTATGATGTTGTTGGCATGAAATATGTGGACAAAACTACATCATGAACTTGCTTTTACTACATACTAATTGATTTTGCTGGCTATGTAAATTGTAACATTTCATCATACTGAACTGTTGCTACTGAATGAAAGTAATGTGTGAACATAACTATGTGCAATACTCACAGTTATTCGTATCCCTTATGTGACTATGGTAATAATATGTTATGCATCAGTAAATAATTGATATATACAAATATATCTTGACCAAATTTTGAATTTTTATCATTATTTAGCAAAGCGGCTATAAGCCATAGCCGCACTATAGCCCAGCTATAGGCTTTCATAACTTCTGAAATCGCCTGTGCTAAATGCAATAGCCGCCTATTTTAAACTATGGTTTATAGTGCCAATTCAAGACAGTTCTACCCTGTTAATGAAATTGTAGACTGGCAAAATAAATCTGCATGTTATCCTTGTGCGATTTGCAGCAAAATCTGCAAAAAATTAAAATAAAACCATATACCTTTCAACCTAGATTTAACTAAAATAATATTGATAATATAATCAGTAGTAGCGAGCAGAAACTATATACCATGACGGAGAATGGCAATTCGATTTCACACGATGAGCTCATTGATACAAAGGTACCCATTGTCTACCAAGTTTGCAAATATCATATCAGGAGCTCCCATGTATTAAAGGCAATTACATGCGAGTCTTGGAGCTCAGTAAACACACATTAGTGAACCATCAAAGGTACTTCAGATAGGCTTAATGCTGACACAGAATTTGGATTAAAAACACAGCTATAGCCTTCGACCATGTGTTTTTCTGTTGCAAATAATCTACATATACCATTCATGTTTGCACATGCCCATCCTTCAGGAAATACATTTAGAGCAACCATGGTTATTTCTCACTGTAGCATCAACCACATTTTTTTCAGATTACTGGAAGCAAATATTTTTAAGAGACCACAGAGACCATAGTCGCTCCATACACGAAAAGGACATGTACGAGTACAATATGTAACATTTTGGCAAGAAACAGAGATCAGTCTTACCATCTTGTTCTGTTTTATCATTGCAATGTTCATTCTGTGAGAAGTGCTCCTGTGCTTTTTCAGAAGTTTTTTTGCACGAATTTTAAAACAGATCAATGGCTGCGATTAATGCTCACAAGGTGCTATGAATGCTCCGATTGATTTTATCTACTCTGCCCTTGATGGTTGAGTACATTGGATCAGTGGATGCCTACTGAAGCTGATATGAAGTACTTATATGGTTAGAATAAACGATGATGTCGATATGCAGCACTCAGCCTCGGAAATGCACAATCACAAACTGATCATCTAATTGGATGTCTAAATTTACTGTCTGCACAAATAGGATGGTGATATATCAAAAGGCCTCTAGTGTGCCGGAGATTGATATAAGGAATGCATGCAAACTTAGCATATGACCAGAGGCTGGATGGCCATCTACATTGTACATTAAAAGCGGCCTAAGAGCATCTCCAATCGGATTTACATCTAACTTTTTAGATAACTAGCAAGGTGGCCCTCGCAAATGCGAGGGCATCATCTTTAGTGTATTAAATAGGTTTTTGGTTTTTTATGATATTAGAGATACTAAAGTATGATATTCTTAATACGGACACAGAAACCATGATGATAAGTGAAATAATATATGTGAATAATAGTTGGAGCCAATTTAATTTTTGACCAAATATTCATGGGATTTTTTTAAAAAAATGTCATGCACGATTTTATAATAATGTAGGTAGTGTTATTTTGATCTATTTTCACTCCTTTCATATCATTCCTTACTCTTCAGTCTAGCTGATATACAGTCCTACTTTGATATAATTGTCATGCATTGTTTTGAAATATTTTCAAAATTTAAATTAGTTAAACGTTTACTACATGTGCTTTAATCTATACTAATTCTGCGGCACCAAGAAATCATGCCCATCTTGTCATCAACACTCCGTGTTAACTATCAATAGTATCAGTATACCCCGCTACCTTAGGTCAATATTTGACAACTTAAACCAAATATGATAAAAAAAATGGTAATGTATGTCCACTGAAATCTTAATGTTTTATGTAATAGCCGAGGAAAGTGTTTTTTTTTCAAAATAGGAAAGGCAAAGAGAATTTTAATCACGGTTTCTTTGTGATCAATAAAGAACCATTCTTAAGACCTATAACAATGCAAATAACATTGTCAATAAAAACGAATCATAGGATATCAAACATTTTCTAAAATTTTATTTCACGTTTTTAATTCAGAACTTAGTGTAGCCTAATATCCAAAGGACCATACACAACTTTATTTTGCTGCCTACGTTTTATACACACTCTTATACAAATGGTATGCCAATCAACATTTATGTGTGGACATTTTCTGCACAATGTCATGCATGCCCGTATCTAGGTAATTTATATATATAGTCTTTGATTCTTGTCACTCTACCACGTTTTTATAGTGATCAAGAACTTCAGCGGTGTATACCGATCCTCATTTATGTTTTACTTTGGCACATCGCCATGTGTGCTTCTACAATGGAGCCACGTCCTTTTTTATATCTAAGCAATCCATGCAACATTATAACATTACAATAATATGCATTGGAATCAAATTTCTAAAAACGACCAAACGGTCAGATGGTTAGCGGAGGTCGTTGTACTTCCAGTTAATCGGAGGTAATTACGTGGTCAGCGTCCTATATACCTCACCAAGACATATTAAGCTTTTGCTTTTGGTGGAATAAGCTTTGTGAATCAACCACTCAGCATGTGTTTTCTAACTATATATGTGGGGGTAGGCATATATATATTGCATTTGTTCAGAAAAATAATCAATTGTTGAATAAATAATTGTTTATTTTAACTTTCTATTGTGTTAGGTGCATCATCAATTAATTAATAGGCATCAAATTTTATGTTGTTTCATGAAACTGGAACACTTTCATTGAGTTTTTATGGGGACATTGATTATAGTTCTTAAATCAAGTCGAGTATATTTTGCACGTGTTCGTGATAAATCTTCATTATCCGAAGAAAAATATGAGCATAGTATTCAAAATTTTGCATTGAACTATTCCTCCGACGTTGTACATGTTGCGGCGAAATCTTTCATTGGTTGTAGAATCAAGCAAACTATTTTTTTTTGTGTTTTTAGCTCGTGTAAACCTATATTCATTGGAGGATGCTTCATGGTTGATGTGTTTTTGGCCAACCGCGTTAATGTTTTTGAGTTGGTCGCTAGGATTAATAATTCTTGAAGGTGAATCCCATACACATCTGCATGTTTGTCTCATGCCTTAAGTGATATGATTTGAGATTCTGAATGTCTATTTATCATTTATTATCCGGTGACCATGAGGACAATTTTTTCAGTTTTGATTTTCCTTTTGTTACGATATCTGGGAATGCTTTCCTTTCCTTTTAAGATGCCACAGTCTGAAATTTTTTTTATCGCGGTTGATAAAACAAAAAATTGTTACCGAACATATTTAAATTGAACGTATTTTTTTTCGAGGAGCGGTTATACGTTCCTTAGTAGTACACGCTAGTGACATGGATTCGAGAAAGCAGTAGTCACGTAGTCAATCAGCAGAGATCAACATGATCAAACTTGATGGAAGAAACACACCAGTTAAAAATAAACAATTGCTTTAGTGCACCAAAGAAGGAAGAAATAGTTTTCAATCAGATTTGAAAGTTGTCTATACTATCGTGGGAATGGTCCCGAAGGCATGGTAGCTTTGCATTAGAAGTTAAAAAGATATGGTGTTGGACAATATTAGTTGGATTACTGCCGCGGATGAGGCGCTCATGTTGCCTACATGTGTGTGCATTGAGTTTTTTTCTTTCTAAAACCTATACTTGTCGGATCCAAGTTAGTGTACGTATTGTCTCCGTTCACTAATTTAAGTCACTCTAACATTTTATGATTCATATGTATTTAGACATAGTTTGTACACATTCACTTATTTAAATATCTATGTAGCTAATGTTGAAATATCTAAATAATTAACGGAGTATATAGATCTTATTATTTTGATTTAAATTCCTTACTATTGATTTAGAATATGTATGCACTTGAGACACTTATTTTGGGACGGATGGAGTATTTATTTAGATCTAACTATCAAAATAACTTTGATTTTGTTATCTAACATCTTTAATTTAATCCATTGATTTTAGAATGTTTAAACACCACAGAAAATCAATATTATGTACCGCAACGACCGATCAGTTTCGCAAATGGCAATGGCCGGTCGGCCGGCCGGTTCGTATATACAGTTTATCGTTTTCTTTTTAAGGCTGCATAGATTACGTGACTATGGGGCTATGGTCGGATGGTTTCTATACGCAGTTTTTTTGTTTTTTTTTCAACGATGCATAGGTTACTTGACTATGTGTCTTTGTATTTTTTTTTTTGTGAGGAACGTCCGGGCCTAGAAAAACTCCTTTTAACCTGATGTTCTACGTAATCCTATTTAACGTGTGGATCGTGTCGAAAGGATAATATAGTTACGTTACTAATATTCTCTAGTTAAATCCTAACCATAGATTTTAGATCTAACCATTAATATAAATTCTAATGATGTGGCTTAACGTGGAGTCTCTGTTACACATCCTTATATTGCTTTTAGTATATAATAGATAATAGGCATTTTCTGCCCTGCTTTAACTTAATAGAGCACCAGGTTCCGAACATAAGTTTTACAGCCGCTGAGGCATACAGCTTCGCCAAAGTGCGAGAGTATAAGACCACGGGGTCGGCCACCCCCAAACAGACCGGGATCTACCAAACGCAAATAAACTTGAGGATTTCTTAGCACAAGCGACGACTAGATCGTCTTTAAGTCCGCTTGCCATTCCCATCAGTGCCTCCCTATCGTGCTGCTTTGACAGCCTGGTCTGAACTTGGATAAACAGTGTTCGAAAGGTTAATTTCAATCATATGTGATTGTCTAATTTGTACTACAAGTAACATTATAGAAATTTTGCTTTATTTCTGTGACAACAATGCATACACACAATTCTTTAGAAAGAATCTTATGTCGGCAACCGAATGACATGTACTATATACACCTTCCTTTGTTTCCAGTTTCAGTAGAATTCAGCATGGCATGCCATCTTATATGGAGTAGTATCTTACATTTTTCCTACTCTTGCGTTATGTAAATCCACCAACCAAGATCGATGGCCCAACTCTGGACAGGAAAAAAGACAGATCTGAACTCGATCGAAGGTAGTAAAAAATGAGCATCTTAGAACAGACACTGGCCAAAATCTGTCCAATAGGGTCGTCTCTCGAAAGAAAACTAGCGATCCAACATCATGCATGTGCTCTCTTCTTCTTGGCTTCTTCTCCCCAGCAAACAAAATCAAGTGCCTTATCGCTGGCAAAAGCTCGGCGTGATGAACAGGTGAACATTACTGTATGGTTGAGCACCTGAGCAATTGCCGATGAGTCCATCGATCCCATAAGAATATATTCGATTCTAGGAATTGTTCGCATGCATGCAGAGACGTTGAGCCTTCGCCTGTAAAGTGCAAATCCACGGCCGTCGTCACATGTCCTGGCAGCCGGGAATATCAAATCTGGCATAGATTAGTGCATGTTGATCGAGCAGCAAGCTCTTTAGGTTGGAGGCCACGCTCTGATCAATCTCTTTATGTAGGAGTATAAGAGACCTACTGATTCCAATTCGTTTCAGAGTGTCCAGAAGGAGCGCAAGAGATCTCCTGCTAGCTCCATCGATCCTGGCAAGAGAGGTGGGGGAGATGGCTATCGTGGGGCTCATCCCGTTCGTCTACGCGGCGATCAAGAAGAAGCGGAGGTCGACGGCAAGGGCTGCCGACCACTACTACGCTGGCCCTCCCGCCGGCGGCGCCGCCTGGGGGCACGAGCACGCGCGTGGCGCCTCCTACCAGTATTCGCAGAGCTGCCACTTCGCCGTGTGCCCTTCGCCGGACGACGAGGTCGTCGGTTTCTCGTCCGGGGACTACGGCTCCGCTCGCCATCATCCGCCACGCAAGGACAAGGATCTCTCACGCTCGCGGGAGCTGATTCAGGCGGATCGCCACAAGCGCGCCACCAGCGTGGCGCCTGCGAGCGGGTGGGAGAAGGAGAACGCGCGCCTCGACTGCGGCCACCAGTCTCAGAGCTGCCGGTTCGCCGTGCTGCGTCCATTTTTGCCGGTCCACGAGCCCGTCGTGTCGCGCGACGAAGGCGCCTCCGGCGGCTCTCCAGCGCAACCGGATGATCTCTCGCGCCAGCTTCTTCTGCCGGCGCCCAGCCGACGCGACGGCCTCGCCCCCGGCGCGGCCCAGGGACGGGAGCACGCGCGCTCCGACGGCAGCGCCTACGGCCAGTCCCAGAGCTGCCGCTTCGCGGTGCGCCGTTCGGCAGCCTACGAGCTCGGTCTCTCGCGTGACGAGGAGTACAGCGCCGCCAGCACGTCGCCGGAGGACCTCTCGGGCAGGCAGCTCGTTCCAGCCGGCCGGAGGGAAAACGGGCTGTCCAGGTCCCTGAGGTTCAGTAGCATGCGCGTGCTCGCATGGGTCAGTCCGTCAGTGGCGTCTAACAACACGGTGCTACGTTCTGTCGAGCAGCTTATGAGCAGTGACAGGTCACTGAAAACCGGCGCGTGGTGAGCGGCGAGGCGAGGGAGCTTGACGTGCCGGTGCCGGGCCTTGAGTTATGCTCTTCGGGGAAGTCTTTGTCGCAGTGAGGTCGAAGCTGCAAGCCGCGAGGGGTCGTCTGGTGAGCGGGAGCGGGAAGGATGTGACTCATGGGGAGGACGAAGCAGCGTCCCCGGACAGCGGGTGGTGCGCCGGCCGGCGAGCTATGTGAGCGTGCGGCGTACTGGGAGTGTGTGTGGCTGATGTGGCTCCGGCAGTCTTTCGCCACCATGTCTGCTATATATCGAACTTGCTATGGTTATTTTGGGTGTGGCTGAGTGCCTGTGAGTATGTTCATATGTTGGCATGTGGCAGTGTTTTGACCCGTAGCCACCATGTCTCGTTTTTTATTTTGTGCCCACTGTCTGTGTCCGGCCATACAGTTTTTTTTTCTGCTGGAAAGCCTTTCGGCGTATTTTATTGATCTTTAAGCACAATTACATCATTTATCAAATTCGGTAAAATAAAGCTAGGGGATCATCGTCCCAAAAACAATCAATCTGTTGAGTATAACTATGCCTAGCCAAAGAATGCGCTACCACATTGGCCTCCCTATTACAATGTTCAAAAATTCTGCAGTCGTCGAAAATCGTCGCTGAAGTTGTTGATGAGAAACAGGGACGGAGCCAGGAAATGAGTATGAGGGGGGCGAGGTTAGACTTATCAGTGTGTGTGAGTTTATGAGGGGGGCAAAACTAGCTATACCAGCATAAACATAGAGCAATCATGGCTAATACTAGTAAGAAAACCGTGATCATAGGGGGTGCGTAGCCCCTGCTCATCCCCCTTCCTCCATACCTGATGAGAAACCACCCTCCTTCATAGTCTCACTTACCTGTACATTGTCCGATTGGATAATAAAATTATTTGAACCAAGATGATGAGCCAAACTCAGCCCCTCTCTCAGCATATAGGCCTCTGCCATGAAAGAATCGGTTACAAAATGAATCTCCCTGCAACTTGCGATAAAGAACTTCCCTCTACTGTCTCTCCCTACCACTCCCATACCTCCTTTTCCATCCTCAATATTATAGGCCGCATCCACAAGTATTTTAATTGTGTTTTCAGGAGGACATGGCCATGCTTCCTTCTTTTTTCTTAGTGTTTCTTTCTTTTTCTTTACCTCCTTTTTCTGTTTTTTTTTTGTTTGGAGGGAAGCTCGTTTGTTTTCTTTTTTTCTAACTGTTTCTTTTTCAACCGTTTCTCTTTACTTGTAATTCTCTTTTTAGTGGGGTAAACACGGATACATTTTTATTTTTCGTTTTTTCTATTCTCCTTTGTTTCTTGTTCAGTTTTCTTTTTTCGATAATACACGAAATAATTTTGTGAAATAAAGCGAACACGTTTTTGTAAAATAGTGTGAACATGTTTTCGTAAGAGGTGTGGATTTTTTAACACCATGGAGATTTTGTTTAGAGTACGTGAACACCTTTTAGTAACTTGAAAATGTTTTAGTAATTTGAATACTCCCTCCATACCAAAATAACTGTCTCGAGTTTGGCTAAAAGTGGATGTATCTTTCTACTTTTTTCTACTTTGAGTGCCCATAGGAGGGAATTTTTCTTGACATGTTACATGTGTAGATACATCTATTTTTTGACAAACTCAAGACAATTATTTTTGGACGGAGGGAGTATTATCAACACTCACTCAACATTTTTAAGTAGATTGTGATCATTTTGTAAGCACAAAGACTATCTTCATGCTATAATAAAGGATAAACTACAAACCTTTTTTCAACATAATAATGTTTTAGAAAATTAACGAGACAGAGATAAAAGGAAAACAAAATTGTGAAAAAATGGGGAAAAGAAAAAGGAATAGAATCACATGGCTCGCTCGCTAGGAGGACTCGGGCATGCCGTTGCGCGCTGGACCAGGCCCATGTAGCGACACGTGAGCGAGGTGAGCCTTCCGGTCGCTTTGAAGCGACACATAGAGGCCACGTGAGAGTTGCAATATTAGAACATCGGCCCATACAAGAAACCTGACAAAGCCAAGAGATACTGTTGATGCAAAACTCTCAACAACAAAAAATGGTTGATTCAGGAGAAGAGTTGTCGCACGCAGTGACGTAGGTCGACGGCCCTCCACGGCTCCACCTGAGAACCCGCAACCGATTTCGGTTAAGAAGCTTAGCCCATGCTGGCGACTGGAGAGACCGAGAGAGGATGATCGTGGTATGCCACTACCACAGATGTGGAGCTTCTCGTGCTCACATGCAGGGTCATCGTTCTCCTACCGCTCGTTGCAAGCATCGACAGACAGAAC
The DNA here is from genome assembly GCA_026929855.1 of Poa annua. Taxonomy (NCBI): domain Eukaryota; kingdom Viridiplantae; phylum Streptophyta; class Magnoliopsida; order Poales; family Poaceae; genus Poa; species Poa annua. The sequence goes on along the minus strand of CM049439.1, from coordinate 67,631,604 downwards.
CCATCAATCATGCTACGTATAATTGCTAATGCTGTCAAACAAATGCACAAAGTCAGAACTACAATCCATCCTCTAGCTTCTCCCAGTATAAGATGCCAGTTCATTTCAGCTCAGTCTCATCATTCAGATAACTATCTAAGTAACCAAACAGACAAGGATCTAATCCCATGCATGATCCTGCTACTCTGCTAGCTATAGCTGCTTCAGATCGGCGGAGCTGGATCGACCCGCGCCGGCGATGGAAGGGATCTTCCCTTTCGTCTGCTCCGCCTTCAGGAGGCGGAGGACGAGGGCGCCGGACAGCTACGAGCGCCTGGTCGTCCCCGGTGGTGCGGCGGACGCGCGCTTCGACGTCGCCGGCGCTTACCAGTCGCGGAGCTGCCGGTTCCCCATCAGTCGACGTCCATCCGCCGACGGGCTCGGTATCTCTCACGACGACGATCATGACAGGCCGCGGCCGGAGGAACTGGCTGGTGAGCTGTCTCCACAGTCCGGCGGCCGGAGCGGGCGCGGGGTGACCACCAGGTCCCGGAGGTTCAGCAGCATGCGCGTACTCGCGTGTATCGGTGGCCCGTAAGATACGCGCCGCTGCTCCTGTCTGCTCTCCGTAGTCCTTGTTAGGCCATGTACTGTACAATGCAAGCTGTTTTGATAGGTGCTTATAAAAATAAACCAAACGTTTTCATAAGCACCGGTGACTATTTCTATATGAGGAGTGTCTAGCTAATCATTTGTCTAGTATAAATAAGCACAGGTGCCTAGGTAAAAACCAGTTTATTTTCTAAGCACCTCTTATAAACACCTTGCATTGTACATGTCCTTAGGAACCGAGAGGCGATTTTCTCTACCGTAAGGCCTTGTTCGGTTATCCAATGTGTAAACTAACACCACGAGACGGTTGGGTGATCCACACCCCTCCACCCGAATCACTGGGATCGAATATCCGTCCAAATTCTCAATCCTCTGTGTTGTAATGCTCGGTTAATCCATCTTGAATAGGAGCTAGTGCAACATGCAGTTTTTATGTGAGCAACAACACCAGTAGCATAAGTAAAACAATCTAGGGAAAATTGGTTATTTACCCAGAAGCTAAGCAGCCTTGGATTATCTAACCAAAGTTGACTCAAAATTTGTAAAATACCCAATATGTACATGAAAACAAAATAAAGATTCAATAGGGATCTGAAAGCAATTATATGCCTGCCCATGATAGATACTCCCTCCGTTTCAAATTAGATGGCTTCTATTTGTACAAAAGTGGATGTATCTAGATATGCTATAAGTCTAGATACATCCACTTTTTGACAAAAAGAAGTCATCTTATATGGAACGGAGGGAGTAGATTGGATCTCAGTATCTCGCGTCTCCTCCTGTTTATGACTTGATTGTATAGGTCTGTCCATAACCGATCGATTGGATCTCAAGTCTCGTGTAAATAAGGTTCGGGTTCATTTACGCGACACCGCCGGCGCAGGGAGTAGTCAACCAGCAATGGTCGGATCTGCTCATGACCAACATCGCTGGCGACCGCGCCATCCGCCTGACAATTCTGCTCGCAACTACTCGCGGCGCAAAACAGAAACCTTAAACAGAACTACATATTTTCTAATTTTGACGGGAACAAACTAGTGTTCTTCGCCGATTCATTTCACAGAGGAGTTCGTTACCGATTCACACATAATGTACATAAACCTACACTAATCCAAAAGCTAATCTACTCCTAACTCGTCGCCGCCCATAACCCTACTGCCAAAAATCGGCTCGCCGGAACCTCAGGTGTGGCGGCGACGAGGTCGAGTCCGAGGAGCTTCAGTCCTTGTGGCGGGCGAGCTGCGCCTCCTTCTTCTCCGCCTCGCGCATCGAACGGAGCAGGACGAGGGCGATGACGGAGTCGACCATCTCGTCGGGGACCGAACGGAGCAGTACGAAGGCGTCCGGTGGAAGAAGAGGAAGTGGCGCGGCGGAGGTACTCGCGGCGGCGGCGCTCGAGGTCGAACTCCTCAACCTAGCGTCTGAAGCACGACGGCGGGATCAGACTGCCTTTCTTCAGGTATTTCTTGGCAAGCCGCTTCCGCCCGGCGTCGGCGCGGACGAGCTCCTTGTGCTTCTCGTCGGAGAAGTCGTCGAATCTTCTCGTTGGACCGCTTGGGTGCCATCCGTCGGCTGCTGCGGCGGATCGACTGCAGCAGCGGTGGATTGCTCGTCGGAGAAGGCGGGGGCGGGCAGAGGATTTCTCGTCAACAGCGGCGGAGGATAAGGTTTTGGAACGGGGAACGGTGAGGAACCCGACATAAATAGGGTTCGTCGGTTCTAATCTACGGGCGCCCTTATCCCCTTTACGTGCCGGCCGACGTTTACGGGCTCTGCTTTCGCGCAAAAAAAAGCTCGACCCGTAAAGTCGCCGGAGTTTTAAGGGTTTCCGCCTTTTTAAGGTTTCTGTTAGAGATGCTCTAACGTACGTAGCAGATAATCTTGCTGATCGCTGGCCGCTGCAGCACACCGGCCAGTCCCCAGCAACTCGGTACCGGTAGCAATGGAGATGGGGAGCTGTATCGAGGAAAACCAAGAACTTACTTCCCAAAATACGCGGCAAAAAACACACCAAGAACGTACGTTTCCCAACAATTTATATGTAGCCCTACGAAAACTGTTGTGGGAACCGCATTGAACGTGTTCTAGCGTTTTAGCGTTTTAGTTCTTCTTTTTGCTCTTCTTTTCTTTTCCTTTTTGTTTACCTTGTTCATCCACGGGTGCACCCTGTACCTTTTCCTCTGCTAATCAACGGAAGCCAGCAATTGCTGGAACTTTCAAAAAAAAAAGAACGTACGTTTCTGATTCAGTTGTTTTTAACACTTAAGGGCTAAGTACTGATTTTATTTGCATTGAAATCCTTGAAGAATATTTTACCAATTGACGGTCAACTTTGGGTAGATAATCCAAAGCTGCTCAACTTCTGGGTAAATAACCAATTTTCCCAACAATTTATATGTAGCCATCCAATCCATTATGCCAACATAGTAGTTTTTTTAATCGAGCCACATTTTACATTTAAAACCTCTAGAATACAAATTCTCCTCATCAGTGATCTAGCTCAATCATGCCGTTGGAGCAGGCGCCTCGCCGCTGGCCCTAGCCTCAGTTCAAAATAAGCGATCATGCAACCAGGGAGATCAACCATATAATGGTGCTTGCAGATGCCGGGAGAAGGAAGAAGAGTTAAAACTTATGGGATGAGCCGGCTGTGGTAAAAGGTTAGATATGCATCCTGAGAAGGTAGACAATGTGTTCGTGTTGGTCGTAGGATGTGTATTTTGTAAAAAAACGTAACTCAATGATTTTGATAAGTATGCTCTTAATGATATTTCATTTTAGATTTATCAAGGACATTCAAAACAAATAACAAAGTTTACATGTGTTCCTCAAGTCAATGGATCAGATTAGCACTATCCATTCTCACTTTCAAAGAATATAAATAAATATTCTTAAGACACTGGATCAAGTTTCCTGAAACCAGAGACAGAGCTGGCACAGAGGCGCTAAGTTCAGCTGACCCCGATATAACTTAACATATCTTTACTAAATTACACTACTGGTGTGATGTCTGTTTTAGAAAGATGACCTCAGTAAAATAGTGGTAACATATAGTAGCTGAACCCGTTGCGATTATTTTCTAGCTTCGTCCCTGCCTGAAACACAAGCCACTTATCGGGCCTCTTTGGATTACAGGGTTGAAAAACACAGGAATAGGAAAAATATAGGAATCTGGCAGATTTACTACTGTAAAACAAAACACGGAAAAATACAGGTAAAATATATGAAGAGAAAAAACACAGAAAAAGTGTCTCAATCCTATGCGGTTGAGTCTAAAAAGGAGATTGTAGTGGATGCTTAAATTCCTATGCAATGGATGCATAGCAATCCAATCCATAGATTTATTTTTGCGAGTTAATCCATAGAATTTTGATAGCACCATTCGTTTAAATCAAAGAAATTCATAGGAAAGAAAATTAAGTATTGAAATCCTATGAAAATTTTAGGCCTAATAAACAAAAAGAAATGAACAAGACGGAGAGAGCCAGGGAGGTGGTTTTACGCATTTTGCCACCGTTCGCCACCTGCCTGCCATGCGCCCGTGGGGCCCACCTGGCCCCGCTGACACGTGGCCCCACCGCTCAGGAACCTCTCCTTCCTCGTGTCCGGCCCCAACCCCCACCGACGAACACAACAGAAACCCCGAAGCCGTCCACCTGACCTCCGCGCAGCCATGGCAGCGGAGCGACCCGTGCGGCTGGTGCTGGATGCGTCCCTCCTCCTCCTCGATCCCGTCGGGGGCTGCGGCGCAGGGGAGGTGGCGCTGCGGCCTGGGGCGGAGGCGCTGCTGCGGCGGCTGCGCTACTCCAATCTCGGCGTGGTATGGGCTCGGCTCTTGTACCGTTCGTGCGATCCGCGGTTATAAGTGTTAGGATTAGTACCCTGCCTGCGGTGCTGTTTACTGGAGGTCGTTGCTGATTGAATCCTCTTGCGTTTTTTTTCCAGGCAATTTGCTGTTCGGAGGAAATGCCAACTAATGTGGTCTCTGTTCACCCCCATTTTGAACTTTTCTTCTAATTATTCAGTTTGATTCGTCTCGTTATATGCATACTTTTTTATGATGGAACCGCCCAGAGTATAATTCAAATAAAAGTGCTTACTATTTATCATTCGTAAGGCCCGCGATAACTTTAGATCTTTTGGCACTTCTCGTCTAGAACTTTGGTAGCCAACATATTTACAGTCATTCATTAAGCCACTCCAGATGTTCCCAGCTTATGCCCCAACAAACTCAAGATGTAGCTTGATAATACATGATGATTTTTGTTGCAAAACAGCAGGCTGGATTTATTTTCTAATGCTGCAATTGCGCTGATCACTCTTGATATCTGAAAAGGTATTCGTTTGGTACCCAGTGTGCAGTTAAAACTTGCAATATTTTTGGCCAAAACTTTTCCTAACTCTCAGTCTTCTATGCTAATATCTTATATTATCCCCTGTGAAATAAAAGCCTGCTGTCGCATGTCTGCAACAATCTATATTCCCATTATTCTAGAAGGCACTGTGTTGTAAATTTGTTATATCATTTGTAAAGTAGTATGCACTTACACAGGGCTTCTCTGTTGCTTTTATTAGTCAGATTTTCTGGAAAAGACATCAAACTTGCACTCCTTTGGATATACATTATTACATGCTCCAAGTGGGAATCATTTACTAGAAGAGTCGATGTTGGAATGGAGCAGATCAAGTTCTTGTTTTTATGCTACTTCCAGACTCGATGAAGATTTATTTTCTGAACTTCAGAGTCATAACTGGACAGTTATTGTGGTAGGTAAGCATACATTAGGATGACATGGTAATAATCCTTACATTCTGTTTTCAATTAGTGGTTTTGCATTGGCACATTCGTGATATATCCGCCGTGTGACTCATGCTGTTTTACGTACTGGAAGAAGGTGCTAAACTGCTGATATTATCGCTGAGGGGGCTACTGATATTTTTCTTTTGATCCAGATTGTGGACGTGGAACAAATGATTCTGGAGTTGTAAATATTGGCAAGGTTCAAGAGCTGCTTCTCACTTTGGCTACTTTAATAAAAAAGGTTAAATTGCTATTTTTGTCTACTTAGGCATTTTCCTTGTATTGGTGTTGTGCCGTAACTTTGAATTTACAAGTGTTCTTTTGTTCAGGAAATAGCTAGCTCATCTGTTTTGATGGTTGGCTATGCAATGAAAGAATCACGTGAACAAGACTTCGTCAAGGCAAGTTTCTTAAAGTATGTTACTGAGTACATAGTATTTGATCTGTGCTGGTACATCATTATTCCTATGTTGCTTGCAGAGAGGAGCATTCCCCCTTTATCCTAGTAAAAACGGGCTTATCTTTGTCCCACTCTCATTTGAGATTCCTTTAGCTTCCCAACTTCATGAAGTTGATATGATCCTTCACAAAATGACGGATGAGATCGTCAACATTGATCCAGATTGCTCCATCAGTTTTCCCAAAGGGATTTCATTTTCTGCAGGAATGTCTGAAATTATAAGGTAGTAAGATATCCAGGAGGCAATTCAATGAATTTACTTGTTAATTTTTTCATACATATCTTTTTCACTGAGCCATGTTTTGTGGAGTCTTGATAGTAATTTTTATATACTGAAGGATTGCATTGGAGCAAGCCAGTTTTTTAACAAGTGCTTAGAATGCAGTATAAAACACAGTACAAAGTTTTTAGCTTGTCTTCTGTCAAAATTACTACCATTTAGTAAAGATCAACTTGTTCCTTATGCTTCACAAAAAAAGAATGGATATTGTAAGGGAAAAGACAGATTGGCGCTCAAGGTTATTTTTGAAGGAGCATATGTGATGAAAGTTTGATGTGAAGACACGTATGTGGGCTATCTGTATCAAAGAAACAAATAACAAACAAATATAATGGTGTCCCTTTTTTATGCATGTGCATATGTATATGATAAGTTGCTTGATAATGATTGAAACTTTCAGTTCACTGTTTTGAAAAGTTATTTGATACGTGTTCACTATAACCCTCTTTGTTAAGCAGGTTTATGGAAGAGTACCCCGATTTTTGCGTCATTGACCCATTCAAAAATATTTCCCCATTGTTGGACCGTCTTCAAATTCAAGAAATTCTAGTCAGATTGCAAGAACATGGCACTGAAGGAAGGCCCAAACTCCGAGCACCACATTCTTTGAAGGTCCTTTTATCTGAAATACACTTATGCAGAAGTCAGACTTTAGTGCATTTGTACTGTGTGTTACTGACGTATACCATCTTTATATGCTCCTGTTTTCATGCACTTCTGGAGAGCATTTATGTGTCTTGCATTTTGCATTAGTTTACCTATGATCAACTGTATTGCTTATTGAGTTTGCTTGCTATTTTGTAACACAGGTAAGGAACTTCTATGGCAGTGAATTACAGAAGCAACTGGTGGAAGCTAATTTATCATTTCCACTCATCGTGAAGCCACAAGTAGCATGTGGAGTTGCTGATGCACATAATATGGTAGCTTGTTATCTTGTAGTATTTACATTCCAATATCAATTGAATGTTAGGGTATGCATGAATTTCAATTATATCATCGTCACCATTCCTATGAAGATGGTTAGGCGGGCTCATTGTGCTACTTAATCCCTTCTCAGTCATAGTTTAATTTGCTTTGCTTTTTAGTCTTACATCTGAATGAATGAATTTCTGCAGGCACTACTTTTCCAAATCGAAGAATTTAGCAACCTTAGTGTGCCTCTTCCGGCTATTTTACAGGCACGCCTTTCTGCTTTCCCCCCCTCTCATGATCTTGCAGGGATATATAGTAGTATGTATGTTCTGACGATCGATCATTTTGCATCTTCACCCTACAATAGTATGTTACTAACTTTTCGCATCATTATGTACTGCAACTTTGACACCTTTAGGAATCTCATGTTGACTTCCTGTCCTGTTGAGCTCTGTGCTTCAACTTCTCACTTCACTCAGCAACTATGTACCTATTAACTCAGTTCGCGAGCTGAAATGTGTAGATTTTATTTATGTGATGTAGGAATACATTGATCACGGATCCAAGATATTTAAATTTTATGTAATTGGAGACAAGGTTTTCCATGCCGTCAAAAACTCTATGCCCAATGCAAGTTTACTAAAATCATCATCAGGAGATGAACCTCTGACGTTTAATAGGTACACTACGGAAAGTTATATGTATTGGCATATACTGGATGCCCTTCACATTCATCTGTTGAATTTTACACTTTGATGCCAAGTTAATAGTTGAATTTTTCTGCGCAGTTTGAAGACTCTTCCAGTGGCTACTAAGGAGCAGCTACTGCAGAACAGGGTACAAGATAACAAATCTCTGAACATTGATATAGTGGAAGAGGCTGCAAAGTTGCTAAAGGAATCACTTGGATTAACAATATTTGGATTTGACGTTGTTGTAAGTGTATCTTGTGTCTCATCCCTTATGGATAGGTTTTAGAATTCAGTACAGCTAAAGAAAGAGCAACTTCTTCCCAGTGGAAGTCTGGAACACTTCCAGTTGCCGTCTTGTCTTCATGTATCACATTCTGTTTCGGATTTTAAAAACCAGCATTTTGATATTGCAGGTTCAAGAGGGTAGCGGAGACCATGTCATAGTGGACCTAAACTATCTTCCCTCTTTCAAAGAAGTTCCTGATTCCGAGGTGATGCCTGCGTTTTGGGATGCAATCAGGCAGTCATATGAGTCAAAGAAAGGGAAGGCGCAAACTTAGTCAACGCATCGATAAAAATCACCGCTCCATGGTGCTGATCTCACTAAGCCATGTAGAAGCGGTGGCTTGTCACCTAGAATCGTAGAGTACCGTGAAACTTTGCTGGCAGAGATGTACACAATAATCCGGGAGTGAAAACAAAAATAATGCTCAAGTGTGTATCAAATACATTGAGTTACTACTACTGGTAGCTGGATGAGCGTATAACCATGTAAATCTCCTCCGTTTGTTGTATGTTGTATGATAAATGTGAATGTCAGAGACACCCCACTACAATGGATCTGATATGATTACTGCTACTTTGCATGCGCCAGCAACTTGTTGATGTCGGTTGACTCGGTTCTCTTTATATCTGTTATTATGTTTTTGTTTCTGAACTGCATCATCAGGGTACAGATAGATGCGACATGTTTCTTCAGAAAAACTGCTTTCTTTATGAAAGACAAACAGAACAGATTTGTGCCAGGTGGAGGACAAGGAGAAAGCAACACTTAACAAATGAATCATTCATTCTAATAATGCTTTCCATTCTGCTGCATCTATCTGTCCCTTTCACCATCACATTTGTTACATTTGTGCAGATCGCGTGGAGCTCCAGGGAAAGTTTCAGGATTGCCGGCACTTCGTTAGGCCCTTAAGTATTCAGGTAAGCTGTTGTCACACTGTATGCAATATATGTAGCCTGCCCTCCCTGTGCCACAGCACCTTCTCTGGCTGGTTACTCCCTGTGCTAAGCTTGTGCGCCCTGTCAACTGGTAGCATGGATCGCATGAAGAGGGCAGCCGGCATGGCGTGGGGCGCATCTGCAGCTCCACCGAGGAAAGGCGAAGACGAGAGCCTGGTTCTCTTCGGGGAACTGTACAGGCATGATCAAGAGAAGGATGTGAATCTCCTTGAACCGATGTTCTCGGTGGAGTTTGAAGCTATCCAAGGTCGGATTTTCTTTCTTCTGTTTTTAGTAACTGAGATCTTGAGTAACTGATTTTAGCAGATGACTAGCTTGATCTAGGGAACTAAATACTCCCTCCGTCCCAAAATAAGTGTCACACTTATTTTCGGACGGAGGGAGTACACATCTTTGCTTGGAAGATGGATGATCTGATCAGGGTGCTTTTGTTTACTGAATATAGGAGACCGCCGTATGTACAAACTCGCATCAGGGAAGAGAGATTACCTCTTGACAGATGGAGAAAAGCACGACTATGACTGGTAAATATGGATGCTGCTTGTAGTTAAAACCATGTACCTATCCTCTCCACTGCCTATTTTGAAATAAAATAGTTCATTTCAGGCTCAAGACTCCTCCAGCCACCCCGCTGTTCGCCTCCCTTGAGATGGAAGCTGATTCCTGCCAAATGGTTTTTCAGAGGGAGCTGCCTATCCTTCAACCAGTTAAAACTTCAAGGGTATGATGACTCTTGACTCTTCACAGTAATAACATTTTGCAGCTGTACCATGCGTTGTAGAACAAAAATCGTTATAGATATTGAAGTAATTCACCTTCACCAAGTTGAAATATCGCCGCATAAGATCAGTTCCTTTTCTAATACAACACAGGTGACCGTGAAAGTTATTGCCAAGCTAAAAGGGAGAACCTATATTTTTTTGTAATTTATCCATCTTTTCCATTGACCTTGCTTTTTGACATTGTGAAACTTTGACAGCTCTCAGGAAAGCCAGAGGCACCAAGTAGCAGTACATCAACAAAGTCTGAATCTCCTACAACGTCCAGCTCCTCAAAGTCCGCCACTCCAACAGCGAGGCCGAACTCTTCATCAAAGAAAACACTCACCACCAGAGGATCCCCTGCCTTCTCCAAGGAAGAGATCCCAGCTTACAAAATAGATAAGCGATCAAGCTACACACCTCTGGGAAACAGGCAGCACACTCCAATGGTAGTTCCCACCACCGACCCCAAAGCAGCCAAGAAAACCTCTTCAGGCAAAAAGCCCACTGTCCCGGGCAGCACAAATGCAGCCAAGAACATCGTCGACAAGCCGCTAATGAAGAACACCGCAGCGACTGCGCCGAGAACTCGTACCAAGGACCCTTCGATCGGTACAAAGGATCCGACGGTGGATGCTGGCAATGGTGGCGCCACAAGAAGAGGATCACGTCAAGCTGCTGCGGCAACAGGCACCGGCAAGGGTCCTTTGGTTCCAATGGCGGAAAGAGGAAGGAGCAGAGGTGGCAGTGAGCCGGCTACCGGTAACAGTATCCGCGTCGCTGAGGCCGTGACGGGGAAGGGGAGGAGAAGAGTTGGCGGGGAGAAAGAGCAACAGAGGCAGCAAAAGCTTGGAAGCCATGCGAAGAAGCTGGTAGGTTAGCTGCCCTGGCATTCAGCATCCTGGCTTTAATTTTCAGCGAGGAGATAGTAACATTTAGATTTTTGAAAGAACTTCTAACTTGCGTTAATCTATGCAGAATACTGTTAATTCGAAAATTTGTTCAAATTTGGTAGTGGAGATTTGCACCATGTAGATTTTTATTTTCATCACGTAGACAAATGAACAATCTTACATGCTGAGCAGCACCAGAACAAAATCATCATTCGAACAAATCTACATGGTCAGAACCATGTAAATTTGATGTGTAAGCAGCAAAAAAACACCATTTGAACAAAGCAGCTACAAAATCAACTGATTAAGGGTGGGCCTCGGTGAATTATTTCTCTAGTTGGTGAATTGTATGCGACGTGAGTTGAGGTGGATGGTATTAAAATCTAGAATGACAAATTAGATTTACGAAATCTGAAACATCCTCAAGAACACCAAAAAATCATGTGGAGGGTGTGTTACAGCATATGGGGATTGCTCAACTTCTTTCCATCAGTTAAGATTTTTGGTTCTTACTGGTTGATGTATAAAACTTAATAATTTCAACAAGATAAAACAAGAAACATACCTTTCTAAGGTGATTCTAATATTTATATTTGCAAGGAGATGATTCTGATGGCCAGCTTTTTATCTACGTGTGATCGTAGTATATTTTATAAACTTCCTGGACGATATAGAATTACCAAACCCTATAAAATGGCTATTTTTTTTAAATGACATTTTTCTTTTCACAAATTCGAAAAATAATGCACGGTCTAAAGAAATTGCAGAAATAAGACATGCCTAATCAGCCACGGAGTGGCCGATAGGTACTAATCAGCCACAGCATGGCCGATTAGTCCCATACATGATTTAATCAAGCTAGCTTTTGCAGCACCAGCTTTTGCACCTACTCGGCTTAGATTTGGCCGACTCACCTGGCCGGCTACGGCGTGGCGGAGGGTGTATTATTTCTATAAATTTTCAAAAACGTATATTATTTTCCAAATTTGTGAAAAAAGGATTATTGAAAAAATAAGCTATAAAATGCGACGAAAACCTGCAGAGCCGTCCACGCAACCCATGGCCGATGATGGATCCATCCACATCTTCACTGGGACTTTAACTTCTGAAGTTTTGATTCTTGAACTTTCAGTTTTGTCCGCACCGGGAGTCCGCCCCTGTTCCCCTTGGCATCTGATTTGGCAACACCTGATTGGCTCTGACCTCACCTCACCAGCTCACCTCACTTCACGATGATCTCCCGGTGTCGTTTCTCGAACCAAATGGTCAACAAAACTGCAAAAAAAGTGTAGCCACACCATGTAAAGTGTGGCAGCATCAGGCTGTTCTGATATTCTCCAGTCAAAGTCGAGAGAGTGATGTCTCACAAAAATCCTTTTTGGTCCCAATATATTGTGGTTCTGCAGTCCCAGTGAGACCATAACCACTGTGGAAATATGCTAGTAGTGCATCACTTTCTCTCTTGACTCGTGTTGCACAAGATGAACAACCATGGCCACAGAACTTTGACAAAATGGCAATTTATTCTACTATACTGGTGTGTATATATAACTGTAAGGTTTGTCATCATCATCCATAGTGGTAAGCACAAGACTACAAGAGAAAAAACATCTTGCTTCACAGATACTCCTATATATATAGTGCCTATAAAAAGTGGCTGGCTGGAACCATTCTACACAGGTACAGCTGCCAAATATCTCGAGTCAAGTCCGCTGAATGCCGTGGAGTATGTGGCCTCGGGGCAAACGGGCTTCTGTATATACAGGACTCGACCGCAAGTGCCGTCATTGACTCATCATCCCTACAGCGCGTACATCCTCTTGTTTCCGCTGGTCAAATCTAACTCTGTGTCCGAGTCAACTGATATGGACCATGATTGGCTCATGGAGGACCTCCTGATCCTCCTCATGCTCTTCTCTTCCATCCTGTGGGTGATGATGCAGTAGCACATAGAACCGATAGTGGATAGCATGATCACGGTGCCGATCACCATCGTGCACCAAGCCAGCCACTCATCATTGCGGCCCACAACGACATATGTCAATGCTATGAAGGCTGCTGATATGCAGAGGCACGCGAGCCACATCAGCTTGTTCATCACAAACACCATCTTCTGCTTTGCTTTCTGCTCAACAACTATCAGAGAGGTCTGGACGACGACGACCGCAAGCGAGATAAAGAGAGCCAGGGAATCGAAGACCAAGAAGATTATAAAGGCTGGCTTGCTTGCTACCAGTGCTTGCCCTAAGGTCATGCCCGGCTCAGGAGCTTGATCCATGTTCTCCAGAAAATTACCAGGAATGGTGAATATGGACGCAAATGCGACAGTGGCAATAAGTACTGCGACGACGGTATTGGAGTTGATGGCATTGTTTAGCCCACCAATGTGGAGCTTTTGAATCCTCTTCTTGATCTTGTGGACATGCATCTTAGTCTGACGTGTTTGCTTGATCTGTGATTGGACGTCATGCCTGATGTCGCTGACTGTTTGCTTAAGCTGCTTGGCTGATTTCGGAGGATTCGCTTGCTCTTTTACAGTTACTCCACCTAGCTCTCGCAGAATGTTAACGAGCTCCTCATTGCCTTGTTTCTCTGCAATTGCAAAAGCAGTCTCTCCAGCTCTATTGACAGCATTGATATCAATCTCTTCAATGGATATTAGAGTCTGAACCATCTGTAAGGAATTACACAAATATCAGCAAATGATGCAGGTTCTGAAGTAAACTTCTAAATGGATAAAGTGCATATATCTAAGTGCACTAAAATTCTGGTTGAAATTACTTAAAACTTCTTAAGTATATGTAAGAAAATCCTTCCACTATTTTTAGACATGCTAGACTGTAAATTGCTTTAGAATTATGTTCTAGAAAATCTAACACTGCTGGTTTAAGCAAGCAATCTCTTGCAAATGAACATAGGATGAACAAGAAATAATACGCGACACCAAGTTATTAACACGGGAGAATTGAAATAATGGAGACGAAAGAACATATTTCCGAGATATGATAACTTACAACGGTGTTGCCCTTCCGAGTTGCAACATGCAGTGGCCTGTTCCCTTTGTTATCTTCCAAATGGATGACTGAGACATCAGGCTTCAGTAACTCGAGCAAAATTTCAGCATTCTGGCCTTTCGAAGCCATGTGTAGTGCTGTTTGTCCCTTCCTGTCTGTTCTGAAACCAATCCCCGGATCTTTATTCAATAATGATGCTACCACCTCCACATGGCCCATTCTGGCTGCTGAATGCAAAACTGTCTTCCCATTACTTCTTGCAATCCTGGCAAGGCTTGCGTCTGTATCCAGTAGAAGATTGACAATACCAATGTGGCCCTGAGTTGCAGCGGTGTCTAAAGCTGTGGCATTTACAGAACTAGTGGTCATAGCTAACGCGGGAAATGCCTGCAGTAGCTCCTGCAAAACATCTGCAAAACCGATGGAGCAAGCGATATGAGCAGAATAACTTTACAGATAAAGGTTTAGCAAAAAACACTATATAAATTTCAAGCATCATTATATTTAGGGATCAGGGGTAGTGCGGTGGTTTGCTCTTCTCCAGTGCCTACGTACTGAAAATTACATGGTTTTACTAGTCCGGGGTAGATTGCTGGCAGATAAGAAAACACTAAGAAGCAAAAATTGGTTATCTCACCGTTCAATGTAAGGATATATCAAATATATCTGGTATTTTTGTTTACAATTGCTTCGTTTTGGAAAAATCAACATTATATGACCTAGCATATTGCAAATATGCAAACATCATATAGTATCAAATGTGCGAAATTATACTCAACTTTGCCTGGCAAAACCAGGAAGACAAGGTAGGCTGGAAGCTAGAGTGCTAGACCAAACCAAGCAGATAAATTTCTCAAGCATTTAATGCATAGGTAGTTAGGCTGAAAATGCTTTGGTACTACCCCATGTTCTTAAGGACATAAATGAGGCAAAAACATTCCATTGCAATCACAACGAATTAGGGATTTTTTTCCCAAAGTCAATCAAATACAAGTCATTCTTTATAAGCACAGGCACTCAGCAACTCAGCAAACCCACATACTAAAGAACACCCATTCATCCCCGCAAAAAATAAATAAATAAGAGTTCTCATTCAGACAAATCTAATCATCAAACCATTGACTTGACAAACACAGCTCATTTTGATCAAGCTAATTATGGTTAGTGATGCAAAGAAACAAGTATAGAACTAACCCAGATGGCCCTGTTTTGCTGCAATATGGAATGCATCGAAGCTATTGGTCGCCTTGAGCCCGGCTGACTGAACATCGCAAACCTTCAATATCTCACACACAACATCGACGTGGCCCTTCTCCGCGGAGACGTACAGCGCCGTCTCACCGTCCTGATTCTGGTGGGCAGCCAGTTCCCCCACCAGCTCCGGATCGCAGTCCGCAAAGATCCTCTGGACATGGGCAACATTGCCGGCCCTCGCGGCGAGGTGGAGCGGAGAGTCGCCCCTCTTCCCGGGGCTGTCCTTGCTCCTCCTCTCCTTGAAGCTCTGCTGCCGCTCCATGGACAGGAACTTGAAGCTCCTCTGCTTCTCTATGCCCCGGAAGCTCTTCAGTTTCTCCAGAGCGCCGAGCCGGGTGCCGGGTTGCTTCTCCATCTCCGAATCCAACAGTCTTTCTGGGTTTGGTGGTACTGTCTCAGAAGTCCAAATTATTTTTTTCCAAGATCTTGTTCAGGGGCAGAATCTAGTGAACACCTCTCCAGGTTGGTAGGCCGAACTTGAATTGAAGAGAAATACAGTACCAAGCTTCAGGTAAGATTTGAGCTTATCTTTACAAGATAGAGCGATGATCCTAACGAAACATCAACAAATTAACCAACAACAAAAAAAGAAGAAGCTTCAACTGAAGAAAAAACAGAATCACGAGCAGGAGTTCCTCACCGCAAGAAACGCGAGAACCAGCGCCGGACGGCGGGAGGCAGGGGACCTCCGCAGCTCAAGAATCAACGGAGCAAGTGACCCTGGAGCTCCGAAACCCCCATCTTTCTACATGCACCGGCGAGAAAAGTATCGGGGGATCAAGACGGGACTCACTGGCGGGGAATCTTGGAGCAAGCTGGACGCCTCCAGGGTTTTCTTCCGTCAGTCTCTCTCAATCCCCGGCAGTGGCACGGAGGAGAGGTTCTTCCGCCACCACGGTTGCTGCTTGTCAGCGGGAGAGAATCGAGAGAGGGGAGGAGGAGCACTCCACTGCTAAAAAGGAGGCCGCACACGTTTGCTGGTCGTCGGTCTTCTCCTCTTGATTTCTTTTCCACGCGAGCGAACATTTGTGTCGCTTTGCCGTCTTCTCTCTCTCTTTCTTGCCTTGTAGTACTAAAATTTTTTTGGTGATTAAAAAATAATAACCTTGACTATTATTTCCACCATTTTTCTCTTTATGTGGTCTCGTTCCATTTATTATTCACCACATTAATGATGGATTGTGACATGCTTATCTATAGATAATAATGAGCGAATATTTCTAAATATATTAACAAAAGTATATAGATGATCATGAGAATTGAATTTTGTCCTCGATACTTGAGTATTGCACTTTTTTTTATTGTGCGTGAGTGAATGCACTTAGATTCCTAAAAAAAACCTTGTCATTTTTGTTTCTTTTTCTGTTTTAGCAAAAAAAATGTAAAATTTACTGCCCCACACGACAAATTAGTATCCCCTCTGTCCCAAAATATAAGGCGGCTTTAAGTTTTGTTGGTCAACGATGTATAACTTTAACCATGATTTGTACTTATAACATATTTTAAAAAAAATGAAAAATTACCAGATGAATACAACGATATTATTTATACGTTCTCAATCTATATATTTACGACATATTAGTGGTTAAATTTGAACATAAAAACCCAGCAGAAAAATCAATATGCAAGGGGAATGGTGGCATGTTTTAAAGTGGGTTTTTGTGTGAAAAGTTGTGCATTTTATCTGTCAAAAGTACTTGAGATTACACCTCTACTTCAATCAATCCACTGTCCGATGCATCATGAGCATGGCATGTGTGCTCCAATCTAGAGATTCCCCAAAACAGGATTTTAATTAATATGTTTATTTGCCTTATTCGTTTGGTGTACGTGGTGGCACAATGCACACGGGCATATATCAAAGTTGAGACCAGTGGGTCAGTAGCACATGCTTGATGTTCTTTTGTCTTCATCGATTGGGGATGATGGCCCACTGGCCGCCATGGCTAATCGGCTATCAACATCACCAAATGTGATGCGTTTCCAAGAAAATACATTACAAATATGTGAAAGCAGAAACAAATGGGTATCAAGAATCCCACGCGTTTAATTTTCACAATGACATGATCCATCTATAACGTGAGGTGTTACCGCGGAATCGTGTCGGGTGTCCATCCTGTGGCATGACACCAAGCTGATACCTTGTTCCAAATGAAAGCAATTTGCACCATTTTTTTGACACGAAAGTTGTAGTCGTAGCATGGTGAGATTGTGCTGCTCAAAACAAGATGTTAATTTCAAGAAGCACAACAATTACAAACGATATTTTAAATAAATAATTTTATTATATCTCTGTCTTTGCAGCCCGGGCTACATATAGCTTGATTTTCATAAAAATATAAACAATGTAATTTTGAAGTTTCAAGAAGTATCTTTTTTATAGAGACATGAATATGATTCTACAAATGTGTTGTTGAAACATACGATTTTATTTTGGGCTACGGAAGTATCATAAAAATGTGACTCTAAATTGGCATTTGAAAATCATTTTGATCTCACATTATTCTTTTTTATATAGGTCACGGACGAAAAATAATTATTTAAAAATTTCATACATGCATGGTATACAAAGATATGTAATTGTATACTTATTTTCCAGATTGTTTTAAGTAGAAATGAATATTTTGAATGGTTTAGATACCAGACTACATGTAGCATATATTCTCTTTGGCATTTTCAGTTACATGCAGAGTACAATAAGTAGCTGATACTGACGGAGCCACCCTTAATGATATGTATACCCTTTCCGGGTTTGCAACACACTCTGGAGGTTTGAGCCTAAATTTGACCATCAAATTAACTAACCAACTAGATTTAGTATTGACAAAAGTTCTATCGTTGGAAAGTTATTTCAAATGTGAATCCGGTGGTATACTTTTTACGACATACAATTTTTCAATCTATGGTTAAAGTTAGGCTCAAAATTCAGGAAGGCTTATATAAACTAAAAGCGGAGAATCTATATAAACTAAACCCCCTTAATCACCATACCAACAGAAGGCACACACTATGAGAATCAAGTCGACGTATTCGTTTTTTTGAACATAAAAGATTTTATTGATATTCAACAACATCATACATATACAAGCGTGCATTGCATGATGCAAGAAACTGCAGCTAATTCTGCATTTAGTCAAGCACTATTGCTTGAATTTAAACACCTGAAACTAAGGGGAGAGTTCCTAATTTTAAGCGCTAGTTTGGCCTGAATGATGCCTATGTGAGCAAGTTGTGGTCTGCTGGACCAATGCAAGTCGACGTATTCAACTTCCAAATCAATGCCGTCAGGAGGATAATGATGGCAGCATCACAACATGTAAATAATCCGTTGTAACGAGACATCTATCTCTTCCACACATGTTAATTTTTCATTTATCAGATGAGAGAAATGCCGATTGACTTGCAACAAACAATTATAGTAGTAGTCTAGAGACTTCCACATCCACGTCAAGATCGGCCTCTTGGACGGGTTAGGAGATGTTTAGTTTAGTCAATCTCGTTTTCATCATGTCATTGACCCGGTGCCTTGGCAGAGCTCGTGTCTCGTGAATACTGTTCGTTTTTTCGGGTACAGAATCGAATGCCACTGCTCGGCTGCCTATTGGAGTGCTGTGCTACCACCCCAAGCTGAGTTTGGACAACGAAAAAGGATAGAGAGTATGTGTGGTGCTTTGCTGATGCTTTACAGACCCAAAAGCTACATATATGCAGTAGTACCGACCTTGTCCAAACTCCAAAGTTGCTTCGATCAAAAGGCCGAAAAGGGCCTGCTCCTTTCGCAAAAGCCAGCCACCAATCATCGGTTCACAGCCACCGGCCGGATGTCGAAAATGATCAAATGGATCTGCCTCTCGGCGCCATGATCTTGCTAGATCACCACACGAACCTAGTCAAACTCCACTACGATTGATCAATACACATGTACGTCCTACCACTACGGGAGCCCTATTCTACGCCGACGACCAATTGTCGACAGCTGAGCAAATGGGTTGTCGGCGTAGAACACTAGGCTCGACAGCTAAGTAAACGGAACGCCGACGTATAATTCCCGTCGGCGTAGCCTAGTTAACGCTGACGATGGCTCTCGACGTACAAAGACCGTCGGTGTATACCCACCGGGGCCCGTCGGCGTAAAAATTTCGTCGGTGTAGCACATCACGTGGCCCATATTCCCGTAGTATATGTAAAGTGCAGTGTGGACGCTGCAAATTAAAGAGATCTAACCGCCGGTCAAGGTCAGCTGGATGTCTTGCTCGTATAGTGGAGTAAACGGCTGGAGTGAGGTATGGACTAATTCTCCTAGTTTTTTTTTTGAAGCGAGGTAAAAGATTTGCATTTTATATTGATATAGTATGAGTAAAGATGTGGCGGCTGAATTTTTGTTATTCTTCTTTCTTTTTTTGGCTGTGTGCATCCGTATATCCATTAGGGCATTACGTTGTTGCAGAGGCCGGGTGTATTTGATACTTTCTTGTTATCAATAAATTTCCTTTATCTAAAAAATATGGCGGCTGAATCCAAAAAAAAAATGGGTCATTCTAAGCCATACAAACAACTTAAACAATAATTTTCACAAGATGCCTAGTGCCGGCTAGAATCCAATTTTTACTCTCGTCTTTGATCTTTTGGAAAATAGCAGGGGAGCCGTGAACCTGTTGCTGGAGATTCTTGCGTTTCGCTCCTTCCAAATCTCCCACGTCATTAGGACGACGGCGGTTTTGAAGCCTTTTTGGTTCGCCGAGGGGGTGTTTACAATCGCCTGCCAATAGTTAAGAACCGTCAGCCTCCCTGTACCCAAGTTTTGCAACAGGACAGGGCAAGAGATCCACAAAACCCCCACCTGCCAGATGGGTCTAGAGAAATGACACTCGAAGATGATGTGTCTGGCGGTTTCAGGCCGACAACAGCACAACTGGCAATGCGGTTTGTGCGGCCAAGCCCTGATGGCCAGACGATCAGAGGTACAAAGCCTGTTTCGCACCGCAAGCCAGGCAAAAAAACGACATTTAGGCAGGGCCCAAGTCCCTGCGCCAGGTGGTTGGGACCTCACTCGCGCCGCCCTTTTCCCTACTTATTCCCCCTAATGATAAATACCTAATACCGAGAAAATTGTCCACCGAACACACACGAGGGCGTCGTCACGTCAAAACCTAGTTCGGGAGGGTTCTAAATCTCTTCCCGACACCCTGTCGAAGGGGAGATCTCATCACCGGAGGTTTTTTCATCGCCATGCCTTCCTCCGGAGTGATGCGTGATTAATTCATTTTTGGACTACAGGTTCATAGCAGTAGCCAATCCCGCACGAAAAAAATTGCTCCCGCGCCTCCCATCTCGCATGAAAAAATTTGCTGTAAAGGAAACCGTGCATCCCTCTTCTCCCCTGATCCCGCCGCACGCAAAAAATCGTGGAAAGAATCGGCCGGGAAGAAAAGGCACGACGACAGGTACGGTTGGTTACCACCATTCTCCAGATGGAATTTGGGGAAACAACTCCCCATCTTGTAGTCAACACATGATTCCCCTGTTCTCGGCACTCACTCCGCCACGGGCACGGCCAGCGTGTCTCCGGCGAATAAAACGGCGGGTATGCACACTCCCTGTCGATGTCGCAGTGAGAGTCTATGCCCTGGTCCTACTCTCGTCTGTGCCCTCGTCGCCATTGTTGTACTCCCTCCGTTCCAAATTAATTGACGCAGTTTTAGTATACTAAAACTGCGTCAATTAATTTGGAACGGAGGGAGTAGTATATATGGCCAGGCGGCGCCCAGGTCGTCCTCTTCTCAGAGCCTTGGCTGACTGGTTCTCTCCCCTCCATCTAACGCTTGCCAAGGTGCATGTTGTTAGAATTTAATTCTATAAGTAAATCTATACTTGTAACTGCTCCCTGGATGGAACCGTCGTGCGGTTATCCCTGGAGCGTCGCCTCCAGGAACCGACTACACACGTCATTTCATCCCCTATATATATGTAATCACCTTCAATGAATAAAGACCACAAATTCATTCTCTCGTTTTGCTCTCTCTCGATTCCTATTCGAAACACGTTATCAGCACATTTGCTCTCCAAGAGAGCGATTCGAGAAGACAAGAAGAACATGGGAAAAGGTGAGAATCGGAACCATGCCTCGAGTCCCGATGTACCTGCTTCTTTGCCTCCTTCGCGCCGGTGGCCGTGGTCGTCGCTTCGTCGCTCGTCACCGCCGCCATGGTGTGGGCAGACTCCGGCGCTTCCAGCACCATGAGCGCGACCTCCGCCGCTTCCGGCGTGGAGGTTGGAATCGCCAGGACTTCCGTCGCCACCACCAGAACGGCACGGGCCCCTCGAACCAGGATGCGCAACCGCGGGCGCCTCTCCAGCCCCTCGTGCCCGACTGGCTTCTCGCCGGTCCGGCCGCAGCTTGGCTTGACGCCGACGAGAACATCGACCCGGCGCTGGCCGCTCCGCCGCCGCAGTTCTGGTGCCCGGTACACGGCTGGGTGGTTTGCCCCATGCACCGGGACGCGCCGCTGCCGTCTCCGACCCCGGCGGTTGTCGAGGCAGAAGACGGCGTGCCGGTGGCACGCACAGCGGACGCGCCCCACGTGCGGGTTTGCGACGGCGACGCGCTCGCCTTCGTTTCCGCACCAACCGGGGCATCCGTCTTCGTATTCGGCTCCGGCGTGAACGGCTCCTCCAACCACGCGGTTGTCGATGTTGACGTCGTCGCGCCGCGCCTGCCGTCACCGACGCCGGTCACTCCTCCGCCCTCGCCCCGATCGAGCGCTCGCCGCCGTCTCACGGCCCTGGGCGTCCCGCTGGCGAGTTCACCGTCCAGTGGACGTAGCCGCCGCACAGGGACATGGAACCCGGCCATGCTCAGACTCGCCAATGGCGTCTCCAACGGCATCGCGCCCGGCACCCATCTCCCCGGCGGATCCTCCTCCGAGGATGAGCGCGGCGGGAGCAACTCTCGCCGCCGGTGAGCACTGCTCGCGAGCCCAGAGGTCACGCGTCCACGGTGCTGTGCTGTATTCTCTCTCGGTCATGTCGAGATTAGGGATGAGCAAAGTGGGGATTTATTTTCCTATCGCTCTCCCTTATCCACTCGTGTATTTTTAACCAAATATGGCCGTTTTCGGGAACTAATCGCGTATCTGGCCGTCTGGCGAAACTAATTACAAATCTGGCCTCTGAGGTCGGCGCCAATGAGGATGGAGCCGACCTTGTACAGGTCGGCTCCATCCTCTCTGGAGCCGACTTCTGTTTTATTTTATTTTAATCCTTAGAAAAATTACGGGACTGAAACGGGTGGCGCCGAACTACGTAAGTTCGGCGCCAATGAGGAAAAATACTCCACTCGGACCCAGAGTGTACTAGTATTTGCCCGATGGTTTCTTTGTGCCCATGTGCTGCGTACAGCCAAGCATGCTGGCCGAAACATGTCTGCTTACTTATTTGCTAGTAGTACTCATAGCTATTTGCTTGCTGTAGTCATTCACTAGTTCAGCACTTTAGCAGTAGCCTTTTAACAGATGTTCTAGCAGTATTTTCAATTCTGTTTTAGATCTGTTTAGTTCTGTACAGTACTATGTATTCCAGATGTGATGTAATATATTTCCTTGTTTTTTACATGTTGAGATTTATTACAATTTTATTTCGCGATTGAAATTTTCAATTTCTCGCGAATAAAATCAATTCATCGTCTTAATTAAGCTCTTTTGGCTTGATACGAGCACGAATTGATATGCAAAATTCAAAGTGACTTCTTCAAATTGATGTTTTGGGATCACGAGGCAGTGTGTAGATTTATCTACACCTTCTATTTAAGCCTACATATTGTCATTTTGACATTATGATTGCCTATGTGCTCTCCCTGACATTCAATTAAGTTATGGCATAAGGCATTCGAAGCGTAAGTATTCTATACTCCGCTAATGCTGATAGATCTAGTCCAAAATTTATTTTGGAGATTGTCTACAACATGTCATGCTTAACAATTTGAAGTTCACACTGATGAGTTCAAACCCACTTCTTGAATATTCATCTATTTTGCATAGTTCATTACAACATAACCATGACGGATTTGATTTACCGAATGTGAATTAATATCCTCTGGTTCAACCATGTATCAGCACTTTGATATAATAAGATTGTAATCTATGTATATAAATAAAGAGTTTTTATTAATTCTTCATTTTATATATAGTTCTCTACGGCGACAATCCGATGGAAGAGGAATTATGCCTTGTGGACAGTGCTACCACAAACTCTATACCTGAGGGAGTTGAAATATTTCCAGACTCTCAAAAAGATGAGTGCTGATATTTTGACTATCGCTGGACGCGATACGGTAATTGTTGGCACTGGACGTGCCATATTTACCCTCCCAAACGGTACACAAGTGACAATTGAGGATGCATTACTGTATCCCGATTCTTCACGTACCCTAATCAGTTATCGAGATATCCGTAAGAATGGTTTTCACATTGAAACCCATGATGACAACAAAGAGGAGTATTTACTCTTCACAAAAGATTACGGATATGGCAAGCAAGTACTTGAAAAAATTCCTTCTCTATCGTCCGGACTGTACTATATGTACATCAAGCCCGTAGAACATGTTGCTTATAAAGTAATTTTCCAGAATGTTAATGCATTCCAAACTTGGCATGATCGCCTGGGCCATCCTGGTATCGGGACGATGAGGAAAATTACTAGCAATCCTATTGGTCACAATTTGCTTGAGTCCAAATTTCCTCAGTCGTCAGACTTTGTGTGCACATCATTTGCCACGGGAAAGCTTATTCTGAGGCCTTCGCACCTCAAGATACAAGCTGAACCACTTCAATTCCTTGAACGGATTCAAGGAGACATTTGTGGTCCCATCCAACCATTGTCTGGACCGTTTAGGTATTTCATGGTTCTTATTAACGCATCTACACGATGGTCACATGTGTGCCTTCTTTCCACACGGAACCATGCATTTTGCCAAGATAATGAGGGAAGTAATTAAATTACAGGCCCATTATTCAGAAAGTCGAATTAAGTCAATTCGCATGGACAATGCTACATAATTCTCCTCACGTGCTTTCAATGACTATTGCATGGCCTTGGGGATTGAAGTCAGTCACTTTGTTCCATACGTTCACACTCAAAATGGTTGGCTGAATCCCTAATTAAGAGGATCAAACTCATTGCAAGACCTTTGTTGATGAATTGTAGCTTGCCAACGTCTTGTTGGGGTCATGCAGTTTTACACGCTGCTGACTTAATACAATTGCGACCTACTGCATATCACAGTACTTCCCCTATGCAATTGGTACGTGGAAATCCACCTAGCATTTCCCATCTGCGTAAGTTCGGATGTGCTACATACATCCAGATCTCACCACCTCAGCGGACATCCATGGGCCCACACAGAAAACTGGGGATCTATGTGGGGTACAAATCGTCGTCGATTATTAAGTACCTGGAACCCCTTACTGGGGACCTATTCACAACCCGTCACGCTGATTGTATATTTGACAAGGAACATTTTCCGGCATTAGGGGGAGATTTCAAGTACCAGAAAGAATGCTCGGAAATTGATTGGAATGCTCTTGCCATTTCAGCCTCCGATCCACGTACCCAAGAGACTGAACTCCAAGTTCGGAAATTTATAAATTTGCAACATCTTGCAAATAATCTGCCAGATTCAGTTACTGATCTAAAAGGTGTCACAAAATCCTTGAATCCGGCCAGAAATGCGCCCGAAAGAGTGGAGGTACCAACTAAAACCACTCAACTACCCGTTCCTAAAAAGAGGGGGAGTAGTACGGCCTCTGACCCGGATCCTGCTTCTCGCAAGCAGCAAAGGAGAGCGAGGAGAAACTCCTCAAAGTCAATAAATGCAAGTCAACTTAACGTTGACAAACACCTTATGGGTAGTATACACCCAGTGGATGGGCAACCTCCACAACCCAGCTCCAGCTTGCACACACTGGTTGGGACATCGGAACACCTAGATTCACGCGTATTGGGAAATCACGAAGAGTCATCAAAGATGCACGAGATATCCATCAACTATATCGATTCTGGAGAATCATTCAACCGTAAGTCTATGATTGTCGACACTTATTTTTCTGCTACAATTGCAAATACCCTTCTTAATGATCATGATCCAAGGACTATCGTTGAGTGTGAAAAACGCTCCGACTGGCCTCAATGGAAGGATGCAATACAAGCAGAATTAGCCTCGCTTAATAAAAGGAAGGTATTCACAGAAGCAATACCTACACCTCCCAGTGTTTTCCCTGTGGGATTCAAATGGGTTTTTCTCCGGAAACGGAATGAGAACAATGAGGTGGTGAGATACAAAGCAAGGCTCGTAGCACAGGGTTTCACGTAGAGACCCAGCATTGATTTTAATGAGACATACTCTCCAGTTATGAGAGGTATCACTTTCCGATATTTAATATCTTTGGCAGTGCAAAATCGTCTATCTATGCAGTTGATGGATGTCGTGACCGCATATCTTTACGGGTCACGAGATTCGGACATTTACATGAAGGTTCCTGACGGAATCTCTGTCCCGGATGCAAGCGCAAAACGCAACATGTACTGTGTAAAACTGAATGATGCACCGGTGTGGTGTTGTTGGAAAACCCCAAGAGGAAGGTATGAAGTAGTGCAGCAGCAAATTTCCCTCAGTTATGAAACCAAGGTTATCGAACCAGTAGGAGATGAAGGCGCTTCTGAAGGTATCAACGGCGCCAGAGAAGAGCTTGGCGTGTAGTTGACGTGGAACCTACACACAACACAATCAAGATACTTTGCCCCAACTTAACAGTGAGGTTGTCAATCTCACTGGCTTGCTGTAACAAAGTATTAAACGTATGGTATGGAAAGTGATGTTTGTTTGCAGAGAATGAAAGTAACAGGATTGCAATAGGTTGTTTTATCAGTTTAAAGAAAAGGACCGGGGTCCACAGTTCACTAGTGGTGTCTCACCATAAATAATAATAGCATACATGCGGGTAAACAAATTACAGCTAGGCAATTGACAGAATAAAGAACTGCATAACAGTGCATATATAAGTCATGATGTCTACTGTGAGATTCATTTGGGCATTACAACATGATACATAGACCGTCATCCAACTGCATCTATGACTAATAATCCACCTTCAGGATAGCATCCGCAACACCATTCAGTATTAAGTTGCAAGCATTAAGTAAAGTGTGTAATGTAAGTAGCACAAATATCCTTAGATAAAGAACTACTGTTTTATCCCTAGTAGCAACAGTACATCTACAATCTTAGAGGTTGATGTCACTCCCCCAGATTAAATAGAGACATGAACCCACTATCGAGTATAAATACCCCCTCTTGGAGTCACAAGCATCTACTTGGCCAGAGCATATACTAGTAACGGAGAGCATGCAAGATCATAAATAACGCACTCACAAGATATAATATGAAGCAAATGACATAGTACTCAATTATTCATCGGATCCCAGCAAACACAACATGTAGCATTACATAAAGATGATCTTGATCATGATAGGCAGCTCACAAGATCTAAACATGATGGCACAATAGGAGAAGACAACCATCTAGCTACTGCTATGGACCCGTAGTCCAAGGATGAACTACTCACGCATCAGTCCGGAGGCGGGCATGGTGATATAGAGCCCTCCGGTGATGATTCCCCTCTCCGGCAGGGTGCCGGGAAGAGCTTCTGAACCCTCCCGAACTAGGGTTGACGGCGGCGGCGGCTCTGGAACGTATCGTGGAAAAGTGTTCGGGGGTTAGGTCTTGATCTGTCGGGGGGTATAAGTAGGCGAAAGGGCGAATGCGGTGGAGGCCCGAGGGCCCCACACCACGTGGCCGCGCGGCCAGGAAGGGGGCCGCGCCACCACATGATGTGGGCGCCTCGGTGCCCTCCTTCGTCTCCTCTTCGGACTTCTGGAACGTGTCGGGAAAAATAGGTACTTTGGCTTTTGATTCGTCCAAATCCGAGAATATTTCCTTAACAGCTTTTCTGAAACCAAAAACAGCAGAAAACAGGGAACTGGTACTGTGGCATCTTGTTAATAGGTTAGTCCCAGAAAATGCATAAAAACCATATAAAGTGTATATAAAACATGTAGCAATTGGTATAATATAAGCATGTAACATAAGAAATTATAGATACGTTGGAGACGTATCACTGAACAAGTCTTTATACGGCTTGAAACAGTCGGGACGGATGTGGTACAACCGACTTAGTAAGTTCCTTCTTCAGAAGGGTTACTCCAACAATAATGACTGCCC
Organism: Poa annua; assembly: GCA_026929855.1. NCBI lineage: Eukaryota > Viridiplantae > Streptophyta > Magnoliopsida > Poales > Poaceae > Poa > Poa annua. The sequence goes on along the minus strand of CM049439.1, from coordinate 67,604,424 downwards.
ATGTGTTTTCATCAAGAAGTTCTCTTCAGGATTTTGCATCATTTCCGTGTACGTCGATGATCTCAACATCAATGGCAACACACAAGATATTGATGAAGCACGCAATCATCTAAAGAGGGAATTTGAGATGAAGGATTTGGGTAAAACCAAATTTTGCTTGGGTCTCCAACTCGAGCACCTTCCCTCAGGAATAATGGTACACCAAGCTGCCTATATCCAGAAAATATTGGAGAAATTCAATATGGACAAATCCTATCCATCTAAAACTCCCATGGTGGTTCGATCTCTAGACGTAGAGAAAGATCCGTTCAGGCCGAGGGATGATGGAGAAGAGATGTTGGGACCCGAGGTTCCATAACTCAGTGCCATTGGAACGCTTATGTATCTTGCAAATTGTACGAGACTTGACCTCGCATTTGCAGTAAATCTACTTGCTAGACACAGCGCAGCTCCCACCAAACGCCATTGGGCGGGAGTCAAGAATGTCTTTCGATATCTCCAAGGCACAAAGGATCTTGGCCTATTCTTTCAATTCCAGAGAAACCTAGACTCTAGTATGATTGGATACGCTGATGCTGGTTATTTATCTGATCCCCATAACGCCAGATCGCAGTCCGGCTTTGTGTTCCTACATGGTGGAATGGCCATATCATGGAAGTCTTCAAAACAGACTCTGGTTGCAACGTCCACCAATCATTCTGAAATAATTGCTATATATGAAGCATCACGCGAATGTGTGTGGCTTCGCAGAATGATAAACCACATGCAACAGTCATGTGGAATCGGTTCTATCGAATCCCCTACCATTATCTATGAAGATATGCGGCTTGTGTTGCACAGATGCAAACAGGATACATAAAGAGCAATATCACTAAGCATATTGCCCCCAAGTTGTTTTTCCCTCATCGACTCCAGAAGAGTGGGGAAATCAACATCTTGCAAGTCAAATCATGTGATAACCTCGCTGATCTTTTCACGAAGTCTCTACCAACTTCAACATTCCAGAAATACATTCATGGGATTGGTATGCGACGACTTCGGGATTTGCAAGAGTCAGGGGGAGTATCTTCCTGAACTATTCCTGTTCAAAGCATCATATTACACTCTTTTTCCCTTTATGAGTTTACTTTCCAGGTTCTCATTAAGGTTTTTAATGAGGTAATATCAACATAAGATTATATGTCATACTTTCTGTTTTCTCCACCGGGGTTTTTAGGAAAGTATACACGACATACTTATTGTCCTCTAATTCTATGGTATATATCATATTGAGTTAACAGAGGCAATAACTATTATATGTTGGATCATTTTCTCCTTATTTTCCCACTGGGTTTGAAGGAGTTTTACCAACATATCCTACACTACTCCTCACATTTTTCCCACAGGGTTTTTGGAGGAGACTATTTGAAGATGATGAAGATTTACATCGACAAGAATAGATTAGGGGGAGTGTTAGAATTTAATTCTATAAGTAAATCTATACTTGTAACTGCTCCCTCGATGGAACCGTCGTGCGGTTATCCCTGGAGCGTCGCCTCCAGGAACCGACTACACACGTCATTGCATCCCCTATATATATATGTAATCATCTTCAATGAATAAAGACCACAAATTCATTCTCTCGTTTTGCTCTCTCTCGATTCCTATTCGAAACACATGTGTTTGTATTTTGATGTGCCGTTGTAGGATCAGGAGCTCTATGACGAGCTCTATTTGCTTCAATAAGTGCTTCGGGGAGTATAAGGGGATCCCAAGCATCGAGTGATTAAGGTATGCTACTGTTTTTTCTTTCCTATACCACAACGATAGCTTATTGATGTGTATGCATGTTTGTAGCCAAAGTAGATATGTTAGAGGTTTCACTTAACCGATTTGATGTACTAGAAATTTATCATGTCCGTTCAACAAATATTTGTTCAGCATGTGTTGTTGCGTTGATAAATGAAAACGGTATTATAATAGTATGAGTGCTCGTTTCAGAGACAAACAAACCGATGTTTCACAGTAGATTGCTTTATACTTGTATCGACATAACCTTAACGTTTGCAAATATTTACAGCTTTGTAACATCTTCAACCACAGTACAATATATGTACAGTTGTGTAATATTTTTCCAACAATTATAATGTATTTGTCGATTGTTGAAGGCTAATGAGAACAATGCTCAACTGTAGATTGTCAAAAGCTAATTGATTTGTGTTGCTTCTTTTTTCTGCTTCTGTTTAACTTTTCATGTCATGTAGGAGTATAGTATTGTGAACCTGCAAGGCAGGTGATGTTAAAATGGAATAAGGACAAGGTACAGATTTATTATGGTGTAGCAAAGTATACAGTATACCTTTCTAAGCTCTAGAAGATATCTATCTTGTGAATATTAATTGATCATTTTTGTGCCGTGATCGTTGTCAACATTCTCATGCTATCATCGTCTTGATATGTTCCAAATGTGTACATTGTTATTGTATACATTTGAGAAACCTTAGTTAAAAACCACAATCGTCGCTGCTCCTCCTGGTCAAGAAGGCCTACCAAATGGATGGAGGGAAATTGAGCGAGAAGGAAGAGTTGTGGAACGGCGACCACGGGTTAAAGGCAGAGAGGTGCGGAAATGAAATAGACGGTCAATCGAGTGTCAGTTGCGTTCTGGTTCGTGAACACAACGCTCGCATTCTCCGCATCCCTGAGATTCTAGAGGAGCTGCTCTCAGATCCGGTCTACATTTTTTCCTTTGGTAATCTCCTTCTTAAGCATTTTAATTTGTGTGTTTCAACACTCACTTCCGACCGGATGCAAATGCCGTGAATTGAAGTGTTGCTTTTTGTCAGAAATCCATTGTCTCTATATTCCTAGTTCATATTGCTGCGAATTATATATACTCCCTCCGTCCAACAAAGGATGTCTCAGTTTTGATCAAAATTGGATGTATCTATACACTAATTCATGTCTAGATACATCCAATTTTTGATGAAGTTGAGACATCCTTTACTGGACGGAGGGAGTAGAAGAAAATGATTCCTATTTTTGCAAATTGAGTATAGAAAAAAGGTTTAACTATGTGCTTAAATGGTTTAGCTATGTTCTACAATTCATAACTCTATGAGCAGCACATGTCTAAAGCAGTTTATGATGTATTCAGGTCACTTAACTTCTCATGGTACATGTCACTGCTAACGTACTCGGTGAGGTAAATTACTAAGAAAGTTGTTGGGAATCAATGAAACAAGATAAATCATATGATCAACGAAAATCTGTCTTGATTACAAAATATTACTATTTCAAAATGTGAACAGAATTAAAATAACAATTTTGGTTGTTCGTTCGGACATTCTCTGTTCGCACACAAAGTTCAGTGCGCCAAAATGACTTTTCACGAGAGACTTTTATGGCCTGTAAAAAAGATAAATTTTGGTGTTCCTATTAAGAATACAAGAATTAATATGATAGTGGTTGCAACTCGTAAGCCAAATGTTATGTAAAGTTTGTGAACTTTTTGTGTGTTCCGTACCAACCCATGGGCAGTCAACCAGTTTAGTGTAATTGTCCGTTGCTTGCATGTATGGTTGCTTATCTTTTTATGTAGAGACACCACTAATTGATGAAACTATGACCCCCGGTCCATGTTTTTTTACATTTTTATACTGTTTGTTACTTACTTTCATAATGATTTGCTCGATGTTCGCTTTTCATAATCATCAGATTATTTCCACCATACGTTTGACAGTTTTATTTTCAGTAAGATGGGAAGCTTGATAAACTTCCTAGATAGTTGTGGTAAAGTAATTTGTTTGGTTTTGTGTAGGTCCGCGTCGACTTCAAGTGTCAGAGAGAGAGAAAGACACCAAGTTGTAACTCACCAATACTCTTGTATAATTAAACTCTGTTTTTTCACTAGGGGAAATTGTCACTATTCTACATCACACCTTTCACTTGGGGTTTCTCAACGACTGTGTTTTTTCAGCATCACTCATCATATTGTATCAATAACAGTAGCCGCAATATACGATTTTCGTACTAGAACTACCCCATTCAGTGTTGAAAGTGCATGTGTCCCACATGCGGTTTTAATAACTAATGACAATCTAGAGCATAATCATTTTATTGAGTTATATTTGAAGACCTTTCCATATATAATGTGTGAAAACCATGTGTTGGATTCAAAATTGTATGCCATAATTAGAAAGATACACATCTTGACATCAAGATCATACTTTTGACGAGATAAATATGATAAATGACCAAGAAGAATAAATGGAAATGAAATTCACTTGTGTAACCCGATGAAATCATGTTGTAAATAATGTGTTAATAGATGTGGAATCAAAGACTCGAGAGTGTCAACAGAAGAGAAGAATTATATGGTTATAACCCGAGATCATGATAGATTCATGTGTTGAGTCATGGTTGAGAGAGCGTGCAATCAACAACTATTCATTATATCAGAGCTGACCATCGATGTTGATATTATTTGATTGCTCTGTCCTAGTTTACTGAGGCAAGCTCTTCTTACATCTTTCGTGTATTTTGTAGCGTATGCTTTGTTGTTAAATTGCATGTACGGTATTTGTGGTGATATATGTGGGCTAATGTGTTGGTGTCCGTATGCGATGATGGATTTGTAGGAGCCACCGGTACGAGGCGGGCTTAGTACGTATACGAGTATACATGGATATGAAATCAATGTTTTTTATAAAGAAAACTTGATGCTACCGAAGGTGATTGTATTTTATCGGTCACAGTATGGGACTCTCTTGTGCTCCTTTTGTGTAAGACACCAAGTGTTTGCTAGGACAAGTAACCCATGTATGATCCGAAAACTACCAATACACCAAAAATTATACAAAGATCCATACATCATCACTATCAATATAATTGTTCATCAAATATGCCTCCTCCTCTACTCCATGGAGCCATCTTCCCATGCTCTCCATGCGCATTGCATGGAATTAAGCCTGTATCTTCAGACAATCCAATCACCGTTTCCAACTAAAGAATTGTTGTGCCATACTTGCCTCTTGGCACCTAAGTTTGTGCTAACAAAATTAGCACAAACAATATTTTGATCATAGTAGCAGTTACGAACTCAGTTTAACCTATATAATTGCATCATAACAGTTGCGAAATCTGATAAAAGTATAGTTGATTTTTCCATCAACAATATGAATAAACCGGTGCATCACCTTCCCAAAGCTTGATCGGTCTCAAAAATATAAAAACAAACATTTCCTGACTAGCTAGCTTGCAGCAGGAAATAAAGCAGGCCGAATTGGTAAGCTAAGCAAGCAGGCCCGCTTACAGCCCAAGCAGACGGGAGGCCGGAGCCAGGTGAGGCGCGGCACAAAATCTCCCACGTTGTTTGGTCAAGAGTTAGGCAGATTGACTTATGAGCTGACACGTATCCAAAGTTAAGTAGAAAAAGTAGGGGTCAATGTACTCCTCAAAGGCATCAACTTCTCCAAGAAAAAAAATGTTCTCAGGCACACCATTTGTCTGGAGAGATCACAGAAATCATGTTGTTGCTTATTTTGGATCAAGGGGGCCAATGCCCCCCCCCCTTCCAACTACAGTTTTTACAATTATATGATTCTAATGGTGATAGTAAGAGTATTTTATTCGATTGAACCAACTTCTACTCCAAGATATAATGAGGCCCATAGAGCATCATTGGCCATTTCAAACCAATAAATGCAACTTATCAAATTATTATGGATCCAACATATCGTGTACATCGTTCTGAGATAACCAGTGAAATTCTACAAGCCATCGACTACCAATTATCCATGATGATTCAAGTTAAACCGTGTAAATAAAAAGAATTGAGCAGAATGTATCCATTTTTTAGTGTTCTTGATTCCTTGCTATTTCATAAACTTTGCCCGGAATTTTTACGGGGTCTTTGTTTGTAGGATTGGAAACTTGTCGAAGAAACCGTCAACAACATCATCCGTAGCTTTCCCGCTCTCGGACAGACCCGTGGTAAAATGGTAAGTAGATTTACTTAGACATATATATATTTTGTGTCATCACATTTGTGTGCTAGTAAAATTAGATATGACACAAATGTGATGAATTCAACCATCACAATTCAATTGTGGCTAGTCTTAAGGGGGCCAATGCCTCCCCCCACCTAGATTTTTATAACCATGAACATTCCGCTTATTTTAATTACTAGTTAAAACAACATATATTGAGATATGGAGTAACCATTCGATTGTCCATCAAAATACACAAAGCCAGAAATCCATGATGTCAACATCATTGTTTTAGGCAGGAAGCCCAGACCCGTCTGGTGATTCTGACAAGTCTAATTCGGAGATCAATGAGGAGGAGGGCGGCAGCAAGGTGAGACCCATTGACCCTATCTCTTGCAATCTCCTTGCTGTTAACCTTGCCGATTCATTTTTCTATACTTCTGATGCCCCTAACACTGACATCAACCTCTGAAACTTTCTGTGTGCAGAATGGCCGAGTGATGCGTCCCAGCAAGCAGCTGCAGCAGCAGGAGTCCATGGTGGTGCCTGAACGTTGCTGCTAGTCGGATGGATGGTTGCTATTTTATTTCAGTAGTTACCTCCCTTTTGTCTCAGGCTGCTGCTGTTGACCCAACTGTTGCTAGATAGGATGTGAACCCACTAGTAGATTTTGTTCCAAACTATTTGTTGTGAATCTGTAAACTTGTTGTACTGTGCTCAGTTGTGTGTTTTCCTATGCTGAGATGAATTTGAATTCGAATTTTTGCTGAGAAGAATTTGAATTTGAGTTTGTGCTGAGATAAATTTGAAATATGGAACCCACTACTCGAACCTCTCATTTGGTCCCACAACCAAAACTTGTAAAATGGGACCCAATATCAGAACCTGACAATTGGGTCCCACATACGAAAAAGAATAAAGACCACAACCCAAAAAAAATAAAGGCCGAAGTATTGGGTTGTGCATTAAATTTAAGAGAGAAAAGTCCGGATTGTTGGGCTTGGCCCATGTAAAGAAAGGAACTGGACTGGGCTGATTTTACTCTATGACAAATTTATTTGGTCACAATTTTGCCACGTCAGATTTGCCAACGTGGCCAGGCCAGATGTTCAGTGACCAAAAAATTGGTCATAATAGCTGTGACCTTTTATTTTAGTCATAACCGTCTATGACGATTGCACAAAATTGGTCACATAGTTTCGTTAGTGACTGCCAGCTTTTGACCAACCGTTTTTGGTTATAAAATGGTCACAGATGAAACTTCGTGACCATTCAGTGACCAATATGGGGGTCACTAGTGAGCATATTTCTTGTAGTGTCAATAGTGCAAAGCGCTGTGTTATACGAACAAATGAAAGAATATAATATTTTCACTTAACCACACTTGATCAGGTGGTGACCACGCTAGTGTCCATCGAAATAGAAATAAGCAAATAAATAATTGTATTGAACATCATTGTTCCAAATAATGCAAAGCAATGTGCAAACAGGTAGCAATGTAAAAGAATGAAACATTTACACTGAACTGTTATTTATCAGGTGGAAACCAAGGTTGTCATATCTTTTACTGAGCAGAAGGCTACAGTAATGCAGAGCGTGACACAATCATCTTCAAATAACCTACGAGAGGTTGTCACAAAGTCTTCTCATCGTATTCTATCAATAGCAGTGGCCGCCACATATTATTTTCGTACTATAAACTTGTCAATTCAGTTCTCAAATTGCGTGAGTCCCATGTGCGGTTTTGATAATTAATTACAATGCATATGGACTAATGATTGTATTGAGTTATATTTGAAGACTTTTCCATATATAATGTCTGAAAACCATGTGTTGGATTCAAAATTGGATGGCATAAAGATAAAGATATACATATTGACATCAAGATCAAACTTTTGACAAGATAAATATGATGCGATCAAGAAAAATAAATGGAAATGAAATTATCTTGTGTAACCGATGAAATCATGCTCTAAACAGGTTAAATTGAGCGTGTCGAAAGCATTTCTTAAAAAATAAATTGTGTGAACATTCATTTTTGTCTTCAAGGTAACATCTTAAGAAATAGAGAAAATAATTACAATGTTGATCAAAAGAAAGTGCAATTGAAGATTGGATTTATAGATGATATACCAAATGGGATCATTTAATCTCCTGTTATAATAAATCAAAGATTTTTTAATATTCACAGTTTACCCACAGTTTTACATGGCTATAGAGCTATTTCAAAGGAAAGCGTTGTTTGACAGCCAGCTACAACGGTCTGTTGCCTTGCACGCATCTTTTCCAAATAGTCGCGCCTGCTCGTCCGCGCCGGCAGTCGCAGGTCCTCCGTGCTGAGGGCCGCCACCACTGCTCCTCCCAATGACCGCCGCCGTCCTGCTGCTGGCCCGTCGCTGCTCCAGCCAAGTCCAGCGCGCTTCCTGTCGCCATGGTCGTGCCGCCCCAAGCTCCGCCACCCACGACCTTGATCCGCCCATGCCGAGTCCAGCGCGCCTCTTGCCGCCCATGGCCGTACCGCCTCGAGCTCCGCCATCCCACGCCGAGTCCAGCGCGCCTCCCGCCAGGCTGCCACCATGGCCGTGCCACCTCAAGCTCCGCCATGGCCATGGGGCTTCAATCCCGAGTGATTCAACCAGCTCCAAAATTAAGAACGATGGGGGATAGAGGGATAGGTCATGCATCGTCGACGAGTAGTTGTTTGTGTGCTCGATTCGTGGCCAGTTTGACGAACTTCATGGCTTGAATCGGCCATGGGCATACCTCTATTGGAGATGAGAGAGGATGTTAATTTTGGGGATTTTATTCTAATGCTACGTACCTTTTTGATTTGGGGCTACATTGATTAATTTTTTTTACACTTCGGCCAAACGTTATAAAGTATCCTTACATTTTCTCAAAATGCTACATGCTATGTTGATTTTGATGTGTATAAATTACCACAAAGGTTTGTGCTACATTTCGACAAACGGGTGCAAATCGATATTACATTTTTCAAAATGCTACATACGTAGAAAAAAATGTACGTGCGGAATTTTTGGCCTACATTGATCAAGGTTTTTGCTACATGAGGCGGGGTCAAACGAGGGGCAAAAGGTCAAACCGGCTATAGCTAGATCCGGCTTACGCGTAGCGTTTGCCTATTTCAAATGCTAAAGATGCATAAAACATGAGTTAAGTTGTTGTATACACGTATTTACTGGAACAACAACAAGTTCGGAATGTTGGCCACATAGATTTATTAGACAAAACAAATTCCGGATTCCAGATTCTCTCTCAGAAAAAAGATCAATGTCTCGGGATTTTATTCAAATAAATTCCGTTTCTTGAAATTCCGTTTCAACATGTTGCTTATCCCAATTATGTAGCATATCCCAACAAGCTAGCGATCTTTTGCCACGTTTAATTTCTCGGACTTTCTAGCCCCAACTCCACGAAGAAACTCGGTGATGTTCACGTCAGAGCTTCCACCTTCGCTCATGGCGTTCCTGGTCTTTTCCTTCCACTCGGCCGCATTCCGCCAGTACTCGTCGCAGCCCATGACCTTCCTCACGCACCTCTCCACCTCCTCCCTCGTCACCACGCCGCCTGCAGCGTCCGGCCGCGCCCGCACGCCCACGCGCCACACGTCCTCGACGTACCTGGCGTTCGTCGGCTGGTCCGACCACTGCGGCACCGCCACCATCGGCACGCCGGAGCCCAGCGCCTCCGTCGTGGAGTTCCACCCGCAGTGCGTCACGAAGCATCCGACAGCCTCGTGCGCCAGCACCTCCAGCTGCGCCGTCCACGGCACGATGAGGCCCCTCCCGCCGGCCGCCCTGTCCGCGAAGCCCTCGGGGATCTTCGACGTCTCCAACGCCCTCACGACCCAGAGGAACGCCTTGCCGCTGCTGCAGAGGCCCTCCGCGACCTCGGCCATCTGTGCCGGCTCCAGCTTGGCGATGCTCCCGAAGGAGACGTACGCGACGGAGCGCGGCGGCTGGGCGTCCAGCCACGCCATCGTCGTGCCCGTCGTCGGGGTGTGGAGGTGGAAGCCGTAGGAGACGTCCTCCGGCAGCCGGTTGTCGAGGTACGCCGACGGCACTGTCGGCCCGACCGTCTTGGCCCCCCACACTGACGCCATGTACTCCGATTCCTTCCATTAACAACATGTCAACATCGAGGGGAATCTCAGTAATCAGGTACTCTACTAATCTACTAGCGAGTGAGAGTGAGCTAGTGAGTGTGAGTGACTGATGAGCTTATCTATCACGTACCAGTGGCTGCAGCTCGTGGAAGGAATTGACGAGGACGTGGTCGGCGGCGTCGAGTCCCGCGAACTGTTTCACCAGCAGGTCGAGGTACGGCGGGCAGTCGTCGGGCACGGACAGGAACGACGGGAGGTCGGCCGGTTTCAGACCCGCCGGCAGCCCGGGCAGCCCCGGCGGCACCTCGCGGACGACCGGCACCTCCATCCGCCCAGCCCAGGCGTGCTCGTACGCCACGTTCACGCCGGGCGCCTGCGTGAAGAAGGACGCGCAGGCGGCGCCGCGCCGCCTCGCCACGCCCGGCGCCCACTGCTGCAGGAAGGCGTCGTACACCACGGCGCGCACGGGCCGGCCCTGCGCCGCCTCGGACCGCAGCAGCTCGTCGACGGTGCGGGACCCGACGGACTCCAGGCGGGCCAGGTAGGCGGCGACGTCGCCCGCGGCCTCCTCGAAGCCGCCGCGGTCGTACCCGTCGGAGATCTCGGCGAGGTGGACTGCGCCCGGGGAAGGGTCCCGGCCCTGGCCGAGCAGGTAGCGCGTGACGGCGAGCGTGCACCGGACGCCGCCGTAGGAGGCGAGGCGCTTGCCGAACTGGAGTATCGGGTTGATGTGGCCCTGGCTCGGGTACGGCAGCAGCAGGACGTGGACCTCGCCGCCGTGCTCCGAGTCAGCCACCGCCATGGCTAATCCCACTCGCACCGCAGAACCCAACTAGCTTGGCTTGTGCTGTATTGCGAGCTGTGAGCATCAAAAACCTTTGCATTTATACTGTGATCGTCATTCGCTGAGAAAGCAAATTGTATTACTGTACTACTATTACTCAGTCAGAGCAAGTTGTGATATGCAATCTGACAGTCACATACTGTCGAGCATTGTTAAATGGAGATCTCCCGTGGGAGTTGGCCTTGTGTCTGGGCTAATTTGACACCTAGCGAAATGCGTGTAGAGTAATAAGCGGCAAGGTGGAGAGATACATACTAATTACTACATGGTTAATTCAGTGTCTTCTTAATTATCTTGACTTCATCAGACCAGAAATGTATAAGATTAGAGAAGTACTCTCTCTGTTTTAAAATACTTCACATGTCATCTAGATACGGGCTAAAATGAATACACATACACACTAACACATGTTTATATACATGTAAATACAAGGGAATATGGATAAAAGATAAACATTTTATATTAAAAAATGGAGAGAGTTGTTAAGTAGAAAATGACAAATGGGTAGATATGAATGATGAACATTACACAGTTTAAGAAACTTGAACTTTTATCTCAAAGATTAAACGAATTTTGAGTTGTAATATTGCATGCTTGTAGATCGAGACACTTTTTCAATAACTGAGATTTTCTACGCGATTTGTTGAAACTAAAAAAATGGCGATTTTAGTTCTATTTTGAAAACGACCTACATGGAGTTTGTGCTCCATTTACAGTTTCCAAATTCGGAGTGACAAGATTTATGATGTTTTCTCGCTCCCTGCTCTCTCTCTCTGTAAACATCTTATATATATATATATGGACTTTGCTAATCAGCAGGCGCATGCTGGTTAGCATATCTCTACGCGGAATGACCCCTTTTACATGCATGCACAAACAAACAGAAAATCTGATGTCATTCTGCATTAAATGCGAAATTCAAAAATTTAAAAAAATTTGTAGCCTAAACCGTTTATCCGATCGAGAATCCATTTTCACCGTTATACCAGTCGCGACGAGATCTTCGAAACTAGATCCCATATCAATATGTTCCGACAACCTTTTTGTTTACTAGAAGTTACCACCCATGTAACAAATAAGTTATCCGGTCTTGTAAACGTAAGTTACCCACCATATTAGCGATTAGTTTTTGGGTTGAAATAGAACATTTTTCTTGTTCTTTTTATCTTTATGAGTTTTAAAGTTATCACATTAATTTGAAATGGTAAATTTATCATGCATGCATAAGTATTAGAATGATAACCGTCGATTTCATATTGGTACACATAAAAAATGGACACTATGTTCGTAACTATTATTTAGTTAACATGGTAACTATATCGATTTCGTGCTGGATAACTACATCATAAACAGATGGATAACTTCATAAGTACTGAGTGGGTAACTCCATCATTATTGTATGGGTTACTACTACATAGAGAGTATGGTAACTATATTGGTTTTTTGTTGGATAACTTCACCATGAAAACACATGATCAGTACTGTGTGGGTAAATCTGTCAGTATTGGATGATAACTATTAACGAGAGAGTAGGGTAACTATAACAATCTTGTGGTGGATAACTACACATAAAAACAAAATGTGATAACTTTATCAGTACTGGGTGGTAGCTATTATCAAGAGAGTAGGGTAAATATAACGATTTTATGGTGGATAACTACGTATAAAAACACATGGGTAACTTTATTAATACATGGGGTAACTCTATCATCATTTGGGTGATAACTATTGTCGAGAGAGTATTAGGGAACTACATTGATTTCGTGTATGGATAACTACATCACGAACACATGGCTAGATAAATTCATAGGTACCGGGTGGTAAGTTCATCAGTATTAGCTAAAAAACAAAAATAGTATGGTAACTATATTGATTTTGTGTACCAAGTGATAAGTTCATCCGTATTGGTTTGATAAGTTATTCCGTATTGATTTTGTGTACCAAGTGATAACTGCACTCGAAGCAGTTTGTAACTAACGTACGATACAATGCATGGAAGCTGCACTCTTGTATGCCAATCACATGCTAATCCCGTCCATCGATCTAGACTTCTTGAGTTCTTAATTCTGTTGCCCGATCGTCATCGCGGACGTACGCAAATGGCAACATTATTGAAGAAAACAAGTGCATCATGTACGTACCGACAGGAGTCTGACGATTTTTCACGGCCGGCGTCGTCACGCATGGATTCACCCAGCTCGCGGGTATCGGTAGAAAAAGGTCGGCCTTCGCGAAGGGAAAAGCGGCAGCGCTGCCGTTGCGACACGTGCCGCAAATTAAGCAAGCGGTCCTGCGCATGTCCAGATCCAGATTCAAATCCAGATCTAGATCTAGATCTGGATCTATTATTAGACTTGTACAAAACACAAACTAAGATAGTACAGCAACGCAGAACGGGATGTACAGCAACGCAGACCGAGCTGTACAACAACGCAGACCGGGCTGTACAGCAACGCAGACCGGGTTGTACAGCAACACAGATCAGTTTGTACGTACAGCAACACAGACCGGGTTGTACAACAACACAGACCGCGTTGTACAGCAACGCAGACCGGATTGTACAGCAACGTAGACCGGGTTGTACAGTAACAACGACCGGGTTGTACATCAACACAGACCGGGTTGTACGTACAACTACATTCGGGTTGTACGAACAACTACACCTAGCAGGTTGTACGTACAACTACAAAATTCAGTTTGTACGTACAATTACACTTAGTTTGTACAAAACATACACAATCCGAGGTACAAAAAAAAAGTTTGTCGAAACCTATCAATATGGGATCTAGTTTTGAAGATCTCGACGCGAGGAGTTCAAAAGTGAAAACGGTTCGTAAATCGGATAAACGGTTCTCAAGATATTTCGTTTTTAAAAAACGAATCTCAAAATAAATGCATGTACAACCCTCTGCCCACCACCAGGGAGCCGCCACTTGTCACCGCGTGAGAGAAAAGGTGGGAGCAGAAACGAACGAAATTGCGACACTTGTCAGCACCGGAGCGCACGCGCGTGGACCTTCGCGAAGGGAAGCCTTTTTCTAAGCATTTCCCCAGCTCGCACTCTTCGTCATGCATGACGTACTTTAACACGGGCCATCTCTGCCTGCGGACGGGCCAGAGCCTTGTTCGTTCGTTTGATCTCGTATCCCGCGCGAGCCCATTGGCCCATTGTTGTTCGAGACCATGACCACGTTTATTTGGTTGGGGAAACCTGGCCCGAGTGGCCGGTGAGAGACGATACGCAAATTATACCATCGGGTTCCTCCTACAAATTTCATTGTGCGGTTTTGCTATTTATCTAGGCAAATGCTAGCCGTCAGTCGGCTGTAGCAAGCCCATGCTACAGTCGCATCCGGAGCTGTCCGATCTATTTAAGTGAAATGATCCTGCACGTCCGATCTAGGTAACAAAAACGTTTCACGTTTGACTGTACATGTAACATCGCATGTAGCAACAATTTTTTTAGGAAATGTTACGTGTGATGAATGTAGCAAAAAAAGTCAAACGCAGCAATTTTGTTTACACATGTAGCACAGGTGTGTAGCAAAAAATGTCGATTCGTAGAAATACCAACATGTAGCAAAACAAAAATGTGGTAGCACTTAAAACACATCCATGTAGTAAAAACCAACATCGTATCCAACAAATCCCAATTTTGATTACACAACAAAAAAATCGTGTAGCGCTTTTCTCGTGCTTGTACACCAAAAACAATTAAAACATGTAGCATCCCAACACAACGATTGTAACATCAAGAAAACCCCCATAATGGCAGGATGTACTAACCTCTACCAGAGGCCATGGAGGAACAGCAATGGCCGATTCGAGCAGTTTGGCCACACATCCAACCGAGCCGGATCAAATCACCTCGCATCGCTGGCCTCGTCGGCGCTCGTCGAAGCCCTGGCGGTGCATCTCCCGGGGAGGACGAAGCTGGGCATCGAGGGAGCTCCTCCCGGCGCCGGCGGCTAACACAGATGCCTTTCAAGGTGAGGAGTTGCGCAGCTCAAGACCCTGCACAGCGGGGCTATCCAGGGCGTTGGCTCCAAGGTACGGTGACGGCAGCAATGGTGTACGCGGCGGCCGGCGGCCGGAAGCCGGCGGCCGGCGGTGCACGCCCGACGAGCCTGAGGCAGGAGGCGCGCGGCCTGAGAGCAGGAGGTGCACGGCCGGAGAGCAGAATTCGGGTAGGGGGCGAGTCCGTGCTAGTTCGTCAGCGCTTACGTCATGAACGAGTGCGCGTGGTCGAAGCTACAGCCGGGTGGTAGATAGCGTTTTCCATTTATCTATATACTTCTTATAAGATAAAACCCTACTAACATGCATTAAATTAGTCTGCCCATTGGCTAATCTAATTCACGCCGTGCACCGTGGCTCTTTCATGCGCGCCTAACAAGCTGGTCTTGTGTCCTGATTGGCAAGCTATGAGAGTGATGGATCGCATGGAGAAAACGTTACGCTTCTATTATGATTTAAGATCGGAAATTAATGATGCAGCGACCGGAAGAACCACCACATGCATGATATGCAGACCCGTCTCATTAAGCTAATGGCCCACATGACATCGATGTTATTTGTGAAATCTACCAAATCCTACAAGTGATGATTAATTTCTCAATGAGTGCACCTTTCTCCACAATGTGCAACTAGCTAGATTGTTATCTTTCTCCACATGAACCGGTCCTTCATCACTACTAGCAGATTCTGCATGGGACTAATTAAGTACTGGTTCGATCACTCAGATCGTTATCTTTCGTGTTGTTGATGTTAAGGTTGTCTTCTGTATGGATCGGATCTCATCTTTTACATTAACATTACTTTATTCCCCCGCAAGAACTAGCGCCAACTCGTGTGGATTTCTTGATCTGCCCGTTTTACTCCTAAAAAAATTGTTAACTGATCCTCTGTCTATGAATCTACCATTTTGAAATCCTGAAAATAAAAAAGATTAATAATCATGATTAGGGCATAAACCACTTATACTAGAAATTAGAGAAGATCAAGATCAAACTTAATTAA